>JAPDPM010000010.1:17374375-18860000 GCA_032173925.1 Heritiera fomes | reverse complement strand
TCCTGTCTTCTAAGAGTGATATGCTTTGGGAAACCCAATCTGCATCCGCTTGGGCTGGAAGTTGGATTTCATTATGGAAATGACACGTCCTGCCTTAAGAAAACCTAAAAATTGTGGACAAATTTTTTTTTTCTTTTCCCTTTACTTTGCTTACTTGTTTTTAGGTGACTGTATAGGTCACAATTTCCATTTGAGTGATTCTTTGATCACTAAGGTCCCATTTCATTATCATTTCATTGATCCATAAACATCTAGCGATATGCTTTGGGAAATCCAATCTGCATCCGCTTGGTCTGGAAGTTGGATTTCATTGTGAAAAAGTCTCCAAATCTACGCTGCATGTGAGCAGTCCCCCAATTGCATGACTAATGCTTTCATTAGTTACACCACTCCTGGCACAGAGGCTATTCATCTATATATGACGGTAAAGCAAGGTAATAATTGTTGGAATTAAGCCCTAGCATGAACACGATAGAAACAGTTTAATTTTGAATGGTAAATGAATTAGCCATAGATTTTTCCAAAGTGCGACATCATGAACTCCTGCTGTCACTCAATCTGTCTCCTCACACAGGCATTTGTAGCCACTCTTTACCGTGTACCTCCCATCCTTAGTGTATTTCCAGGAGATAACTTTTGGAAATAGGATGGATGGTCATGGTAAAAAAAAAAGAAGCGTACTGCCTCATCAATAGCAAACATAATGGTAATAAGGTGTGAATTCCAGTCCAGTGTATATGGATCAAGGAGCTCAGCAACCGTTCCATCTATATGCCAATTAATCCTCAGGGAAACATGCAGGCCATCAGAAGTAAAGGGTAACTAAGGATCCTTCCAAATCCGGATTGAGTCACCTATTACAACCCTCCAGTATAGACCTTGTTGGAGAACTTGCTTAGCTTGGGAGAGGCTCCTCCAAATGGAAGATGAGTTCCTGTCAACCGAGGAATCCATAGAAAGAGCCCTAGGTAAAGTACTTACTCTTTAGGATGCCAAATACTAAAGAATCTGGCTTAGACATGAGACGCCATCCTTGCTTAGCTAGCATGGTCAAAATTGAACTTCCAAGTATCCCTAAACCTCATTCCACCTTCCTATGGCATATTTCTGACCACAGTAACCAGAGTATGCCACAAGTGAAATGATTATGCTTCCACCAGAAACAGACAATCATGTTGTCAATGTCAGAGCTAAAATCTTTAGGAAACAAGAAGCAACTTATTGAGTAAGTTGGTGTTGCCTACTATGGCCTTCAGGAAGACTTCTTTCCCTGGACAAGATAGTGTTTTGGCACTCCAATGACTAACTTTCAAGGCAATCTTCTTCCTAATTGACCGGAATGTATGACCTTTATATCTCCCAATTCTACATGGTAGACCCAAATATTTTCCAAGGTTGGAAACTATAGCTACCGAGAATAAAGACTACATTGAAATCTTGGTATCCTCTCCCACATTGTTTCCAAAATACAAAGAAGACTTTTCAAAGTTAACCCTTTGTACAAAGGCTGTCTCATAGACATGCATGATCTATTTCAACATTACCGCCTCAACCTAGTTAGCCTTACAAAACATAAGGCTATCATCAGAAAAGAGTAGATGAGTCACAATCGGTCCATTTCGGCTAATTGTAGCACCATTTATTCTTCCTTCATGTTGGCCTTTCTGCAGTAACACTGATAGTTCCTCAGTGCAAAGGAGAAAAAGTTAAGGCGATAAGGGGCCACATTGTTGAAGCCTGTGCTAGGGAACAAATGAAGAAGTTGTTTCCCCATTCAGCGATAGTAAGTAACTGAGCTAACACAGTGCATGATGAGATAGATCCCTTTAGGATGAAGGCCCGAATGGTGCATCATCTTCTCTAAGAAACTCCACTCGATTCTATCATATGCCTTACTCATGTCGAGCTTTAAGTCTAAATGTCCAGTCTGATTGATGTCATCCAAACGTGTCTCACCTGTAAGGCATTCCAAACAGTATGTTATTATATTACCCCCAACAAGAAGCCAGAATTTTATTATAGAATAGCAAAGGTATGCCATCAAAACCTAGTGCCTTACTTGGCACCATTTGCTGGAGTGCCTGACGGATTTCTTCCCTGTCAAAATCAAATAATAAGAAGGCATTCATTATGGAGGTTACCTTGGGTATCACTACCTCTGCAAAGTCGCAAGGGTGAATAGGTTGGCAAATTGAAACAATTGGTGGAAGTAAGTGGTTGCAATATAGGACACAGCAGCTTGTCTTTCACAAAAGGCACCATCATCTTTCTTTAATGCCCTGATGTAGTTAGTCCTTCTCCTATAATTAGCATGGCTATGGAAAAAAGCCGTGTTACGATTGCCATCTAACAACCATTAGACACGAAAACGTTGCTTCCAGAACCGTTCCTGTATTAACATATTGTTGGATTAACTCCATTAATGTAAACTAATTAAGTGTAATTAACTTCATATAATATTTAATTAGTAGTATAATTTTGTATAAAGTGTGACCCATAATTAATTATATTAAATAAATAATATATGTGCATAAACCTATAATAAGATGGGTTTATACATGAATCACAAAAGGGGAGGTCCCTACTCTCAATCTCTATATATATATGAGGCTGGCCCATTGAGTTTCATAATTTCCGATGAGGGATGAGAGTAGCTCTCTCTCCTCTCTCTCACTACTCTCCTTCTCACTGTCTTGTTTTCTTTCCGTTTTAGGTCCTAAGACAGTCAATGGAACGCTATCGGAAAGGGTTTCGACAACGCGGTAATATAGTATAGCGGGATTGAACTCTCACCCGCATTCAGGTCAGTTTTACTACGTTTCAATTTTGTGTTAGTGGCTTGGTGAGGTTTTAATAAATTTCAATAATTAGCATCAGAGCCAGACTCACTACTCTCTCTCACTACTCTCCTTCTCACTGTCTTGTTTTATTTCCGTTTTAGGTCCTAAGACAGTCAATGAAACGCTATCGGAAAGGGTTTCGACAACGCGGTAATATGATATAGCGGGATTGAACTCTCACCAGCATTCAGGTCAGTTTTACTACGTTTCAATTTTGTGTTAGTGGCTTGGCGAGGTTTTAATAAATTTCAATAATTAGCATCAGAGCCAGACTCACCCAAAGTCACTAACCATTACTGGTTTGGACAAAAGAGCCATGGAAGCTTCGGTTTTGAAGTTTTTGGATTTTGGGTTTTTTTGAAACACATACCATTTCTTGTAATTTTTGACTTAAAATTCTTAGATTCATGTTGTATGATGTTTAAGGGTGAAAACCCCCTTAATTTGGAGCAAAAACAGCGTGAAATAAGCCCATTTTCTGCTGGATCGGGTCGCATGACCCGTTTTTCTGAAAAACGGGTCTGTCTCGCAGAGAAGAAAGGCGGGCACGTGCAATGCATGCGCCCGATGGCCTGACAAGGCGCGCAGTGCGCACCTCTCTTCTCTAATGTGGGCGCGTGTGTAGACACCTTATTTTGTCCGGGGTCTTAATTTGTATAAATAATTAATTGGGTTGGGTGACATTTGTATTTTAATTTAACAATTTAGAATTGGGCTAGAATTAAATTAGAATTTTTAGATTTAGAATTAACATTAATTAGGAAATTAAAATTAAAATAGGATTTAGGAATAAAAAAAAGAAAAGAGAGAGAAAAGATAAAAAGAAATAAAAATAAAATTAATTTTAGGATATGATAATTAGGATAATTAAATTTTTAGGATAATTATTTAGATTAATAGAGTTAGATTAGGATTAATATAAGAATAAAATAAATAAAAATAGAAGATAATTATTAGAATAAGTATAGTTGTTTTAGGACTCTAACAAGTTTGTGATTATAAAAACCGGGTCCAACACATAATTTAGGGAAACTCTTGCACTCAACCAAGACAAGAAAACTTCTGCCTATCACCATCATAACCGAATCATCAGCGCATCCCTGTCTGGCACACCACGCCTTGCTTCGTTTGCCACCGCGTAGCCTTGTTCTAGTAGAGGCAGCTTAGGTCCAGCTACATACACCACCGATCACTTCGGCCTGCCTTGCCGTCACTGTCACCTTCAAGCAAACAACCCCTGTACTGGTTGCTTACTGCTCCTTGCCGCTGCCTGCTGCCACGAACCAAAAAAAGCATCGCTGCGCATCTTCGTCTCCACTGCCAAGATCATTATCAAATTTGAGTGCTACAACAGCCATTTCCTTGCATTAAAACACGGGTTGATATCCAAAAAAAGGGGGCCACGTTGGAACAAAGTGAAGGAAATAATAAAAGAGGTCAGAACAAGGTAAAAACAAAAACTTATCTTTGTTTTATTGATTATATAATAGTTAGTTGATAACTTAGAATAATGTTCATTGGTGATATGCAATTAAATAAACCAAGATTTAAATTAACATGATTTAATAATTGGATTTAATTAGTAAATAGATATCTTGTATTGATTAATTTGATTAACATAATTTAATAATGTAATTAATATGATTAATATAGCATGACAATTTAATAATTTAAATTGAATTAATTTACATGAATTTATTTGCATGACTTGTATAATATTATTTGAGTGATTTTGTGTGATTTAATTAATTTGGTAATATTTGATTAATATATATATTGAATAAATATTTTGTACGCTGATATGATTTGTTTAGTTTAATTTGTATGATGTTTGTATGATATATTTTATAATTTATATGTTTAGTATGATATTAGATAAATAAAATAATAGAAAAAATAAATTAAATTGAAGAAAAAATGCAAATAAGAATAAAATTGAATACAAATTGAATAAGGAAATAATAAAGTTATATTAAGAAGATGAATGCAAATTATCCGATGATGAAATTTCAAGAAAGTCAAATGGTACTCCTTGGAAATTTCTAGGTGAGGAGTTTGCTCTAGACTGAACCAGATTGATGGAAGGTTTAGAGTAAATTTTCAATACAATAATATGTGTTTATTTTCTAAAATAGAAATAAATAAAATATAATAATAAAGACAATTGAAATAAAATAGAAATAGGATATGGAAATAATTTGAATTAAAATAAAAAAAGTAAATACGATTAAAACAATAAAAAATAGAAAATTAGTAAGGATTGGGTATAGAGCCAAGATTAGGATTTTCATAATATATTCCGACGACGGAGCCTCTTCAAGCAAATCAATCGGTACTACTTGAATACTCCTAAGGTGAGGAGATTTACTTATTGTCTGAACTAGATTGATGGAAGGATTTTAAGTAAATTTTCAATATTTTCAGCATATCGAAATTAAATTAAATTAAATTAAAATTAGAATGACCTATTGGGTATGGAATCAATATTAGGATTGTCATAATGTATTTAAATGATCCGACGACGGAGCCTCTTCGAGCAAGTCAATTAGTAGTACTTGAATACTCCTGAGGTGAGGGGATTTACTTATTCTCTGAACCAGATCGATGGAAGGATTTTAAGTAAGTTTCTTATATATTAAGCATATCGAAATTAACTCAAAATAAGGTAAATTTAGAATGACCTAAAATAGTTGGTACCATTTTAAGATGGGCGTTGTGGGGGTGCTAATCCTTCCCCGCATGTAACCGTACTCCCGAACCCTAGATTCTTTGAACGTAGACCAAGCCTTATCTTTAGACAAGAATAGGTGACCGATCACACCTTAGGTTTGAACGGTTGGTGGCGACTCCTAGAATTTTAAAGTCTAGCGGTTAGGTTCATGGACCTAGACGTTATGACAGCTTGGCGACTCCACTGGGGACATTAGAGAGTCAAGCCGACATATATTTTAGGTCATTAGAAATTTGCTTAGAAATAATGTTGATTTCATAATGCTTAATAATCATTTCATACGCACACACTTCACATGCATACATGCATAAGCCCTCAACCCGGGCTCTATCCTTGTTAGGAGGGAGAAAAGTACCTATGCCTTCGTGAGGTGGTAACCTCCGCATGGGCTGGCAAAAAACTCCCACTCAAATTGAACCTTTCCGCTTGTAACCTATAATGGGTGAGGATTGGGTGTCTTACTATTCCTGTGTGGATGATAGTGAGGAACAATTTGGGAACCTTTAGACCTTGAATTATCCAAACCCAGCATGCAATGAAACATAAGGCTTAGCCTTAGGGTGGAACCATATTAGATTGAAGTGTAGACTCAAACCTAAGATAGGACATATGAAGGAATAAGTTTTACTTCCTCTTTTGTACATTGTTTTTACAAAAAAATTTCAAAAAAAAAATATAGTTTTTCTTTCTTCCATTCTTCAAAATAAAAAAGTAAAAAACAAAAAAAAAGAATTTGTCTGTATCATTAAGTCATGCATAGTTGTGTTTGATTTTGCATCACATAACATATCATTCATGTAAGTGTGCACCTGTCTTATCATGAGAATGAACACACTTTTAATTGTTAGGAAAGATTACTAGACCTAAGGGCATTCCATATGCATTCATTTTTGTGCAAAAACATATCACCACATGAAATAATTTCAACTTAATTATGGCACTCAAGGTATCAAAATTGCATCCACTAGACGGTCCACCCTCCACAAATACATACAAGATATCAAGCACGCATAATGGAAGAGGATCAAAATAGCAGGATAGAAAAGTTGGAAAGGGATAATGTAGAGATGAAGGGGCAATTGAGCGAAATTACTTAGTTGCTAAAAGCCATGATTAAAGGAAAAGAGAATATGGGTAATCAAGATGAGTCTGTCCAAGAGACTCAACAAAGCATGTAAGACAACCCTATTTTTGTTCCTGAAGGAAGTACTGTCAAAGCTCCAACGTCTCTACATATACAAGTTCAAAACCCAGTGGAGGTGCCAAATTTAGATGATCCCACAGAGTTAGAAAAGTTTAAGCATAAAGAAGAATATAGTGGTACTAAAGCTCAGCTGAACTTGATAGAGGAAAGACTAAGTGCCATGGAAGGATTTGACTATTTTGGACCCATTGATGCTGAAAGGTTGTGTTTGGTATCGGGTGTCGCGCTTCCACCAAAATTCAAGGTGCCTGAATTTGAAAAGTTTAACGGAACATCGTGCCCAAAAGATCATCTCACCATGTACTGTAGGAAGATGGCTGCATATGCATGGGATGACAAGCTATTAATTCATGTTTTTCAAGATAGTTTGACTGGGTCAACCGCTAAGTGGTACAACTAATTGGAAAGGAGCAAAGTTTCTTCTTGGTCTGAGTTGGCGCGAGCTTTTATAGCTCAATACAAACATGTGTCCGATGTAGCTCCTGACCGCTTATCTCTCCAAGGTATGGAAAAGAAACAAGATGAAAGCTTCAAAGAATATGTCCAACGATGGAGAGACGTGGCATCAATAGTTCAACCTCCCTTGATTGAGAAGGAAATCACCATGTTCTTTTTGAATACTCTCAAAGCTCCTTACTATGAGCGTATGCTTAGCAGTGTGACCAAGAATTTTGCAGACATGGTGCTGACAGGCGAAGCTATTGAAAATGCCTTTAAGAGTGGTAAGATTGAAGCATCTATGAATGATAGCAAGAGGAATGGGTTTTCAAAGAAGAAGGAAGAAGATGCACAAGCTGTCTCCAATAACTCACATCGCTCCAATACCTCTTATTCACCTTCGGTGAATTACACTTATTCTCAACCCCACCCACAAACTTATCATCAGAATGCTTACCAACCCATTTCCCATTCACAAGACCCCACTTTTTCACCTAATGACCAAAAGAATACTCGAGCTAGCCGAAATGTCACCATAGACCCTATACCACTGACATACACAGAGTTGTTCCCACAGTTGGTAAGGGGTCACCTTATTGCCCCTGTTTATGTAGAGCCCTTGAAGCCTCCCTACCTAAAGTGGTATGATCCTAACGCAAAGTGTGCTTATCATAATGACAATGTTGGTCACTCTATTGAGAATTATATGGGCTTGAAGAGGAAAGTCCAAGCACTTGTCAATGCTGAAATTTTGAGTTTTGGGGCAAAGAATGACCCAAATGTGAATGATAATCCTCTGCCAGATCACACAAAGGGTAGCAGTTAATGCTATGGAAGAAAGTGGATGATATTGATTGATTCACTTAATTTGAAGATAATGGTTGTTTCTTTGTTTCTAATTTCATTCATCTTAGGACATTTCAATTTCTTAGGTAATATAGGAATGCCTAAGCCCACAAGGCACTGAGAATTCTTTTATGTATTGGGCCAACTTTCATTTGTTTTCATTTTCAATAAAAGATTAGTATGATGCATATTTCTCAATTCCTCATTCCTACCTTGTTCTTTTAAACACAACACCAATACCTACATGATTTACATTGTTACCAAGCTTGAAAGTATCCAAATAATGAACATGATACTAATAATGGCAATAAGTATAAAATTCGATATTGAAAGAGCTACTTTGGTTGGTTGAATGGATTTTTAATTTACCGAGATTGTTCAAGCAAGAAGAGAATAGAAGATATTTGTCCAAAATCTTCAACTATAGAAAGTTATGAGTAAAGGTGAATCTTTACATGAAATTCTAATGAGTTGGTTTTTGTTCAATAGATGACCTTTAATGAGAGTACTTGTATCGAGATGAGAAATGGCCTTCTTTCACTACCTTTCAAGTGTGAGTAAAACTATCCATTGACTACCCCTTTTGAGCCTATTATATTTTTTTGATATAACCCACCGAGAATCACCCTCCACACTGGGGGGCAAAGAAAATAGAAGATGAAAGATTTGTGGGGCAAAGTAAAAATAAAAAAGGGCAAAGAAAAAAAAACCTTTTGTGAAAAAAAAAAGAGAACAAAAAAGAAAAAGAGAATGAAGAAGGAAAGAGGGTTTGAATCAAGAAAGTGAAAACCCTAGTCACATTTGAATAAAAAAGGAGAGAGAAAGCAAATTAGAATGGGACAAAAGTCGATTCATGAAAAATGATTCTTGGTTTGATAAACCCTGAAACACTTATTTTGGGCCTATATTATCCTTTCTTTCATAAACCCTCACCTAAGCCTACATTACATGCCTTAAAAGTCCATTTTGATCAAATATGAGTACTCCTATTGAAGAATCATGTGTTGAATGAAGGCATATTTACACTATGAGATGATAATCCTTTGGATGGAAGTAGGACAAGCAGATCAAGATAAGGAAAAAGATTTCTCTAGATGGAAGAAGTGGGATTCCGAAGACTCTCATAGATCCATGTGAGCATTAAATTGGGTGAAGAAATATCTGATGTTGGGGCATGAATCAAAATGGAGAACAAATAAGAGAAGTTTCATCAAGGACAATGAAGTTGAAAATGAAGAGAAATAAATTAAAAAAAGAAAGAAAAGAAAATGAAAAAGAAGAAAAAAAAAGAGAAGAAAAGAAAAAAAAAGAAAAAGAGAAAAAAAATGAAAGGAGGATTCAAATCGAAAACCCAAAAAGGGCGGTTTGGATCAATGAAGTGCGTCTAAGTTGAAAACCTGAAAAGGCAGCTTAGATACCAAAAAGAACTGAATGTCAATGATACGGGGGCAAGAGGATATTTTAATGAACTCAACATGATCAGATAAGGTGGACCTTTGAAGGGGATTTTGTATTCATTGATCAAAATTGTTTGAATTGTTTTTATTTGGATACTATTACCTAATTTTAAAAATTCTCACTTTTCATTCAAGCCTACTTTCCTTCTAAGCCTGACAATTTCTTGTTAAATCTTTCCAAATGTTGAATAATACCACTCTCTTCATTTCACTTATCATTTCTTTGCTATATCCTTACCTTGAGGGATTGAGAAATTGTGTTGCATTGATCTTGAAATTAGAATGGTAATGGATGTTTGCTTGGCAAAATATGTGAAAGACTCCTATATTATTTAGGAAACTGAAAGAAAAGGAAACTTGTGGATGAATGGAAATTGGAAATAAAGAAAAACCAATGAGTAAGAAAGAATGAATGATGAGGTCTCAGTAAAGATTTTAATGAATAAATGAGTGACTAGATAGAGAGGAAAGTAAAAAGAAGAATCAAGGGAGAAGATAAGATAAAGAGGGCATGAAGACAAGAGTTTCATTGGGCAAGAAAAACGGAAGAAGGAAAATGAGGAAAGAAATAAGAAATAGAAGGACAAGAGGACAGATAAAAGAGAAGAATGCATGAGATGGACTGATACAGAATAACCTTGTTGTTGCCACAATTGAGCTTGAAATGTTTTTCGAAAAAACATTGCATGGATAGAGTAGATTGCATCATAGAGATAAAATAGATTGCTTGAATGACATTTCATGGATAAAACAGACTGCATTACATGGATAGAATTGATTGCATCAATAACATTGCATGGATAGACTAGATTGCATGAATGATATTGCTTGAATAAGATAGCTTACATGAATGACATTGCATGGATAGAACAGGTTGCAATTGCATGGATAAGATAAATTTTCCAAGATTTTAAATTTTAACAAGACAAGAAATTTTAGAGAGGTTTCCTAAAATTTCAAAAATTAGACAAGATAGAAGTCTTGGAGGAGTTTCCCAAGATTTCAAATTTTGGACAAGAAAAAGAAATTTTAGAGGGGTTTCCTAAATTTTCAAAATTTGACAAGAAAAAAAGTTTTGGAGGAGTTTCCCAAAATTTCAAAATTTGACAAGAAGAAAATTTTAGAGGGGTTTCCTAAAATTCCAAATTTTGATAAGATAAGAATTTTAGAGGGGGTTTCCTAAAATTTCAAAATTAGAAAGAAAAAGAAGTTTTGGAGGGGTTTCCCAAAATTTCAAAATTGGATAAGAAAAGGAATTTTAGAGGAGTTTCCTAAGATTCCAAATTTTGACAAGAAAAGTTTTAGAGGAGTTTCCTAAAATTTTCAAAAAAAAAATCAAAGTTTTTAGACAAGATTTTAAAGTTTGACTGCCTTTCTGTTTAGAGGGAGCTTTTTAAAAAAATAAAAAAAATTAAAAAAAAGAGAAGTCAGACAAAATAGGTGTCTATGTCTTTGTGCAATTACTGTTTCACAGCAAATGCACAAAGAGGGGCAGCTGTAGACACCTTATTTTGTCCGGGGTCTTAATTTGTATAAATAATTAATTGGGTTGGGTGACATTTGTATTTTAATTTAACAATTTAGAATTGGGCTAGAATTAAATTAGAATTTTTAGATTTAGAATTAACATTAATTAGGAAATTAAAATTAAAATAGGATTTAGGAATAGAAAAAAGAAAAGAGAGAGAAAAGATAAAAAGAAATAAAAATAAAATTAATTTTAGGATAGGATAATTAGGATAATTAAATTTTTAGGATAATTATTTAGATTAATAGAGTTAGATTAGGATTAATATAAGAATAAAATAAATAAAAATAGAAGATAATTATTAGAATAAGTATAGTTGTTTTAGGACTCTAACAAGTTTGTGATTATAAAAACCGGGTCCAACACATAATTTAGGGAAACTCTTGCACTCAACCTCGACAAGAAAACTTCTGCCTATCACCATCATAACCGAATCATCAGCGCATCCCTGTCTTGCACACCATGCCTTGCTTTGTTTGCCACCGCGTAGCCTTGTTCTAGTAGAGGCAGCTTGGGTCCAGCTACATACACCACCGATCACTTCGGCCTGCCTTGCCGTCACTGTCACCTTCAAGCAAACAACCCCTGTACTGGTTGCTTACTGCTCCTTGCCGCTGCCTGCTGCCACGAACCAAAAAAAGCATCGCTGCGCATCTTCGTCTCCACTGCCAAGATCATCATCAAATTTGAGTGCTACAACAGCCATTTCCTTGCATTAAAACACGGGTTGATATCCAAGAAAAGGGGGCCACGTTGGAACAAAGTGAAGGAAATAATAAAAGAGGTCAGAACAAGGTAAAAACAAAAACTTATCTTTGTTTTATTGATTATATAATAGTTAGTTGATAACTTAGAATAATGTTCATTGGTGATATGCAATTAAATAAACCAAGATTTAAATTAACATGATTTAATAATTGGATTTAATTTGTAAATAGATATCTTGTATTGATTAATTTGATTAACATAATTTAATAATGTAATTAATATGATTAATATAGCATGACAATTTAATAATTTAAATTGAATTAATTTACATGAATTTATTTGCATGATTTGTATAATATTATTTGAGTGATTTTGTGTGATTTAATTAATTTGGTAATATTTGATTAATATATATATTGAATAAATATTTTGTACGCTGATATGATTTGTTTAGTTTAATTTGTATGATATATTTTATAATTTATATGTTTAGTATGATATTAGATAAATAAAATAATAGAAAAAATAAATTAAATTGAAGAAAAAATGCAAATAAGAATAAAATTGAATACAAATTGAATAAGGAAATAATAAAGTTATATTAAGAAGATGAATGCAAATTATCCGATGATGAAATTTCAAGAAAGTCGAATGGTACTCCTTGGAAATTTCTAGGTGAGGAGTTTGCTCTAGACTGAACCAGATTGATGAAAGGTTTAGAGTAAATTTTCAATACAATAATATGTGTTTATTTTCTAAAATAGAAATAAATAAAATATAATAATAAAGACAATTGAAATAAAATAGAAATAGGATATAGAAATAATTTGAATTAAAATAAAAAAAGTAAATACGATTAAAACAATAAAAAATAGAAAATTAGTAAGGATTGGGTATAGAGCCAAGATTAGGATTTTCATAATATATTCCGACGACGGAGCCTCTTCAAGCAAGTCAATCGGTACTACTTGAATACTCCTGAGGTGAGGAGATTTACTTATTGTCTGAACCAGATTGATGGAAGGATTTTAAGTAAATTTTCAATATTTTCAGCATATCGAAATTAAATTAAATTAAATTAAAATTAGAATGACCTATTGGGTATAGAATCAATATTAGGATTGTCATAATGTATTTAAATGATCCGACGACGGAGCCTCTTCGAGCAAGTCAATTGGTAGTACTTGAATACTCATGAGGTGAGGGGATTTACTTATTGTCTGAACCAGATCGATGGAAGGATTTTAAGTAAGTTTCTTATATATTAAGCATATCGAAATTAACTCAAAATAAGGTAAATTTAGAATGACCTAAAATAGTTGGTACCATTTTAAGATGGGCGTTGTGGGGGTGCTAATCCTTCCCCACACGTAACCGTACTCCCGAACCCTAGATTCTTTGAACGTAGACCAAGTCTTATCTTTAGACAAGAATAGGTGACCGATCACACCTTAGGTTTGAATGGTTAGTGGCGACTCCTAGAATTTTAAAGTCTAGCGGTTAGGTTCACGGACCTAGACATTATGACAGCGTATAATGCACGTGCCCGCTTATGGAAATTATAAAAAAAAAGATAAATAAATTTTTTTTGGGCCCTTCTGGCCATACGGGCTGGGTTTTTTTTTTAGTGTTTGGGCCACCGATTTTTTGGGGCCCATTTTTGGGCAATTTTTTTCTAGGCCATTTTAGTTTATTTTGGGTTGGTTCTTTTTGTTTTAAGGCGGATTAATTTGTTGTGTTTATTATTTTTGGGCCACCAATTTTAGATGATAAAGGCCAAATGCTTTGAATTAATTGGCCCATAAATACTTATTTAATTTAGGCCATCATAATTTTTTTATTATGGGCATTATTTTTTTAATTTTATTAATTGGCCATTTAGTATTAAATTAATTTTGGGCAATTAAAATTAGTTAATTTTGGGGTCATTTTGCCTAATTAATTTAGGGACCATATTGAATAATTAATGTTATTTGGCTATTAAATTTGGATTAATTATTGGCTATTTTGCATAGTTAATTAAAAAGTCATTTTGGATTATGGTTTTAAGAGCCATTTTGATTAATTAATTATGGGCCATTTGGATAATTAATTTTGGACAATTTTGATCATAACCAAAATTTATTTAATAGTCATAATTAGTTGTTAAGCCCAAAATCAATGTGATATAAGTGAATTTTGGAGTAATTTCTAGAAATTTAATTACTCATATATTTCATAATTCACTTAATTTTGAAATATATACTTATGCCCATAAATTACTAATATTTGGCCTAATTAAATAAGTTTAAATAAATTATTTGGGTATTTTGTTGAGCCATTTTGGATTTTGGTCTACCCATTTTGTTAATAATTTATTTAAACAAATAAACTCTCTTAAAATAACATTGCCTTATTATTTGAATATTCACTTTTTGTGAAATTAATTAAATTCATTAATGTTTGGCCTAAAATTACTACATATGCTTCAGAAATTGCATATTTTGGGTGTAATTAATTCTGGTCAATAAATTTTGTGAATATTCTTAAAATTATAAATCATTAATTGGATTGACTAGTACTTGCCTGTTGCAAGAATAGTCATGAAGATTTTCTGACGATTTATTCTGATAATTTAAGGATATAATAATAATAAGGCAATGCATAGTGATAGTTGCAGTTGCATAATTTACTAAGATCTCTATAAGTGGCTAGTCTCTCCCTGTGGGATTGTTAGTTGCTTTTAGAGATGCTTGGGATTGAGAGGATTTTGGTTGGGATATGACATGATCTTTCTACCCTGTCGGTGGATGATCATTTAGGTTATATTCAACTAGTTTTGTTTTATCCTTGGTAGTGTATTGTGGAATTAATTAAGTTATTCCACTAGCCTCCATATTGTGCAACTATCACATATAAAATCTCTAATAAGATCAAATTGGATAGATGATATGAATCGATATATATGATTAGGGACACATTAAACTAGGAAGTAGTCTCGAGAGTCGATCAATCATCTATACCCAATATTATAAGCTTGTTGAGGACAAAATATTTGGAATTTCGGGAACACTTAAGTGAGAATTCTCTGATTATATAAGGTATACCATTAATGAGCACATCAAAGAAAGTGTTTTGAATTAGTGATAACCAGAAGTATATATGGATGCCATTAGAAAATAGTTCGTATAAGATCGATAAAGGTTGCAATAGGAGTTTGATTCCATATATGACAGATTCAGTACCACTTACTTCTGGGTGGAGAGTGGGATCTTTTAAGTTCACAGATCTAATTTAATGGACAGAAGGAAATATGATAATTTAATATCAAAATTGATATTGTCATTAAAGAGTGTGAGATCTTTTGAGTTAACAGATCTATTCTGCCATAATGATGACATATGCCAATATTACTACCAAAAGTAATATTATTGAGAGGTCTTAATAAAAGGTCATTTTAGAAGAAGAAGATATTTGCCAAATCCAATTCCCATTCTGGTTTCACCAACACTTGTAAATATCAATGTGTGCCATTTTGTTATAATCTTGGGCACAAGAGGGTAAATTACAAGAGTCCTCTAGATTGGGATGTGTTAAAGGCATTTCGTTAGCCTTTCATTTTGAATCCAATCTAGGTGATATGCCCTCTAACTGTTGGTGTTTTGGGTACTAGTGCTATTATTGACAAAATTATAAGCAACTGGTGATCAAATAAGGGAAAATTATTGTGAATTGGGGCTATAGAGTTAGAATCCATACTGAAAACATAGCCAGATTGTTGTTACATTTTGAAAACAATTTTGGAACTACTGTCAGTTTATACTTTTCATTCTGATAACAGAAAAGCATTTTTGCTTAGTGACAACATGTGTATTAATTCTGGTATTCTGCATGATGGATATACAGTAGACTTGTACCCCAATATTAGACAAATTTTCTTCAATGGTGAATAATGTGATTGTTGATTTTTTTATTATGATAGAATCGATAAGAAATCTATCAAGTTGTGACGTAAGAGTTAGAGACATTTTGAGGCACATATAGAAATGTATTAAGGGAGATCTTGCTACAATATTAAGGATATAATTAACAGATATTGGAATGGTTAGGTGCTCATATATACCGACATTTGTAAATCATATCCACATATTGTATTCAATGGATATAAGTGTTTCATCACTCTCACTAAAGGCCATTTTAATATAGGTCATATGGAGTAATAGATCTGATCTTATGGAGGCCTTAGGCATTCTGATTAATTCCGTTGCGCTGCTTAAGGCAATGATCAGATAGCAGTGATGAATGTTGTGCTCGATATGATAAAGCTAAGCGAAATCATATATCGATTTTCGATTAAGTGCACTGTATGATTATGCATTGATGTCTAAAATGCTATGCTTGGAATACTGACAAGGATGAGATTGCAGTAATAATTATTCGTACATTTGATGTGGTACGATTTCTGTTGAATCACTTTAAATATTCAGAATTTAGATGGAGTTAAGTTATGAAAACTGCAACTCGCATTCAAAGTTGATCTCCAAGCAAGACCAGTTCCTAAATGCACCCAAGTTGTAGGCACACAAGAAGCCGAGTTTGTGTCGCTTTCTGTGTTTAGGGTTATAAAGTTAGGCAAAAGGCCTATAACCCACAGTCAAGAAAACTTAATGAGAAAAAAACTATCAGTGGCAATTTTGTTGGTTATTATATCAGCTAGAAAGATTATTTGGTTTTTGTGGTTACCATTTCGAAGTCTTGGAGACATATTGTGGTGCTGCTGTAACAAGTACTTTCTCTCTAAAAATGCTAGGAGTTCCTTACATTCCAAATGTTTAGATATCATCATTTAGTTTGTTAAAGAGAAAATAATAGAATCCATTGCTTGATTGGATTGTAGAGCACATAATTAAAGAGCTTATTCTTGTTAACTAAGAGTTTGGCTGCTTAAGTGCTTTGACGACATAGCACTCGTATGAGGCATATGGAGCCATTGCTGTATTAAGTTAGTGGGAACTCTATAATGAAATCAACTGCAGTTGTGTGCATGGATTCCTACTTGTCATAAATGCATATTTTGTTTGAGTGCATTCTGGTAAATATGGCATTCTGTTAAATGAGACATTTTGTATTAGTCTCATATGCTTCCGTTAAAGAAATGCATTATTCGGTTTAGATGCATAGACCTAATGGAAATGCATATTGATTTTGTTTTTCATATCATTTCCATTTCACACTTTTAATACTACTATTTTGTTGCAGTCTTTATGAGTTTAAACATTTGTACCTTGTCGGTATGATGCATTCCGAAGCTTATAAAGGCTTGTTGTTGTTGTTGTTGTTGTTGTTAAAGTATTTGTAAACCTACACATTTGTACCCTTTCGGTACAATGTATTTAGAGGGCTTATGAATACATATTGATATTATATGATGATTTAGTTAATTAACTTAACTATCCAAGTGGGAAAATGTTGGATTAACTCCATTAATGTGGACTAATTAAGTGTAATTAACTTCATATAATATTTAATTAGTAGTATAATTTTGTATAAAGTGTGACCCATAATTAATTATATTAAATATATAATATATGTGTATAAACCTATAATGGGATGAGTTTATACATGAATCACATAAGGGGAGGTCCTTACTCTCAACTTTTATATATATGAGTAGCCCATTGAGTTTCATAATTTTCGATGAGGGATGAGAGTAGCTCTCTCTCCTCTCTCTCACAACTCTCCTTCTCACTCTCTCGTTTTCTTTCCGTTTTTGGTCCTAAGATAGTCAATGGAACGCTATTGGAAAGGGCTTCGACAACGCGGTAATATGGTATAGCAGGATTGAACTCTCGCTCGCATTCAGGTTAGTTTTACTGCGTTTCAATTTCGTGTTAGTGAGTTGGTGAGGTTTTAATAAATTCCAACACATATTATTAAATTCAACTTTCAATGAAAGTTGTTCTTGCAATAGAACATCTGGGGGATAATAACCTTGTAACTGCTCACGCCTTCGCAACATAGTGCTTTTTATGATAGGAATGGATTCAAAAAAGAGGTACTCTATTTTCTCAAGTCTTGGGCAGTCTAGTGTAACTTGTCACAAATGGATGCAAAATCAGGTTTTGTCCAAGCAATGGCAACAACATCAGCACAACCTAGCTTTCCCACCCAAATAGATTCAAAAGGAAACTTAATTTCATGCTGCTATCTGGAAATATGAGACGTGATGCATGTGAAAACTGCAAATTTTTTGTACCAAGTTTGTAAATAAATGAAGGGATTAAATAACTAAGTATTGATATGAATTCTGAAATTTCTATTATTAACTTAGTTGATTAAACCCAAGATTTGAATTTAGTGCCTTTAACAATAAATGATTAATATTTATACATATATATAATATTGAGATTTATATAACATATATGATATATATTAATTCCATAAAGAAAATAAATTAATATTACTGTATATTAATGAAACAAGTTAATGATCATATGATTGCACTTATAAAACCTAAGTGCATGCATTTGTATAGGTGACTAGATAATTAAAATAAAAAATATAAATATATATATAGAATATATTAAATATAGTAATGTATAATATAGAAATATATAAATTTAAAATAAAGGAAAAATAAAATATATGTATATACTACTATGATATATATATATATATATATAAATATTGGACATAAAAATATATATTTTTTGTTCATTACATAAATATATATTATATATAAAAGTAAGATAAGAAATATGTAAGATAAGAAATATATATAATATAGGATATATATGTATAAAATTTATAAAAAAAGAGAAAGAAATGGAAACGGGACTGACTTCTAGTGGAAGCCAACCGGTTTCCCACTGGGAGTAGGATTTTGAAAATTAAAAGAGGTAGAGTGTAACATCCCGTTAGCACTTTATTTTCACGTATTTCTTTACAATTTTATCGGTTGGGCTGTCTGCGATGCCATTAACATTCAGCAATGATAGTGATAAATAATAATATTTATTTATCAAATACAGAATATGAAATTTCTTTTCATTATTCCTTACATCTGACATCCCCTATTATTCTTGTCTCATTAAAGTAGTACTGTATATATGTCTGAAATGTAAAAGAGAAGTGACTGTACCTGTCATATTTGGCATAAGTTGCCCTCGCACTTGATATGTAGCTATCCATATGGGAGCTAATTCTCTCAACTTCATGTCTTTTATCTGTGAAGTCAAAACAAAGGGGTGAGCGATTTCTACGCTCAGTAAAGGAGACATATGCTGCTTTACAAAACCAAAGCCATATACCATAATAAATTTGTTTTCCAAAAATCATGTCAATTAGGAAAACAGTGGTTATATCAACCAGTACTCTCAATACGTCATTCAAATCATTTTCTCAACAGTTTACAATAAATTAGATTAAACAGCAAATAGGATTTTAACAAATCCTTTCAGTAAATAGAAATCAACAAGTTAAGACTAGACATCACCCTACAATTAATTCATGCTATTATCGTTCCCCCTTCCCCTTGCGAGAACGGAATCTACCGCTATTGGGGTGTACCCGTAGGCCATCGCCCCTCCCGGTTATCTGTGCTAGATCTATAGCCATAATCTATAGTTGGTCCTCGGGTCCACTTGCCAGGTGACCTCGAGACCGCTGATGACTTGGTGGGTCCATTAGCCTCATAACTCATAACAATGCATGAAATTAGGGGCCTAAAGTCTCAAAATCAATTTGTATCTCATGAAAACCTTCATGGAATTATTTTTCTCATGTTATCATTTTCACAAAATGGTTTGATTTCCAAAAGGTTTTATAAAATAGTAAAACAGCCCACAATCTCAACATTTTTCGTGTGAGAAAGGCACAGGTTAAGCTGGCTCGCCCATGGCTAGTTCGCCCATAGACAGCTCGCCAATAGTCAACTCGCCCATTAGTCAACTCGCCCAATGGTTAACTCGCCCCAAAAAGGTTTCATATTTCTATTTTCAAAATATTAAAAATAATTTATTTTTCGTTGAAAAAATGCTCATAAATCAGTTCGCCCATGTTCAGCTTGCTAAGTACGGCTCGCCCATGGCAGCTCGGCCAGTGCGGTGAACTTGTGTTCGCCCGCCAACCTTTGCTTTTAAAAATCAAAACACTGGCTCGCCCGACAACCATTTCGCCCAAAGATGGCCCTTCGATGGTCAACTCGCTCATTTTATCAAAATGTGGGTATTTTCTTTGGCTCGCCCAAAAATATGTTAAAACAGGGGTTTGCCCGCTTAAACAACATAAAAGGGTTCGCCCACCATGGCTCGCCTAGATTTTTTATTTAAAACAGGGTTACTCGCCCAAGACATCAAGAATGGTGCCGATAATTGGCTTGCCCATCAATATTAGTTCGCCTAAGTCAAAATAATTTATTAAATAAATGCATGTCATAAATCAAAACTAGTTTCTCCATATTTTCATAATATTTTTACTCCACAGGACATGCATTTTACTTCACACACATCTCCCTTACCTGGTTCAACAAAGCCTTGCTTCCTGCTCGCCTTCTAAATCGCATTCACCAAGTTCATAATTCCCAGCTGCAAATAATTTATAAATTCTATTAATATTTTCATTTCATACCACTTGGCGAGATTGAGATAAATTCAATGACTACTCGCCCAACCGAGCTCGCCATTCAGTAAATGGCTTACATGTGGGGGACTATCATTATATCATTTTGCCCTCATATATTGCCTCAATTGTGGGAGTTCACCCTATACAGATTTGTAATCAGAAGTGAGCTCGCCCATGAATTAAACTACCATTGGGCGACCTCGCCCACATGAACAACCACTTTGGCGAGTTCTTTTATTTCTTACTCGCCACATTGGCGATTACTAACACTCAACATGGCGATCACCATAGTCGCCATTCTCATCACTTTTCCTGTATTTTCCCATCATTCTACTACAATATCAACTCAGTTTCATTTTATACTTCATCTACCTCAAGATATGAATTTATTCTATTTCTACGATCTAACAAGAATAAATCAAAAGCAACACTAAAATCATGCTTCTCATACTTGAAATCATAGAAATATATCATTCAATCTCAAGAAATCATTAAATCTCACCTTAATCAACTGCCCTTCCAGAACAGAACTCTGTCTGTCTCATGTTAGCCTTACTTTGCTTATTCTTTGAGCTCATCAACTATGGAGGAAAGGTTTTGCAAGCTGTTTTTCTTATTAAATCGAGCATGGTATAATTGAGAGAAAATCAGAATATACACTTGCAGATGCATAACTCTTGTGAAGAAATGAAATTTGCTAAATGGGTTTTCCTCAAGTGTTTCTGCTTATACAGCCATGCTCATCCAATCAAAACTCATCACTTGGCCTTTATTCCGTTTCTTTCCTCATTTCATGGGTCAGACATCCCTTAAATGCTTGAAGACAAGCTGCAGTTCATGTTGGCGAGAAAGTCTTCCTTCCACCAGTGTAAGACCTGATTCTACACTACTGTAGAGTCTAATTTCATTTAATTGACAATGGAAATTAAATAAATAATGAATGTTAATTTCCAAAAGGGTGAAAAGCTCCTTAACGTGAGACGAGAACGGAGCCAATTAGGTGAAATGCTCGACGGGCGAGTACCATGAACAAACGGCACGCCAATGGGCGAGCAAAGTAATGTGTGATCGCCAATGGTGATGGCGAGTTGGACGAGGGCGTGGACGAATAGGCGTGTTCGCCAACGTGTGAGATGAATCAGGACAAGGTTGGCGAGTTGAGCCATGCCTGGTGATGGTCCCAAAAGGGCGAGAACTTGTGATCGCCACACAGAAGGACAAAGAATAGCTGAATGGCTGGCGAACTGGTGTAGTGTGGCGAGTTGATTGTCTTCCTTATTTGTTTGGCAAGTAGTCGAGTTCGCCAACTTCGTGGATAAGTGATGGCCCATTTGTGGCGAGGACTTGGAAACGCCAATGTATTTGGCGAGTAAGGTGGTCGTCCAGATAGAGGGGCAAAATGAAAACAGAATTCAACCTAGCAGCCAAGATTGACATTGTGAGATATACGGTCGAGGACAATAAATGAAGGAAAGTTAAAGTCAACAAGGGAATTAGCCTTATTGGTTGAGGAAGTAAACAAAGTCTGCAGCAGAAGAAAAAGAGTGTGAAAGGGAGACTTTTACGCCAATTGTGCTTCAGTTTTCTACATGCATTAAATGCATGATAGACGTGAGGAATGATGAAAGAAACATGATAAGAGGCAGGCGGTGGCTATTGATTGGCTGAGCATGGCTATATAAGCAGAGACAATTGAGGAAAAATGAGTTAGCAAATTCCAGCTTCTTCACGAAAAACCATTTCTCTGTTTCTTCCATTTCTCTGCCATGTTTGATCTACTAAGCTTCTTCCTTAACTTGGCTAAACACATAAACCTGCTTGTAAAACCTTTCCTCGTTGATGAGCTAAAGGAATAAGCAAAAGAAGGTTAACATGAGACAGAAAACAAGCTGTTTTGGAAGTGCAGTTGGTTGAGGTGAGTTTCATATTTTCTGAGGATTTCTTGATGCTCAATGATAGATTTCTATGTTTTATGTAGTAATAAACATAGATACAGTCTTGTTTTTTTAGTTAGATCTTTGGAGAATATGGAAACAAAGAAAATAATGGAATAAGTGACGACAATGACGACTATGTTGATCGCCCGTGTTGAAAGTTGGTAATCGCCAATTGGGCGAGTAGGAAATGATGAACTCGCCAATGTTGTTATTCATGTGGGCTAGGTCGCCCAATGGTACTTTAGTTCATGGGCGAGCTCACAAAACCACGGTGAGTAATGGCGGGCGAGATGCCACGTGGTAGCCATATGGTAAATGGCGAGCTCGTCTGGGCGAACTAGTGAAGCTCTATTTGGGCGAGTAGTGATACGAGTTATTTTAATTTCGCCCAAGTAATGGAAAATTATATATATTATATAAAGAAAATATTAATGAAATTATATAATTTGCAGCCGATAATTGGGAATGGCTATGGGCGAACAGGGAGCAAGGCGAAGCAAGGCTTCGTTTCAACAGGTAAGGGAGATGTATATGAAGTGATGCATATGAAGTGATGCATGTCCTGTGGAGTAAATTTTATGAAAACATTAAGTTAAATGTTTTGTTTCTGACATGCATTGTTTGAAGAAAGTTATTTGATAATTATTTTGATACGGGCGAGCTAAAAGCCGACCCCTATGTTGTTTTGGGTGAACTGATACAGGGCGGGCGAGCCCTTGTATTTTTATTATGGGCGAATTGGTAATGACGGGCGAGCCAAGCTCTTTTACAATTTTTATACACCCGTTTCTAGTTTTAAGGGCGGGCGAACTCATTTTAATATGTTTGAACGAGCGGCCCTTTGTTTTAAATTGAAGGTAGGCGAACCGCAATCAACGAGACACTTCTGTTTTGAAAAGCTAAGTGGCGGGCGAATACTAATTCACCGTCTTGTCCAGTTAGTCATGGGCGAGGCAAATGGGTGAGCCGGTTTTGTATTCAAGTTTAAAAGCAAGTTGGCGGGCGAACACAGGTTCTCCGCGTTGGGCGAACTGTCATGGGCGAGCCATATCGAGCGAGTCGACCATGGCAAATGGGTTTCGCTTTTCCAAAATTTTTCAACGAAAAATGAATTGTTTTCATTATGTTTTTGGGCGAGTTGACCGATGGGTGAGTTGACCATGGGCGAATTAGCCACGGCGAGTCAGTTTAACCAGTGCCTTTCTCACACGAAATTCAGTGAGATTGCGGGCTGTTTTTAAAACCTTTTTGGAAAGAAAACGATCACATTATGAAATGATTTCCTTAAGGGTTTTTCATGAGATATAATTTGATTTTGAGACGTTAGGCCTCTAGTTCATGCATTACTATTGCGTGACCCGCCTGGGGCGGTGGCTCGGTCGATAGACCAACGAGTGCACCTCAGGGTGTCACAGGGCTGATGGACCCGCCAAGTCATCAGCGGTCTCGAGGTCACTTGGCAAGTGGACCCGAGGACCATTATAGATTATGGCCATAGATCTGAGATAGCCGTGAGGGGCGATGGCCTACGGGTGCACCCCAATAGCGGCAGATTCCGTTCTCGCAAGGGGGAGGGGGAACGATGATAGCATGATTTATTTGTTGCCTAGTCTTAACGTGTTAATTTCTGTTTATTGATAAGATTTATTGAATCTTATGTGTTGTTTACTGCATTTTAAAGTAACTGTTTAGCCAGTGATTTGAATGGTGTTTTGAGAGAGTTGTTTACTATATATATCCACTGTCTTTTCTACTGGGTTATTGTTAAGAAAAGAACAAATGCGTTATGATATATATAGTTTTGCTTTATTTAAAGCAGCATATGTTTCCTTTACTGAGCGTATGAATCGCTCACCCCTTTGTTTTAACTCCACAGATAAGAAGTACCCGGAGTTGAGAGAATTAGCTCTCAGATGGATATAGCTATGCATAAAGCACTGAGGCATGGCACGTTAAATGTGATAGGTACAGTCTCTTCTCTTTTACATTTCAGACATATGTATACAGTACTACCTTAGTGAAATAAAAGTTAATAGGGGATGTCAGATAAAAGGAATAATGAAAAAGAAATTTCATATTCCATAATTAATAGATAAATGTTTAGCATTTATCACTGTTACTATTGAATGTTAATGGCATCACAGACAGCCCAACCGGTTAAGTTGTATGGAAATACGTAAAAAATGTGGTAACGGGATGTTACAGATTTAATGGTATCAGAGCTTGGGTTGGTCTGATGTCTGTTGATGCCCTTAGCATAGAAAGTGTTGAGAAAGGTTAACATCCCCTGTAGTACTGTATAGTCTGAATGTGTAGAGGAGTCGAATGACTGTGAAATGAGTTAAGTGGTGAAATATGGTGAAAGTTGATTAATTATGGGTTACAAATAGAGATAGTAATCCGGAAAATTTTGCATGAGATAGGCGATTTTATTATCATAATGTCGGGTCTATTTGATAAGGTACAGTGAGGAACTCGGTGAGGGCCCCACTAGGGCTTCTCTGTCCATATCGAACTAAGATCCTGAAATGATGTTGTTGAAACAAAAAGGGATAATATTAACATATAAGCTCTAAGATCGCGTGTTTGGAGTTATACTGATGAGAGAGAATTAAAGGGGGATTTATGAATATACCCCTATATTGACATGTTTTCTTTCGAAGTCATAAGTGATTGAATAGATTTAAAATACAAATTGATGGTGAAATAATATGTAGTGGTATAAAGGATGATTTCTACTGTGGACCCCACTGATATATTGATAAGTAAGGCGACCCAAAGTACAAGCTATGAGAGGTCGCGAGATAGTCATCCCTGTTGTGGATTTTGGGGTCTGAATTTAAAGTGAATTGTGTGAGAAATGATGTGAACTGGTTATATATGCTCTTTAAGAGAAGGGATATTAGTAGTGACTTGACATGTGAGGAAGTCAAGTGTTTGAGTCTGTGGATGAGAAAGAAAACTTTGAAATGGGTGAACTCGAGCACGGTTGGAAGAACCGGGCATCGAGGTGATCGCCAAAGAGGACAGTATGGATGAGTAGCGTTGTCACAGCAATCATTGTCGATGGGCCCAAAAAGGGGATTGCCATGGCTGGTTGGGCTGGTCCGTTACGATATCCATAGAACCGTGATATTATGAGAATTATGAGAAATACTCGATGGGCGAGAACTACATTAGGATAGCTCGCCAATGGACGTGCAAATGCATAATCGCCAATGATGTGGGCGAGTTAGATGATGGCAAGGACTTAAATGAGTCCGCTAATATAACATGAATTACTAAAGTGGGCGAGAATCCTGATCGTCCAAAGAGTATGGTGAGTAATCTGAACAACAATATGACATGAGTCAAAGCAATGTGGCGAATAAAACAAAAGCTGTAATCGCCAAGAAAATGAAAGGTCTCGTAGTTGCCAAAATTATAAAGTTGGCATCAAGATTTAGTGGACAAGCTTAAAGGTTGGTGAATTGAAATAGAAATTATTTGTAAGCTCTTACCAGTGAATCAGTAGAGCTTGAGAAATTACTCAAGAGATTGATGAGTAAAGAATTAAACTTGTTTGATATAACTGGTGAAAAACGAAAAATTTTATCATTTTGAAAACAATGAGAGTAATACTCTCTACAGTTGCTTCTAGGTTCCGAAACAAGTATGGTATTCTAAAATACCTATCATATTCTATCTGGATCCCTAGCCGACTGTAGTATCCTTCCTATTTGTGTGCCTAGAGCCAACTAGGATGATTTAAAAAAAAGAATAAACATGTATATTGATATATATATATATATATATATTAGAGACGTGAGGTCTCAACTGATTAAGTGGACATTAAAATTGTCTGAATAAAAGATTTTACTATTTAAGTGAGGTTAAGGGTGCTTATTGGAGTATAAAATTATAAAAAAAATTGACCCAAATATCATAGATGGGTTGTTGAGTAGTGTGTGGAATTCACTACCTTACTGATGTGATATATATACTTATGAGAAAGTGGAAGAGAATGGGTATGTATGAATATAGTATTTGAAATGGTTACGAGATAGTAACAGTAAAGTACTATATTAAGTGAGAAATTAACTGTGGTAATGAATGTAAAAGAATGAAATGGTCTTGAGAGACAAGTCATATGATGACTAGGGAACACGAGTTATGAGGTAGTTCCCAAGTATATGAATAAATGTGATTTCCTCTGATCATTATGTAGTTATGGCTGGAATTAATGACAAGCCAAAATTTGAAAAATGTAATTGTTATATTCAGAAGAGCAGATACAAGAAGTACTGCTAACCCTGAAGACGGATATACTTGAGTATACATAAACATATGAGAAATGTAAAGTATAAATAGAGTGATGATGGAATCTGAATGATGATAAAATTCGATTTCAGAAAATGATGTGAGGCTTTTAAAGATATTCTCCAAGTAGTGACATTACATGTACTAGGAGAATAAAAGATAAAATGATAACTCGATATGAAAATAAGTTATCGAGGAAAATGATTACTTAAGATGTAATCGATAGTTAATAATAAGGTTTGCAAAAGAATGGCAGTTATGGTTTAACCATGAAGTATTCATGGTGGGATGGTAAAGAATCCGAAAGAACCATGAGATTATAGAGGTGATTATAGATTATGTAACCAAGTTAATTAACTTCATCATCATGTTTCGGAATGTCCTAAATGCCTTAGTCGATATACATTGGTGAAATAGAGAGGACGTATGTGAAGTTCCAGTAAGTGAGTACTTGTGATAGGGATCCCTGATTCGCCGTATGCTTTGAGAGAATAGCAAGAGGCTTTGGGATTCCAAATTTTTACTGTTAGCACCGCTTCAGATTGATATAGATATCCAAGCGCATTGTGTGGACGCTCCGGGATATATTGAGAGCGAGTGCGTGGTATTTTAGAGACTACTGGGACAATTACATACGAATGATTAAAATTATCTACATGATAGTCACCAAATTATAATCGACTAGCACTGAATGAGATGATAAGTGATAAATAGTATAGATGAGTTACTGACTCTCAAGGATGATAAAAGACTTCAGTGAGTGTAAATTGGTTTTGAGAAAAGACGCTCGAGATTCTTCAGGACCTTGAGAAAATTCGGGATGGGCGACCCACGAGTGGGGTGATCGCTCAACATCGGATAACATGTTGTGAGAAGTGGGCGAACTAAGTGGTCGCCAACACACTTGAGAGAATAATCCCAGAGCGTGGGAGAGCGCTAAAGGGATGATTATTGATAGCCTAAAGAGACGGGCAGCACTCTTAGAGACAATGAGGAATATAAAAAGATATTCGTGGTCTCATATTGGAGATGAGATTAAATAAGAGTTGAAAAAGTGATAAGGAAGAAAATACCTATATTAGAGGTACTTCCTATACTAAGTGAAAAATTGAAAAGAGTAAATTGCTATCTGGATGGTTGTGGATATATTTCGTAAGTCTGCTCATTCCTTGATTTTGGAATTTGTTGAGTTGATTGATGCCTTGGCCGGATAATGTGTCAGGGAAATGATGAGGTTTATAGTATTCCAGTGAGCATTATTGTTGATAGGGAGTCCCGCTTCATATCTCAGTGTTGAGAGAGATTACGGGAAACTATGGGATCCCGATTGAGTTTCGCACTGCAGTTTATCCGCAGACTGAGAGACAGTCCGAGCATATGAGATGGATGCTCGAGGATATGGTGTGAGCGTGTGCGATTGATTTTATAGGCTCCTGGGATAATCCTCTACCCTGGCAGAGTTTGTTGATAATAAGGGCTACAAGAGAGTATAGGCATAACATTTGGAAGAAATTAATTAGCAGACGATATAATCCATGATAGCATGAGAAAATGGGAGACCGAAAATTATTTTCGACTTGGTCGAACAGACTTCTTGAGATATACAAGAGGTTATGTATATTAAGGTCTCACCATTGAGATGCATAGTGAGAGGGAAATTGAGTTCCCGATGCATTGGATCGTTGGAGATCTTAGATCATGTGAAAGATGTGCAGTACCTCCCGTGTTGTTAAGAGTGCACAAGGTGTTCCATGTTTCAATAATGAGAAAGTACTATCCATATCCTTCTCACGTGATTCGAGATGAGTCCTAGAGATTGGAGAGGACATGAATTACGATGAGAAATGGGTACGGATTCTGGATAGGAAAGATAAATTGCAGTGATAAAGTGCCGTGATCTAAGATCATGTTATGGCTAAAGTGCTTTGATGGTATAATATTAAGGATAAGGCTACTTGAAAATTTAAAAGCCTTATGCATAAGAAGTATCCAGAGTTTCTTCACTGATAGGTCTGGTTGAAATTTGGAGGACCAAATTTCTTAAGGTGGGGAGAAAATGTAAGACCTGATTCTACACTACTGTAGAGTCTAATTTCATTTAATTGACAATGGAAATTAAATAAATAATGAATGTTAATTTCCAAAAGGGTGAAAAGCTCCTTAACTTGAGACGAGAACGGAGCCAATTAGGTGAAATGCTCGACGGGCGAGTACCATGAACAAACGGCTCGCCAATGGGCGAGCAAAGTAATGTGTGATCGCCAATGGTGATGGCAAGTTGGATGAGGGCGTGGACGAATAGGCGTGGTCGCCAACGTGTGAGATGAATCAGGACAAGGTTGGCGAGTTGAGCCATGCCTGGTGATGGTCCCAAAAGGGCGAGAACTTGTGATCGCCACACAGAGGGACAAAGAATAGCTGAATGGCTGGCGAACTGGTGTAGTGTGGCGAGTTGATTGTTTTCCTTATTTGTTTGGCAAGTAGTCGAGTTCGCCAACTTCGTGGATAAGTGATGGCCCGCTTGTGGCGAGGACTTGGAAACGCCAATGTATTTGGCGAGTAAGGTGGTCGTCCAGATAGAGGGGCAAAATGAAAACAGAATTCAACCTAGCAGCCAAGATTGACTTTGTGAGATATACGGTCGAGGACAATAAATGAAGGAAAGTTAAAGTCAATAAGGGAATTAGCCTTATTGGTTGAGGAAGTAAACAAAGTCTGCAGCAGAAGAAAAAGAGTGTGAAAGGAAGACTTTCACGCCAATTGTGCTTCAGTTTTCTACATGCATTAAATGCATGATAGACGTGAGGAATGATGAAAGAAACAGGATAAGAGGCAGGCGGTGGCTATTGATTGGCTGAGCATGGCTATATAAGCAGAGACAATTGAGGAAAAACGAGTTAGCCAATTCCAGCTTCTTCACGAAAAACCATTTCTCTGTTTCTTCCATTTCTCTGCCATGTTTGATCTACTAAGCTTCTTCCTTAACTTGGCTAAACACATAAACCTGCTTGTAAAACCTTTCCTCGTTGATGAGCTGAAGGAATAAGCAAAAGAAGGCTAACATGAGACAGAAAACAAGCTGTTTTGGAAGTGCAGTTGGTTGAGGTGAGTTTCATATTTTCTGAGGATTTCTTGATGCTCAATGATAGATTTCTATGTTTTATGAAGTAATAAACATAGATACAGTCTTGTTTTTTTAGTTAGATCTTTGGAGAATATGGAAACAAAGAAAATAATGGAATAAGTGACGACAATTGCGACTATGTTGATCGCCCGTGTTGAAAGTTGGTAATCGCCAATGAGGCGAGTAGGAAATGATGAACCCGCCAATGTTGTTATTCATGTGGGCTAGGTCGCCCAATGGTAGTTTAGTTCATGGGCAAGCTCACAAAACCACGGTGAGTAATGGCGGGCGAGATGCCACGTGGTAGCCATATGGTAAATGGCGAGCTCGTCTGGGCGAACTAGTGAAGCTCTATTTGGGCGAGTAGTGATACGAGTTATTTTAATTTCGCCCAAGTAATGGAAAATTATATATATTATATAAATAAAATATTAATGGAATTTATATAATTTGCAGCCGATAATTGGGAATGGCTATGGGCGAACAGAGAGCAGGGCGAAGCTAGGCTTCGTTTCTAACAGGTAAGGGAGATGTGTGTGAAGTGATGCATGTCCTGTGGAGTAAATTTTATGAAAACATTAAGTTAAATGTTTTGTTTCTGACATGCATTGTTTGAGGAAAGTTATTTGATAATTATTTTGATACGGGCGAGCTAAAAGCCGACCCCTATGCTGTTTTGGGTGAACTGATACAGGGCGGGCGAGCCCTTGTATTTTTATTATAGGCGAATTGGTAATGACGGGCGAGCCAAGCTCTTTTACAATTTTTATACACTTGTTTCTAGTTTTAAGGGTGGGCGAACTCATTTTAATATGTTTGAACGAGCGGCCCTTTGTTTTAAATTGAAGGCGGGCGAACCGCAATCAACGAAACACTTCTATTTTGAAAAGCTAAGTGGCGGGCGAATACTAATTCACCGTCTTGTCGAGTTAGTCATGGGTGAGCCAAATGGTCGAGCCGGTTTTGTTTTCAAGTTTAAAAGCAAGTTGGCGGGCGAACACAGGTTCTCCGCATTGGGCGAACTGTCATGGGCGAGCCATATCGGGCGAGTCGACCATGGCAAACAGGTTTCGCTTTTCCAAAATTTTTTAACGAAAAATGAATTGTTTTCATTATGTTTTTGGGCGAGTTGACCAATGGGTGAGTTGACCATGGGCGAATTAGCCATGGCGAGTCAGTTTAACCCATGCCTTTCTCACACGGAATTCAGTGAGATTGCGGGCTGTTTTTAAAACCTTTTTGGAAAGAAAACGATGACATTATGAAATGATTTCCTTAAAGGTTTTTCATGAGATATAATTTGATTTTGAGACGTTAGGCCTCTAGTTCATGCATTACTATTGCGTGACCCGCCTGGGACGGTGGCTCTGTCGATGGACCAACGAGTGCACCTCAAGGCGTCACAGGGCTAATGGACCCGCCAAGTCATCAGCGGTCTCGAGGTCACTTGGCAAGTGGACCCGAGGACCATTATAGATTATGGCCATGGATCTGAGATAGCCGTGAGGGGCGATGGCCTATGGGTGCACCCCAATAGCGGCAGATTCCGTTCTCGCAAGGGGGAGGGGGAACGATGATAGCATGATTTATTTGTTGCCTAGTCTCAACGTGTTGATTTCTGTTTACTGATAAGATTTATTGAATCTTATGTGTTGTTTACTGCATTTTAAAGTAAACTGTTTAGCCAGTGATTTGAATGGTGTTTTAAGAGAGTTGTTTACTATATATATCCACTGTCTTTTCTACTGGGTTATTGTTAAGAAAAGAACAAATGCGTTATGATATATATAGTTTTGCTTTATTTAAAGCAGCATATGTTTCCTTTACTGAGCGTATGAATCGCTCACCCCTTTGTTTTAACTCCACAGATAAGTACCCAGAGTTGAGAGAATTAGCTCTCAGATGGATATAGCTATGCATAAAGCACTGAGGCATGGCACTTTAAATGTGACAGGTACAGTCTCTTCTCTTTTACATTTCAGACATATGTATACAGTACTACCTTAGTGAAATAAAGGTTAATAGGGGATGTCAGATAAAAGGAATAATGAAAAAGAAATTTCATATTCCATAATTAATAGATAAATGTTTAGCATTTATCACTGTTACTATTGAATGTTAATGGCATCGTAGACAGCCCAACCGGTTAAGTTGTATGGAAATACGTGAAAAATGTGGTAACGGGATGTTACAACAAGCCTCATCCTTCTTCTAATGACTTTGCTCTATAACTCCACCAATAGCTTTTCAGCCATGTCAGCCTTTAATTATTTTCTTGTCTCATGTAGAATTGACCAGCCTTTAACAGATTGAAGGAAACAACGTGTAGCAGTAGCAAAGTGTCATGAAGTCCACTTTTGCTGCACCTTTGTTGACTTCCATTCTCCTTCTCTTCTAAGCATCATTTGTTGCATTAATTCATGAAGACCATTGCAACAAAAGAAGTCAACTGGAACTCTTTTCTTCCTACACGTTATTGACTTTGTTTGCCAACCTTTGATGGCTACTTTAGCCAATAGAGTTCATCCCTTGTTAGACTTTTCTTCAACCCTATCACAATAGCAACAAAAGTCAGCTTTGGCTGCATGGTTTATTGTTTCCAACTCGCCAACACAAAGCAAATTATCAGCTCGCCCTCTACTTACACTAGGTCGTCACTTTGTTTTGATGCCAACTTAGTATTTGGCCATTACGAAATAATATTCTTTCCTTAGCTATCACATAGAGGTTTGGCGATCAAGTTTATAGCTCTACTCGCCCACTTGTTATTATATGGGCGTTCACCAGTCCTCGCCCCCTTGGGCGATCACCAGGTATTACTCAACTCGCCAATCTTGCTCTGATTCACGCCACACGTTGGCGAACTCACCTATTCGCCAGTATGGCCGTTAGTTACAACTAGCCATCCTCCATTGGTGATCACATTGACTTGGCGAGTACTTATTGCCTTACTCTCCTGCTAGACTATCATTTGCCCCTCTATATGTTACTCGCCACACTCATTTCTTGGGCAATCACAAGTCCTCGCCCATTCGGGCGAACACCTTACACAACTAGCTGGTGAACTCACCTGTTCGCCCAATGCCATCATCAATTGGCAATTATCCTCTAGCACGCCCATTGGCGAGCTCTTTCATTAGTACTCGCCATCATCAACTCGCCTTCATGCATTGGCGATTATCGTCTTGCTCACCTATTGGCGAGTTGTCCACTGTAGTACTCGCCCATCGAGTATTTCACCGAAATTGCTTCTTTCACAACTCATGTTAAGGAACTTTTCATCCAAGTGGAAATCAATATTCATTATTTATTTAATTTCCATTATTAATTTATGAAATTAGACTCTACAGTAGTGTAGAATCAGGTCTTACATAGAGGACCTAAGTCCTTTGCAAATTGAAAGGAAAGGCTGCTACACCCATAGAGAAATAGGGAGAGAGAGTTTATGAATGAGCTAAGACCCAGAGAGAGAGAGAAGACTGCATCTAGAACTATCAAAATGGGTCGGCCTGGGCTAGCCCTAACGGGCCAGGCCATAAATGGCCTGGGCCAAAAAGCCCTTTTTGTTAAATGGGCTTGAAAATGCAAGCCCACCTGTGACTTAGAATACACAAGAATGTCATCAATGAAAACGAAAACAAACTTGTCTAGATAAGGCTTAAAAACCTTGTTCATCAAATTCATAAAAGCTGTGAGGGCATTTGTAAGACCGAACGACATTACCAAAAACTCATAGTGGCTATACTGGGTCCTAAAAGCAGTCTTAGGGATATTTTTACTATGGATCTTCAATTGATGATATCCCGATCTAAGATCTATCTTAGAAAAGACTTGAGCACCCTAATGCTGATCAAATAGATCATCGATTCTCGAAAAAGGATATTTATTCTTGATAGTAGCCCTATTCAATAGTCAGTAATCAATATAAAGCCACAGGCTACCATCCTTTTTTTGGACAAATAGAATTGGTGCACCCCATGGGGACACACTAAGTCAAATGAAACCCTTGTACAGTCACTCATGGAGTTGTTTCTTGAGCTCCTCGAGCTCTACCAGGGCTATTTGATACGGAGGCTTAGAGATAGGTTTGGTGCAGGGAACTAAATCAATAGTGAACTCCAACTCTCTATCTGGAAGAAGTCCCGATAATTCGTCCGAAAATATGTTGGGGAAGTCCCTGACCACCCAAATCTCATGTAAAGCCAAACGTCTCTTTTCTACGTCCTCAACATAGACATTGAACCCTTCCAACAATCGGACATAATCTATGAGATTTCATTCTAAACAATTAAAGTAACAATTACATTCTTTCATTACATAGTGGCAAACTTTACAATACAACTAATAGGAAAAGAGAAAGTTACAAATTTAGCATAACAATCTAAGCTAACCTGATTTTTATCTAACCAATCCATTCCTAAAATCACATCAAATTAGATCGACTACTAATTCCCTCTCCCCTTACCCATAGCTTACAATAACAGTACATTATGTTTGTCAGTTGTGATTCTCTAAAGGGTGTATTTATCTATAAAAGATGCCTTAAAGGTTCATGTTTTATAGGTAGTTTAGTAGCAAACATACCTGACACGAAAGAATGGGTAGAACCCGGATCAAACAATGCAATAGCAGCAATATTAAAAACATAAACCTTACCCTTGTTCGTATCAGAAGAAGTATCGGCAGTCTCCTTATCTATCACATAGACCTGTCCCTAAGACACAACTTGCTTCCCTTTCTTAGCTGTCGTAGCTTGTAACGTCCAAAATTAGAAAATTTCGAACTAACTTTTTCCTTTTTAACTTTCTCTTTCTCATTCAATCATTCGATATCTTCGGTTTGCGTTCGGTGTTGATGCAAATTTGATTTACAATTATCATTTCAATTAAACATTTATACCATTAAATTATTTTACTCATAGATAATAAATAAGAAGACCTAAAATAAAATCTATAATATATTATTTATAACTTTATTTGTAACAGTTTAGAGTAATTTACATCCCACTGGTTATAAGTACATCTGCTGTGCATGCACTTATCTAAACATAAATATAAATTTAACTTATACTTGTTCACTCGATATTATAAACTTCCAACGATCTTCTTCAACTAATTTGGAAGCGACTGGCGGCACGTACACTGTTGAACTATATTTGGGATAGTGAGTAAGGGAGTACTATATGCAATTAAATAAAAATAACGTATTTTACTAATTATGAAAAAGTATATTAAATGTCATGCTAAAATGCATAAAAATATTTATTTCCTAACGGTACACTAGGGAACAGTATAGGAAGCATACTATAGTCGGCTAGGTAACTGGGTAGAATATGGGAGGTACTTTGAAGTACCTATCGTGTTCCGATCCTTAGATGTGACTATAGGGAGGAATACAGTTGATAATAAAATTATTGATCAATATAAATCATTTTTTAGTTTATGTGACGCAATTTCAAATCACTAATTAATAAAAAGCATTTAATGATTGATGCAATGCAATCTCAAATCGTTATACAATATAAAACAATTTATTTTCAACAGTTCTATAAAGCAATTTTAATAAAAATCTCAGTAATTAAAATAGTAATATTTCAAATCATGTTAATAGCAATATTTTTCATATTTCCATCTAGTGCAGTAATTAATTCATTTAAAACTATCACTTTCAATCATTTGATTTCGATCATTTCTTTCTTTTTGTGAAATCAATAATCAAATCATTCACAGTTAGTTCAGTGGAGACAGTCACATCCAATAGAACCATACACGAAATTATATCCCTACAGGGACTTATATAGGAATCAAGCGTACCCACGTGGGGCCAAGCATCCAACCCTAAGCTATTCCTACCTGTAACAATGGCCATTGTTGAAAGATCTGCAATGTACACTCGTCAGTGACAACTATGATCGGAAAGGGAAGGTACTGGGGACTAGTGCAAAGATCTCACAGCCTTAATCATCATATCATCTGTATGCATGTTCACTAAGGAGCAACTGTCTCAAAACCGTTTCATATATTCATATAATTCAACTGTAGAAATCATTTCAAATAGCAATTGTCTTCAGTCAATCCACAATCATAAAAATTACCATTTATGTAAATCATTTAGTGTAAATCATTTCATGTAATGCAAATTAGATAAATCGTTTCATGTAATTCAGTTCATGTAAATCATTTCATATAATGCAATTCATGTAAATCATTTCATATAATGCAGTTCATGTAAATCAGTTCATATAATATAATAATAATAAAATATGTCTCATGCCAATAAAGTCATATTTAGACTTGTAAGAATTTAAGATAAAATTTCTATTTCCTTTATTCAAGAAAAGTAGGTGAGGAACAATTAAAACTGGATTTCCAAAAATTTCTGATTGCGAGTAAAACATATCCTATGCAAATCCTATACATGTTCCTTACCTCAATTCCACGTAGAGTCAACGTTTATAACACAGCTTAAATCTCTTTAATCTCTAGAAATCAGTGCTGTAAATAATATCGAATTATAGTTAAAATTTAGTTCGTCAATTATAAAGAATTGTTCTACCCCATCTCACTATATGAGCAGCATTATTCTTTACAAGAATTTCTGACCTATCGATGTCTTTCTACTCATAATCGAAAATATTGGATTCCAATTATTACACCGTCAATAATATATGTAACCTAACTTTATTCCCTATTGACAAGTGTAAGGCCCATTTTCTAATTCATTATGTATTATTTTTAACAATTTTCCAAAGTTCATCCCAATTCTGTCCATTTGACAAGATGAGTTTCTGACCTTTGCATATTAACAATTACATTACTCATTGTAGGGATGTCCAAAAATTATGAATCTAGAACCATGTTATTCTTAATTCAATTCCCTATTTAGAATGGTAAGTTTTTCAATGTTATCATTTTTGAGTCATTTTTAATAATTCCTCAAAGTTACTCTATTTTTAGGTGCATTTTGGTAGATCTGTCTACTGACCGCTATGCACAAATTGGTTCATATCTCAGAGTAGGTATGTCCAATTTGTGAAAAGCCAAAACCATATTATTCCTAACACATTTACCTCTTCGAAAATGTATGGCTTGCATCAAAATTCATTCCGGTCTATTTTCTATAATTTTTCAAACTTAGCCGTTTGGATCACGTTTTTTGGGCAAAGTGCCCTGTATTCATTTGCACATATCTTGAGCTACCGAATTCCAAATGAGGTGATTCCAAAACTGACTTTCTCCTAACTCATCAGGATATATACCATAAGTTTTACAGAGTTTTTCTCATTAGGAAACACCCAAACTGAATAATTAAACATAAGACTCAGAAAGGACAGTGCAGCAGAATCAGCACATACACACACTTAGCACTTTGTTTTCTCTTCTTTTCTCAACTCTAACCTTATGAACATTGTCTGTTCACTTATTATATTCATCAAACACCTTCCATACATTGAGAATTCATCATTATTATCATCAAACACCTTCCATACATTGAGAATTCATCATTATTATCTACCCCACAACATGGCTGAATACTTCCCATCATCATACCAACTTCCATGTTTTGCAAAATCTATCACCATAACCAAGTTTAACTCATCATTTCCTATCAATTCCTACCCAATATGCATTAGAATTTCCATAATTTCCCCACTTCCCACTCATGGCTGAATCCTACCTTTACCACTACACTTCATTTTGTTTCAATCTAAAGCATTAAACATGTTACTTATGCTTGGAACATTACAAAACTGTAGTTAAAATTAATTAAAAACATCAACATCCATAATTCCTCACCTTGTACCAAATCTGCCAGCAAGAATTTCAGGCTTCAATTGCTGGAATTAATCCACAAAATCCCAGATTTAAGGAGCTATTGAAGTGAGGAACAATTTTTATTAAGGATGCTAATTGATTTTGGTGAAGGTTGGATGATGTTCTACAAGGGACGATGGTGGTGACGTGAAGCAAAAATGAAAAAGAGAAAAATTGTAGCAGTACCAGTCGGCTGGATGGGAGAAAATAACCATAAAATTCTGGTTTCATCTGATTGTTATGGATATTTATCTGCCCCATAAATAAAATGACAGATTTACCCCTTTATGTTTTCATTATTTACAAAATTGCCATTGAACAGTGATGAAATATTTTCAGGTCATATTTTAATTTCCATTTTTATTTCTTTTTTTATTTTCTGAGTCAATTAAGTTAAAGGTTGACCAAGTTTGACCAGCTCTTGAAAAAAAGGACCATTATACCCTGACATAAACCCATTATTTTCATTTATATCCTAGCATTATTTTAATATTTTTTAAATTCAGATTTAATGCTTTATTTTTATTATTTTCTATATATTTAGGCCAAACATGATTAATTGTTGACTTTCAAGATGGTTTGATCGAATATGGGTGGTGAAATTACTAAATTACCCGTTAACGAAAGCCTTCGGTTTTATTCACGTTGTTTCTAACACTTTCGCGTAATTTAGTTCACGGGCTGGATCCACGTGAAACTTCTTTATGCAAGGATCATCCTATGATAGTCTATGAGTTTAAAGTCAATTTAGTTTGACTGTTATTCAGAAAAAATTCTTCCGGGGTATGGATATGATCATCATTTTTGGATTTGTTGCCTGTAAACTAAGGTATGCTCATCTTAAAGAATTTCGGCAAATGATCTTCTTGGCCTTTAGGTATTTCGGGCTACACTTTTACATTTTGCCACTTAGAAGGCCATCTGAGTTACGAATTGCCCAACTTTTACATTTTGCCACTTAGAAGGCCATCCAAGTTACAAGTTGCCCTGTAAGGCCCACTTGACAATTTTTCTGATAATTCCATAATGTAGGAGAGTTAGTTTTCATAATTTTACTTATTAATCCAATTCATCACCTTCAATAGGTATAGGGAGAATAGAGAAATTTAAGCTCTCACATAGCTCGTCTTTGGAGGTGGTGTGGTCTTCTTGGGCTCCTTTGCTTTGTTCCTATTCTTTAGGCAATCTTTAATCTAGTGTCCCATCTCGCCACACCCAAAGCAAGCACCTATAACCTAGTGACATGCTCTAGTGCCATGAGCCCATCCATAATGTCCACACTTCGTCGGCGTGTCTCTCTATGAACCTATAAAACTGTTGATCACATGGGACTTATCCCGAAAGCCTTAACATGTCCCTTAACCTTAATCTTATTAGATGAAGGCTTATCTGACAAGGTCTTTTCATCTACTTTGCACTTTAACTTCTTTTTGTCCTTGCCCTTAGCTCAAGCAGTAAAATTTGCCTAATGGAACTCATAATCTTGTTCACACAATTGCGCCCAATGAATAGCCTCGTCAGAAGTAGCAATATCGAAAGGTGCCAGCTTAACTCTGATAGCTAGTCTTAATCCCTCCATAAACCTATGAACCTTGTGCTCTTCACTATGCACTATCTTAGGATCAAACCTGCTCAGAGTAGTAAACTTCAATTCATATTGGTCTACAAACATACTGCCTTATGTCAATCCCAGAAATTCTACCTGTAGCTTCTTCTCAGCTATGCGCAGAAGATACTGTTTGTTAAAGGCTCCTAAAATGATATCCCAAGTTACCACTAGATGTCGGGTCCTAAGTACCATCTGGGTGGATTTCCACCAATGCTCGGCCTTATCTATTAGTAAAAAGGTAGCTAGGCCTACTTTCTGAGTCTCTGAGCACTGTACGTAAGCAAATAACTTGTTAACTTCATTGACCCAATTTTTTGCTATAATTGGGCCTTTTTGTCCCTTGAACTTCAGTGGATCAATTTCTTAAATTGCCGCAACAAGTTTACGTGAGAGTCTGCCACTAGACCCTACCTAACCGATGCTAGAACAGGTTGTACCGGATGCCGGGGTGGTTGTTCTGGCAGTATTGGAGGTACTGGAGGGGCATTATCCTATGTTGGAGGAGGTGGTACCACTGGTGGTGCTACTGGCGAATTATTTGCATTATAATTGGCTAGGAACTTAGAAACATCCCTCCTAGCCTCGATATATGTGTATTGGGACTTTCATGTTGAGGAGGAAGGGCAGGTCTTGGAGCTGGTTTTGATGACAATTCTGGAGATGGAACTGCCGATCTCCAACCTCGTCCTCTACCAGTACCCATCTGTCTATTATTCATTCTGTCAAAACATATACACCAAAACATTTTGAGTCATTCTGAACAATTATATATTTAGACAAGTACTGTACTTAAGAGATGTAAACTATTCCTAACCTCTTAATACCGACAACATTAGACTAACACTGCTTTGATACCAACTTTTGTAACGTACCATTTACCTAAAATTTGAACTAACTTTTTCCTTTTCTGATTCATATTGATTAGGCTATTTGTGGTGTCATTCATTACGTTCCATTCTATCACATAAATTGAGATCTAAAAGGACATCATCATATCATTATACGTAACTATTAAACATATAAAATTGAATTTGCAATTAAGTTAACTTGCATTGTCTAGCACACTACTATCATATAATTTACATCCCAAAGTACAAACTAATTGTATAATACTGTATTGTACACAAAGTCTAAACTTATAAAGAAAAAACAATATACCTTCAGGGATAACAAGGCTCACCTTTAAGGAATACTATCAAAAACAGAGGAAATCCCCAAAAATTGTGCAAACTCTACTGTAGATAATTTGGGAGGAAAAATAAAGGATGAGTTTACGCTCAATAAGAAACAAATATAAAAGAGCAGATACCATGCAACTATTGTGCATATATCCTATTTAGGCTCTGCAAGGACTCATACGTTTAACAACGATAACAGATAATATCAAAAGGAAGGATTCTATAATGGATTAAGGACACCGGGTTGAAGATAGAAAGATGCTTTAGAGCATCTCACTTGTCCTAATCCCTAGGTTCGGCTATAGTGATTCTATGTGAATTTCTCATAGAAGGAATTCATACGTATCAACAAAAATTCTATCTATTTAAGATTTCTATGACAATGCTTTACATTTTGTAAATAATTCGAAAACATTAAAATCATGTCGATGGCAATCCAATGTATCATTTTAATAAACATTAATTCAATCATGCTCTAAAAACATTTCATTGCATTCAATGTTTCATTTCATTTGGAAGAAAAGTAAAACAATTCATTTCATTTTCTTTCAATAAAACATTCAGTGGAGACAGTCAACATTCTCGTAGAATCATGCACATTAGGGTTCCCATGAGGGACATTACCCTAAGACATATGGTCATAGTTCAGGGTCCACAAAGTGCACTTATTAGTTTACTATTGTGGATGCTGAAGACGTGATCAATGTCAAACATCAAACATTACATTACATTCGCATGATTACCAAAAGGCAACTAAGGGAGCTAACAGTCTCAAAACAAATCATCTATCACTTAGAAACATTTATAGAAATCATTTCATCAAATCACATCTCCAATCAGTCCATAAACATTGAAATTAAGCAATAATTGCATTTCAAGTAGAAAAATTCGACAAATATTTCTAATGCAATATTCAAAGTTCAAAATATTTTATTTACGAATAATTAGGTGTCTAAATCATGCAGGTAACTTGAAACATGTGAAAACAGTTAAAAATCCCTTCAAAAATTGAGTAACAAAATCATGCAGTTTTAATACCTAGCCCCTTCTTCACTCATTTCTTCCCATTCTTTTGACTTTAGTAACTAAACTAATTTGCCACTAGCGATGGAAATGATTTAGGTTCGTTTTATGAAATTTCGACCGCACAATAGTACTAGCTAACCTAGCCCTCCTATATTAAAAACACAGTTTTTATATGTCACAACCAACCAATATTCCCAATGCAATATAGTATTTCCTATGCTATTTTATGTAAGTTCCTTACCACTAATACTACAATATCAAATAGTAGCTTGCAACATTCAAAATGGATAGGCAAGCATATATTTGCCTATTGCTCCTTAACCCTCCTTACTTTAAAGCTACAAAACAATATCAAAACATGATTAAAACTCAACATTCCTTTTTTTAAAAAATATTATATACTTCATAATCTTCCATAATTCCTAATACAATAGCAATTCCGGTCTAATTTCTACAAGGTGCCAAAACTACAACTAGAATCGAATCACTTCCTTTTTTGAATCTGACTTCAGCAACAATCTTTTATTTATTAGTGCAATATTCTAAGACCATCAAAGTAACAATTGAAGCATGGTAACCCCAGTATTTGGCTTGGCTGAAACATACCTCTACTAAAACTTGTGATTTCTTCAATTTTAAAGCTTCCATTATCTTCCTTATCACTTCTATATTGTTCCTACATTCATTGTGCATGAAGCAATGCACCCTAGCCTATCAAACCCTAATGTTCGAAACCCTAAGGGAGTCTTACAATCATTTTTGTTAGCTTTAAATTGACAAGTATTTTGAAAATGACAAAACTCAAGCAAGCTTAGAAATGATGTTTATACAAGTAAATTTGCTTTGGATGAACTAAAAGATTAAAACTATTTTAACAAAGTCTTGGATTGAGATTTCAACTGAAAAAGTCAGTAAATACTCTTAGAAAAGTGTTAGAAGATTTTGAACTGACTTAAAATCACAAAAGCTATAAACTTTGCAGCAAGTTAAGTGCAGGTGGGCATACTGGACAAAAGGGATCGATCCCTACGGAAAAGGGATCGATCCCAAATTGACAGAATACATTAGAAGCCACCCAGGAGAAGTTTGAAAAGCATTCTGGAGAAAAGGAATCGATCCCCCCAGAAAAGGGATCGATCCCTTTGCACGAGACCTGACAGTAACGGCTAGTTTTTGAGGGTTTCAACGGGAAAATTTGCATTAAATGCTTCACCAACTGTTCTATCCGTTTGGTGGGTTATAAATAGAGGCATTTATGAAGTTTGAAGGAACAACAAGCACTGAAAAATCCTCAAGCTTCAAGAGAGAAATTCAAATCTGAAATTGTTCATTGTATTATTCTACTTTGTGAGATTCACTTGTGTTCTTCACCCATTCACTGAAATTCTTGTTATTCAAGGGGTGAGCTATCCTTGCAAGGTCTGATATTGTAGAGTGTTGGGTAGCAATACAAGGGTAGAGGCTTAGAAGGAGATTTCAAAGTCTCTAAGAAGATTGTAAGAGGTCTTGCCACACCTTCAAGTGGTTTGTAAGGATTCTCAAGGAAGTGGTGAATCAAAACCTTGAAAAGGAGTTCAAGGAGAGAGGACGTAGGCAAGAGATTGGCCGAACCTCTATAAAACATGTGTTTGCTACTCTTTCCCTTACTCTTATTTACTGCATTTATTTCATCACTGTTTATTTTGCTTGAATTGTGCATTAAGAGCTAAGAAAATTAGAAAGAATTAGAAAAACTGATTCACCCCCCTCTCGGTAGAGCCAACAATTGGTATCAGAGCTTGGGCTCGAGATTGACTTAGATTAACATCTATCGAGAATAAACGATCACTAATGGCTCAAACTAGTTTGTCTACACCCTTGGTAGGAGAGGGACACTCTATGGTTAGACCTCCACTCTTTAATGGTCAAAACTATGCTTATTGGAAGACTAGAATGATGCTATTTATTCAAGCTAATGATTATGAAGTATGGAGAGTTATTGTTAAAGGTCCCCTTATCCCTATTAAGAAAGTAGATGGGACGGATGTGCCTAAGAAAGAAGACAAATGGGATACTAATGATATTAGGATGGCACAACTTAATGCTAAAGCAATGCACACATTCTTTTGTGCATTAGGACCAAATGAGTATAATCGAGTGTCACAGTGTGAGAATGCTAAACAAATTTGGGATTAACTAGCTATCACACATGAGGGAACCACATAAGTCAAGGAAACTAAAGTAGGCATGCTCACACAAGACTATGAATTATTTAGAATGAAGAATGATGAGTCAATTAGTGACATGTTTACTAGGTTTACGGACATAATAAATGGTCTTAAAGCTTTAGGGAAGACATACTCTAATGTAGAGATGGTGAAAAAGATTCTCAATAGCTTACCAAAATCATGGGAAGCTAAAGTTACTGCTATTGAGGAATCTAAGGACCCACATACACTATCATTAGATGAACTTATAGGATCCTTGCTCACTTATGAAATGAAAATTAAGAGAAATCAAGATCCCCCAAAGAAAGTTGGAGTAGCACTAAAATCCACCACAAGTGAGGAATCAAAAGATGATCTTGATGTAAGTGGTGATGAAGAAGATTTAGAAATGGCCATGTTTGCCAAAAGGTTCAATAAATTCATGAGGATGAGAGCTAGTGGAAACTCTAGGAGACCCCCTAGGAGAGAATTAAATAGAGGTGAAACTAGTAGGAAAGATAAGGACCAAATTATATGTTATGAATGCAAAAAACCTGGCCATATTAAATTTGACTGTCCTTTGTATAGGAAGCAAAATGAAAAGAAACAAAAGAAGAAAGCAATGGTGGCTACTTGGAGCAATAGTGACTCCTCCGATGAAGAGAATGTGGAAGATGAAGTAGCTAACCTTTGCTTCATGGCTTTTGAGGATGAGAAGGTAACTTCTAACTTGCTAGACACTCATGAATACACTTTTGATGAATTGCAAGATGCATTTGATGAGTTAGCCAATGAATTTGAATGCATGAATTTGAAATATAAGAAAATGATTTCTAAATTGAAAAAGGAGAATGAAATGCTTGTGAATGTTAAATTAGAATGTGAAAAGAAATTAGAGAATGCGAATCTAGAAATAGAAGAATTAAATAGAAAGAACACTAATGTGCAAAACTCCTTTTCTAGATTTTACATGGGTCAACAAAAACTTGATCAAATGCTAGAGACTCAAAGAGCATTCTTTGATAGAGAAGGATTAGGCTACAATGCATCTAACAAAGAAACTCATCTTAAAAATTTCCTAGTTAAAGATAAAAATTCGCTTTATGCCCATTATGTAACAAATTAGGACATTCTTCACAAGCATGCACCTCTAGGAAGACCATAATTAGAGGAAAAACGGCTATCAAGATGTGGGTGCCTAAACATGTTTTGAATTCAAATGATGAGTCTTTAAAGTTGAAATGGATCCCTAAAGGATCAAAAATTATTAATACTAACTCTCAAGGACCCAAGAAAATTTGGGTACCTAAGATAAAAGCTTGATGTGTTTGTAGGAGGAAGAGTATTGCTACAAGGCTAAGTCCAAGGAGCATTGGTACCTTGATAGTGGATGCTCTAGACACATGACGGGAGACAAGAGCCAATTCAAGTACTTAAAGCATAAAAGTGGTGGAGAGGTCACGTTTGGAGACAACTCCAAAGGACAAATTGAAGGAATTGGCTCCATTGGTAACTCTTCCTCAACCATTGAAAATGTTTTGTATGTTAGAGGCTTGAAACATAACTTGCTTAGTATTAGTCAATTGTGTGATAAGGGATTTAAAGTTATGTTTGATGATTTGTGTTGCAATGTTATTAATGCCAAATCTAATCAAATTGTGTTTATTGGACATAGACAAGGAAATATTTATATTGTGGATTTAAATGAACTTAATAGCAAAAATGTATGCTTTGTGGCTACTAGAGAAGATGAACCTTGGTTATGGCATAGAAGACTAGGCCATGCTAGCATGCATGTTTTGTCTAAGTTAGCCAAAAGAGACTTAGTAGTAGGATTGCCTAAACTTCAATTTGAAAATGACAAAGTTTGTAAAGCATGTGTAAGAGGAAAACACAAAAGAAATTCATTTAAATCTAAGAAGTGTGTCACTACCTCTAGATCACTACAACTTCTTCACTTAGATCTCTTTGGACCAACTAGGACAAGTAGTTTAGGAGGTAAACACTATGGATTTGTGATAGTTGATGATTACACTAGGTTCACTTGGGTGTTCTTTTTAAGTGTGAAGAATGAGGCCTTAGATAAATTCATTGTTCTCTCAAAACTTGTTCAAAATGAAAAAGGTTATTCCATTTCAAGTATTAGAAGTGATCATGGAAAAGAATTTGAAAATCTTGGTTTTGATATGTTTTGCAATGAAAATGGCATTAGCCATAATTTTTCAGCTCCTAGAACTCCTCAACAAAATGGGGTAGTTGAAAGGAGAAATAGAACCTTAGAAGAAATGGCTAGAACCATGCTTTGTGAAAACAACTTACCTAAATACTTTTGGGCTGAAGCAATAAACACTTCTTGCTATGTCATAAATAGAGCAATGGTAAGGCTTATTTTAAAGAAAACTTCATATGAGCTTTACAAAGGAAAAAGGCCTAACATAAGTTATTTTCACCCATTTGGATGTAAATGTTTTGTTTTAAACAATGGTAAAGATAACCTAGGAAAATTTGATGCTAAAAGTGATGAAGGTATTTTTCTTGGTTATTCTTTAAATTCTAAGGCTTATAGAGTTTTCAATAAAAGAACACTTGTTGTAGAAGAGTCAATACATGTAATCTTTGATGAATCAAATATTTCTAGTAGAACCAATCTTGATGATGAAGTTGAGATTTTTGATGAACCTATAGTTGACCCTTCTCAAAATAAGGATGTTAGGGAACAATTAGAAGATCTTACTATTAACAAAAATGAGGAATCCATGGAACAAGAAATTATTGAGAAGGAATCTAGGTGTCCTAAAGAAGATGGATATGTGAAAGATAATGACGTTGTTGGAGATCTAACCATTGGAGTTAGGACTAGGTCAACCTATAGAAACATATGTCAACACGTAGCTTTTGTGTCACAATTTGAGCCAAAGAAAGTGGATGAGGCCTTGAATGATAAAAATTGGATTATGGCCATACAAGAAGAATTAAATCAATTTGAGAGAAGCAAAGTGTGGACATTAGTAGAAAAACCTAAAGATTATCCCATCATTGGAACCAAATGGATATTCAAGAATAAGATGGATGAAAATAGCATTATTGTTAGAAACAAGGCTAGGTTAGTGGCTCAAGGTTATAGACAAGAAGAAGGAATAGACTATGATGAAACCTATGCTCCGGTAGCTAGATTAGAAGCCATTAGGATGCTACTTGCTTTTGCATGCTATAAGGATTTTATGTTGTATCAAATGGATGTGAAAAGTGCTTTCTTAAATGGTTATATAAATGAAGAGGTTTATGTTGAGCAACCTCCCGGTTTTGAAAATCCAAAATTTCCTAACCATGTTTTCAAACTTTCAAAAGCCTTATATGGATTAAAACAAGCTCCTAGAGCTAAAAGACTTTCAAAGTTTTTAATCGAAAAAGGTTTTACAAGAGGAAAGGTAGACACAACCTTGTTTATTCAATCTAAGGGTCATGACTTATTAGTAGTTCAAATTTATGTAGATGATATCATTTTTGGTTCTACAAATGAGTCATTGTGCAAAAATTTTTCAAAGCTAATGCAAGGTGAATTTGAAATGAGTATGATGGGAGAATTAACCTTCTTTCTAGGACTTCAAGTTAAACAATGTAAAGAAGGTATTTTCATAAATCAAGCTAAGTACACTAAAGATTTGCTCAAAAGATTTGGAATGGATGAATCTATACCTTTCTCTACACCTATGAGCACAAATATTAAGCTTGATAAGGATGAAGGAGGAAAATGTGTAGACACTAAACTATATAGGTCTATGATTGGCTCATTGCTTTATTTAACTGCTAGTAGACCCGATATAATGTTTAGTGTATGCTTGTGTGCTAGATTTCAGTCATCCCCTAGAGAATCACACCTACAAGCAGTAAAAAGAATCCTTAGATACCTCAAAGACACTTCCTCCTTAGGACTTTGGTATCCTAAAGATTCTACACTAGATCTTCATGCTTATTCTGATGCTGATTTTGGTGGATGCAAAGTGGACAGGAAAAGCACATCGGGAACTGCCAATTCTTAGGAAGTAGGCTTATCTCATGGTTCTCTAAAAAACAAAATAGTGTAGCTCAATCCACAACCGAGGCTGAATATATAGCTTCCGGAAGTTGTTGTGCTCCTCTGCTGGCCGATGGCATGGCGAACCTACTGGTGGTCTCCATTCAGCCCGAATCGACGACACGGCGACGGATCTACTCGGTTTGCCTCGGTTTCTTCTCCTCCTCCGTCGGCCTTCCTCCGCCGTTCCCAGCTTCTCCGATGGCCTCCCACGTCTTCCTTTTCCTCCTGCGAAGCTTCGGTGGCAGTGGCGGCAGCCAATTCCACCGGCATCGCCAAATCCCTTTTTCGTTTTCTTCTCGGTTTTCACCGAAAATTCCCTTCAATTCGCCTCATTTCTTTCCTTTCTTTTGCCAATCATCGACCTCCCTCTCTTTGCCGGCACCATCTCTTCCTTTTTCCCTCGCCGGTGGTGGTAGCTCTGCCACCGTCAGCCTCGCCTAAGAAGGGTCGGGATCCTCCCCGATTCCTTCCTTCCCCTTTTTGTTTTTCCCTTTTTATTTTCTGTTTCCTTTCTATTTTTTGTATATAATTATACTATATATTATTTAATATATTTTATACATATAATATATACTATATATTATACATATATTATTTCATATATAATATACTACAATATATATTATATATGTATATTGCATATTACAAAATATATGTCTAATAGTATATATATGTATTTTTTTTTAATTAAATAATCTTTATATATATATTCTGAAACTTTAATGTAAATTATTATTTACATTTTTCTCATATATGTATATATTTATATATACATAAAATATCATACTTGAATACATATGTATTATTTAAATTTATCAAATAGTATATATACTTATATATACCAATGTATATTTAATATATGCTATATACCATACGGTATTTAAATACATATGTATTTGTATGAAATTACATTTATATAATATATAATTATATAAATATATTTTACATTTCCTTTCTCATTTTCTTATTTAACTTGGATTTTCATTTATCCAAATTAAATTATCTCTTCATTATTTTTCATAATTTCATCCTTCTCCTTATTTTCAATTTAATTAAATTCCTCAATTTTTAGAATTTTCACTAATATTCCAATCTTATCATTCGATTTATTTATTTCAACTTATCTATTTTCTTAAATATTAATTTTCAATATTAATAATTTCCAATAAATGGAAAATTTACGGTTATCACATTCTCCCCACCTTAAGAAATTCAATCCTCCGAATTTAACTTAATTTAAAGGTGGTATCGTCTTGTATACTTATCATTTTTGACTTTTTGATCATCTTCCATATTATACTGCCAGTATACCTTTATAATCATAATCGCCTTTTATACCTCTATATATCATTTCTCATCATATACTTATACTCCCTTAAATTTCTTATCAATTGGGAGTTATCCATTTCCACTCCTTTTCATATCACATATGATTCATACTATTCATCATCTATCTTTCTTATTTGTGCCAAGTCGATATAGTTTGGTACTGTCATTTAAACAAGTTAATCAATTATATGTAATTGTCTAGTAGCTTTCACATCTCGTGCATCCACTCGCTCAACATATCATCGAGCGTTTCCATACTACGCTCACATATTTACATCATGTATGAAATGGTGCTGTCTATAAGTTTGGAATCTCAGAGTCTTTTGCTATTTCCCATAACATATAGCTACTCAAAGATTCCCATCATATATAGTGCTCACTGGAACTTCACATACATCCTCATCATTTTATAATCATATTTCTACTATGGCACTAAAGAATCTAAGAGTTTAATAATGGAGAAGTGATTTCATTAGACTATCAGTCTATAATCACTTCTATATTATCATATCTCTTTTAGATTCTTCATTATTATCTTCAATACTCATTTCATATTTGTTTCATCAAATGCTGCAGCTCATTTGCAGACTTTGCTATATACCATCTTTTACCATAATTGAATCGGGAGACAATCATTTTTCTCCATATCTCTTTCCATGTAATCTCATCATTACATCTCTTATTCTTATGGTATACTCTATATCACTTAGGTTTTAGAATATATCTGAGAATATACTCTTTTGATAATTTAGATTCCATAATGACATAATCAAATTTTCATTTAATCTTTTCATTATTTAACTTTATCCTTGAATCTATAATTATCAATTTAATCACCTCATTATCCATACAAATCCACTATTTTCATCAATTTAAGGTGACGTATATATATATATCCTTTTTCCATTTATATCACTGGCAGTAAAATGTAAATCATTTTTTTCTCCTTGAAGTATAGGTACTTTTCCTCTATCGAGTTTGGCTCGATCTTGCATTTAGCCATAATTATGTGATAACCACAAAATCACTTTTAGTTTTAAAATTAGGAACTACTTCATGTTCATATTCCCTCTTCATCGTGTACTTTTCCTCTTATGGCATATTCACCCTTTCCTTTATCATCATTTCAGACACTTTTTTTTTTAGTGATAACATATTCCACTATTAAACTCTTTTAACATCTCGAGTACTATATTTACTCTTATTTATTCACCGACCTCAACTTACTTACTTATCAATCACATCAGTAGAGCAGCTAACCCAATAACTCTTCCATAGACTGGCAATAGTATTTAGCTAGACCCAGTTCATTCTGTATCTCAATCATTATCTCATCATCATTGACAGATCCACATCGCTCTGTCATTCGAGATCGTATATCTTAGAAAGAGATACTGTCTAGCTAAATCTTCTATTTGCCCTTCTTACATATAATCTATTGTCTTTGAGAGTCTATGGGGTTATACCACTATGCTGCTCATTTTCCATTTGTGCCTTAGGTTGTATTGATGTCTCATTACTTTATCCATATCTGGATGCCTCATTCATTAGGCTCATATATCTCACAAGGTATTTCATTAACCTTGTAAACCTCAATAGGAACTCGTGATAATTTATCGAGTTCAAATCATTATCATCTTATGATCACTAGTTTCTAACTTTTCGTCTAGTGATGCCTTGTACAGAGGTTGATCTTATAAGGTCCTTGTACATCTTCGATTAAATCAAATAAGGCATCACTTCCATAGAATTGATTATTTGTTCTTAATAAGATCTTATAAATTAATAGGAATTTAATACACCATTTAATTCATCCTCAAATCATATCATTTGTATTTCTATCAATTCCTTTTATACAAGTGAATTTCATTATCCACAAATTTTCCAGAGTTGTTTCTTAAGCTTTTCGGATTCTTCTATATTCTCCAATATAAGCTTATGAATAAATTTCATATTTAAAATCGGGTCAACGTTAGTTCGATTTCTCCAATCTATATTACTCTGAAAATTCATCAGGAATCTCCTCCGATGCTTTCTTTAATCATTCATCTCTCATCATTTTGGACATTCATCTTTGTGTCCTATCATTTCACTCAATGCAGAGATATTTAATATTTAAATCATTTTAATATTTGCTCCGCCTTGATTTGCTTATTTCTCGTACTCCACAGCATATCAATCCTCTTAATTTATAATGCTGTATTAAGTGCAATTATTTAATTAACACCTTTCACAGCTAACCGATTTATTATTACTGTAATTCATTTTTTACAATCATCTTCATTTATAATTAAGGTTAGCTGTTATCATCCTCATCTCTTATCTTCACTTACTGTCCTTATGCATATTCTCCAATTTCATGTACTCCATACTGTACATCATTTCTATAAAAACATATTTCAAAATATTTCGGTTCTATAATTATCTGCTTGATACCTCAAATATAGTAGGAATGTATAGAACCCGAATTAACTGTACTGCTATGGATTTCACCCTCTATACTGATCTCCTCTCAATCATCTCCAGTAATCATATTACTTTTCACCATATCCAACGATCCCGTAATGATATCCCGTTAATACACTTTTAATTTAGACCCATAAAATCAATACTAAGTCGCTCATCCTGCGACTTCCTTATAACCATTTGGGTCGTATCAGCACACTAAGTGTAGTAAAATTTATAATCGGGATCGTTATACCCATATTGTATCCTTTACGCCATTAATAACTTTATTTCTATCAATATATTCAAAATCGACTTGGTTTATTACTATTCGTACCATAATCCCACATAGGTGTATTTTCGTCATTTTCACATTTATTTCTTTCTCCTTATTATACATTTAAATAAATGATCTTATTATCTATGTACTAATAGTACCCCTTTCGCATACCACTATCAGTATTTTAAAATCTTTTTCGATTTCGACAGAGAAATCCACTATGATCCATAATTGAATTATTTTGCATAAAATGCAGCTTTACATCGTCAATTTCTCTGTCAAATCAATCAATTTCAACTTCTGTTGGTCTATCTTGACTCCCAGTAAAATTTCGAATGTAGGGGTGTTTTGGTCATTTTTGGTCAAAAATATTCTCTCTCTTCAAACTACCTTTAGTTGGTGATCTTAATGTCTATTTAGTGATGATACTTCATTCCCTCCTTTATATCATCACTTTTAGGTATCAGTTCGATCCAGACAGAAAAGTACTGGTGGGGCCCTCACCGAGTCCATTTCTGTTCCTTACCAAACCGACCTTCATTTAGATCATAAGATCACCATTTTAGGTAACATTCCTGAGCCGTTTTCCCTTTTAACATTCCTTATTTCATAATTGCTCACTCCCTTCTAAACACTTAATTCAATTTGTAATCATTTTTTTTCTATGTATTCAAACTACACAGTACTACAGGGGATGTTAACCTTTTCAACACATTTTCTTTCCAAAGTATCGATAGACATCAGGCCAATCATGCTCTGATACCATTAAATCTGTCACAGCCCGTGACCCTATTTTTCATCTTATTCTATACATCTTATATGGTTGGGCTGTCTGCGATACTTTACTTTTCCTTTACATATAAACAATTTCATATTAAATTATAATACGAATTACATCCCCTATCTTACTTCATAAGAAAGTAGTACTGCGAATATGTCTAAATACAGAAAATAAATGATCATACCTTATTAATTAAATCGACCTATCGCATCGTCCCCAAATGCGCAGTTGAAAATCCTTTTAGTGCTAAACTCTCGGTCTTCGAAAACCTGAAATGTCAAAATTAAGAGGTGAGCAAATCACGGCTCAGTAAAGGAATTATACACATACTTAATATTTAGTTTCCTATATGCTGAAAATCTTTTTCATTTTTCCTATGGGGCTCTAGGCACACATGTAGGAAGGATACTACAGTCGGGTAGGGATCCGGATGGAGTAAGGTAGGTATTTTGAAATACCTATCTTGTCCGGGAACTTAGAAGCAACTGTAGAGAGTAAATTTCTTTTCGTTTGAAATTTAAATCCTTTTACTTTTTATTTCATATCGTTTTCATATTCTTTTTAAAATAATGCTTTTATGAAATAAAGCATTTAAATAAAATAACTAATATTCATATTTTCTTTGAAAAGAATATTAGTTAAATCATCATCATTTTCCTGTAAAACTCATTTCATGTTTTACTGTACAATCATATTAGTACAGTACTTTAAATAACAAAATAAGCTATTAAACCCTTTTCGTATAACATATAAATTATTTAAATCTAATATTCAATTTAAAATTAAAAAAGAATATTAGATTTACTTTCCTCCTTTTTCCTTTTGAAAACATATTATATATTCATATTACATATCATATGAAAATCATCTCATAGTACTAAGAACAGTACTGAAATAAGCATTTTATAAAATGCTATAAATCATTTCATCTCACGTATCACATATCATGTAAAACATTTACATTTCACATATCACATATCATGTAAAACATTTTCATTTAAAACATATCCTATATGGAGACTTAGGCACACACGCCCAGCCCGTCCACTGAGTCGTTACTCATATCATGGTATAGACCCTGAAGGGTATAAAATCATCATGTAAGATCTGTGGCCATAGTCTATAATTGTCCTCGACGGATCACTGATCAGGTGTCGGCTGGGACTACATATCACATATCAGCATGATAGGATGCCATCTAGTCACAAAACCGTATTTTCATCATCAGTAAACCTTTATGGAATTTATAAAAATATATAATTTCTTAATTTGAAACCATAAAGGTTACAAAACCATTTAGTGAATATTTATAAAAAATATATAAAAATATTCACTTTATCTCTTGTCATTTTTCATCTCGTATTACGTGTAATTTACATATTAAGAGAATTTTCGGTGATTTCATTATCACCATTCTCAAAAACATGAATATTTTAAAATCATTTTCATTTTATTCATGTTTTTATGAAAAATATACATTTTCTCGATTTTCGTGGTTGAAAATCGTTTCTCATGAAATAAAATCATTTATTATGATTTTATGAAATTTTCTAGAATTTTTTGATAATTTTTCGGCAGTATAACGGCTGTCGATTGGCTAGCCTCCTGCATGTAGTTTATAATTTCAACCGGTACTTCATTCCAAATTTCCAACCAATCATTCATCATAATAATTTCATAAATATTTCCATAAAATATTTCGAAATTAAAACATGCAGATTGAATATCCTTACAATGCTGCACATGCATTCCTTACCTGTTTTGGGTCGGCGACTGACTCTCGAAGGTCGTGCCCGTGTCCACCTCGCCCGATTCTATCGGCTCGGTCATCGAGGGAGTTTCTGGAATTAAAATTCTAAAATTTAGAATTTTTCCATAACTATTTAAATAATAAATTATTTAAATAATTTAGCATTTTTCGGGATTTCTTACCGATTTCTGTAATTCCTGAATTTCTGAATTCTTGGGATCTCCCGTAATTTCTGAAATTCCCGAATCCCAAAAATTTCTCTTTTTCTCTTTTCTTTTCTTTTCTTTTTCTCTTCTTTTCTTTCTTTTCTTTTCTTTTTCTTTTTCTTTTTCTTTTCTCTTTTTCCTCCCTTCCTTTTCCTGGCCAGACCGGTTCAGACCGGTCAGATCCCCTCATCGCTGGTTCTTCTCCAGTGGCCGGTTCGACGTCTCCTCAGCTGGCCGACGGCATGACGAACCTACTGGTGGTCTCCGTTCAGCCCGAATCGACGACACTGCGGCGGATCTACTCGTTTTGCCTCGATTTCTTCTCCTCCTCCGTCAGCCTTCCTCCGCCGTTCCCAGCTTCTCCGGTGGCCTCCCACGTCTTCCTCTTCCTTCGACGAAGCTTCAGTGGCAGTGGCGGCAGCCAATTCTGCTGGCACCGCCAAATCCCTTTTTCATTTTCTTCCCGGTTTCCGCCAGAAATTCCCTTCGATTCGCTTCATTTCTTTCTTTTCTTCTGCCAGTCGTCGACCTCCCTCTCTTTGCCGGCGCCGTCTCTTTCTTTTTCCCTCGCCGGCGGTGGAAGCTCTGCCACCGTCAGCCTCGCCTGGGAAGGGTCGGGATCCTCCCCGATTCCTTCCTTTCCCTTTTTGTTTTTCCCTTTTTATTTTTCTGCTTCCTTTCTATTTTTAGTATATAATTATACTATATATTATATAATATATTTTATACATATAATATATACTATATATTATACATATATTATTTCATATATAATATACTACAATATATATTATATATAAAATACGTGTATATTGCATATTACAAAATATATGTCTAGTAGTATATATATATATATATATATGTATATATATTTAATTAAATAATCTTTATATATATTTTCTTAAACTTTAATGTAAATTATTATTTACATTTTTCTCATATTTGTATATATTTATATATACATAAAATATCATACTTGAATACATATGTATTATTTAAATTTATCAAATAGTATATATACTTATATATACCAATGTATATTTAATATATACTATATATCATACGGTATTTAAATACATATGTATTTGTATGAAATTACATTTATATAATATATAATTATATAAATATATTTTACATTTCTTTTCTCATTTACTTATTTAACTTGGATTTTCATTTATCCAAATTAAACTATCTCTTCATTATTTTCCATAATTTCATCCTTCTCCTTATTTTCAATTTAATTAAATTTCTCAATTTTTAGAATTTTCACTAATATTCCAATCTTATCATTCGATTTATTTATTTCAACTTATCTATTTTCTTAAATATTAATTTTGAATATTAATAATTTTCAATAAATGAAAAATTTACGGTTATCACATATTATGACATTAGTGGCTGCATTTTATGAAAGTTAGTGGCTTAAAAATGAGAAGAAAAATATTAATAATTTTTGATAAAATTATTTTGCAGCCCAAGTTGACGGTTTTCTGTAAACGTAATCGGGAAGCTCGATTTCATAAGACAGGTAAGGGGGAGTGTGTGAGTTGTAGTGATATAATGAATTACATGTTTTCTTAAGCTAAATTTTATGAGAATATTGGTTGCATGATTTGGTTTGAAAACATGCAAAATTGTGGTTGATAAGCTGGTTTATAAACTGTAAATTGTGTGAAGAAGGTTAGGAATCCGCAACCGTTATGTTGTCGGAAAATTTTCAAAAGTATTCTAAAATATTATAAAATATTTTAGATACATGAAATGATTTAAATGGGAAATTTGAATATAATTTCCACCAATTTTTCATAAATTGGAAATTATGAGAAAGTTATAAAATTAAATATTCATGTTTTATATTTTCATTAAAGTGAGAAATTAATTATGTTTTATATGATATTAAATATTCAAAATGAATATTTATTGTGTTCTCACTTAATACATGAATATTTAGCGACTGATTTACGGTTTGTGGAAATGAGAAATAAATACCTTTTTTGGAAATAATTAATTAAATAAATGATTTGATTCATGAGATTTCCTTAAATGTATTTTTATGAGAAAAGAAATGATTTTTTACCTTTATGGAACTAAATACTGATCTTATTTATTTTATAAATTCCATAAAGGTGATGATATATGAAAATGTGAGAGCCTTATGCATAAACATAAAATATTTCAAATTATTTTGAATAAGATCCATAAAGGCTGTAGTACGGTTTTTATACTGTTTTGAGACTTAGGCCCTGAGATTCATGCTTACTATTGTTATTGTCACGTGGCTGATTGACCCGCCAATCATCAGTGGTCCCGGATGTCATCTGGCAAGTGTACACCAAGGACCCCCTATATATCATGGCTATATATCTCACTGTATACTGTTACTGTGCCCCTTCAGGGATGATTACTATGTCCCTTAGTGGACGATGATAGCATGATATGATGTAGGGTGATGCCTAGTCTCAACTTACTGAAAATTGTTTACTGAAGGGATTTACTGAATCCTGTTTTACTGTACTGCACTGTGAATTACTATTTATTGAACTGAACCGTACCGAAATACTATTTTCCTGAACTGTATTGCACTGGAAAATACTATTTACTAAACTAATAGCTACTGATTACTGTTTACTAAATTAAAAGCTACTGATTACTGTTTACTGTTTACTGAACTAAAAGCTACTGATTATTGTCTACTAAACTAGTAGCTACTAATTACGGTTTACTGAACTGAAACCTATGATTTCTGTTTACTAAAAAGAATTGTACAAAATACTGTTTGCTGAACTGAAAGGAAATTTACTGTTATCGAGAAAGAATCCTTTGAAAATTATTTCTAAAATAGAAATAATTACTGAATTGTTATCCAGTGAATTGGATATTTATAAGTAACTGAACTAAAAAGACTGTTTACTATATCTACTGTTTTACCACTATACTGTCACGTGTTTTGAACTTTTACTGAAGTGGTGGAAATTAAATTATTTATTTCATTTAGATTTATGGAAAAATGAAAATTTTCCAGCGTATAGATTTCATTGTATCAAGCAACATACAACTCCTTTACTGAGCACGTGATTCGCTCACCCCTTACTTTCAAACTTTCCAGATTAATTACGAGGATTAATTGATGGCTTCCTCGGATAAATAATGCTGCGAGTAGCCCACTGGGACAAAGAGCGTTGAAATTTAAAGGTACAATCACTTCTCTTGTATATTCATACATTTGTATACAGTACTACATTATTGTAAAATAGAAACAGAGGATGTAATATATAAGGAATATTGTAATTTTTTATATTCTGAATTTACTAAATAATAAATGGTTGCCATTTATTATTGTTACTGAGCACGTGTTAAAGGCATCACAGATAGCCCAACCGGTAAAAATGTGTAAAATATGAGTAAATATTGTGTAATAATGTACACTCGGATTGTTACATGTACGAGAAATAAAGAGATGTAGAGGTGATAGTAGATTTTTCTATTGTGTGGAATAGAAGTAGGAAACACGTATAGGAGTTGCATATGTTATATTTTACTTGCAATTTGGAAATTCTCGAAAATCTAGTTTTAATCGTTTCTCACACACTTTTCCCAAATATAAGAAACATAAATTTATCTTAAATTTTTACAAGTCTAAATACTGCCTTACATGAAATGATTTACATAAATTGATTTAAATGAGATGATTTACATGAATTGCATTACATAAAATGATTTATATGAATTAATTTAAATGAGATGATGTACATTGCATGTTTAAATTGCATAAAATGAAATTTTATTATTATTTTACATGAAATGATCTATTATTTATATTTAAATATGCTATTGTATTTGAAAAGACTTTTACTGTTGAATTTTATGATTTATGAAAATGATTTGAACTGATTGAAGATAATTGCTATTCGAAAATGATTTTTACTGTTAAATGAAATTATTTATGAAAATGTTTTGAGACAGTCGTATTGTAGTGATCATGCATACTGTTATATGACTGCGAGACCTGATCAGTCTGCAGGTTCATTGTATTGTATATGACTGTGAAAATTATGGTCAAACCCACAAGTTTCCGTAGTAAGCACTTGACCAGTGCGAACTGTGAGTGTCGATGATGGTCATTCGTTATAGTGATCGTCCCTTCGGAGATACTGAAAGTGATCGTGCATGATTCTATTGGATGTGACAGTCTCCATTGAATTATATGTGAATATTTTGATTACTGAATGATTTGATTACTGAAACAATTTGAATATTGATTTACTGTTTTGACAAAAAAAATGGAATGTTTAAAATCGAATGATTAACAGTGTTAATTTTAAATGAATTGTTTTATTGTATTAGATGAAAATACAAAAAATATTGCTTATATTATGTTTTGAAATGTTACTATATTATTTATTGAAATTTTACTGAAATTGTTTTATAACATTGTTTAAATACGTTGTTTACACACTAATATTGATTTGATTGATTAGTTTTTTATAAATTATTAAGTGATTTTTATTGATTAGTTTTTTCTTCACCAACTGCTTACTCTCTATAGTTGCATCCAAGGATCGAAACACGACAAGTATTTCAAAGTGCCTCCCATTCTCTGCCCTATTTCCTAGCCGACTATAGCATCCTTCCTATAGCATACCCTAGTGAGTCGTTAGGAAATAAATGTTTTTATTGCATTTTAATATTTATATTTAATATACCTTTTTCATAATTAGTCGAATAATTATTTTACTTAACTGCAGATATTACACGCTTTTATATATGTTTCTTACTGGGTTTTCCCTAAAGCTCGCCCCCCTACTCACCATCCTATATAGCTCATCAGCATACAAGAAATATGTTGCTTTTATACTAGTCGAAGAAATCACTAGAAGTTTTAAGTACTTAGTGACTAGGTGTTTGTTCAATGTTTATTTATATTCAAACATGTATTTGCACAGCAGTTGTAATTATGGAATGGAATGTAAATATTGTAATGTCAGATTTAAGAATGTATTTGAATTTAGTGGGATGTAAATTATGTGGAGTTTATTGTAAACAGAATAATAATTATTATATTTGTTATTATCAATTAAATTAATAGTATATTGAATTAATCAAATAAAAAGAGATGGATTGTACTTACACCGACACCAAACACAAACCAATTGATGTCGAATAATTGAATGAGAAAGATAGAAGTGAAAAGGAAAATTTGGTTCGGAATTTTATAATTCCAGATGTTACAAGCATAATGCAATAAAGTCAAAAAATCCTAAAATGCATAAATAGACCAAGTAGATTATGAGAAGTTCAAGTGAACAAAAAGGGGATAAAAAGAGCTAGCTTATATTTAAATAGTTCAGAAATATTGCTTTGTAACATTTCTCATTGAATTATATAACTCTTAATGCTAACATGTAATTGGGAGTGGTGAATTAACTCAATCTACCATATGCTATGTAGAGGGCAATACTAAGGATTGAAGTTGGTCGAAGGTTCACTTAGCTTGCGTGAAACTTGACTGGCCAGGGAGGATTGAATTTAAAAAGCCAAGGAAGTACGGTAAGTAACCCCAAAGCAATTGCTCTACATCCAAACTAATTTAAATCCATTTTGAATTGATCTTATGGAACTCATTGATGTGCTGCTTACTAAACTTCCCTTGGCTAATGGTTAGTTACTTCTGCAATCATTTTCATACACATGTTAAAGGCTCACAAATCATTTTTTGTTTTATGTACCATTGTACAATTTAAAGAGCATTTTAAGGATTTTAAAATCAAACTTTGTTTTTGCTTTAAAACAAGATTTCTCTATTTTGATTTATAAAACTTGTGTTTTAATACCTTACGAGCCTTGGACTATCAGATTTGTTCTTTTAAACTATGATAATTGATACACAGCTAGGGAAAACTGTTTTCTGATCGATCAATGAATACTGTTTTAAACTCGGGGTATTGAAACCTAAGGGTATATTGTTTTCTAATCGATTGATAGATACTATTTTAGACCCGGGGTATTGAGACCTTAGAGCATATTGTTTTCTAATCGACTGATGAACATTATTTTAGACTTAGGGTATTGAGACCTTAGGGCATACTGTTTTTTGATCATCCGAAGGGCATTGTTTTAGACCCGAGGTATTAAGACCTTAAGGTATACTGTTTTCTAATCGTCCGATAGACATTGTTCTAGACACGAGGTATTGAGACCTTAAGGCATACTGTTTTTTGATCGTCCAATAGACATTGTTTTAGACCCAGGGTAATGAGACCTTTAGGCATTTCACCTAGAGGATTGATATAGGGCATATATAACTTACTTAGAGCATTATTTCACAATCACAGTTCTAGGAAACAATGGCTTATCTTGTATATTACATTGGGCAGGTGCCAATCGCACTTGATCAGTGGGCTGAGGTTGATTGGTCTATGCATAGACAGCGTCCCTTTTTGGGAGATTGCTATGATTAGCTATCGTGGATCATTATGATTGTTAGCTCTACGATTTAAGTATAGACATAATACCTTATCTCTTGGTACATAAATTTGATTGTTTATGAAACTGACGATTGATGATCGATTTATGTCTTGTGGTTTGAGAACCAAACCTATGTTTATGATTTTATTTATGGTTTATAAAGGGTTCTTATACTATGTGATTTATGGCTAAACCGTATGCTTTATGCATGATTTGAAATTGAGATTTAAATCTATCTATATGTTTTATAATGTAGCATATTAAATTGATTTATCGAATGTGTACAATTTATAGGTTTGAAACTGAAAGATATAGACTATGATTTTAAGTTGCTTGTTGTAGTTACTTATTGAGTTTATGACTCACTCCCCTTTTCTTTCCTTCCCTTTCAGATTGACTGTCACTATCGTTTTTGACTCGGGAAGCTCCTCGAGAGTGATTCTATGAGATCCCCAATTTCCATGTAATTCCTCCATGTATGTAAAGTATTCTAAGCTAATATGATTAAATGAATATGAAATTGATGTGAAGTTGATGTATGAATAATGTATGATTGATGTATGGAATATAGAAGAAATAATGAAGTTGAATGTCAATGAGTCAAACACAATATATTGATATCAGAAAAATATTAAGAGTATGAGACAAGAAATTTAATCAGAATTTTTGGATTGGTGATTTAATGAATGGCTGAGATGAGAAGGAGGAAAAGAGGAAATTAATGGGTCAAATGAGTCAAGGGATAAAGCATGGCTAAGATAGATGATGAGATAAGCATGCAATTAATGGAGTTCATGACTCACCACCCTCATCATCATCACCCACGCCAGCCCCTTCCAGCCCTCTCCCTCTCGTTCCATCCAAGCTCCCAAGTTACCATCCATAGTTACCTTGACAAACCACCTTACTCTTCCATCGATCCATTAAGTTCGTAGAATGAAAAATAATCCTTGTCACTAGACTAAGTGATATCCAAAGTTTGGTGGATTGATTTCAAGTATTGGAAGAGATCTCAAAGTTTGAGATTTTGATCTCTAGTGAAGATAAGAGAAATAGATGATTCTTGCAATTTCGTTCTTGGTTTGGAGTTGTTTTAAGTTAGTATAACATGTGTATGTGGTTTAATTTAAGGTTTGATATAATATGATGATTTCAGCTTTGAAGGAGTGAAAGCTAGGGTTAACGCGCCAAGTGATCTTGCGTTCTCGAAGGAATCGAGGTAAGGAAATTATGTAACGGACGTAAGGTGGCTATGTCCGCATGTTTTATGATGTGTGTATGTGATTTGGAAAGAAACATCAGCTGGTTTTGTGCAGGAAAAGATGCATTTTCGGACTTGTCTCCTAGTACCAATTAGGTTAGGAGCAGCCGACTGCCATAAAGGGAAGTCGACTGCCTAGAGACAACCAAAACACTGTTTTCCGAAAACCGATGCAAACCAGTCGACTGCTATGTAAGCCAGTCGACTGCTATTTACCTAGAAGCATTCTGTTTCAAACCAGTCGACTGCTATATGAGACAGCCGACTGCTATTTGCCAAATTCCATTCTGTTTCAAAAACAGTCGACTGCCCTATATGACCAGTCGATTGCTATTTCTTAAGAAGCATTTTGTTTGAAAACCAGTCGACTGCTATATGGACCAGTCGACTGCCCCCATGTATTTTTCGAAAAGAAAATAATTTCGAGAAATGAAGTTATGAAGCAACAGCCGACTGCCTCATGAGGCCAGTCGACTGCCATGTATGAAAAGATGTTTTCAAAGCTTATTTGATTTAAACACAAAAGTGTTTTCTGAAAAAGTATATTATAATGTTTTGAGACTATGGACTGCGTAATGATTATGCATTTCTGATGGCTGAGAGACTCTGATCAAGTCCTCAGTAATATGTATGTTAAGTGAGGAACCCTAGTCCAGTCCTCAAGACCATAAGTGACACCTGACTAGTGCTCACTATGGTTTTATTAAGGCAGGAGAGAATCCCTGACCTCTACATGGTATACCAATGTACTAATGCATGATTAGAGTCATATGAGTCATATGAATGGGAATGAACGGTTCATATGACGACTCAATCGCTTAAATATTGTACATAGTCTCCATCTATTTCAAAGTACAAGACGTATGTATGAAGAAATGTATGATGTATGTTTTTAAAGTATGTTATGAAATATGATGTTTTAAAGAAAGAAGTATGATGCATGTTTTATATGTATGCTATATTTTAAAAGAAGCATACAAAGTATGATTGCCATGTCATTTGAAATGAATATGCATGGTTGCAAACAAAGCATGAAAGATGTTTATAATGCATGCTTTATAATGCTTTACATGACATTATAGAGCCAAGTAGGAAAGGTGCATATAGAGACATAGCACGCTCTTTTTCATACTTTTCTTACTGAGCATAAACTCACCCTTTTATGACCATTTTTCCTACAGATTACCTGAAGTGAATCCCGCTCCGATTAGAAGAGCTTGATTTCGAAAGAATCAAGGTGTACCTTCTCGATACGCTTCCCAGTTAGCATAGAAGGTATACTTATATGTTCATATGTAAAGTTAAATTGTAATTCAGCTACAGTACAGTACAAGTAAAGAAAATATATATAAGATGTCGGGGATGTAAGTTAAGATGATGTATGAGATCCTGTGGAAACAGAATGATATTTATATATATATATATATATCATTTTTATGTTTATGGAAATTGAATAAAATTTCATGAGCTATTAAATGATTAGCTTAAGATTAAGGGAAGAACGACACTAGATAAACTAAATCTAAACAAAGAAGGAAAAAGATAAGTGATAAGATGAAGTGACGGGGACGTCACAGATTCCCATGTACAGTGTACGGCATATGGCTCCAGACAAGTTATGTAGACACAGGTGGACCAAGGAACAATATATTTTTATACATTCAAGTTATGTGTATATATATGTTGAGTCTGAGATGTAGGCCATGTCATGTTGTCATCAGGATGATGCTGATTTTACATTTGTTTTGAGACGAAAATATCGCGTTGATATATGTGTATATATTTTACTTGTGCAAGATGGTTTGCTTGATGGATTATAGAGATTTGTGATATCTTAGTGGGATATCATGATATTTTGGAATCGTTAAGGTGTTATTTATATTAAGTGCTTATGTATCAAGTATTGAGAAATAAAAGAAACCTTAGTGATCAAAGTATCACTTAAATTAAATGATGACCTACATAGTCACCTACAAACAAGAAGTCAAGTAAAAAGAAAATCTACTGGCAATTTTAAGCTTCTGTAAGGATTAGGAAGTGTCATATTTGATATGTATTTTTCAAAAGAATATCCTAAAACATGTTTCAAAAGCAGATAATCAGTAATAGAAGGTTTTGAACAAAAAAAAAGAATACATTTAAAACATTAAGATAAAAGAGTTTAATGGATGATACAATTCTCGATTTCTGTAAGTGTGTAAATTTTTGAGAAATTCTTAGGCGAGAAAGGATTTTTTCAAAATTCAACTAAAGCGTTGGAAGATTTGGCCTAGCAATTATTACCTCTCCTTATGAGAAAATAGATTTAAGGTTCGAATCTCCATTCCCTTATTATATATCCATAAAAAACAAAAAAGAATTTTCATTTATTTCTAAGCACGTTAATATCAATCAATAAAAAAAATCTATAAAGAATAAAAAATTTAAAAAATGAATGAAATTCTTACCAATGATGGAATTCAGAGATTTTGCAAGGGTGCAATTTCTTGCAAATTTCTAGGTGAGAAGGAAATTTCCAAGTTTAATTAGTGTGTTAAAAAATTTGGAAAACAATTTCAATATTTGAAGTTTTCACGTAGTCCTAAAATAATGAAGTAAAAGATTTTAAAAATATGTATTTGAAATCATCTCATGGAAATACACTTAATAAATCCAACAATAGAGTCCCTTCGTGAGAACGGGTATGTTCTTCTGAATACTCTTGAGGTGAAGATATCTTCTCTTTAAAATGCAACCAAGGCTTAGTCTAATGGTTATTACCTCCTTTTAAGAGGGATTAGGTCCAAGGTTCGAGTCTCCCCCTTTCCCTTGTTCCTCTTATGAACAAAAAAAAAGTGTTGTGAAACCCTTGAAGAAATATCCAATATTTAGATGTTAAATTTTAAAAATAAAAGGAAACAAAAATTAGAAAAAATAATAAAGATTATATAAACTAAGGCTAACTAGGATAATTTATGATTAATTGGTCGTCTTTCGGTGAGCGTCTTAAGAGTGCTAATCCTTCCTTACCTGTAACTAAACTTTGAAATCCAAACTCTCAAACACAAACCATAATTCACCTTTTAGGAAATCTTAATTGAATTTAGGACATTCTTAAAAAGGAAAAGTTAATTAGGTGATCAATCTTACCTTGAAAGAATATTGGTGGCGACTCTTTATTTTAAGTTTTATGGTTAGGACCTAGATATAGGAAAAGTTTGGTACCTTTATTACGTTAGCTAAAACTTTTTCTTTTGTTTTTGTTTTTGTTTATCTCTCTCGCAATACGATGGACTTTGTTAAGAATGGACCAATTATTAAATCTTGGATGGAAATTTCTTTTATCAATTTCTCTCAGTAATCTATTATTAACAACTTCTTTCCAACTTCTCACTATAGGTAAAAAAGGAATATGAGATTCATGACTCGGTTCAAAGAAGAGAAAGAAACAAACATAAAAATATTGCATAATAAACTACAAACAAGAAACATGGAACTTCATTTATTTGGTAATTCGTGTATTTGTGTCATGTCTATTTTGTATCAAACATATGTAAAAAATGAAAACTATCGTGTCATAATTCGTATCGACATATCAAATGTATACAAAACAATTTTTTCAAATTCATATACATTTTTTGTCAAAATTTTAATTTGCAGGATTTCATGTCATTTTTGAATCATGTTTAAAATTATCAAATCTAATTTTAATTTTTCATAGGCCTCTTAAACTATTTATATAAATATATATACACACACAGATATACACATGTAGAATACTAATTTTACACAATTTCATATATTTTTTATACAATTTATATTTTTTTAATCTGATTACTAAATCTTATACTTTATTCATATAGATTATACATGCCAAATTTCAAGCTAATTGAAAATGTCTAACTATATAATAATAAATTTTCAACCATTGATATATATTAAAAAAATGCTATTCTCAATTGACATGATAATAAAATCGGATCAACTCAAAAATTTATGTATATGATAAATATGAGTAAGTTATTAAATCTAATCATTAACAAAAATATTAATCTTGTATGAAATTATAAAAAATTGTTTACAGTAGTGTAAATGAATCTTATGATGCGTCCTTACTTTTATCCCAACTATTTGTCCCATTGATGTGGCAAAAATCTGTTGATTCTTATATTTATGAATAATTACGATCTCATTCTTGAATTTGTTTGATAGATTCCAGCTGCTATAAGTGAGAAAAAGCCGAAAATGTATTAAAGTGGAGAAAATTTGTCATGAAAAGCTAAGCGTATCTCACATTAGATGGTAAGGGGATTGATTCCAAAGTATTCATTCGTTAGGTTTGGATTTGAGTTGTCTTCCAATGGAATGAGGATTTGCACTTGTTTCTTGAAAAAAAATAACTTTGAACCATTCTGCCAAATATTTATCTGAATACACTTGGTTCAGGTTTTATTTTTTATTGAATATGTTGTTACCAAAAACAATAATAAATATTTGCTGACGTCAAATCCTTGATCTTCGTGTTAATTTGTCTTCAAGAATTCTGCAAGAGAGAAAACCATCAGGGGGCGCAAGGGTTTTCCCCTATGCGCGCACTCTGATGGTTAAGTTAGACAGGGTTTTGACAGGGTTTCAGTAGGAAAATAGAGCTTAGGCTTTAAGAATGATACCTATGACTTATTTATAGGAGTTATTTTGCGCGTAATTACCTTTAAGCCCCACAGCTTAAATAATAACCCAGTGGATCATTTATGGGCCTTCTGAGTCCTCTTTCCTCTTGAGCTTAGATTATCATTTGGCTCAATAGTCTTCAACTTGATTTATAGAAAAGCCCAGTAATAATTGACCTAGTCCACATCAATTGCTCCCCACTCTTTTACAAGGTTTACCTTGTGAAAGAGTATATAAAGAATGGGCTTTTCAAATTCTCTTACTGCCCTCTTCCAAGAATCTTTTCATCTTCACTTGAGGGCTTAACTAGTGAACTTCATTATTATTCGTAGCAGAAACGACTTCATGTCATCATTTCTTTTGTCAAGTGCCTTCTATTAGCCAAGAGGAAGAAAACCGAATCTGGGTTAAGGCCATGAGGGCACATTGTCCAGAAGTGCCATAAGCGGATACATATGTTCTTATCTGGTTTCATCATATGTGATTTGTACTTGGCATGCTCTTGATTGGTTGAAGCTCAATCCAGATGCTGAGAATTTGGAACCTTCTTTGATGATAGACACTTGTAAAGATTTATCTGATCTTACCAGCTCTTAGAAGCCTTTTTGTCGACTCGAGATGGTCGAGGTTCTCATAAGTTTGGACGAAGATTATTTAAATAATCCATAGACTAATTTTCCTAAGGATCAAGCTCTTGACATTATAGCACCTCAAAACGTACATGCATGGGTGCCTATTAGTTTCGATACTCCTTTTAATACAGAAGTTAATCTATAATGCTCCCCAGCTCTTCTTATAAAGCACTTACATCTAAAGAAGAATTCATACTTGGGTATCGCATTTATCCATACACTTTATTGCTTGAGGATTTCACAATTTGTTCATCTTGCGCATTTTTCGCTTAGGGACTTTATAGAATTGCTCGTCTCCCGCATTTTCGCTTAGGGACTTTTTAGAGAACTGCCCATCTCGCGCATTTTCGCTTAGGGACTTTTAGAGGATTGCCTATCTCACACATTTTCGCTTAAGGACTTTGAGAGAATATAATATCGTTTATGTCAACATAATACGTTAAATGTAATCTGATAAGATTGTAACGTACCTCGTTTAGAGACTTATTTTTGCCCGTCTCACACCCTTTTGTGCTTAGGGACTTTTTGTTTTGCCCGTCTCGCGCATTTTTCACTTAGGAACTTATTTGTGCCCGTCTCACATCTTCGTCTCGCTTAGGGTCTTATCTGTGCCTGTCTCGCGCATTTTTCGCTTAGGGACTTATTTGTGCCCGTCTCGCGTCTTCTTCTCGCTTAGGATCTTATTTATGCCCGTCTTGCGCATTTTTCGCTTAGGGACTTATTTGTGCCCGTCTCGCGTCTTCTTCTCACTTAGGGTCTTATATGTGCCCGTCTCGCGCATTTTTCGCTTAGGGATTTATTTGTGCCCGTCTCGTGTCTTCTTCACGCTTAAGGTCTTATTTATGCCCGTCTCACGCATTTTTCGCTTAGGGACTTATTTGTGCCCGTCTCGCTTCTTCTTCTCGCTTAGGGTCTTATCTGTGCCCGTCTTGCACATTTTTCGCTTAGGGACTTATTTATGCCCGTCTCGCGTCTTCTTCACGCTTAAGGTCTTATTTATGCCCGTCTTGCACATTTTTCGCTTAGGGACTTATTTGTGCCCGTCTTGCGTCTTTGTCTCGCTTAAGGTCTTATCTGTGCCCGTCTCGCGCATTTTTTGCTTAGGGACTTATTTGTGCCCGTCTCGCGTCTTCTTCTCGCTTAGGGTCTTATTTATGCCCATCTCGCGCATTTTTCGCTTAGGGACTTATTTGTGCCCGTCTCGCGTCTTCTTCACGCTTAAGGACTTATTTGTGCCCGTCTCGCGTCTTCTTCACGCTTAAGGTCTTATTTATGCCCGTCTCGCGCATTTTTCGCTTAGGGACTTATTTGTGCCCGTCTCGCATCTTCTGCTAGCTTCTGTTTTTTTCTTCTTCTATTCCTACAGCATGTCTATCAAACATGGAGGATTATCATAGTACAGATAAAAATAACTGGCCTTTCGTTTCATGATGTAGTATTTTCAATTAAGTGGAATAAGTAACAATATAATTGCAGCAAATGTTAAAACAATAATAGCAAATGTTTACTACCAGTACCATTCCAATTCTTTGTCTTTGAAAAATCTGTAAGGTATGAGTGCTGTGATGTTTTGCTGTCAACCATGGATTGTGCACTAAGTCGTGCCTCGGTACCAGCAATCTATCTTCACGAGCTTACCACAAATTTGTGTGGCTCTTAAGCCACTTCTAGATGGTTGCTAGAGCAGTTCTTGAAAGCTTCTATGTCAGATGATCGACAGATGGGCCGAAGGAAGCTTTTGGACATTCTGTCGGATTAGTGCGCGCACTAGGTCTAGAAGATTCTAGATCATTTTGCTCAGATCCCGCACTTGGGCATGCGCTTAGATCGTCAGTTTCAAATGTGCTCGTCAAAGTTGTTTTTAATAGGCGAACCAGTAGTTTGGATTCCGTGCTTGCCAGCGTTGCTAGTCATTGCCGAAAGGCATGACTTGGGTGTTCTTTACTTGCCTGCATTGTGCTAACGGGGGAATCTTGTGTATGGGTGTTGTGTTCACCTAGTTTTTTTTTTTCGCTGTCATTTTATCAAAGTGGGGAGCTTGTCGCGTGCAAGAGCCCCTATCTCATCCAAGGCCTGTCGCGCGTGGGAGCTTCCCTGTCGCCCAAGGCCTGTCGCGTGTGGGAGTCCTTGTCTCGCTCAAGGCCTGTCGCACGATGCTGTTCTATATAATTATCAGATGAAGACTTGTTGTTGGGGACTAAGTTGCACAACCGGCCCTTGTTGATGGCTGGAAGTCTTGAAGTCATACCTACACCTCCAAATTAAATGGCTTTCTCGAAAAAATTCAATAAGAATATTGAAGCAGGTCGCAGGCTGACCATGAAAAAGACTTATCGCTACATCCCTAGTGAGCACCGTCGAGAAAATGATCCCATCTTTAATATCAGGAATCTCTCTCGAAGAGGTTCCATGTCTAAGACTCAAGATCTTTCAAACGTGGTCATACCAGTTGATGCCACTAAGGCGGAGAGAAGACGGAAGAGGAGACGCCCTGCCACTAGACGTCCTTCTTTACGTTCTCTTCTACGAAAGTTGGATGTTCCCAGAACTGTCGACAAGAATGAAGGTCGTGAAGCGTCACTCTCCGTTTTGCTGCATGATTATAAAGTCATTCACTTGATGACGGAAATGGGCTATGACCCTTTTAAAGGTGAAGATAGCTTTATCGCTTTTTTACCGTACTGCCTCAATTACCTCCTTAACTTAAAGAAGAAAAGGAGCCAAAACCTGGAGAATAAGATGATCACGTCGCTTCCTTCTCGCCTTTCTTGCTTTTCTTCATTTTCTTCACACGTTTCATTAGATATACCATATACTCTCTCTTCTTGTTGCGCTTGCAGTAGTTCTCCCAAATGTATTGTACATTATTAAACATATCTTTAAAGTTCATTGAAGAGGACGACAAACTATTCTTTATATCGTCAGAATCAGAACCGTGTTTATCAGCTACTTCTAAATCATTTGAGTCTGCAGACACCAAATCTTCTTTGTTATTTCGTTTAATAGAATCTCAAAATGCTTCCTCGTTTTAATTTATTGCTTTTTTACTTTGGCTTACAGCCTTTTCACTTTGGTTCACTGCTTTTTCATTTTTGGCCAATGCAGCTGGTTTTTTGGGCGGAACTTTCCTGCATGCTCGCTTTTGCTTCGTCCTCATTCTCTTTCACTTACTTAGAAGCTTCAAGAACTTAACTCGTTTCACTTCAAAGATTGTTACAAAATGCAGATTGCTTCAAATCTCAGCTCATGGTTGTACACTGAATGAAGCTAACGTCCTCCCCTTTTTTCTTCTTTCTAATCTTTTAAAGATATCTTCCTCTGCTTCGACTATAGCTGCAGTGTTAATAACACCAAGCAAATGGGTGGCTGGTTCTTGGTGCAACGATGCACGTGGTATCTAATTTCAGGACTCAGACTGTTCAGAAATTTATAGAGCGAATCTCCACCCAAGAACTAAGATCTATTCTTCTGTCAGCATTGAAGCCTACTGTTTTTACGTTAACCAACCACAGCCATGGTCATCATACAGTTGAACAGTGCTTCAATAAATTCTCAAATGAAGATACGAAGGTAACAGTATTAGTATCCTACTAAAACAATTGTTTATATTCAGTAATTATACTGTTGTGCTTAATTTCATTTGCTCTTACGTACGGATCTCGTCATCGAAATAGTGTTTTCCTTAATGCTGTAAGAACGTACTCTCTGAAAAAGTGTTTAAAACTTTGCATAATCCCTTTGACTGCTGCAATCGGTTGACATTTTACAGCTTTGCAATAGCCCTGAATGTGCCGGCTATCTAGTTGGTCAAGAAACATGAATAATAAAATAGATTTCATAGTTGACAAATAGGGCCCTGCTTGGATTGTGTGTTAAAAGAAAATATGGGGAGGCATCATAAATGCATATATTTTACTTTTTCTTCTTCTCTGCTTTAACTGTACATTTGTCCTTTGAACGCTCCCAAGCCATCAATGCAGAAATCATTCTGACCTTAAATCATCCAGAGAAATGATGAAAAGTCTCAAACATTAAAAAGTTAATAATTAAATCATTGGGAGCTCTCCTTTCACCAAGGATATATTGCGTGCGAGAGGCTCTCTCGCCCCATACCTCTCTCACCGTTTTTACCTGTCGCGGGCGAGAGCCAATGCAGAAAATTAGTGAGTAGTGCAGAAAATTGTCTCTCGCCTAATGATGTCGCGTGGGCTCTCGCCCACTCCTTTGTATTCTGTCGCAAAGGCCTGTCGCACGCGATGGCCAGTCTCTCGCCAATACATGTCGCGTGGGCTCTCACCCACTCCTTTGTATTCTGTCGCAAAGGCCTGTCACACGCAATAGCCAGTCTCTCGCCAATACATGTCGCGTGGGCTCTCGCCCACTCCTTTGTATTCTATCGCCAAAGGCATGTCGCACGCGATTTTGCTCTGTCGCATGAAACCTTGCGTGTGATAGTAGTCTGTCGCTTGAAACCTTCCGTGCGACAGACTGTTTTTGCTGCGTGTGTATATATATTTTTTTATTATTATTATTTTTATATTAAGGCGGGAGAAACTTTCTCACCCAAAAGGCTCTCGCGCGCAGGACCTATTTTTCGCAGGTCATCAGTCTCTCGCAGCCTGTCGTAGACTTTTATACTTGGCTTTTTTGTTTGATTTCCCACAGACGGCGCCAATTGTTGTTGCCAAAAACAACAATAAATATTTGCTGACATCAAATTCTCGATCTTCGTATTAGTTTGTCTTCAAGAATTCTGCAATAGAGAAAACCATCAGGGGGCGCAAGGGTTTTCCCCTGCGCGCGCACTCCGATGCTTAAGTTAGACAGGGTTTTGACAGGGTTTCAGTAGGAAAATACAGCTTAGGCTTTAAGAATGATACCTGTGACTTATTTATAGGAGTTATTTTGCGCGTAATTGCCTTTAAGCCCCACAGCTTAAATAATAACCCAGTGGATCATTTATGGGCTGTAAGACCTGATTCTACACTACTGTAGAGTCTAATTTCATAAATTAATAATGGAAATGAAATAAATAAAGAGTATTGATTTCCACTTAGTTGAAAAGCTCCTTATCATGAGATGAGAATGGAGCAATTTCGGTGAAAGAATGTATGGGCGAGAATACAGAATAACTCGCCAACGAGTGAGCAAGAAAGGATGTTCGACAATGGGCGAGCAGATCGCCATTAGTGATGGCGAGTTGGATGGTAACAAGGGCGAATAGGTGTGTTCGCCAACGTGTGAGGATATTGGCGAAGATGAAGGTTGGCGAACTGATGTAGTGTGGCGAGCGGAGGCCTCAAGTTGACCAAGCGAACTGGTGTCAGCATGGACTCTGTAAGTTATATGGTTGAAGACAATAAATTGAGAAAGAATAAAGTCAATAAAGGAAATAACCTCATTGGTGGGGGAATAAGACAAATGGTGTAATAAGTCAAGAAAAGTGGCTGTGGACTTCACGCCATTGGCCTTTCGGTTTGGACAATTAATGGCAAGTGAAGTAAGTCAAAATGTGCAGAGGAAGGCTTCTCATAGCCGTTGCTTTTGGTGCAGTTTTTCTTCATGCATTAAATAAATAAAAGACGTGAAATAAATGAAAGAAATGGGATAAGGCCAAGTGATGAGTTTTGATTGGATAGCATGACTATATAAGAAGAAACGTTTGAGGAAACCGATTTAGCCATATTCATCTTCTTCACGAGAGCTATACAACTGCCAGTTTATGTTCTGATTCCTCTCATTTCTACCATGCCTGATTTACTATATTTCATCCATCAGTTGGCTAAACATGTAAACCACCTTGCAAACCTTTCCTCCTTAGTTGGATGAGCTAGAAGGAATAAGCAAAGGAAGGCCAACATGAGATGGAAAGCAGTCTGTTCTGGAAGTGCAGTTGATTGAGGTGAGTTTCATATTTCTTAGGTGTTCTTGATATTCAAGGGTAGACTTATATGTTTACAACATAGAACACAACCTTGTTTTAGTTAGATCCTTAGAGAACATGAAAACAAGGAAAATAATGGAATAAGTGACGTGAATGGCGACTATAATGATCGCCCATGTTGAAATCTAGTAATCGCCAATGAGGCGAGTAGATAATGAGGAACTCGCCAAGGTAAAGTATGTGTTCAAGGGGCGAGAACGCCCAATTCTAGTGAAATGAATTCATGGGCGAGCTCAAATGCAAAAGCGTTGGGCGAATAGGATTGTGGGCGAACGCCCACAATTAAGCCAATGTAGGCCTCGTGAGTTGAATGTTGGGCGAGCTCACAAACCACGGTGTGTTATGGCGAGCGATATGCCACGTGGTAGCCATATGGTGAATGGCGAGCTCATCTGGGCGATCTGGTAGAGCTCTATTTGGGCGAGTAGTCATTTGATTTCTTTCAATTCACCCAAGTAATGGAAAAATATTTATAAAGAAAATATTAATGGAATTTATATAATTTACAGCCGATAAATGGGAATGGCTATGGGCGAACAGAGAGTAGGGCGAAGCAAGGCTTTGTTGAACCAGGTAAGAGAGATGTGTGTGAAGTGATGCATGTCCTGTGGAGTAAATTTTATGAAAACATTAAGTTAAATGTTTTGTTTTCTGACATGCATTGTTTGAGGAAGTTATTTGATTATTATTTTGATTCGGGTGAGCTAAAAGTCGACCCCTATGCTGTTTTCTGGATGAATTGGTTAAAGGCGGGTGAGCCATTTTGTGTTTGTTTTGGGGTGAGTAACTCCGATTTTAATAGAAATTCAGGCGAGCCACTGATGGGCGAACCCTTTATAATGTTTAGTTGGGGCGGGCGACCCCTTTGTTGACAAAAGTCTTGGGCGAGCCAATTTCCTGTTTAAATGTAGAAAGTGGCGGGCGAATACTAATTCCCGCACTGATGATTGAGCATGGGCGAGCCAACATGGGCGAGTTGACCATGGCGAACAGATTTCGAGGGTATTTTCTTAAATAAAAAAATGAGCCATTTTAATATCCTTGAGAATAGAAATATAAACCCTTTGGGCAATGGACTAATGGGCGAGCCATTGAGGGCTAGCCAGTTTTGCTTTCTGTTTTTAAAAGCAAGTATTGGCGGGCGAACAGAAGTTCACCGCACTGGGCGAGCTGCCATGGGCGAGCCAATTAGGTGAGCAGACCATGGACGAGCAGTTTTAAAGGTTGAGATTTTGGGAATGTTTGCAAGGGTTTTGTAAACCGAAAACCTAAACCTTTTTGGGAATTAGATCATTTGAGTTAATGATAATGTGGGTGAAATAATCCCTTAAAGGTTGTCATGAGATATGAAAATGATTTTGAGACTTTAGGCCCTGAATTCATGCATTATTATTCATATAGTTGCGTGACCTACCTGGGGCGGTGGCTCGGTCAATGGACCAGTGAGTGCACCTCAGGGCGTCACAGGGCTGATGGACCCGCCAAGTCATCAACGGTCTCGAGGTCACTTGGCAAGTGGACCCGAGGACCATCTATAGATTATGGCCATAGATCTGAGATAGCCGTGAGGGGCGATGGCCTACGGGTGCACCCCAAAAACGGCAGATTCCATTCTCGTAAGGGGGAGGGGGAACGATGATAGCATGATTTATTTGTTGCCTAGTCTCAACTTACCAATTTCTGTTTACTGATAAGATTTATTGAATCTTATGTATTGTTTACTGCATTTTAAAGTAAACTGTTTAACCAGTGATTTAAGTGGTGTAATAAGAGAGTTGTTTACTATATATCCATGTTCTTTTCTACTGAGTTATTATAAGAAAAGAATAAATGTGTTGCGATATATAGTTTTGCTTTAATTAAAGCAGCATATGTTTCCTTTACTGAGCGTATGAATCGCTCACCCCTTTGTTTTTAACTCCACAGATAAGAAATACACGGAGTTGAAAGAATTAGCTCTCAGATGAGTATAGCTATGCGTAAAGCACTGAGGCATGGCACGTTAAATGTGACAGGTACAGTCTCTTCTCTTTTACATTTCAGACATATGTATACAGTACTACCTTAGTGAAATAAAAGTAAATAGGGGATGTCAGATGTAAGGAATAATGAAAAGAAATTTAATATTCCATAATTAATAGATAAATGTTTATCATTTATCACTGTTACTGTTGAATGTTAATGGTATCGCAGACAGCCCAACCGGTAAAGTTGTATGGAAATACGTGAAAAATATGGTAACGGGATGTTACAGATTTAATAGTATCAGAGCTTGGGTTGGTCTTATGTCTGTTGATGCCTTTAGCATGGAGAGTGTTGAGAAAGGTTAACATCCCCTGTAGTACTGTATAGTCTGAATGTATAGAGGAGTCAAATGACTGTGAATTGAGTTAAGTGTTGAGATATGGTGAAAATTGATGAATTATGGGTTACAAATAGAGATTGTAATCTTGAAATTTTGCATGAGATAAGCGATCTTATCATTATAATGTCAGATCTATTTGATAAGGTACAGTGAGGAACTCGGTGAGGGCCCCACCAGGACTTCTCTGTCCATATCGAACTAAGATCCTGAAATGATGATATCGAGATAAAAAGGGGTTAGTATTAGTGTATAAGCCCTAAGATCGCGTGTTTGGAGTTATATTGATGAGAGAGAAAATTAAAGGGGAATTTATGAATATATCCTATATTGAAATGTTTAATCTGAGACATAAAATAAAAGACAAAATTGATTTAAAATAGATTGATGCTGAAATAGTATGAGTATTTGATGGTATAAAGGATGATTTCTACTGTAGACACCACTGATATATTGATAAGTAAGGCGACCCAGAGTGCAAGCTATGAGAGGTCGCGAGATAGTTAGCCCTATTGTGGATTTTGGGGTTTGGATTTAAAAAGGTGAATTGGGTGAGAAATGATGTAAAATCGATTATGATAATACTGGTTATATATACTCCTTATGTTTTAGGAGAATGGATATTAGTAGTAACTTGACATTTGAGGAAGTCAAGTGTTTGAGTCTGTGGATGAAAGAGAAAACTTTGAGATGGGCGAACTCGAGCACGGTTGGAAGAACCGGGCATCGAGGTGATCGCCAAAGAGGACGGTATGGATAAGTAGCGTTGTCACAGCAATCGTTGTCGATGGGCCCAAAAAGGGGATTGTCATGGCCGGTTGGGCTGGTCCGTTACGATATCCATAGAACCATGATATTATGAGATTTATGTGAAATACTCGATGGGCGAGAACTACATTGGGATAGCTCGCCAATGGGCGTGCAAATGTATGATTGCCAATGGTGTGGGCGAGTTAGATGATGGCGAGAACTAACATGAGTCCGCCAATATAACATGAATTGCTAAAATGGGCGAGGATCCTGATCGCCCAAATAATTTTAGTGATGATCGCCCAAAGAGTATGGTGAGTAATCTGATCAATAAATTGTGGTGTAAATCATAACAATGTGGCGAGAAGAGTGATCGCCAATGATATGATATGAATCAAAGCAATGTGGCGAATAGAACAAAAGCTGTAATCGCCAAGAAAATGAAATGTCTCGTATTTGCCAAATGATAAAGTTGGCATCGAGATTTAGTTGACAAGCTTAGAGGTTGGTAAATTGAAATAGGAATCTGTTTGTAAGGTCTTACCAGTGAATTAGCAGAGCTTGAGACATTACTCAAGAGATTGATGAGTAAAGAATTAAACTGGTTTGTTATAACTGGTGAAAACGAAAATTATATCGTTTTAAAAACAATGGGATTTATACTCTCTACAGTTGCTTCTAGGTTCCGGAACAAGTATGGTATTCTAAAATACCTATCATATTCTATCTGGATCCCTAACCGACTGTAGTATCCTTCCTATTTGTGTGCCTAGAGCCAACTAGGATGATTTTAAAGAGAATAAATATGTATATTGATATCAGCAATATTATTGAATAAGGTATGGAAAACCTTATTGTTAAGTCAGTGACCATTGGTTTCTAATTGAAATATATATATATTAGAGACGTGAGGTCTCAATTGATTAAGTAGACATTGAAGTTGTCTGAGTAAAAGATTTTACTACTTAAGTGAGGTTAAAGTGTGCTTATTGGAGTATAAAAATTTATGAGTTGTACTCGTATAGCATAAATGAATTGTTGAAGAGTTGTGGAATTTGCTACATTATTGATGCAATACTTAATTGGGAGGAAGTATAAGTGAATGGGTATGTTTGAATATAGTATTCGAAATGGTTACGAGATAGTAACGGTAAAGTACTATATTAAGTGGGAAAACAATTGTGGTGATGAATGTAAAAGAATGAAATTGTCTTGAGAAGACAAGTCATATGATGACTAGGGAACATGAGTTATGAGGTAGTTCCCAAGTATAAGAATAAATGTGATTTCCTCTGACCATTAAGTGGTTATAGCCGGAATTAATGATAAGCCAGAATTAAAAAGATGAAATTGTCATACTCAGAGGAGCAGATACAAGAAGTACTGCTAATCTTGAAAAAAAGATATACATATGTGTATATATGTATATATTGGGAATGTGAAATTGTATAAGTAAAGTGGTGATGAAATCTGAATGATAATAAATTTAAATTTCAGAAATTGATGTAAGGAAAAGTATATTCTCCAAGTAGTGACATTACATGTACTAGGAGAATAAGAGATAGAATGATCACTTGAGATAAGAGAAGTGATCGAGGGGAAAATGATTACCTGAGACGTAATCAGTGGCTAATATTAAGGTCTGCAAAAGAAAAGCAGTCCTAGATTAATTATGAAACAATCACTGTGAGGTGGTGAAGAATCCGAAAGAACAATGATGTTATAGAAGTGATTATGGATTGAGTAACCAAATTATTTCACTTCTTCATCATCAGGTTTCAGGATGTAATGAGTGTCTTAGTCGATATATATTGGTGAAACAGAGAGAACGTATGTAAAGTTCCAGTGAGTGGGTACTTGTGATAGGGATCCCTAATTCGCCATATGCTTTGAGAGAATAGCAAGAGGCTTTGGGATTCCAAATTTTTACTGTTAGCACCGCCTCAGATTGATATAGATATTCGAGCGCATTGTGTGGACGCTCCGGGATATATTGAGAGCGAGTGCGTGGTATTTTAGAGACTACTGGGACAATTACATACGAATGATTAAAATTATCTACATGATAGTCACCAAATTATAATCAACTAGCACTGAATGAGATGATAAGTGATAAATAGTATAGATGAGTTACTAACTCTCAAGGATGATAAAAGACTTGAGGGAGTGTAAATTGGTTTTGAGAGAAGACGCCCGAGATTCTTCAGGACCTTGAGAAAATTCGGGATGGGCGACCCACGAGTGGGGTGATCGCTCAACACCGGATAACATGTTGTGAGATGTGGGCGAACTAGGTGGTCGCCAACTCACTTGAGAGAATAATCCTAGAGCGCAGGAGAGCACCAAAGGGATTATTATTGATGGCCTGAAGAGATGGGCAGGACTTTTAAAGACAATATAGAGTATAAAGAGATATTCGTGGTCTCATGTTAGAGACGAGATTTAATAAAAGTTAAAAATGTGATAAGGAAGAAAGATACCTATGTTGGTGGTACTTCCTATACTCAGTGAAAAATTGAAAAGAGTAAAATGTTATCTGGATATTTATGGATATATTGAGTAAGTATGCTCATTCCTTGATTATAGAATTTGTTGAGCTAATTAATGCCTTGGCCGGATTATATGTCAGGGAAATGGTGAGGTTTTACAGTATTCCAGTGAGCATTATAGTTGATAGGGAGTCCCGCTTCGTATCTTAGTGTTGAGAGAGATTACAGAAAGCTATGGGATCCCGATTGAGTTTTACACCGCAGATTATCAGCAGACTGAGAGACAGTCCGAGCGTATGATATGGACGCTCGAGGATATGGTGTGAGCGTGTGCAGTTGATTTTATAGGCTCTTGGGATAATCCTCTACCCTGGCAGAGTTTGTTTATGATAATGGCCACAAGAGAGTATAGGCATAGCACTTGAAAGGGATTATTTAGCAGATGATATAATCCACGATAGCGTGCGAAATGGGAGACCGAAAATTATTTTCGAGTTGCTCGAACAGACTTCTTGAGATATACAAGAGGTTATGTATATTAAGGTCTCACCATTGAGATGCATAATGAGAGAGAAATTGAGTTCTCGAGGCATTAGATCTTTGGAGATCTTAGATCGTGTGAAAGATGTGCACTACCTTCCGAGTTGATGAGAAAGTACTATCCATATATTTCTCACGTGATTTGATATGAGTCCTAGAGATTAGAGAGGACAGGAATTACGTTGAGAAATCGGTACGGATTTTGGATAGGAGGGATAAAATATTGTGATAAAGTGATTGTGATCTAAGATAAATCCTTTGATTGAAATGCTATGGCAATTGGAGGCTACTAGAGAGTAGATAGCCTTATACATAAGAAATATCCAGAGTTTCCTTTCTGATAAGTCCAGTTGAAATTTGGAGGACCAAATTTCTTAAGGTAGGGAGAAAATGTAAGACCTGATTCTACACTACTGTAGAGTCTAATTTCATAAATTAATAATGGAAATGAAATAAATAAAGAGTATTGATTTCCACTTAGTTGAAAAGCTCCTTATCATGAGATGAGAATGGAGCAATTTCGGTGAAAAAATGTATGGGCGAGAATACAGAATAACTCGCCAACGAGTGAGCAAGAAAGGATGTTCGCCAATGGGCGAGCAGATCGCCATTAGTGATGGCGAGTTGGACGGTAACAAGGGCGAATAGGTGTGTTCGCCAACGTGTGAGGATATTGGCGAAGATGAAGGTTGGCGAACTAATGTAGTGTGGCGAGCGGAGGCCTCAAGTTGACCAAGCGAACTGGTGTCAGCATGGACTCTGTAAGTCATATGGTTGAAGACAATAAATTGAGAAAGAATAAAGTCAATAAAGGAAATAACCTCATTGGTGGGGGAATAAGACAAATGGTGTAATAAGTCAAGAAAAGTGCCTGTGGACTTCACGCCATTGGCCTCTCGGTTTGGACAATTAATGGCAAGTGAAGTAAGTCAAAATGTGCAGAGGAAGGCTTCTCATAGCCGTTGCTTTCGGTGCAGTTTTTCTTCATGCATTAAATAAATGAAAGACGTGAAATAAATGAAATAAATGGGATAAGGCCAAGTGATGAGTTTTGATTGGATAGCATGACTATATAAGAAGAAACGTTTGAGGAAACCGATTTAGCCATATTCATCTTCTTCATGAGAGCTATACAACTGCCAGTTTATGTTCTGATTCCTCTCATTTCTACCATAACTGATTTACTATATTTCATCCATCAGTTGGCTAAACATGTAAACCACCTTGCAAACCTTTCCTCCTTAGTTGGATGAGCTAGAAGGAATAAGCAAAGGAATGCCAACATGAGATGGAAAGCAGTCTGTTCTGGAAGTGCAGTTGATTGAGGTGAGTTTCATATTTCTTAGGTGTTCTTGATATTCAAGGGTAGACTTATATGTTTACAACATAGAACACAACCTTGTTTTAGTTAGATCCTTAGAGAACATGAAAACAAGGAAAATAATGGAATAAGTGACGTGAATGGCGACTATAATGATCGCCCATGTTGAAATCTAGTAATCGCCAATGAGGCAAGTAGATAATGAGGAACTCGCCAAGGTAAAGTATGTGTTCAAGGGGCGAGAACGCCCAATTCTAGTGAAATGAATTCATGGGCGAGCTTAAATGCAGAAGCGTTGGGTGAATAGGATTATGGGCGAACGCCCACAATTAAGCCAATGTAGGCCTCGTGAGTTGAATGTTGGGCGAGCTCACAAACCACGGTGTGTTATGGCGGGCGATATGCCACGTGGTAGCCATATGGTGAATGGCGAGCTCATCTGGGCGATCTGGTAGAGCTCTATTTGGGCGAGTAGTCATTTGATTTCTTTCAATTCGCCCAAGTAATGGAAAAATATTTATAAAGAAAATATTAATGGAATTTATATAATTTGCAGCCGATAAATGGGAATGGCTATGGGCGAACAGAGAGCAGGGCGAAGCAAGGCTTCGTTGAACCAGGTAAGGGAGATGTGTGTGAAGTGATGCATGTCCTGTGGAGTAAATTTTATGAAAACATTAAGTTAAATGTTTTGTTTTCTGACATGCATTGTTTGAGGAAGTTATTTGATTATTATTTTGATTCGGGCGAGCTAAAAGCCGACCCCTATGCTGTTTTCTGGATGAATTGGTTAAAGGCGAGTGAGCCCTTTTGTGTTTGTTTTGGGGTGAGTAACTCCGATTTTAATAGAAATTCGGGCGAGCCACTGATGGGCGAACCCTTTATAATGTTTAGTTGGGGCGGGCGACCCCTTTGTTGACAAAAGTCTTGGGCGAGCCAATTTCCTGTTTAAATGTAGAAAGTGGCGGGCGAATACTAATTCCCGCACTGATGATTGAGCATGGGCGAGCCAACATGGGCGAGTTGACCATGGCGAACAGATTTCGAGGGTATTTTCTTAAATAAAAAAATGAGCCATTTTAATATCCTTGAGAATAGAAATATAAACCCTTTTGGGCAATGGACTAATGGGCGAGCCATTGAGGGCTAGCCAGTTTTGCTTTCTGTTTTTAAAAGCAAGTATTGGCAGGCGAACAGAAGTTCACCGCACTGGGCGAGCTGCCATGGGCGAGCCAATTAGGTGAGCAGACCATGGACGAGCAGTTTTAAAGGTTGAGATTTTGGGAATGTTTGCAAGGGTTTTGTAAACCGAAAACCTAAACCTTTTTGGGAATTAGATCATTTGAGTTAATGATAATGTGGGTGAAATAATCCCTTAAAGGTTGTCATGAGATATGAAAATGATTTTGAGACTTTAGGCCCTGAATTCATGCATTATTATTCATATAGTTGCGTGACCTACCTGGGGCGGTGGCTCGGTCAATGGACCAATGAGTGCACCTCAGGGCGTCACAGGGCTGATGGACCCGCCAAGTCATCAGCGGTCTCGAGGTCACTTGGCAAGTGGACCCGAGGACCATCTATAGATTATGGCCATAGATCTGAGATAGCCGTGAGGGGCGATGGCCTACGGGTGCACCCCAAAAACGGCAGATTCCATTCTCGTAAGGGGGAGGGGGAACGATGATAGCATGATTTATTTGTTGCCTAGTCTCAACTTACCAATTTCTGTTTACTGATAAGATTTATTGAATCTTATGTATTGTTTACTGCATTTTAAAGTAAACTGTTTAACCAGTGATTTAAGTGGTGTAATAAGAGAGTTGTTTACTATATATCCATGTTCTTTTCTACTGAGTTATTATAAGAAAAGAATAAATGTGTTGCGATATATAGTTTTGCTTTAATTAAAGCAGCATATGTTTCCTTTACTGAGCGTATGAATCGCTCACCCCTTTGTTTTTAACTCCACAGATAAGAAGTACACGGAGTTGAGGGAATTAGCTCTCAGATGAGTATAGCTATGCGTAAAGCACTGAGGCATGGCACGTTAAATGTGATAGGTACAGTCTCTTCTCTTTTACATTTCAGACATATGTATACAGTACTACCTTAGTGAAATAAAAGTAAATAGGGGATGTCAGATGTAAGGAATAATGAAAAGAAATTTAATATTCCATAATTAATAGATAAATGTTTATCATTTATCACTGTTACTGTTGAATGTTAATGGTATCGCAGACAGCTCAATCGGTAAAGTTGTATGGAAATACGTGAAAAATGTGGTAACGGGATCTTACATGGGCCTTCTGAGTCCTCTTTCCTCTTGGGCTTAGATTATCATTTGGCTCAATGGTCCTCAACTTGATTTATAGAAAAGCTCAGTAATAATTGACCTAGTCCACATCAGAATAAAAATCTAGAAATATTGAAAACAAGACTATATAGGGAAAACATGTGCTTTCCACCTTCTTCTAGCAAAGATATATTCTTTTATTAGATTTGGCAAATAATACGATTTGTTTAAAAGAAGAAATAAAAACTAATTTTTATACAATTCTGAAGCATTTTTGCTTAACGAGTTTATTAAGATTCATTACGACTTGTATCATTTATATGCAAGAATAAACTAATAGCTAGCTAGCCATGTAGCAACAATATCTCAATACATAACATTAAGTGGCCACTAATATTTAATTTCTCTGGAGTCTTGAGTTTTATTAATTAAATATTAGAGGAAAGCTTCCACAATCAAGTAACTTGATTATGGACAATATAGAGTTATCTCTAAATTTTAATCAAAATATTAGATTAGCCAAAATTAGTTCAGTATTTTTTTTAATATTTGAAGTTACAAGATATTAAATTTAAGTAGAGTATCGTTTTGATATTGATCCGGCTGACATGGCATAAAGCTTGTCTGACAGATTTCGAACCCTTGAACGATTCTGCCAAGCTTGAAGCTATGCTTTATCATTTGAGGTCTGAAGATTCTGTTCCGTCTAAATTGACCCATAATTCCATTACAAAGGAAGGAGATGATGTGGCCCATATGGCTGTGGAAGTTCTTAGCGGATTAATTATAATGTAAAAGAAAAAGAAGATGAAATTAGAGAGAAAACCAATTGGCGGATACATTTGTCTAAGTTTATATTTCCATTTTTTTTAATGTTTTAGAATAAAGTATTTGACATTGTGCCTTATAGAACAAAAACCTAACCCACATGCTAATTGATTTTATAATAATGTCAAAATTCACGAACTTATTATAGAAATTCCTCTTACCATGAACAATAAACTGAAGCATGCAATTCACATAAATTGGAAGGACTTTTCAGGATATGGAAATTCTTTTCCCATAAAAAGATATATTCTCCCCCAAAAAAATTGATTTCATTGGGGCAATATAAGAGTTAATCACTGAACAGTTCCGCACTTCCTTTTGAACATATTGAAATTGATGTTAGACAAACCAGTATCAAACCAGTACCTAGCTGATGTTCTTGAAAACTCTGATTCCATTAGGAGACCATGAAAATGTCTGATGGAGCGAGATGCTTGATGGCATCTTTAGTATCATGCTCTGTAAGTCACAGTGTTCTAGAAGCCTCACTATCAAGAAAATTTCACTGTTGCTAACACATTCTCAAAAACTTGAACTCAAGACATGAAGCTCAATTAAATTGAATTCTTTGTATATGGAAATTTTCCAGGACCCTTCAAAGAGTAAAGGCCTGCAATCCCTACTTGAAGTTAAAGGAGAATTTACGTTGGGAATTGGGATACAACCAATCCATTAAAGCATATGAAACTTTTTTATTGTTCTCATCCACCACAAATCTAACCCATTAACACTTGACAGATAAAAAAAAATGTAGCTAAATTCTTTTCAAATTATCAACAAACTGATGCTGCCATATATTTATTGATATACTATGGCAAAAAGTTGTTTAACTGCCACATAAACTTCCATGACTTAGGCTCAATAAACATCGGCAAAATTCATCATGGTAACAAATGTACAAAACAAAAGCTACATTAAGTATCAAGAAGAAGGATCTTACGCAATACCCTCAACCAGAATTGGTTTTTCATTTCCCCTCTCATCTTCCTGATTTTCATTCTTCTTTTTCTCTTTCTTTCCGATCTTCAAACCCTTCAGCTCATCATCTAGGCAACCCTTCCCAACCAGCGCTTCTCCAACATCACCACCCACAACCACCGTATCCTTACCTTCCACCACCTCCCTACCGCCTCCCTTTTCCTTCACGCAGCTTTCCACCGAGCCTAAGGCAGGGCCCAAAGACCCTCAAATAACCACCGCATAAGAAAGGTCCGGACACGGTGGCGAGAGAAGAATATCGGAGGAGGACTTACAATTGTCGGGGAAAGGGTCTTTTACGCACCCGGGTTCGACTTCAACTTCCTCATCAGAACGGATGAGGGTAGCGGCACGTGACTTGACAGCGAAGGCGGCTTTTGAGAAAGGCCTCGTGTATGGAATCTGGCGGAAGAGCGCAGTCCTCGAGTCCCGCGTCTTCCAACAGTGGTGGGAGGATCTTGTCTAGTAACCCCGCGGATTCTAGTTCTCTTGTGGCTTCCATGGAATTTGTGAAAATGTTCAAAACCCTGATCCTTGTAATTTAAAGAGAAGAAAAGCTTGTTTGACATAGAAATTCAGCCAAACCGGAAACGTTGTTTCAAGAACAAAGACTGAGAGAAGTTCCAAAATTTGCATTTTATCCGAAACTGACACGGGAAAGTGGATAGCTAATAGTGACGCTTACCTACAAAATGTCTGGAGATTTCGTTTTGTGGGCCAAACTCTATCGGGCCCAAAAAATACTAATTGGGAGTCCAAAGTCTAAACTTCCTACCAAAAAAATCATGCAGTGGCAAGTCTCATGGGCCTAATGACTACGCAGAGCTTCAATTTGACCCCCGGCAGTAACCTACAGCGGATTGAATCATTGAATGGGTCATTAGAATCTGAAGTTAGATCTTTTATACTTTTTCTAATGTAAAAAGTCAATTTAAAATTAAAATATGATGAAATTTGGTTTCTATACTTTTGAAAATGACCAACTTTAATTTTTTAATTATCAACAATTCAACTTGAAAAAACGTGTATAATTCAAGAGCTATTATTTATATTAGCCTTTTAATATATACTGAGATTATAGAATAATATTTTTTTTTTCATAGGAAGGTATAAAACCAACGGGAGGGAATGAAAATTTAAACCTAATCTTTTTTAAAGAATGATAACAATATCTTAACCAAATATTGATTGTTTATAAAATAACAATTAAATTGTTAAGGTGACAATTCTTTTAACTATGTAAAACATAAGAAAACGTAGACCTAAAAATTCTTTAGATAAAAGAGAGAAAAATCTCATTTAGAGAAAGACACTCTTAACTGAAAGGAGGAGAATTTAACCAAGTCAGCAGATCACATGATTAAATATTTGTGTCACACTCTGTAATATAGTTCTCCATATCATGTTACACCTTACTTACTGTCAATTGGGTTGTCTGCAGTGCCTTCACTGATAATATAATTATAAATTTACATTTAATTTCATAGTTAATCCCAGGAACTATTTCCTTCCATTTACCATAAACAAATATATATACACCATAAATTTTTCAAAATTTATTTTACCATTCGATTTACATCCCAAGTTTAAATACATATGACAAAAGTATTGTACATATAAGTTCGAACATATAAATATAAACCACATATACCTCTACGAAAATCCCAAGTCTGCCTGAGGGATACCAAAAATAATACTCCTCCCGCTCGAAGCTGAGAGATCACTGAAAATAATCTGGAAGGAGAAGAAGGAGGTGAGCTAATGCCCAGTAAGAGAATCGTATACAATAACTGATACTATGTTGTAACGATCCATAATACACAATGATTATCCATTTTTACACACACAGTAAGATGGTTGAGCTGTCTGCGATGCCTTTATCACTCTCACTTTAATAGTAATACATAATATAAAATGAAATTCTATTTATAACTAATATAAATATTTATAACAAAATATTATTTACAGTATCTTTCACATGTTCTACATCTCCTATACATGAATTATATAGTCATAGTACTGTACATAATAAGTTTGAACGTATAAAGAAATAAAATATACCTCAAGGATCCGATCAAAGCTGCCTCATGGTACTATAAGCGTAGCCAAAATCTATGGAACGGTATATCGGTAGGTCACTGCAGATAATATGTGGAGTGAAAAAATAAGGGGTGAGCTAACGTGCTCAATAAGAGAATCTTATGCAAGACTAATACTATGAAATCTATATGCTTAAAACATTTAATTCCTAATAGTGCACTATGGTATAAATTACGAAGGATACTATAGTCAACTAGGAAACCGGATGGAGTATGAGAGGTACGTTAAAGTACTTGTTGTGTCCTGATCCCTAAAAGCGACTATAGGGAGTAATCAGTTGCATATGATATGTATAAACGTTTTAAATCACTTGAAAATACTTTATGCATTTTCCAACATATACATATATATATATATATATATATATATATCACAAAATATAACCACTTTAATTAAACACTTCAGTAATTAGTTCAGTATAAAATCCAATAAATAGTACATTAACAATTAAAATTCCACAGTACAATCGATATTTAAATCATTCACCTCGGTACTAGTAAGCATTACAGTTCAGTAAGACAGTATTGTACAGTGGAGACCAGGCAACACATAATGAATACCATGCTATAACAGTATCCCCAAAAAGGGAGAAACGGTAGCAGTACGACATATGTCCATAGTCACAATGGTCCGTAGTGTACACTTGCCAAGTGACAACTGTGGAAGCTGAAGACTTAGCGGGTCTTTCAGCAACAGTAACAATAATAGTAACATGTGACATGTGAGCATGATACGGGGCCTAACAAACTCAAAACAGTTTATATACAATAGAAACACCATTTATGAAATCTTTCAATAATAATATCTTCAATCAGTCCATGAATAAATATATTGAAAAATATATTCAATTCAGAAAAAATTCATAGAATATTCACACTTTAGTATCTTTTCTAAAAATGTTCTATTTATCTGTAAAACAGTAATAAGCATATGTTGGTACCTTCACGCAATTAAATTTCATTAACATGAATATTTAAATATTGTTTTTTGGTAAATAATAAAATATTTTTAATAAATAATATGGAAATCTATTTATTTCTATCATTTAAGGATATTAGAGATAATTTCTTAGAATTTCTATAATTTTTGACAGAATAACGACTGTTTCTAACCTAGCCCTTTTTCATTGAAAACACAGTATATAAACCAGCCAGTATCAACAATATCACCAATTTCAAAGCAATTGATTTCCAAATCATTTCATAAAATTTGATTTGAGCCAAAACATGCAATTCACAATATCCTTACAGCTTACACACTCATCCCTAACTTGTCGTTTTTCTACAGGCTTGCCGATAACACCACTCGGTAATTCTTCACTCCTGGGCTGCAAAACATTATGCCAACCAGCATTATTCACCATAATTCAATTCTAATAAATTTTTCCTTACTAAAGTCTACTACATTGTCCACAGTGATCATTGAACTCAGTATAATTTATACCGGTGCTAAAACACATTTTGCTTAATTAACTCCTATTTAAATTTCGACTTCACCAACAGTCTCCTCTTAATTTCTACAGTCTCATGCACCCTAAACTCATCAAATTGAACAACATTTCATACTCCTCTTGCCATGGCTGAAATTCCCATGGTGAATTATGCATGATTTTTCAACAATCTAACCTTAAATTCATGCTTTATCATGCTTCTTCATTCATTTGGCATCATTTCCATGCATCAAACCACAAAAATTCCTAACCTTCCATTCACGGTCGAAACCTTAGGGTGGTGATTTAGGGAGTTTCAATTTAATCCAAGCTTAAAATCATGCTTAGGAACCTTAATTACATCATTTTCTACCTTTACAACTTAAAGAATTCACAAGCATGAGATTAGCTTACCTTGGTCAAATCCTATAATGGCTCTTTCCTCTTGATTTTGTCCACCTCACAATGAGATATTGGTATGGGTATGTAGAGGATTGAATTTTAGGTAGGGTTATAGAAGAAATTTTTGTGTTTTAATGTGTTTTTAATGGTGATTTTGTTAAGTTTTATTTTTCTCTAAGCTTTGGCTATGGTGGTGATGTCGTGAGGTTGAAGATGATGAGAAAAGGTGGCCAGATGCATCATGTAGAAAGATTTAGAAGCTTCTCTTAATGGTAAAATGACCAAAATGCCCTTGGCTATGAGAATTTTGCACAATTCTGCTCTTAAACTTCTATAATTTTTCTAACCATCAATTTAACTCCAAAATATTTTATTACATCACTAAATATTATTATTGAATATAATTTAATGAATGGATAGGGTTTTATTAAAGTTTGATTGATCGTAAGGGTGAAATTATAAAAATACCCCTACCGAGCCAATCACGTAAATTTCTGATTTCACCACCGATTCGATCTATCTATTGACATAGCCTAGAACTTATTTACACTTAGAATATCATACTTTAGTCAGTTGGTCAAAAGTCAACTTAGTTTGACCGTTATTTACAAAAGTTCAATCGGGCTATGTCTTTAATCGTCATTTTCTAAATTATTGACACACTTCCCAAAAATAACATAAATAAGGGATTTTAAGTTCCAGATTCTTACAATGAGCTTATTGGACCTCCTGTACAGTATCTGTTCAGTCTCACATCCATCCGAGCACTGTAGAGCCTATAGAGCCCACCTACTGTATCCGGTCGTACCTGTGAAATATACAGGAATTGAACAGTGGCGAGTATTCCTACATGTGCAATAGTACCATAATACATGACTCCCACATATGTATCTTATATGCAAAAATCAAAATTATACTTTTCATATAAAAGCGTGGAGTATGTAATTTTGGCACGATGTAGGGAATCGATAATATAATTGGTTAGATAACCTGGCTGACTATGGGAGAATGCTTTGAAGCACCTCACGTGTCCTGGCATCTTGTCACATCCTGTAGTATACAGTAAATAACATATTTTACACACACCACAGTAATCGTTTAAGCTGTGTATGATGTCTTTATCACTATTCATTTATACTTATAACGTAAACACATTACTAAATAATATTTATATTTATGAATTTTCAATATTTAATATATTTACATAACTGTACTATCACTTTACATCCCCTGTACATTAGTATACAACTGTAGTACTATGCAAAATAAGTCCGAACATATAAAGGAAAATACATATACCTCTAAAGTCTGATCAAAGCTACCTTGGGGAGCGATAACACAGCCGGAATCAGTGGAACGGTATATATACGATCACTGCAAATAATCTGTGGAGTGAAAAATAAGGGGTGAGATAACATGCTCAATAAGAGAATCTAATATGAAGACTGATACTATGAAATCTATATGCTAAAAATATTTAGCTTCCTATTAGTGTACTAAGGTACAAATTGGGAAGGATACTATAGCCGGCTAAGAAATCGGATGGAGTATGAGAGGTATTTTAGAATACCTGTCGTGTCTCGGCTCTTAAAAGCGACCATAGGGAGTAATAAATTGAATTTGATATCAAAATCATATAAAATGCTATTAAAATCATATAGGAAAACAATTTCAATAAATAATTTAATACTTTTTTTCAACAATAATATTCAATCCAATACCAGTAAACACAGTACAATAAACAGTTAAGTAAACAATATGTAAACATTTCAATATAGGTAAACGGTTTAATACCAACCAAGCAATTCAGTAAAATAGTATAATAAACTGGTAACAGTATAGTGGAGACCAGGCAACACCTAGAATATATCATGTTGTAATAGGATCTTGAAAAGGGAATAATAGTAAACACATGAGACATATGGCCATAGTCTATAGGGTCCACAGTGTACACTTGACAGGTGGCACTAACAGAGGCTGAAGACTTGGTAGGTCTATCAGCACAATATCAATAATAACAGTAGCAGTACACATGACACATGAGCATGATAGGGGGTTTAACAGCCTCAAAATAGTAGATATGTAGTAGAAACATCAGTTATGAAATTAATTCTACTGAATTTATCTTCAATCAATCCATAAATAAATATATTAAAAATATATTCAGTGTTTGAATAAAAATTCATAAAATATTCATGCTTCAATATTATTTTCTAAAAATGTTCTATTCATCTGTTGAACAGTAATAAACACATGCTAATATCTTCACGTAATTAAAATTCATTAACATGAATATTTAAATATTGTTTTTCGACAAATAATAAAATAATGCAATTTAAATAAATTACATGGAAATCATTTGAAAATCTATTTAAATCTATCATTTAAAAATATTAGAATTTATTTCTTAGAATTTTCTACAAATTTCGGCAGAATAACGACTATTTCTAGCCTAACCTTCCTGCACGGGAAACACAGTTTATAAACCAACCTGTGATAACCATAAAATTTTCATTTATTGGAAAATAAGGAATATTGGAGATTCGAATGAAGGAAGTTAAATTGGAAATAAGAATATTTGTGAATTCAAAAAATAATAAAGAAGAGATATTTAATTTGGATAAATGAAAATCCAAATTAAATAAGAAAATGAGAAAGGAAATGTGAAATTTATTTTTATAATTATATTTTATATAAATGTATTTTCATGCAAATACATATGTATTTAAATACCGTATGGTATATAGTATATATTAAATATACATGGGTATTTATTAGTATATATACTATTTTATAAAGTTAAATAATACATATGTATTTCAGTATAATTTCTTATGTATATATAAAAATATATATGCATATAATTGAGAAATGTAAATATTGATTTACATTGAAGTTTGAAAATATATATAAAAGTTATTTAAATTTAAAACATATAAATATACATATATATACTAGACATATATTTTGTAATATACAATATATATTTTATATATAATATATATTGTATTTTATTATATATGAAATAATATATGTATAATATGTAGTATATATTATTTGTATAAAATATATTATATAGTATATAATATATAGTATATAGTATCTTATATACTAAATAAGGAAAGAAAAAAAAGGAAAAAGAAAACAAACAGAATCGGGAAGACTCCCGATTCCGTCTCTCCGAAGGGCGACCGGCCCTTCGCCGGAGAAAGGAAGAGAGACGATGGAGGAAGACGGCGCCAGCAAGGAGAGGAGAAGAAGCCGATGACCGGAAGAGAAAAAGAAATGGCGAAAACAGGACGGAAAATCGAAGGAAAAACCGGCGGAGGCCGGGAAGAAAAAAGAAAGGGAAAGTGGCGGTGCCGGCCAAATCGGTCGCCGCCACTGCCACCGAAGCATCACCGGGGGAAGAGGAAGAGGAAGGAGGCCACGGTTGAGGCGAAAAATGGCGGAGGAAGGCCGACGGAGGAGGAGAAGAAATCGAAGGTAAACCGAGTAGATCTGCCGCCGTGCCGTCAATACAGACCGAACGGAGGCCAGATCCAACTTCATCGTGGTGCCGGCCAGCTGCTGAGCCATCGAATCGCCAGAGAACCGACCGTCGGAGGAGAACCAGTGGTGAGGGGAAGGTGACCGATTCGGCTGGAAAGGAAAGAAAAGGAAAAAGAAAAAGAAAAGAAAAGAAGAAAAGGAAGAAAAAGGAGAGAGAAAAAGAAAATTTTCGGACTTCGAAAATTTTGGAAATTTCAAAAAATCCCGGAAAACTCGGAAACTCGAGAATTACGGGAATGGATAAGAAATCCCGAAAAATGCTAAATTATTTAAATAATTTATTTATTTAAATAATTATAGAAAAATTCTAAAATTTAGAATTTAATTTCCAGAAAATTCCTTCGATAACCGAGCCGATGGAATCGGGTGAGGTGAACACGAGCGCGAACTTCGAGAGGCAGTCGTCGACCCGAAACAGGTAAGGGAGACATGTGCCGCCTGTAAGGATATTCGGCCACATGTTTTAAATTATGCATTTAATTTATAAATGCAATTGACAATGATTAGTTTTGAAATTTGTGGTGATTTATCGGTTTCAAATTGTGGTGAAATACCAGTTGAGAAATATAAACTGTATTTTCCGTGCAGGAGGCTAGCCAAATCGGCAGTCGTTATACTGCCGAAAAATTATCGAATAATTACTAAAAATTTACCAAAAATCATCGAAAATCATAATAAATGATTTGATTTCACGTGAAACGATTTTTATGTACAAAAATAGAGAAATTAAGTAAATTTCATAAAACATGAATATAATGATAATTGATTTTAAAATATTCATGTTTTCATAAATGGTAAAAAGGAAATCACTGAAATTTCATCCTGTAGGTAATATTTCATGTGAAATGAGAAGAAAATGAAAAAGAGACTGAAGTAAATATTTTTATAAATATTCTTAAGTATTCACTAGATTTCATATAAAATCTTTATAGTTTTAATTATGGAAATAATTAATGATGAAAATTCCATAAAGGTTAAGAAATAATGAACAACTATGTTTTCGAGACTAGAGGTCTCTACACCTGTTTTTAGAAGAAAACATGGTGATGGGAATTTAAAGTTAGAAAATAAATATTTTATTTTCATAAATTATAAAAATAATCTATTTGAATTCCGATAATTATAAAACCATATTTTCCATTAAATGTACGGAAAAGCATACATATGTGTTTTATGGTGGAAAAAGGACAGTTTTGCCATTCTATATTTTCAGTAATGATTTTGCAAACTGTCTTCATCGCAATTTATAAAGAAATGTTTGAAGCATGAATTTCTTTCCGAAATTAATTCCCAAAGTCTTTTGATAATTAACTAAACGAACCTTTTAACTTCTATGCATATTTTCCTTAATGTTTTAAGTATGACAGTAAACAAATATGTTTTCCGAAAAAGGTATTGGATTGGCAAACCCCAGTCTAACTTAGACCCTGGCACGCCCGGTCCTTATTATTTTGTACTAAATATATGATTAAGAAGTTACAAAAGTAAGTAAGATTTGAGACTAAGGCCTTCCTATAGTTTATGTTATTGCCTGTCATGCTTGCCACATTGTGCATGTTTCCATCCCTTGTGGCATATGTTTAGCCCATGTCGTGCATGTTCTCGCCCACATTGTGCATGTTTTCATCCATTGTGGGTATGTTGGTCCTTTGTGGTGCATGTTCGCTGTATGACCCTGATCAGGTCTACAGCCCATACCATGGCTATAGGTATTCTGTTCTCTCTTCGGAGGATGATGTTCTATTCCCTCTTCGGAGGATGAAGTAAGTGTCATGACCCGCATACTGGCTATATGATTCTGTCTAGTCTTCATGAACTGTATGATAAGTTTTATTAATTATGATGTTAAGTTTCTAAAGTATGATGCATGTTTGAAACAAGTATGAATTTTAGATATATGCATTAAAGAATTCATACAATGATTTAAAGTATGAAATGCATTATTATGGCATTTGTTTTCTGCATATATCGATACTATGACTATTTTAAATGCATTTCTTACGAGGTTTTAGTACGATACGGTTACTGATTTGAAAAGAGAAATAAATATTTATTCTAAAAGAGTACATAAGAATTATTTCTAAGATAAAGATAATCGAAGAAGTAATTATCCAATGATTTGATATTTACAAATCACTGTACTATACTGTTTTTACTATACTGAAGAGAGGAAAAGAGAAGCAAAGCACTGTTTTTATACTGAACTGCCACGTGTTTTAAAGTATACTAAAGTACAAAGAAATAAGTGGTTTACTCTGTGGAAAAACGAAAATTTTATCGTTTCGAAAACAACGAAATTGATATTCTCTACAGTTGTTTCTAGGTTCCGGAACATGTATGGTATTCTAAAATACCTACCTTATTCTATCTGGATCCCTGGCCGACTATAGTATCCTTCCTACATGTGTGCCTAGAGCCAGCTAGGAAGATTTTAAAGAAAGTGAAGAAAAAAAATATTTTCAGCATATAGATAGCTGAATATCAAGTGTGACATATAACTGTCTTACTGAGCCGTGGTTTGGTCACCCCTTAATTTTAAACATTTCAGGTTTTAATGATTGTGAGATCAATTGATTGTGGATCACGGCTGTACACAAAGGACAATGTGATAGACCGATTGATTTATATGAGGTACGATCATTTATTTCCTGTATTTAGACATGTCTGCAGTACTACTTATCCGTTTAATTAAGATAAGGGATGTGTATAATATAAACAATGTAATGTAAATTTGTTTAACAGTTAGTAAAAGTGAAGTATCACAGACAGCTCAACCGGATGAATTGTGTAAAATAAAGTGAAAAATATGATAACGAGTCGTTACAGATTTAATTGTATCAGAGCATGGTTGGCCGGATGTCTGTGAATACTTTTGGAAGGAAAAGTGTTAAACATCTCCAGTAGTACTGTGTTGTCTGAATACATAGAGAAAATAAATGATTGTAAATGGAGTAAAATAATTTAAAGGGAGTGAGAAAGTGTAAATTGAAAATGTTAAAGAAGAAAATAGGCTCAGAAATTACCGAAAAAAAATTGGTGAATCTTATAATCTAAATGAAGGCCTGTTCGGTAAGGAACCGAAAGGACTCGGTGAGGGTCCCACTAGTAGTTTACGGTCCGAATTGAACTGAGACCTGAAAGTGATGATATAAAGGAGGGGAATGAAATATCATCATTAATAGATTTTAAGATCACCGATTGAGGGTAATTTGAAGAGAGAGAAAATTTTTGGCCAAAAATGACCAAAATACCCCTACCTTTGAAATTTTACCGGGAGCCAGAATAAACCAAGAGAAGTTGGATTTGACTGATTTGACAGAGAAATTGATGACATAAAGTCGAATTACAGGCAAAATAATCCAATTGTGGATTTTAGTGAACTTTTCTGTCGAAATCGAATGAGATCTAAATTGCTGGTATAAGTATCAGAAAGGATACTATCAGCATATAGATGATCAGTTCATGATTCAAATGTATACTGAGGAGAAAGAAATAAATATCGAAATGACAAAAATGCCCCTATGTTGGGCAAAGCTCTGAAATAGTGATGAAATCGAGTTAATCTTGAATCCATTGATAGTAATGGAATTATTAATGGCATGAGGATGAAATGTCCGAATTAATAAGAAATGTGTGATTAAAGAAAGCATCGGATTTGAATTCCGATAGAACTTCTAGAATTATATAATTAGAGGAATCGAGATAACATTGACTCGATTTTGAATATGAAATCTGATTCTAAGCTTATATCAGAGAACTTAGGAGAATCCGAAAGCTTAAGAAATCTGCTCTAGAAAATGAAAGAATAATGAAGTGCACGTGTATAAGGTGTGATTGATGGAAATACAGATAACGTAAATTGTGGATAAGAAAGTTAGCTGTATAAGTGTAAGTGAGAGAAGCACAAATGACATTGAAAAATAAATGAATAAAAAGGATTTATTAATTTTCTATCATTAATAAAGTTCTTTTGAAGAACAAATATTCATCTACATGATGGAATAGACGTTTTATGGATCTGATTTGATATGCATGAGGAGTTTATAAGACTAGTCTCGGTATAAAGTGCCTTTAGATAAAAGATGGGAGATTAATGTCCGTAAGATGATGATTAGAACTCGGAGTGAATTTTACGAGTTCCTATTGAGGTTACAAGGTTAATGATTTGCCTTGTGAGGTATATAAACCTAAAGAATGAGGCATCCATACATGAGTAAATTGATGAAATACTGATAGAGTTTAAAGTATAAATGAAACATGAGCAGCATTGTGGTATAACCCTTAAACTCTTAAAGACTGTGAAATTGTGTTCAGATTGGCAAATAAGAGATTTGGCTAGACAGTATCTTCTCTTGAGATATATGATCTCGAGATGATCGGATGATAGTGAATTTGTCTATGATATAGAGATAATGATTGAGATACGAGATTAATGAGTCTAGCTAGATATTACTGCCAATCTATAAAAGAGTGATGAGACTAGCTGCTCTACTAATGTGATGTAATTAAAGAAAGAAGTTAAAGTTGGTAAAAGGATAACTGTAAAGAAAAGATGGTACGCAAGTTTTTAAAAGATCTTAGCAGTATAGTACAATATCAATCGAGAAAACCGACTAAAAGGATGAAAATATATATATATATATATATATATATGAAGAGATAAAAGTGGGAATATGAAAACCAAAAATGAAAGTGGAATAAGGAAATAAATTGCATGATGAGAAGGGAACATCAATATGAAACAGTTTCCGAAGGTAAGACTGAAAGTGATTTGTATTGGTTATCACATAATTGCGGCGAGATGTAAAATCAAGTCAGAATTGATAAGTAAAATTAATGATACTCCAAGGAGTAAAATAATTGATATGTTTACTGTCAGTATATAAATGAAAAATGATTATACATATAACCACCGTAACATGATAGAAATGGTGGAAGTATATAGATGATGTGGTGATTAAATATATAAATCGAGGATTTAATTGTGGAATTTAAATTATGAAAAGAGATTTAAAGACCATACTACATGAAGAGAATATGATTGTCTCATGATTTGTGATTGTAAGAGATAATCCATAGTAAAGTCTGCAAGTGAGATGCCGCTTTGATAAAATGAATATTGTGGACAATAAAGAGTCCAAAAGAGAAATGATGATATGGAAGTGATTAAAGGCCGATGATCTAAATAGAACCACTTTCCATTATCAGAATCCTAGATTCTCTAGTGCCTTAGTCGCAGTATAAGTGTTAAACAGTGTGAATGTGTATGTACAGTCCCAGTGAGCCTTACATGTGATGGGAATCTCTGAGTTGCCATATGCTAATGAGAAATAGCAAAAGGCTTTGAGATCCCAAGTGTACTGATAGCACCGCTCCATACTGATGTATACATATATGAGCGTGAGATGTAAATGCTCCATGATGTTGAGAGAGCGTGTGCATGAGATGTATAAGCTACTGGGACAATTACATATAACTGACTGACATATGTAATTGATAGTTTTAAACTATATCGACTTGGCACTAAGTGAGAAGAATGGATGATGAACAGCATAGATCAGCTATGATATAAAAAGAATACTGTGTATGGACTCTTATGTGAAAAGAGGAATGAAATGAATAACTCCCGATTTGAAAAATGAACTTACGGGAGTATAGACATATATGATGAAAGACAGCATGTAGTGGTCTAAAGTATTTTTGATGTTAAAAGTATACTGGTAGTAATTATATAAAAGTTGATCTAAAGGATAAAGTCGTAAGTATACAGCATGTACCACCTTTGGACTTAAGTTAAATTCGGAGGACCGAATTTTTTAAGGTGGGGAGGATGTGACAACCATAAAATTTTCATTTATTGGAAAATAAGGAATATTGGAGATTCGAATGAAGGAAGTTAAATTGGAAATAAGAATATTTGTGAATTCGAAAAATAATAAAGAAGAGAAATTTAATTTGGATAAATGAAAATCCAAATTAAATAAGAAAATGAGAAAGGAAATGTAAAATATATTTATATAATTATATATTATATAAATGTATTTTCATGCAAATACATATGTATTTAAATACCGTATGGTATATAGTATATATTAAATATACATGGGTATTTATTAGTATATATACTATTTTATAAAGTTAAATAATACATATGCATTTCAATATAATTTCTTATGTATATATAAAAATATATATGCATATAATTGAGAAATGTGAATATTGATTTACATTGAAGTTTGAAAATATATATAAAAGTTATTTAAATTTAAAACATATAAATATACATATATATACTAGACATATATTTTGTAATATACAATATGTATTTTATATATAATATATATTGTATTATATTATATATGAAATAATATATGTATAATATGTAGTATATATTATATGTATAAAATATATTATATAGTATATAATATTTAGTATATAGTATCTTATATACTAAATAAGGAAAGAAAAAAAACAAAAGAAAAAGAAAACAAACAGAATCGGGAAGACTCCCGATTCTGTCTCCCCGAAGGGCGACCGGCCCTTCGTCGGAGAAAGGAAAAGAGACGATAGAGGAAGATGGCGCCGGCAAGGAGAGGAGAAGAAGTCGGTGACCGGAAGAGAAAAAGAAACGGGGGAAACAGGAAGGAAAATCGAAGGAAAAACCGGCGGAGGCCGGGAAGAAAAAAGGAAGAGAAAATGGCGGTGCCGGCCAAATCGGTCGCCGCCACTGCCACCGAAGCATCACCGGGGGAAGAGAAAGAGGAAGGAGGCCACGGTTGAGGTGGAAAACGGCAGAGGAAGGCCGACGGAGGAGGAGAAGAAACCGAAGGTAAACCGAGTAGATCCACTGCCGTGCCATCGATCCAGACCGAACGGAGGCCAGATCCAGCTTCGTCGTGGTGTCGGCCAGCTGCTGAGCCACCGAACCGCCGGAGAACCGGCCGCCGGAGGAGAACCGACGGTGAGGGGAAGGTGACCGGTCCGGCTGGAAAAAGAAAGAAAAGGAAAAAGAAAAAGAAAAGAAAAGAAGAAAAGGAAGAAAAAGGAGAGAGAAAAAGGAAATTTTTGGAGTTCGAAAATTTCGGGAATTTCAGAAAATCCCGGAAAACTCGAGAATTACGGGAATCGGTAAGAAATCCTAGAAAATGCTAAATTATTTAAATAATTTATTTATTTAAATAATTATAGAAAAAATTCTAAAATTTAGAATTTAATTTTCAGAAAATTCCCTCGATAACCGAGCTGATGGAATCGCGCGAGGTGAACATGGGCGCGAACTTCGAGAGGTAGTTGCCGACCCGAAACAGGTAAAGGAAACATGTGCTGCCTGTAAGGATATTCGGCAACATGTTTTAAATTATGCATTTAATTTATAAATGCAATTGACAATGATTAGTTTTGAAATTTGTGGTGATTTATTGGTTTCAAATTGTAGTGAAATACCAGTTGAGAAATATAAACTGTATTTTCTATGCAGGAGGCTAGCCAAATCGACAGCCGTTATACTGTCGAAAAATTATCGAATAATTACTAAAAATTTACCGAAAATCACCGAAAATCATAATAAATGATTTGTTTTCACGTGAAACGATTTTTATGTACGAAAATCGAGAAATTAAGTAAATTTCATAAAACATGAATATAATGATAATTGATTTTAAAATATTCATGTTTTCGTGAATGGTAAAAAGGAAATCACCGAAATTTCATCATGTAGGTGATATTTCACATGAAATGAGAAGAAAATGAAAAAGAGACTGAAGTGAATATTTTTATAAATATTCTTAAATATTCACTAGATTTCATATAAAATCTTTATAGTTTTAATTATTGAAATAATTAATTATGAAAATTCCATAAAGGTTAAGAAATTATGAACAACTATGTTTTCGAAACTAGATGTCTCTACACGTGTTTTTAGAAGAAAACATGGTGATGGGAATTTAAAGTTAGAAAATAAATATTTTATTTTCATAAATTATAAAAATAATCTATTTGAATTCCGATAATTATAAAACCATGTTTTCGATTAAATGCACGGAAAAGAATACATATGTGTTTTATGGTAGAAAAAGGATAGTTTTGCCCTTCTATATTTTCAGTGATGATTTTGCAAACTGTCTTCATCGCAATTTATAAAGAAATTTTTGAAGCATGAATTTCGTTCCGAAATTAATTCCCATAGTCTTTTGATAATTAACTAAACAAACTTTTTAACTTCTATGCATATTTTCCATAATGTTTTAAGTATGACAGTAAACAAATATGTTTTCCGAAAAAGGTATCGGAGTGGCAAACCCCAAGCTAGCTTAGACCCTGGCACGCCCGGTCCTTATTATTTTATACTAAATATATGATTAAGAAGTTACAAAAGTAAGTAAGATTTGAGACTAAGGCCTTCCTATAGTTTATGTTATTGCCTGTCATACTTGCCACATTGTGCATGTTTCCATCCCTTGTGGCATATGTTTAGCCCACGTCGTGCATGTTCTCGCCCACATTGTGCATGTTTTCATCCATTGTGGGTATGTTGGTCCTTCGTGGTGCATGTTTGCTGTACAACCCTGATCAGGTCTACAGCCCATACCATGGCCATAGGTATTCTGTTCCCTCTTCGAAGGATGATGTTCTGTTCCCTCTTCGGAGGATGAAGTAAGTGTCATGACCCGCATACTGGCTATATGATTCTGCCTAGTCTCCCTGAACTGTATGATAAGTTTTATTAATTATGATGTTAAGTTTCTAAAGTATGATGCATGTTTGAAACAAGTATGAATTTTAGATATATGCATTAAAGAATTCATACAATGATTTAAAGTATGAAATGCATTATTATGGCATTTGTTTTCTGCATATATCGATACTATGACTATTTTAAATGCATTTCTTACGAGGTTTTAGTACGATACGGTTACTAATTTGAAAAGAGAAATAAATATTTATTCTAAAAGAGTAACATAAGAATTATTTCTAAAATAAAGATAATTGAAGAAGTAATTATCCAATGATTTGATATTTACAAATCACTGTACTGTACTGTTTTTACTGTACTGAAGAGAAGAAAAGAGAAGTAAACCATTTTTTTATTACTGAACTGTCACGTGTTTTAAAGTATACTAAAGTGCAAAGAAATAAGTGGGTTACTCTGTGGAAAAACAAAAATTTTATCGTTTCGAAAACAACGAAATTGATATTCTCTACAGTTGTTTCTAGGTTCCGGAACAAGTATGGTATTCTAAAATACCTACCTTATTCTATCTGGATCCCTAGCCGACTGTAGTATCCTTCCTACATGTGTGCCTAGAGCCAGCTAGGAAGATTTTAAAGATAGTGAAGAAAAAAAAATATTTTCAGCATATAGATAGCTGAATATCAAGTGTGACATATAACTCTCTTACTGAGCCGTGGTTTGGTCACCCCTTAATTTTAAACATTTCAGGTTTTAATGATTGTGAGATCAATTGATTGTGGATCACGGCTGTACACAAAGGACAATGTGACAGACCGATTGATTTATATGAGGTACGATAATTTATTTCCTGTATTTAGACATGTCTGCAGTACTACTTATCCGATTAATTAAGATAGGGGATGTGTATAATATAAACAATGTAATGTAAATTTGTTTAACAGTTAGTAAAAGTGAAGTATCTGTCACATCCCGTTACCGTATTTTTCACCTTATTTTACACAATTCCTTCGGTTGGGCTGTCTATGATACTTCACTTTTACTAACTGTTAAATAAATTTGCATTACATTGTTTATATTAAACACATCCCCTATCTTAATTAATCAGATAAGTAGTACTGCAGACATGTCTAAATACAGAAAATAAATAATCGTACCTCATATAAATCAGTCGGTCTGTCACATTGTCCTTTGTGTACAGCCGTAATTCACAATCAATTGATCTCACAATCATTAAAACCTGAAATGTTTAAAATTAAGGGGTGAGCAAACCACGGCTCAGTAAGAGAGTTATATGTCACACTTGATATTCAGTTATCTATATGTTGAAAATTATTTTTTTTCTTCACTTTCTTTAAAATCTTCCTAGCTGGCTCTAGGCACACATGTAGGAAGGATACTACAGTCGGCTAGGGATCCAGATAGAATAAGGTAGGTATTTTAGAATACCATACTTGTCCCGGAACCTAGAAGCAACTGTAGAGAATATCAATTTTGTTGTTTCAAAACGATATAATTTTCGTTTTTCCACAGAGTAAACCACTTGTTTCTTTCCACTTCAGTATACTTTAAAACACTTGACAGTTCAGTAATAAAAACAGTGGTTTACTTCTCTTCTCTTCTCTTCAATACAGTAAAAACAGTACAGTGCAGTGATTTGCAAATATCAAATCATTGGATAATTACTTCTTCGATTTTCTTTATCTTAGAAATAATTCTTATGTTACTCTTTTAGAATAAACATTTATTTCTCTTTTCAAATCAATAACCGTATCGTACTAAAGCCTCATAAGAAATGCATTTAAAATAGTCATAGTATCGATATATGCAGAAAACAAATGCCATAATAATGCATTTCATACTTTAAATCATTGTATGAATTCTTTAATGCATATATCTAAAATTCATACTTGTTTCAAACATGCATCATACTTTAGAAACTTAACATCATAATTAATAAAACTTTTCATACAATTCATGGAGACTAGGCAAAATCATATAGCCAGTATGCGGTCATGACACTTACTTCTTCCTCCGAAGAGGGAACATAATACCTATGGCCATGGTATGGGCTGTAGACCTGATCAGAGTCGTACAGCAAACATATACATACACCACGAAGGACCAACATACCCACAAAGGATGTAATCATACACAATGTGGGCGAGAACATGCACGACGTGGTCAAACTTATGCCACAATGTGGCAGACATGACAGACAATAACATAAACTATAGGAAGGCCTTAGTCTCAAAACTTACTTACATACAATTGATATAAAATAGTAAGGATCGGGCGTGCCAGGGTCTAAGTTAGCCTGGGGGGTGCCACTCCGATACCTTTTTCGGAAAACATACTTATAGCATTATTGAAAAATATACATAGAAATCATAAATTCGTTTAGCTAATTATCAAAAGACTATGGAATTTAATTTCAGAACGAAATTCATGCTTCAAACATTTCTTTATAAATTGCGATGAAGACAGTTTGAAAAATCATCACTGAACATGTAAAAGGGTAAAACTGTCTTTTTTCCACCATAAAACATATATGCACGTTTTTCCATGCATTAAATTGAAAACATGATTTTATAATTATCGGAATTCAAATAAATTATTTTTATACTTTATGAAAATAAAATATTTATTTTCTAACTTTAAATTCTCATCTCAATGTTTTCTTTTAAAAACAAGTGTAGGCACCTTTAGTCTCGAAATCATAATTATTCATCCTTTCTTAATCTTTATGGAATATTCATAATTAATTATTTCCATAATTAAACCACAAAGGTTTTCTGTAAAATCAAGTGAATATTTAAGAATATTTGTAAAAATATTCACTTCAGTCTCTTTTTCATTTTCATTTCGTTTCACGTGAAATATCACCTATCAGAATAAATTTAGGTGATTTCCTTTTTCACCATTTTCAAAACATGAATATTTTAAAATTATTTATCAATATATTCATGTTTTATGAAAACTAATCGATTTCTCGATTTTCATGTTAGAAATCGTTTCACGTGAAATCAAATCTTTTATTTTGGTTTTCGGTGATTTTCGGTAAATTTCAGTAATTTTTTCGATAATTTTTCGGCATTATAACGGCTACCGATTTGGTTAGCCTCCTGCACGAAAATACAGTTTATATTTTCAACCGGTGTTTCATCAAAATTTCATCCGATAAACAATCACACTATAAAACCGATAATTATTAATAGCATTTATAAAATTAAATGCAATTTAAAAACATGGCCGAATATCCTTACAGGTGGCACATGTCTCCCTTACCTGTTTCGGGTTGGCGACTGCCTCTTACCGGTCGCGCCCGTACTCCATCTGTTCCGATTCCTCATCTCGATCATCGAGAGAATTTTTCTGGAATTTAAATTCTAAAATTTAGAATTTTTCTACAATTATTTAAATAAATAAATTATTTAAATAATTTAGTACTTTTCGGGATTTCTTACCGATTCCCGTATTTCCCAGGATTTCCCGTAATTTCCGAATTCTCGAGAATTTTCTAAATTCCCGGAATTCCCTTTTTCTCTCTCCTCTTTCTTCCTTTTCTTCTTTTTCTCTTTTCTTTTCTTTTTCTTTTTCCTTTTTCTTTTCTTTTTTTCTTTTTCTTTTTTTTTCCTTGGTCTGACTGGCTCAGACCAGTCAGACCGGTCAACCTTCTTCCACGGTCGGTTCTCCTCCGGCGGCCGGTTCTCCGGCGGTTCAGTGGCTCGACAGCTGGCCGGCGTTGAGACAAAGCTGCCGGTGGCCTCAGCTTGGCCTGGATCGGCGGCACGGCGGCGGATCTACTCGGTTTACCTTCGGTTACTTCTCCTCCTCCGTCGGCCTTCCTCCGCCGTCGTTGGCCTCACCGGTGGCCTCCATCCCATTCCTCTCCTTCCACCAATGCTTCGGCTGTAGTGGTGGCGGCCAATTCCGCCGGCAACCGCCAGATCTGGTTTCCGTTTTCTTCCTCGATTTTTTGCCGTTTCGCGTCGATCCCTTCTCCGTTTCGCTTCGCCGGCGTTTCCTTCGGCTTCCTCTTCCTTTGCCGGCGACGACTTTCTCTTCTCCTCTCTCCCTTTCCTTCTCCGACGGCAGCTGACGGTGGCGGTCTCGCCTGGGGAAGGCAAAATCGGGGTCTTCCGATTCTATTTCTTCTTTCCATTTTTGTTTTACCTTTCTTTCTATTTTTAGCATATAAATATATTATATACTATATCCTTTATACTTTATACATATATATAATATACATACTATATATTACATATATATTATTTCATATAAGTATAGTATAATATATATTATATATAATATATATTGTATATTACAAAATATATATTTAGTATATATATATATATATTTGTATATTTATATACTTTAAAATACATAACATTTATATAAGTATTTATATAAATGTATTAATTCCATATATATATATTGTATTAACAATATATATATACATTCAAACTTTAATGTAATTTAATATTTACATTTTCTCAAATATGTATATACTTACATATACATAAAATATCATACTTGAATACATATGTATTATTTAAATTTATCAAATAGTATATATATTCTTATATATACCAATGTACCTTTAATATATACTATATACCATACAGTATTTAAACACATATGTATTTATATCAAAATACATTTATATAATTTGTAATTATATAACCATATTTTATTCTCATTTCTCATTTTCTTATTTAATTTGGATTTCCATTTATCCAAATTAAATTTCCTCTATTCCTTATTTAATTTCCTTCACTTAAAATTCCAAATTTTATCACTTCCTCCATTTTCGGAATTTCCACAATATTCCGATTCTCACAATTTTATTTTTTTATTTGTTTCTACTAATTTATTTATTTCCTCTTATCTATTTTCTTTAATATTACTTTCTAATATTAATAATTCCCAATAAATGGAAAATTTACGGTTATCACAGTATCACAGACAGCCCAACCGGATGAATTGTGTAAAATAAGGTGAAAAATATGGTAACGGGTCGTTACACAACCAATATCCACAAATTCACCAATTTCAATGCAATTAAGTTCCAAATCACTCAAAAAAATTTATTTGAAGTAAATCATGCATTCACAGTATCCCTACAGCTCACACACTCATCCCTTACCTGTCCGATTTAATCAACGCAACCGATAGCACCACTTGAAATTTAACACACCCGGGCTGCAAAACATTGCACCAATATTATTAATTCACCTCACCTTAATTTATAAAATATTTTTCTTCCCTAAATTCAGCCACATTGTCTACAGTAATATATTGAACCAGTCTAAATTACACAGGTAGTAAAACATAACTTCGCCTACATAACTCCGATTTTAATCCCGATTGCACCGATAAATTTCTTATGATTTCTATAGTATTTTGGCACCTCAAATTCATCAAATGAAGCACAAGAACATCTCCCCTTAGCCATGGCCGAAAATGACATGTGGCCAAATTCATGAAATTTCAACGATTTCTCTTTAATTTCATATTTTTACATGTTTCTACATTCATCTAGCTTCATTTTCATGCATCAAACAACATGAATTCTCACACTTCCATCATTGGCCGAAAACCCCAAGGAAAGATTTAGAGAGATTCAATCAAAACCAACCTCAAAATCATGCTCAACACACTAGGATTTCTCATTAAATACCATTAGAATTGAAAGATATTTCAAGTATAATTTTACCTCTTCTTGGCCAAATGGTACAGTGCTCCTTTCCTCTTGATTTTGTCACTTTTACAATGAAATATTGGTATGGGTGAAGAGAGGATGATGAGTAGGACTAGTAGACTTTTGTTTTTGGTTAAGCTTTGTTAATGGAGTCTCCACGTGAGGTTGAAAAAGATGACAAGGGGTGGCTGGCTGGCTCATGTAGAATATTATAGAGTATTCTACATAATTGCAAATTGACAATAATGCCCTTGATTATGAATTTTTTTGACAAAAATGCCCTTAAGCTTCTGTAAGTTTTCTAACTATGCAGTTGAACTACAAAAATTCATAATTTATCATTAAATATTATTATTAAACATATTTTGATGAATAAAGGTAGTTGGGTTCTGCTGTAAAGGCAAAATTACGAAAATACTCCTATCGGGTAAATCGTGTAAATTTCTGATTTTACCACCAATTCGATCTATCTATCGACATAGCCTAGAACTTATTTTTATGTAGAATATCATTCTTTAATCACTTGGTCAAAGTCAATTTAGTTTAGCCACAATTTACAAAAATGCCACTAAGTTATGTCTTCAATCGTCATTTTCTAATTTGTTGACACGCTTCTAAAAAATGATCTAAATAAGGGATTTTAAGTTTCGAATTCTTGCCGTAAGCTTATTGGACTCCCCAAATAATATCTGTCCGGTCTCATATCCATCTAGGCACTGTAGAGCCTGTGGGGCCCACCTGATTGTATTAGGTCATACTTGCGAAATACACAAGAAATGAACAGTGATGAGTACCCTTACGCGTACAATAGTACCAGTATACACGGCTCTCACACATCTAAATCCGGCTATAGAGATTTCATTTGAAATTAAATAGTTCAGAAACGTGCACAATTTAGTAAACAGTAATAAATAACTTTGAACGGTAATTTCAGATAATCAAGTAAACAATATAAATCATTTCTCCGCAAACTATATAAAAATCATTTTCAATAACAGTAACCAAACTTAAAAAGCATATTCAATAATTATAAAAGATTTTACATTAAAAAATTCGTAATATATATATTTTTCCTAAGAGTACCCGAGATGTCCGAGAATTTGCCACCCCAGATAAAACAGTGGAGACAAGGCATCACCCAATAGACTTATGCAGGGGGACATGTGGCCATAGTCTAAGGTCGTTTGCATATGAACACAGGCCAAGTGTCACTTGAGGACACTAAATGGTGGGATTAAGATCTCTCAGCTATAATAACAATAATAGTAAAGTGCATGTGCTCGTAAGTAGCTATAAGACTAATAGTCTCAAAACAGTATATAAAACAGTTCATAGCAGTTTACGAAGATAAATTCAATAATATGTATCTTCAGTCAGTCCATAATTACATATTTTGAAAATATAAGCAGTTCAAAAATAAAAATTCATATAATATTCATAATGCAATATCTCATTCTAAAAATATTCTATTTATCTGCAAATCAGTTATAAAAACATGCCAGTACTCTTACGTTCGTGAAATTCGATAACTTGAATTTTTAAATATTGGTGTTTAGTGAAAATATGAAATTTCAATAAATTAGAGAAATTAACTTAATAAATCTTTCATTTTTAATACTCAAGGATGTTAAATGATAATTCTACAAAATTATTAGAATTTTTGACAATATAACTGCTGCTTTTAACCTAGCCTTCTTGCAGTGAAAACACAGTATATAAAACCAGCAATAGTTCCCATTTCAACACCAATTTCAACATTCCAAATCCAAAAGATGCACATTTTATCAAAACATGCGCCATAGTATCCCTATGTCTTCTACACACAGCCTTTACCTCTTAATTCGCTATGTTTTTACTCGTCAGCACCAATGTTAAATTTTGACTTTCGAGACTGTACAAACATTGTCAAATCACCACTTTTCAATTATAAAGAATTATTAATTACTCATAATTTATCACATTTCCTACAGTATCTTCCATTTCACTCTTTTTTACACTGGTGCTAACACTACAACTTTAGCTAAACAACTTCGATTTCAGTTTCGATTTTGCCTTACAATCTGCTATTAATTTGTACATTATTTTAGGACCCAAAATGCATCAAAATCAGCAAGGATTCTTCCTCCCTTTCCTTGCCCGAATTAAGCTTCCTTGGCATTCCACATTATTTTCTTCCATTTAAGCTAGAATTTATACTCTACATGAATTCTTCAATTTTTCTACATTATTTCCTCATCAATTTACAACATTTCCATGCATCATGATCTTGACTGAAATCTTAAAGAGGTGTTCTTCCTAGTTTTAAATTAATTCAAGCTCAAATAAGCAATTACACACCTTAATCACATGATGTTTAATCATAAAACAATGAAAATTAAATTTCTTCCTTACCTTTCTCCTTTGGTCGAATGCTTCAAGGGATCGTACACTCTTGTTTTGGCTGATTTAAATGATGATTTTGGTGTAGAAAGATAGAGAAAGTTGAGGAGAACAACTTTGGTGAAGGAAATTTTCGGTTTCGTTGAGTTTTTGGTATTGTTTTCTAGCTTTCTCTCTCTTCACACAAGCTTGGCTATGGAGTTTTTTAGAGATGTCTGGTTGCTGCTGAAAATGCTAGATAAAAAGATGGAAATTTCACTTAAAAATGATATTTTATGGTAAAAATTACTATTTTGCCCTTATGTTTAAGTAATCTTCCAATTTTTTCCTTTTCAGTTCAACTTCGGTTTAAACAATCAGTCTAATTGATGGAGATCCACTTGCTCGTGATGTTCGTGATGCTAAGGATCCATTGGTCATCCAAGGAGGTCCAATTACCCGAGCTTAAGCCAAGAAGATACAACAAGCCCTGGCCTCATTAATGCAACAAGCTCTGGCGTCATTGAAGCATCAAGGAAGTTTCCATGAAGAGTCCCAAGACATCTATACTTGCTTGGAAGCCCAAATGACATGAGCATGGTTTATTGTCTTATTTTAGCTTAACAATAAGATGGGTTAAGTGTTTGAATAGCCTACATTTGAGTCTTATTGTGTTTTGGACTATTTATTTTATGTAACTAGGTTTAGGCATGAATTTGGGTTTAGTCTTATTTTCTGTTTGGTGTTAATTCCAGCCCACTTGTTTATGGGCTTAAGTGCTAGGTATTATTATAAATACCTTGTAAACGCTATTGATGAGCAAACAGATCAGTTTTGGAATTTCAAAATTTGAGTGTGCCTTCCTTTTGGGTTCCCTCTCAACTAGGCTTATCAAGGTCTTCTTCCTTGTGGCACCTCCTTTTTTCACCATCCACCATTGCTATACCTTAGGTTCTCAAATTCATATTCGTAGGGTCAAGGTCCAATACCTTTGGGTTCGAGTCTCTTTAGCCTTCGGGTTTAGGTTCTAGAAGGTGACGTTCATCATCTTTGCTTCTATCCTATTGTGTTTCAGTCCCCTTTAAATTCCAATCCACGCTTTCTCATGTCCGTGCATATCAGTTGGCATCAGAGCTCAGGTTTCGATTTCTAGTTTGTTTGTGCGTCACTCACTTTTGGTAAAGTCCTTGGAAAATTTCGCCACCTTAGTTATTGTGTTTGAGTTGGATTCTAAAACCTGGTACAAATTCACTCTCTTAGTTGTTGTGTTTGAGTTAAAATCTGAGTTTTATTCCAAGTCAATCTCTTAGCCACACCAAAACTCCTCCAATCACTCTGGTCGCACTTTTTCACAACCCTAGCCGCAATTCTTCATAACCCTAGCCACATTTCTTCAGCCACTTATTTCAACCCTAGCTGCACCCCTACTCTTTTCAAGGAAACCGCAAAATCAGATTAGTCTCTCAAAAAACAAAAAAAAATTGCAGTATTGTTCAAACACTGTTCAAACAGAAAAATTCGGTTGAGTTAGGAGACGTGCGAGTACCCGTTTTAAAGAAAACGATGAAATAAAACAAACCCGTGGATTTACGGGCCCCATCCCATCTTAGCCAAATTCCATCGTCTTCTTATAGTTTTATGCCCTTTTTTTGTTATTCTAGTGATTTTTTTTCTTTGTGTCACCCTAGCCGTACCTTTCTATGAAAAAAAAGAAATACTTGGTGAAAGTACTTGGTGAATTAGTTGATTCTTCGAGGTTAAATCTTTGACTAAGTCTCTAGTACGATTGTGAACCTATAGAGTTGGGGTAGAGTAAGGGAAAAAGGCATGAGTGTGTGAGAAAACATTAGTAGAGAAAAGCCAAGTAACTTGAGTAAAACACGAGTGTGAGTGTTCCATCTTGAGTGATTAAGTGTAAACACATGAGGATATCACTTGTTAAAGATGTCTTCTGAAGGTGATAAGTCAGACTTTAAAAAGATTGAATTCATGCTTCAAGCAATGCAACAACAGTTCCAACAGATGGATGTGAAATTCAATGACATTCATGATAAGTTGGACCAACATGAAGCTCGGTTTGCGAGGATCCAACAAGGTGATACTTCCAGTTTAAAAAGTAAGGTTGTTGCCAATGAAGAGTATGATGATAATGTTAGGTATGACTCGAAAGAAGAGTATGAGGCAGATAGACATCATAGAAGGTACCATGGGTATAGAGATAGAGATCGAGTTGATAGAGCCCGTGATAGAGGCAATGAGAAGATGGATAGAACCCTTAGCAGTATAAAATTGAAGATTACTCCTTTCCAAGGCAAGAATGATCTTAGGGCATATTTGGAGTGGGAAAGGAAGATTGAAATGGTATTTGACTGCCACCACTACTCTGAGGAAAAGAAGGTCAATCTTGCAGCAGTTGAGTTCACAGAGTATGCTATGGTTTGGTGGGATTAGTTAGTCACTAGTAGAAGAAGATATGGAGATCCTCTAGTGCCTACATGGGATGAGATGAAGCGCATCATGAGGAAGAGATTTGTTCCTACTCATTACTATAGAGAGCTATACTAGAAACTCCAAGGTCTTACCCAGGGCTCAAAGAGTGTTGAGGATTACTACAAAGAGATGGAAATAACCATGATCCGAGCCAATATCCAGGAGGATGCAGAAGCTACTATGGCTCGTTTTCTCCAAGGCTTAAGCCGTGAGATTGCCAATGTAGTAGAGTTGCAGCATTACATGGATTTATAGGAGCTACTGCATGTGGCCATCAAAGTGGAAAGGCAACTCAAAAGGAAAGGTACATCCCGTTTCACTCCTAGTTCAGTTCCTGTTTGGAAATCTAACACCTTTCGTAGGGATGATAAGTCTATGTCTACGCCTAAGTCAGAGAGCTTTGCTAAGCCCAAGCCTGAGGGCCCTCCACAGCCCAAGACTGAACATGCCTAAGCATCCCAGAGCAAGACACGTGACATTAAGTGTTTCAAGTGTTTAGGTCGTGGACATGTTGCCTCACAGTGTCCCAATCGTAGAGTGATGATCATGCTTGGGAATGGAGATGTTGAGAGTGAAGGTTCTGAAGTCGGTGTTGAAGATGAGATGCCTGCGTTAGAAGATGTTGAAGGAGAAGAAGTTGTTGAGTATGTTGCTCATGGTAAAGCACTTGTTGCCAGGCGTGCTCTTAATACCCAATGTGAAGTTTGAAGATAAGGCACAGCGCGAGAATATCTCCCATACGAGATGCCATATTAGTGAAAAGATATGCACTATAATCATTGATGGTGGGAGCTGTACTAATGTTGCTAGCACATACCTTGTTGATAAGTTAAAGTTGCCCACTACCAAGCATCACCACCCATATAAGTTGTAGTGGATTAATGACTGTGGTGAAGTGAACGTGGTGAAGCAAGTCTTGGTTCCTTTTCATATTGAAATTTATCGGGATAAGGTGTTGTGTGATGTGGTGTCCATGCAAGCTAGCCACCTATTTCTGGGTAGACCGTGGTAGTATGATCGAAGAGTTATCCACAACGGTTACACTAACCGTTACTCCTTTACTATGGATGGCAAGAAGATCACTCTTGCTCCCTTTAGCCCCAAAGAGATTTATGAGGACCAATTAAGGCTAAAGGAGCAACATGAAGAGCAAAGGAAGCAAGCTAAAGAAAAGAAGGAAAACAAGGAAAGCAAAATAGTGAGTTGCTATGCCAAACCCCGAGATGTGAAGACTGCATTTCTTGCTAAGTCTCCTATCCTTTTACTCTTATTTAAATATTCTTGTTTCATTGATGCTGAAATCCATGATACTTTACCTACTGATGTTGTCTCATTGTTTCAGGAGTTCAAGGATGTATTCTTTGAGGAGATCCCAAGTGGATTACCACCGATTCGTGGGATCGAGCACAAGATTGACCTTGTCCCTGGAGCAGCCATTCCTAACCATCCAGCCTACAGAAGTAATCCCGAGGAGACAAAGGAGCTTCAAAGGCAAGTTGAGGAGCTCATGAGGAAAGGTTATATGAGAGAGAGCATGAGTCCATGCGTCGTGCTCGTACTGCTTGTGCCTAAAAAAGATGGGACGTGGAGGATGTGCGTTGACTGCCGAGCTGTCAACAAAATCACTGTAAAGTACCACTATCCTATTCCTAGGCTAGATGACATGCTTGATGAGTTGCATGGTGCACGCATGTTTTCTAAAATTGATTTAAAGAGCGAATATCACCAAATTCGTATGAAAGAAGGTGATGAATGGAAAACTGCATTCAGGACTAAACATGGTCTCTACGAGTGGTTAGTTATGCCTTTTGGCTTGACTAATGCACCCAGTACATTCATGCGCTTAATGAACCATGTTTTACGTGATTTCATTGGTAAGTATGTGGTTGTTTATTTTGATGACATTTTGATCTACAGTAAGAGTCTGCATGAGCATGTTGAGCATCTTAGAAATGTTCTTACTGTTTTGAGGAATGAAAGTTTGTATGCCAATTTTAAGAAATGTACATTCTGCACTGATAAGATTGTTTTCCTTAGGTATGTAGTTTCTTCACATGGCATTTCTGTTGATAATGAGAAGGTAAAGGCAATTAAAGATTGGCCTGTACCTAAGTCTGTTTCTAAGGTGCGTAGTTTCCATGGTATAGCTAGTTTCCATCGTCGATTCGTTAGAGATTTTAGCATAGCTGCACCTTTGACCGAAGTGGTCAAAAAGAATGTTGCATTTCATTAGGGTCCTACACAAGAGCATGCTTTTAATTTGCTTAAGGATAAACTTTGTTATGCTCCTTTGTTATCTTTGCCTGACTTTACTAAAACTTTTGAGATTGAGTGCGATGCCTCATGTGTAGGTATTGGAGCTGTGCTTATGCAGGAAAAATGCCCAATTGCTTTCTTTAGTGAGAACTTAAGTGGAGCAGCACTTAACTATCCCACATATGATAAGGAGATGTACGCGTTAGTGAGGGCCTTGGAGACATGGCAACATTACTTGTGGCCCAAAGAATTTGTCATCTACACTGATCACGAGTCCTTGAAGCATCTGAAAGGATAGAGTAAACTAAATAAGCATCATGCCAAGTGGATAGAGTTCATTGAGACGTTCCCGTATGTGATCAAGTACAAACAAGGTAAAGAGAGCGTCATAGCTGATGCGTTATCTCGTAGGTATATGCGATTTGAGGACAAATCCTTTTGAGGAGAGGGGGAATGATGGAGATCCACTTGCTCGTGATGTTCGTGATGCTAAGGATCCATTGGCATCCAAGGAGGTCCAATTACCCGAGTTCGAGCCAAGAAGATGCAACAAGCCCTGGCCTCATTAATGCAACAAGCTCTGGCCTCATTGAAGTGCCAATGAAGCTTCCATGAAGAGTCCTAAGACATCTATACTTGCTTGGAAGCCCAAACGACATGAGCATGGTTTACTGTCTTCTTTTAGCTTAACAATAAGATGGGTTAAGTGTTTGAATAGCCCATATTTGAGTCTTATTGTGTCTTGGACTATTTATTTTATGTAACTAGGTTTAGGCATGAATTTGGGTTTAGTCTTATTTTCTGTTTGGTGTTAATTCCAGCCCACTTGTTTATGGGCTTAAGTGCTAGGTATTATTATAAATACCTTGTAAACGCTATTGATGAGCAGACAGATCAATTTTGGAATTTTAGAATTTGAGTGTACCTTCCTCTTGGGTTCCCTCTCAACTAGGCTTATCAAGGTCTTCTTCCTTATGCGGCCTCCTTTTTTCACCCTCCACCATTGCTATACCTTAGGTTCTCGAATTTATATTCGTAGGGTCAAGGTCCAATACTTTTGGGTTCGAGTCTCTTTAGGCTTCAGGTCTAAGTTCCAGAAGGTGACGTTCATCATCTTTGCTTTTATCCTGTTATGTTTCAGCCCCCTTCAAATTCCAATCCACACTTTCTCATGTCCACGCATATCACTAATCTCCAAAATATTTTATTTCATCATGAAATATATCTATTTAACTTGCTCTAACTCTTGGTTGAGCTTTCATCAAAGTTCAACTGATAATTTAGGTGAAATTACCAAAATACCCCTAACTGTAAAATCGCGTAAATTTCTATTTTTACGCAGATTTAATTCCATCAGTCCACATGACCTAGAACCTTATTTTATGAGAAATTTTCTATCACTGATAGTGGGTCCAAAGTCAAGTTGATTTGTCCGTTATTTACGAAAATTCTATCGACCTATAGACTTAATCGTCATTTTCTAATTTGTTTGCACGCTTCTCAAAAATGCACAAACAAGTAAATCTAAGTTATAGATTCTTACCATATCCTTATTTAGCTCCAAATATCATGTCCTCCAAGTCTCACCTGCTCCGGAACACTGGAAGTCTTATGAGGCCCTACATTCGTTATCCCTTTATTCTTACAAGGTATAGGTCATTTAGATAATTATATAATATATATTAAATGTACAGATAGTTGATATATGAATATCACAATTTGTCTTTTCTTGGTGTAAGTACAGGTGTTCTCACTTGTTTTACGATCTAAAATTAATCATGTTCCAGTTGGGAGTGGTAAACGGTAAAGCTTTCCCAACAATGGAAACTCTAAGACTCGAACCTGATCCAAGTACCTGAGAAAAAAGTTCACTTCTACTTCTTCCAATCATTTGTTAAATATTTGTCCTGTCCATAATTCATTAACCCTAATATATATATATATATATATATATATATATATATATATATATAAGGTACATGCATACACTATAAAGAAAGCCATGCATATAGTCTTTTTTAAGAAGAAGTAAGATATATTTATTGTAGTTATTTCTTTGACTTTTAATAATTAAATAAATTCATTTAAAATTCTTTATATGATAATTATTTTGCTTTCAATAATAAAAAATATATATCATTTCCATAAATATATATAGTATCATGTATGATAATTAAAATTGTATAAATGTAACAAAGAAATTAAAATAGTATGAATAAAAAAATTTTATTGTGTACTTTATTCTCTTTTTCTTTTGGATATTTTAAATAACATTCATCTAAATAATTTTTAAAATTCTATGAATGGTAATTATTTTATAAATAATTTATCTTCATAAAATAAGTTAATTACTTATTTTTATATACTAATTATTATACTTTAAATTATTAAAAATATATATCATTCCCATAAATATATACAGTATCATGTATGGTAATTAAAATATTATAAATAAAAAAAATTATTATGTTTTGTATTCTCTCTTCCTTCTAGATATTCTTAATTAACATTCATCTTATTGTCTGATTATTGATTCTTAAGTCGTACATCCGTGTGTGTACATTGATTTGTGCTATACTAGGGATCCACTTACACATGTGTAAAACAAATTTGTTTTACTCAGTTTTATATCTTCATATAGGATTAATATTTTTGCAAAGCAATTGTTGGATTTAACAACCTACTCATATTTATTATGTATGTAAATTTTTGAATCAATATGCTATTTCTATCATTTTAATCGAGAATAGTATTTTTTCAATATATGTCAACGGTTGAAATTTTATTTTACGACATATATAGTTAGACGTATTCGATTAATTTGAAATTTGACGTGCATGATCTATGTGAATAAAACATAAAATTCAATGGTTGGATTAAAAAATTATAAATCATATAAAAAGATGTGAAAGTGTGTAAAACTAAATTTGTTTTACATGTGTAACTGGATCCCTCCTCTATATATAATCTACCTTTTTGACACAAAAACTATGCAATAATTATTGAATGAGTATTAAATCAATAGTTAAACATGTGTTAAACAGTTGTCAAATTGATAAGATATATTAAATATTAAACAGTTGATTGAATTTATTAATATAAAATCTGATTTTGATATTGCACTTATTGAAATATTTTATTTCTTTGATTTGCACCTTCATTAATGGCAAAATTAGAGTAGTCATAGATAAACTAGGAAATTGAATATTGATTAACAATAATTGAGCTACTAATTGAAAATTGCTTGGAAACATGTATTAAATATTAAACAACTGATTGAATTTTTTTATATAAAATCTACATGAAATTAGAGTAATTACAGTTAAATTAAGAAATTGAAAATTGATTGGCGATAATTGGATTGCCAATTGAAAATTGCTTGAAAACATGTATTAATTATTAAAAAATTAATTGCATTTATTAATATACAATCTACACAAATTTGAATATATTATGCATGACTAAAAGCCAGCTTGGTGACATGTATAATAACATATTATAGGATAGATTAACTGAGTATCTAAATTGAAATTTATAGATGTGCAATCCATTATTAGCCCCAAATTTATAGTCAAAATTAACAAAGAATATATTTATTTCCATTTTTAAATATATTGAAATCATTTTTAACTTAAATCATTTATTAATTTAGAATTTACAGTTCTTTATTCTATTTTCAACAATCAGTATAGCATCTAGTTTGCTCAACTTCTTAAACACAATTCATAATTGTAATTTACTGTTGATGTAAATATTTAACACAAAAAAATTTTATCTACAAATACAAGGTATTGATAAACACTTTCTTTCTTTGCGAAATATATCTCTAAAAACTCATTAATGGTTTTTCATCAATCTTGATTGTTGTAGATGTGAAAGGTAAAAATATTGTATATAATACAATTTTATGAATTGGTAATGTCGTGGTCACTAAAAATAAAATTCCGTATTTTACCATTATGTAGAAAGCAGAAGTAAAGATTGAACCCACAGAAACTAATTTTAAAAAAATTACTTATCAATTTTAATTTAATTTAAGAAGCAAAGAAATGGGGATTTTTATCAATTAACCAATTAACTAAAATAAAAACAGAAATTCTTAATAAAATCAATTATAAACAAGTATGCAAAAACTTCAGTTATAAGATATCTAACATTTTTGGAATTCCATGTTGATCATTGATTTCAAAGGATTATTATCAATTAAATAGTCAACCGTAACATAACAAATATGATTCATTACACGATCAATCCTACTATGTGGTTAATCGAAAATACAATTTCCAATTAATCTCTAAATATTAAACTACCTAGGATATGATCTTTAGATAAATTTCATAGCAGCATTACTAACAAGAAAGATATTGGTTGACTTAAGTAATAAACACATACATAAATTTATTCAACTTAAACTTCAATTCTCCTAATCCTTTTTTTTGAATAAGAGCTCAACTTTTATTGCATAAAAGAGTTTACATCCTCATCAATGAAGTTCTGTAAAAAAAGAGGACATTCCTCAACCCAAACAGATTCATCATGACTGTTCAAGCCATACTTAGCAAGATGATGAGCTGCCATATTTCTTGATCGGTTAACGTGAAGGAACTTACAGCAAGAGAAAGATGAAGCTTTCAACCTTATCTCATCAACCAAGTTGCCGACTGTAGAGAAGTCCTCTGTTCTCTTTTGAGCCTTATTTATTAATCCCAGCACATCCCCCTCTACTTCAATCTCCCGAAAACCCAACGACCCAGCAAAATCCAAAGCTCTAACAGCACCTAACGCCTCAACTATTTCAGGATCAGTAACCTATTGAATACATGTGGCATAAGCTCCCATCACGTCCCTTTTATGATTTCGAATGACCACTCCCACACCTTCAGCCCTGTTTCTTTGGTCCACTACCCCATCGAAATTTACTTTATAAATCTCTCCAACCGGTGGTCTCCAAATATGGGTGTTCATACGTTGTGGCATCAACTCCTTCTTTGTAGCTTCATTAAACTCTGTAAGATATCTGTGGATGGATGAAACCATATTACCTCCCTTGCATTTCCTTTCCCCATGGATCTCCTTATTCCTCGCATTCCAGAGTGCCCAGAGAAAAAACACAACCTTCTGGAGTTTTTGCTTCTCCATTTGCAACAGGTGAGTTGCCAAACACTGTGTAATTTCCCCATCTCCCGTATTATTCCATTGTATGTTCAAGTTCTGCCATACTTCTGCTGAAAGTGGGCATTTAAAAAACACATGGGCTATATCTTCTGTACCCTCGCCACATCTAGCACACGTCGGGTCCGACAATACCCTTTTCCTTTCCAAGCATGCTCTCACCGGAAGAATTCCCTGTAGTAACCTCCACAGAAACACTCGCATCTTAGTAGGAGCAGGTATCCTCCATATCAATCTCCAAACATTAGAATTAGCAATTTCATAAAAGTCTAGAGACTCCATGCTCCCACATAGAAGTTTGTATCCACTCCGGACTGAATAAACACCGTTCTTATGGAAATGCCACATAAGAGTATCCGAAGTTGTTGATGAGCTTAAAGGAATAGCCATAATAGTTTGTGCAACTGCATCCGGGAAAAACTCCAAAAGCCTCTCCCATCTCCAACACCTGGTTTGTTCATCTATTAAGGAACTAACAAATTCCTCCTCATTATGAATCATTGCTCTCGCTACTGGAATCTGTGGGGCTGGTCCGGCTATCCACTTGTCCTTCCATATTTGAATGGTTCTTCCGTCACGCACCCTCCGTCGAATTCCAAGCTGAATAACATCTCTTGCTTCCCATATACTTCTCCAAATGTAACTTGGTTGTCTTCCTAGTGTGGCACGTAAAAACCCTCAAACTGGGAAGTAACGTCCCTTTAAAACCTCATAAGCTAACTTGCTACTTTCTTTGAGTAGACGCCACCCTTGTTTAGCCAACAAAGCTCTGTTAAATTTCTCCATCTCCCGGAAACCAAGTCCCCCCGCATCCTTACTACAACATAAACTTATCCAGCTCTTCCAATGAATTCCCCTCCTTCCTTGTTTATTATTCCACCAAAACCCACTAATGATATTGTTTATGTCCTGACAGAGTGATTTTGGTAGGAGAAAACAACTCATAGTATAGGAGGGAATAGCTTGCAAAACTGCTTTAATGACGACCTCCTTCCCTCCTTGTGAAAGGGTGCGCAAGCTCCAACTTTTAATCTTGGCTAACAACCGGTTTTTGATTTCTCTAAACGCTTGCTTCTTGTCTTTACCCACCACTGAAGGGAGTCCCAAATATTTCTCTAGACTGGTAATTACTTGGACTCCAAACTCTCTTTGAATTTCTTGGATAGTCTGGTCATCGAATTCCCACTAAAGAAAAGTGAGGATTTGTCAAAATTGATCAATTGTCCCGAGCATCTCGAATAAGTCTCTAGCACGCTTCTCACCATTCCGCTTTCGCTTCCCACTGCTTTGGCAAACAGTAAGCTGTCATCAGCAAAGAATAAGTGATTAACTCGAGGACCCCTACGACTCGCTTGTACACCCGTGATGGTAGTATCCGCTTGGCATTTAGAGAGCATAGCTGAGAGGCCTTCTGAACAGATCAAGAACAAATAGGGGGAAAGTGGATCTCCTTGATGAAGACCCCTCTCTGGAAAGAAAGTGTCAGATAATTCTCCATTTATCATTAAAGTTTAAGTAACAGAATTAACACAGTTCATTATTAAGCTAATCCACCGTGGTTTAAAACCCATCCTAGACATCATCTTCTCCAAAAAACTCCACTCTACCCTATCGTAAGCTCTGCTCATATCAAGTTTAAGTGCAAATGATTTATCTCTCCCTCTTCGCTTATTCTTTAGGGTATGTAACAGTTCATAGGCTACTATGACATTATCAGATATCAATCTTCTTGGCACAATGCACTCTGGTTCTCACTAATGCAATTAGAAAGAATTAATTTGAGCCTATTTGCAATGGTTTTGGATATAATCTTATAAATAGCATTACACAGGCTAATTGGACGGAATTAGGTTATTTTCCTAGGATCCTTAACTTTAGGGATTAAGACAATTTGGGTATGATTCACATTTCCTATACTCCTATTCCCATTCAACACATCAAGACAAAAGGGAAACAACATCATTTTTAACAATATGCCAAAATTTTTGGTAAAAAAGGACTGGCATACCATCAGGACCAGGAGCTTTCAAGGGGTGCATTTGTCGCAAGGCTGACTCTATCTTTTCTTCCTTGAATTTTGCCAGAAGGGACTCGTTCATCTCATCAGTCACGTAAGCATCCACCTTCTCAAGAATCTCATCAAAAGAGTTAAAACTCTGTGATTTGAAAATGTTTTTGAAGTAATTAGTGGCTATTGAGTGAATGTCAGAATCTTCTTCCCTCCATTCCCCATTCTCGTCCTCCAAACCCTTTATCATGTTTGCCTTTCTTCGCATCGATACTTGAGCATGGAAGAATTTAGTATTCTGATCCCCCTCTCGTAGCCAATTAACTCTTGATCTCTGCATCCAGTAAAGTTCTTCTCTCTGTAACAGGGCATTAATCTCCATTCGTAAACTTTTCTCTTTCTCCAGTAATTTATCATTTGGTGGCAATCCCTTTATCAAAGCCATCTCCTGTTGTAACTTGTTTAAAGTCTTCCTCGTTTCCTGAAAAGTTTCCCTATGCCATCTCTCCAGCTCTCTGCCTGTCTGGTGCAGTTTTTCTTTAATAAATTCTTGTGAATTTTTTGTCCAAGCTCTCTTTATTACATCCTCACAAGTTGTCTCCTCCACCCACATGGCCTCAAATTTAAACTTCTTCCTTTGTTTTCATCTCCGCCTGTGTTACACCTCTGTATTCAACAAAATGGGAATATGATCTGATGTTGTTGAAGAAAGATGATATATTCCATACTCCGAAAATTTGTCTCGCCACCTACGAGTCGCATAACAACGGTCAAGCCGCTCCCTAACTAGTGTACTTTCTGTCCTTCCGCGTGACCATGTATACCATTCCCCTACAAAACCCAAATCCTCCAGTTCACATTCCTCCAATGCATCTCTAAAATTGATCATCTGAGATTCCCTTCTCAAGCATTCCCCGGACTTTTCTTGGTCCCACATTATCTCGTTAAAGTCTCCTATACATGCCCACAAACCCTCGTTCCCATCTGCTAGCCTTCTTAGTAACTCCCATGACTCTCTTCTCCTGCTCGTCTCTGGTTCCCCATAAAATCCAATTAATCTCCAGGATTCATTATTCTGTCCTTCACACACCTGCATATCAATATGGGACTGTGAATAACTTTGTAAATGCATTGTAACATCTGACGTCCACAACATTGCTAGACCACCCCTACTCCCATTTGCACTAATACTAAAACAGTTCTCCATGCTGCAAACCCTCCGAATCCTATCCATCTTGCTTTCATGTAGTTTAGTTTCACTAAGGAAAACTACATGGGGATCTTGTTTTCTGACTAGCTCTTTTAGAGCTCTTACTGCTCGTGGGTTCCCAAGCCCACGGCAGTTCCAAGCTATACACCTCATTGCTCCCGGCGAGACTGGGAACCAGTCTCCGCCGTTGTCATCAAGTAAACTCTCCTATGATCTTCATCTTCCTTACTCTTCTTCTTCTGAACTTGGTCGACTTCCATATTGTCCTCCATATCAACACCCTCCATTTTCCTTTTTCCTATAACAAATTCCTCGCTCTGTTTTGTTTGATTAACCAAACGAGCTTTTCTTTTCCAAATATTTTGCCCCTCTGTCCTTGCAGTTTCATCTGTAAGTGTCGTACTCGTATCCACCTTTCGATTTTCAAAAAACCTGGCCTTGTCGACTCCACTAAATGTTCCTGCCACATTTTCTTCCATAATAACCGTTTTTTTCTCCCCTTTTCGATCTACATAGGATCTAATCTGACTGACTCCACTAAGTTTTTCCACGTCAGCTACATGCAACGTCTCTATTTGTGGCACTAGTTTGTTTGCATGCAAATTCCCTGACTTCTCCTCTGTATCTGTTTGACTTAAAACACCTTTTTTTCGTTGTCATTCTTATCCTTGTTCGTATCTATCCCCCCAATCTCGCCTAAACAAATTGATTTTTGATTCTTTTCACTCAAACTACTTTTATCTCCGCTGCCCATCTTATTCAAATCTCCTCGAGTTTCGCTATCTCAAACAGAATTTTCCGTCTCGCCACAACTCCAATCTCCGCCGTTTCCCATCGTGCTTCTGAGGTGTCCCCCTCCTCAGTTTGCTTTCCTGGTTTCCAATGTTGCTTAAACTTCTCCTCTGAAACACCCCTTACCGTTTGACTTCTACAAACAGCCGGCGATGCCCGCATCCAGTCACCATACTGCTTGACATGTCCATCTCCCTCTTCCTTATCTTTGTATAACTCACACTCTACATCGGTGTGTCTAATAATACCACACTCATAGCAGAAAGTGGGCAATCTTTCATAACTCAGTCTTCCTTTAATGCTCTTATTTCCTTTCAATCCCGTAATAGATACGAACTTCCTCAAGGGTTTTTTGATATTGATCTCCACTCGGACTCTAAGGAATCTACCCCAGCCCTGGTATTCCATCTTATCATCAACACCCCTAAATAAGCCTACTCTCGATTCGATAGTTTCAGCCACTTTCTTGTTCATCAACTTCATCGGCAACCCATAAATTCGGATCCAAAAGTAGGCTTTATCCAAGGTATAATCGGCAGGACTGAAGTTTCCATCATATTCCTGGAAAACCAACAGGTGCTTATCAAACGACCATGGTGACCCATCTAATATTCGCTGTTTGTCCCTTCTCGTCGCAAACTTAAACAGAAAAAGGTTTGAGTCCAAACATATAACTTCTGCGTCCTGTGACAATCTCCACACAACTTTCATTGTACCAATCATGGCATCCTTGTTGAAAAATCTTTTGGTACATAGTTTCCCCATCAACCACTTCTGAGCACCCTCAGAATCCCCGTCGTCTCCACTCCCCTCTAACTCCACTATAACATCTTCATCCTCCATGATTTTCAATTGCCCCCACATCTTCTCCAACTCGTCCGCCATTTTCCTATGCTGAGATTACACTAACTCTGTCATTCTTCACTTTACGTTCAGACCTCAACACTAATAGCCACTAATTAACTACATAAACTATAATGAATCTCAAAGATCTAACCTGAAAATCTTGAGATATAGAAACTTGCACGAAGACAAGACTAGAGCAACCTTCTACAGAACCCTAGGGTTCAAAGAAGACTACACAATTCTCCTAATCCTAAGCAATTAGGAACTTCAGTTTTTAATTTAGGAGTATATTATTTAATTTAACTAAATAGTATGCATCCTATACAATCAAATCAATAATCATTGGGCCATCCTATATAACTAAGTTTGTAATCTCACAACATCTTCCAAGAATAATTAGTTTGCCTTATAACTGAATTGAAAATCTAGTCACTAGATATATTCAAGAACAAGCAATTCATGTTTATAAATATAAAGCAATAGGTAATAATGCAAAAGAAACAAGAACACTTCAATCTTTATAATTATTAAATCAGAAAGCAATCAAGATTATAATCTAGCTATCAAACACCAAAAATTAACTAAAGATAACGTAAACAATAAGAAAAGAAAGCAAGACATCGTTAATCCCTCTAAAAAGACTAAAGAAATCGGTTTTAAAAGAAAATAAAATAAAGAAAATGTTTTTCTATTACAATCTAAGAGAAATCGACATGCACTTATTAAAAGAAAAGGAAGAACACAATTTTATAAAAATTCTAAAAGAAATCGGCAAGAAAGTAAGCAAAACAATTTTATAAAACTAAACTTGAGAAATCAGTTTGCACTTTTAATATATAGAAATCGGAAATTTAATAAGAAAGAAAAGAAAACGAAACTATATGGAAGAAGAGAGAAATTGGCAAAAGAAAGAAGAAAAATAAAAGAAACAAGTTTATAAAATTAAAAGAAAAAATGGGCAAAGAAAGATTTATAAAAGAAAATAAAAATTATTTTATTAAAAACCAAGAAAAAAACGTTACACTAGAGAGAAGGGAAGAAAAGGGATGGGATTTATGAGAAGTCTAAGACCCTTTATATAGGCCAAGTAGTTCTAAAGGGACAAGGAGTTTGTTAAGAGTTATCTCTTGAGTTCTAGTTGACTAGTCATCTCTTATCCAAAATATTTATATTTTTACAATTCTTTATATGTCTAAATTCTACAATGACTAACTCTCTTAATATAACGACCCGTTACCACATTTTTCACCTTAATTTTACACCATTTATCCGGTTGAGCTGTCTGCGATACTTCACTTGCACTTAATGTTAAACAATTTTAATATAACATTGTTAAGATAATACACATCCCCTATCTTATTTACAAAAATGTAGTACTGTATGCATGTCTAAATACAGAAAATAAATGATCATACCTCATATAAATCAGTCGGTCTGTCACATTGTCCTTTATGTGTAGCCGTGATCCACAATCAACTGATCTCACAATCTTTAAAACCTGAAATGTTTGAAATTAAGGGCTGAGCAAACCACGGCTCAGTAAGAGAGTTATATGTCACACTTGATATTCAGCTATCTATATGCTGAAAATATTTTTCATTTTCTTTAAAATCTTCCTAGCTGGCTCTAGGCTCACATGTAGGAAGGATACTACAGTCGGCTAGGGATCCAGATAGAGTAAGGCAGGTATTTTGAAATACCTAACTTGTTCTAGAACCGACAAGCAACTGTAGAGAGTACTAATTCCGTTGTTTTCAAAACGATATAATTTTCGTGTTTCCACGAAGTAAACCACTTATTTCTTTTCATTTCAGTATACTTTAAAACACGTGGCAGTTCAGTAATAAGAATAGTGGTTTACTTCTCTTCTCTTCAGTACAGTAAAACACGTGACAGTACAGTGATTTGTAAATATCCAATCATTGGATAATTACTTCTTCGATTATTTCTTTCTTAGAAATAATTCTGGTGTTATTCTTTTAGAATAAACATTTATTTCTCTTTTCAAATCAGTAATCGTATCGTACAGTTCAGTAAAACAGTATCTCGATACAGTTCAGTCAGTAACAGTAAGCAGTAGCTACTAATTCAATAAATAGTATACGGTAGCTTTCAGTTCAGTAAACAGTAAATAGTAAATGGTAGCTTTCAGTTCAGTAAAACAATAATCAGTGGCTACCATTCAATGTACAGTACAGTTCAGTAAACAGTGTTTTGGTACGATTTTTCATCAGTAAACAGTAATCAGCACAGTAATTCAGTACAGTAAACAGTACAATACAGTAAATAGGATTCCGTGAATCCTTTCAGTAAATAATAATCAGTATGTGAGACTACGCATCACCCTACAATTAAATCATGCTATCTCGTCCACTAGGGACACAGTAACAGTAATGAGATCTATGGCCATGATCTATAATATGTCCTCGGTGTACGCTTGCTAGGCGACAATCCGGGACGTTGATGACTAGCTGGTCAATCAGCCACGTGACAGTAACAGTATAGTATGATGCATGAAGCTCGGGGCCGAAGTCTCAAAACAGTATGAGCCGTACCATAGCCTTTATGGATTTTAAATACAGGAAATCGAAATATTTCACAAATATCCATAAGGCTCACATGTAAGAAAATCATCACCTTTATGAAATTTATAATTTAAATCACATTTTTCAAAATATTTCATAAAGGTATAAATCATGTTTTTCCATACAATGAAGACAGTTTGCAAAATCATCACTGAAAATATAGAAGGGTAAAACTGTCTTTTTCCACAGTAAAACACGTATGCACGCTTTTTCGTGCATTCAATCGAAAACATGGTTTTATAATTATCAGAATTTCAAACAAATCATTTTTATAATTTATGAAAATAAATTATTTATTTTCTAACTTTAAATTCTCATCACCATGTTTTCTTCTAAAAACACGTATAGAGACCTCTAATCTCAAAATCATAGTTTTTCTTTATTTCTTAACCTTTATGGAATTTTCATAATTAATTATTTCCATAATTAAAACCATAAGGTTTTATGTAAAATCAAGTGAAAATTTAAGAATATTTATAAAAATATTCACTTCAGTCTCTTTTTTATTTTCATCTCGTTTCACGTGAAATATCACCTACCGGGTGAATTTTCGATGATTTCCTTTTCACCATTCTCAAAAACATGAATATTTTAAAATTAAATATCACTATATTCATGTTTTATGAAATTTACTTAATTTCCCGATTTTCGTACCCAAAAATCGATTCACGTGAAATCAAATCTTTTATTTTGGTTTTCGGTGATTTTCGGTAAATTTCAGTAATTTTTCGATAATTTTTCGGCATTATAACGGCTGCCGATTTGGCTAGCCTCCTGCACGAAAAATACAGTTTATATTTTTCAACTGGTATTACACCACAATTTGAAACCAATAAATCACCACAATTTACAAAACTAATCATTATAAATTGCATTTATAAATTAAATGCATAATTTAAAACATGTGGCCGAATATCCTTACAGGCGGCACATGTCTCCCTTACCTGTTTCGGGTCGGCGACTGCCTCTCGAAGGTCGCGCCCGTGTTCACCTCGCCCGATTTCATCGGCTCGGTCATCGAAGGAATTTTCTGGAATTTAAATTCTAAAATTTAGAATTTTTCCATAATTATTTAAATAAATAAATTATTTAAATAATTTACTATTTTTCGGGATTTCTTACCGATTCCCATATTTTTCGGGATTTCCCGTAATTTTTGAATTCTCGGGAATTTTTCAAATTCCCGGAATTCCTTTTTCTCTTTCTTCTTTTTCTTCCTTTTCTTTTTCTCTTTTCTTTTCTTTTCTTTTTCTTTTTTCCTTTTTCTTTTTCTTTTTTTTTCTTTTCCCTTGGTCTGACCGGTTCAGACCAGTCAGATCGACTCCCCTTCCTCACCGCCGGTTCTCCTTCGGTGGCCGGTTCTCCGGCGGTTCAGTGGCTCAGTAGCTGGCCAGCGTCGAGACGAAGCTGCCGGTGGCCTCAGCTCAGCCTGGATCGGCGGCACGACGGCGGATCTACTCGATTTTGCTTCGGCTTCTTCTCCTCCTCCGTCAGCCTTCCTCCGCCGTTCCCCGCCTCACCCGTGGCCTCCATCCCTTTCCTCTCCTTCCGCTGATGCTTCGGCTGTGGTGGCGGCAGCCAATTTGGCCGGCAACCGCCAGATTTGGTTTTCTCCTTTTCTCGGCTTCCGTCGTGTTTTCTCCCTTGTTTTCGCTTCCGTCTCTTTCCTTTCAGGCGCCTGTCGATTCCTTCTCCTCCTCCTTTGCCGGCGACGGCTCTTTCTCCCTTCTCCTCTCTTCCCTTCTCTGGCGACAGTGGCCGGTGCCACTTCGGGAAGACAGAATCGGGAAACCGATTCTGTTTGTGTTTTCTGTTTCTTTCTATTTTTGTTTGTTTTCTATTTCCCTTTTTAGTATATTTATATAATATACTATATATTATATATTATACTTTATACTTTATATATATAATATATATACTATATATTACACATATATTATTTCATATATAGTATAGTACAATATATATTATATATAATATATATCGTATATTACAAAATATATATCTAGTATATATATATATATATGTATATTTACATACTTAAAATTAAATAACATTTATATAAATATTTATATAAATGTCATAATTCTATATATATTGTATTTACAATATATATACCTTTAAACTTTAATGTAATTTAATATTTACATTTTCTCAAATATGTATATACTTATATATATACATACAATGTTGTAAATAATACATATGTACTATTTAAATTTATCAAATAGTATATATATACTTATATATACCAATGTATATTTAATATATATTGTATGCCATACGGTATTTAAATACATATGTATTTATATCAAAATACATTTATATAATTTGTAATTATATAAACATATTTTATTTTCATTTCTTATTTTCTTATTTAATTTGGATTTCCATTTATCCAAATTAAATCTCCCTACTTTCCTTATTTAATTTCCTTCACTTAATTTCTTTCACTCGAATTTCTCAATTCCGTCACTTCCTCCATTCTCAAAATTTTCACAATATTCTGATTCTCACAATTTTATTTATTTATTTCCACTGTTCATTTTCTCCAACATTTATTTTCAATATTTATAATTTCCAATAAATGAAAAATTTACGGTTATCACACTTAAGACATCTTAATTTTCAAACATTATCCACTTGCCCTTTCTTGTCCTAATCCTTACTTCCTTGGAATTCCTACTTCAAGAAGGATTTCTTGTTAGATTTTTGTACTAACTTTCTCTAAATGTTTAACTCATCAAATGAACTCCAAATTAAGCGTTCTTGGATATTCTGTAAAACTTGAGAAGCCTTCTACAACTTTCATAAAGGCCTCATCTTCATTTTATATCGTTAAGATGGTTAAATTATCGATTTACCCTGTTGATTAGAAAATTCTGAAACTTTTTTATTTTTAGCTCCTTTTTGTTCCAAACTTGATATTTATTACCTAAAACATAAAATAAGCATTAGCAAGCTCTTTTAAGCATAAAACATCATTAAATCAAAAATAGTAAAATATTTATAATTCTCAATTTAACATCCTATCATGAATATTTTGTTTTATGATTTTTCTTTTAAATATTTGAATGAATTTATTTGTCTATTTTATTATTCATTGATTATTGTTTATCACATCTTAAAAAATATAGTAATATTTTAATAAAATTTTCTATTATATTATATTATACTTATTTTAGAGTTATTTTAAATATATAAAATATTACATTTTATGTTAAATTTTTGTATCTTTAAATACATTTAAATAAAAAAATTCGTGCATCGCACGATCACAAACTAATTTGTATTATAAAACTGGGTGTCCCAATGAATTTTTGATCCTAAATTTTGATGATAAATACGGTAGAGTTCTGAAAAACATGAGGCCGAATAATCTGACATGGAATATGAAATCAACATTAGCTTAGGCCTTACTTCGGCATAAAATCCTCTTTTTATAAGATCTCTCACATCGACATATGCATTCAAAAATTTACTTTGAAAAATGTAACTGTGAGAATCAAATTCAGTTAAATAAAAAAAAGCTCATTTTCTTGCTAAGGAGACAAAAAAGAAATATAATTGCAATAAATTACGATATTTCAAGAGGGTTATCCATCAAAAGTTCATAAAAGTTACCAGAGGAAAAGATAAAAGGACTCCAACATAGGCTCCATAGTTTTATTATGGTACGATTACTATTTAAGAAGAGGACTAATGAACAAACTAATTGTTGTAAATATAAAGAAATCAAGAATGTTAGAACTAGGGCCAAGGAAGCTGGCCTAGGACATATAGGCGAAGCCCATATCCAGAAGATTAGGCCAGCAGACCTCAGCTAAAAGTCCCACTACAAAGCAAACAGGCTTTACAAACAGAGCAAGCCTACCTCGCCCAAGATAGTGAGCCCAGCTCTCCCAAAGTAGCCCAACTACCTCATAGTAGACCACCTTGATAGCTGGCTGTATACCAATGGAGAAGCCCATCAACTGACAAGGTTGAGGGACTTGAATACTGCCAAAAGATTATCCCCTAGGGACATGTTGACTTGGTACCTCCAACATGCACCTATAAAAGGTACTCAAAGAGGATCAAGGCATTCTGACCATTTTTCCTTCATATCCTCCTCCTCCATAATAGCTATTGCTTAGTTCCACATGAGCTGGTACTCCTTTGAACCCTTTCCTCCATTATTACCCCATCCATGCTTGAGAACTGATACTGCATCGAAGCTCCTCTCTTACTCCAGTCCTCGCCTATTGTTTCTTTGTTTGTTCTTAAGTATCCACAAGCTTATAATAGTTGACCAGACCCTTTCTCAGAGGAGTCTTCCACCTCCATTGTTGTAAGACCCTCAACAATTGGCGTTATTTGTGAGAACTGACAGAAACCATGTCTCTCCCAACAGTCAACGTTTCGAGCACGTGCACTTTAAACACTGCACTAGGGGTGTAATCGAGCCGAGCCGAGCCGATACAGTGAGGTGCTCGAGCTCGAGCTCGACTTGAAAACTCGTTACTCGGTACTCGGCTCGAACTCGATCGAACTTTAATTTTCGAGCTCGAGCTCGACTCGATATCAAAATCGAGCTACTCGAGCTCGATCAATTAAGCTCGATTATGATGCTCGAATTTAAGCTCGAATTTATTTTTTATATATATAAATATTATGTAATAATAATAATAATAATAATAATAATAATACATCAACAAAAATTAAACTTTACATAAAAATCAAAGAGAATGGATTCGAAACTATTGCTCAAAATCCATCTGAACAAAGCACAATTTTAAGATGTTAGCACCAACTACTAAAATGAACAATCGAGACTAAAAAACAACATTCAGGCAAAGTTAATGCTTTAAAAGAAACATAAAAATTGAAGGTTAGTTTTTTGTAAGGATTAAAGAAAAAGGAGCAAACAATGTATCAATGACACAAAAACCAAATTGAAGTCAGGTGAAATCAAGAAACAGATTCCAGATGGACAAATCTAACCACATTAAAGACACAACTAAACGTTACACCAACAACAAATAAAAAGCCACCGTCAACCCAGATACCCAGTGATTCTCTGAAACAATGAAACAAGCACTAAACAGGCACATTAAGTCTACTAGAATCTGCACTATTCAACTTCAAAATAGATAAGCTTCTAGTTCAAATACAGAGCAATGCGACTCGTAAATACGTCGAATCTGGTGGGGGCTAGGTGCGTCGACCAGATCTGGTGCGGGATGAGGACTAGGTGCGACAGATCTGGTGCCGAGGAGGTTGGATGTGCCAGATCTAGTGCCGGAGGGGTTGGGTTCGTCAGATCTGATGCCGGGGGTGACTGATGTGCCAGATCTGGTGTCGGAGGGGTTAGGTTCGTCGGATCTGATGCCAGGGGTGACTGATGCGCCAGATCTGGTGCCGGAGGGGTTAGGTTCGTCGGATCTGATGCCAAGGTTGATTGATGCGCCAGATCTGATGTGGACTACGGCTAGAACGTGTGGAACAGAGGGTGCCGCCGGTGCAAAGACGCTGAAGTTAAGGTGACACGGCTGTAGAACGTTAGATCTTACTGGTAGGTGGACTGGTCACTGAAAGTGGAACGTGAGGCTGTTTGGGAATTTGGGTAACTGGTGGGAGCGGCCGTTTAGGGAGTGAATGTGAAAGGTGAAAAGATTTTAGCCATGTAGGGTTTCTTAAATATGAAGGGTTGACTGGAAAATACTGATTAATGCATGGGGTAAATAAGTAATTATACTTAAAATAATAAAAGCTCTATAAAGCTCGCGAGCAGCTCGCGAGCTACTCGAGCCGGACATCTTAGTACTCGAACTCGGCTCGCTCGATAGCTCGAGTAGCTTGAGCTCGGCTCGACAAAAATCGAGTCGAATTCGAGCTTTTTTCGAGTCGAGCCCGAGTAGCTTGCGAGCACTAGTGTATCGTTTACACCCCTACACTGCACTCAATGTTTTGGACGCATGTAGTGAATGCGCCCATCCTCTTTTACGCCAAAATGGGTCTATTTTACAGCACATGAGTCATTTTGACTCTACCCAACCAAATACTACAATTTTTCGTTCATTTTTGGCTCGAAATGGCTTTATCCTAGCTCATTTGAGTCTTAAAACTATTAATCTAACATTTAAACATTAAAAGAAAAGAAATGGGTTTTGAGAAAAAGTGAAAAATGGTTTAGCCTGAAAATAAGCTCCCTTTTTGAGCTTCAAAGACACCAAAAATTAGCACAATACATGGTTTGTGACTTTAGGGTGAAATTGGCCCTGATACTAATTGTTGAAACTATTCGCAACTCATCAAATCACAAACATAATATTTAAACATAATAAAAACTTATCTGGATGCATGCAAGAGTTTAATCCTGCTATACTGAACTACTGCAGTGTAGAACACACTTTGAATGCTCCGCATTGACTGTTATAGGGCTTGCATAAGAGAGAGGATGAGAAAAGGAAAGAAAGAGAAGGGTGTTGCTGCTCTCATTCCTCCCTTTGAATTTTATGAAACTTAATGAGACAGTTTCATAGGGACCTCTGTTTATGTGATTCATGTATAAACCCATCAAATTATGTGTTTAGTACATATATAATGTATGTGTATGTGTGTGTGTAAAAGGTCACACTATGAAATCATAGTACTTAATTCGGTTATATTATTTTTGGTATTACTAAATTGTTCCTTAATTTGATATTAATTAGAATTAGATCCTGTTGCGTCTAAAACCTATACACAAGTGCACTGGTCACGACAAGTAATAAAGTGATGAATAAAGTATCGTTCCCACGAGGATTAGTCAGAATTGCTATAGTAGAATACTAAAATTGGTCTTCCTAAGTTTATTCAAGCAAAAGAACATTTTCTGGAAGTCAAGTAACTGCTAAAAGCATTAAAATAAAATCTAAACTAATATTAGAAATTAAATTAAAAAGTATGAAAACTAAATTGCAAGTTCAGAGCAATAAAAAAAATAAAAATAAAAATAAATATACAAACTAAATTAAAGCAAAGCAAAATCAAAATGCAACTAATTTTAAAGAACTTGAAATTTAAAAAGATAAAAAAAATTTTAAAATGCATGAAAATTGAGTACCTAATTAATTAAATATTACTATAACCAAAGAAATAAAAAAATGCTCTAATTAAACTAAAACTTTTTAAGGTAATAAACTAATTAACTAAATAATAAACTAAATTAATAAATAGATTTAATATACTACTATCAATAAAATTAACAAAACAAACTTTAAGGCTGCCAACAATTCCACACATGCCAAGCCAAAGCAGAAAACAGCACCAGCCTTTCCCACGCAACTGCTTCAGCATGCACCGAACTTCAATTAGCACCACGCCGCTGTAAAGCGAACACGCAGCAACTTCCTAAGCTGCACATGTTCCTTGCACCAGTCCACTCCGCCCAGCAAGCCGTGACACCTCGAGCCTCGCTATTCAAGCAGCTCCTCACGCTTCAACCCGTGTCCAGAAGTTGCATTGGCGAAACAGAATTCAAAATTTAATTTCAGAAAATTAAAAACCGTGAAGGCATAATAATAATAATAATAATAATAATGCGGTGCAAAGTTTTTAAACCATAAAAAGAGAATTATAGCAGAAGTAAAAAAAAATAAAGCATAAAGCAGTGAATAGAATTTCAAAACAAAAAGAAAACAGAGCATGGGAAAGAAACAAAAGCATAACTGTAATTTTGTTAAATTAAAATGCATGAAAAACCAAAGGTTTAATATAACATGAATACACCGCCTACAACTAACTGAAAATCTAATAAACTTTTAAAAGACTAAGCTAAAGACTAAAAAGTTGCAGTAACAAAACAGGGAAAACTCTCGGCTGCTGTCATTAGTCATTTCTTCCGTCCTTTGAAATCTACTTTAAGAAGGGGAATAAAAGATTACATTAATTCCTAAACTAAGAGAAAGCAACAGTAAAGAAAAGCTTGAAAAATGGTGAAGAATGAGTTGCTGTCACCAAGCTCCCCTCCACACTTTTTCGTCTGACTGCTCCTTTCCTTTTTATAGGTAGGGCTTCCCTTCAAGTCTTGGGCTGCATGCTTCACTTGGGCTACCTTTCCTTTTTGTAATAACCACAATTTCTTTTACATGTTAAATAGTGTTAAATGAGCCTTAGAGGTGTTTAGAGGTCAAATTGTGACACTTTCGGATTTTGGCGTAGGAATGCAGGCTTCCATTCGAACAAGTTGGCAGGTCCCACGGGACCGCTCACTCATCTACAAACCATGTAAGTACCTTAAATTCGTCATTAATGTTTTCGGGTAAGACAATTTGTTTCATGTGGTTATGATTTGGGCCTAATCCGAAAATTTGACAATAAACCGAAAATTTCAGCATTTGGCTCATGACCAATCTGACTTGTTTTGATCATATCTCTTGATCGGATTATTGAAACGATAAACAGTAAAATTATTATGAAAGCTAACTTAAAGGTATTTTAGCCATAATAGCTTGTAATTTAATTCCCTATGGATTAATACCAGAAAAATTCTGAAGTTGAACCATGTGCAGTGAAACCTGTAAGTTGACACCTTTGTAAATAATCGAGCATATCTCTTAATAGGAAACTCTAATTAAGGCGATTCAAATTTTGGTAAAAAGCTAACTCAATAAGCTTTCTGACAATGTAAGGTTTGCTATCTAATTCAATATGGATCTACAACAATGAATTTTTACATTCACGTCATAATCAAGAAATTCTGATTGTGAGCAATCAGTAAAGAAACGGGCATAACTTTTGATAGAGAATTCTGATTTAAGTGATTCAAATTTCATTGAAAAGCTAAATTAGAGATCTTTTTGATCACGTATGGCATGTCCTTAGAATCATTGTAGATCAATACAGTTAATTTTTGGAAATTAGGCTCGAAACCAAGTAATTTGAAGGTTGATCAAATGAGTTGATTAAATCAGAAAAGCTAATTTAATTTGGGCTCTTAGCATGATTAAAAGTGTTTTGGAAAGGACCTAAATGGAATGGAAGTAATGTTTATAGGGGTCCAAAATTTAATTAGATTAAATTACCTATTTGGAAATTGAGAAATTTTAAGTAAGTAAGGCTTGAAACATAAAATGGAGTTAATGAGTAGCAAACATAAAATAAAATCCATCAGCCCTTTTTGCCCAAAACATGAAACCCCTTCTCCCTATCCCAAACCAATAGGTTTCTTCCCCAATTCTTTCCTTATCCAATTCGGCAAACTCTTGTGGAACTGAATTTATTTAGCCTCTTCCCAACTGATTCAAGCATTCTTCCTTCTCAAGGGAGTTTTCAGATCATGTGTGGCAACATTTGCCCTCCCCTCATTTTCTGTCCATCTCAACCTGGAAGTGAAGCATGGCACAGCCATGGTTTGAGAGGATTGTCATCTTTGTTAGATTACCCAAGGTGGAATTTGTGAAGACATGTAGGAGAGTAAACATGAATTAAGCATTGCATGTGTTGCCGTGAAAATCCAAGACGGGAAGGAGTTAAATTTCTGCCATTCTGAGTTTGAGGAAGCAAGAGTGAAACCAAGAGCAAGTGATGGTTAAGGGGGTTCTGGATTGCTATAAAGAGGTAAGGAAACATGAGGTCTTGAGTTGTCTAACTGGTTTTCATTAAAATTATGGCTGATTATGCTTGCATGTTGAAATAGGTGCAAGGAAAGGAGAAACCGTGAGCCAAGAAACACAAAAAAGTTTTTGGTTCAGTGAGAATAAGGTAAATTCTTGAATTTTTGGCGTGAATTGATTTTGAAAAATGAGTAAGCTGATCTTAATGTTGAGTTGCATGAAAAACTTGGCTGAAATAGGGTAGGAACAGAAATTTGAGTGAAGTAGGGAACACTCCATTCCAAATGGCTGCTGTGTGAAGTGATGAATCAAACTGAGATTGGGAACAACGTTGGAGGATTTGACCAAACTAAACAAAGGTAAGGAAGTCCAAACTCTTGCTGGAAAAGTTAAAATTTATGAATACTCTGATAATGGAAGTGGCATGGATGAATGATTAAATGAATTTAGATTTGATGTTCAATTCTGGAATTAATGTTCTGTTTTGGGTTAAAAGTTAGCTGCTACAAATTGATTAGTGGGTAAGATTCTGACTTTATAATCCTTGATTATTGAATGTGAATATGAAGCTACAATGATTTGAGTTGAATTGCTATGAAATTGGCATGGCATGATTGGATTTTGGTTTGCTATTGAAATCTGGGTAATTGTTCTGTTCTGGACTAATGTTAAAACATTCAGTTCAAATGTTATACAGTGAGATAAATTCTAGAAAAATTATGGTAGATAGCTTTCTGAGTTAGGAATAATTTAGTTTTGGAATCACTTAGATTTGGAATTCTGTAGCTTGAGATATGTACAAATGAGTACTGGGTACTCTGCCAGAAAAACCTGAATTCCAATCTTAACTTTGAAAAATTGTAGAAAATAGCCTAAATTGAGCTAGTTGAAAGCCTTACATTTCCAAAAAGGTAATTGAGTTAGGATTATTATGGTTCTAGGTCTGCACCAATTGGATATGCCTATAATTAAATATGAAGTATTTTGTGCAAGTAGGTCGGTGTAACACTGTGTCTGAAAATTGCTAGAACATTGTGCAACTTTGGAAATTTGCTGATGTTGATCTAGAAAGAATTAAATTATGAACCTTACATTTCTAGATAGGGAAATGAGTTGCTTTCATCCAGTTCTTGAATTTGTGAATTTGGAATTATGTAGCTTAAATTTATATATGAATGCAGGATACTCACTGCAGGGGACAAACAGCCTAATGTCAACTTCAAAAATGCCTAGACAATAGTCTAGATTGACTTTGATTGCAAACTTTACATTTCTAGAAAGGTAAATAAGTCGGGATTGATATGGTTTTGGGTTTGTACAAATTGGAAATCCCTATGTTGAAATATGAGACAGTTTGTGCACTAAGCTCAGAACAAAATTACTCATTGGTGTCATTTCTTATTGAATTGTATAACTCTTAATCCTAGCATGTCATTAGGGGTAATGAGTAACCCAATCTGCCATGTGTTGTGTAGAGGGTAATGCTAAGGACTGAAATTGACTAAGAGTTTACATAGCTCGTGTGGAACTTGATAGGCCAGCGAGGATTGAATCTATAAGCTAAGGAAGTACTGTAAGTAACCCTAAGCAACTACCTTGCATCCAAATTGTTTGATGTTTTAAATTCTGATTTGGTATTGAAATGAAATGAAATGCTGCAAATGAGATTTGTTTTGACATGTATTGAAAATGCTGCACATTGAGCCTATCCTTGACTAATTGATTTAGTTTTCTGAAAATGTTTTATAAGCGTGCTAAAGACTCGCCAAATCTATGTTTGGTTTCATGTATTATTACTTTAATATGATGACACTTTTGAGTTTCCAAACTAAACTAAGCTTTTGGTTTGATACCGGTTTTTCGATTTTATTTTATAACTTAAAGTGCTTTAAAAGCTTAGCGAGCCCTTGATTGTTACCTGCATATTTATGTAGTACGATTTTGATACGAAGTCTTGGAAGGCTGATTTGATAAGATTGATATTGGATACTGTTTTAAACCCGGGGTATTGAGACCTTAGGGCACCATACCTTGAGAATTGTGTAGGTGTTCTTAATTGACTTAGAGCATTGTGTCTCGATGACTAGCTCTCGAGAACGATCGGCTTATCCCTGTATATTACGTTTGGACATGTCTCAGTGTCATTTGATCAATGAATCGGGGTTGATTGGTCTATGCATAGGCAGCGTCCCTTTTTGGAAGATTGCTACGGTTAGCTACCATAGATTGTTATTGTGTTAGCTCTAAGTATCTTGATGACGCTATGCCTTGTCTCTTGGTACTACGATCTGTTTTATCGATTGGACAGTATGATTTATGATTTGACGATTGATGATTGGCTTTTGCTTTATGATTTGAGAACATGTTTATAGTGCAGCATATCAGATATAATTTATCAGTGATTGAAAATGAGATTTAAATCTGTTTATAAGACTGTTATTCTTTATGTCTTAAAATGCAGTCATGTTTTTATACTGCAGCATACCGAATTTGATTTATCGAATGTGTATGATTTATGAGTTTGAAAACTGAGAAATGCATGTTATGACTTTTAAGTTGCTTTTGTAGTTACTTACTGAGTTTATGACTCACTCCCCTCTTCTTTCCCTCCCATTTAGATTGACGGAAATTGTCCCCACTGCTTTTGATTAGGGAGGCTCTTCAGGAGTAATTCCCACGTATAGCTTCAGGTATATGGCCTAGTAGACTGTATAGACACAATTGATTAATGGCACAATGTGTTTTTATTTCAGTTGGTTGTATATACATTGTAGACACCTAATTTTATCCGAGTTTACAAATTATTTTGATAAATTCGATACTTATTAATTTTTTGAAGTTTGTTAAGATTTTTCAAATGACTTGTTATTGAGCTCAATTAAACTAAGTTTTCGACTTGAGAAAAAGAGTGAAGATATTTAATTTAAATCAAATTAATGAAAATTCTATATTTGTTCATTTTAGATTTTGGGTTTCATTATAAATTCTTAGTGCATAGGCTTTGAGGCCCAAATCATAATGGGCTGACATTTAGTTGTTTATTTTCATTTTTAATTATTTATTTTATTTTTATTTATTTTTCTTTCATTTGATTTGATTTGATTTGATTTTTATTTTGATTTTATTATTATTATTTTTTAATCTATCAGTGCATTTAATAAGGTTCTCTTCTCCATACCCGGCATCAATTCCCTCTACCCTCTCAAACCTCTCTGCCTTGTCACTCAGTTGCCTGTTGGCTTTGTAATCCCTCGTCCCCATGAGTCCATGATAGCCAAATCCTTCTCCCCATAACAGTCACCTGGTGGCTAAATTTGACTGCAAAAATCCCTTGGATTAGAGGTTGAAATCAGACAATAGGAGTGATCCCAGTGAGATTAAAACACAAACTAATTCTACAATGAGAGGGTTTTCCATTTACATTTTTTTCCAAACCCCTCTCTACCTTAATCACTCAAAACCACCACCTAACACAACCATCACACACAACAACCATCAAGCAACTGACCAAACATAGCCCTTTCGACCCTCACAGACCAAAAACCATCATTATCACCAAGCCACAAACCACCATTACCGCAGCTCCCACCAACCAACACTGAACCAATCTCCACTGTTACTACCCATTGCTTGAAACCCTCTCCTCTCCATCGAAAACCCTCACTACCCTAAATCTCACCATCACAATCGAAAACACCACACTGAACCCAAGACAGCCTAGACTAAACACACAAGCACAGACAAATCACTCGAAACCTCAAATCAAACCCAGAACTTGTGTGCCAAAGCCCCAAGGCAGCAAACATAAACCATCAAACTCACACACACAAACGCAACCACATTCCCTTTTGGGAAGCCACAACCAAAAATCGACAACCACCAGCCACAACCAAATTAGCAGCAAAAACAACCAAAAAATCTAAAAAAAGAAAAAGGGTACGTCGATTTAGGGGTTTAGGTCTCGAGATTTAGTGAGGAAGGGCTAGGAAAGAGGAAGTGTTAGGAACGGTGGCGATGGAGTTTTGGAGGTTGAGGAGCCGACGGCTTTAGCTCCAAATCTAGGGCTTTTTAAGAGGTTTTCGAGAAATTTGAGGCTAGAAACGGAAAGAGGAAGACGAGTAGAAGAGGAAAGTGGTGAGCTTTTTTATTTTGGCCAACCGACAACGGCGCCAGTGGCGGGGAACGAAGGGGCTGGTGGCGATCGAAAATCAGAGAGGGAGAGAGTCTAAGAAGACTCTGAATTTTTTTTAAAAGAAAAAGGGTTGAAAATGAAATAATAAAAAAAAGTAGCCTTTTATAGTTGAAAAAAAAAAAGAAATTGAAGGATCTGCGCCTGGCCCCGACTCGGGTCCAGGATCCAACACCCAATCGGCTGAAGAGGAGTGACCCATTCCTGCTAGATCTGACCTGAGCCGTCCAGCAGCCTGACCCGACCGAGCCCAATCCTTGAAGCCTCCATTAGACCGTCCGAGCTGGGCCCTTTCCAAGCATTCCTTGGGTTTTAAACCCAAAGAATTTTGGTATATTATCATTTCCTTGTTTATTTATTTTATTACATGTTTATTTGTTTAATTATTAATTCTTATAATTTCATTTTTAATTTTAAAATTTTTAATTAATATAATTTTATGCTTTTTGGAAAATGAAAGAAAAGATTTTTTTTAATTAATGGAATTTCAAGATTATTGAAAAATGTATATTGAAAAAAAAAAAACTTATGAAAAGTGCGTAGTTATTTTTCTTATCGTTCGATATATAATAAGAGGATTATATTTTGAAGCCTTAATGAAAATGAACAAGTTTTTCTTAAAACAAAGAAACATAAATAAATATATATAAATAAATAATTAAATAATTAAATAAAAGAAATAAATAATGAAATTTAAATTTAATTAAACATTATTCCCGATGATGGGACGTTATGAAATTCACAAGTAGTGATTTCTTAACTGATCCCTAGGTGAGATAAGTCAATTAAATATTACTAGCGTATTGGAATACTTAATGCGATTTTTCAATAATTTAAATTTTTGTTAAAAATGAAAAGGAAAAAGTTTTTTTTAAAAAAAGAAAAATAAATAAATAAATAAATAATGCAATTTAAATTTAAGTAAATTAGTCCGATGATGGGATGTTATGAAATTCACAAGTAATGATTTTTTAACTGATCCCTAGGTGAAAGGAGTCTACTAAATATTACCAGAGTATTGGAATATTTAGTATGATTTTTTAATATTATATATATTTTTATTAAAAGTAAATAAAGTTTTTTTAAAAACAAATAGAATATAATATTAAAAATTTCATATGCATCATACATTATTTGTTTGCATCTTATACATTCATGATAATTTTCGAAATGAGTGTGAATCTTCCGACGATGAGATTCTATAGAAATCACAAGTAGTGATTCTTAAGAAATCTCTAGGTGAGGATGTTATTTCAATTATTACCAAAAGTATTGGGGTATTTGATTTAATCTTCCAATACAAAAAAGGTTCACATTCATTTTTGGAAAATAAATTTAACTTTTTAAAATAAGAAAAATTAATTTTTACAAATAAAAAAAGACTTTGAAGAATAACATTGATTGTAATAAAGATAGAAATTATTTTTAAACATTAAATTAAGACCATTTTATTGAAACAAAAGGATAACACATGATTAAGATGGTACCGTTTTTTAACGGGCGACGTAGGGGTGCTAATCCTTCCCCATGCGTAACCGTACTCCCGAACCTAATTTTGTTTTCACAGACCAAAAATTGTCTTTTTAATAAAACTTAATTAATTTTGAGATTTTGTTAAAAAGATAAATATTTTTAGGTGACCAATCACACCTAGTAAAAAAAGATTGGTGGAGACTCCCTTGATTTTAAATGTTTTCAAAATCATCGAGCGGTCGAGTTCTTGGACGAAATCGTTACGACATACATATTTATACATCGAGTTTGGGATGTAAGCCAGGTTTTACTGCTGTTGAGTTGATATTGACTTTATGCTTGTTTGAGATAAAACTGATATGTTGATATATGTTTATAAATATATGTCATTAAGTAAGATTGAGGTGCATGACATAAATGAGTTTAGTTTGATGCACTGATCGTAACGATAGGAATCAGTTTACATATGATTCTAAAGTTTGAGAATGGCTAAAGATGATAACTTGATAATTTAAATTTGCATGGATAATAATTATACTAGATATTTATGGTTCAACTATTAAAGGATAAAAAAAAAAGAAAGGGACCTTAGTGATCAAAGGATCAGTTAAATCAAATGGTAGCTTACACAGTCACATACAAACAATGAATTAAGGAAAAAAATCAACCCGCAAATTTTAAGCTTCTGTAAGGATTAAGTGGAAATCGGGATGTGATACTTTTGGGCTTACACTTAAGTAAAATATGGTTGGGTTAGGTTATTGGGTTTTAAGATGTGCTTAAGAGTTTAATTTAAAAGGTTTAAAAAGGTTTTGAAAATGGACCTTACTTATGCATTGGTTGTAAAGTCTTTCATGTGGGTAGTGTATATATGGTAAGATAAGGTTTAAGGGTTCCTACAAATACCTAGAAATTTAAGTAAGTGGAACAAAAGTTAATGGTTATTAAATGGAAAGAGTTTATGTTTAAGGTTTAAATAAAAATTTGGTTTTCTTTTTTTAAGGTAATAGGAATAAGGTTCAGAGTTTGAAGAAGGCTAAGTCTATAAATTTTAGGGGTTAAACACCAAATCCAACCATTTTTTCTTGATTTTCTAGCCATTTTCTTGATTTCCTCATTATTCGAGAAATTCCTACATATGAAGACAATATAATTAAATTGGGAAAAAATTGAATTAAAATTCCAAAATTTCATCAAAATTGATGAAATAAAATACTCTAAAAAGTGTATATTTTAGAGATTTATCGTACCCCCAAACTTAATATTTTGCTTGTCCTCAAGCAAAACAAATTCAAAACATCCAAGAGATAACATTAACTTGATAGATTTATTCCCCACATACACCTCAGAGAAAGAGCACTGATCTAATCTAAGGAAAGTCAAAATTATTAATCACATGCCTAAGTCCTAATTAGATTCTCTGTGTGTGTGTGTGTGAAGTGTCCATCACATATCAAAGCATACATATCCAGATGAGATTATGCAAGCATGAAAAGCAAAGTCTCCAGAGAATGAACAATCCCATAAGTAGAGGTGGTTGTGGGCCAGTTCGGACCAGTCCCAGACCGATTTTTACCGATTTAGGGCCCCACCATAATGGAACCGGTCCGAGCTGAGCAGGTTCCTATGTTGTTTAGGTGCAAACTGGCCCAGTTCGCAGGACCGGTTCGAGCTCAAACCGGACCAAATCGGGTTAAACCGGTTCGGTCCATTTTTTTTAAATTTTAAATTTTTATTTTTTAAAATTTATATTAATTATTTTAATAAAAATAAATATATATTAATATATTTTGTTAATTTAATCTAATATATTTTTTTATTATAAATAATGTTAATAGTTTAATTTAATAATAATTTATTATAAAGTTATTATAATTTATTTAATTTATGTTACAATAATGTAAAAATAAATTACTATAAAATTATCTAATAAAATTATTGTTATAATAAAATAAAGTTATATTATGAATATAATATTATAATAAAGTTATTATGATAAAGTAATATTTGATTCAAAATATAAATAATGATATTATAAATATTATTATTATATTCATTTTGCAATATCATTTTGCATATCATTATTTATATTCATTTATTATATTCATTTTGCATTTAAAATGATAAATAAGCTATAAGCGTATCAATATCATTTTGCATTTAAAATAATTTATTATATTTGAAATATCATTTACTTAATATTTATTTATTGGATTTATATATGATGCACTGACAGTGTATTTCTATACACTGTCAATGCACCAGAAGTTGACAACTCATCAATAGGCCCTTATATGCAAATATAAATAAATTTTTTTCATTTGCCCATAAGGGCCTATTGATGAGGTGTCAACCTCTGATGCATTGACAGTGTATAGAAACTATATACTGTTAGCGCATCATATACAAACTCTTATTTATTTATTTATTCATTTATTTAATATGTTTTTAAAATATTCATTCATTTTGTATTTTAAATATTTATTTATTTTAAACATAGATAAATATAACATTAATTAATTTGGTATGTAGTAATAATAATAATAATAATAATAATAATAATAATAATAATAATAATAATAAGAGAGTAGGGTAAAAACCACGTGGAAAACCAAAGATTTTTTACGTGGAAAACCCCTTCAAAAGTTAGAAGGGTAAAAACCACGGGACTGTAATCCATAAAAATATTTACTATGACTAAACTTATTTACAATTTTACATATAATTTACAAAAAAATTATTCTCTATTCTTCATATTTTATACGGATTGCTTTAGAAATTTCTTCCTCTTCCTCTGAATTATTATCAGCGAATCATTGGCCATTCCAAGTTCGACATTGCGCGATTCCACATCAAACCAATCTTTAAGGCATGTTAACATTCACAATGAATCTGGATTAAGAGTGGTTCGATAGTCTCCAATAACATGTCGAGAATGCGGATTCCAAAGCAACAGAAGAAACTTGCACCGCAAAATCATCTCGAGCCATGGAAGCTAAAATTGGAAATTGTTTTTGGTTTTCTTTCCACCATTGGAGAAGATTAAAGTTTTCATCTACAGAAAAATCTTGACTTAAGAAAAATCCTAGCTCATTGAAGCTAGAATTTCGTCGAGTTGTTGATCCAGATCTGCTAGCTTTTCCTTTTAGCTTCATTCTCTTCTTTACTGCTTCCTTAATTGTGTTTAAAATTTCTTTTCCTTTTTTGCTACTTTCGGTTTTTTCATATGAATCTTCTTCTCCTCGATTAAAGTTGAATTGCTCCCTTTCTGCTTCATAAACATTAAACAATTCTAAAAAAAGATTGTTAATTGAGGACTTTTGATCCTCAATAAAATCAAGACCAAGAAATTCTTTATAACAATAAAAAAATATCTCTATATTTACCTCACATTGACTAGGATCTAGTAAAGTTGCAATACAATAAATAGGAGGAATTACTTCCCAATATTTTTAAAATTTTTCCTCCATATCATATACAAAAGAACTTAAAGTTTCATGATTCCTAAATTTTACAAATTTTTCAAACATTGTGTAGAAAATAGGAACAAAATACGATGTAGTTGGATAAAATTGAGTTGAAAATCTTTTAGTGGCATCTTTAAAAGTAGATAATAAATCAACACATTATTCAATAAAAGTCCAATCTTCTTCAAAATGTACTAAATGTGTGCTAGTTGTATAATTGTTATAAAAAGGAGTAACAAGTTCTTTATAAGGTAAAATAGAAGAAAGCAAACGATGAAGTGAATTCCATCTTGTTTTCACGGGAAGTGGAAACGCTTTAACAGGAATATTATTTGCTATACAAATTTGCTTCCGTTCACGTTTATTACTTGGTGTGCGTATCCATTTTGCTAGAATTTTAATTTTATTAATTGGACCTATGCCACTACCAGTACCACTAGAACTAAAACCACTTTGAACACATAAATTTATAATATGACATGCACATCTTGCATGAAAAAATATACCTTGCATAACAGGATTTAAACTTTTAATTAAATGAGGAATAGCTGCAATATTACTCGAAGCATTATCAAAAGTAATAGCAAAAACTTTATTATTTTCTAATCCATATAATTGACAAACTTTAGTAATATATTTATGAATATTATATGAATTATGTGCTTTTTTTATTACATCTAAAGATAAAATTCGTTTTTGCATGCACCAATCTTCATCTATCCAATGAGAAGTTATAACAAGATAACTTATACCATTAGTACTAGTCCATATATCACTAATTAAACTAACCCTAGATGAAATATTACTAAGTTTATCAATTAAATCTTGTCTATATTCTTTAAACATTTCCATGCAATCTTTTTTTAATGTATGTCTAGAAACATATTTATATGCGGGTTGTAAATATTTACAAACAAATTCTAAATATCCTACTTTTTCACAAATTGTGAATGGTTGTTCAGTCCTAACTACAAATCTAACTAAACCATGTCTAGCTTGAACATTATCAAAATTAAAATTTTTTCCACCATTATGTGTATTAATTTGAGATTGTTTGCCTTCTAAAATTTCATTTTCTTCGGCATCAGGATTAATTTTATGTATAGTAATTAAATGTCTTTTATACGTACTTGTATCGCTACCACCTCTACCGGAGTTATAAGAGTAAACACCTTTGTACAATTTACAGATAGCACAATATTTATTCGTCTCACCTTCTTTTGCTACAATGTCAAAATACTCTCATACCTTGCTTGTTTTTTTTTCGACTAAACTTCGGTCTTAATGATGTAGCAGCAGTAGTGGCAGCTGATGATTGTGTTTGAGCATGATCACGACCAAACGATGGTGCCAAAGGAATCTCCCCCTCCTTCGAATGAATATCGGGTTCGATTTCATTAAATGATTCGTCACCTAAATTAGGAATTTCAGTGGAACCAAAAGGTCGAGAAACAGAGCATGAACAACGAAAGAAATTTTGACATTTTTATATTTTTTTTGAATATAAATATATGTTAAAAATTAAAAAAAATAGATGTAGGACATATATAATATATTGAAATTTGGAAATTGAAACTTAAAAATTAAAAGCAAAATTTGTAAAATTATAAAATGAAAAGAAAAATGAAATTTAGAAAGGAAAATGATGATATAATACATTTGGAATAAAGGAATTTAAGTGAATTTGAGAGAGTATGTGTGAATATTGAGAGAGTATATGAGTGAAGAGAATAAGAGTGGATAAATGTAGATAGTAGATTTGAGAGAAAATATAGAAGAAAATGTAAAGAAAAATAAAAGGAAGAATAGAAGTATTTATAGGAAAAAAATTGAAAATTTTAAAATAAAAAAAAAAGAATTTGATAGATGGGCAACGACCAAATTGCCGGTGCCCATCAAATGGCAAGTCACAGCAGTGCTGTGACTTGCCCATAGGAAGGCTGCCACCACGCAGTCGCACAGTGGAAGCCTTCCTTCTTTTATTTTTTTTAATTTAAATTTGAACCGGACCGGTTCACTCAGAACCGATCCCGTTCGAGGTCTCGGTCCTTAATGGGCCGGGCCCTTAGCGGGCCTGGTTCCATTTTATTAGAACCGGTATAGTACCGGTTCGGTTATTGGGCCGAATTGACCAGATCCGATTACAAGTCGGGTCAAGCCAACCCGGCCCAATAACCACCTCTACCCATAAGTTTGCTTTTCACTTCTCTCTCCACTAATGTAGCCATAATCAATCAAAGAATCAATAAGACTTCAATAAGCTTATAATGTAAGGCTAGGGTGAAGGTATGATAAAAGTCAATTTAAGCTCAACAACTCCTAATCATGCATTACACTCTAGGATCTTTATGTTTCGAGCTTCAATTAACTCCCCCAAACTTATTTTCTTCTTACTTTATTATACACTTTATTCTCTCTTTTTTTTCATCTTTCAATTTTTTTCTTTTTTCTTTTCTTTTTCTTTTAATTTTCCATTTTTCTATTTTTTTTCTTTCTTTCTTTTTTTCTTTCTTTTTTTTTATATCCTATCTATCTACCCAAATATATACATAGCTCATGATATATCCTAGTAAATTACATGCTTTTGGGGGTAAGGGATAAGAAAGTGTATTTATTTGTCTAGAGGAAATTAACTTGTAGGTGTATAAACAGAGATAGGCTAGTTTGGCACAGAGAGGTGACTAAAGGCAAGTATGTACAAGGTTAGCTTGAAAAGCTCAAATGATCCAAAGATGGCCTAAATCAATTTCCTAACTAAGTATGAGCTAAAAATTTCACCTTGAGAGGAGATCAAACAAATTCTAGGATATGCTCACAACTTCATAGACAAATACAATTCCATATTCACATAATCCTTCTCTAAACATGCATACCAAATCATGATCAAGACACAGTGCATAAAGATGGAAAAACCACAATCAAAACAGGGCAAGTTCAAGAATTCAACTCATGCTTTTCAGTAATCATGCTTTTCCAAAGATCAAAATCAATCTCAATCATGGGGTCATGGAAAATTATCAAATCAAGCACAATATATCTCAAGGCAAAGCATTTAAAGCCTAAAAAGTTTGAAAATTTTGGAATTTTTTGAAAAAAATTTAGCTCAAATTTCCTTCCCCCAAACTTGAAGTGCACATTATCCTCAACGTGTAAGTGATTCAAGAATTCAGAAAAGAAAGAAGGAAACTTCCTTGAATTTTCTCTTGAAGCTCACTGCATGCCCAAAAAGTTTCTTCACTACTCCCCCAAAACTTAGATTCAAACTTACAAAATAGAAAGAAAAAGAAATCAAAGCTATGAAATACTAACACTAAAACTAATAAAAGAAAAACCCAACTAATAAACTAATAAAAAGCTGGGGTTGCCTCCCCAAAAGCGCTTGATTTATAGTCATCAGCTTGACTATCTTTGTCATCCTTCAAGGCGGTTTGAATGGTCAAAGATGAATGGATGCACGTAGTGCACCACCATGGAAGGTGACTCCATCAGGTATTTTTCTTCAAAGTACTTCACTCCACAGTCCTTTAAAATATAACCCTCTTCATTTTCATATGGAAAGTTCCATGAAGAAACAATAAATGATGCTTCTTGGTTTTTCTTGTAAACCTATAGAGCTTGGACTTCAATCTTAAAACCTTCCTCTTGGACTTCTTCCTCACCCTTACTTCATCAACCACACTTTCAATTTCAATATACTTCGGTGGTGTAAGCTTTTCAACATCTTCAGTTAACACCTCTTGTTGCAATACTTATAGAGGAGCTTGATGAGAAAGGTCACGTGTCTCTATGAGCTCCGAAGAAGGTGATGAAATTTCTCATAGTTGCTCGAGGAATAGCACGGATGATTCACCAACTCAGATTGATAGGATAATTCTCAGTGGCATAACTCCTTTCGCATATCTCACAGGAGATAAAAAGACTTATGTAGATTTTCCCAAGCAAGGTGGCTTCAGGAGAAGACAAGGTCTTAATAAGATCAAGTTTTTGACTATTGACGATCTTCTCCGGTATGTCTCTCTCATACTTCCATTGGAAGTCATTAGAAGTGATTACATCTATTAATTCGTATGTTTCCTCAATAGACTTTCCCGTAAGAGCTCCACCTGCTACCGCATCAATCAGTACTCTTGATGGATCACCCAAACCATTATAAAAAGTTTGAATTTGTAGCCACATGGGCAATCCATGAGAGGAACATCTCCTGATCAAGTCCGTAAATCTTTCACATGCTTCACAAAAAGGCTTAGAGTCATATTGCTCGAAGGATAAAATTTGATTCCTCATCTTCGCCATATACTCAAGTGAAATGAATCTAGTTAAGAACTTATGAGTCAAATCATCCCACGTACAAATAGAATGATAAGGAAGTGACTATAGCCAATCCTTTGCCATGTCCCAGAGTGAGAATGAGAAGAGTCTCAGTCGAATGGCGTCATCAGAAACACCATCGTACTTGCATAGGTCACATATCTCCAAGAAGTTGATAAGATGAGCATATGGATCTTCACTAGGCAAACCTCCAAATTGAACTGAATTTAAGATCATTAGGATGAAGTTTGGCTCGATCTCAAAGTTGTTAGCTTCGATTTTGGGCTTCCTAATGCTTGAATGTATCACGGACACACGAGGCATAATGTAATCTCTCAAGGTTCTGGGCTCTGCCAAATCCACCATGTACCTCGCAAAGTAACAAAATTAAAATATTAGGAAGGAGAAATATTTACAAAAATAAGAAAAAGAAAAGGCTTGAACTAGACCTAGGCATGATTGGTTTTAATATTAACTAAGAACAACCTAAACTAATCCTCGGTAACGGCGCCAAAATCTTGTTGTGTCTAAGACCTATACCGCAAGTGCACGGGTCACGACAAGTATTAAAGTGATGAATAAAGTATCGTTCCTACGACGATTAGTTAGAATTGCTATAGCTAAATACTAAAATTGGTCATCCTAAGTTTATTCAAGCAAATGAACATTTTTTGGAAGTCAATTAACTACTAAAAGCATTAAAATAAAATCTAAACTAATTTTAGAAATTAAATTAAAAAGTATGAAAAATAAATTGCAAGTTAAGAGCAATAAAAAAATAAAACTAAAAATAAAAAAAAAATGCAAACCAAACTAAAGCAAAGCAAAATTAAAATGCAACTAATTTTAAAGAACCTGAAATTTAAAAAGATAAAAAAAATTTAAAATGCATGAAAATTGAGTACCTAATTAATTAAATATTACTATAACCAAAGAAATAAAAAAATGCTCAAGTAATAAACTAATTAACTAAATAATAAATTAAATTAACAAACAGATTTAATATACTACTAACAATAAAATTAACAAAACAAACTTTAAGGCTGCCAACAATTCCACGCATGCCAAGCCAAAGCAGAAAACAGCACCAGCCCTTCCCACACAACTGCTTCAGCACACACCGAACTTCAATTAGCACCACGCCACTGTAAATCCAACACGTAGCAGCTTCCTAAGCAGCACATGTTCCCTACACCAGTCCACTTTGCCCAGCAAGCCGTGACACCTCGAGCCTCGCTATTCAAGCAGCTCCTTATGCTTCAGCCCGTGTCCAGAAGAAATGCAGCAAACTTCCAGTGGCGAAACAGAACTCAAAATTTAATTTCAGAAAATTAAAAACTGTGAAGGCAAAATAATAATAATAATAATAATAATAATAATAATAATAATAATAATAAAGTTTTTAAACCATAAAAAGAGAATTATAGAATAAATAAAAAGAAAATAAAGCATAAAGCAGTGAATAGAATTTCAAAATTAAAAAAAATAGAGCATGGGAAAGAAACAAAAGCAAAACTGTAATTTTGTTATATTAAAATGCATGAAAAACCAAAAGTTTAATATAACATGAATATACTACCTACAACTAAGTGAAAATCTAATAAACTTTCAAAAGACCGAGCTAAAGACTAAAAAGTTGTAGTAATAAAACAGGGAAAGCTCTCGGCTGCTGTCACCAGTCGTTTCTTCTACCGTTTGAAATCTACTTTAAGAAGGGGAATACAAGATTACATTAATTCCTAAACTAAGAAAAGCAGCAGTAAAGAAAAGCTTGAAAAATGGTGAAGAATTAGTTGCTGTCACCAAGCTCCCCTCCACACTTTTTCATCTTGCTGCTCCTTTCCTTGTTATAGGTACGACTTCCCTTTAAGTCTTGGGCTGCATGCTTCACTTGGGCTACCTTTCTTGTTAGGCTAACACTTAAGTAAAATATGATTGGGTTAGGTTATTGGGTTTTAAGATAGGCTTAAGAGTTTAATTTAAAAGGTTTAAAAAGGTTTTGAAAATGGGCCTTACTTATGCATTGGTTATAAAGAGTTTCATGTGGGCTAGTGTATATATGGTCAAATAGGGTTTAAGGGTTCCTACAAATGCTTAGAAATTTAAGTGAAACAAAGGTTAATGGTTATTAAATGGAAAGAGTTTATGTTTAAGGTTTAAATAAAATTTTTGTTTTTTTAAGGTAATAGGAATAAGGTTCAAAGTTTAAAGAATGCTAAGTCTATAAATTTTAAGGGTTAAATTCCAAATCCAACCATTTTTCCTTGATTTTCTTGCCATTTTCTTGATTTCCTCATTATTCTCAAAATTTCTGCACATAAAGATAATATAATGAAATTGGGAAGAAATTGAATTAAAATTCCAAAATTTCATCAAAATTGATGTAATAAAATACTCTAAAAAGTGTATATTTTAGAGATTTATCACACCCCCAAACTTAATATACATATTAATATGTAAAATGTATCATTAGATAAGATAGATATTATACATATGACAGAGAATTGGAATAGTTGTTGAACCTTACTTATATTATGCTATAGAATCATGTGCTATTTGAAATGGTTGTTTCTTTCACGCTTAACCATATCGATAAAAAGGGACAAAAAGAATGATATTGTGTGAGTTAAAGAATGAAGAAAAGTGTGAATGAGCTTATGCAATCTGTTGTACATACAAGTTAGTAGCTAATCTTGACATAATGCATACATGATATTTTATTGAGTTCATGCATGTATGATCGTGTTTTACGATATGGGCCTAGTCTGTATTTATTTAAGCTAGTTACTGAGCCATGGATTTGCTCACCCCTTAAATTTAACATCTACAGATCATACGAGTTGATATCCAGCTCAGGCTTTATATAGGCTCTCTCGAGAACTGTACCTAGCTGTGGTATTCGTCTACGTTCTCCGAGTCTTGCTTATGTGCTTTTGAGGTATAAAATGGTATATCATTTTTTATAGTTATACAAACTTTAATTTCACAGTACTAGGAAGAAATATGGGATGTAACTTTGGATCGCACTAGATTATTATGTAAGTCTATGTGATTATCGAGTATGATCCGGGATTAGATATATATATTTTGAAATACGTATAAACTGCAAAATGTGGAATTATTACTGGTTTAGATCCTTGAGAAACATGTGATGTATGATGGTGTGAATTCTGGGATTTAAAGTTGACTGTGTTATGAAAGATTGAAATGTATTTTAATGCAGGTGATTTTACTGGAGAAAGTGATAAAATATAAGGGGGAGGTTTTCGACCCATTTCTTTTGGATAAGTGAAAATAAGGCTAAAATGATTAAAATCACTTTAAGAAGTATGACATAGCTAGAGATATAATATTATTAAGGCAAGATTTGATTTAGTTGCTACACTAACACCGAATACAAACCGTAAATAGAAAAGAACAAAATTTGGTTCGTAATTTTCCAAAAGCAATAAGGTATATGTTAAGTGGACATCATTGGCGTTTGAGTCGTGACAGATTTAATGGTATCAGAGCAGGGTTTGTCTAGTACATGTTAGTGTAGTGAAGATCATTTGTGATGTTACATCCCATGTACTGTGAAATATATGTTTGAAAAATTATCTATTAATTGTCTTATACTAAAATTGGTCTACACTTGGTGTAGGTTTCTATTATGATTTAATTCGGAATTAAGGGGGACTGGGCATGGAATTAGACCCAGAAGATCAGTTTAAAGATAGTTGATTTCATTTCCAATCCCATCACTATTATCACCCCTATTACTATCATATTTGACTCATTCCTACCCAGATAATAGGGTGTTGAGGATGGCTAGTATGGAGTAGGATCATGAGATAACGATAACCCTATTATAGTAGTTAGTGGTTAATCGAGCTAGTGCAACAAGCTCAACTCCTTTTTATCACATTTGCTCTTACAAGTAGCTTGCACATAGAGTCAAAACTTCTAAGTTATTGGTTATTGCTAGCACGTCTTTCAAAGAACCTCAAAAGAATGAGTGTGTATCATAAGTATAAAGTGAAGGTGGGAGATAGAGACCTAATAGCAGATTTGCTAATATTGCATAATTACAACCTTGGTGTCATTTTGGATATGGACGGGATGGCCACCGATCGTACTAATGTACACTGCTATAAGAAAACCATAACTTTCTCCCTACCTAATCCATATATAATATGTTTTGTTTTGTTTTGTTCTAAATATATTGGAGTAATACCAGTAAAGGCATAAGGGCCTACATGGTCGAAGATTGACATGATATACCGGTCAAGACTCATGAATGAGAAATAAGCTATGTGATGAGTTAGAGTTTAAAGGATGTAGAATTTTGAATATCATACTATTAAAGTTTTACGATTTAGAAACTATATGGATATTAAGATCACTGGTTTAAATTTATAATGAAGAGAAAGAAATAAATTTGTAAATGACAAATGTGTCCTTATATTGGATTAATTTTTGAATAGTAGACCAAATTGATCTTGAATTCCATGATAGTGATGAAACTACTGATGGCATAAGAAATGTAATATGTGTATAACGGTTCCGATTTTTAATCCCATCTACAATTAGATTACGGATGCGACCCAAAATGTTTATAGTGGAAAGTCGCAGGATGATTGGCCCTGTTATTGATCCTTAAGGGTCTGAATTAAAAGTGTATTGACGGGATATTTATTAAGGGATCGTTGGATATTTTGAAAGATGAGATGATTACTAAAGATGATTGAAAAGGTGATATGTATAGTTGATTAAATTTATATCAGTACTGTTAAATTTGGTTCTATACATTCAGTCTGTTTCTAAGTATCAAATAGATATTTATAGAACCAGAGCATTTTGAGATATGCTTTACAAAATGGTATGCTAATTGGAGTATTATAAATTTGAAGAATATATATAAGAATGTAAAGTGACTGTAAGAACAGAAAAAGATGATAGCTAACTTGAATTATTAAATGAAAATAATTTCAAAGTGAATTACAATAATGAATTAGTTAACTATGAAATGTGTTAGTTAAATAGTTATATTTAATATAGCATACTAATTAAGATGATTGATACGCTGTGAAGTATAAGTAAATAAGTGAATTAAGGTGGAATATGTGTTAAAATGAGTTAAATGTTAAGTTTCTCTGCCTTGAGGATATATAGTGAAATGATAGGACACAAAGACAAAATGTCCAAAATGGTATGAGATTTATAATTAAAAAGTATCGGATGTTATTCCTGATAAATTTTTCAGAGTAATATAGATTTGAAAGATCGGGTTAACATCGACTCAACTATTGATATGGAATCTATATCTAAGTTTGTATCGAAGAACATTGAAAGAACCCGAAAAGCTTAAGAAATCAACTTTGGAAAATGTGTGGATATGAAATTCACTTGTATGGGTGTAAATAATGGAAATGCAGATGTGATTTGAGGATGATTTATAATTGTGAATTAAATTCCAATTACTTAATAAGTTCTTATTAAGAACAAATATTCATCTGCATGGAGTTGATATCTTACTAGATTTAATCAAAGATGTATAAGGAATTCATAAGATTAGTCTCTGTACAAGGCACTATCAACTAATAGTTGGAGACTGATACCCATAAGATAATATTTAGAACTTGACAAATTCTTACGAGTTCCTATTGAGGTTTACAAGATTAATGAAATACCATGTGAGGTATGTAAGCCTAATGAATGAGGTTTTTAGACCATACATGGATAAAGTGATGAGAGTGGAGAGATAAAAATGTAATAAGAAGATAAAATTACATGAGGATTAGGGAACATGAGTATGAAGCAGTTCCCAAATTAACACTAAAAGTGATTTCTTTGGTTATCACATGATTATAGCTAGATGTAAGATCGAGCTAAACTCGATAGAGGAAATTTAATGATACTCACAAGAGTAAATAAATGAATTAAATTTTTACTGCTAGTAATGTGAATGGAAAAATGTTATATAGATATAACCACCTTGAAATGATAGAAATGGTGAAATTATATAGGCAATGTGGTGATTAAATTGATGATTTGATTAGTCATCTATGGACTCTAAATTATGAAAGGATTACATTCCATAATATATTCTAAAACTTAAGAGATATTGAGTATACCATAAGAATAAGGGATGGAATGAATTCTACATGATATGAGATATTGAGAGAAAATGATTGCCAAATATTTCAATTACAGCCAGAGATGGCTAGTATTAAAGTCTGCAAATGAGCTCCAGCATTGGTTAAAGTAATATGAAAATGAGTATTATGGATAATAAAGAATCCAAAAGGGATAGGATGCGATGGAAGTTATTATGGACTGATTGTCCAAATTAAATCACTTTTCCATTATCAGGCTCCTAGATATTTTAGTGCCATAGTCGAAATATGATGATGAAACAGTGAGAATGCATGCGAAGTTCCAGTGAGCTTTATATGGGATGGGAATCTCTAAGTAGCTATATGTTTATGGAAAATAGCAAAAGGCTTTGGGATTCTAAATTTACTGATAGCACCGCTCCGTACTGATGTGAATATTTGACCGTAGTATGGAAACGCTTGAAGATATGTTGAAGGAGAAGATGCACGAGATTTGAAGGCTACTGGGACAATTACATACTACTGATTAAAATCAAGTAAATGATAGTTACCAAACTATATCGACTAGGCACTAAGTGAGGAAACGGATGATAAATAGTGTGAATTAACTATTGTGTGAAAAGGAGTGGAAACTAATAACTCCCAAAATAATAAGAAATTTTAAGGAGTATAAATATATGGTGAAAAAGACAATATTTAGTGGTCTAAAAATAATTAGGATGTTGAAAATATGCTGGCAATATTACTTAAAAGATTATCTAGAGGACAACCCAAAGTAGACAGAAAAACTATGCGGACAGTCGAAGAAAGCCCTTGGAATTTTAAGTTGGGGATACAGTGTTTTTGAAGATTTCTCCGTCTGAAGGCATAATGAGACTTGGTAAGAAAGAGAAGCTGAGCTCTCGGTATATTGGTCTGTTTGAAATACTAGAGAGGATTGGTGACGTAGTGTACCGACTAGCATTACCCTTAGAGCTATCGGGTGTGCATAACATCTTCCATGTGTCGATGCTAAAGGGTATCATCCGGACTCATCCCATGTTATTGAGAATGAGCTGTTGGAGATCAGGGAGGACTTAAGTTATGTCGAGAGGCCTATTCAGATTTTAGACAGAAAAGACAAGATATTGAGGTCTAAGACAATTCCTTTGGTTAAAGTACTTTGGCAACACCACTCTTCGGAGGAAGTAACATGGGAGTTAGAGAGCTTGAGGAGAGAGAAGTACCCCCACCTATTTCAGATAGACACGGAAAATTTGGAGGACCAAATTTCCTAAGGTGGGAAGGATGTAAAACTACAAAACCTTGTACCATATTAGTAAATAAATAAGAGACATAGAATAAGCTAAGTACTATGATGCACCTTGTAATTAGCATTATTTCAAGTAATGAGAATGAAGTTGCTAGTTTAGTAAATTTAGCAATAAATGATCCTTGAGATAATTTAGAATCTTATAATGAGTTCAAGAATTATATAAGAACAAATAGATGCATATATTTCACGAAATATATATGTATACTTGTTTTAATAAAACGAAGACACAAGTATACTAAAGGAAATGTAGTATACTTGAATATTAAAATAGTTAAAAATAAAATAAATAAGGAACACACACACACACATATATATATATATATAGTGAGTGTTAAATATGTATATATATAAATTTTAAAAGAAAGGAAGAATATATAAAAATATATATATACACATACCTATACTAAAAATATACTAGACATGAAAATATATTATATATATATATATGGATATGTGTATGTATATATCATTTATGATTAAGATTTTAAATATAGATACATATACATATACATATTTTATGTAAAGAATATAATAAAATAAATAAATACATAGGAATATATGTTAGTATATATATAAATATATATTATTTAAATACAATTATAAATTGTATGAATTATAGATATTTAAGATGGGAATAGTAAATCTTAAATAAAAACAAATTTAAAATAAATTAAAAAAAGGACTTAGTGGAGTTTGATGGGACGTGTGGAGTTTGATGGGACATTCTCCCATCAAACTCCACTCACATTCTCGGCAACAACACACAAAAGCTTCTTGTGGAAGCTTTGAAAATAAAAGAAAAGAAAAGAAGTGAAAGGAAGTGAGACACGACAGGGAGAGAGGGTTGAGGGCTGAACATTTCAGTGAAGAGAAAAGCAAGGGAAGCCGAGAAGGAAAGGGAAGGAAAGAAAGGTGCAGCCAAGAAGAGAAGGAAGAAAGGAAAGGTGAAGCCGAAAGGGAATAAGGGAAGAGAAAGAAGAGAAAGGAAGGTGCAGCCATTACACCTCCATCTTGAACAGCCATCGGGAAAGAAGAAGAGCTGCTGCTGCGAGGAGAAGAAATGGATGTTAACAGAGGAAGGAATTGAACTGTTGCCTGGACATGAAGGCTTGTTGTGTAAGGGTTGGAATATTAGGTTGATCAGGAAAATTAGGACAGGGAACGTGAGGCAGCCAAGGAACCATTCATTGTTTCTCTCGGTTTTGGAACAGGGCAACGAAGGGGGGGAAACTTGGCTGGGCAAGAAGGCTACAACAATAGGCCATTTGGTGCAGGAAAACCCCTCCCCTTAGCACGTATGGGACAGCAATAAAGAAGCTTGCTGGCTTCTACCTTTTGGCCCAATGAAAACCTAGAACAAGCATGGTTCGGTTTAAAGATTCCTAAGGGGTAAGATTTGTCTCCCTTAGTTAAGTTTAATAAATGTGTTTAATATGTATATTAATATGATATGAAGGAATGTTTTATTTATTAGGTCAATAGGAATATATATATGTATATATATCAAATAATATGGTGAGGATGGTTGAAACATAATTGGCTAAATGCATATACATATATATATATATATGCAGGTCATTAGTAAATGTGAGGAATTAATTATGAGTAAGGTAAAATGATATATATATAGTAAAAAGTAAGGAAATATGTTATCCTAAAATATCAAGATATATATACTTGTAGGTATATATATATATGCACACAAAAAAAATATATATAAATATATACATATATGATTATCATTGATACGATGAGAATAGTTGACGTATAGTCAAATACGTATATACATATCTATGCATATGTATACACATACCATCAATGTGATAAGGAACAATTTAGTTTCGATGTAGAAATGATCTCGATTAATTATGGCTCTAAGATATAAGTGTTGGTAGGTAATTAAGCGTAATTAGAGTATATTATTGAGATGGTAATGAATTGATTTGTAGTTTAAATTATGCGCTTTAAGTTCAGTATTTAACATGATATGAGTAGTTGATTGAGATAGTATTAGAATGATTGTAGTGACTTCGATCGGAGCGGAGGAGTGAATTTCCAATTCAGAGGATCGAGGAAGATACTCTTTAAGGGTATAAGGTAAGTGGGTTAAATAAGTCTTACTAGTATCATCTCGTAAGAGATGAATGAACCCTTATTCGATAATTACCTAAGTTCACATCAAGTTTGGTAGAATATCATGGAAAAGATTACAAGGGTAAATCTCGGTAAGATATAAGTTTGACTTGATGTGATCGTGAATAGTACTTGTTTGGAAAGAAATCTTGTTTGTGACTTGCGTGTTATGTGTTATGGTTTATTTGTGTTTACTGAGCATATAAAATTGTATAAATTTTGGTGCCTGCATTATGAGAAATGCATGTGAATTAATTAAGTCGCACCAAGTGAGCATATCAATATATTGTGATACTTTGAGAATGTATATGTGATTTATGTACAATATATACAGCTCCCAATATTGAATTCATGGACCTCGATTAGTACCTAGTCGTGTTTGTCGAAAACTAGGACAATGGCAACCGAACAATACTCAATCTTTTATACCATGTGAGCCACCTCTAGAGAACTCAAAGGAACTACGTGGTACACAGATTCTTCAAAACTGTGGGAGCCACTTCTAGAGTTCTTTGAGAGCTAAGTGCTACACGAGTTCCGATGAACCATTAGAAAGCATGTGCCATAGAGGCCAATCCGAGTAAAACTCAATCTTTTGTACCGTGTGAGCCACCTCTAGAGAACTCAAAGGACTTACGTGCTACATATATTCTTCGAAAATGTGGGAGCCACCTCTAGAATCCTTTGAGAGCTAAGTGTTACACGAGTTCCGATGAACCATTAGAAAGCATGTGCCATAGAGGCCAACCTGAGTAAAACTCAATCTTTTGTACCATGTTAGCCACCTCTAGAGAACTCAAAGGACCTACGTGCTACATATATTCTTCGGAAATGTGGGAGCCACCTCTAGAATCCTTTGACAGCTAAGTGCTACATGAGTTCTGATGAACCAATAGAAAACATACGCCATAGAGGCAAACCCGAGTAAAACTCAATCTTTTGTACTATGTGAGCCACCTCTAGAGAACTCAGAGGACCTACGTGCAAAATATATTCTTCGAAAATGTGGGAGCCACCTCTAGAATCCTTTGAGAGCTAAGTGCTGCACGTGTAATGATGAATCATGGGAAATCATATGCTATTGAGACAATGAATAAACGATTGTGATCTGTGAATGTGATGACTATCATTAGATAAGATAGATATTATACATATGACAGAGAATTGGAATAGTTGTTGAACCTTACTTATATTATGTTATAGAATCATGTACTATTTGAAGTGGTTGTTTCTTTCATGCTTAACCATATCGATAAAAAGGGACAAAAAGAATGATATTGTGTGAGTTAAAGAATGAAGAAAAGCGTGAATGAGCTTATGCAATCTGTTGTACATACAAGTTAGTAGCTAATCTTGACATAATGCATGCATGATATTTTATTGAGTTCATGCATGTATGATCGTGTTTTACGATATGAGCCTAGTCTGTATTTATTTAAGCTACTTACTGAGCCGTGGATTTGCTCACCCCTTAAATTTAACATCTACAGATCATACGAGTTGATATCCAGCTCAGGCTTTATATAGGCTCTCTCGAGAACTGTACCTAGCTGTGGTACTCGTCTACGTTCTTCGAGCCTTGCTTATGTGTTTTTGAGGTATAAAATGGTATATCATTTTTTATAGTTATACAAACTTTAATTTCACAGTACTAGGAAGAAATATGGGATGTAACTTTGGATCGCACTAGATTATTATGTAAGTCTATGTGATTATCGAGTATGATCCGGGATTAGAATATATATATATATATATTGAAATATGTATAAACTGCAAAATGTGGAATTATTACTGGTTTAGATCCTTGAGAAACATGTGATGTATGATGGTGTGAATTCTGGGATTTAAAGTTGGCTGTGTTATGAAAGATTGAAATGTATTTTAATGCAGGTGATTTTACTAGGGAAAGTGATAAAATACAAGGGGGAGGTTTTCGACCCGTTTCTTTAGGATAAGTGAAAATAAGGCTAAAATGATTAAAATCACTTTAAGAAGTATGACATAGCTAGAGATATAATATTATTAAGGCAAGATTTGATTTAGTTGCTACACTAACACCGAATACAAACCGTAAATAGAAAAGAAAAAAATTTGGTTCGTAATTTTCCAAAAGCAATAAGGTATAAGTTAAGTGGACGTCATTGGCCTTCGGGTCGTGACATGACTACTGTACATCTTCCCATAATGGGCACATCTAGCACCGGTACTCCTCTGGGTAGGGGTGGGGCTGGTAACAGGGGTTGTAGCGGTTGGTCTCGTAAAACGCCCTTGTGATCTGAATGCTCGAAGGTCTAGCCTTCTTAGGCTGCTCCCTACCTGTTCTGTTATCTGGACTGCTCTTTGTCTTACCTTTACCCTTAGCTTTAGACTTAAATGATGGCTCTGAGTGGAACTGCTCATAATCCTACTCGCATAACTGAGCACGTCTCATAACCTCATCATAAGTTTAATATCGAACAGGGCCAGCTTTGTCTAGATAGATGGTCTCAGCCTAGCCTTAATTCTGTCTATCTTATGCCGCTTATCAACTCGAGTTAGTGGATCAAACCTACTAAGAGTGGTAAATCTCGACTCATGTTGATCCTCTGTCATGCTCCCATGAACCAGCTCTAAAAACTCCTACTATAATTTCTTCTGAGCCGTATCGAGGATATACTGGTGGCGAAAAGCATCTACAAACATCTCCGAGGCAATTATCGGATGCTGGGCAAATAAAATAGTTTGAGCAGACTTCCACTAGTGCTCCGCATCGTCTGTCGTCTGGAACACTGCCAACCTAACTCTCTCCGTCTTCGAGCATCTCATATATCTGAATAATTTCTCTATAGTCATCACCCATTGCTCTACCACCAGGGAATCCCTATCTCCCTGAAATTTAGGTGGATTTAGCTTCGTGAACTGCCGCACCAAAGCAACATCACAATATTACTCTATGTCTAGGGGCAATTGTACTGGTGACTGTGGCACGACCTGCACCTGCGGTGCTGGCGGAGGGGCAGATTGTGGCTCGGGAGCTAGCTGAGGTTGGGGTGGTGCTACTACAAGAGCTGCTCGCTCTCTTTCTGCCCAATCGGCAACTCTATCAACGTGATACATGGCTATAAAGTCAACCAACATCCTCTCCATATGGGACAACCGAGTGTTTGGACTTTTTGGCTGCGATGGATGAGCAGGTCCTGGGTTGGCTGAAGCGCTGGCTTAGGTGTAAAAGGCTCAGGAGTTTGCTCCGCCCTACCTTGGCCTCGACCCCTAAATGCTCGTGTTACCTGTCGCCCACTTATATGAGCACAGCGCAGACAATTCAACCGATTTCAATTAGTCGTTTATTTATATATCCAGACTATACAGTACTATAAGAAATGTTAACCCCTTCACTTTTCACATAAAAACAACGATAGACATCAAACCAACTTCGCTCTGATACCAATAAAACTGTAATAATCTGAATATACTGTAATATCACATATCTACACAATCACAATGATGGTTGGGCTGTTTGCGATGCCTTTATTTTCACATATACACTTATCCACAATAGTTTATAAAAATATATTTATTTAATTTACTAATCGAGAATATTCAAATAACTATAATTAATTCGATATTTACATCCCCTGTCTATTTTTACAATATAGTAGTACTATAAAAATAGTCTGAACATATAAAGAAAATAAATATACCTCTAGGATCCACAAAATGCAGCCTCGGGGTAACTAATATGCAGCCGAGATACTCGGATGGTATATTATGCTATCACTGAAAATAATTTGTGGAAATGAAAAAATAAGGGGTGAGCAAAATATGCTCAGTAAAGGAATCGTATGTAGAAATTGATATTGCGAAATTCTATATGCATAAATCATTTATTTTTCCTAAAGGCACACTAGGCACAATAAGGGAAGGATACTATAGTCGACTAGGTATCCAGATAGAGTATGGAAGGTATTTTGAAGTACCTATCTTGTCTCGGAACCTAGAAGCAACTATAAGGAGTAAGTGTTGATAATGAAATAAAACAATATTTAATAACATTCCATAAATGAATTTCAAATAAATTTTCATAAAATTAAAGTATTTAAATAAATAATCTAATATTCATATTTAATCATAATTAAAATATTTAATTAAGAAATCACAAAATCACATTTAAACACATTTAACATATATAGATAAAAGTTTCATAAATAGTATTGAATACAGTTTAGTACAGTAAACCGTTTAGAAATACATTTCACAGAAATCACATCAATTAACACTTATGATTTAATAACACAATTTAGTAAATTAGTTTAATATCGCAATAAAATGGTGGAGACCAGACATCTCCTAAGATATATCATGCTATAATCCCTGTAGGGTAAAAATGATAATCACATGAGACATATGGCCATAGTCTATAAATGTCCTTGGTCATACACTGATCAAGTGTCAACCAAGATGCTGAAGATAGGATCAATATGAACAACTTCACACATATAACACACATTAACACATGAGCATGATATAGGGCCTATCAGTCTCAAAACGGATTAAAAACGATATTAAGGCCTTTATGGATTTTATTAAAATAAATTAAATTTCCATATTTATCCATAAAGGAATATAATTTCACATAATACATAACTTCATAAAACAATTTGTAAAATATTAACATTTCAATAGTAATTTTCATAAACACTCTATTTCACTGTAAAACACAATTAAGAACACATCAGTATTTCATTTCGATAAAAATTCTTTTTCAAGAATATTTAGTTATTGTTTTTCGATAAATTCACATTTTATGAAAAATATTAACTAATTAATTTCCAAGGCTAGGGATCACACAATTATGCATTTAAAATATTTCATATTATTTTTAAATTATTTTCTAAGAAAATTCAACAGCATAAAGGTTGCAATTTGCTTAGCCTTCTTGCATGTAAATATAGTTCACAATCCAGCCAAAAAATCACAATTTGCACAGTTTCCAAGGCACTTGAATATCAAAATATTCTTATAAAAATATTCTCATTGAAACTATGCATTCATAATATCCCTACGGCCTACACACTCATCCCTTACCTGTCTAGTTATCGAACTTTTTGCTAGCACCACACGTAAGCTATTTCTCCCAAGCTGCAAAGCAATTTACCAAAAATATTAGCTCACTTAACATTTATTTTTAAGCTACTTTTCATGCTTAATTGCAGCCACATTGTATACTGCAAATATTTATTTACTAAAATTTCTACTGATAGTAAAACCTAACTTCTTTGTTTTAAGTCAGAATTTAAATCCGATTGCACTGGTGGACTCCTCGTAATTTCTACAGTCTAATGGCACCTTAAAATCATCAAATTCAGCCATGAATGCATGTCCCCTTGCCTAGGTTGAATTCTCCCTCTTCCATAATCTATGGAATTTCAACAATCTAGCTTGCATTTCATGCTTAACTATGTTTGTTCTTCAATTCGGCATTATTTTTATGCATGAAACAACATGGGTTTCATGAACTTCCCCACTTGGCCGAAACCCCATTTAATGGTAGAATTTGATTTAATTCAATTTAATCTAATCTAATGCCATAAACATGTTTAGCACACTTGAATTAACCATTTCCTACCATTGAAATCAAATGAAACATAATGTATGAATTTCCATACCTTTGGCCGAACACTTCAAGCTCTCCTTCCTCTTGATATAGTCACTTATTTAATGAGATTTTGGTATGGGTAGGTAGAGCTTGATAAGTAAAAGAGGTTTGTAAAAGACAATTTAATGAGATAATATGTTTTTAAGGTAGTATTTATAAGCTTTCTTTTCTTTTCTTATTTTTCTCTTATGGGTGGCGTGAGTTCAAGAGGTTAGGGGTGATGAATAGTGGCCAGCAGCTTTTGGGAGAAAAATATAGAGTGTTCTAGATAGAATAGGGTAAAATTACCAAAATGCCCTTGTTTATGAAATTTTAGGATAATTTTGCCCTTATGCTTCCATAATTTTTATAACTATGTAATTGCACTCCAAAAGTTCGGATTTCATCACCAAAACTTCTTATTACATGTATTTTGATGAATCATGGTGGTTTCATCGACGCGTGGTTCACCAAAAATGTGAAATTACGAAATTACTCCTATTGGGTAAATCTCATAAATTTTTTATTTATCCTTCGATTCAATACATCTATTAACACTATCTTAACCTTCTTTTCATTTAGAATATCATAGTATTTTTATTTCGTCCAAATTCATTTTAGTTTGGGCACAATTTACGAAAATACCCTCGAGACGTAACCATCATTTTCTAATTTATTGCCACACTTCCCCAAAAATAATATAAATAAAGGATTTTGATCTCAAAATTTTCACATTATGATTATTAAACCTTCCGTACATTGTTTTCCTCAATCTTATATGCATCTGGGCACTATAAATCAAGTGAGGCGCACATTATTATTTTGCTAATAATTTACAAAGTACATGGAATTTAATTAATAATTTTACATCTAACACATGTACAGTACAATATAAATGATTCTCACAGGCAGAATGGCCCAAATGCTCAACAAAGCTAAAGAGGGTCAATCCCTACCCTTAGAGGATCGATCCCAGGAGGGCAGAATGGTCCAAATGCTCAACAAAGCTAAAGAGGATCGATCCACTTAAGCTAAATATCGATTCCATGTCACACAAATTGTGTCCAACAACTAGTTTTTGAGGGTTTCAATGGGTAAAAATGCATTAAATGCTCCAACAACCATCCTCAGCCTTGGGTTCACTATAAATACCAACATTTATGAGATTGAAGGGTAGCACAAGCACTCATCATCTTCTCTAATCTTCAAGAAAGACTTCAAAGCTCAAATCTTCTCTCATCATACTCTTTGTATTTTATTTGTGTATTTCTATCTTTGAGAGATCTTTGTATTGTACACAAACCATCTCAAACTCAAATCTATATTCAAGAAAGGGAGTCTAATCTTGTGAGGCTATCTTGTGAGAGTTTGGGTAGCTTTACAATGTATTGGTTAAAGAGGTTTCCTCCTAAACCTACAAAAACAAGTGTAAGAGGTCTCAACACACCTTGAAGTGGTGCGTATTGAATTCCAAAGAAAAGCTAAATCAACACTTTGACAAGTGGATCAAGGAGAAAGGATGTAGGTAAGAGAATTGACCGAACCTCTATAAAATTTTGTGTTTGCTTCCTCTCTCTTACTCTTTATTTGCTGCATTAGAGAATTCAGTGCATAAACTATTTTATTTGCTAGTTAAGCCTTTAAAACTCAAACTTAGTTGAAAAACCGAATGACCTCTTGATGAACAAAAGTTATATTCTCGCAAGTGCACGAATCAAGATAGTATAGCGTGCAAATAAAGAGTCGATCCTCTAGATATTTGCTAAATTTATTCAATTAAAATTTAACTACTTATACTCTAAAAAATATAAAAGTCAAGTGAAGAAATTACCTAAGTATCTAATTAATTACTAAATTAACTAATTAAATTAACTAACCTAATAAAATCAAGAAATTAACCAATAGAGAAAAGCCTAGGAATTTGATTTCACCAATACATTGCAATTTTATGTCTTCAATCCTAAAAATCTCAATTCAATTCTAAGATTCATTCTTCCTAATATATGATTACTCTGTTTGATGACAGCTATAATCAAGTATTTTTAATCATTTAATTACTTATGATGTGTAGCATAATCAATGACTAAAAACCCATTAAGAATAAAAGAATATATAACAAGAACCAAATAAATATTCTAGCTTGATGTATGCATCAAATATTTATTCAATCATTCAAGAGAGCTATACATGGCTTAGCATATGATGTGTACCCTTACCATGTCTCAAACAATCAATTAATTTATATTAAAGGTGGCCAATCAATAACACAAATCAAAAGATTTAATTAATCACAATGAATGATACTGGAATTTAGGAATTGATCAATTAATCATAAAGATATAAAATATACAAGTAGGCTCGATACAATTCCTAGTAAAAAAAATTAGTTCATGTTTAATTTAGCAAAACACATTATCAAATAAAATTGAAACATGTTTTAAATTAAACGATAACCAATTCAAAAATAAATTAAAAAATAAGTAAATAAATAATATAATGTAAGTATTCAATTAAAACAAAGTTGAGATGGACGCCTTTGAAACCATAATGGCCTGTGCACTTTGCAGCAAATAATCATATGGATGGCACATGAATTTTGTGACTTGGCACCTCACGTTTGCTTCAATTGTTCAGCCCCAACAGCTCACGTTTCTTTAGCAAGCCACAGTTCAAGCCTCTTTTGCAGCAACTACACGTGTTCTGCACTTGCTTCAAGACCAAATTCTACTGCAAATTTCAACAGCAGCTCATGGTTTGGCTCTCTCCTCATGTCGGTTCTGCCCAAACAAACAGCAACTTGTGGTCTGCGGCTTCAACGATAGCACCAAGGCAGCAACAAAGTCGAGCTCTCCTTCAAGTCGCGGTCAATTCTGCTACAACTAATTCAAGGCTTGGATTCGGTTTTTCAGCTGAAATCTTACGCTACTATCTCACTTCTATCGGCCTTGCTACAACCTCTCTCTTTTTATCTTATTATAAAGAGAAGCGCACGGCAACACAAAGACACCAAGAAAACCACGACCGATACCCCTTATTGCTCTTTGTTTCCCTTCTTACAATTGCTCTCTCTCTCTTTTCTGTTGCCCCTCTATACTCTTTTATAATTTGTTTTCTTTCCTTAAAAATTTCTAGGGTTTCTTTTTAATCAAGAAATAAATCTCAGCCCTTTATTTTACTTTAATCCTATGGTCCAAAAGTCTTTAAAACAAATCAGAATTTAATTACAACTTTAGAAAGTCAAACAATGTATATTTCAAAAATTTATTCCAATTACAAAATTTATTGTTTGATTTCATGCCATAATTTCCAAAATTAATTCTCAAATCACTTTTTCTAAATTAATTCAAAAGATACACTTAACAATTAATTTTACACAAGAATATAGCAATAAATGTGGTAATAAATAATAAAATAATATAACAAATATATTATTATCACCTCTCGGTTAAGCCAACAATTGGCATCAAAGCTTGGGCTCGAGCTTAATTTGGAGTAATTTCTATCGAGTTTAAACGATCTAGATGGCTCAAACTAGTGTAGCTACACCTTTGGTAAAAGAGGGACACTCTACGGTTAGACTACTACTCTTTAATGATGAAAATTATGCATATTGAAAGACTAGGATGATGCTATTCATTCAAGAAAATGATTATGAGGTTTGGAGAATCATAGTTAATGGACCTCTTATCTCAATTAAGAAAGTTGATGGAGTAGAGGTCCATAAGAAGGAATATAAGTGGGACATTAATGACCTTAGGAGGGCACAATTTAATGCCAAGGTAATGCACACTCTTTTTTTATGCACTAGGGCCAAATGAATATAATAGAGTCTCATTATATGAAAATGCAAAGCAAATATGGGATAAGTTAGCAATCACCCATTAGGAAACAACTCAGGTCAAGGAAACCAAAGTAGGCATGCTCTCTTGAAACTATGAGCTATTCAAAATGAAAAGTGAAGAAACCATTAGTGACATGTTTACTAGATTCCCCGATAATATAAATGGTCTCAAGTTCTTAGGTAAGACATAATCTAATGTTGAAGTGGTTAAGAAGTTCCTTAATAGCTTATCTAAATCATGGGAAGCTAAAGTAACCGCTATTGAGGAGTTAAAAGATCCGCATACACTATCTTTAGATGAACTCATAGGATCTCTTCTTACTTATGAAATGAAAATCAAGAGGAATCAAGAGCCTCCTAAGAAAGTTGGAGTTGCCTTGAAATCCACCACGCATGAGGAATGTAAAGATGATCATGATGAAAGTGGTGATGATGATAATTTTGAGATGGAAATGTTTGCCAAGAGATTCAACAAATTTATGAGAATGAGAACTAGTGGAAACTCTAGGAGACCCCTTAAGAGAGACTTTAGCAAGGGAGAAACAAGTAGGAAAGAAAAAAAAACCAATTATTTGTTATGAATGTAAAAAACTTGGTCGCATTAAATTTGATTGCCCTCTTTATAGAAAACAAGGTGAGAAAAAGCCAAAAAAGAAGGCAATGATGGATATATGGAGTGATAGTGATTGCTTCGATGAAGAAAATGTTGAAGATGAAGTAAACAATCTTTGCTTCATGGCTATTGATGATGAAAAGGTAAAATCCAATTCATTTGATACTAATGAATACACATTTGATGAGTTGTAAGATGCATTTGATGATTTAGCTAATGAATTTGAGAGCATGAATATAAATTATAAGAAAATGATTTCAAAATTAAAAATGGAAAATGAAATGCTTATGAATGCAAAATTAGAATGTGAAAGGAAGTTGGAAAATGCCAATCTAGAAATAGATGAGTTAAATAAAAAGAATCTTAATTTACATAACTCTTTTAATAGATTTTATATGGGTTAACAACAACTTGATCATATGCTAAAAACCCAAAGAGCATTCTTTGACAAAGAAGGAGTAGGTTTTAATGCATCAAATAAGGAAACCCACTTAAAAAATTTCCTAGTCAAGAATGAGAAATCACTTTTGTGCACTTTATGTAATAGACTAGGACACTTTTTACAAACACGCACTTTTAGGAAGACCACTTGTAGAGGAAAAATAGTAAAGAAGATTTGGGTACTCAAGCATGTTGTGAATTCAAATGATGAATCCTTAAGAATGAAATGTGTTAGCTTTAAATTGCCATACATATTTTGAAATGACAAAAACTTAAGTGAGCTTTAATGTTTTAATTCATATTGTAAATTTGCCTTATCACACATGATTTTCTCAATACATTTTAAGTGATCATACCCAAACATTAAGACCATGATTTAATGATACATCCTTATTGGTCTTAATTCTTTATAAATGTTTTGAATATTTTAGAAAATCACTTAATGAATTTTTGGACAATGTTTTTATCAAAGAAAGTCATGAAAAACTCCCACAAAAGTGCCAATATGTTTTGGGTTGAATTAGGATCAAAGACCACATCATTTCTAACCCAAAAGTGCAGGAAAAACCCATTCTGGAGGAATGGGATCGATCCCCTAAGGAAAGGGATCGATCCCTTTTTGGCAGTGTGCTCCGGAAGGCCAAAATGAAGCATGGGATCGATCCCCTAAGGAAAGGGATCGATCCCTTTATGTCAGAAAGTCTCCAACGGCTATTTTCTGTGAGATACAACGGTTAGTTTCGGTTTTGGCTCCAACCAACGTCCACAAACCATCCAAGGGACTATAAATAGAGGCTTAGAAGCTAAAGGAAGCAAGAGGAACAACCAAGCAACATCTTTCATCATCTTATTCATCTTTCTCAAGCCTCAAACAACAATCAAGAGCTCCAAAGTCTACATCATCTATCATTCTCATATTCATTGTAGTGCTTAGCACAAATATTGTATAGGCTTCCCATTGAGCTTAATTTCTGTAATCACTTGCCTACCTAGAGGCTTATCTTTGATTACATTATTTGTATCTCATCAATCCTTGTAAAGGGGAGGTTTCTCTTAAGCCTAGAAAAGAGGGAGGTTTCTCTTTAGCCTTAGAAAAAGAGGGAGGTTACTCTTGATCCTAGAAAAGAGAGAGGTTTCTCTTGAGCCTTGAAAAGAGGGAGTGTAACAAATTCAAGGATAGTGAATTTGGGAAAATTCTTGGGAGCGTCTCAAGGTAGAGGACGTAGGCAAGGTTGCCGAACCTCTATAAATCACTTGTGTACATTTCTCTATCCTTTCTCTCTTTACTTTCTTGCAATTATATTTGTGTTTATTGCATTGAATTTATATTGTATAATTGCCTAGCTAAGAGAACTTAGAAAATATCAATATAGGCTAGAGAATTTAGAAGAACCGAAAAACGAACCTAAGGTTAGTGAAAAACCGATTCACCCCCCCTCTCGGTATAGCCTATAAGAGCCAACAATTGGTATCAGAGCTTGGGCTCGAGATTGAATTAGACTAACCTCTATCGAGCTAAACGATCTTAAATGGCTCACTTGAATATAGGCACACCCCTAGGAGAAGAGGGACACTCGTTAGTTAGACCTCCACTATTCAATGGTGAGAATTACTCTTATTGGAAAACTAGGATGATGTTATTTGTGCAATCTAATGACTATGAAGTGTGGAGAGTAATAGTTAATGGTCCTAGAATCCCAATAAAGAAAGTAGATGGAAAAGATGTCCCTAAGAGTGAGGATGAGTGGGACACCAATGATATGAGATTGGCACAATTGAATGCCAAGGCTATGCACACCCTCTTTTGTGCATTAGGTCCAAATGAATATAATAGAGTGTCCCTATGTGAAAATGCTAAACAAATATGGGACAAACTAGCCATCACACATGAAGGGACCAATCAAGTTAGAGAGACCAAAGTAGGAATGCTCACACATGATTATGAGCTTTTTAGAATGAAAGAAAATGAGTCCATGAGTGATATGTATACTAGATTTAATGACATAATCAATGGACTTAAGGCATTAGGCAAGACATATTCCAATGTAGAAATGGTGAAGAAAATCTTGAATAGCTTGCCACAATCATGGGAGGCAAAGGTAACCGCAATAGAAGAGTCTAAAGATCCAAATACCTTGTCTTTAGATGAACTTATGGGCTCCCTACTTACATATGAGATGAAATTGAAAAGAAATGAAGTGCCTTCAAAGAATGTAGGGATAGCACTTAAGTCTTCCACTCATGAGGTCATTGAAGATGATAGTGATGAGAGTGGAAATGAGGAAGAAAAAGAAATGGCAATGTTTGCCAAAAGATTTAATAGATTCATGAGAATGAAAGAAAAAGAAAATAATAGGAGACATCATAGAGGGGAGTCAAGTAGAAGAGAAAAGGACCCTTTAGTATGTTATGAGTGTAATGAACGGGGTCATACTAAGTTAGATTGCCCTTTACTTAGGAAGGAAAAGGATAAGAAGCCTAGGAAGAAAGCATTTGTGGCTGCATGGAGCGATAGTGATAGCTCCGATGAGGAAAATGTAGATGAAGAGGTAGCCTACTCATGCTTTATGGCTATTAGTGATGATGAGGCTAGTTGTAGTTCTAGTGAAAATAATGATTATACCTTTAGTGAACTACAAAATGCCTTTGATGATTTAGCAAATGAATTTCAATGCATGAACTCCAAATATAAGAAAATCATTGCTAAATTGAAAATAGAAAATGAAATGCTATTAAATGCCAAACTTGAATTTGAGAAGAAGATAGAAGAAGCAAATCTAGAAATAAATGAGTTGAATAAAAAGAATACAAATTTGCATAACTCATTTACTAGGTTTTATATGGGTCAACAAAAGCTAGATCATATGTTAGAGACCCAAAGAGCTTTCTTTGATAAAGATGGGTTAGGATATAATGAAATACATAAAGAAACTCATCTTAGGAATTTCTTAGTGAGCAAAAATACTATGCATGATCTATCTCTTACATGCTCACTATGCAATAGAATAGGACACTCTTCACAAGCATGCACATATAGAAAAACCACATTTAGAGGAAGAGTTGTTAGAAAAATGTGGGTGCCAAAGCATGCAATAAATAATGATGAATTATGCTTGAAATGGATCCCAAAAGGATCTAAAATTGTGAATACTAACTCTCATGGACCCAAGAAAGTTTGGGTACCAAAGCATGCTTGAATTTGTGTGTTGTAGGAGTGTTAGAGCATGGAGATACAAGATACTATGAAGTTTGAATGCTCAACACATCCTCATGGAGTTTGCTTGTGCCAATGAGAAAAAGGAAAAAGCTTGAGGATCCATCTTTGACAAGATCACAACAATTTTTTTTTAAAGGATAGCTCAAGGTGGACTCAACAATTCAAGGCAAAGCATACTCAAGCAAAGGAGTTTTGTAAGATTAATTCTTTACTCCTTAAAACTTTTATTTGATTATTTGTGATTTGATGAGAAATTTGGTTGATGATTCTTGATGCATTGTGAGTTGAATGATAGAACAAAAGGCATGATGAATGATTGTTGAATGTTTGATGAATAGTACTTGATACATTGAATGAAAAGCATGATTTGTGATTTTGAAATGATTTTTGATTTCCTGCATCTTGAGCAAGTTTGATATGTCTAGATAATATATTTAGTTGCTCAAAAGATGTCAAATATGTCATATATGCAAAATGCCTTGTCATGAGCCTTAATGAAGAATATGCATGTTGACAATCATGACATGTTGTTCACAAGTATGATGATTTGATGTTATATGTGCTTAAAATCTATGTGAACAAGTTTGTTTTGGCATATTTGTGATTTCTAATGATTTGGTTTGGTCAAAGTATGCATAACTATCAAAATGACCTCCTTTGAGGCCAAAAATGCCTTTATTGGTGAAAATCCTTCCAAAATTGCAAAATCTTTTGTAAAATAGTTTTTCAATCATGTTCTTCATTCATACAAGTCCAAAATCATGTTTTACTAATGTTTGAACCTTTACTTGGACTTAAATAACTCAAAAACGAAGTTTTGGTACCTCAAAGGTTGGATTTTCTGTCAAAAATCTGCAGAAACAGTATGAGGGATCGATCCCTTTTCAAACAGGATCGATCCCCTTGAGCAGAACACAGAATTGGTGTATTCTGGAACTAAGGGATCGATCCCCCTCCCAAAGGGATCGATCCCCCCAGGCCAAAATGGCTATTCTGCACTTTTTTAACCGAATTTGAGAAGGATTTTTCACTTTCTTGATATCTTCTTTCTTCTCAAGTTAAAATTCATTGTTTTAACTTCTTTTTGATGATCTTTAATGTATGAAAATTCATTTTTCATTGATATCATGCCTCAACTTCATCAATTAATATCATTTCCAACAAATGGTATCACTTTCAACAATCTATATCATTTTTCTTGAACTCACAAGTGCAAAATCAGTTCTCTCATTGAAAATGGTCATGAATTGCATAAATCTTGAAATAATCTTGAAATATACTTTAAATGAATACTTAAACATAATTTTGAGATCTATTTCAATGATTTATGGATATACTTGAGAATTTGATGAACTTGTGCATAATAAGTGTTTTTCATATCCTTTGTTCATCTTAGTCAAGCATGCTTATAGGATTATGTCTCTTGGCTTGACTTATCAATTCCACACTAGGTTTCATGATAATTTTACATCTAGTGGATTGATTTCAAATATAAATTCAACAATTGGTAATGGTCATTGGCCTATAATTTGTGATGGTAAATGGATCCTCAATGTTCAAATGCATGAAACTTTATCATCCTTGTACTTAAAGAACTAAGGTCTTAATGACAACACCAACATTCAAAGATAAATGCAAACTTGAACAAATTTAATATCCATGCATTTATTATTTGAATATTTCCTTGCTCATAATTAGTTAAGGACTTGAATTAGAAAATGAGCATAGGATTTGTGTGCTTGAAACCATGGAAGAAAATATGTTTGCTTGAATTCCTTGATGTTTTGAATCTTCCATATGGTATCAATTTGTGAATATGAATATGGATTAATCTTTTATGATTGTGTACTAATGTTTAATTGATCCATATGCATATTTGATGATCTGTGTTGTGTTCTTGCATATTTAGAATGAGTATTTTCTTGACATGAACACACTACACATAGATATTGGATTCATGCAAAATGCCTAAGTTAACCATTAGTAACAATTGGTATTTAGATTGAAATAACAATTAGTATCATTGGAAACCATATTTTCAATAATTGGTAAGCCAAAACTAAATTACCAATTGGTTTGAGCTTTAAATTGACAATTCTTCTCATGCTCTTTAAGATTGAAATGACTAATAGAGAAGAATTCTCTTAGGATATTTTTGTATGAAACTCTTGTGTGCTAGAATTTGAAGTTAATTGCTATATGATTTAATTCTAGACACAATATTTCTTGAGAATGATTTATGAGCACATGCATATGATATGTTATATAATTTTAGCTCATAATCATGATGTATTACCATGCACCTTAGTCGGACCTTAGAGAACAATTGATATACTTAGGTGCTTGCTTAACTTCTTACCAATTGGAACCTTCTTGCAAAATTACTTATCAACAATTGGTATCCAAATTATTTATAAACAATTGGTATTGGATCATAAGTCATATTCATTGCATGAATAATTCATACTCTTTGAGAATATTGACTTATTTATTTGTGCTATAAGTCCCATGTACTAACATGTTTCTTGTTGGATGGAGCATTTTTATTTATTCTCACATAGCCATGATTTTAGGGGGAGCATATTTTTTATTATTTTTCCTTCTTTTTGCTATGACAAAAAGGGGGAGAGATAGAAAAAGGGAGAGATAGATATAGAGAGAGATATTAAGGGGGAGAAATAGTTTAAAAATTCATTTTCCAAACCCATGCTTATATTAAGGGGGAGCTTTATAAAATCCTGCTTTATTTGAGGGGGAGTATTTTATCAAAGAATTTTCAAAGCAAATTTACATTAAGTTTTGTCATATCAAAAAGGGGGAGATTGTTAGCTTTAAATTGCCATACATATTTTGAAATGACAAAAACTTAAGTGAGCTTTAATGTTTTAATTCATATTGTAAATTTGCCTTATCACACATGATTTTCTCAATACATTTTAAGTGATCATACCCAAACATTAAGACCATGATTTAATGATACATCCTTATTGGTCTTAATTCTTTATAAATGTTTTGAATATTTTAGAAAATCACTTAATGAATTTTTGGACAATGTTTTTATCAAAGAAAGTCATGAAAAACTCCCACAAAAGTGCCAATATGTTTTGGGTTGAATTAGGATCAAAGACCACATCATTTCTAACCCAAAAGTGCAGGAAAAACCCATTCTGGAGGAATGGGATCGATCCCCTAAGGAAAGGGATCGATCCCTTTTTGGCAGTGTGCTCCGGAAGGCCAAAATGAAGCATGGGATCGATCCCCTAAGGAAAGGGATCGATCCCTTTATGTCAGAAAGTCTCCAACGGCTATTTTCTGTGAGATACAACGGTTAGTTTCGGTTTTGGCTCCAACCAACGTCCACAAACCATCCAAGGGACTATAAATAGAGGCTTAGAAGCTAAAGGAAGCAAGAGGAACAACCAAGCAACATCTTTCATCATCTTATTCATCTTTCTCAAGCCTCAAACAACAATCAAGAGCTCCAAAGTCTACATCATCTATCATTCTCATATTCATTGTAGTGCTTAGCACAAATATTGTATAGGCTTCCCATTGAGCTTAATTTCTGTAATCACTTGCCTACCTAGAGGCTTATCTTTGATTACATTATTTGTATCTCATCAATCCTTGTAAAGGGGAGGTTTCTCTTAAGCCTAGAAAAGAGGGAGGTTTCTCTTTAGCCTTAGAAAAAGAGGGAGGTTACTCTTGATCCTAGAAAAGAGAGAGGTTTCTCTTGAGCCTTGAAAAGAGGGAGTGTAACAAATTCAAGGATAGTGAATTTGGGAAAATCCTTGGGAGCGTCTCAAGGTAGAGGACGTAGGCAAGGTTGCCGAACCTCTATAAATCACTTGTGTACATTTCTCTATCCTTTCTCTCTTTACTTTCTTGCAATTATATTTGTGTTTATTGCATTGAATTTATATTGTATAATTGCCTAGCTAAGAGAACTTAGAAAATATCAATATAGGCTAGAGAATTTAGAAGAACCGAAAAACGAACCTAAGGTTAGTGAAAAACCGATTCACCCCCCCTCTCGGTATAGCCTATAAGAGCCAACAAAATGGATCCCTAAAGGATCAAAGATTGTATGTACTAACTTTCAAGAACCCCAGAAAATTTGGATACCTAAGACAAAAGTTTGATATGTTTGATTGTAGGAGGAAGAGCATTGCTACAAGGCTAAAGTTTAAGGAGCATTGGTACCTTGATAGTGGATGTTCAAGACACATGATCGTTGACAAGAGCTAATTCAAATCCTTAAGCTTAAAAGTGGTGGAGAAGTCACATTTGGGGACAACTCCAATGGACAAATTGAAGGGATTGGCTCTATTGGTAACTCTTCATCTACTATTGAAAATGTTTTGTATGTTAGAGGATTAAAGTATAATTTGCTTAGTATTAGTCAATTATGTGATAGAGGTTTTAAGGTTGTGTTAAATGCTTTGTGTTGTCATGTTGTTGGTGCTAAAACCAATCAAATTCTTTTCATAGGACATAGACAGGGAAATATTTATATTGTACACTTAGATGAACTAAATAACAAGAACGTGTGTTTTATGGCCATAAAAGAAGACAAACCTTGGTTGTGGCTTAGGAGATTAGGTCATGTTAGCATGCATGTATTGTCCAAATTAGCTAAAAAAGACCTAGTTGTAAGATTATCTAAGCTTCAATTTGAAAATAATAAAGTTTGTGAAGCTTGTGTATGAGGTAAGCACAAGAGAGCCTTTTTCAAATCTAAAAAGTGTGTTTCAACATCTAAACCACTCCAACTCCTTCACTTAGATCTCTTTGGACCAACTAAAACTACTAGCTTAGGAGGAAAACACTATGGATTTGTTATAGTTGATGATTATACTAGGTTCACACGGGTACTTTTCTTAAGTGTTAAAAATGAAGCCTTAGATAAATTCATTACTTTTTTAAAAATTACTCAAAATGAAAAAGGATATTCAATAACTAGTATTAGAAGTGATTATAGAAAAGAATTCGAAAATCTTGGTTTTAACACTTATTGTAATGATAATGGTATTAGCCATAATTTTTCAGCTTCTAGAACACTTCGACAAATTGGGTGGCTGAAAAGAGAAATAGAACTTTAGAGGAAATGGCTAGAACCTTGCTTTGCGAAAATAACTTACAAAAATATTTTTGGGCTGAAGCTATCAACACTTCATGCTATATAATAAATAGAGCAATAGTTAGACCAATTTTAAAGAAAACTCTTTATGAAATTTATAAAGGAAAATGCCTAATATTAGCTATTTCCATCCTTTTGGATGCAACTGTTTTGCTTTGAATAATGGAAAATATAATCTAAGAAAATTTGATGCAAAAAGTGATGAAGGTATCTTTTTTGGATATTCCTTAAATTTTAAGGCTTATAAGGTATTCAACAAAAGAGAACTTATTGTAGAAGAATCAATAAATGTGATCTTTGATGAGTCAAATTCTTCTAGTAAAACCAATCTTGATGATGATGTGGAAATATTTGATGAACCAATATTTGATCCATCTCAAGATAAAGATGTTAGTGAATAATAAGAAGATCTTGACATAAATAAAAAGGAGGAGTCATTAAAGCGGTCTGATCGGCTAAGGTACTCAGTTGTTGAAACTGCTTTCCTGAAGGGATTCAAAAGGAGGAAGAAAAGCGTCTAACTTAACTTTCTTTTCCTTCTAGAAATAGAGTATGAAAAGCATTCCCGAGCGGGCTAAGGTTCCATGTAAATGTAAATGTCTTTTGTTTGAGTTAGTCTACCTTCTCCCTTTTGAGTGCCCCTAACCTTGAGGGGGCCGTAGATCGAGTTCTGGGCGAAGGTTACCAGTTTCGCAGCCCTTCGAAACTCAAGAGACAATTGAGAAAGAATCCAGATGTCCTAGAAAACTTAATTATGTGAAAAATAATGTCGTTGTTGGATATTCAACTATTGGAATTAGAACTAGATCATCCTATAGAAATATTTGCCAACATGTACCTTTTGTATCTCAATTTGAACACAAAAATGTGCATGAGGCTTTAAAAGATAAAAATTGGATTATGGCTATACAAGAGAAATTAAATCAATTTGAAAGAAGTAAAGTTTGGAATCTTGTGGAAAGACCTAATAATCATCCAATTATTGAAACCAAATGGATATTCAAGAACAAAATGGATGAGAATAGCGTGATAATTAGAAACAAGGCTAGATTAGTGGCACAAGTAGAGCTGCTTAATGGACTGGGTTAGCCCGACCCGATTCGTAATCAGATCGGACTAATCCGACCCATAATCCGAACCGGTACAGTACCGGTTCGGAATCGGCCTAGCTCGGTATGTTACCGGGCTGGGCCGGTTTTAGATTGTTAGGCGGGTCCGGTCCATTAAGGACCGGAACCGTCCAGTTTCGGTCCAGAACCGAACCGGTTTGGTTCAAAAAAATAAAAAATAAAAGGAAATGGTTGCCACTGCACGCTGCGCAGTGGCAGCCTTGTTTCAGATTTTCAGTAGGCAAGTCACTTCTTTGATGGGCAACGACCAAATCAATCTTTTTTTTAATTTTTTTAAATTTTTTTATTCTAATTTTTTTCTATAAATACTTCTTCTATCTTTTATTTTTCTTTACATTTATTCTATATTTTCTCTCAAATCTACCTACTATTTATATTCATCTACTCTTATTCTCTTCACTCACATATTCTCTCAATATTCACTCAAACTCTCAAATTCACTTAAATTCCCTTATTCCAAATTTATAATCTCATCATTTTCTTTCTAAATTTCATTTTTCTTTTTATTTTATAATTTTGCAAATTTTACTTTTAATTTTCAAATTCTAATATATTATATATATATCTTATTCCAAATTTATAATCTCATCATTTTCTTTCTAAATTTCTTTTTTCTTTTTATTTTATAATTTTGCAAATTTTACTTTTAATTTTCAAGTTTCAATTTCCAAATTCCAATATATTATATATATCATACATCTATTTTTTTTAATTCTTAACATATATTTATTTTAAAAAAAAATATAAAAATGTCAAATTTCTTTCGTCGTTCATGCTTTGTTTCTCGACCTTTTGGTTCCACTGAAATTCCTAATTTGGGTGACGAATCATTTAATGAAATCAAACCCGATATTCATCCGGAGGAGGAGCTTCCTTTGGCGGCGCCATCGGTTGGTCATGATCGACGTGGAGGTCATGCTCAAACACAATCATCAGCTGCCACCACTGCTGCTACATCATCAAGGCCGAAGTTTAGTCGAAAAAAACGAGCAGGGTATGGGAGTATTTCGATATTGTAGCAAAAGAAGGTGAGACGAATAAATATTGTGCTATCTGTAAATTGTGCCAAGGCGTTTACTCTTATAAGTTAGGTGGAGGTGCTGGCGGCACAGGTATGTATAAAAGACATTTAATTACTGCACATAAAATTTATCCTGATGCCGAAGAAAATGAAATTTTAGAATGTAAACAATCTCAAATTAATACACGTGATGGTGGAAAAAATTTTATTTTTGATAATGTTCAAGCTAGACGTGGTTTAGTTAGATTTGTAATTAGGACTGAACAAACATTCACAATTTGTGAAAAAACAGGATATTTAGAATTTGTTTGTAACTATTTACAACCCGCATATAAATCTATTTCTAGACATACATTAAAAAGAGATTGCATTGATATGTTTAAAGAATATAGACAAGCTTTAATTGATAAACTTAGTAATATTTCATCTAGGGTTAGTTTAACTAGTGATATATGGACTAGAACTAATGGTATAAGTTATCTTGTTATAACTTGTCATTGGATAGATGAAGATTGGTCCATGCAAAAACGAATTTTATCTTTAGATGTAATAGAAGAAGCACATAATTCATATACTATTCATAAATATATTACTAAAGTTTGTAAATTATATGGACTAGAAAATAATAAAGCTTTTGCTATTACTTTTGATAATGCTTCGAGTAATACGGCAACTATTCCTCATTTAATTAAAAGTTTAAACCCTGTTATGTAAGGCATATTTTTTCATGCAAGATGTGCATGTCATATTATAAATTTATGTGTTCAAAGTGGTTTTAGTTCTAATGGTACTAGTACTGGCATAGGTCCAATTGATAAAATTAAAATTTTAGCAAAATGAATTCGCACACCAAGTAATAAACGTGAATGGAAGCAAATTTGTATAACAAATAATATACTTGTTAAAGTGTTTCCACTTTCCGTGGAAACAAGATGGAATTCACTTCATCGTTTGCTTTCTTCTATTTTACCTTATAAAGAACTTGTTACTCCTTTTTATAACAATTATACAAGTAGCACACATTTAGTACTTTTTGAAGAAGATTGGACTTTTATTGAATATTGTGTTGATTTATTATCTACTTTTAAAGATGCAACCGAAAGATTTTCAACTCAATTTTATCCAACTACACCGTATTTTATTCCTATTATCTACACAATGTTTGACAAATTTGTAAAATTTAAGAATCATGAAACTTTAAGTTCTTTTGTATATGATATGGAGGAAAAATTTAAAAAATATTGGGAAATAATTCCTCCTATTTATTGTATTGCAACTTTACTAGATCCTTGTCAAGGTGAGGTAAATATAAAAATTTTTTTTAATGTTATAAAGAATTTCTTGATCTTGATTCTATTGAGGACCAAAAGTCCTCAATTAACAGTCTTTTTCGAGAATTGTTTAATGTTTATGAAACAGAAAGGGAGCAATTCAACTTTAATCGAGGAGAAGAAGATTCATACGAAGAAATCGAAAGTAGCAAAAAAGGAAAAGGAATTTTAAACGCAATTAAGGAAGCAGCAAAGAAGAGAATGAAGCTAAAAGGAAAAGCGAGCGGATCGGGATCGGGATCGAGATCAACAACTCGAAGAAGTTCTAGCTTTAATGAACTAGGATTTTTATTAAGTCAAGATTTTTTTGTAGATGAAAACTTTGATCTTCTCCAATGGTGGAAAGAAAACCAAAAACAATTTCCAGTTTTAGCTTCCATGGCTTGAGATGTTTTTGCGGTGCAAGTTTCTTCTGTTGCTTCGGAATCCGCATTCTCGACGTGTGGAAGAATTATTGGAGACCATCGAACCACTCTTAATCCGGATTCATTGTGCATGTTAACATGCCTTAAAGATTGGTTTGATGCGGAATCGCGCAATGTCGAACTTGGAATGGTCAATGAATTCGCTGATAATAATTCAGAAGAGGAGGAAGAAATTTTCAAGGCAATCCGTATAAATTATGAAGAGTAGAGAATAATCTTTTTTTTTTGTAAATTGTATGTAAAATTGTAAATAAGTTTAGTCATAATGAATATTTTTATGGACTACGGTCCCGTGGTTTTTACCCTTCTAACTTTTGAACGGGTTTTCCACGTAAAAAATCTTTGGTCTCCTACTCTCTCCTTTTTCTCCTTTGTTGTTGTTGTTGTTGTTGTTGTTATTATTACATATCAAATTAATTAATGTTATACTTATCTATGTTTAAAATAAATAAATATTTAAAATACAAAATGAATTAATATTTTAAAAACATATTAAATAAATGAATAAATAAATAAATGAATAAAAATTAAGTAAATGATATTTCAAATATAATAAATTATTTTAAATGCAAAATGAATATAATAAATGAACATAAATAAAGATATGCAAAATGATATTGCAAAATGAATATAATAATAATATTCATAATATCATTATTTGTATTTTGAATCAAATATCATTTTATCATAATATCTTTATTATAATATTATATTCATAATATAACTTTATTTTATTATAACAATAATTTTATTAGATAATTTTATAGTAGTTTATTTTTACATTATTATTACATTAATTAAATAAATTATAATATAACTTTATAATAAATTATTGTTAAATTAAATTATTAACATTATTTAGTATAAAAATAAATTTATTAGATTAAATTATTAAAATATATTAATATATATTAAAATAAATTAAAATAAATGTTAAAAAATAAAAATTTTAAATGAAAAAAATGGACCGAACCGGTTTAAACCGGTTCGGTCCGATTTTTGGGCGAACAGGTCCAATGAACCGAGCCGGTTCGCCTCTTTAATAATATAGAACTGGTCCGAACCGGATCGGTTTCCTACCGGTTCAGACCGGTTCTTCTCTGGTTAGGGACGGAACCGGTGAAAACCGATCCGAAACCGTCCTGGTCCGGCCCGTAACCAGCTCTAGGCACAAGGATATAGGCAAGAAGAAGGAATAGACTATGATGAAACTTATGCTTCGATAGCTAGACTAGAAGCTATTAGAATGCTACTTGCCTTTGCATGTTACAAAGATTTCAAACTTTATCAAATGGATATTAAAAGTACATTTCTAAATGGTTTCATAAATGAAGAGGTTTATGTACAACAACCTCCCAGCTTTGAAAAATTCAAAGTTTCCCAATCATGTTTTCAAACTTTCAAAGGCTTTATATGAATTAAAACAAGCTCCTAGAACTTGGTATGAAAGACTATCCAAGCTTTTGATTGAAAAAGGTTTTGTAAGAGGCAAAGTAGACACAACTTTGTTTATTCAACCTAAGGGTAGTGACTTGTTAATGGTTCAAAACTATGTAGATGATATCATTTTTGGATAAACAAATAAATCATTGTGTGAAAATTTCTCCAAATTAATATAAGGTGAATTTGAAACGAGCATGATAGGAGAGCTAACTTTCTTTCTAGGACTTCAAGTAAAATAATGTAAAGATAGAATTTTCATAAATCAAGCTAAGTACACTAAGAACTTGCTCAAAAGATTTGGGATGGATGAGACCAAATCTCAATTCACCCCAATAAGCACATCTATCAAGCTTGATAAAGATGAATGAGGTAAGTGTGTAGACACTAAATTATATAGGTCTCTGATTGGCTTATTGTTATAACTCACAGCTAGTAGCCCCAATATAATGTTTAGTGTATACTTGTGTGCTAGATTTTAATTATCTCCTAGAGAATCACACTTACAAGCTGTCAAAAGAATCTTTAGATACCTTAGAGACACTTTTTTCTTAGGACTATGTTATCCTAAAGACTCTACTTTTGCTCTTTATGCTTATTCTGATGCAGATTTTGGTGGATGCAAAGTTGATAGGAAAAGCACATCCGGTACTTACCAATTCTTAGGGAATAGACTCATCTCATCGTTCTCTAAGAAACAAAATAGTGTAGCTCAATCCACAACCGAAGCTAAATATGTTGCATCCGGAAGCTGTTGTGCACAAGTATTGTGGATTGAGCAAACAAATGAGTGACTATGGAATAGATATGAATCAAATTCCTATCAAATGTGATAATACTAGTACTATTAATCTTACCAAAAATCTCATACAACACTCTAGAACTAAACAGATTGAAATAAGACAGCATTTTATAAGAGATCATGTACAAAAAAGTGATATTGTTCTAGAGTATATAGATACCTTGCATCAATTGGCTGATATTTTTACTAAACCTTTAGATAAAGAAAGATTTTGCACACTTAGAGGAGAATTTGGTCTAATGAATGCACCTTGAACTTGAATATCACCTTTGTATCCTTGGTTAAATGGTTTAAGTTGGTAATGATGAATGCAAGTTAGCAATTTAGAAAATATCTAAACTACTAGTTCATCATATACTTAACTTACCATATTTCTTTAAGAAATTGTGATGGACTTTAGTCGTTAGAATAATTTGATGAATTGTGTGTTTAACACTTGTGTGATTATGTTCTAAATTCCTTGTTAAGTGCTTTACACTCATTTATTTTGAAAAATGGCATAAATTTAGCAAAATCACCATGTTAACTCTTAAAAGACATTTCTCATACAAAAATTGTCACAAAACATACCAAAATGCATTTTCAATGATTTTACAAAGTTGTTTTGCCTTCTACACATCACACAAAATGGTTTCAACTTGCTCAAACCCTATTTTGATCTTAAAAGACTGCAAATGCATGATTTCACTTGTTTTCAAAACATTTTTCTACATAAAAATTGAGGCAAATAACTAAGGGATTAATTCCTAATCACATAGGATCGATTCATTGGGTTTTTCATGCCCAAAAATTCGGGTCTAGCTATGAGGGATTGATCCTTGTTACCATGGGATCGATCCCCTGGCTTTAATATTTTCTGGATTTTGATTCTGCCTAGAAGAAATCAATCCCTTCATTAAAAGGGATCGATCCCTTTGGTCCTGCGCCCAAGAATTTGGCTTTTAAAACCACGATTTTCAATCTTAACAGCCCATATTTACTGTTCTTCTTCCTCCTCTTACTCTCTTAATTGACTTCTTACCCAAAATTTCAATCTTTCTCATTTCTCCACCAAATTTCATCATTCTTCTACGATTCTTCATCATTTTCAATCTATTTTCACTCTTACCTTCATCATTTCAACACTTCTTCTTATCTTGCATGAATTAACTCTACCAAAAACCCATTTTTTTGTGTATTTTCATCCTCATTTTTCTTTTCACTCACTCATCCTTTCATCACACTCTCTTCTTCAAATCTCTTTACCACTACACTAACTTGTTGGGTATTGTGTTGCATGTCACTAACATCTCTTATAATCTCATCTCCACTCCTTTAAAGTCACCACCACCAACTATTTGCTAAAATTCCTTAAAGAACTTTTCTTTATTTTTCATCTTCCAAGCTTGCTCACAATGCCTCCAAGAGTAAAACATACAACCAAGAAACACAATCTACAGCTCCCTCTTCCTCCTTATCCATACCTACAACTTTCAATCGAAGTTTTCGCAATGCGGAAGAAAAGAACCGATTTCATGAAAGCTTTGCCAACATGAAAATCAAACATTGGCAACCCATCAACTTCACCTTTCTTGAAGAAATTAAATTCCCTTACCTTGCTCGATTCAAAGCCTTCAAATGGACCACATTTCTTCACATCAATACTCCCGTTCCATGTAATATCATTTGAGCCTTTTTTTCTCAAATGTCAAATTCATCCACAGTCCTAATGATCGATGCAAAGTTGTTGGGATTAACTCATTCATTATGGGACAATCCTTTGAAGTTACTCCAGACAAGCTTTCCATGGTCTTTCGCATTCTAATGAAGGCCTTATCTATGAAGATGAGAATACTCCTTTAGACTTTCCCATAGTTGATGATCAAACAAGTGATCTTCCTATCTTTGCTCGTCTCCAACATATCATTATTTCTTGGAATCTTCGCCCTTTTGGCACCAAGTACTCACAAGTTCAAAAACTTAATCAATTTTAGCTTCATCACATTCACAATCCCACTACTATGAAGCCTAATCTCATTCACTTCATTTTCCATGATTGGGTAAAGATTGTAGAAAGTGGTGTCAAGCAATCTTGTTTCCTTAGCCATTAGCATATTATCTCGTTGACAAAAGGATTGACTGCTCGTGTGAAGTTGGCGTCCTACATGATCCGAGTATAATAATTAATCTAGGAACACTTCACAACATGGGTTGGTATCAAAATGTGTAAAGTGGCATAGGTGGATAGGAGAAGCAACATACATATCATCTAGCTCTAGCTCCAGCTCCCGATCAAGCTCCCGTAGAGGAAGCTCATGATGCTCCATCTTCATCCACTCCATCAAGTTTCGCTCCTGCTACACTTGACCAGGTCATGCTAATGCTTCAACAATTTAACATAAGTCAGCAAGCTTTTCAACAAGATGTTACAATGCGTTTCAACCAAATTGAAATGCGTTTCACTTCTCTCGAAGAGCACCAGCAGGCTTTTCAATCTAATTTAAACACCTTCCAAGATACTGTCAATTCTTAATTTGCTGGCATGGAGGAGACTCAAACTGCTTTGTATGATGAAGTTCAAAAAATCAAGATGTAATAAGAAGAATTCATAAAGCAGTATCACATGAGCTTTCCCAAGAGGTCTTAAGATAAAATATAACTAGGATATCTAGTTCTTAGGATTCCATGAATGACTAGGATATCTAGTTTAGACTATTTATCTAAAGATTGTTTATGCCGTTTTAGCACATTTATGAATGTCTTTGTGACTGCTCTTTTCTATGTTTATGGCTTGGTATCTCTAGATATTGTCTTCATGAATATTGGCTACCTATTATCTTTATGAAATTATTGTTTATTATTACTTTAAATTGCCAATTTCTTGCATTTACTTATTTTTTTGGACACTAACTCCTTTGTTGGTTGTTATGTATGCATTTGCTAAGAGGGAGTTTAGTGTTTGCTATGACAAAAAGTTGGAGAAGTGGGTAAATTTTATAAACTTTATTATGCTTTAAGTGAGGGGGAGTTTCTTCAAATATTTTTCAAAGCAAATTTACCTTAAGTTTTGTCATATCAAAAAAGGGGAGATTGTTAGCTTTAAATTGACAATTAAATATTTTGAAATGACAAAAACTTAAGCACAATTAAATGCTTAATGTTTATGTGTAAATTTGCATAAAGCTTTTTACAACAATATCAAGTGCAAGTGTATATTAAAAATGTTTTATTACAATGCACTTGGAAAACATGAGATTAAGTAATTTTCCATTGAATTAATTGATTAAAATTTTGAGAAAATTACTTAATAAATGTTTTGGACCAAATTTTCACTTGACTAAGTTAAGAAATACTTACATGGACTTAAGAAATGATTGGGATCAAAGACTACACTTATTTCAACTCAAAATTGCCGAGGAAAGTCAATTTTTCACTACAAGGATCGATCTTCTCCTTCATGGGATCAATCCCTTAATGGCAGAATGCATAAAAGACTGATCAGGACATGAGGGATCAATCCCTACCCTTAGAGGATCGATCCCAAGGAGGCAGAATGGCCCAAATGCTCAACAAAGCTGAAGAGGATAGATCCCTGCCCTTAGAGGATTGATCCTAGGAAGGCAGAATGGTCCAAATGCTCAACAAAGTTGAAGAAGATCAATCCCTTTAGGTTAAGGATCGATCCCATGTCACGTAAATTATGCCCAACGACTAGTTTTTGAGGGTTTCAACAAGCAAAAATGCATTAAATGCTCCAACAACAGTCCTCAACCTAGGGTGCACTATAAATACCAGCATTTATGAGATTGGAGGGTAGAACAAGCACTTATCATCTTCTCTAATAATCAAGAAAGACTTCAAAACGTAAATCTTCTCTTCATCATACTCTTTCTACTTTATTTGTGTATTTCTATCTTTGAGAGATCTTTGTATTATACACAACCCATCTTAAACTCAAATCTATATTCGAAAAGGGGAGTGTAATCTTGTGAGACTATCTTGTGAGGGTTTGGGTAGCTTTACAAGGGATTGGTTAAAGAGGTTTCTTCCTAAACCTACAAATGAAAGTGTAAGAGGTCTCAACACATCTTGAAGTGGTGTGTCTTGAATTCCAAAGAAGAGCTGAATCAGCACCTTAACAAGTGGATCAAGGAGAGAGGACGTAGGCAAGAGAATTAGCCGAACCTTTATAAAATCTTATGTTTGCTTCCTGTCCCTTACTCTTTATTTATTGCATTAGTGAATTCAGTGCATAAACTGTTTTATTTGCTAGTTAAGCCTTTAAAACTCACATTTAGTCGAAAAACTGATTCACCCCCCTCTTGGTAGAGCAAATATATATATCGAGTGGTTCTGCCTGTGTGGCATGAAACCCCGTTTATATACATGTGATATATACATGTTACCTAATGAAACTATTCCAGGCTGTTCAAAAATAGTCATGGGCATATTCCTTAGTTTCTATCGATTAGTGGGACTGGGACGATATATGATCATAGAGATGCCCTTATAGGAAACTTTCCCATTGATAGCTACAATGAGTTAGACATTAGATGTTACCAGAATAGGGATCTATGCCTAGTTTCTCAATAAATGTTACACGTTGTCCAGAGTATGATTCATTTTATATGAAGCTCTAGACATGACATGTTTTTATAGGATATGTGATATGATTGAGATTAAATATGATTTACACATGGTTTTATACCACACATGATATGATTTGAGACTGTACATGTTTTGAAATGTGTTTTAAAGTATATGTTAAATGATTCTGAAACCATATGAGTCTCGTACATGATTATAAACTAAATGTGACATGTTTTGAAATGGATGTTTATACCACAGAATTTTCATACGTTACATATTGAAACCTGTCATGATAATACATATTGCATTGATGCATGATATCCAGTGATACAAGGACACTTAGTGTCGTTAGGATATGATTGAATAAATACTCAAAAGATATCGATTTCTAAATGATACTGGGTTATACACTTGCATGATTTATGCATTTGCATTAGAGACGATATAATCCTAATTTTGTTCTTATATTAGTAACTTATTGAGCCTTCGCTCATTAAACGAGATTAATTTTTCTTACAGATTGATTCGAGTTAAGGGACATGTTGGGACTTCTCAAGTGATTGAATAGTGTTAATGCTCAAGGTCTTTGCTGTTGAACATTTTGGTATTGTAATACTTCTTCCGTATATGCTTTTATTTTCAGGCAATTTCTGTACAATGCTATCAGATGGGATGTAAACTAGGATAATGAATAATGGATATAATGTTTTGATGTCACATGAATAAGTTAGTGATTAGTTGTGGATATTAGGATTGTTGAATTGGGAAAGGCTGCTGTGTTGCGTTGTATTAAGTGAATTTGATTTGCAGGTGCTTAATTGAGGAAAGTCATAAAATACAATGAGGATATTTTCAATCTATTTTTAAGAAATAATAAGTTATGGCTAAAAACGACCCTTGCCTACCTTAAAAAGTACTTTTAAATTAAAGAATGAATGGAAATAATTTAGCAACTACAGTAGCACTAAATACAAACTGTAAAATGAAAAGGAAAAATTTAATCCATAAATTTGTAAAGAAGGAAAAAGCATGAGTATCAAGTGTAAGTCACGGCCTTCGAGTTGTGACATAACAAGAGTAAGATTTTTGTTTGGACTGCATGCATGTGTTATGATGATGTGTCATGATCTCATCCCTGTCCTCGGGAGCTTGTGGAAGAAGAAATTAAATGTCTTAGTCTCCCAGATGCAAAAAGGTAGAGGAGATAGTGATAAATGCCGTGAAGGTGTGTGTATTTGCTTTTCTGGAGGCAAACCAACCTAGAGGAGGCTTGTGCGAACACTGGTGTTTCCACTGCTTATGATTGATTTTCTATTGAGGCAGCTAAAGTATACCAGAAGAATTTTGACAGAGGTCTTACCATAACTTGCGCTGTTCGGAGCGGTGGGAATGCTAATTCATTAATTTAAGATCGCTTTCTAAGCAATAAGAATGCGGTGAACTTTCACATAAAATACATTATGATGGACGTATTTTTTTTTGAAACATATGATGGACGTGTTTTATTCCTTAATTTTGATTACTTGTTCAACATGTTCTATGCAATGTAAGAATATGGAGACGGCTAAATTGATTTGAACCACAAAAGGCAGATTCTCATTTCAAGCTTTTTTTGAGGTAAGAGGCAGAATTAATGAAAATTTGGAAACCAATGAAGAAATGATGATCTTTGCTGCTTTATAATAAAAAAAAAAAAAGAAAAGAAAAGCATGGCTTTTGTCTGGTCTGGTCTAGTCCCATGTCTTCTTGAACGTTGGAGTGAGGCCAATTGGACAGATCCACGGAGATGGGTTCCAAGCTAGAATTAAATATCTTGTCTCAACAACTTAAAAAAGAAGGTTTCAGCTTGGCCAGCGAGGTTAATTATGCTTCTCGCTTCTCGCTAGGGATAGTGCAATGTTGGAAAGACACCAAATTTACGTACTTAAACACCACATGAATCCCCCTAAACAAGGCATTGGTCATGACTTCAACAACTTTTAGATGCATACAAGGCACAAAATTCCAATTTTCTTTTCTGTTGTTATTATTTTGGATAATGCTAAATGAGCAGTATATTAGGCGAAAAAGTTACCATTGAAACCAAGATTGAATATATATCAAAGAAAATTTTTTCAAATAAATGAACATGGTTATATTCTTTCAAAAAGCATAAATCAAGTATGAAAATTTGTATAAATAGTACATCAAACATCCAAGAACAAAAAAAATGAAATGAATCAATTAAACATCAACTTATAAGTTACTACTATTTTAATCATATATAGTAAGATATCTATAGTGGAAATCACTTAAATTTTCTTCACCCTTTTCTTCTTCTTTTTCTTTGTAACAAACAGTGAATAAAACAATGTTAATAACGAAACAAATATCCCGTAACATGATGGGATTGTTAAAGAAAATACAAGGCACAAAAATACTAATAACAAAAAGCAGAAAACTTCTCAAAAGAGAAATATGGAAGTATTTAAATCTAATCATCTAGAAAACAAAAGACCATAAATGAAAACATAAAAATAAAATAACATAAAAACTCTTCCCTAACAAAGGGTCCAAATTAAGAATCATTTTAATAAAAAAAAAAAGTTCTCCCAAAAGCAATAAATTATGTCTTACCATTAGCTTCAGGTACATTTTTTTAAAGCAATTGCCACCGCTTTTATGACAATGTCATTAACAGAAGCTTTAATATCATGCTTCTCTGCAAATTGAGAAAAATTAGAACAATCACAGTCAACATATCTACAAATCAAAAATCAAACTGATGATACAGTAACTCATTCAATACCTTTAAGCTCCTTCCTAAACGAAAGAAGAAGTGAGAAAAATAATAACAACCATAACAAGGTCAGAAACTTACATGCAGACAGTGAAGAACAATGCTATCTTTTTTACACAAATACGGGGAATTCTACAATAAATTAAGTGAGAGATATCAGATTAGTAACACAAAACCAAATCTAGGAAAAAGTTGGCCTCAGAATTTCCATTTAAAAAACCCAATAAGTAAAACTTTAATTATACATGACCTGCTAGCTCACTCCATTTAAATTTTTTTCCGAAGATCAATAATACAATTATTTTAAAAATATGAATAATTTAAAATTCGAAATTCCTATGCAACATAAGAGAAAAAGAAAAAAAAATAAAGTATTGAGTAATTCAACTATTTAAAAATAAAGTGAATCTGTTTCTTACTAATCGATGTAAGATCAAGAAAATGGATATCAATCCAGCAATCGCGTTGGAAAGGAACAAGAGAAGCGAGATCTTGGAGGCGTATTGAGAAACCCTAGGATCATCGTTAAAGAAACGAACGGTCACAATCTCGTAAAGAATGGCAAGGGTGATCGTCGTCATCATCTTAAGGGATCTGATCGTGGATAAGAGGAGAGGCGTCCTCATCGCGTTTCATTGGAGAAGAAGAGGCTCGGCTCCCGAGCGAGCTGCTCAAGTGTCTCAGCTCAGCCATAGCTCGCTTCGGACTATAGGCCAGCTTTAGAAAGCTCTGATTTCACCTCTTCTTTCGACTCGGATTTTCGCGAGTGGTGATGGTAAGAGACGAGACTAAAATGAAAGACGAGAGTAACATATATTTTCAAAAAAATTTAGGATAAATATTTTTATTTTTTATTTTAAAATATAGCTGCGTTTCTTTCTTAGAAACGCCGCTATATGAGTAACTTAGAGGCGTTTATTCATATAAACGCCGCCATTTGCTAAATTTTATGGTGTTTTAATTATAAAACGCTATGAGCTGATAAAAACGCGATATTTAGTAACATTCTATAAAAAACGCCGTTAAATAAGTGTCGCAAAAAAGTTATTTTTGCTGTAGTGTTATCAAGATTTAAATTACTTCAAAGAGATCGATTAACAAAATTGTCAATTAGCTGTTTAATTTCATGAAATCTGTATCGAATAATATCCTTAATGGTATATAGGATAATGATATTACTACCGGTTTACTTTCCAAAATATTAGGCAAGGCTTGCAAAGCTCACAGATGCAACTTGAAAGCTTGAATCCAAACCCTAAGAATTATTATATCTCTAGATATATAGCAAAAAAAAAATTATATATCAATAGGTTAGTTAGATTGCAGCTGCCTAGCCCTACTGGCTAGAGTTAGAAAATTTATATGTCTTTAATGAATGACAGGATAACGGCTTAGATACCAGAAAGCACAAAGGAGAGAAACCAAGTGGCTTTTACCCTTAAAATACAACTAGCAATAGGATATTTCATTTTCCTTGTCTGGCATCCTGACCCACATTAGTTTGATGCCTTAACAACTTGGCTTTGACACAATCTATTTTCCATGTTCAGTAACGCAAAACTGCAGGCTTATCGGTGATCAATTTCCAGACATGCAAAAGCTTGTAGAAATTCAACATGTGCATTAGAAATTATGAAAGCAAAAAAAGAAAGTTGAAAGTAATCATTTTTTTATAATATGAGCTGATTAGCTGCAACAAAAGAAAATGGCAGTCATTAGTCACCATTGCAAAAGACTTGATTCTCTTTTTCTTTCAAAATTTTTCTACTTTTTGGTAGTTGAAGACTCAAAGCAACATCAACTTCGACAGCTTCAACGTTCTAAAGATTGAAAAATATGCTGGCCATTTTCTTCTGTATATCTTTCAAACTGCATTTCAGAACTTCTAAAAAACAATTTCAAACAACAGATCAGGCTTGTAATATTGTAAAAGGAGTTGCTCATTTGGATGCGTAAAAAATTTCATATTGATAAGTTAAGGAGTATGACAACAAACAATATTCAACTACCTAATCTTGTATAGAAATGATACATCCTAACACTTTATTCAACATTTGATGTACGAATAATTAATTTAATATTTGGTTTAAAAAAATAATGATGCACCTGAATATTTGATTCAATATTTAGATACACAGAATTTTTTCCAAATAATAAAGTTAATTTTCTTTTCATATAAAAACACAGCAAATTTACTTGTATGTAAGAATCAGGCAATATTTCTACTTCAACTCATCTTCTATTAGCCTACTTGCAATCAAGAGTTTACTAAGTACTGACCAGATATGATTGATTTTTCTGGAATTAAAGTTGAAAACCAAAAGAGGAAGTACCCTTCACAACACAACTTTCTTATGGAAAATCTGCACGAAGGGATTACCAGTTCGTAGTGAATTGATTAAAAGAAACATCCAGGTGTCAGAGAAATGTCCACTCTGTCAAGAGCAAGAGGAAACAATGGATCATCTTTTCATCCAATGTCAGATAGCAAGGTTTGTTTGGTTCGGTTCAGACTTGACTTTACGGGTAGAAAATCTCAACCCTCATAACATAAACTACTGGATTGATCAGATTTTATTGGTTAGGGACATCAACATGCCCAATACAGTTGAATTCTATTGTCAGGTCTTTACTATTTTATGCGCACTCTGGGTTCACAGAAACAATTGTATCTTCTCAGGATTTGCCCCAAACCCACTTCAGGTCCTATCCCAATACAAGTCCCAAATGAAAGCAACAAGGGAAGCCTTTAAGGAGACAAATCTGCACTGGATGCACAGGCGGAACCAAAGAACTCAGACAAGCACTGGGGAAAAGATCACACCAATTCATCCTGATGCAGAGAATCACATCTGGATGGTGTTCTTGGGAATTAATCGACATCGTAAGACCAATCTTCTTGGAAATAGCGCCTTAATTCGTGAACCGACAGGACATACACATATCCTTTGTGATAACATTACTGCATCTTCCAAGCTGCTGGCAAAGACAGTCATTGCTCAGAGTGTGTGCCTCAAACTCCAGGAAATTGAAGCCAGGACAGTCCTCCTCAAAAACGAAAAAACCGAATGGAACGCACTGTTTGAGGGAAAAGCGAAATTCCATTGGACCTTAAGTTCAGCCATTGAGGATATAAAACAGGCAACAAAGAATATCAGGTTAACCTTGTTTACGGAGTGGCACCCGTTAGCTGATAGACTGAAGTTCGTAGCAAAGGTGGCAGCCATGAACAGAAAGAGCAGCAGCTGGACTTAATCTTGTTTGCTTTAAATATATTTCTTGTTCCTTAGCAAAAAAAAAAAAACACAACTTGGGGCCCAAAAGATAAGAAAAATAAAAATAAAATATAAAGAAAAAAGAATAATTAACCTCAACCATTTCTAAACTTGTCTCAAAATTATTTATGAACTTAGTGTCAACATGAATTGCTATCTCAAATTCCTTAAACCTTCTATTTACATTAATTTTCTAAAATTATTCTACTGATTTGCCATATAGTATAATTATTATCATACACTCTTTTCTTTCAAAAATAAAATATAAAATTGGGATGTAACTTAAGTGGTAACCACATATTTCTTCCTAACAAAATGTGCATTCAAAGTGGAAAAAAGATTAAAAGGCAAAAAAAAAAGGCCAATTTCAAGCCATCCATAATGCTATTTAACATTTTGCAAGATTTTCATTGCATTCTTGATTAAATCTTTATTTCCATAAGCAAAGTTGTATTATATACCTTTTCATCTAAATAAATGAAAAAAAAGTATTTATTTACTTTTTATTTCAAAAAGAAAATCCTATAGTGGGGTAGGCCAAAAATCCTACACTATACCTTTTAAATAGAAATATCATCAGTTATCAAATCAGATGTTTCATAAATTTATCATCTTTTTTTTTCGTAGCAATAATATTGTTAAACCATAAATAACAATTATAAAATTTAAAAAATTAGGATTAAAATCCAATGTTAATAACTTTTTTATGAGATTGTTCACTATATTTGAAATTTGAATCCCAATATACTTCTATTTTCTTTGTTTATTTTTTGGTATAAACTACAAATATTTTCATCTATTTTAACATTCGAAGATTAATCCTGTTCAGAACTTCATCACAATCACAGTTAAGACTCAAATTGCACGATTTTTATAAGAAAATAAATGATAATGATTGCTTAAAAAAAATAAATGCTTCATGTAAGTAATGCAAGGATTCCACTTTTGGAAAAAAGAAAAAAACAAATATGAATTATTTTAATTAAAGAAGTGCAAAAGCTTTCCAATAAATAAAGATTAAACACAAGCTAAATATCGGCGAAAACAAAAAAAAAAACACAATTTAAATAAATAAGAAAACAAAAATCTATTTAATTTTCCATATCCCAAAAATCAAATCTCAAATCCGGATCACCGAAGCCGAGAGATTATAACAGAGAGAATAATGAAAGCAATAGAAAATGTAAACGCTTAAGCGAAAGCTGATTTAGCAACAATGAAAGGCTAATCAATTGGTTGTTATTTTATCTTTGGATCATGTTTCAGTTAGTAAATCAGATTGAATTTATTGAAAGAGTTTTTGGATTCGACTTTTACTCAATACATCTTTAAAGAAAATAAAAAATCTTAACTGTGATTAAATCTCGAATTATAAAAAATTTTAACTAAATTTCGAACCGTTAAAACGGACAAAAATACTTATGATTTAAAAAAAAAATGATTGTTTTTTTTATAAAAATTTTGGCGTTCAAAATTCCTATTAACAAAAAAAAAACTGATTTATTAGCATCAAAACAAAACCTAACGGCCCTCGCGTTGAAATTTCCCTTTTCGTTCTCCAAAATTCCATTTTTTTTCCTTTCCCTGTCTCTCATTTATCTTTTTTTCCAAACACCACCTTCCTTTCGGTTCCTTCAGTTCTTTTAACTGTTCACTTTCTATTATTTGATTTTTTTTTCTTCCCGTATTTGCTTCTGCACTAATTGATATATGACTTTTGTTATGGCGGTGATTTATCTGTTGCCATGAAAAAGCGAGATAAAGAAAAACAACGATTCGTTCGATGAGAGATTTATTTTTGATTTGATTTGTTAGTTTTCATTTGGCCGGAAAAATGAACACGGCAAAGCAGGTGACGTTTCGTGACTTGGTGGAGGAAGCCAAGAAGCGAATTGTGATTTTAGCTATATGCGTCGTCGGATTGTCCTATCTCATGTCGCGTTAAGTTCTCTAATCCCCTTTTTTTGTATTTTTCCTTTAATTGCTACTGAATTTACTATATAATTTTGATTGTTTAATTATTCTTCTTGATCTTCGAGTTAAATTAGAGTAGTGCTTTTATTTAATTACTTGCTATTTGAGTTCATGTAGGGTTTTGACTGGGTTTAATTAGTGTTTTAAAAGAAATTTTATGTGCAATTTTGTTTTGGGGCTTTAATTTTTTCTGTCTCGTCAATTACGTTTTAGGATGGTATTGGATCGGTTATTGTTTATGTAGCCTGCAGGATGTATCATTGGAGTTTTAAGGAAAAAAATTATTTTGGGTTGTTCAGAATTTCGGGATTCAGGTTTTAGTTGGAGCTGGGATTTCGAGTTAGGCTTCTTCATTTTGACTGGAATCACGGTTCTGTATCCTACCATGGTTTAGTCCGTCTAGCATTTGACTGTCTAGGTGATAAATATCCCGTTGCAACCACTAAATGTTTAACTCTTATAGTCCGCCAGGTCATACAGTTCTCTGAGATAAAAATTCTGAATTAACATTACTGACTCGATTAATAGATTTGAATTTAACAGGTTTTCACTTTAGTGAGCAAAGATAGAAGCGTGGATTCCTTTTCCTTTGTACTTATTACCTACAAGTATGGTATAATGCTATCAATTGATGATGTTGCTTCATAGAAAATAATAGTAATTGTTTAAGAATTGTTAAAATGAGGTTAAAAAATCTGCTTGGAAGAACACTTCGACGGCAGCTTAATATAAGCCAGTCAGTGGATTCTGTCGTAGCAAAATGAGGTGTATGATTAAGAACGATGTTTTCAATTCTGTTCTGCTTCAGTTGTTTATAGTTTCATTTGTTTATAATATTTTTTTATCCTCTCTCTTGGGACCAAAACCAAACTAGTTTGGCTTGTCATGGCTTTGTTAAGTCATTTTCTTCTTTATGAACAATTGGAATTAACATTGTAGTGCAGGGAGGATATAGCCTTGCGGAGAAGTATTACATGAAATAATTCATGTAACTGACATCAGTTAGGTGGGATTATGTTTACTTAACCATGTGAGAACTTGAAATTTATCAAGTTCATACCTTAAATTTGCTTAGTTTGGACTTAGAGTTTAAGGTTTAAATAGAAGTTCTCATTTTACATGGTTTCCACTAATTGGTTGCAACTTTTTGAAATGATACTTACACTTTTCCTGTTTCTTGTATCAGTGACAAGCTCCTCAGTTTTGGTTAATTTGCCTGCTGCTGCCTCCTTAATCATTCTCCTTCGGTATTTTTCACTAGATTATGAAATGCGGCGGAAAGCTGCAGTATACAACAGCAAACCTCCATCTACAAATGCATTGACTCCAAAGCAACCACCAAAATTTCCTAAAGTTGTATCTGATTGGAGAAAGAAAGTAAATTCTCCTGTCGTTGAGGATGCAATAGATCACTTCACTAGACATCTTATTTCTGAGTGGGTGACAGATCTATGGTATTCTCGTTTAACACCTGATAAGGAAGGCCCAGAAGAACTGGTGCAGATTATCAATGGTGTTCTTGGGGAGTTTTCAGATCGCATGAGAAATATAAATCTCATCGATTTACTCACTGGGTATAAGTACATTCCACCACTGTTTTTGTCATGATTTTAATTTAGAACTGATTAAGAGGGAACTAATCTACTTCTAGGATGATGCAGGGACCTTATTAATCTCATTTGTTCACACTTAGAGCTTTTTCGTATCAATAAAGCAAAAATTGAAGAGCATCAATCTGAACCAATGACCATCGAAGGTCGAGATACCGAAATAAAACGTGTCCTGGCTGCGGAGAATAAACTGCACCCAGCTTTATTTTCTGCTGAAGCCGAGCACAAGGTTGTTGATTTTTTACTTTGACCTCCCAATTATGCCAAAGTAGTCAATCAATCCAGCATTCCTGCAAGAGTGACTGTATTATTCCTTGATTATATCTTCTACTAACAGTGCCTGGTGCCCTTTTTATTTCAGGTGTTGCAACATTTGATGGATGGTCTCATTTCTTTCACATTCAGGCCTGAAGATCTGCAGTGCTCTTTCTTTCGTTATATTGTCAGGGAGCTTCTGGCTTGTGCAGTAATGCGACCAGTCTTAAACTTAGTGAGTCCAAGGTGATCTGCCTTTCTATTTCTCTTAACTTCGTTCATTATGTTGCTGCACTTCTCAAGCATCTTGAATTTTGGTGACAGGTTTATAAATGAGAGGATCGAATCTGCTGTTATGTCTATGACAAAGGCTAAAGGAGGATTTAAAGCTGCTCAAGATGCATCTCAAGACAAACCAAATGGCTCTTCAAGGATCCCAACTGATCATTTTTCTAAGTTTCTAGACCCTTCTGTTACTGGTGTTGAACTTGTACAGTTAAAAACTGATCAGTACAGAGCTGCTGGAGGCACCACTGCAACCGATAACCTAAATGGAACACATCTTTCGAAGGATCCATTGCTTTCCATGGATACTCGATCTGCCCATTCATGGAGCCCGGTGCCCTTGAACTCTCAAACTGGTGTTGGAAAAGGTATAGTACGACATCGTTCAGGTGGAGAATGGGGTGATATATTAGATCTCATTTCACGTAGAAAGACGGAAGCCCTTGCTCCAGAAAATTTTGAGAACATGTGGACAAAAGGGAGAAACTACAAAAAGAAGGAAGGTGAAAAACGATTAATTGAGCAAGTTCCACAGCAGTCCTCTGCTGGGAAGCCTGCTACAGTGGATCATTCAAAAGCAATATCTAAGACCAGAGAGAAGTGTCCAACCAAACTTAACTCATCTGAGAGTCATGCTGCTCAATCTGCATTAACTGATCAGCACAAAATAGAAAAATCATTCCCACATGAAGCTAGGAATGTATCATACTGCTCTTCAGTTGCATCTTATCAGGAAGATGATGAACGTGACCTTGTTGATTTGGAGGAGGTTGAATCAGAAAGCAGTGATTCTTTTACTTCCGAAGAAGAAGAAACGGGGAATGTAACAGGTCTTGATTCTCCTGGAACTAAAGTTTGGGATCGTAAGAGTAACAGAAATCTGACTATTTCTCACATTCATCATCCACTTGAAAATCTTGAAGGCCGAATGGCGAAGAAGGCTGGTGGAAGGCAAGTTCAATATCGAAGATTAACCAGAACTCCAGGCAGCAGGAAAAGATCTAGATTGACCAGTCAGAAGTTGCCTGTATGGCAAGAGGTTGAGAGGACAAGCTTCTTATCTGGGGATGGACAGGACATACTCAATTCACTGAATGGACATGGAAAAGCTGATGATTCCAGTGATGGTTCTGAGACTGAATACTTTGGTAGACTTCACAGTGGAGCAACTGCATCTTCCTCTGCTGCTTCTATCTCTATTTCCGAAAGTGGTAGTTTAACTACTAATTCCTTGCAAACTTCGTTGGTGGTGGATTCTTTCTTTAAATTGAAATGTGAGGTACTTACTGATGATCAGGATTGACTTCATGTCAGTATGCTAGAATTTCACATTCTGGTACTCTTTACATGATTACTGCAAGATTATTTTCTTTTGCAGGTTTTGGGTGCAAATATTGTGAAGAGTGGCTCTAGAACATTTGCTGTTTATTCAATATCTGTTACAGATGTAAATAACAATAATAGTTGGTCAATCAAGAGAAGGTGCATAAAATGTGCTACGCACTTTCTGTTCTTGTCCTCCCATGATGCATTCTATAGAATTTCATTCTTCATTGCATAGGCATCTCAGTTAGATTTTTCAAAAATGTCAAACCAGTTATGCTTGTCTCTACCTCTATCACTGTTGCTAATTTTTTTAGTTGTTTCCTTCAGGTTCCGACATTTTGAGGAGCTGCATCAGCGCCTTAAACAATTTCCAGAGTATAAATTTCACTTGCCACCAAAACATTTTCTCTCAACGGGTTTAGATGTTCCTGTAATTCGAGAACGGTGTAAATTGCTTGACAGATACTTAAAGGTTAAACACTTAAACTCACATATCGTTCTTTGTCCGTGGGGGCATATCTGTTGAACGTGAGTTATTCAAGTGTATATTTTACTTCTATATTGAGGTTTCTTCCTAAAATATGTTTGTCAGGCTGTTTGATTGCCAATACTTGCCCCATACAGAGTGCCACTATGAGATCTATCCGTAGTTTAATATGAGAAATAACTGTGGTATATGCTTTATATACACTGGTTTTGCTTATCTTTGTATTTTTATAGGAATTATTAATATTTTTGCTTCTTCAGAAGCTCCTGCAGCTTCCTACTATTTCAGGATCGATTGAAGTTTGGGACTTCCTAAGTGTTGATTCTCAGGTGGACTTTTATTTTCCTTTACTATGGAAAAGAGCTGTTCTATTGATTTTTTTCCTGGGAAGAGAAGAGGGGAGCAGGGGTCTCAGATTTCTTCCCTTTTAACCACTATCTCTTATTATATGAACTTTGTAATGCAGACATATGTATTCTCAAATTCTTTTTCTATTGTCGAAACATTGTCAGGTAATTCGGATTTAATCTAGTAAACCGTGTGCATAGTTTGCTATTTCTTTCTTAACCTGTTTTTTGCTGATTCTGTTTTCTGTGTTGCTTGGAAACTTTCTAGTTGACCTCGACGATAATCCATCTGAAAAGAGCAAAAAGGCCTCTAATGTTATGGGGCCACTGATGGGTCCGTTATCTTCCAGGAGGGAACAGTCAGATGCTAAAAGCAAGGAATCTGCATTGCAAATGAAGCCTAATCTGGCAACGGATGGATTAAGAAATGCAAAAGATGTGTCTTATTCTCCATCAAAAATTCCTACTAAAGAACAGGGTAAGTCCTTTGAGGATTCAGGCAGTGATTCTGGTACTAGAATGCAAAATAATTCATTTGTGAGAAATACGGGGAAGAATGATAAAGGAAGAGAGAACGACAGAGTGGAAGATGATTCTGAGTTGCTTCCTGATGTTGCTACGCATTCTACCCTTCCTACAGAGGTAATCAGTTAAGGTCAAATATTTTCCTTCCTCAATCAATGTTTATAGAACTAATATGGCTGTCAAAACCTTGCTTTAATGGAATGTAAAGCTTGTCATATTTAGTATTTTGCAAAGCGACTTGAAATTATGAGGTTTCTAGGCTCCTCAGAGGTTTTTAATGGGCACGTTTTCCATGCAGTGGGTGCCTCCAAATTTAAGTATCCCCATATTGGATTTGGTGGATGTCATTTTCCAGCTTCAGGATGGTGGGTGGATCAGGTACATAAATGTCTATAGAACTATGAACTTATGTCTGCATTAGGTTTTGATCTTCAGCTTAGCATTATCACTTTTAGTTCTAACCAGATGCACATTTTACTGTTCTTTGCATCTGCCTTCAGGCGTAAGGCTTTTTGGGTGGCCAAACAAATTCTACAACTTGGAATGGGTGATGCCTTTGATGATTGGCTGATTGAAAAGATACAACTGCTGCGCAAGGGCTCAGTTGTTGCGTCAGGAATCAAGCGGATTGAGCAGGTAGTCATTTGATCTAAAAAATGATCAAGAAGTGATCTTTCTTTTGAAAAGTTTAGCTAATGTAACTGGTAAAATCTTTTAGTTGTATCAGGGGCCTAAAAAACGAATATCCTCTTGACAAAGTTTGCGAGTGGATTTAATGGATAGATAATATATGTTTATTAAGAACAAAATCAACTGGGATTTTGTTCAGTCTTATCTGGCCAAAATTTTATATTTTTTTACAATTTATCCGTTGTTGCCATTTTGGACCAGTTTTTCTCTCTATTTCCCTGTGCCTAACATTAGTTATTTAGGGCCTATTTTCTGGGACTGGAAGTGGTTTGTTTTAAATGTTCAGAATTTTAAAAAAAGAGCACCTATTGTACGCATATACCCAGTTCTAATAATAGACTGCCTGCAATTCTCATACAGATACTCTGGCCAGATGGAATATTCATAACCAAACATCCAAGTCGACGACGTACGCCATCAGTCAGTAGCCCATCCCAGTCTTCACCTCGTGGTCCGCAATCTTCTGAAATATCTTCACCTAGATTGAGTGATGAGCAGCAACAACTGGAAGCAGAACGTCGTGCAAAATTCGTTTATGAGCTGATGATTGGTAGTTTAGATTATCATAAATGTTTCTTATTAATAATCTTCATTTTTACAATATTATATTATTAAAATGAAAATTTAACCTTAAGAAAGCCAATGAACTTTATTTTCTCAATGCAGACAATGCACCTGTTGCTATTGTGGGTCTTGTTGGTCGCAAGGAGTATGAACAATGCGCGAAGGATCTCTATTTCTTTATTCAGGTAATTTAGAAGATATAAGACTTTATTTTCATTCTTTTAACGTGGAACATTGTCTTATTTTCAGAAGCAGCACTTAAATTAATCATGGGCAATTTATATGTGTTAGTTTCTTTAGATCTGGTTTGCTGCTGTGAGAAGTGAGGGCACCATAGGTTATATTATTAACACCAATCCAGGTAGAACATGATTGGTGCAAGTTCTTAGAGTGGCTGGAGACTTGGTTTTCCTCTTGCCGGGCTCAAATTGATACTTTTGCGCGATTGTTACATCTTAAAACTCATTACAGTTATGATAGCTCATTCTTAACACTTTTATTTTGTTCTCTTTGTGGCAGTCTAGTGTTTGTTTGAAGCTGCTGTCATATGACCTTGTTGAGCTCTTGCTGTTGTCTGCATTTCCAGAGATGGATAATGTATTCAAGCAGTTGCGCGAAGAAAAACACAAGTTTGGTGAATTTAAATCAAACTAGTCACATTACACATGAGTTGAGTTATAGAGATCAAATGGTAAGTCTGGCCTGGTATTTTCCCTCAGGAACAATGTTTAGATTCATGTCTGCCGTTGAACCTTGATTGATGCATCTAGAAGATGTACATTTTCATATTTTACAGTGTCAAGATCATTCTTTCATATACAGGTCCAAATTATGTAACTAGTCCTTTTTTTTTTTTCACTTTCCGGGGAAATTGTAAGTAAATCCTGAGATTACTGAAAATATGAAATGGAAAGCATGTCTTCCTCTCGAATTTGACTCTCAACTGTTAATTTTTTTTTTCTAGTCTTTTCTCTCTTAAAAATGAATGCCGGGAGAAAGATTTATATGAAAATTTTCAGGTGAATGATAGTACGTAAAAATAATTATTAATTAAAATTTAATTAATATTAATTCAACACTAAAATTTCTGACAATTATCAATAAAAATATGTACTTAAAAAATGTATGAAAATTTGTTTTTTTATCAAATTTCGTACACTTAATTTTTGTAACAATAGCTTTCAACTTGTTGGTTTTACCGAGAAGGGAGTGAATCGATTTAATTATTAATTTTTTAATTTTTAAGAACTCAATTAACAAATAAAATAAATTATGCAATAATGTAACAAATACAGTAAATAAAGATAAGGGTAGAGAAGCAAACAAAGTATTTATAGAGGTTCGGTCAATCTCTTGCTTACATCCTCTCTCATTGATTTTCTGGTTAAGGGATTGATTCCATTTTTTCTTGTGAATCAATACAAACTACTTCAAGGTGTGAAGAGACCTCTTACATTTCTTTTTGTAGGCTTAGGAATAACCTTTTTAACTTATCCCCTTGCAAAGCTACCCTCACTCTTACAAGATAACCTTACAAGGCTTACACACGCCTTTGAATAACAGAAATTAATGTGAGTGGGTGATGTACAAGGTGGAATATCACAAAACAAGTACAAAGGATGATTTTTCAGCTTAGAATTCTTTTTTGAGGCTAAGAGAAGTTGCTGAGTGCTTGTTTTGTCTTTAATCTTCATAAATGCCTCTATTTATAGTCCACAGCAACAGCTTGGAACGGTTATTGAAGCATTTAATGCAATTCTTCCCATTGAAACCCTCAAAAACCAGCCGTTGGGCACTGTTTTCGTGATAGGGGATCAATCCTTAGCCATAAGAGATCGATCCCTAAGTTATAGAATCCCTTCCAGTCCAATCTACCAACTAGGGATTGATCTCTTCACTAGGGGATCGATCCCTTGTCTGTTTTCTACACTTGGGAAGTGTATTGCCAACTGAGGATCGATCCCTCAACATGGGGGATCGATCCCTCAAGCTTTTCCTGCACTTTTTGTGAGCTGTTTTGGGAAAAAATGATGTTCTTTTGTGATTCAATTCAGTTCAACACATTCTTTCAATTTTATAAAAGTATTTTCTTGACTTTCTCAATTGAAATCTTAGTCCAAAACTTTGTTAAATGATTTTCTATCATTGTGTCCATTTTAAAGCAAGTTTACAATATAGAGAAAACATTTAGCATTACTTAAGTTTTTGTCATTTCAAAATACTTGTCAATTTAAAGCTAACAATCTCTTTTTTTTTTATATGACAAAACTTAAGGTAAATTTGCTTTTAATATATTTTTGAAAAAAAAATGCTACTCCCCCTCACGATTTGCTCCCCCTTAATTTAAGCATGAGTTTTATAAAAATTTACCACACTACTTCTCCTCCTTTTTGTCATAGCAAAAATCATACAGAAATGAAAACGCAGAAATAAACTCCCCCTAAACAAATCATAGATATAAAGAATATACACCATGGAGAAGTTGTCAATTTAAAGCAACAAAGTCAATGCCATAGACATAAACATAAACAATACGATAGAGACGTAGAATCCTAAGAAGTCACAAACAGAACAAACTAGTCTCATAGAATCATAAACAGTCACAACAATCTAACAAGTCATTAAGTCCTAAGGGTTGTGATACTCTAGACATATCTAACTCAATGCCTCTTAGGAAAAGTCATGTGTTATTGCTCAATAAAGTCGTCCTGCAGCATGCGAACATCTTGGAGCTCATCATACAATGCAGCTTGTGTCTCCTCCATCCTATCAAGACAAGCATCAAGCTGATCGAACCGTTGGGTGACGTTCTGTTTGAAAGTTTGTTGAGAGTTGTTAATTTGATGAAGCATGAGCATGATCTGGTCAAAAAAAGCAAGTGTGGAGCTCGATGATGTTGTAAAAGACGGTTCCTCAGGGGCTTCCTCTTCGGGAGCATGTTCGGGAGATGTTGGATGTTCGTGACGCTTCTCCTATTCTAAGTTATCACCTCTCCTACGTAGGTACCACCCAAGGTTATGCATCATAGCAAGATTGATGGTGGTACTCGGATCCAGAAGAACACCAGCTTCGCAAGAGCAGTCAATGCCTTGGTCGAGCAGGTAGTAGGCCAGTGGCTGATGACAGACAATTGTCTTGGCTCCACCTTGGACAATTTTCACCTAGTCATGAAAGATGAAATGAATGAGCTTGGGTCGAACACCATTGGGTGAATGGATGTGGGGAAGCCAAAATCTATCGAGCTTACGAACTTGAGAATATTTAGTGCTAAAAGGACGAAGATTCCATGAGATGATGATGTGTAAAAGGCATACGAAGACAAGAAGATCACCAGCACGTTCATCAGTAACTACAAACTCCAATGGAACCTCTGCATCCTCATAAATAAGGCTGCCTTCAAGAATGTGGAAGGCAAAAGAAAGTAATTGCTTGGAAACCTCAACATGCCTTCCCATGACGAACAATCTAATCCCCACAACTTGGCACCTATCATTAGGACTCAATTCGGCGTTGGAGAAGAATGCCCGAACGATGTTGCATGGGATCGGAGTGTTGATTTTCAGAAAACGGCTCTAATGGAAGGCTTCAAACTTGGCTAGATATGGGAATCTGATTTCCTCTATGAATTCGTAGTTAATTGGTCGCCAATGCTTGATCCTCATATTGGCAAATTTCTCATGAAATCTACTCTTTTCTTCCACATTTCGAAAACTCCGATTGAAGGCAGTAGGTACGGAGGAAGTGGAAGAGGAGGGAGCTCTACGCCTCTGAGCAGTGTGTTTTACACGATGAGCCATTTTGAGCTAGGCTTGAATGTGAAAAGTGAAGAAAAAGTCTATGAGGAATTTTGTCGAATACTTGATGGGCACTACTTTGGTGATGTGTGGATGAGTTTATGGGGGAATGGGGAACTACCCAACAGCATAAAACCATAGATTAATACACAAGCAACAATGTTGATGAAAGGATGGTGATGAAAAGTGAAAGGGATTGAAAGTTATGGAACCAAGAAGTTGGACAAAAAGAACGGGTTTTGGGTACGTGAAAATGAGATGGAATGAGAGATTGTTCAAGAAATGGAAATGAGTTTGTAAAATATGATGAAATGAGTGAAAAATGCAAGAGATATGATGGAAATTGTGAAGAAACAAGAAAAATTGAGATGTTGGGCGTTAATGGCATTGGAAGTAAAAAAGAATATAAGAAAGATAAAGTTTTGAAAAAAAATGATGATGGGAAGTGAAAGTGATGGAGAAATGATGAAGAACGGTGAAGAAATGGCATGATTTAGTTGAGAAATGAGCGAGATTGGAAGTTTGAGTATGGAGGGAATAGTGGAATGGGTGTTTGCGTGAAGGGGATAATGAATAGTGATGAGGAAGGGAAAAAGTCGACTTTTAAAAGGTCGAATCAAGCATTCTGTCCCGTGGGGACTGGTGCTATGGGATCGATCCCTCATAGCTGAAACCCAATTTTTTAGGCCTGAAAACCCAGGGGATCGATCCTATTGCATGAGGAGTCAATCCCTCAGTCAATTGCCTGAGTTTTTATGCAGAAAAATGATTTCAAAACAAGTGAAATTATGCATTTTTAGTATTTTAAAGTCAAAACAAGATTTGAGCAAGTTAAAATCATGTTGTGTGACTTGTAAAAAACAAAAACATTTTGAAAAATCATTGTTTTGTTGTGTTTTTTGAAGAAGTTTTGAACATGAAAGTGATTTTTAGCAGAGGCCATGGTGATAATGCCAGATCAACAATTTTTTTTAAAAAGGCTAAGTGGTAAGGAATCAACATGGAATTTGGAACATGAGCAAGCAATTGTTTAAACTCATATTTCAGCAAATCACTCTAACAACGAAAATTCATCACAATTCCAAAGAGAAATATGGTAAGTTAAGTTTATGAATAGCAAGTGGTCAATATATTTTCTAAATTCCTAACTTGCATTCATCATAACCAACTTAGACCATTCATTCAAGGTCATAAGGAAGTTAATTTAGTTCAAGGAGCATTCATGAAACCTAGTTCACCTCTAAGTGTGCAAAATCTTTCTTTATCTAAGGGTTTAGTGAAAATATCAGCCAATTGGTGCAAGGTATCTATGTACTCTAGAACAATATCACCTTTTTGCACATGATCTCTTATAAAATGGTGTCTTATTTCAATGTGCTTAGTTCTAGAGTGTTGTATGGGATTTTTGGTAAGATTGATAGCACTAGTATTATCACATTTGATAGGAATTTGATTCATCTCTATTCCATAGTCACTAATTTATTGCTTAATCCACAACATTTGTGCACAACAACTTCCGGAAGTAATATATTCAGCTTCGGTTGTGGATTGAGCTACACTATTTTGTTTTTTGGAGAACCATGAAACGAGTCTATTTCCTAGGAATTGACAAGTCTCGGATGTACTTTTCTTATCAACTTTACTACCACCAAAATTCGCATCGGAATAAGCATGAAGAGCAAAAGTAGAATCTTTATATACCATAGTCCTAAGGAAGAAGTGTCTTTAAGGTATCTAAGGATTCTTTTTACAGCTTGTAAGTGTGATTCTCTAGGAGATGATTGAAACCTAGCACACAAGCATACACTAAACATTATATCGGGTCTACAAGCAGTGAGATATAGCAATAAACCAATCATAGACCTATATAGTTTAGTGTCTACACATTTTCCTCTTTCATCCTTATCAAGCTTGATAGTTGTGCTCATTGGGGTGGATTGAGGTTTGGACTCATCCATCTCAAATCTTTTGAGTAAGTCTTTAGTGTACTTAGCTTGATTTATAAAAATACCATCTTTACATTGTTTAACTTGAAATCCAAGGAAGAAGGTTAGCTTTCCCATCATGCTCATTTCAAATTCACCTTGCATTAATTTGGAGAAATCTTTACATAATGACTCATTTGTGGATCCAAAAATGATATCATCTACATAGATTTGAATCACTAATAGATCACTACCCTTAGATTGAATAAATAAGGTTGTATCTACTTTGCCTCTTGCAAAACCTTTTTCAATCAAAAATTTTGACAATCTTTCATACCAGGGGCTCTCGGAGCTTGTTTTAACCTATACAAAGCTTTTCAGAGTTTGAAAACATGATTAGGAAAATTTAGGTTTTCAAAACCGGGAAGTTGCTCAACATAAACCTCTTCATTTATGTAACCATTTAAGAAAGCACTTTTAACATCCATTTGATATAGTTTGAAATCTTTGTAACATGCAACGGCAAGTACCATCCTAATGACTTCTAGTCTTGCTACCAGAGCATAGGTTTCATCATAGTCTATTCCTTTTTCTTGCCTATATCCTTGTGCTACTAATTTAGCCTTGTTTCTAACTATTATATTATTCTCATCCATTTTATTCTTGAATACCCATTTAGTTCCAATAATTGGATGATCCTTAGGTCTTTCCACTAGAGTCTAAACTTTACTTCTTTCAAATTGATTTAATTCCTCTTGCATAGCCATAATCCAATTTTCATCTTTTAAAGCCTTATGCACATTCTTTGATTCAAATTGTGATACAAAAGCTACATGTTGACATATATTTCTATATGATGACCTAGTTCTAACACCAATATTTGGATCTCCAACAATGTCATTATTTTTCACCTAACTAAGTTCTCTAGGACATCTTGATTCTTTCTCAATTATTTCTTGTTCTAATGACTTCTCATTCTTATTTATATCAAGATCCTCTAATTGTTCCCTAACATCTTTATCTTGAGATTGATCAATTATTGGTTCATCAAATATTTCTACTTCATCATCAAGATTGGTTCTACTAGAGGAACTTGACTCATCAAAAATCACATGAATTGACTCTTCTACAACAAGTGTTCTTTTGTTAAAAACTCTTTAAAGAATAACCAAGAAAAATACATTCATCACTTTTTGCATCAAATTTTCGTAAATTGTCTTTTCCATTATTCAAAACAAAGCATTTGCAACCAAATGGATGAAAATAGCTTATGTTAGGCATTTTTCCTTTGTAAAGCTCATAAGAGGTTTTCTTTAAAATGGGCTTAACCATAGCTCTATTTATAACATAGCATGCAGTGTTAATAGCTTCAGCCCAAAAATTTTGGCAAATTGTTTTCACAAAGCATGGTTCTAGCCATTTCTTCTAAAGTTCTATTCCTCCTTTCAACTACACCATTTTATTGGGGAGTTCTAGGAGCTGAAAAATTATGACTAATTCCATTTTCATTACAATAAGTGTCAAAACCAAGATTTTTAAATTCCTTTCCATTATCACTCCTAATGCTGAGTAACCTTTTTCACTTTGAACAGTTTTGAAAAAGTGATAAATTTATCTAAGGATTCATTTTTCACACCTAAAATGAACACCCAAGTGAACCTAGTGTAATCATTAACCATGATAAAACCATAGTGTTTCCCTCCTAAACTAGTGGTTCTAGTTGGTCCAAAAAAATCTAACTGGAGGAGTTGAAGTGACCTAGAGGTTGTTACACATTTCTTAGATTTAAATGATACTCTTTTGTATTTTCCTCTTACACAAGCCTCACACACCTTATCGTTTTCAAATTGAAGTTTAGGCAATCCTACGACTAAGTCTCTTTTAGCTAATTTAGATAAAACATACATGCTAGCATGACCTAGTCTTCTATGTCATATCTAAGGTTCATCTTCTTTTGTGGCCATAAAGCATACATTTTTGCTATTTAGCTCATCTAAGTGTACAATGTAAATATTTCCTTGTTTATGTCCTATAAAAAGAATTTGATTAGTTTTAGCATTAACAACATGACAACACAAAGCATTAAACACAACTTTGAAACCTTTATCACACAATTGACTAATACTAAGCAAGTTATGTTTTAATTCTCTAACATACAAGACATTTTCAATAATTGAGGAAGAGTTACCAATGGAGCCAATTCGTTCAATTTATCCTTTGGAGTTGTCTCCAAATGTGACTTGTCCACCACTTTTAGGCTTCAAGATTTTGAATTGGCTCTTGTCATCGATCATATGTCTTGAGCATCCACTATCAAGGTACCAATGCTCCTTAAACTTAGCCTTGTAGCAATGCTCTTTCTCCTACACACAAATACATCAAACTTTTACCTTAGGTACCTAAATTTTTTTAGGTCCTTAGGAGTTAGTACTAATAATTTTTGATCCTTTAGGGATCCATTTCATTCTCAATAACTCATCATTTGAATTCAAAACATGCTTGGGCACCCAAATCTTCATAGCTGTTTTTCCTCTAATAATGGTCTTTTTAGATGTGCATGCTTGTGAGGAGTGTCCTAGTTTATTATATAAAGTGCACAGCACAAATTTTTCATTCTTAACAAAAAATTTTTTGAAGTGACTTTTTTTATTTGATGCATTGTAACCTATTCCTTCTTTATCAAAGAATGCTCTTTGGATCTCTAGCATATGATCAAGTTTTTGTTGACCCTTACAAAATCTAGAAAATGAGTTTTGCAAGTTAATGTTCTTTTTATTTAACTCTTCTATTTCTAGATTTGCATTTTCTAATTTCTTTTCACATTCTAGCTTGACATTCATGAGCATCTCATTTTTCTTTTTTAATTTTGAAATCATTTTCTTATATTTTATATTCATGCATTCAAACTCATTTGCTAAATCGTCAAATGCACCTTGCAACTCATCAAATGTGTATTCATTAGTATCAAATGAGTTAGATTTTACCTTTTCATCTTCAATGGCCATAAAGCAAAGGTTAGCTCATTCCTTTTCAACATTTTCTTCATCGAAGCAGTCACTATCACTCCATGTAACCATCATTGCCTTCTTCTTTGGTTTCTTTTCACTTTGTTTCCTATAAAAAGGACAATCAAATTTAATATGATCAGGTTTTTTACATTCATAACAAATGATTGGATGCTTTTCTTCCTACTTGTTTCTTCTTTATTAGAGTCTCTCTTAGGGGGTTTCCTAGAGTTTCCACTAGCTCTCATCCTCATGAATTTGTTAAACCTTTTTGCAAATATAGCAATCTAAAAATCCTCATTATCACCACTTTCATCATGATCATCTTTGGATTCCTCATTTATGGTGGATTTAATGCAACTCCAACTTTCTTAGGAGGTTCTTGATTCCTTTGAGTTTCATCTCATGGGATCTCATAGGTGAGTAGGGATCCCATGAGTTCATCTAAAGAAAGAGTATGGGGATCCTTAGATTCCTTAATAGCTGTTACTTTACCTTCCCATGATTTAGGTAAGCTATTAAGAATCTTCTTCACCATTTCAACATTAGAGCATGTTTTTCCTAAGGACTTGAGACCATTTATAATATCAGTAAATCTAGCAAACATGTCACTAATGGTTTCATCACTCTTCATTTTGAATAGTTCATAATCTTGAGTGAGCATGCTTACTTTAGTCTCCTTGACTTGTGTAGTTCCCTCATAAGTGATTGCCAACTTATCCCAAATTTGTTTTGCATTTTCACATCGTGAGACTCTATTATACTCATTAGGTCTTAGTGCATAAAAGAGTACGTGCATTGCCTTAGCATTTAATTGTGCCATTCTAAAATCATTTGTGTCTCATTCATCCTCTTTCTTTGGCACTTCCTCCCCATCAACTTTTTCAATAGGAACTAGGAGACCTTTAACAATAATTCTCCACACTTCATAGTCATTAACTTGAATGAATAACATCATCCTAGTCTTTCAATATGCATAATTTTTATCATTGAAGAGTGGTGGCCTAACTATAGAGTGTCCATCTCTTCCTAAGGGTGTAGCTAAGCTATTTTGAGCCATCTAGATCGAGCCCAAGCTCTAATATCAATTGTTGGCTCTACCGAGAGGGGTGAATCGATTTAACTACTAATTTTTGAACTTTTAAGAGCTCAATTAACCAAGAAAACAAATTATGCAATAATGTAACAAATGCAGTAAATAAAGATAAAGGAAGAGAAGCAAATACAGTATTTATAGAGGTTCGGTCAATCTCATGCCTACATCCTCTCTCCTTAATCTTCTTGTCAAGAGATTGATTCCACTCTTTCTTGTGAATTAGTATAAACCACTTCAAGGTGTTGAAAGACCTCTTACACTTCCTTTTGTAGGCTTAGGAATAACCTTCTTAACCTATTCTCTCGCAAATCTACCTTCACTCTTACAAGATAACCTTACAAGGCTTACACACCCCTTTGAATAACAGAAATTAATGTGAGTGGGTGATGTACAAGGTGAAATATCACAAAACAAGTACAAAGGATGATTTTTCAGATTTGAATTCTTTCTTGAGGCTAAGAGAAGTTGCTGAGTGCTTGTTCTGTCTTTAATATTCATAAATGCCTCATTTATAGTCCACCAACAGCTTGGAACGGTTGTTGAAGCATTTAATATAATTCTTCCCGTTGAAACCCTCCAAAACTAGCTGTTGGACATTGTTTTCATGATAGGGGATCGATCCCTAAGTTTCAGAATCCCTTCCAGTCCAATCTGCCAACTGGGGATCAATCCCTTCACTGGGGGATTGATCCCTTATTTGTTTTTTGCACTTGGGAAGTGTACTGCCAACTGAGGATCGATCCCTCGAGCTTTTCCTGCACTTTCGTGAGCTGTTTTGGGATAAAATGATGTTCTTTTGTGATTTCAATTCAGTTCAACACATTCTTTCAATTTTATAAGAGTATTTCTTGACTTTCTCAATTGAAATCTTAGTCCAAAACTTTGTTAAATGATTTTCTATCATTGTGTCTGTCGTAACGTATTAAGTTTTTGGGAAAACCTAATAGCTAGACACAAAACTATGGAGTCGCCACCAACCATTCTAATTTAGGTGTGATTGGTCACCTATTCAAACTAAGGATAAAGCTTGCTCTACGTTCAAAAATACTAAGGTTCGGGAGTACGGTTACGTGTAGGGAAGGATTAGCACCCCGCCAACGCCCATCCTAAAATGGTGCCAACTAGATTTAGGTTATCTTTATAATTTGCTTTGAGTTCACATTAATTTCGATATACTTATGTATTAGGAAAATTTCTAAGACTTTTCCATCAATTTGGCTCCAACATTAGAAATTTCCCTCACCTAAAGATATTCAAGGAGTCTCAATTGACTTTTTTGAACTCTATCGTCGGATAAATTTTAATATTTTATGAGGTTCCTTTTTTAATCTTATCTCTAATTTTGACTCTATATTCATTTTATTAATTTCTTGGACTTTTTATTTATTTTAATTATTTTTATATTCTCATTCATCTTATTTTTAAAAGATAAACGTGAATTATGTTTTATTGAAAATTCACTCTTAAGCGTCCCATCAATTTGGCTCGGCTCAAAAGGAACCTCTTCACCTAGAAATTTCCAAGGAGTCTCAATTGACATTCTTGAAATTTCATCATCGGCATAATTCATACTTATTTCTTATTTTATTTTTATTGTACTCTTGTCTTCATGTCACATTTATTTATTTATTTATTTATTTATTCATTCGTTTATTTATCTAATTTTTATTCATATTTATTTATTTATATTTATTTAATCTTAAATAAATATGAATTATATTTTATTGAAAATTCTCCAAAATGTATTCCATCAATTTGGCTCAACTTAAGGAAGAATCCTCTCACCTAGAAATTTCAAGGAATCTCGATTGACTTTCTTGAAATTTCATCATCGGTACAATTCACACTTATTCTATAAAATCAAATTTTCAATCTAATTCTTATTTCTTATTTATTATCCTTTTTATTTATCTATTATTTTTGTTTATGCTCATTTAATTTTAGTCTTTACTGATTAATTTTCATTCATTTCATTTATTTCATATCTATTTAATCTTAAAATAAATATGAATTATATTTTATTGAAAATTCTCCCAAAAGTATCTCATCAATTTGGCTCAACTTAAGGGAGAATCCTCTCACCTAGACATTTTAAGATGTCTCAATTGACTTTCTCAAAATGTCATCATCGGTAAAAAAAAACTAAAATTACTCTCAAATTATTAGATAATTTGATTTAAACCTATACCAAATTTATGTGTACGAACTATGATTAACCATGCTATTTTAATAGTTGTTTTTTTTTATAAATATAAACATAGCAGAAATTGTATTTTATTCTATTCTACAAACACCTAAACGTAAGAATTAAAAGAATTATTTATTATTACAAATTATTTAAGTCCATTAATCATCTAATTAATTTCAATGTTACCTAAAGCATTAAAGAATTAACCAAATGGCCTGACAAAAATAATAAAATGATGAATAAAACAAAAGTGAAATAACATACCAAAAGAACTTGCCTTTCCCGCTCACGTACACGAGGAACAAGAATTTGCTTTTCCTTTGTCTTTAACGGTGCAGCAAGCAACGATATTGGGAGCAAATGGTAGCACGACAGACTAGGATCGGTGGAGCAAAAGGACAGCAATCTTGGTAGGAATGAGCTCGGTATTTTGTTTCCTTTGTTTCATGTTGACCATAAATAGAAAAGCTTTTAACCTCGTCTTTTTCCTTTGCTCGACGCCGTTCCAGCTAGGTTCAATGCAGGAGTTTCCTTCACGTAGCAGGAGTAGCTATGGAACTCAGCAGTGGTACGGCTCATTCCTAGCAGCAGCTGCTGGTTTTCCTTGTCTCTGGTTTGCTGCGTTCTTTCTTCTCATGCCCGCAGCAAGTGAATAAGGGAGCGACGATAAGGCGTGGTGGCAGGCAGTAACCAAGGACAAGCAGCTGCAATGTAGCAGTGATGGGATGAGGCGGTGGAGCAGCTTGAAGCCTAATCAAGGGTGCAGCAGCAGTTTCGGGTATGAAGATGGAGAAACGGGAGCAACTTAGGAGTCCAGGCAGAACGGGAAACTTGACGCGGGCAGCTGGAGCAGCAAATTGAAGGTGCAAGAAATCGATGAAGCACGGTGTGTAAGGAGCGTAGAACAATAGATGCTTCAATGCAGTGTCCCAACGTAGCAGCAATGCGCAACAATAGGGAACTACAACGAGGACGCAACAAAAGGATGTGCGCCCCAGGCCACCGAGCGATGATGTTGAGACGTAGAAGACGCAGGCAATCCGGATCCTCTTGGCCGATGGCAGCTTTTTCACTAAGAAAATTTTTTTAGGGTTTTTCTTTTTCTCCCCTTTTTTGTCAACCAGCCTCCCCCTTTTAACCCTAGTAGGCTCTCTCTTGAACCCCTAAAATAAGGAGTGCTTTTTCCCCCCTTTTTTTTTAATTTTCCTTCCTTTTCTTGATACGGGTATTAAACCAACTTTATTTCCTTTCCATCCATGCACCAATTTGAGTTTGACTTGTATTTTCATTGATTCTCACTTGATTCACTCATTAATTTTGATTTTCTTTCTAAAATTTTCAAATTTTTTACTTTGCCTTAGTTTTAAGATTCTAATTTTTTTTCTAAGTTTCCCTTCTTTGATCACTTTATCTTTTTGTTATTTTTTTTGTATTTTTTTATTTTCTTTTCATTTTTATTTTTTTAACAATAAACAAGATAGTAATACAAAAATTAGATTCATCTTCTAATTATCAAACCCAATAGGCCTAATAACATTAAAAGACCCCAGACAAAATGGGGTGTCTACAGTTGCCCCTCTTTGTACATTTGTTATGAAATAGTAATTGTGCAAAGACATAGACATCCATTTTGTCCGCATCTATTTTATTATTTTTCCTTTTTTTTATTTTTTTTGTTCCCTTTTTCTTGTGGATATTTACTCATTCTAAAAGAAATTGATTTTCATCATGAAAATGCTCCTCTAAACTTTAAATTTTCCCATTTTTTTTAATCTTTCACCTAAAGTGCTCCTTCAACTAGGAAGGCCTTGGGATCTTTTTTTTTTTTAGAAATTTTCATCTCTAAAATGCTCCTTCGACTAGAAAGGCCCTGACACTTTAAATTTTCTAATCTCTTAAATGCTCCTTTGACTAGGAAGGCCCTGAAACTTTAAATTTTCTCATCTCCAAAATGCTCCTTCGACTAGGAAGACCCTGAAACTTTAAATTTCTCATCTCCAAAATGCTCATTCGACTAGGAAGGCCCTGAAACTTTAAATTTCTCATCTCCAAAATGCTCCTTTGACTAGGAAGGCCCTGAAACTTTAAATTTTCTCATCTCTAAAAACACTCAATTATGCCCGGAGGTTTTATAAATTATACCCTGTGGTTTTGAGAAAAGCATGCTCAAAGGTCTTACAGGTTGTACCTGGAGGTTTTAGTGAATCACGCCTAAAAGTCTTATTGATTGTATCCGGAGGTTTTAATGAATCATGCCCAGAGGTCTTATAGATTGTACCCAGAGGTTCTAATAAATCATGCCCGGAGGTCTTATAGATTGTAACCGGAGGTTTTAGTGAATCATGCCCGGAGGTCTTACAGGTTGTACCGGAGGCTTTGATTTTATCTCATCATTTCAATTCAATCTTTTAGATCATCTTATCATTCCAGTTTCTTCTTTTTGTTATTGTCTATCACATTTTTTGCATCTCATCACATCTTTCAATCCCTTTTTCATTATCCCATCATAACCATACCTTTTTAGTTTCCTCTTCCTTTCCAAATTTTTAACATTTTTCTTTCAAAACTTCATATCTTTTTCGTCACATCTTATTCCTAGTCCTTCTCACATTTTCTGATTTTCTTTTTCTTCTTTTTTTTATAAAATTTTTCAAAACTTTTGTCATCTAATCTTTCAAAACTTTTTATCCTATTGTCTTAACAAATAGTTCAAAAATTTTTTCTTTTTTGGTGTAAAAATGCATATAATGAAATGTCATGCATGTCATGAATGCAATGCAAATGATAAATAATGCCTTACCAAGTCACATCATCAATCTACCATATTCCTCTCTTCAAAAATTTGTCATCCTTTAATCTTCTCTCTGCCTTATCATTCAATCTTTCAATGCCTCATCATTCTTCTTTCTTCAAATTTAGCAATCCTAAAATCATTTGCCCCGTCATCATCGTTCATTCAGTCTTCTTCTTGCCCCACAATTCTTCTTTCTTTAAATTTAGCAATCATCACTCATTCAATTTTTCGATTGCCCCATCATCATCATTCATTTAGTTTTCTTCTTGCCCCACAATTCTTATCAAATTAAAATTCATCTATCCAAATCATACCAACAAAATCATTCCAAACTATTCACAAGAAAACTTCACCACTTCTCATATCTTCAAGAAAAATCATGCTCTCATAACAATCAAAGATTGCCCCAAAAATTGTCTTACAAACACCATTACCACACTTGATTTCTTTAAAACAAGAGCTTGCCCCCATAAGATTACAAAACTCTCATTTTTCACTTCTTCAAGCTTCTTTTTGAAAATAGAAAATTGCCCTACATAATAATTTTCCAAGATAAAAACATTTGACATTTAGACCTCTTAAAAAAATTGGTGATTACTATTGAGAACAAATAGAATGAGTCATAACTTGGTCTAGCTGAATAAACGAATCGATTAAGTGCATCAAGGATGCTTGGTTATTAAGAAAGGCTTTATTTATCAATGTCTCTTCATCCAGGCTCACAAATGAAACAAATTCCTTGAAAATCAAAATTCTTTTTGTAAAAATAACTTTCACAGAACACAATCCATTTTAGCACTCTCTTGATTTCTTGATACGTGGACTTTAACAAATGTCAAGACTAGCTATGATGGCTCAAATTTCGGGGTAAGGAAACCAAAGATACAAATCTCAAGTCAAAATTTCAAAGTGAAGGTTTTTGAATTTCTCAAAAGGTCTTGACTGAAAGCATCACTCTGGTTTATTTTCTTTCTTGTTATTGCCTTAGCATAGTTACAAACAATGGCCTTGAGTTGTTTCAAATTTGCTTTAGACTGCCCTTTCATGGGTTTTCACCCTACAGCTTCATTCTCTTTTTGTTCTTCTTCTCTTTTTTTTATTGATTATTCTACCATGCATTTGAGAATTCAAATTTCATTCCAAACTCAGTAATGATGATGGTTTCTCAAAGAAATGCTTTTCAACACAAGCATCTTTTTTTGATCAAAATGGACTTTTAAGCATGTACCGTAGGCCAAGGTTTAGGGTTTTCAAAGAGTGGATAAATAGGCCCAAAATAAGTGTTTTCAAGGTTTATCGAACCAAGGATCATTTCTTCGATTGTGAACATCTGTCCTTCCCACTCTTCGAAACATTTTTCTTTTCTTTTCAAACCTTTTATTCTCATTCATTTCCTTTTTTCTTTTTTTTTTCACATCTACCTTTTTCATTTTTTTCAATTTCTTGTTTTTTTTTTCATATTGATTCCTATCTTCACATATCCTTCTTCCCACATTTACCCCTTAATAAGGGCATCATTTTCTTGTATTTGACATAAGACCAATCACTAATGCTTCTAAAACTTCTCTGATGTATTTGCCTCTCCAATGTGGAGGGTGATCCTTGGTCAAGGTTCATTTAGAAAGAAATCAATAAGCTCAAAAGGGGTAACAAAGGGATGATTTCATTTCAGTTATAGGAATATGAAAGATGGCCATTTGTCATATCAGATATTGACACTTCTATTGAAAACCAATCCTCAAGATGAAAATTTGGCATTTGAAATCATTTGAATATCCCTCGTGCATGGTTTCATAATCAATTTTTTCTTTTTTTCTCTTCTTTTTTAACTTCTTTTTTCTTCACTTTTTTTTTTCACAACTCATGCCCAGAATGTATCAACTCAATTTTATGAAGGCCATATGCAACAATTTTCATTATCATGGTTTAAAATAGGAAAAAGGATATCAATCAAATTAAGAATGGCCATTAAAAGATGATGAGGTTATCAAAAGCTTGGCTCTTTCAATAATTTTGCCCCAAGGTGTAGCGAAGGATGATTCAAGTTATGAGAAAGAATTTTGGGTTGATGTATTTGGGACTCTTAGCTTGGCCTTAACATCTATCAAATTTTCGAATACAAAGTCCTTAAGAGAATGCTACGTGAATTGGTCCTTCAAAACAGTTCAAAACGTTTTGCAAATTCATTAGTCATTTCATTGCCTTAACGAAGATCATTGACTTCAAAAGTTTACCAGGGTAGGCAAAAATGAATGAATTTCAAGCTTGTGTTTCTTTATGGATTCCAAGTTTTCATTGAATTGGAAAGTATACTGGAAATGTAATGGCTAGGTTTATTCGTTCTCAATAACAATCACCAATGTTTTCAAAATTATTTTATTTCATCTACTTGGAAAAAAAAATATGGAAAGCTTTTCAAAACATCTTGATGCAAATTTCAAGAATCTTGAGAACGTCTCACATCCGTAAATTACATATAGGAAAACTTGGCCTATGGAGAAGCAGACTTCCATTGTTCAATAAGCTCTTGAGTCAAGGCACCACTACTGATGAGTTCTTCAACCTTTTCCTTTAACCTACACTTTTCTGTTGAATGACCAATTGTCCCCATGTGATATTCACATTTGCTATTTGGTTCATAACTCTTTGCTGTTGGGTTTGGAGTTGTTTTCAAAGGCATAGGCACCAGATACTGGTTCTTTATTAGAAAAGGCAATAGTTTAGAAATTGGAATTGGCAATCTCTTTACACCGTTTCTTGGCCTTCTTGGATTGTTTGGTAGGGTGGAGAGTGATTGAGGACAAAAGTTAGGTTGAAAAACATTTTGAGAATTGACTAATAAGGATATGGACAAAGGTGGCGGGCTTGTTGCATAGGGTATGGGTAATATGGGGTATAACTTTCATATTGCTTTTCATTAGTCACAACCTGAACATCTTGACTCTCGTTATTGAATGTTGCACCTCTCATTGTATTTGCCCATTCGATCTTCCCGCTTTTTATAGCATATTCGATTATCTCACCAGAGAGTACCATATCTGTAAAGTTTTTGGCGACATTACCAATCATTCTCTCATAGTATGGAGCCTTAACAGAACTGTCGTCTCTTTCTCCGTAATGGGAGGCTGAACCTAAGCGGCAGTGTCTTCATCAACTCCCTTCCCTTTTGCCAAGCTCATCATGATGTCCATCATCTTGGCCAGTTGTTCCTTAGACTCTTCTTGGGCCCCGATAATCTCTTGTTGCACGCTTTCTATTCCCTCAATTCGTGCCAATTGTTTATTCTCCATTACTCTTGTTTGCAAACAAGTATCATGTAGGTGAGTGGCGATTTTGATGGCCGAGCTATCTTCTCACCTTTATTACCATAGTCTAAGTCCAAATGCCATGATATGCAATTACAAACCTATGCATGAGATGCATGCTCAATTTATGTATGACCAAAAATGTCTAGATGTATAGGTGCAATGTCCAAATTGACATGTTATGCATCGCAAAATCAAAAGAAAGCCTCATGTGATGAATAGACACATTTTATCTCTTTATTTTGTTTATTTTGATTTTTTATTATTTTATTTCTTGAAAAGAACAAATTTTCCTTCATGTGTCTTGATCCTTGGTTATCTCTACAAGATGAGATGGCATGGCTCCAGCTTAAGTTGGCTTCTTAGGTTTCTCTATATGCTTGGTTTGGATAAGTCAGAATTCTAAAGGTTCTCAAATTGTTCCTCACTACCGTCCATATGGAACTAGTAAGGCACCCAATCCTCACCCATCACAGGTTACAAACGGAAAGGTTCAATTTGAGTGGGAATATTTCGCTAGCCATTGCGGAGGTATTACCTCACGAGAGCGTAGTTACTTTACTTCCTCCTAAAAGGATAGAGCCCGAGTAGAAGGCTGATGTATGCAAATGCACGTGAAGTGTGTGTTGAAGGAACATGTAATTATTAATGTCTTTTTTTCTTTTATAAAATTTAACACTCTTAAGATGAATCTAAGATAACCTAAAACCAATTGTTGGCTTGACCCTCTAACATCCCCAGTGGAGTCGCCAAACTGTCGTAACATGTTAAGTTTTTGGGAAAACCTAATAGCTAAACACAAAACTATGGAGTCACCATCAACCATTCTAATCTAGGTGTGATTGTTCACCTATTCAAACTAAGGATAAAGCTTGGTCTACATTCAAAAATACTAGGGTTCGGGAGTACGGTTACGTGTAGGGAATGATTAGCACCCCCACAACGCCCATCCTAAAATGGTACCAACTAGATTTAGGTTATCTTTATAATTTGCTTTGAGTTCACATTAATTTCGATATACTTATGTATTGGGAAAATTTTTAAGACTTTTCCATCAATTTGGCTCCAACCTTAGAAATTCCCCTCACCTCAAGATATTCAAGGAGTCTTAATTGACTTTCTTGAACTCCATCGTCGGATAAATTTTAATATTTTATGAGGTTCCTTTTTTAATCTTATCTCTAATTTTGACTCTATATTCATTTTATAAATTTCTTGGACTTTTTATTTATTTTAATTATTTTTATATTCTCATTCATCTTATTTTTAAAAGATAAGCACGAATTATGTTTTATTGAAAATTCACTCTTAAGCGTCCCATCAATTTGGCTCGGCTCAAAAGGAACCTCATCACCTAGAAATTTCTAAGGAGTCTCAATTGACATTCTTGAAATTTCATCATCGGCATAATTCATACTTATTTCTTATTTTATTTTTATTGTACTCTTGTCTTCATGTCACATTTATTTATTTATTTATTCATTCATTCATTCATTTATCTATTTTTTATTCATATTTATTTATTTATATTTATTTAATCTTAAAATAAATATGAATTATATTTTATTGAAAATTCTCCAAAAAGTATTCCATCAATTTGGCTCAACTTAAGGAAGAATCCTCTCACCTAGAAATTTCAAGGAATCTCGATTGACTTTCTGGAAATTTCATCATCGGTACAATTCACACTTATTCTATAAAATCTAATTCTCAATCTAATTCTTATTTCTTATTTATTATCCTTTTTATTTATCTATTATTTTTGTTTATGCTCATTTAATTTTAGTCTTTACTGATTAATTTTCATTCATTTCATTTATTTTATATCTATTTAATCTTAAAATAAATATGAATTATATTTTATTGAAAATTCTCCCAAAAGTATCCCATTAATTTGGCTCAACTTAAGGGAGAATCCTCTCACCTAGACATTTTAAGATGTTTCAATTGACTTTCTCAAAATATCATCATCGGTAAAAAAAACTAAAATTACTCTCAAATTATTAGATAATTTGATTTAAACCTATACCAAATTTATGTGTACGAACTATGATTAACCATGCTATTTTAATAGTTGTTTTTTTTTATAAATATAAACATAGCAGAAATTGTATTTTATTCTATTCTACAAACACCTAAACGTAAGAATTAAAAGAATTATTTATTATTACAAATTATTTAAGTCCATTAATCATCTAATTAATTTCAATGTTACCTAAAGCATTAAAGAATTAACCAAATGGCCTGACAAAAATAATAAAATGATGCATAAAACAAAAGTGAAATAACATACCAAAAGAACTTGCCTTTCCCGCTCACGTACATGAGGAACAAGAATTTGCTTTTCCTTTGTCTTTAACGGGGCAGCAAGCAACGATATTGGCAGTAAATGGTGGCACGACAGACTTGGATCGATGGAGCAAAAGGACAGCAATCTTGGCAGGAATGAGCTCGGTATTTTGTTTCCTTTGTTTCACGTTGACCATAAATAGAAAAGCTTTTAACCTCGTCTTTTTCCTTTACTCGACGCCGTTCCAGCTAGGTTCAGTGCAGGAGTTTCCTTCACGTACCAGGAGTAGCTATGGAACTCAACAGTGGTACGGCTCATTCCTAGCGGCAGCTGCTGGTTTTCCTTGTCTCTGGTTTGCTGTGTTCTTTCTTCTCATGCCAGCAGCAAGTGAATAAGGGAGCAACAATAAGGCGTGGTGGCAGGCAGCAACCAAGGACAAGCAGCTGCAATGTAGCAGTGATGGGATGAGGCGGTGGAGCAGCTTGAAGCCTGATCAAGGGTGCAGCAGCAGTTTCGGGTATGAAGATGGAGAAACGGGAGCAACTTAGGAGTCCAAGCAGAACGGGAAACTTGACGCGGGCAGCTTGAGCAGCAAACTGAAGGTGCAAGAAATCGATGAAGCACGGTGTGTAAGGAGCGTAGAACAATAGATGCTTCAGTGCAGTGTCCCAACGCAGCAGCAGTGCGCAACAATAGGGAACTATAACGAGGACGCAACAAAAGGATGTGCGCCCCAGGCCACCGAGCGATGATGGTTGAGATGTAGAAGACGCAGGCAATCCGGATCCTCTTGGCCAATGGCAGCTTTTTCACTAAGAAAATTTTTTTAGGGTTTTTCTTTTTCTCCCCCTTTTTGTCAACCAGCCTCCCCCTTTGAAACCTAGTAGGCTCTGTCTTGAACCCCTAAAATAAGGAGTGCTTTTTCCCCCCCTTTTTTATTTAATTTTCCTTCCTTTTCTTGATACGGGTATTAAACTAACTTTATTTCCTTTCCATCCACGCACCAATTTGAGTTTGACTTGTATCTTCATTGATTCTCACTTGATTCACTCATTAATTTTGATTTTCTTTCTAAAATTTTCAAATTTTTGACTTTGCCTTAGTTTTAAGATTCTGATTTTTTTTTCCAAGTTTCCCTTCTTTGATCACTTTATCTTTTTGTTATTTTTTTTGTATTTTTTATTTTCTTTTCATTTTTATTTTTTTAACAATAAACAAGATAGTAATACAAAAATTAGATTCATCTTCTAATTATCAAACCCAATAGGCCTAATAACATTAAAAGACCCCGGACAAAATGGGGTGTCTACATTTGCCCCTCTTTGTACATTTGCTATGAAATAGTAATTGTGCAAAGACATAAACATCCATTTTGTCCCCATCTATTTTATTATTTTTCCTTTTTTTTATTTTTTTGTTTTGTTCCCTTTTTTTTGTGGATATTTACTCATTCTAAAAGAATTTGATTTTCATCATGAAAATGCTCCTCTAAACTTTAAATTTTCCCTTTTTTTTTAATCTTTCACCTAAAGTGCTCCTTCAACTAGGAAGGCCCTAAGACCTTTTTTTTTTAAGAAATTTTCATCTCTAAAATGCTCCTTCGACTAGGAAGGCCCTGACACTTTAAATTTTCTAATATCTTAAATGCTCCTTCGACTAGGAAGGCCCTGAAACTTTAAATTTTTTCATCTCCAAAATGCTCCTTCGACTAGGAAAGTTCTGAAACTTTAAATTTCTCATCTCCAAAATGCTCCTTCAACTAGGAAGGCCCTGAAACTTTAAATTTTCTCATCTCTTAAATGCTCCTTCGACTAGGAAGGCCCTGAAACTTTAAATTTTCTCATCTCCAAAATACTCATTCGACTAGGAAGGCCCTGAAACTTTAAATTTCTCATCTCCAAAATGCTACTTCGACTAGGAAGGCCCCGAAACTTTAAATTTTCTCATCTCTAAAAACACTCAATTATGCTTGGAGGTTTTATAAATTATACCCTGAGGTTTTGAGAAAAACATGCTCGAAGGTCTTACAGGTTGTACCCGGAGGTTTTAGTGAATCACGCCTAAAGGTCTTATTGATTGTATCCGGAGGTTTTAATGAATCATGCCCGGAGGTCTTATAGATTATACCCAGAGGTTCTAATGAATCATGCCCGGAGGTCTTATAGATTGTAACCGGAGGTTTTAGTGAATCATGCTCGGAGGTCTTACAGGTTGTACCGGAGGCTTTGATCTTATCTCATCATTTCAATTCAATCTTTTAGATCATCTTATCATTCCAGTTTCTTCTTTTTGTTATTTTCTATCACATTTTTTGCATCTCATCACATCTTTCAATCCCTTTTTCATTATCCCATCATAACCATACCTTTTTAGTTTCCTCTTCCTTTCCAAATTTTTAACATTTTTGTTTCAAAACTTCATACCTTTTTCGTCACATCTTATTCCTAATCCTTCTCACATTTTCTGATTTTCTTTTTCTTCTTTTTTTTTATAAAATTTTTCAAAATTTTTGTCATCTAATCTTTCAAAACTTTTTATTCTATTGTCTTAACAAATAGTTCAAAATTTTTTTCTTTTTTGGTGTAAAAATGCATATAATGAAATGTCATGCATGTCATGAATGCAATGCAAATGATAAATAATGCCTTACCAAGTCACATCATCAATCTACCATATTCCTCTCTTCAAAAATTTGTCATCCTTTAATCTTCTCTCTGCCTTATCATTCAATCTTTCAATGCCTCATCATTCTTCTTTCTTCAAATTTAGCAATCCTAAAATCATTTGCCCCATCATCATCGTTCATTCAGTCTTCTTCTTGCCCCACAATTCTTCTTTCTTTAAATTTAGCAATCATCACTCATTCAGTTTTCCCATTGCCCCATCATCATCATTCATTTAGTTTTCTTCTTGCCCCACAATTCTTATCAAATTAAAATTCATCTATCCCAATCATAACAACAAAATCATTCCAAACCATTCGCAAGAAAACTTCACCACTTCTCATATCTTCAAGAAAATTCATGCTCTCATAACAACCAAAGATTGCCCAAAGAATTGTCTTAAAAACACCATTACCACACTTGATTTCTTTAAAACAAGAGCTTGCCCCCATAAAATCACAAAACTCTCATTTTTCACTTCTTCAAGCTTCTTTTTGAAAATAGAAAATTGCCCTACATAATAATTTTCCAAGATAAAAACATTTGACATTTAGACCTCTTAAAAAAATTGGTGATTACTATTGAGAACAAATAGAATGAGTCATAACTTGGTCTAGCTGAATAAACAAACCGATTAAGTGCATCAAGGATGCTTGGTTATGTCACAACCCGTGACCACATTTTTTTCACGTTTTTCTACACATCTTATACAGTTGGGCTGTCTGTGATACTTTACTTTTTATTTTCTTTAAATTATTTTATATTAAAATTATAATGTCGTTTACATCCCCTATTTTAAATCACAATAAAATAGTATTGTTGATAAGTCTAAATACAAAAAATAAAAGATTGTACCTCATATTTTAATTGAGTTGTCACATTATTCCCGATGTGCCGTTGAGATGCTCGGATGTCAGATCTCTTAGTCATAAAAATCTGAAATGTTTAAAAGTAGGGGAGTGAGCAAACCACGGCTCAGTAAGAGAATTGTATGTAAAATTGATACTATAAAATCTATATGCTAAAAACGTTTGCATCCTAGTTCACTAAATAGGATGGATACTATAGCCGGCTAGGAATATCGGATAGAGTATGGGAGGTATTTTAAAAACCGTACATGTCCCGGCTCCTAGAAGCGACTATAGGGAATAATCATTTTCTTTTGATATTTAAATCCTAGTAAAACATTTAATATTCATGTGATAAAACACTTAAGTAAATAAATAAGGAATTAATATTCCTGTCTAAAATACTCATTTTCACACTTGTAAAACACCGTATAATATTTAGTTCAACACGTAATATATCAAAGCCTCAGTAGCTGTAAATAATTTAGTACCAGCAAAAAGTTCAGTGAAGAGTACAATCATCAGTACAATATCATGGAGACTAGGCAACACCCTAAATATATCATGCTATAATATCATCCCAAATAGGGGAAACACATGAGATCTATGGCCATAGTCTAGGAGGTCCACAGTGTGCACTGATCAGGTGCCCACCGGAGACGCTGACAATAGGATCAGTATCTATCAGCAATAACACGTGACACGTGAGCATGATACGGGGCCTAACAGTCTCAAAACCATAAACACGTGATATAAACACCATTTATGAAATCAATTCCACTAAATATATTTTCAATCAATCTATAAATATTTAAAATGAAAATATATTCATTTTATGAATAAAAATTCATAAAATATTCATACTGTAACAATCATTCTAGAAAATGTTCTAGATATTTATAAAACAATATAAGGCACATGCTGGTACTCTCACATAAATAAAATTCCTTATCAAGAATATTTAAATATAGTTTTTCTGTAAACTATAAAATTATGCAATTTAATGAATTTCATGGAAATTTCTCAAAATTCCACTTATTTCCACTTTAGAAAAATACTAGAAATATTTTCTAAATATTTCTATAATTTTCGGCAGAATGACGGCTATTTCTAACCTAGCCTTCCTGTACGGAAATTACAGTTTATAATTTCAACAGCAGCCACAATTTCACCAAATTTCACCGCTTTCAAAGGCAATTTATATCCAAATTATTTTATAAAAATAGTGTGAACCCAACTATGCATTTACAGTATCCCTACGGTTCACACACGCATCCCTTACCTGTCTTATGAAGATAATCGTTCCAGTTACGCTAGTTGAATTCCATCAACCCAGCTGCAAAATAATTTTATCAAAAATTAATAATATTTTTCTTCTTATTTTTAAGCTACTAATATTCATATAATGCAGCCTCTAATGTCATATGATAAGTACAACCAGTATAAATTATACTGGTATTAAAACTCAATTTCCTCATTTTTGATCCTTTTTCGATTTTAATTTCACCAAAAATTCTCTTTTAATTTCTACAATTGTTTTCTACCCGTAACTCCAATTTTCAACATATTTTCCCTATTTTAATTGTCATGGCCGAAACGCTCTTTATGGCCAATTCATGGTTTTTGTCTCTTTTTCCTTAAATTGTTGCTTCTAATTGATAAAGGCTTGTCCACGTGAGCCTTCTTTGCCATTTTCTTGTATGAACCATACATTTCCCTTATTCTTTCATGCCAACCGAAACCTCCCTTCACTAGCTCAATTTTGCTTCTTCATCATTTCAAGTTTCTAAGCTTTCTATTCAACTTATTTATATTCCATCAATTATTTCTCATCATTTTCATATAATTTCTAGCATGATTTCTTGATTGTTCTCAATCTATATCAAGATCTCAATTTGTGCTAATTCCATGATCTAATAAAGCTTAATTGAAAATAATACTAGAACCATGCTTCCCATGTTAAAAAAACTATAAATCCATCATTTGATATCAAGGAAACCATGGACTTGTAGTAGCTCACCTTAACCGAATTGTCCACTCCAAAACAGAACTGTTCTGCCTCACGTCAGTCCTTCTTGGTGATTCCAAGCTATTCCAAAGTAAGGAGGAAAGGTGGATAGGAAGGCTTAAGTGGTTAAGTATCAAAGGTACATAAATTTGCTAAGTTTTCTTTGGATGAACGAAAGCCAAACAGAATGAAATTGAGCAACAAACAGAAAACCATGGAGCAGTAGAGGAAGTCGACAAAGGAGGATGAAAATTGCTGGAGTTTTAGTTCCATTTAATTTTCTATTCATTCATGTCCTCCAATAATATACTGCCACTTAGCTACTTATCTCTTTTCTCATCATTTCATATCTCACATTGCATTAAAATGGGCAGCAACGGCAGCAGAAAAATTGTGGCAGTGATAGATTTTGATGCACGTTTCTTTGACCTGATTTCCTCATCTTTTTATAGTTTCCAACCAATAGCATTCAATCATATTTTCGAATACAAAATTTGCCTTGTCTTCTTTTTCTTCTCTTTCCTTTCATCATTTATTCTTTTCTTCATTGAACATTAAAACAAGACAAGAAACTGCAGCAAAGAAGTGGCGGTGATGAAGTGGGCTGCACGTCTCTTTGACTTGTTTTACTTGCTTTTAATGTATTATTCAGCCACTACAATCTATCCCATATAAAATATTAAAGGTCTCCTCCTTTAAATATTATTTACATTATATTTAGTACTATAAAATCTTCAACCAAGTTTCATTTGAATGAATGAATCTAACTAGGCAGACTTAACAGCAGCAAAGGTGGCGTATGGAGGCTTATTTTGCTGCTGCCTTCTTTTTGCTATTCGATTTTATCTTGTTTCACTTTTTTTTTTTTTTATTTCAACCAATCAAAATTCATATCATGTCAAGCTACTCTATTTCTTTCCTTTAAATCAGATTTAGTTGAGATTTTATACCACAAAATCACCTCTCAACTTGTGGCTCACAACAGCAAGAGGAAGTGGCGTACTGCAATCCATTTTTGGCTGTACGTTTACTTGATTCCTTTTACCTCTTTTGAGCTATAATTTCTCCAATTATTTTTAGCCAAATATTCCCTTAATAACTCCCTCTTTATCTATCATCATCTATAAATTTTACACCACAAAACTTCCAAAGAAAATTAGTATCCTGCCGTGTATCATAACAGCAGAAAATTGATACACGGTTTGCTTATTTTTCTCATCTCTTTTATATGCTCCATTCTATCAAGTTTAATCACTTGTACAATAATAATTTTTCCTCTCTTATAATCACATATTTACATATTATACTATGGAAATATCACTTCCATGTATAAATTTCAGATTTATTTTCTTTATTTCTTTCTATACCTCCACTTCATCATGAAATATTTATTTCACCTCCTATACACCATATTATAAATTATAAATCCAATTATTCCAATTTCTAAGTGGAAATTCAAATTAAATATTTATTTAATTTCACTAATTAATTTATTTCCACTATCAAGGATTTACGAAAATATGGTGTACAGTATTATAAAATCGGGTCTCACAGGTTATCAAGAAAGGTTTTATTTATCAATATCTCTTCATCCAGGCTCACAAATGAAACAAATTCCTTGAAAATCAAAATTCCTTTTGTAAAAATAACTTTCACAGAACACAATCCATTTTAGCACTCTCTTAATTTCTTGATACGTGGACTTTAACAAATGTCAAGACTAGCTATGATGGCTCAAATTTCGGGATAAGGAAACCAAAGATACAAATCTCAAGTCAAAATTTCAAAGTAATGGTTTTTGAATTTCTCAAAAGGTCTTGACTAAAAACATCACTCTGGTTTTTCTTCTTTCTTGTTATTGCCTTAGCATAGTCACAAACAATGGCCTTGAGTTGTTTCAAATTTGCTCCAGACTACCCTTTCATGGGTTTTCACCCTAGAGCTTCATTCTCTTTTTTTTCTTCTTCTCTTTTTTTTATTGATTATTCTACCATGCATTTGAGAATTCAAATTTCATTCCAAACTAAGTAATGATGACGGTTTCTCAAAGAAAAGCTTTTCAATACAAGCATCTTTATTTGATCAAAATGGACTTTTAAGCACGTACCGTAAGCCAAGGTTTAGGGTTTTCAAAGAATGGATAAATAGGCCCAAAATAAGTGTTTTCAAGGTTTATCGAACCAAGGATCATTTCTTTGATTGCGAACATCTGTCCTTCCCACTCTTCGAACATTTTTCTTTTCTTTTCTAACCTTTTATCCTCATTCATTTCCTTTTTTCATTTTTTTTTCCACATCTACCTTTTTTATTTTTTTCAATTTCTTGTTTTTTTTTTCATGTTGATTCCTATCTTCACATATCCTTCTTCTCAAATTTGCCCCTTAATAAGGGCATCATTTTCTTGTATTTGACATAAGACCAATCACTAATGCTTCTAAAACTCCTCTGATGTATTTGCCTCTCCAATGTGGAGGGTGATCCTTGGTCAAGGTTCATTTAGAAAGAAATCAATAAGCTCAAAAGAGGTAACAAAGGGATGATTTCATTTCAATAATAGGAATATGAAAGATGGCCATTTGTCATATCAGATATTGACACTTCTATTGAAAACCAATCCTCAAGATGAAAATTTGGCTTTTTGAAATCATTTGAATATCCCTCGTGCATGGTTTCACAATCAATTTTTTCTTTTTTTCTCTTCTTTTTTAACTTTTTTTTCTTCACTTTTTTTTTCACAACTCATGCCTAGAATGTATCAACTCAATTTTATGAAGGCCATATGCAACAATTTTCATTATCATGGTTTAAAATAGGAAAAAGGATATCAATCAAATTAAGAATGGCCATTAAAAGATGTTGAGGTTATCAAAAGCTTGGCTCTTTCAATAATTTTGCCCCAAGGTGCAGCAAAGGATGATTCAAGTTATGAGAAAGAATTTTGGGTTGATGTATTTGGGACTCTTAGTTTGGCCTTAACATCTATCAAATTTTCGAATACAAAGTCCTTAAGAGAATGCTACGTGAATTGGTCCTTCAAAACAGTTCAAAACGTTTTGCAAATTCATTAGTCATTTCATTGCCTTAACGAAGATCATTGACTTCAAATGTTTACCAGGGTAGGCAAAAATGAATGAATTTCAAGCTTGTGTTTCTTTATGGATTCCAAGTTTTCATTGAATTGGAAAGTATACTGGAAATGTAATGGCTAGGTTTATTCATTCTCAATAACAATCACCAATGTTTTCAAAATTATTTTATTTCATCTACTTGGAAAGAAAAATATGGAAAGCTTTTCAAAACATCTTGATGCAAATTTCAAGATTCTTGAGAACGTCTCACATCCGTAAATTACATATAGGAAAACTTGGCCTATGGAGAAGCGGACTTCCATTGTTCAATAAGCTCTTGAGTCAAGGCACCACTACTGATGAGTTCTTCAACCTTTTCCTTTAACCTACACTTTTCTGTTGAATGCCCTATTGTCCCCATGTGATATTCACATTTGCTATTTGGTTCATAACTCTTTGCTGTTGGGTTTGGAGTTGTTTTCAAAGGCATAGGCACCAGATACTGGTTCTTTATTAGAAAAGGCAATAGTTTAGAAATTGGAATTGGCAATCTCTTTACATCGTTTCTTGGCCTTCTTGGATTGTTTGGTAGGGTGGAGAGTGATTGAGGACAAAAGTTAGGTTGAAAAACATTTTGAGAATTGACTGATAAGGATATGGACAAAGGTGGCGGGCTTGTTGCATGGGGTATGGGTAATATGGGGTATAACTTTCATATTGCTTTTCATTAGTCACAACCTGAACATCTTGACTCTCGTTATTGAATGTTGCACCTCTCATTGTATTTGCCCATTCGATCTTCCCGCTTTTTATAGCATATTCGATTATCTCACCAGAGAGTACCATATCTGTAAAGTTTTTGGCGACATTACCAATCATTCTCTCATAGTATGGAGCCTTAACAGAATTCTCATCTCTTTCTCCGTAATGGGAGGCTAACCTAAGCGGCAGTGTCTTCATCAACTCCCTTCCCTTTTGCCAAGCTCATCATGATGTCCATCATCTTGGCCAGTTGTTCCTTAGACTCTTCTTGGGCCCGACAATCTCTTGTTGCACGTTTTCTATTCCCTCAATTCGTGCCAATTGTTTATTCTCCATTACTCTTGTTTGCAAACAAGTATCATGTAGGTGATTGGCGATTTTGATGGCCGAGCTATCTTTTCACCTTTATTACCATAGTCTAAGTCCAGATGCCATGATATGCAATTACAAACCTATGCATGAGATGCATGCTTAATTTATGTATGACCAAAAATGTCTAGATGTATGGTGCAATGTTCAAATTGACATGTTATGCATCGCAAAATCAAAAGAAAGCCTCATGCGATGAATAGACACATTTCATCTCTTTATTTTCTTTATTTTGATTTTTTATTATTATATTTCTTGAAAAGAACAAATTTTCCTTCATGTGTCCTGATCCTTGGTTATCTCTACAAGATGAGATGGCATGGCTCTAGCTAAAGTTGGCTTCTTAGGTTTCTCTATATGCTTGGTTTGGATAAGTCAGAATTCTAAAGGTTCTCAAATTGTTCCTCACTACCGTCCATATGGGACTAGTAAGGCACCCAATCCTCACCCATCACAGGTTACAAACGGAAAGGTTCAATTTGAGTGGGAGTATTTCGCTAGCCATTGCGGAGGTATTACCTCACGAGAGCGTAGTTACTTTACTTCCTCCTAAAAGGATAGAGCCCGGGTAGAGGGCTGATGTAAGAAAATGCACGTGAAGTGTGTGTTAAAGGAACATGTAATTATTAATGTCTTTTTTTCTTTTATAAAATTGAACACTCTTAAAATGAATCTAAGATAACCTAAAACCAATTGTTGGCTTGACCCTCTAACATCCCCAGTGGAGTCGCCAAACTGTCATAACGTATTAAGTTTTTGGGAAAACCTAATAGCTAGACACAAAACTATGGAGTCGCCACCAACCATTCTAATCTAGGTGTGATTGTTCACCTATTCAAACTAAGGATAAAGCTTGGTCTACATTCAAAAATACTAGGGTTCAGAAGTACGGTTACGTATAGGGAAGGATTAGCACCCCCACAACGCCCATCCTAAAATGGTACCAACTAGATTTAGGTTATCTTTATAATTTGCTTGGAGTTAACATTAATTTCGATATACTTATGTATTGGGAAAATTTCTAAGACTTTTCCATCAATTTGGCTCCAACCTTAGAAATTCTCCTCACCTCAAGATATTCAAGGAGTCTCAATTGACTTTCTTGAACTCAATCGTCGAATAAATTTTAATATTTTATGAGGTTCCTTTTTTAATCTTATCTCTAATTTTGACTCTATATTCATTTTATAAATTTCTTTTACTTTTTATTTATTTTAATTATTTTTATATTCTCATTCATCTTATTTTTAAAAGATAAGCACGAATTATGTTTTATTGAAAATTCACTCTTAAGCATCTCATCAATTTGGCTTGGCTCAAAAGGAACCTCCTCACCTAGAAATTTCCAAGGAGTCTCAATTGACATTCTTGAAATTTCATCATCGGCATAATTCATACTTATCTCTTATTTTATTTTTATTGTACTCTTGTCTTCATGTCACATTTATTTATTTATTTATTTATTCATTCGTTTCTTTATCTAATTTTTATTCATATTTATTTATTTATATTTATTTAATTTTAAAATAAATATGAATTATATTTTATTGAAAATTCTCCAAAAAGTATTCCATCAATTTGGTTCAACTTAAGGAAGAATCCTCTCACCTAAAAATTTCAAGGAATCTCGATTGACTTTCTTAAAATTTCATCATCGATACAATTCACATTTATTCTATAAAATCTAATTCTCAATCTAATTCTTATTTCTTATTTATTATCCTTTTTATTTATCTATTATTTTTGTTTATGCTCATTTAATTTTAGTCTTTACTGATTAATTTTCATTCATTTCATTTGTTTTATATCTATTTAATCTTAAAATAAATATGAATTATATTTTATTGAAAATTCTCCCAAAAGTATCCATCAATTTGGCTCAACTTAAGAGAGAATCCTCTCACCTAGACATTTTAAGATGTCTCAATTGACTTTCTCAAAATGTCATCATCGGTAAAAAAAACTAAAATTACTCTCAAATTATTAGATAATTTGATTTAAACCTATACCAAATTTATGTGTACGAACTATGATTAACCATGCTATTTTAATAGTTGTTTTTTTTATAAATATAAACATAGCAGAAATTGTATTTTATTCTATTCTACAAACACCTAAACGTAAGAATTAAAAGAATTATTTATTATTACAAATTATTTAAGTCCATTAATCATCTAATTAATTTCAATGTTACCTAAAGCATTAAAGAATTAACCAAATGGCCTGACAAAAATAATAAAATGATGCATAAAACAAAAGTGAAATAACATACCAAAAGAACTTGTCTTTCCCGCTCACGTACACGAGGAACAAGAATTTGCTTTTCCTTTGTCTTTAACGGTGCAGCAAGCAACGATATTGGCAGCAAATGGTGGCACGACAGACTTGGATCGGTGGAGCAAAAGGACAGCAATCTTGGCAGGAATGAGCTCGGTATTTTGTTTCCTTGTTTCACGTTGACCATAAACAGAAAAGCTTTTAACCTCGTCTTTTTCCTTTGCTCGACGCCGTTCCAGCTAGGTTCAGTGCAGGAGTTTCCTTCATGTAGCAGGAGTAGCTATGGAACTCAGCAGTGGTACGGCTCATTCCTAGCAGTAGCTACTGGTTTTCCTTGTCTCTGGTTTGCTGCGTTCTTTCTTCTCATGCCAGCAGCAAGTGAATAAGGGAGCGACGATAAGGCGTGGTGGCAGGCAGCAACCAAGGACAAGCAGCTGCAATGTAGCAGTGATGGGATGAGGCGGTGGAGTAGCTTGAAGCCTGATCAAGGGTGCAGCAGCAGTTTCGGGTATGAAGATGGAGAAACGGGAGCAACTTCGGAGTCCATGCAGAACTGGAAACTTGACGCGGGCAGCTTGAGCAGCAAACTGAAGGTGCAAGAAATCGATGAAGCACGGTGTGTAAGGAGCGTAGAACAATAGATGCTTCAGTGCAGTGTCCCAACGCAGTAGCAGTGCGCAACAATAGGGAACTACAACGAGGACGCTACAAAAGGATGTGCGCCCCAGGCCATCGAGCGATGATGGTTGAGATGTAGAAGACGCAGGCAATCCGGATCCTCTTGGCCGATGGCAGCTTTTTCACTAAGAAAATTTTTTTAGGGTTTTTCTTTTTCTCCCCCTTTTTGTCAACCAGCCTCCCCCTTTTAAACCTAGTAGGCTCTCTCTTGAACCCCTAAAATAAGGAGTGCTTTTCCCCCCTTTTTTATTTAATTTTCCTTCTTTTTCTTGATACGGGTATTAAACCAACTTTATTTTCTTTCCATCCATGCACCAATTTGAGTTTGACTTGTATTTTCATTGATTCTCACTTGATTCACTCATTAATTTTGATTTTCTTTCTAAAATTTTCAAATTTTTGACTTTGCCTTAGTTTTAAGATTCTGATTTTTTTTCCAAGTTTCCCTTCTTTGATCACTTTATCTTTTTGTTGTTTTTTTTTTGTATTTTTTTATTTTCTTTTCATTTTTATTTTTTTAACAATAAACAAGATAGTAATACAAAAATTAGATTCATCTTCTAATTATCAAACCCAATAGGCCTAATAACATTAAAAGACCCCGAACAAAATAGGGCGTCTACAGTGTCCATTTTAAGCAAATTTACAATATAGAGAAAACATTTAGCATTACTTAAGTTTTTGTCATTTCAAAATACTTATCAATTTAAAGCTAACACAATTTATCAATTTAAATTTTTTATTTTCATTGTCATTTAATCCTTTTTAATAAAAAAAAATTTCAGAACTCCATAGATGATCTAAATCTTGCTGATTGCTCCATGGATAAAGCCCAAGCCAAGAGTGCTGAATGCAAAACGCAGACAAAATATCCTCTCTGTCTTGAATTATAGAAAGTCTGTGAGCTTTGACAGAAGCCACTTGATCGAAACAAGTTTGTTCAAAACAAAAAAGGGAAAAATATCCTAATCAGTTCATGTCGAGAAACAAACCAAAGACAGATCAACTTAGTTAATTACAGAGGTAGTCTGAAGGTAAGCGGTTTCTATAACTTCCTCAATTACATTGTTGTCGCACGAAACAACAATGATTCGTTGCTGAGGTCGGATCCTCGATCTTCGCGTTAGTCTGTCTCCAAGAAATCTGCGAAATAGGAAAAGTTAGAGGGCGCAGGGGTTTTCCCCTGCGCGCGCACTCCGATGATTAAGTCAGATAGGGTTTTGGTAGGCAAATAGAGCTTAGGGTTTAAGAATGATACCTGTGACCTATTTATAGGAGTTATTTTGCGCGTAATTACCTTTAAGCCGCACAGCTTAAATAATAACCCAGTGGGCCATTTATGGGCATTCTGAGTCCTCTTTCCTCTTGGGCTTAGATTATTATTTGACTCAATGGTCTTCAGTTTGACTTATAAAAAAGCCCAGTAAACTTTAACCTAACCCACATCAATTGCTCCCCACTCTTTTGCAGGGTTTACACTATGAAAGAGTATATAAAGAATGGGCTTTTCAAATTCTCTTGCTATCTTCTTTTTGAGATTATCACAAGAGTCTTTTCATCTTCACTTGAGGGCTCAACTAGTGAACTTCATTATTATTTGTAACAGAAACGACGTCGTGTCATCATTTCTTTTGTCAAGGACCTTTTTCAAGACACTACCGGGATATGTTTTTCTCCTCTGAGCTAAATGCTTCTCAAGCGGAATATACCACCCTTCTTTTCAAATTCAAGATCTTAGCTAACCGAGACCAAGAGCTATAAGGAGAAATTACAAGATTGCTGAGCCACCAAAGCCTTATATTAGCCAAGAGGAAGAAAACCAAATCTGGGTTAAGGCCATGGGGGCGCATCGTCAAGAAGCGCCACAAGAGGATGCATAGGTTTCATCAAATGCGATTTGTGCTTGGCATGCTCTTGATTGCTTGAAGCTTGATCCAGATGCTGAAGATTTGAAACCTTTTCTTAGGATAGACATTTATAAATATCCATCTGATCTTACAAGCCCTTAAGAGCCTTTTTCATCGACCCGAGATGGTCGGGGTTCTCACAGGCTTGGACGAAGATTATTTAAATAATTATAGTACCTCACGGCGTACATGCTTGGGTGCCTGTTAGTATCGATGCTCCTTTTGAGGCAGAAGTTAATCTAAAGTGCTCCCCAGTTTCTTATGAAAGAGTTTAGTCTTTTACAAACTGATCAACATATTTAAACTCATCTACAAAGGCAACTACACATTTACCTTATATTAGTCTTACGTAACAATCAGACTTTCATCGTGCACTTTTTGCTTCAAGTTCTTTTACATATGTGGCTTATGCCGCTTAATTACTACTTCAAGCACAAGCACTTCATGCATGACTTACATCACACACTTTTCGCTTTAGTTGCATGCGTAGCCTACATCGCGCATTTTTTGCTTCAGGCTTTTTTCTCAGAGTACGTGGCTTACTTCGCGCATTTTTCGCTTCAAGCCCTTACACTTTATGCATGACTAACATCGCGCATTTTTTCGCTTCAAGTACATGCATAGCCTACATTGCGCATTTTTCACTTCAGGCTTTTGGTTTGCCCATCTCGCACCCTTTTGTGCTTAGGGACTTTTGATTCACCCGTCTTGCGCATTTTTCGCTCAGGGACTTTGGAATTTGCCCGTCTCGCACCGTTTTGTGCTTAGGGACTTTATAGAATTAATAAGAATATAACATCGCTTATATTTGAAATGCTAACATAAAATATGATAAAATTGTAGCATACCTTGTAACATACCTCACAGCCTGTATACTGTGTGCTCCCCAAGTTTTTCTTTGCAACTTTTTGTGTCCAAAGAAGAACTTTTACCGGAGTATTGGTCTTATCTTGCGTACTATCCGCTTAAGGACTCGTTTAGAGATATTTTTGCCCGTCTTGCACGTCTCGCGCATTTTTCGCTTAGGGACTTATTTGTGCCCGTCTTATATCTTCTCGCTTAGGGTCTTGTTTTTGCCCGTCTCGCGCATTTTTCGCTTAGGGACTTATTTGTGCCCGTCTCGCGTCTTCTTCTCGCTTAAGGTCTTATTTGTGCCCATCTTGCGCATTTTTCTCTTAGGGACTTATTTGTGCCCGTCTCGCGTATTCTTCTCGCTTAGAGGCTTCTTTGTTTGCCCGTCTCGCGCATTTTTCGCTTAGGGACTTTTTGTTTGCCCGTCTCGCGCATTTTTCGCTTAGGGACTTTTTTGTTTACCCGTCTCGCTCATTTTTCGCTTAGGGACTTTTTTGTTTGCCCGTCTCACTCATTTTTCGCTTAGGGACTTTTTGTTTGCCCGTTTTTCGCTTAGGGACTTTTTGTTTGCCCGTCTCGCGCATTTTTCGCTTAGGGATTTTTTTGTTTGCTCGTCTCGCGCATTTTTCGCTTAGGGATTTTTTGTTTGTTAGCTGTTGCCTCATTTCAATTCTTGTAGCACATAATCTATCTCACATATTGCGTTAGAGAATATAAAAAATAATGGGCTGGCCTTTATTCATGAATCAGATAATTACAAAACAATAATATCTGTAAATCAACGGAGCAATAGATGGAAAAGTAAAGACAAGAATAATAACAATCAGAAAAAAGTACAATGTTTACTGCCAGTACAGCTTAAGATGGTTGGCATTCCAAGTCTTTGTCTGCTGTCAACCATGGATTGTGCACTAAGTCGTGCATTGGTACCAGCAATCTACCTTCACGAGCTTGCCACAAGTTGTTTTCGATCTAATCAAGCTCTCCCTGGCTTGCTGCCTTTCACGACAGTGGCTAGTGCCTACCTTGGACACCTGCCTAATACGATCACAACTGTTAGAATAGACAAGAAAATCGCAAGCATAATATATAAGGGTACCTCAAATCTACTACCACCCATACGTCCTTGCTTGGTCGGTGAACACTATACCAATGTGCAAGGGACTTCGCTGACCTTGCATCCAAGCAATTGGCTGCGCTCATATGTCTCCCACGTGCGTTTTCTAACTCATCAGTAACTAGTTCTCATTTCTTATTATCAATATCAATACTAATGAGGCATCCTCCTGGGACCAAGGATGAGTCCGACTCGCAAGGTCTGGACGATTATTTAGAGGATGGAGCCATGGATGATCTGGATAATCTCAAAGGTCTATGGCTTCCTCAACAGTCGCGCAATTAACCTTGGGTTACTGAGGTTCGTGACCAGCCTAGGCCTATCGAAGTGCGTAATGAGCCTGAACATGTCGAGGCAGGCGATCAGCCCGAGCCTATCAAGTCATTGCAAGGGTTAGATGGTGACAAGCTCCAATTTTTCGACCTACTGTCATTGATTCCTAGCCAGACTCTGCAGCTGTGGCTGGGCCCTCGAGCGATGCTCCTACTTCTAGAATTGCTCCTCAAGTTCCCCAAGATCCTAGTGCTGATGCAGCATCTTCTCATCCAGCTGGTTTGGTTCTCACAGCTTTGATATCGACGTCCTAAGCTGGCACATCCTTGTCTTGTTTAAAGGACTCACGAAGCTGACACACCCTTTATATAGACAAACCCTCTTTCACATGTGTGGTTGTCAATAGGCCAAGTGTGTGGCTCTTAAGCCACTTCTAGATGGTTGCTAGAGTAGTTCTTGAAAGCTTATGTGTGAGACGATCGACAGATGGGCCGAAGGAAGCTTTTGGACATTCTGCCGGATTATTGCGCGCACCAGATCTAGAAGATTCTAGATCATTCCACTCAGATCCCGCACTTGAGCGTGCGTTTGGATCGTCAAATTTAAATGTGCTCGCCAAAGTTTTTTCTAAAGGGCGAACCAGTAGTTTCGATTCCGTGCTTGCCAGCGTTGCTAGTCATTGTCGAAATACATGACTCGGGTGTTCTTTGCTAGCTTGCATTGTACTAACGGGGTAATCTTGCGTATGGGTGCTGTGTTCGCCTAATTTTCTTCGCTGTCATTTTATCAAAGTGGAGAGCTTGTTGTATGCGAGAGCCCATGTCTCATCCAAGGCCTGTCGCGCATGGGAGCTCCCCTGTCACCCAAGGCCTTGTCGTGTGCGGGAGCCCTTGTCTCGCTCAAGGCCTGTCGCATGCGGGAGCCCATGTCTCGCTTAGGGCCTGTCACGCGCGGGAGCTCCTCTCTCGCCAAAGGCCTGTTGAGTGTGCTCACCATTACCTTTGACCTATTGGGCTAGCATGCAGCTTGGGATCAGTGCTCGTGTATTTGCATTACCGCCTTGCGTACGGTGGATTGACCTGTTGTGGCAAGAGCCCTTTTGTTGCGGCGGTGTCTGCTGTATGTTAGTTGTTTTTTTTTCTTTTACTCTACAGGCCGTGCTTGCCATCGTCTCTTTGCTGCCCAAGACTGTCGTGCATGTACAGTGCTCGCCATCGTGGCTTACTCTTTTGCCAAAACTTATGCTGTGTTTAACATGCTCGCCACATTCACGCCTGCGTGTGCTTTTCGTGAGGCATCCTACCTGCCTTACATGCGCGAATTTCTATCTCTCGCCAAAGGGTCCTACCGTGTGGTCCTACTCGCCCATATTTCGTGCCCTATGCGAGCCAATGTAACTGTTCTTTGTTCGTCACCGCCAAACAAGCATTTATAGTTATGCTTTGTTTGCCTACATGCGTTGTTCTACCAGGGCACCTACTGCGCATGCCACTCTCTCGATAAAGGGGGATGCCGAGAGTGAAAGCCCTTCTCTTGCTATCAGTGCACGGGAGACTCTCTCACCGTTCATGCGCAGGAGCCCCTCTCTCTCTCTCAATTTTACATGTGGGAGACTCTTCTCGCCCAGGGGAGATGTCGCGTGTGGGAATCACTGCTCGCCCGTTTTGGCTGTCGTGCAGGTGAGCCACCCTCTCGCCCAACGAGCTTGTCGTGGGTAGATGCGATCGCCACTTTTGCTGACGCATGGGCGTGGCATCCTCTCGCTAAGAAGTCTACCTCATGGCTTTTGTTTGCCTATTTTGGCTGTCTCATGGTTGAGCATTATGTCGCCAGAGTGGCCTTCTGTGCAGGACCTATGTTCACCTGAAATTGGGTGAACCTTGTGTGCGGCAACTGTTATCGCCCATATTGCTTAACTATGCGACAGAGTGTTTTGCTGCGGGCTAATAATATCAATTAAATAAAAAAGATCTTTGCTTTTTTTTGGTATGGGCTGAGTTTAAACTATTTATCAAGCAAAAGACTGTTGCTCATCTCATGAGAACTTGCAAAGGAGTCTTGACTCTTGAGCAAAGAAAGCTTTTCAGCCAACTCTCATAACAGATTCTATACTCTTTAAAAATTCAAAACTCATCTGCCTCAATGCCTTTCTGTTGCCTAACTCCCAATAATCAGACTTTAGTGTAGAAGTCTATTTATCCAACAAATAAAGGTAGAAGTCTAGTGATAAAAATCTTCCAAATACTTCAACTCCCAAATCCTCATAAATGCTTTATACCTGCCAGAAACTTTTAGCAGAGGTAAATTTAAAAATGTACTTAAACAATGATAAAGTAAACAGCCTAAGCCTAAGCCTAAGGCGGTCTACAAACGCCTATATGAGTCTTGTCTTTTAGTCACTTTCTAAAATGATGTGTATCAAGTCTCAATGAAACAGAGCACGTCATACACGTAAATCATGGCTTGAAGAATCATTTCCAATATTATAAGGAGTGCAGTCATCTTAATCATAGCATGAAAATTCAGGTGCAGAGTATCTTGTGCAAGTTGGAAATTCAAAATTCTTAGGTTTCTTAGCGAGTTCTTCAAGCTGCTCCTCTACATGTTGGAGCCTTTCATCAATTCGGCTTATAGGCTTTAGCATGTTCTCTTCAAACTTTAATAGGAGATCTTCTACTCTGCTGACTTGAGAAACAAGCTGAACCAGGAATCTCTCAATATGCCCACATGATACATCAGCCTTGACTTCTTTAGGTGGGGGCATCTCATGCTGGTTTGGTTCAATAGTCGCTGCGATTGCTTCCTGCACATTCACTTCCTGCTGATTGCCTAAACTGGGTTTTCCTTCTTGCGGGATTTCATTAGCAAAATTTAATGGTTCAATGGCGTTAGACCCATTTTCTTGTGTCTTTTCTTTTTCCTTCGAGCCAAAAATGCCTTCATTTTGTCTGTAGCGAAGACTTGCTATTTTAGATAACTGCAAAAATGTGGGAGCAAGCATGGCCATAAGAGAACTTCCTCCTGCATTTCCCATCCGACCCACTTCATTTTCTGAATCAGCTGATTCAACAGGATCAGCAAAAACATAGAGTTCATCAACACATACGCAGCCTTTATTCTGAAGTGAAAGCAATCGGAGAGTAATAGACATGCAGGGGTTTGCATCAGTGATCTCAGCAGTAGCCTCATATAAATTCTGCCTACGTCATCACCGTTGCATTCAGTTGCGGTTCTAGTCTTCACCACTTGCCACCTTTTGCTGCATCAACGATCGCATAGCTTTGATCATTGAACCAAGCTTTCTAGCATCACCTGGAAACTTTGCTCATCGTTACTGCATGTCACCATCATTGCTTACTACTTCTGCTACATGAAGCAATAAAGTAAATATATTTAAGGCTTGAGGAAATCACCCAGCCACTGTAAAGGATTGGGTTGCGGAATCAAGAATGCAACAAAGAAGCATGGAGGAGCTACTCGAAAACAATCCTAGCTAGTTGTTCCAACCATTTTTTGAAGATTGGATTATTAATTGTCATTGTGATGCTAAATAGGAAAATAAGGGTTGCTCTTATTTTTTTTCTCCAAATCATCAACAAAACCCAACAAAATCTCTGATAGAAAACCACATGCAACATGATTCGATTCTCCAATGAAAATGAAGACGATGTTGAGAATTACATGGCAAGTAACATCGTTCATAATCTCTAAACTCTGAATAAAACGTTTACAAACCAAAACCATATGATTCAAAGAAAAACCAGGTCAATCTGTCCATGTAGGAGACAACAAACTTACTGACTGGCCGATGGATTTGTCAGCAATTCAAGTGATTTTTTTTAAGTGCTCTACTACAACTGAGACATCATCGAATGCTAAGGCTCCAACTGCAAACCTTGCAGCCTTGTGTGCCTCGGCAATTTTCTCTAGCGGTGGCTGGTAATTGCTGTCATATTGGTATTTTTGAGCACACAAGCAGCAGGTGCAGCAGCGAGGAGTTTCAAGCAGCAGCTATACAGGAGAGGAACGGTGGGTTGATGTACACAGTAGCTGGGAATCAAACAGCGGTGCAACGCCGTTGGCTAAGCAGAAACGCAGCTGGGATAGGTTTGGGCTATCTTTGCAAATGTCCAAACGGTTATGAAGGGAATCCGTACCTTTCAGAAAGCTGCCTAGATGTTGATGAGCGCATGATTTCGAGTCCCTGCGACGAAAATGCAGACTGCCACAATTCAGTAGGAAGTTTCAAATGTATTTGTCGAGGGGGATATGAGGGCGATGGAAGAAGAAATGGAACTGGCTGTGGTTCTGTACGCAAAACTCAAGGTTTTCCCTTTATTTTAACATTGCTCTGGTTGTCAGCATAAACCTTTTAGTGCTATTCTTGCCTTTCCTGGATTTACTGGGGACTTTGGCAAAGATGGCTCATCAAATAGAGAGAAAAATTCTTTCAGCGGAACAGTGGAATTATCTTACAAAAAGAATTCTCAAAACAAAAAGGAAGACTAGCGGCAATGCTGAGTCAGCACCCGTACAGTGCCAACTCTCCGACAATAAACACCTTATCCAGCTCAAAAGATCAGATGATGTCGGCTCAAAGTAGTAAAACAGTGGGACCCAGTTCATTGATGATTTTAATGATCACATGCCTGCCATGCACCAAGTTCACGAAGCGATTTTTCTAAGGCCTGTCGCCCACGCGGAAGGCTCTCCCGCCCAAGCCTCATGAATGCGAGAGCCACTCTCTCGCCCGGCCTATTGAATGCGAGAGCTATTCTCTCGCTCATGCAGTCTCTCGCCATGCTGTCAGGTGCGAGAGCTAGTCTCTCGCCATGCATTCTTTCGCTCATGCTGTCTCTCGCCTAGCTTTTTCACTTTTGTGTTTGGTATGTTAGATTAAGGCTGAATAGATGATGCGCGACAGGCTAGTTACTCTTTCGCGCCATTGTAATATATATTTTTTATTTGTGGCGACAAGCTTGTGACGACAGCCTTGTGCGAGAGGCTATGTGCGACAGCCTTGTGCGAGAGGCTTGTGACGCCAGGGTATGTGACGAGAGGCTTGTGACGACAGCCTTTTGCGACAGGCTAGCCACTCTCTCGCCCAATGCTATCTCGTACGGAAGCCACTCTCTCGTCCCATTGCTTTTTCACGTGAGCCTCCTTCTTAGCTTGTTACAAAGTGTCTGTCGCATGTATGTGGGCGAGCGAATCGCTCTGTCGCGTGAAACCTTCCGTGCGATAGTAGTCTGTCGCGTGTATATATATTTTATTATTTTTTTTATTTGTGCGCGACAGACTCTTTTATCTCTCGCGAAACTAGTAGTCTCCCACCGGTCTTACGCACCCTTTCACAGACTTTTATATTTGGCTTTTTGCTCAATTTCTCACAGACGGCGCCAATTGTTGTTGCACGAAACAACAATGATTCGTTGCTAACATCGGATCCTCGATTTTCGCGTTAGTCTGTCTCCAAGAAATCTGCGAAATAGGAAAAGTCAGAAGGCGCAGGGGTTTTCCCCTGCGCGCGCACTCCGATGCTTAAGTCAGATAGGGTTTTGGTAGGCAAATAGAGTTTAGGGTTTAAGAATGATACATGTGACCTATTTATAGGAGTTATTTTGTGCATAATTACCTTTAAGCCCCACAGCTTAAATAATAACCCAGTGGGCCATTTATGGGCATTTTGAGTCCTCTTTCCTCTCGGGGTTAGATTATTATTTGGCTCAATGGTCTTCAGTTTGACTTATAAAAAAGCCCAGTAAACTTTAACCTGACCCACATCAACATTCCCCTATGTGGTGTAAGGTAAAATGAGAGGTGATACTAGCAACTTGACTTAGGTAATATATATATATATATATATATATAGATATATATATATATATATATATATATATATATATATGAGGAGGGATCAAGTTACATGTGTAAAACAAATTTAGTTTTACACACTTTCATATCTTTTTATATGATTTATAATTTTCTAATCTTACCGTTGAATTTTATGTTCTATTCACATAGATCATGCATGCCAAATTTTAAATTAATCAAATACGTCTAACTATTTATATCATAAAATAAAATTTCAACCGTTTATATATATTGAAAAAAAATACTATTTTCGATTAAAATGATAGGAATAGCAAATTGATTCAAAAATTTACATACATAATAAATATGAGTAGGTTGTTAAATCCAACGGTTGGTTTGTAAAAATATTAATCTCATATGAAAATATAAAACTGTGTAAAACAAATTTGTTTTATAAATGTGCAAGTAAATCCCTACTATATATATATATATATATATATATGATGTAAAACACAAAAATTAATATGTTAAAATTCAAATACAAACAATATTTTTTTAAAAACTTCTATCAAATTTACATAAATTTTTCGTCAAAAGTTTTACCATAATTGTATCAGCGGCAATCGAGAAGGAACAAAGCCCCACGCACCAACTGAACACATATTGTATCAAAGGTTCTACACCTCTCATCAAACGTTAGGACTCACCTAATTCATGCAACACCTCCGAAGCTTGAATCTGCTCGCCACAATTACAGATAATAATTGACAAACATCATGGCTTTGCGTGGTAGAATGAGAAGAAAAATGACAAGATAAAAAATTGAAGGCTAAAGGGTCAAAAAGACATTCAAATTTTCACAATTGAACCCCTAACTTTTTCTCTTAATCAATTGAATCCTTATATTTTAATTTTCACTCAATTGAACCTTTTGTAGACGAAAACCGTTAAATTCGTACCATACACATGGCTAAAAAAAATAACAAACCTAATGATTTCCGTTCAAGTGAGGATTTAAGTGAGTGAAATTGAAAATATAATGACTCAATTAATTATGAATAAAGATAAAAACTCAATTCTAGAATCCTTTATTATTCGTGAGCTTTTTTGACTTTTTAGCGAAAATTGAAAAAAAAATGAAAAATTAAAAGAAAAAAAGTACGTTTTTTTCATTGATACACTTGATAAAAAAGATGAAAAATGATATATATATATATATATATATATATATATATATCATTTTATTTTCTTCCATTGCTTGATAAAGTTGAAAAATGGAAAGAAAAAAAATGAAATTACATTTGTTTACCATTATACCACTAATTAGTTAAAACAACAAAATAAAATTAAAAAATAAAACATATATTGTAAATATACACTTGACTCACATCTCATTTTCTATCCCCTAGTCATTCCGATTTGGAATGATATGGCTTTGTTAATAAGGAAAAAAATAACAATTTTTTTTATTTTCTTTCCTCAAACTTTTCTTTCTTACCAAACACTTCGAAAAATAATTTTCGTTTTGATGTGGACTAGATCAATTATTACTGGGCTTTTCTATAAATCAAGTTGAAGACTATTGAGCCAAATGATAATCTAAGCCCAAGAGAAAAAAGGACTCAAAAGGCCCAGAAATGATCAACTGGGTTATTATTTAAGCTGTGGGGCTTAAAGGTAATTACGCGCAAAATAACTCCTATAAATAGGTCACAGGTATTATTCTTAAACCCTAAGCTCTATTTGCCTACTGAAACCCTGCCAAAACCCTGTCTGACTTAAGCATCGGAGTGCGCGCGCAGGGGAAAACCCCTGCGCCCCTCTGACTTTTCCTATTTCGCAGATTCATTGGAGACAAACTAACGCGAAGATCGAGGATCCGACATCAGCAAATATTTATTGTTGTTTTTGGCAACAACAATTGGCGCCGTCTGTGGGAAACAAACAGAAAAGCCATAAAAAATTGGTGAAAGACGATCTGCGGAAGAAAAGGTACGTAGGCTGCGGCAGACTTGCATGGGCGGGAGGCGATTTCAACTTTTAGTTTTATAAATAAGGCACTATGACCCTGACTGTGGGGTTCCCAGGGGCGGCAGCCCCTGGGCGGCGGTCCCGCTGGTCGGTCAGCGGGCGGGGTCAAGGGGCAGCGCCCCTTGCGGGGGTTTGGGGGCGGAGCCCCCGAAAAAAAAAAAAAAAAAGGTATGTGCGACATTGCCAACGACAGACCCTCGGCGAGAGACCTCCTCCTACTAGCTGGGCGAGATAAAAGTGGAAGCTAGCCTGTCGCACAAAAGCTGCTGGCGACAGCATGCCTATCGCCCGAGACCGTAGGCGAGAGGTAGCAAAGCTGTTGGCGACAGCATGCCTGTCGCCCGAGACCGTAGGCGAGAGATAGCAAAGCTGCTGGCGACAGCATGCCTGTCGCCCAAGACAATGGCGAGAGGTAGCAAAGCTGCTGGCGACAGCATGCCTATCGCCCGAGACAATGGCGAGAGGTAGCAAAGCTGCTGGCGACAGCATGCCTGTCGCCCGAGACCGTATGCGAGAGACTACCTTGTTGCATTGGGCGAGAGCTATCTCTCGCGCAGACATGTCCTTTTGGCGAGAGACTGGATCTGGCCCATAAGACAGCCACGAGTCGAGAGCGTAGCTCTCGCGCTCGACAAGCTTTCGGTGATAGAGTACAAAGCAATTCGGCAATTGAGTGGCTTCCGCACGAGATAGCATTGGTCGAGAGAGTGGCTATCCTGTCGCCCAACAACCAAAAGTCTCGCCCAGGATCCTCTCGCCCAAGAGCCTCACATGGCCTCTCGCCCAAGAGCATCGCATGGCCTCTCGCCCAAGAGCCTCTCGCCCAAGAGCCTCTCATGGCCTCTCGCCCAGAAGTCTCGCATGGCCTCTCGCCCAGAAGTCTCGCATAGCCTCTCGCCCAAGAGCATCGCATGGCCTCTCGCCCAAGAGCCTCTCATATCCTCTCGCCCAAGAGCCTCACATGGCCTCTCGCCAAAAAGGCCTTGCATGGCCTCTCGCCCAAGAGCCTCGCATGGCCTCTCGCCCAAGAGCCTCACATGGCCTCTCGCCCAGGAGTCTCGCATAGCCTCTCGCCCAGGAGCTTCATGGACGACAGCTAGTATAAATTACTTCACCAAAAGGTTACAATCAGCAGAACTAAAATAAACAACCATGCAAGAACCAACCGCTGCAGACAAGACAATTTAACTACTGCAACAACAGTTGGCAGAAGTGTTAGTGGCAGAGTGAAGGAGAGATGCAAAATTCGACTGTGTCCCCCCCCCCATCGCCACCGGTCTACACTTGCTGCACGCACATGACAAAAAACTTTGGCGATAGAATACATTGATTAGCAACTGCCCAGCCTGCCACACTCAAGGTTCTAGGCTATAGAGTAGCACGCCTAAGAGACAATATAGCCCGAAACACGTGAAGACAACTTTCAATATAGTGGCGGGCAAGCACAGTACTCGTGCGGTAGGACCTTGACGAGGTGGAGCAATAGGCAAACATAGATCGCACGTGGCAGGTTCCCTTGACGAGAGAGTGGCTCGCCTAATAGAACAAAGTTGGCGAACACAGGGCGCCCGCGGTAAGAATCTTAGCGATAGATTCACTTACTCAAAACGACAAAAACTTTGGCGATAGAGTGGCTCGCCCATGCATCAGCCAATGCAGGCAAGCACAAGACCAATGCAACAGACACTCTCGGTGATTGAATGGCATGTTGTTATTGTATAACCTACACCACAGCCCAGCCTCCACAGCAAGGCTTACTTGGTAAAACACGTGTCAAGGCGCGAGAAGCGATCTAGATGGGCAAGCATGGAACAAGCTGAAGAGTTTAGCTGAGATACGCCCACGATGTTATCGGGCAAGCCCCAATCAAAGACCTCAGAGAACGTACCAAAACTTTAAAGGCTAACTCGTGTTTGCCCAGGTGCACATGAACATAGATAAGCAATGGAAACCAGGCAATGCACAAAAGGTCAGACGGGTTAGTGACCACCACACGAGTACGGATGTGAATGATGAGTAAGAATACAGCCATCCTAAGACCCAAGCAAGCAGGCCCTTATCAATCGATATAGGAACTCGCCTAGGAGAGAGAACTCTATGGGCGAGCCATTCAGAGTGACTGAATCGAGAAAAGATTAGGCAACTCTGTACACCATCAAACACAACGCTCAAGAAAAAGTTCATCTTTGAACAGGAATGACAACACTGTTTCAAAGAAGAACTCGGGGAGCTATATAGTGTAACGGTACGCTAAATACTGTAAAAGTAAAAGGTATTGTACCGCAAAAAAAATGGAAAAACAAAATAAGAGAAAGAAAAAGCTGAGGCTATGACCAGTCACATATTTGGCGACAGGCAATAATCTCTGGCGGCAGAATACAAGAAGTGGGCTACAATCCTACCTATCGCCCATAAGTTCCCTGGTGATTGAGTACACGGAATGGGCAGAGTCCAACCCGTTGCCTGAAAGATCTCTGGCGATAGAATACAAGGAATGGGCGACAGCAGTGTTTTCAATTCGGCGAGCACAAGCATGCATATGACTAATTCTGGCGACAAGGTTCCACGTGGCAGACTCTTTCTGCAAGAGGTGGCTCACGCGTGTGATAGCCAAAATAGCTAGAAAGGGGGACTACTATTGAAGATCTCACAAAGATGCTACTCTTTTGAATACTCAGTTGCATGCAAGGCGTTATGTGACAGAACAATCTGTCGCTTGAAAGGGGCTTGCTACACTGCAAATTTGCGCGACTACAAGCATGCAACAGGCACTCTGTCCTAAGCTAGCTCAAGGCCACGCGACAGAGCAGTTTGCACAACTATAGGCATGCGACACGACTAGAACATGGGCAACCTTATCTTCTTCGTTGTGAAATTGAACTTTAAAGCCAAGAAGAGTGACAGGCCGTGAGCTAGACAAGAGCTCCCGTGCGTGACAAGCCTTTAGCGAGACATGGTCTCCCGCATGCGACAGACCTTGGGTGACAGGGGAGCTCCCACGAGCGACAGGACTTGGATGAGATATGGGCTCTCGCATGAGATAAGCTCCCTACTTTGATAAAATGACAGCGAAGAAAATTAGGTGAACACAGCACCCATACGCAAAATTCCCCCGTTAGCACAATGCAGGCGATGTCTGCGCACGCCCAAGTGCGGGATTTGAGCGGAACAATCTAGAATCTTCTAGACCTAGTCCGACCGAGTATCCAAAAGCTTCCTTCGACCCAAGAACTACTCTAGCAATCTAGAAGTGGCTTAAGAGCCACACACTTAGACTATTGATAATCACACATGTGAAAGAGGGCTTATCTATATAAAAAGTGTGTCGGCTTCATGAGTCCTTTAAGCAAGATAAGGATGTGCCGGCTCAAGGTGTCGAGATCAAGGATGTGTCTCTTTTGTAAGCCCCTATACATAGCATTCTGGAGTATCAATACAAGTGAGTGCTTGGCACAACGGAAATTGCAAACACACTCAAGCAGGGACATAAGGGTGGTAACCAGATCTGAGGTACTCTCAAACGATGTTTTCAATTTTCTTGTCCACTCTAACAATTGTGATTGAATTAGGCAGGTGTCCGAGATAGGCACTAGCCACTGTCGTGAAAGGCAGCAAGCCAGGAAAAGCTTGGTTCAATCGAAAACAATTTGTGGTAAGCTCGTGAAGATAGATTGATGGTACCGAGGCACGACTCGGTGCACAATCCATGGTTGACAACAAAACATCACAGCACTCGTACCTTACAGATTTTTCAAAGACAAAGACTTGGAATGGTACTGGTGGTAAACATTTGCTATTATTGTTTTAACATTTGCTGCAATTAAAGTCCCTAATTGAAAATACTACATTATGAAACGAAAGGCCAGTTATTTTTATCTATACTATGATAATCCTCCATGTTTGTTAGACATGTTGCAGGAATAGAAGAATACGCGAGACGGGCACAAATAAGTCCTTAAGCGAAAAATGTGCGAGATGGGCACAAATAAGACCTTAAGCGTGAAGAAGACGCGAGACGGGCACAAATAAGTCCCTAAGCGAAAAATGCGCGAGACGGGCAAAAATAAGTCCCTAAGCAAGAAAATTCAAAAGTCCCTAAGCGAAAAATGCGCGAGACGGGCAAATCAAAAGTCCCTAAGCGAAAAGTGCGCGAGATAGGCAAACAAAAAGTCTCTAAGTGAAAAATGCGCGAGATTGGCAAACAAAAAGTCCCTAAGCGAAAAATGCGCGAGACGGGCAAATCAAAAGTCCCTAAGCGAAAAGTGCGCGAGATGGGCAAACAAAAAGTCCCTAAGCGAAAAGTGCGCGAGATGGGTAAACAAAAAGTCCCTAAGCGAAAAATGCGCGAGACGGGCAAATCAAAAGTCCCTAAGCGAAAAATGCGCGAGACGGGCACAAATAAGACCCTAAGCATGACGAAGATGCTAAAAGGGCAAAATAAGACCCCAAGCATGATGAAGACGTTAAGCGGGCAAAATAAGACCCCAAGCGGGCAAAATAAGACCCCAAGCGGGCAAAATAAGACCCTAAGCATAACGAAGACGTTAGAAGGGCAAAATAAGACCCCAAGCGGGCAAAATAAGACCCTAAGCATGACGAAGACGCTAGAAGGGCAAAATAAGACCCCAAGCGGGCAAATAAGACCCTAAGCGAGAAAAAGACGCGAGACGGGCACAAATAAGTCCCTAAGCGAAAAATACGCGAGACGGGCAAAAATAAGACCCTAAGCGAGAAGATACAAGACGAGCAAAATAAAAAGTCCCTAAGCACAAAAGGGTGCGAGACGGGCAAAAATATCTCTAAACGAGGTACGTTACAATTTTATCATATTACATTTACGCATTATGTTGGCATCTCGAATATAAACGATATTATATTCTAACAAGTCCTTAAGCGGATAGTGCGCAAGACAGGACCAATACTCCAGGCATTCCAGATATAAAAGCGATGTTATATCCTTATCAATTCTATAAAGTCCCTAAGCACAAAATCGTGCGAGACGAGCAAATTCGAAAATCCCTAAGCGAAAAGTGTGCAAGATGGGCAAATGAAAAGTCCCTAAGCACAAAAGCGTGCGAGATGGGCAAACCAAAAGCCTGAAGCGAAAAATGTGCGATGTAGGCTACGCATTTACTTGAACCAAAAAAGTGTGCGATGTAAGTCATGCATGACGTGCTTGAGCTTGAAGCAGTAATTAAGCGACATAAGCCCCGTATGTAAAAGAACTTGAAGCAAAAAAGTGCACGAGGAAAGCCTGATTATTACGTGAGACTAATACAAGGTAAATGTATAGTTGCTTCGGTAGATGAGTTTAAAAATGGGCTGATCAGTTTGTAAAAGACTAAGCTCTTTCACAAAAAACTGGGGAGCACTCTAGATTGACTTATGCCTCAAAAGGAGCATCGATACTAACAGGCACCCAAGCATCTACGCCCTGAGGTGCTATAATTATCTAAATCGTCTTCGTCCAAGCCTGTGAGAACCCCGACCATCTCGGGTCAACCAAAAGGCTCTTAAGGGCTGGTAAGATCAGATAGATCTTTATAAATGCCTATTCTCAGAAAATGTTGCATCAGGATCAAGCTTCAACCAATCCGGAGCACGCCAAGCACAAACCGCATCTGATGAAACCAAAAGGCTTTGGTGGCTCCGCAATCTTGTAATTTCTCCTTATAACTCTTGGTTTCGGTCAGCTAAGACCTTGAATTCGAAAAGAAGGGTGGTATATTCCACTGGAGAAGCATTTAGCTCAGAGAAGAAAAACGTATCCCGGTAATATTCTAAAAAGACACTTTGACAAAAAAAATGATGACACGAAGTCATTTCTGCTACAAATAATAATTGAGTCCTCAAGTGAAGATGAAAAGACTCTTGTGATAATCCCAGGAAGAAGGTAGCACAAGAATTTGAAAAGCCCATTCTTTATATACTCTTTCACAAGGTAAACCTTGTAAAAGAGTGGGGAGCAATTGATGTGGACTAGATCAATTATTACTGGGCTTTTCTATAAATCAAGTTGAAGACTATTGAGCCAAATGATAATCTAAGCCCAAGAGAAAAAAGGACTCAAAAGGCCCAGAAATGATCCACTGGGTTATTATTTAAGCTGTGGGGCTTAAAGGTAATTACGCGCAAAATAACTCCTATAAATAGGTCACAGGTATTATTCTTAAACCCTAAGCTCTATTTGCCTACTGAAACCCTGCCAAAACCCTGTCTGACTTAAGCATCGGAGTGCGCGCGCAGGGGAAAACCCCTGCGCCCCTCTGACTTTTCCTATTTCGTAGATTCATTGGAGACAAACTAACGCGAAGATCGAGGATCCGACATCAGCAAATATTTAATGTTGTTTTTGGCAACAACACGTTTAACTTTTACACACACCTATATCCATCCTGCTTTTTCACTCTACCAAGCACACCTCGTGTAAAATGTTCAACTATCTTAAACAAGATTAAGGCATCACAACCAAAACAAGAACATGATTAACTTCATTAAAAAGACTTCAAGGCAAACATCAATAGCCTCATCCATTCTTGTTCAAAATTTAAAGCAACTACATAAAAATAGAAACTAAAAACAACTAATGCATCCAATGTAAACATACAATCCTTAAGATATGTTCCCATGAAATTTTTCCTAACAAAGACAGCTTCATCCAACCAACCTCATAACACCTTAAGCAGAAGCTGCTGTAACCTTTTTCCTTGGTGCTGCTTGAGTACCTAGATCATGATCAAACACAACTGAATATAAGAACAAAATTTAAACAAAAAAAAAACCCTTTAACTAATGACTAGTACAGAAGGATTAGCATAAGGAAATATGCAAAGAAACTAAAATCAAAACCAATGAGCACAAGGAAATTAGCATTTTGCTACCTTCTCTGAAACCACTCTTGAACCTGCGAGGGACATGGCGGAGATATCTCATCCTACCGGTTCCGTGGTCTTTCTTCGGATTGCCTTGACACTCCAGTTATCTGAAATCCAAATAAAAATGTTCCCTTTAGATTTAACAACTAACACCTAATTAAAAGAGAATTTCTATTTGCACTCCATTCACACATTAAACATCTAATCAGCAGAGACCATTCCCACATATTCAACCCATGGTAATTTATATTCGAGTATTACTACGAGTACGAGCACATTTCATGCAACATTAAAACTGATAAATGCTAAAGCCATAAAACATAATTACGAGTATTACTATACGAGTTTATACTTTAAAAAGAAATAAATTCAAAATCTAGTAACAAGAATACAAGCTCCTACTTTTATAAAGAAACAAAATCACATCAACCTTTCTCATTATATTCAGGAAAATGACCTCTTACTACAAACCCAGATACATTCTCTTACCGAAGAGATTAACTTCAATAAATCGAGTACACAATAAAGAAGACAATCAACTAAACAAAAAGAAACCCAGATGCTGAAGGAGACTTACTAACACCGTAAGCTGCAAAACAAAAACAAAAATCAGTGTTTTAGACGTAAGGGAAAGAGGAGGGGCACTTACATTTCCTCTTACGCGCAGCAGGGAAACCACAGGCAGCGCAACGGCTCTTCTGGAGATGGAAGCTACGGCGGCCACATCTCACGCAGAGAGTGTGGGTCTTGTTTCTTCTTTTACCAAAACTCCCTGTTCCCTTTCCCTGCACATTACCATATCCATTTCATTTATAAAATCCTACCACATCAGGGCCGAAAAAATAAAAGAATTTTTTTTGTTGCTACTTTACCATTGGAGCTGACGCAGGAGAAACCCTAAGATGCGGTGCTTTCGGCTCAGAAGAACAAAAAGAGCGGCGGACAGGAGATGGCTGGGTTATTAAAGGGGTTTGATAACAAGGCTTATCTCTCTGTTGTTAATTTCTTTAAGTCCAAAATTTGATTTTTTATTTCCATATACCTCCTATGAAAAATGGGTCTGATGATTGAACTGAAGTTGAAAACAAAAAATGAAGGGTTAGACTTGAATTATCCAATTGGGTTAAACCCAATTCTACTTGAAATACTTAAACTTTTTTTTGGTAGTTTGTATTTTTATTTAATTTTTAATTTTTGTACATGAATTAAACTTAAGAAATTGTTTTATAAAATAAATAATATTAAAGATGATTAATTGATTAAATAATTTTAAGATATCAAAATTTAAAAGCTATAATACTTTAAAATAATTATTTTTTAAATTAATACTACTATTATTTATATTGTTATTTAATTTAAAATTATTATTCTTCTACTAGTAATTTAATTTAAAAATTATTTTATTTTACAATAGTTGAAAAATAAAAACAAATATTTCCGAACGAAATCGGCTGGCATTTCAGTGAGAATGGGACAGTATGACGTGTAGTTGGTTTAATGCTCAAATTAGAACTCAATCTTTAGGCTTTGCTTGTGTCACGATCTTTTTCACTCAAAATTAAAGCTAATTTTTTTTTTCATTAATTTGGTTAGGCTGTGAGTGATGTCATACATTCAAACTTACTTAACTAAATCAATATCCAATTAATTAGATTGGTTCCAGTACATTAATTTACAGTACACTTTTACTTCCGTTAACCTTTCAATTTATTTACATCTGTTAGCTTTAAATTGCCATATGTATTTTTAAATGACAAAAACTTAAGTAAGCTTTAATGTCTTAATTCATATTGTAAATTTGCTTTACCACATATGATTTTCTCAATCCATTTTAAGTGTTTATATCAAACATTAAGACTATCATTTAATGGTATATTCTTATTGGTCTTAATACTTTATAAAATGGTTTTGAATATTAAGTAATTTTCTTAAGAATTATTGAATATAAGTTTAGAAAATTACTTTAAGTTTTGGGACAATATTTTCATTTGAGAAAGTCAAGAAAAACTCCCTTAAAGCTTATAAATATTTTGGGTTGAATTAGGATCAAAGGTCATATCATTTCTAACCCAAAAGTGCAGGAAAAATGCCCTCTAGAAGAAAAGGATTGATCCCCTATAGGGAAGGGATCGATCCCTTTTTGGCAGTGTAACATCCCAAAACCACTATATAATAGAATATTCACTTGTAAACTTCACTTACTTACCGGTTGGGCTGTCTGTGATGCTTAACAACTTTTATTACATTATGAATTAATAAAGTATCTTCCTTAAATGAGTATATACATTCCCTTCGTAGTTAAAGTAGTACTGTACAACTTTGCTGAATATATAAAAGAATATAACATACCTTCGATATCAAATCTCTGGAAGGTAAGTCTCTTAGTTCAAATCCGTTATCTGTGGAGTGGAAAATAAGGAGTGAGCGACAATGTGCTCAGTAAAGAAGGTGTATGCTGCTTTAAAAAAATATAAAAGCTAAAATCTCAAAACCAATTAATTGTCCTAATGTTCAAACTCATTAGGGATAACTATGGTTAACATGAAACAGGATTCACCAGATCCTTTCATAAATCATTTAATTGAGACTAGGCAACAATTTAAATCATGCAAAGAACACAAGTCGTCCGCTTTTGGGGTGCACCCGTAGGCCATCGCCCCTCACGGCTATCTCATCTAGATGTATGGCCATAATCTGTAGGTGGTCCTCGGGTCCACTTGCCAAGTGACCTCGAGACCGCTGAAGACTTGGCAGGTCTATCAGCCCTGTGACGCCCCAGGGTGCACTCGCTGGTCTATTTGACCCGAGCCATCGCCCTAGTTAGGTCACGCAAAGTACATGAGTGATAATGCATGAACTTATGGCCTAATGTCTCAAAATCAAGTTATCATTTCCATAAAATGATTTAGTTTCCAAAAGGGTTTATAACTAGTAAAACAACCCTCCATTTTCAACATTTTCTATGAAAGAAAGGCACTTTGGGAGCCAGTTCGCCCACGGCTAGTTCGCCCAGGGTCAGCTCGCCCATTAGCCAATTCGCCCAAGGGACTACTCGCCCGAGAATTTGATATTTTCTATTTTCAAAAATAATTAAAATATTTCATTTTTCGTTTAAGAAATTACATTTTAAAACAGTTTACCAGAGCCTACTCGCCTTTATCAGCTCGCCCTGACTACTCGACAAGACGGCGAATAATAGTCGCCCGCCTCATAGTTTTTCAAAACATAAGTACGGCTGGCTGAAAAACAGTTCGCCCGCCTTTTACTTTAAAACAAGGGTCGTCCGCCCAAACACTTTAAAAAGGGTTCGCCCGACTATGGCTTACCGGATTTCTCTTTAAAACAAAGGCACTCGCCCAGATCTCAAAGAAAGAGCTCGCCATTGGCTCGCCCGAGTTTCTGTTTAATACAAAACTACTCGCCCGCCTTAGTGAGTTCGACCAACCAAAGAACTTATGGCGGCTTATAGTTCGCCCGAAACCAAAACAATTTATCAAACGATGCATGTCAGAAAATAAAACAAATTTCGATATTTTCTTAACGTTTTTACTCCACAGGACATGCATTTGCCTCACATACAACTTCCTTACCTCGTCTGATACAGCTTAGCTTCTCGCCCGCCTTGCTCAATTCCCGTCTGCAAAGCATTTATTCACTTTATTAATATTTTCCAACAAGGATTTATATTTATCCTAAAAATATGGCACTTTTGGCGAATTAAGTTCGCCATTCGCCCATCATAGCTCGCTGTCCATTAGCGGCTTATTCGTGCGAGTTCGCCCTTGTAATGGAATACATTGGCGACTTCTTTTTCTCCAACTCGCCCTACTGGCGATCATCAACTTTACATGGGCGACTTCTTATCGCCATTCTCGCCTATTGGCGATCATTTGATCTCGCCCGCCATACCACATACTGGCGGACTCATATAAACATTTTCCTAACCTCGTCCCATCCTTTGGGCGAGTACTTACCCATTTTTACTAGCAACTTTCTACTCGCCCGTCGTGTTTCCTTACTCATTCTGGGTTATTTTTCCATCTATTTTCTTATATTGTTCAACAATATTCAACTACAACCAGGCTATGTCTATAATTAAATATCAAGAGAACTATAAAAGCTATGAAACTCACCTTTACTGAGCTGCTCTTCCAACAACAGGATGCTTTCTTGCCTTTCTTAGCTTTTCTTCTCTTGTTCCTTAGCTCTTCAACGGGGAGGAAAGGTTTAACTGATAAAAGGATAAAACTCTATGACTATGAAAGGAACGGAAGAATAAGGTGATCTTTGTAGCAAACAGAATGGGCGAGAAGGATTCTGGAGAGAATGAAGTTTTCATTTCAATCCATTTCTTCCTCTTAAAGCCTCTTATATAGCCGTTCCGTTTCACTTAAGTTCAACACCTGTTTCCTTATCCTGTTTTCCTCATCATTTCATGTATTAAATTCTGTGGAAAAACTGCAGCTAGTGGACTACGGTAAGAAGAAAATTCCCGGCAATGTGTTGAAAATTTTGTTTCTTTTTCCTCTTCTTCTCCTAGTCCACGCCTCTGCCAGTCACTCTTATTGGCTTGTTCCTCTTGCTATTAAATGCTAAATCTCCTTTGTCAAATAAAGCAACCGGCGAGAAGTCCTCAGCGCCCCTTTCCTGGACTTTTCTATTTCCTTTTCTGCACTTCTCCACGCCAACATCTCTTCCAGCCGCCCACGTTGATTGGCTCTCCTTTCTCTATTTTCTCTATTCGTCTGACAGCCCATTGAATGTTGAATTTTTGACTACAATTTCTCCTTTTATTCTTCTTTCCCACGCCAATGTCAACCACAATTATTAACTTTGTCTTACCTCATTTAATGCTTTCATACCATAATAATTAAATCCCAACAATATCTTGTTACACTTTAATATTTGTTTCTCTTTCTTTATACACTACACTATAAATCATCTCTTAGATTGAAAAGTGGAAATTCACATTCGATTTAATTTCACAAAATTTTTATTTCCACTATCAATAATGTACACATATGGCATACAGTATAATAAAATTCGGATTTTACAGGCAGAATGCCTTCCCAGGTCCCTGAAGCCAAGAATTAAGATTCTGGACAAAAGGGATCGATCCCTTTGGAAATGGGATCGATCCCTCGGGATTAAAATAGCCTGTAACGGCTAGTTTTGTGAGATACAACGGTCATATTCGATTGTTGGCTTAAGGTTAGCTAAGAACCAAATATTTGTGATTATTGTATTAAATTTGAATTGCATGCTTGCCTAGCTTAGAGAACTTAGAAAACATTCATATAGGCTAGAGAATTTAGAAGAATCGAAAAATGAGCTTAAGGTTAGCTAAAAACCGATTCACCCCCCTCTCGGTATTGCCTATAAGAGCCAACAATTGGTATCAGAGCTTGGGCTCGAGATTGATTTAGACTAACCTCTATCGAGCAAAACGATCATAAATGGCTTACTTGAATGTAGGCACACCCCTAGGAGAAGAGAGACAATCATTAGTTAGACCTCCACTCTTCAATGGTGAGAATTATTCATATTGGAAAATTAGGATGATGTTCTTTGTACAATCCAATGATTATGAGGTGTGGAGAGTAATTGTAAATGGTCCAAAAATTTCAATGAAGAAAGTAGATGGAAAAGATGTCCCTAAAAATGAGGATGAGTGGGACACAAATGATATGAGATTGGCACAATTGAATGCCAAGGCTATGCACACTCTCTTTTGTGCATTAGGTCCAAATGAGTATAATAGAGTCTCTCTATGTGAGAATGCTAAACAAATATGGGACAAATTGGTCATCACACATGAAGGGACAAATCAAGTTAGAGAAACAAAAGTAGGAATGCTCACACATGATTATGAGCTATTTAGGATTAAAGAAAATGAGTCCATTAGCGAAATGTTCACTAGGTTTAATAATATAATTAATGGACTTAAGGCTCTAGGCAAGACTTATTCCACTGTTGAAATGGTAAAGAAAATTTTGAATAGCTTGCCTAAATCTTGGGAGGCTAAGGTAACCGCTATAGAAGAATCTAAGGATCCAAATACCTTGCCTCTAGATGAACTTATGGGCTCTCTACTTACTCATGAAATGAGATTGAAAAGAAATGAAGTGCCCTTAAAGAAAGTAGAGGTAGCTCTTAAATCATCCACTCATGAGAACTTTGAAGATGATAGTAATGAGAGTGGAGATAAGGAAGAAAAGGAAATAGCAATATTTGCAAAAAGATTTAATAGGTTCATGAGAATGAAAGAAAAAGAAAATAATAGGAGACATCAAAGAGGGGAATCAAGTAGAAGAGAAAAGGACCCCTTAGTGTGTTATGAGTGTAATGAATCGGGTCACACTAAGTTAGATTGCCCCTTACTTAGGAAGGAAAAGGATAGGAAGCCTAGGAAGAAAGCATTTGTAGCTACATGGAGCGATAGTGATAACTTCGATGATGAAAACATAGATGATGAGGTAGCCTACACATGCTTTATGGCTATTAGTGATGATGAGGCTAGTTGCAGTTCTAGTGAAGATAATGATTCTACATTTGATGAACTACAAAATGCTTTTAATGAATTAGCAAATGATTTTCAATGCATGAACTCCAAATAGAAAAAATCATTGCTAAATTGAAAATAGAAAATGAAATGCTATTAAAAGCCAAACTTGAATTTGAGAAGAAGTTAGAAGAAGCAAATCTAGAAATAAATGAGTTGAATAAAAAGAACTTAAATTTGCATAACTCATTTTTTAGGTTTTATATGGGTTAACAAAAGCTAGATCATATGTTAGAGACCCAAAGAGCTTTCTTTGATAAAGATGGGTTAGGCTATAATGCAATACATAAAGAAACTCATCTAAAGAATTTCTTGTGAGCAAAAATACTATGCATGATTTATCTCTTACATGCTCACTATGCAATAGAATAGGCCACACTTCACAAGCATGCACATATAGAAAAACCACATTTAGAGGAAGAGTAGTTAGAAAAATGTGGGTGCCAAAGCATGCTATGAATAATGATGAATTGTGCTTGAAATGGATCCCAAAAGGATCAAAAATTGTGAACACTAACTCTCATGGACCCAAAAAAATTTGGGTACCAAAGCATGCATAAATTTGTTTATTGTAGGAGTGTTAGAGCATGGGAATACAATGGAACAATAGAGTTTAAATGCTCAACACATCCTCATGGAGCTTGCTTGGGCCAACGAGAAAGAGAAAGAGCTTGGGAATCCATCCTTGGCAAGGTCACAACAATTCTTCAAAGAATGGCTCAAGGTGGATTCAACACATCAAGGCAAAGCACTCTCAAGCAAAGGAGTTTTGTAAGCTTAATTCCTTACTCCTTAAACTTTTTATTTGATTAGTTATGCTTTGATGAGAAAATTGGTTGATGATTAATGATGCATTGTGAGTTGAATGATTGAACAAAAGGTATGATAAATGATTTTTGAGTGCTTGATGAATAGTTCTTGAGGCATTGGATGCATTGAATGAAAAGCATATTTAAGGATTTTGAAAAGATTATTGAAATTTTGCATCTTGAACAAGTTTGATATGTCTAGATAATATGTTTAGTTGCTCAAAAGCTGTCAAATATGTCATATATGCAAAATGTCTTGTCATGAGCCTTAATGAAGAATATGCATGTTAGAAATCATGGCATGTTGTTCACAATATGTATGTTTTAATGATATATATGCTTAAAATCTATGTGAACAAGTTTGTTTTGACATATTTATGTAATTCAATGCATTGGTTTGGTCAAAATATGCTTAAATCTCAAAATGACCTCCTTTGAGGCAAAAAATGCATTTTATTGGTGAAAATTCTTCCAAAGTTGCAAAATCTTTTGTAAAATGGTTTTTCATTCATGTTTTTCATTCACACAAGTCCAAAATCATGTTTTACAAATGTTTAAACCCTTACTTGGACTCAAATTACTCAAAAACGGAGTTTTGGTACCTCACAAGTTCAATTTTTTGTCAAAACAACTGCAAAATCTGCAAGAAACATATGAGGGGTCGATCCCCCTCCTAAAGGGATGGATCCTCCCAAGCCAGAAAAGGCTCTCCTGCATGTTTTCAACCGAAATTGAGAAGAACTTTTCATCGTTTTGATACTTTCTCTCTTCTCAACTTAAAATTCATTGTTTTAACTTCTTTTTGATGATCTTTAATATATGAAAATTCATTTTTCATTGATATCATGCCTCAACTTCATCAATTAATATCATTTCCAACAAATGGTATCACTTTCAACAATCCATATCATTTTTCTTGAGCTCACAAGTGCAAAATCAGTTTTCTCATTGAAGATGGTCATGAATTACATAAATCTTGAAATAATCTTGAAATATATTTTCAATGAATGCTTAAACATAATTTTGAGAAATATTTCAAGAATTTATGGATATATTTGAGAATTTGATGAACTTGTACATAATGAATATTCTTCATTCTTTTTGTTCATCTTAGTCAAGCATGCTTATAGGATTATGTCTCTTAGCTTGACTTATCTATTCCACACTAGGTTTCATGATAATTATACATCTAGTGGAATGATTTCAAATGAAAATTCAACAATTGGTAATGGTCATTGGCCTATAATTTGTGATGATAAATGGATCTTAAATCATCCAAGTACTTAGATTTTTCTTATGGCCAAATTATTAAAAAAACTTGGGCTTTAATGGCAACACCAACATTCAAAGATAAATGCAAACTTGAACATATGTACCTTCATTAATATCCATGCATTTATTATTTGAATCTTTCTTTGCTCATAATTGCTTAAGGACTTGAATTGGAAAATGAGCATAGGATTTTTGTAATTAAAACCATGAAAGAATATGTGTTTGCTTGAATACCTTGATTTTTTGAATCTTCCATATGGTATAAATTTGTGAATATGAATATGGATTAATATTTTATGATAGTGTGCTAATGATTAATTGATCCATATGCATATTTGATGATTTGTGTTGTGTTCTTGCATATTTAGAATGATTATTTTCTTGACATGAACACACTATACATAGATATTGGATTCATGCAAAATGCCTAAGTCCATCAGTAACAATTGGTATTTAGATTGAAATAATAATTAGTATCATTGGCAACCATATTTTCAACAATTGGTAAGCCAAAACTAAATTGCCAATTGATATGAGCTTTAAATTGACAATTCTCCTTGTGCTCTTTAGGTTGAAATGACAAATAGAGAAGAATTCATTTAGGATATTTTTGCATGAAACTCTTGTGTGCCAGAACTTGTAGTTAATTGCTATATATCTTGATTCTATGCACACTCTTGCTTAAACGTGATTTATGAGCTCATGCATATCGTATGTCACCTAATGTTAGCTCATAATCATGATGTATTGCCATGCACCTTAGTTAGACTTAAGAGAAAATTGATATACTTAGGTGCTTGCTTAATTTCTTACCAATTGAGAACTTATTGCAAAATTATTTATCAACAATTGGTATAGGATCATAAGTCATATTCGTAGCATGAATATTTCATACTCTTTGTGAATATTGACTTATTTATTTGTGCTATGAGCCCCATGTGCTAACATGTTTCTTGTTGGATGGAGCATATTTTTTTACTCTTCTCACTTAGCCATGATTTTAGGGGGAGCATATTTTTTATTATTTTTCTTTCTTTTTGCTATGACAAAAAGGGGGAGAGATAGATATTAAAAGGGAGAGATATTAAGGTGGAGAGATAATGGGGGAGAAATATTTGAAAATTCATTTTCAAAACCTATGCTTATATTAAGGGGGAGCTTTATAAAATCCTGCTTTATTTGAGGGGGAGTATTTTATCAAAGAATTTTCAAAGTAAATTTACATTAAGTTTTGTCATATCAAAAAGGGGGAGATTGTTAGCTTTAAATTGCCATATGTATTTTGAAATGACAAAAACTTAAGTAAGCTTTAATGTCTTAATTCATATTGTAAATTTGCTTTACCACATATGATTTTCTCAATCCATTTTAAGTGTTTATATCAAATATTAAGACCATCATTTAATGGTATATTCTTATTGGTCTTAATACTTTATAAAATGGTTTTGAATATTAAGTAATTTTCTTAAGAATTATTGAATATAAGTTTAGAAAATTACTTATAAGTTTTTGGACAATATTTTCATTTGAGAAAGTCAAGAAAAACTCCCTTAAAGCTTATAAATGTTTTGGGTTGAATTAGGATCAAAGGTCATATCATTTCTAACCCAAAAATGCAGGAAAAATGCCCTCTGGAAGAAAAGGATCGATCCCTTATAGGGAAGGGATCGATCCCTTTTTGGCAGAATGCCTTCCTAGGTCCCTGAAGCCAAGAATCAAGATTCTGGACAAAAGGGATCAATCCCTTTGGAAATGGGATCGATCCCTCGGGACGAAAATAGCCTGTAACGGCTAGTTTTGTGAGATACAACGATCATATTCGATTTTGGCTCCACCCAACGTTCACAAACCATCCAAGGGACTATAAATAGAGGCTTAGAAGCTGAAGCAACTAAGAGGAACTACTCAGCAACTCCATAACACATATTCCTCAAATCCTCAAGCCTCAAACAACAAATCAAGAGCTCCAAAGTCTTCATCATCTATCATTATCTTATTCCTTGTAGTGCTTAGCACAAATCTTGTATGAGTTTTCATTGTGCTTAATTTCTGTAATCACTTGCCTACCTAGAGGCCTTTCTTTGATTACATTATTTGTATCCCATCATTCCTTGTAAAAGGGAGGTTTCTCTTTAGCCTTAGAAAAAGAGGGAGGTTTCTCTTTAGCCTTAAAAAAAGAGGGAGGTTTCTCTTGAGCCTAGAAAAAGAGAGAGGCTTCTCTTGAGCCTTTAAAAAGAGGGATTGTAAAGACAAATTCAAGTATAGTGAATTTGGGAAAAATCCTTGGGAGCGTCTCAAGGCAGAAGACGTAGGCAAGGTAGCCGAACCTCTATAAATCGATTATGTAAATCTCTCTTTCCCTATTCTCTTTAATTACTTGCAATTATATTTGTGATTATTGTATTGAATTTGAATTGCATGCTTGCCTAGCTTATAGAACTTAAAAAACATTCATATAGGCTAGAGAATTTAGAAGAATCGAAAAACGAGCTTAAGGTTAGATAAAAACCGATTCACCCCTGTTAGCTTTAAATTGCCATATATATTTTGAAACGACAAAAACTTAAGTAAGCTTTAATGTTTTAATTCATATTGTAAATTTGCCTTATCGCACATGATTTTCTCAATCGATTTACAAGTGATCATATCAAACATTAAGACCATGATTTAATGATGCATACTCTTATTGGTCTTAATACTTTATAAATGTTTTGAATATTTTAGAAAATCACTTGATGAATTTTTGGACTATGTTTTCATTTGAGAAAGTCAAGAAAAACTCACACAAAAAAGCCAAAATGTTTTGGGTTGGATTAGGATCAAAGACCACATCATTTCTAACTCAAAAAGTGCAGGAAATCACCTTTTGTAAAGAAGGGATCGATCCCCTTTTGGCAGTAAGCATCCTAACGCAAGAAAAGGTCCCTCAGCCCAGAATAATTGAATCTGGAATGAAGGGATCCATCCCCTATGGGAAGGGATCGATCCCTTTGCCTGAAAATAGCCTATAACGACTAGTTTTTGTGAGACAACGGTAATATCCGAGATTTGGCTCCACCCAACGGCTAGAATACATCCAAGGGACTATAAATAGAGGCTTAGAAGCTAAAGAAAGAAAGAGGAACTACTCAGCAACTCCATAACACATATTCCTCAAATCCTCAAGCCTCAAACAACAAATCAAGAGCTCAAAAGTCTTCATCATCCATCATTCATCTATTTCTTGTATTGCTTAGCACAAAATATTGTATAGGCTTTTCATTGTGCTTAATTTCTGTAATCACTTGCCTACCTAGAGGCCTTTCTTTGTTTACATTATTTGTAACCCATCATTCCTTGTAAAGGGGAGGTTTCTCTTAAGCCTAGAAAAAGAGGAAGGTTACTCTTTAGCCTAAGAAAAAGAGAGAGGTTTCTCTTGAGCCTAGAAAAAGAGAGAGGTTTCTCTTTAGCCTAGAAAAAGAGGGAGTGTAACAAATTCAAGGATAGTGGATTTGGAGAAAATCCTTGGGAGTGTCTCAAGGTAGAGGACGTAGGCAAGGTTGCCGAACCTCTATAAATCGCTTGCGTACATTTCTCTATCCTTACTCTCTTTACTTATTTACAATTATATTGTGCTTATTGAATTGAATTTATATTGCATGCTTGAGTAGCTTAGAGAACTTAGAAAATATCAATCTAAGCTAGAGAATTTAGAGGAACCGAAAAACGAGCTTAAAGTTAGTGAAAAATCGATTCACCCCCCTCTCGATATAGCCTATAAGAGCCAACAACCCCCCCTCTCGGTATTGCCTATAAGAGCCAACAACATCAAGTCAAGGAAAATTATTTCATAATTGTACATAACTAAACAACCTCAAATTATATAAATATCAAGTATCAATTACATAAACTTGGTATACATTCTTTTCTATATCAAATGACTATCGATGACATTCAATCTCCTGTAGTTTACATCCTATTGACACACTAAAGTACTCTACAGTAAAGTCTAAATACATTAAGCAACTGTGTGAATATACCTTAAAAGTACAATATGGAAGCCTCAAGGAATTCAATCAGAATCCTCTCTTTAGCAAGGCAGTTACTATTGCCAACTATTTGTGAGGTGGGAAGAGGAAGGTGATATTTAAGCCCAGTAAGAAATACATATAAAAGAGCTGATATCATGCTAACTATATACACGTATCCTATACATGTTCTTACAATGACAATTACTATCAATAACATTAAATCTGATCTCTAAAGGAATAGATACTATGCAACTACATGCATGTATCCTAACTATACTAAAACATTTTCATTGACATTCTCTAACAGTGACGTAGTACATAAATGGAAGGAATTACTATAATCGGTTAAGGATACTAAGCTGAGTGTGGAAGGATGCTTTAGAGCACCTCACTTGTCTCAATCCCTAGGTTTGATTATAGGTGTCCTAAGTGAATTTACAACAACTGCATTCATGCATTTTCAAATAATAGAATTTCAATACAATACTTTCAAAACCAAGACTATGCAAATGATAACATTCATTTCAGATCCAAACAGTTCAGAAACCCTTTCCTTCAAACGATGCAATCACACTATCGATACATTTATTTGCATTAAAACATTTTTTTGATAACTGAAATTCAATACGATTATTTGATAAAATCATTTGATACAATCATTCAATAAAAATTAATCGGTGCAATCATTCGATAAAATACTTTTAAATCGATCAATCTTATAACCACAGTCAATATTATAAAACATTTCAATATTTTCAATGCTATTTTCAAATCATTAAAATCCAATCGATATGATTCGGTCAATCAATCACTTTTAGTCGATAAAATCATAAAAAATGAAGACAAGTAACTTCTCAATAGAATCATGCGGAATAAGGTTCCTAAATGGGGAATAATAATAAGACTTACGGCCATAGTCAAGGGGTGTCCTCTGTGTGCACTATCAAATAACATTTGGGACTGCTGAAGACGTGATCAGTGTCATTCAGTGAACGGTACATCTCATAATACCACTGAACAAGTGATACAAAGACGGTTGTAGACTTGCTCTAGGTCTAACAGCTAACAATCGGTCAGTTGATTGGTAATGCGTGATTGCCAAAGGCAACTATGGGAAGATTCTATATCTCAAAACATTTACTTGATTCTTATAAACACTAAGCATATCATACTTTAAGACATAGTATAAAATACATTTAGAACATTTAAACAATTTGGGAACCAAGCTTTGTTTGCCATTCCATGGATTTTACGGTGAGGTACACTGTGTAGCACTTAACTCCTTTGGGATCCTAAAGTGACTGTCACAGTCTCAGGGAACTCATGTAGCCTATAGGTCTCCTAGGACTCTAGAGGTGGCTCCTCCAAACTAACTCTCAACTTTAAAATACCATGTACAAAACATTTTCAGTAACCCATCTTTATTCAACATTACATTAGGTATAAAATAAAATCATTAACGATACGTTTGAACATTTGAGACCATTTCAATATGATAAAGCTTAAAACACTTCATATTCGTTCAATCATTAAAACATTCAAACTACGCATTCTTTCAAAACAATCAAACATTAATAATGGACTTTAAAATCATCATGTATAACAATTGAAAACTATAAAACAATGATTATGCATGTGAACAATGCAATTTATGCATGACTAAACACATGCTTATTTAATACCCTTTTCATTTTCGATTCTATAGTTTCCACTCTAATAGTTTCAGTACAATTGATAACATTTAATTGATTCCAAAGCTTTCAATACGATCAATAATGTCAAATTAGTAACTCTTTGCAACCATTAACCAATTCTAAAATGTTTCTTTTCATTCAATAACAATTAATCGTTACAGTCCTTCAAACTCTACAATCTATTCAATCATTTTGATAAAATCCATTTTCAAACATTGCACTTTAAAATCTTTCAGTACATTTCATAAACTTTCAATTGTATAACACAATTCAATACATTCAAGCGATAATCTTTAAACCAATATCGATCACTTCGGTCTCAAGTTCCATTCTAAAGTCATTACTTACTATCAAATCCCAACGATTCCAAAACAATCGATAGACATTAAAACCTTTTAAATACATTAAATTATGTAAATCATTACTTTACCTAGCACTTACTTAAGCCAAAACCATTCTGACTTAAGGAAGTTAACTGCCCTTTTGGGGTAGTCGGCTATAAGACTCGGTATTTTGTATATATAGTATATCATATTGTACACAATTGATAATTAAAATAAATTGATTGTGGAATTAAATAAATAGTGAAGATGAGATTCCACTTCACACTTTGGAAACTTTGAAATTTAAATTTTATATGGTGCATGTGAAGTAGAATGAAGAACTAAAATTATAAGAATGGAAATTTAATTGTAGGAATTATTGGTTTAGTAGTAACCAAAAGAAACGAAGAAAAGAAGAATTAAAGAGTATGAGAAAAGGGATGATAGAATATGTGCCAAAGAAGAACAAAGAAGAGCTAAGAAAATTCAGCCATTCACGCATACACCAAAATTCTGCACTTGGTTGTATTCGACTGGAAATAACAACAAAGGAAATTATATTGGCTGCCATGTACCGATTTCCAGCTGGACATTTATTGTGAGTCCAGCCATGATTCTAAGCTGTAAGATTTCATTATAAGAAATATAAAATGAATAGAAGATAGAGATATATGAGAATAATTTTTATTGGATGAAACTACAAAAAGGACAATGGATTTCGGTCAAAAGAACGAGATAGCAAGTTATTGCATGTCTGCCGTGAATCCAACCGAAAATTCAAAGCAAATGAGCTAAATACAAGACTAATAACGCTTAATGGATAAAGAGTTAATGAAAATACCATGTGCATAATTGTTATTGGCTGAAGTTGCAGAAAAAAGAAGGGAAGAATACATGGACAAAACGGACAGCAGCAGCTGCACTCCACCGTTCCTTTCCTGCAGTTTTCTTCAAAAAAATTTAATGCAATTCGGACATAAAATGATGGAGAAAAAATAAGATAAGAAGTCACGTGATTTATTATTATTGGTTGGGGTTAAAGAAACAAGGAACTCAGCAAATCCTCATCTCTTTATCACCGTTTTCTGCTTCACTACGAGAACTAGAATTGTGTTGCTTTGTGTTCTGTTTTGGCTTCCATCTTTCTAAAAGAAACTCAACAAAATTCTATCTTTTGGAAATTTAAACACTTAACCTTCTTTCCCAACTTTACCTACACCTTAGAATAAATCAAGAACCAAGTCAATAGAGGCTGACGTGAGAAGGAACATAACAGAACAAAATTCTGTTTTGGAGATCACCAATCAATTAAGGTAAGATTTCACAATTTTATGATTTCTTTGATAATAAATGATGAATTTACATGTTTCTTAGCATAAGAATTATGACTTTAGAGTTTGTTGTTAATTAAATCTTGATATAGACTTAAACAAAAATAAGAGATCCATGTTAGAAATTATATGATGGTGAAGAGAAATGAAGCATGAGATGTAAATAATAAGGAAGAAGAAATTTAGAAGTTAAATAGTTGAAAGGAAACTTTTGACTAAAGAGGAGACCTTCGGTTGAGAATAGAAACAGAGAAGCATTTAAAGCTTCATACGAGAAAAATGGAACAAGAAGAGTTCACGTAGAGAAGAAATTAATGGAATCAAGAAGATAGAAAGAAAAGTTGGAAAAGTCAATAAGAAAATGGACAAAGGTAGGTTCGGCCAGGACTTGGAAAATTAAAGTAATTATGTTGAAGAATTTGGAAATTGGTAGAGAATAACTGTAGAAATTAAAAGAGAATTTTCGGTGAAATTAAAACCGAAAAAGGAAGTGAAATGAAGAAATTGAGTTTTTATACCGGTATAATTTATACTAGTTGTAATTATTTTATGACTTTGGAGGCTGCATTATATGAATATTAGTGGTTTAAAAAATAAGAAGAAATTTATTCATAATTTTCAATAAAATTATTTTGCAGCCCGAGTAGACGGATTTCGGTTAGCATTATCGGGACGATCGTCGGCATAAGACTGGTAAGGGGGAAGTGTGTGAGTTGTAGGGATACGATGATATGCATGTTTTAACAAGTTAAATCTTGTGAAATTAATGGAAGTATGAATTATTTTAAAACATGCATAAATTGGAGATAAGTCGACTGGTTTATAACTGTATTTATATGCATGAGATTAAGAATCCACAGCTATTATGCTGTCGAAAACTTTCTAATAATTATTCTAAAATATTATAAATATTTTAGAAATATGTAAACGATTTAAATGAGAATTTTAAAGATAAATTCCATAACTTTTCCATAAGATGGGATTTATGAGAAAATATGCATATTTAAATATTCGTGTTTTATATATTTAATTAAATGAGAATTTAAATTATGTTATATTATATAAATATTCAAAATTGAATATTTATGTGTTTCTCACTTTAGCATGAATATTTACTGATTGAATTACAGTGTACACAAATGAAAATAATACATTTATGGAATTTTATTTATTTAAATGATATAATTCGTACATGTGTTTCCTTAAAGGTATTTTAAGATATAAATTTGATTTTGAGACTTTAGGCCCCGAGATTCATGCTTTACTGTTATACTGTACTGTTCACATGGCTGATAGACCCGCCAAGTCATCAACAGTCCCGGTGTCGCCTGGCAAGTGTACACCGAGGGTGCCCATAGACTGTGGCCTTAGATATAAACTGTTTACTGTTATTGTGTTCCTTCGAGAATGATTATAGCATGACATGATTTAGGGTGATGCCTAGTCTTAACCCACTGTTACTAAATACTGTTTACCGTACACTGTTTACTGAATACTGTTTACCGTACACTGTTTACTGAATACTGTTTACTGTACATTGTTTACTGAATACTGTTTACCATACACTATTTACTGAATACTGTTTACTGAAATTACTGATTTGAAACTATATTGATGTGAAAGGAAATAAATGATTATTTCTAATTTTAATTTATGGAAGAAGGAATATTATATTATTTTATAAGTATGAATTTCGAATTACTCCCTATAGTCGCTTTGGGTTTCCGAGACACAACAGGTATTTCAAAATACCTCTCATACTCTATCTGGATTTTCCGACCGACTATAGTATCTTTCCTATTTGTACTTAGTACTCCTATAGGAAATATATCATTTTACAGCATATAGATTCATTATATCGAGTAGCATACAACTCCTTTACTGAGCACATGGTTCGCTCACCCCTTCAATTTCACTCCACAAGTATTGATTTGGATTAAGAGACGTACCATCCGAAGTATCAGCTGCTAGTTCGGTTACCCGAGATAGCAGACTCTATACATCAGAGGTATATTATTTTCTTTTATATATTCAGAAAATTTGTACAGTGCTACTTAAATTCGGAATGTAATACTGGGAATGTAACTCTGATATAAAATAATGAAATATTCATGTTTCGAAATATTGTACTGTAAATGAAGTACTGTTTAATACGACAGATATTATTTTACTGTAAGCATCACAGACAGCCCAACCGGTAAAAAGAGTATCAATTATGAATAAATATAGTGTAAAATGTACACTTAGATAGTTACATCGGCTGCTATGTCTTTATTTAATTTTCTAAATTAAATTTTCAATATTTAAAATTTGACTATAAAGGGGCAGTTGACTGGTTTGCAGACAAAAAACTTCTAGGTAAAATGCAGTTGACTGGTATTTAAGGCAGTTGGCTGGTTTTGATTGATTTTAGTTAGGGGCAGTCGACTAGTCTAAGTTGGTTACGATAAAATTATCTAAATTCTGTGTCTAGGCAATCAACTGCTCCCTTTAGGTAGTCGACTGCTCCTAGACAGAATGCTGTCTAGGTGCTAAAAACCCGTTTTCAAAACCTTGCACACAATCAATCACAATCCAATATACCACAATTCTGTCACAATTCAATGCAAACAGGATATCCTAACGTTCCTTTATACATATTGTAGACACCTAATTTTGTTCGAACAATTTTTAAATTAAAAAAAATCAAAAAATAAATAATGATAAAAAGAAACAAGTCAATTTTGGTCAAATCTTAAATTGGAACCCAGGCAATCCATCTCATGTGAAGCACATGCAAAATTTACACCCTCAATAGTTGACTTGGTTGATTTGTTGCCAAAAAAAATGAACATAATAATTTGCAAATTGATGGAAATAAATCATGAATAAAAATCCCATGATGGTAGGCACCATTAAGGGATTTTAATAATTTCATTCCTCAAATTTCCTTTCTGAAGTTGATTGGCTATAAAGCCAAGAGATATAGAGAGAATCGGGGGGGGGGGGAGGGGGGTTGGGGGAAAGAGAGAGGGGGGACAAAAAAAAAACCCTAGAAAAAAAACCTAGAGGAAAAAACCCTAGAAAACCTGGGAGGAGGGATCACAAAAAAAAGAGGAGGCTTCTTTGAAAAATCACAACCGGCCACCTCTGCACTAGGATAATTGGTTCAAACCTAAAACATAACCTGCTGCCATCAAGCCTGCTGCGTCAGCCCCAAGCAGCCTCTCATATCTGTACTCAGTTGCCGCTCTGTCACTATTGCTTGCTGCTGCACCGGTTGCTTCATCACCTTTTATTACGCCTTGCTAAGCCGCTTGCCCCGTCTCTCCACCCACACCTACACTAGTTGCACCACCTGCGTTTCTTTTGCTGGGTCGGGCTCCCACCATCCCAGCTCTACTCTTTCCCTGCCGCGGCATCGCCACTGCTCTGCATCTCTGCTGCGATCGCCTGCTTCCAGCCCGACCACTTCATGCTGCACCTATCTTCATCGCTGCTCCTGCTATCCTCCATTGCTGCTGCATTGCTGCATCATATCGTCCTTGCGTGACCATCATCTCTACCACGTTACTGCTGTTGATTGTCCATTATACCGCTGCACCTTGCTGTACCATCATCGCTACTGTCCTGCACATTAAGTTGAAGCCCCACACCAGTGCATCACTGTGAAACCAGCCCCTGCTGCAGTGCTTGCATCGTCCCTGGCTCGCCTCATTGTTGTCCACTGCATCGAGCCTTGCTCCTCCGTTATTCTTGTTCTACCTCTACTACAACGTGAAGAGACTACAAGCGGAGAGAAGCAAGTGAGACAGGAGAAAATAGAGGTTTGGAAAAAAAAAAGAAAAAAAGACAAAGTAAAGAAGACGACTTGGCTAGCAACCCTGACTCAACGTGAATAGAGAAAAGAAGGAAGAAGATCAAAACACATCGTTTTGGTCATATAAGCAAAATTGAAGAGGGGAGAAAGAATACTCGTTGCACACCAAGAGAGCTGCTGCTGTAACTCATCAATATAAAGAAAAGAACGTGAACTGCAGCTGGAAAAGAAAAGAAAGAAAGCCAATAAAGACAAGGACGTGAGTTTGTTACAGGTAAGTTTTGTTTTACTATATTAATTCATTAGTTTATTTCATAGGATTTATTTGATTAATTAGTTAATGAATAATTAATTAGTATTTGTTAATCACTTAATGTTTTGATAGTTAAATGTATGATAATAATAAGTTGATAATTTAATAGTTGGGTAGTTTAATAATAATTTAAATTGATTTAATAATTGTAAATATGTAAGATAATTAAGAATTGATAGATAAGATAATATTAAATTAAATAAAAATATTAATTAATTATCAAAGATAAATATGGATTATTCCGAGGATAAGATTTCAAAGAAATCACAAGTAGTGATTCTTCGATAATCTTTATGATCGAGAAAAAAACATTAAATGTTACCAGCGTATTGGGACATCTAATCGATTTTATCTCGATAAAAATATATAAAAAATAAAATAAGTAAGAAATGGTAAAACTAAATAAATTTAAATGTTGATATAAATAAATATAAATTTTAAGATAAATAAATAAACATAAATATAAACTAATTTCCGATGATGGGATTTCTTAGAAATCACAAGTAGCGATTCTTTGATAATCTTTAGGATCGGGATAAAATCTTTAATGTCACCAGCGTATTGGGACATTTAAGTGATTTCATTTCGATATAAAGAAAATATTAATAAGATTTCTTAGTATAAAAAAATAAATATAAAGATGGTAATAAAAATAATAATATAAAAAATAGGTAAATATGAGAAAATAGTAAGTGAATAGAAATTTAAAAAAAAGGGCTTTTAAATAGGTAAAAATTTAGGATTTAAAATAAATAAATAAATACACATCTTAAATATAAAAGGATCCCCGATGATAGGATTCCTTAGAAATCACAAGTAGTGATTCTTTGATTATCCTTAGGGTCGAAATAAAATATTTGAATATTACCAGCGTATTGGGGTATTCAAATAATTGTAGTTCGATATTAAGATTTCTAATATAATTAACTTATATGAAACAAACTAACACTAAAAATAATAAATAAATAAATAAATATTTTAAATAAACTTCAAAATAAAGAGTAAAACAAATTAAGAATAAATAAGATATAAATAATTTCCGATGATGAGATGTTACGGAATTCACAAGTAATGATTCCTAGCTGATCTCTAGGTGAGAGAAATATGCTAAATGTTACCAGCGTATTGGAATATTTAGCATAATTTTTCAATAAAAATAAAATTTTATAAAATCAATAAAGTTCAAAAGTAATAATATAAATATAAAAGATAATAAAAATAAAATAATATATTTCTTATGTGCATCATATCTATTTTGTTTGCATCATTTGCATTCATGAAATTTCAAAATAACTGCAAATCTCCTGAGGATGAGATTCTATAGAAATCGCAAGTAGCGATTCTTAAGAAATCTTTAGGTGAGGAAATTATCCGAAATGTTACCAAGAGTATTGGGGTACTTCGGAATAATTTTCAATACAAAAGATTTTCACTTATTTTTAAATAAAAAAATAAAACTTAAATATTTCAAAATAAAACAAATAATAAAAATGGTTTTAAATAAATGGAGTTCTTTTTAAATATTTAATTAAGATCATTTTATTAAGATCAAAAGATAAGACATGATTAAGTGGTACCGTTTTTTTACGGGCGTTGTGGGGGTGCTAATCCTTCCCCACACGTAACCGAACTCCCGAATCCAAACTTTGTTATCGCAGACCAAAAATTATTTTTTTGATAAAACTTAATTAATTTTAAGATTTTATTGAAAAGATAAATAATTTTAGGTGGCCAATCACACCTAGTCAAAAAAGATTGGTGGCGACTCCTCTTTGTGTTTTTTTTCAAAATCATCTAGCGATCGAGTCCCTGGACGAAAATCGTTACGACACATATCTCTTACCTAACAATCGTGATTATGCGATAGCAGTTTGTCACATCCTGTTCTGTATAGAATTTACCACATATTCACACTTACAGTAAACGGTTGGGCTGTCTGTGATGTCTTTATCTCACACTTTTTAAAACAGTAATCACTATTGTAATGAAGTTAAATTGATATCCGATAAAAATATTTACTGCAAAATATTATATACAGTATTTACACGTGTTCTACATCCTCTGTACTTGAAATACACAAACGTAGTACTGTACAAATATGTCTGAACAGGTACAAGAAAATAATACCTCCAGGATCCACTCGATGCTGCCTCGGGGCAAACTATAACGCACCAAATTTGTGGAATGGTATCACTGTGGATAATCTGTGGAGTGAAAAATAAAGGGGTGAGCAAACCACGGCTCAGTAAGAGAGTTGTATGCAATTTTGATATCACGAAAACTATATGCAACAAAATCCTTAATTTCCTATTGGTATGCTAAGCACACTAAAAGGAAGGATACTATAGTCGGCCAGGTAATCCAGATGGAGTATGGAAGGTTTTTTGAAATACCTATCTTGTTCCGAAAACTCAGAGCGACTATAGGGAGTAGAAATTTAATTTAATGTAAAATTTATTTAAGTATTCACGACATATAAATATTTCACATAATTGCGCAAAATAACTCAATTAAATCATATGATTCAACACTTGAAAACAATTGTATTTCCATCACTAAAATCTTCACTTTCACACAGGTAACAGTAAAATAAATTGTTCAAATATAATAATAATTTAGTGATATAAACACTTCAGTCAGTACATTTCATTATATATCACAATAATCAGTAATAACATGTGAAATAATTGTGGAGACCAGACAACACCCTAATGATATCATGCTATAATCCCCGTAGGGAACAGTAGTAGTAAACACGTGAGATCTATGACCATAGTCTATAAATGTCCACAGTTGTACACTGAGCAAGTGTCAACTGGGATGCTGAAGACAGGCTCAATGTCAACAGCTTCACACATGATATATTAACACGTGAACACGTGAGCATGATATGGGGCCTAGCAATCTCAAAATAGTATTTACACAGTGATATCCCCTTTATGAAATTTATTTATTTAGATAAAACTTCAGTAAGTCCATAAAGGAAAAATCATAATAAAATAGTGACTATTAAACTGAAAATAATTTATAAAATATTCACTATTCAACATTTCACTTTACGAATCACATATTCCACTATAAAACACTTGAGATGAATTTTCGATGCTTTAACTTTTATCGAAATCGGTAGCATAAATATTTAATAAATGTTTTTCGGTAAATTCACAATTTATGAAAAATAATAAATATTTCACTCTCGAGGCTAGGAAAATATTTCACAATGTACTAAAATATTTCATGGCATTTTTAGAAATATATCTAATAAATTCCGGCAGTATAAAAGCTGCTAACACCCTAGCCCTTACAATTGCAAACACAGTTCAAAATAGCCAACCAGCCATAATTCCACAGGATTCAAGACAATTAACTTCCAAAATAATTTCATAAAATTATTAGCATGAAAACCATGCATTCGGGATATCTCTACAAATTACACATGCGTCCCTCACCTATCTAAGGTATTTGCGTTTCTTGATAGCACCACACGAAAATCGTAACTCTCGGGCTACAGATAATTCCATCAAAATTATTAGCTTATTTAATACTTATTTTTAAGCTATCATTCATATCATAATGCAGCTATATTGGATACTGCGAATATTTTCGTAGTATAATTTCTATCGGTAGTATAACATAACTTCTTCGTTTTGTGTCGGATTTTAAATCAAAGCATACCGACAGACTCCTTATAATTCCTACAGTCTAAATCTACCTTCAATTCATCAAAATCAGCCATGATTCAAGGTCCCCTTTGCCTTGTCCTAATCTTCGTTAGCCATTTTTGATGAGATTTCAATAATTTAATGTTGTAGTCTTATTCTACTAAGCTTAATCTTCATTTTGGCACCCTTTTTATACATGAAACCACATGAATTCCCTATGCTCCCATGTTAGCTAAACACTCCTCTCATCACAAATTTTCATTTTTCAACATTTAAATAAAATCAAGGCTAAAAACATGTTTATCATGCTTAAATCTATACCATTGAAATTAAAAGAAAGCATAAAAATTGGTATGGTACCTTGCTTGGCTGAATTCCTTGGGTTGTTTTTCCTCTTGATTTTGCCACTTATTCAAAGGGCTATGAGTATAAGTGAAGAGAGGAGAGTGAGTAGGACAATTTAGTAGTTGGATTTTGTTGAAAAAAAATGAATGGTTTTTGACTTTTCGAAGGTTTTCTTTTCTTTTCTTCTCTTTTTCTATGGTGGCCATGTGAAAGAGGAGAAGAAGATGAGCAATAGTGCCGGTTGCAACTTGAAGAAGAATTTAGTGTCTTCTAGATATAGGTAAAATGACTATTTTGCCTTTGGTTATGAGTTTTTCGAACAAAAGTGCCCTTAAGCTTCCGTAATTTTTATAACTAGGTAACTGAACTCTAAAAATTCATATTCCATCACCAAAAATTATTATTAAACATATTTTGAAGAACGGTGGTGGTTTGGTTCGGGTTTGGACCTATCGTGAAGGTGAAATTATGAAAATACCCATATCGGGTAAATCGCGTAAATTTCTGATTTAACTATCGATTTAATCTATTTATTAACATAGCTCAGGACTTATTTTCATATAGAATATCATGATATTTTTATTGGGTCCAAATTCATTTTAGATTGGGCACAATTTACAAAAATGCCACCGGGCTATGTACTTAATCGTCATTTTCCAATTTGTTTTCATGCTTCTCAAAATTAATCCAAATGAGGGATTTTAAGTTTGAAATTCTTACCGTATGTTTATTGGACTCCTCGAATAATGTGGGTTCGATCTCACGTCTATTCGGGCATTGTAGAGCTTGTGGGGCCCACCATACGGTATTGGCTCATACTTACGAAATATACAGGAAATGAACAGTGGTGAGTGTCCCTACATGTACAACAGTACCTAAATATACGATTCTCACACAGTTTCTTTAGCACCAATTCCAATGAGCAAGCCTAGATGCTCCATTTGTTTCCGAGTTGTAACGATCAATTCAAACACTGTTTTTTCAGATCAGATTTCATATTTATGCTCTACAGACTCAGAACTATCACACATATTCGATTAAATCAAAAATCAATTTTTCTCTCTCTTACCTTTTCTTGGCTGAAACTTTGAGCTTGCTTTTCACCCTCTAAATGGTCACTCTAGCACACCATTCCACAATATATTGTAGAGCTCGTTTAAACAACTTTCCTTTACGGTGTTTTTTGGTTTGGAGTGGTTACACTAGGGTTTTACAGGCTTTCTCTCTCTAAAACTATGAAAAGCTTGAAATTTCTCTCTTCTCTCACATGGCTAGCCAACACATGAGGAAGATGGTGACTTTGACTTTTCATTAATTCTTGTTATGTCCTTATGATTTTAATATTCATTTAAATATTCAATTTATCTTCAAACTATTTTATTTCAATGCCAAATACATCTATCAAACATAATTCAGTCTCAACATTGACTTTTGTTTGGGTTTGACCCGTCATAAGGGTGAAATTACCAAAATAACCCTGATTATTCATTAGCGTTATTTTCCACGTTTTCGTGTGATTCAATCTACGGGTTGGAATCACATAAAACTTCTTCACACGAGGGTTCATTTATGAAAGTCTATGGGTCAAAAGTCAAACTAAGTTGACTGATATTCACAAATGTTTTTCCAGCCTATAGACATAACAGTCATTATCGAATTTGTTACACATTTTCTAAAATGAACACAAACGAAAAAATTTTGAGATGTAAATTATTACCATCTCATTATTTCACTTAACTATCAGTGCTCTGGATTTTTATCCCAATCCGGACTATAGAAATCTTAGTGGGACCCACATCTAATTTCCTCTTATATATTACCAATATTTTAGAAATTTTAGAGTTTAAATTTCTCTTTTCAATTTCCAAAATAAATATCTTATATTGATTATTGGAAAATTAGGGTTCTCACAGCTTGGTAGCATGGAAAGAAAAATAAAAGGATGAAAAATTAAAGGGATAGAAAAATGGAAAGATGGAAAACATATTACTTTTTTTCCTTAGGTGTGTTTGGTTGGAAAGATGGAAAAATGGATAAAAAATAGATTTATTTTGTGATGCCCCGGGGTGCACCTGTTGGTCCACCGACTCGAGCCACCGCCTTAGGCGGGTCACTCATCCGTATTGTCCGTTTTGGGGTGCACCACACAGGCCACCGCCCCTCACGGATTTCTTTCGCGTCCGCAGCGACTCGAACCCTTAAATTCATTAAAGGTCAAGCTAGGACAATTGGTTAGGAGTGACTTGACCTTTAATGAAGTTAAGAATTCGAGTCGCTCCGGACGCGAAAGAAATCCGTGAGGGGCGGTGGCCTGTGTGGTGCACCCCCAGAGCGGACAATACAGATGAGTGACCCGCCTGGGGCGGTGGCTTGGGTCGGTGGACCAGCGGGTACATCCCGGGGCGTCACAAAAGTGGTTTCGTCGACATATGGTACATCGATTACGTGAAATTACAAAATTACCCCTAGTAGACCACTAGTGAAATTTTTTGTTTTAATCACCGATTTGATAAATCTATGGACACTATCTTATACTCCTTTTCATGTAGAATATCATGGTATTTTTACTTCATCCCAATTCATTTTAATTTGAGCACAATTTATGAAAATATTTTCGGGACGTAATCGTCATTTTCAAATTTGTTTACCATACTCCTCAAAAAAATATAAAATAATATAAATAAATGATTTTAAACCTCAAAATCATAATTTTTTATTTATTACACCACTGCATACTGTATTATCAGTTTCAAGCCCATCAAAACATATTAAAAATAAATGGGGCCCACATTACACTTTCACTTACAATTACATAATACATTAAATTTCACTTAATAAATAAATACATATCACATATACAGTACAGTAGAAACAGGTCTCACATTAAGTTTAATGAAAAAAGAGTTAGAAAATAATAACATGAAGTTACATAATTCTTTCTCAAGATTCTACATGGCCCAACAGAAATTTGACTAAATGCTTGAACAAAGGGATTTCTTTGATGAGGATGGATTAGGCTACAATCATATTGAAAAAGAGTCACACTTAAAAAAGTTCATTGTTAAATTATACTTCTTTTAGGTGTAGAAACTGTCACAGAATAAGACATAGTTCTTCCATGTGTAAATTTAGTAAAGCCACATTTAGGAGTAAATTAGTTAAGAAGATTTAAGTTCTAAAACATGCATTTAATTTTGATATTCATTTTCCTTATTGGTTGCCTAAAAGAACCAAAATTTTGTTACTAACCCGTAAGGACCCAAGAAAATCTAAGCACTAAAGTGCAAATAAATTTGTATGTTGCAGGTGCGATGGAGCTCAAAAACTAATAAAGAATAGAACATGAATGATTGCATCATGATGCTCAAGGAAGGAAAGGCATGAAATAAAAAGAAATACATAAAAATAATTTGCCTTCATTAAAAGAATATTGAGGAAATATCCCTCGCATGCTGAGGAGTAATGTGAGAATACTCTTACTCTTTTTGTAGTCCAAATTATATGATCCTCATGCAAGTTTGAATGAATGGCAAGTGCAAAAATGCTTAATGTTTGCTGAAATATGATTGCACTTCATTAAATAAAAGAATGTCCTTGTGCTATAAAGTGTTATATGTGTTTCTTAGTACATCATGAATACCTTCATAGTTGTCTAGGAGATAGGATAGATAAATAGTTATAATGATATGATACTATTTAAGATTAGAATTATTTGATATATTTTGCTTGCTTGTGATTTGAATGCTTAGTTTGTCGTGGTTGAATTTACGTTACTTCTTAATTGCTTGTCTATTTGTAATTGAACCTTGATTGTCTGTTTGAATTGTCTGTGTGTTTAGCATTAGGATAGAATCATTAGAATAAGAAATATGTTTTGCTTGTGATGATTGAAAAATTGATACTCTTAACAAAATATCTGTTGACTTTCAAATACTATGATTTTGATATCACTTTAAAGAACTTAAGTGAAATAAAATTTTAATTATAACCATGACTGAATTAATTGTTTGTATCATCATGCTTGATATAAGTGGAAAGTCAAATATATATATGGATTTAGAGCTAAAAATTATATATGCATATTTAAACTTAAGATTATCCTACATCCTTAAGCTAATTGCATGTACTATATGTAAGTACGTCGATAATGGTTGAATATATCGATACGATATAAATTTGAATATTGGTAGAACTAATTAAGTATCGATACACTACCATGACATTAAAACAAAAGCTCATGCTCTATTTCAGGTACCAGTACAATTAAAGATAGTATCGATACAGCTTACTTTGCTTATGCAAGATTCCACTCAAGATTATCAATACACTCAAGGAAGTATTATACACTTTAAGCCGGACTGGCTCCAATGGTCAAATTCCTATGTCTACCAATAGGAAGATTTTTTAACAACCAAAGCCTTGAAACAAAGTTATAAAAGCTGATAGCTTGAAGCAAATTGCCATGGAACAGATTCTCCACAGTCTTAAGTTAGCTTCCAATGCTTGTATAGAAAAATCCTAAGACTAACCATAAGAAGTGCCTTTTGTATCTTAAAAATACTTCCTTTGATTAATGAAACAGTGCTTAATCTTTATCTATTGTTTGTGAATTTCTAAGTCCTTATCAAGGCTTAAAACTGATTACTTGTATATATTGTTTTCGTTTAAATGTTTGCTATCGTAACGGCTTAGCGCTCGACGATTTTGAAAACGATTAAAAACAAGGAGTCACCACCAATCTTTTTTGACTAGGTGTGATTGGTCACCTAAAATATTATCCTTTTAACAAAATCTCAAAATTATTTAAGTTTATTAAAAAGACAAATTTGGTCTACGAAAACAAGATTTGGGTTTGGGGGTTCGGTTACGTATGAGGAAGGATTAACACCCTCACAATGCCCGCTAGAAAACGGTACCATCTTAACTACGTGGTATCTTTTGATTTTAATAAGAGAGTCTTGGTTTAACACTAATTTGCTTATTTAGAAAACTCGTGTATTGGCTTAAAAATTACTATTACATGTATGTTTAAAAACTTCCTTTGAAAATTAACATGGACCCCATTTATTGAAAAATTAAATCAAATATTCCAATACTTTTGGCAACATTTGAAATAATTATCCTCACCTAGAGATTTCTAAAGAATCACTACTTGTGACTTCTATAGAATCTCATCCTTGGTAGGACCCACATTATTTGCATAATTGATCGAAGATTAACACTTATATTAAAATAAGTTTTATTTTGAAAAAAACATGAATCCCTTTTATTGAAAAATTAAATCAAATATCCCAATACTTTTGGCACATTTGAAATAATTCTCCTCACTTAGAGATTTCTAAAGAATCACTACTTGTGACTTCTATAGACTCTCATCCTCGGAGGATTCACATTTTTTGTGTAATTGAATAAAAAGTTATTATATATTTTAAAATAAGTTTTATTTTGAAAATAAACATGAACCCCTTTTATTGAAGAATTAAATCAAATATTCCAATACTTTTGACAACATTTGAAATAATCCTCCTCACCTAGAGATTTCTAAAGAATCACTACTTGTGACTTCTATAGAATCTCATCCTCGGAGGGTTCACATTTTTTGATTCGCGTGAATGCATGTGATGTAAACAGATAATAAATGATGCGCAATGCATGTCTATTTAATGTATTTATCATTTCTTTATTTTTTTATATTATTTATTTTTTTTATTTTTGAAAAAATGAAGATACGTGTTTTGAAAAATCATACTAAATATTCCAATACTTTTGGTAACATTTAATATGATTCTTCTGATCTAGGGATCAGCTAGGAATCACTACTTGTGACTTCCGTAGCATCCCATCATCGGACGAACTCCATTCTTTAATATTAACGTTGAAGCATATGATGCGACCGCATAATGCATATAGATTTTTACTTTCTTATTTAATATGTTCATTGTTTACCTTCATTTTGTTATTTTACATTATTTACTTTGTTATTTTTGTTGATCTTATTTTTTATATTTATTATTAAATATTTTTAGGATAAAAGCTTATGTATTGAAAAAAATCTCTCTAAATATTCCAATACTTTTGGCAACATTTAGTGAAATTTCTCTTACCTAGGGATCAGTTAGGAATCACTGCTTGTGACTTCCATAACATCCCATCATCGGGCATTAGCTTTTACCTCTTATGAATTATTTTATCTCCATTAATTCTTGTCTTCATATATTTAGATTCATTAACTTAATCCCTTTTGTTTTCCTCTTTTATTAAAATCCTATTACCATTTATTTGGTTAATTTAATCACCTTTGAAACTTTATTATTACCAATTTTTATTGGTTTAATTATTCTATATTCATATATCTCTAAAATCTTTTTTTCTTTTATTAATGTTTCCCACCTATCTCCATTACCTCTTTTGTGTTTATTAATTTTCATTTAATTAGTATTTTTTTCTAAATATCCTTTATTACAATATGTATTATTATGTATTTTTAAAATAAGCACGAATTTGAATATTGAGAAATTAAATCGAATATCCCAATACTTTTGGAGACGTTCGATAAGTTCCTCTCACCTAGAGATATTCGAAGAATCACTACTTGTGACTTCTATGATATCTCATCATCGGAATAATTCTACGCTTACTTTATTTTATTCTATTCTATATTTATTTGTTTTTATTTGTTAGCTTCCTAAAATATTCCTTTATAGTAAATTGTTTAATAAAAGAAAATTATATATATAAAAAAAACTATATGGTTACATTTTATACTTATTTACATTTTTTTTATTTCCTATGTACATCACAAAATTACTTATATTTCCTAGCTTTCTAAAAAAATCTTTATATTGAATTGTTTAAGAAATGTTTATTATATGTAGAAAAACAACTATATGGTTATATGTGTTTTGTATACTTATTTTATGCACTTTATACATGTAATATATATTTTATATACTTTTGTGTACTTTATATATATATATATATTTATATTTATATACATTTTTTGTTATAAATATTTATATATGTTTTAAACTAAATATTTCTTATATTTATTTACATACTTATTCATATATTTATTTATATTTTTAATCTATATATATTTCCTATAGTTATTTACATGTTCTATTTATTTTCTTATATTTCAAAACTAAGTATTTATAAATAACTTTGTAATTAAACTTAAATTTATTAGCTCCTAAAGAATTTTTACATACAAACAAATAATTATTTTTGTGTTATGCAAACATATTAAAAATACACCAAATAATATATTAAATAGAATAAATAATTAAATAATCACAAAATAAATAAATAAATAAATAAACAGAAAAATATATACCAAACGGGTTGGGCTAGAAAACCCAAAGAAAAGCCTTCCCAGCTGGCCCAGAAAGCAGGCCAACCAGACAGAACCCAAGCCTGCCAAGGGGAACAGGTCGGAACGGGTCGGATCGCAGGTCGCAGGTCTAGATTGGGCGAGAACGCGGGTCACGAGAAGGGAGAGCCGGGTCGCGCGGGTTTCGGATCCGGGTCGGGTTAACACGCTGGTCGCGTGCGGGTCAGGCCTCCAAAACGCACCGTTTTGCTTCCTTTAAAAGCCCCCTCTTTTTTTTTTCAACTCCTCATTTCCACCCGATTTCCAAAAAAAAATCCCAAAAATCCCAAAAAAATCTTCACAGCCTCTCTCCTCCTCCGGGCGATTACCGGCCACCGTGCGCCGTCGTACGTCGGTCGCCGGTGATCTTCCCGACAACCTTAAAACACTCTTCTCCCCCTCCTCTACTCCGATCTACCCTCCGTTTCTCCAAAAACAACCCTAAATCCCTATATCTGACTTAAACTGAAAGCCTTTTTTTTCTTTTTTCTTTTTTCTTTTTTTTTACGTGTTTGATTTTTCTGGTTGATGGTCCGGTTGTGGTTGCTTGTTTTTTATTTGTTTTTCTTGCAGGTTTAAGATCTAGGTTTTAGATCTAGGGTTCCTGGATCAGAGATCTAGGGTTCCTGGATCAGAGATCTCAAAGGTCTCGGGTTCCCCTTTTTAGTTTATGTGATGATGGGTTTGTGGGGGTGACGACGGTGATAAGTGGACGGTGATGATGGTGGTGGGTGACGGTGATGATGCTGGTGAGTGGTTGGTGATGATGTTGGTGGGTGGCTGTGATGATGGTGGTGAGTGGCTTCGGCGGTGATGGGTAGTGGCTGTGGCAATGAGTGCTTAGGGTTTTCGTTCTATCCTCTCTGTCCCTAGAAGAAAAAAACCAAAAATCTTTGCTTCGGGTCTTTTTAAACGATTTTGGAGTCTCCCCCTCTAGCCTTTCAGAGTCACCAAATCCATAGGTTTCTGTTGAAGCGGGATTCACGGGATGGGGAAGATGATTTTGCCGGAGGTTGCGGCGCCGACGGCTAAGACAACGTGGTGTGGGCGGTAGATTTGGGTAGATTTGAAGCATTAAATGTGATGGAAACAAAAGCTGGTAATAATAATAATAATAATAATAATAATAATAATAATAATAATAATATAATAGAAACATGAAATATATATAATAATAGTAATATATAATAATAATAATAATAATAATAAGCAAAAATAAAGAAAATAAATAATATATAAGTATACTAATAATAATAATACAAAAATAACAATAATAATAATAATAATAATAATAATAATAATAATAATAACAAAAACAAAAATAAAAACAAAAATAAATAATAATAACAGTAATAATAATAATAAAATAATAATAATAATATTAATATTAGAAAAGATAATAATAATAAAACTAATAACAATAGTGATATGAATAATAACAAAATAAATAAGAAAAATGAAAATAAAAGAAAAGAAAATAAATAAAATGATAATAATAATAATAATAATAACAAAATTTTGTTAAATTAATTTGTAAAATTCAGACAAAATTAGGTGTCTACATTTGCTTTTGTGTCTGTGTTTGCTTAGATGAATGAATACTTGGATTATTTGATTGCTTGTCTATGTTTGTGTGATTGTTTTCTGATTTGTGTGAATGTTTAAATGAATGTTTAATAATTACTTAAGTAGATAGCTTGTTTGCATTTTGTAATTGTTTAAATGTCTTGTTTGAAATTGTTTAATCAATCCCAATAGAACTTAAAACTTGTGCAGTAGTTTATATTAGAACAATATGTGTGATAATGTATACTTAGGATGCTTGTTAATATGATGTATACATATTTTTTCGAATGTTTATGTGTTGAATGTATTTTTTGCATGAATGGTGAATATCTCACTATGGGCTCATTTGTGAAGGCTAATTGTAGGTTTGCTTGAGCTTAACACAGTGAGTATCATGTTTGCTTGAATTGTGTGCATTTTGTGAGTCAGTCATTGTTGTGAGCATAAAGCATGCATAGTGTCTACGCACACAAACTAGTTCACTTCATCTGCATTACATAAACTTGTCTTTTGTTATACATGTCTTACATATGTTAAGTTTATCCATCTCATACATATTATTGTATTCTAAATTAACTTGTGTCTTGCATACATCAAGTTTGTTCATCTCATGCATGTTTGTGATCTGCAAAATGTTGTTCTACATACATTCAGATTGCGTAATTGCATCATAAACATAAGAGCATCAATTTGGCATAACTGCACTTTCATAAGTCTGAATACTTTACATTTGTGTACTTATTGTACACAATATTAGATCTCATGTTCTGTGATATATATTACAAAATCTGATATACTTGGTAACATCTTTGGTATCTCTTACGTACCTTTTTGCTTACTTATTTTTTTTCTTGTCATGAATTTGATTTTGAAATATTGTACCTTTTTATTGAAATATACAAACTTTTAAGTCTATTAAGGGCTATTTTCAAAAAATAAGATTTGGAAATAAAGTTCAAGTTTAATTTAATAAGGTGTTTTCATGACTTATAATGTATATTTTATTCTCACTTATTAAATATATATAGATAATTATTCTATACACCGTCAGAAGAGTTTCTTTACTCCACAAGTAGTATTAGGATTATAACACATATCTTAGAAAATTATTAAAAAATAAATAAATAAATAAAATAAGACATGTGTCATGATCCTAACCTCACTTGTAGAGTAAAAAAACTTTACCGGTGGTATATGAAATAATTATCTTATATATATTGTGTTACAATGTGTGAAATTTTAATTTTAATTTTAATTCAAGTAATTATAATAAAATTAAAATGAATAAAAATCATATATAAATAGTATTAAACATATTTAAATAATTTTTTATATTAAATAAAATCAAATAATTAAAAAATATTTTAGAATTTAAATATTTTTTGATCAATTATGATTCTTATTGAGAATGTGTAAATTAATTTTTTTTATAAAAAAAGAACAATTCTTAAGTTAAAAATTTAAATAATTTATATTTTGTATAAAAAAAAATTCCCCGAGCCTTGCGGGGGAAGTTTTCTAGTTTCATATTAATAAAAAAAAAAAAAGAGCTTGGTGGGACGTGGTACGTGTTGGCAAAAATATTAAATTCAAATATATTTAAAAAAGACTCTTTTCTGTCCGGATTTTCGCGGGAAAATCATCCGCAGCCGCAGAGCAGAAAAGGAAAAAGAGAAGCAAATAAGATAGAGAGAAATGGAAAATGGAGGAGAGTCGAAATTTCCAGCATTTCCGTATAAGCCATATTCAATCCAGATCGATTTCATGAATGCACTTTATCACTCTTTAGATAAAGGCGGCGTCTCTATGCTCGAAAGTCCCACCGGTACTCTCTTTCTCTGTTTTTTTTTTTTTGCCTGTTTTTGTGAGTTTGTTATGTGCCTTGCTGCCTCCTTGATGATAAAGCCAGAGCTTGGTTATTTAGAGGGAATTGTTCCTTTTCTTTCGAATTGTTTTCATCATTCAAAAGAAATCCCTTTTTTACACTTCTATTGTGGTTAGGGTTGTTGATTTTTTTTTTTTCAAATAAACAAATTTAATTTGAATTTGTCATGTCATAATAGGAACCGGCAAAACTCTGAGCATTATCTGCAGTACTTTGCAATGGGTGCTTGATCAGAGACAAAAACAGAAGTCTGAGAAAAAGGTTGAATCTGATGATAAGCTGGAAAATAATGGTCAAATTGGTTCCGATGATGAACCTGATTGGATCAAAAACTTTATTGTAAACAAAGACAGCCAAATGGATGAGAAGAAGAGCAAGAAAAAGAAATATGGTTTTGGATCAGGAAAGCCCCAAAAAAGAAAGAACAAAGATAGTCACAGGGATTTATTCTCACGTGATCTAGATGAGGAACGTTTCCATGAAAACAGAGAGTTCAAAAGATCAATAAAGAAAAATGATGTTGAGTTGGGTGATGAAGAGTTTTTGCTTGAAGAATATGAAAGTGAAGAGGAGGGCGGTGTGGGAAGTTCGAATTCAAAGAGGAAAGGGAGGAATATTTCTGTTAATTCATTGAGTGATGAGGAGGAAAGTGAGTCTGAGGAGGAGGAGGAGCAGGAAGTGAAATTGAAGGTTTATTTTTGTAGTCGGACACACTCACAGCTTTCACAGTTCATAAAGGAGCTAAGAAAGACTGTCTTTGCCAATGAAATGAATGTTGTCTCTTTGGGATCTAGGAAGAACTTTTGCATCAATGAAGGTATATAAAACATTTTAACTTAGTATTATTCACTCGTAATTTGATATATGCCTGACCTGTTGGAGGTTTTACCTTTCAGATGTTTTGAGACTAGGAAACTCTACTCAGATTAATGAACGCTGCTTGGAGCTTCAAAAGAATAAGAAGGAAATTTCTAAAATCAAGGTACTAAATATCCTAGCTTTAATTCCATTTTCTGCTTTAATGCATTTTATCAGGCATGGTTTCTTATGCCTTTTAGCGGTTGTATTTGAGAGCTTAGAAGTTAGAACTAGAAGCCCACCAGATCCTTAATGCAACCTTAAAGCCCCATAACTAGTTACTCTTGCATGATCCATTACCTCGTCAACAATAGATACATAGGTCCATCTTAGTTGGAGAACTATTATCTTGCTTTCGAGTTCAATTTACACCATCATCCAAGTAAGACTAAAAACTAAAGCATCTGCTGCTGGAAAAAGAGAGTTTTCTTGACTAATGTTGTGTTTTTTTCTTTGCCAGAACTTAGGTGCAGAGGGAAGAATACGACGAACCAAGGCTTCTTCTGGATGCCCAATGCTCAGTGAACATAAACTACAAAAACAGTTTCGGAGTGAAATTTCTCAACAAGGGGCATTGGACATTGAAGATCTTGTTCAACTTGGAAGAAATATAGGAACATGTCCGTATTATGGTTCCCGAAGTGTGATCACCACAGCTGATCTTGTGGTTCTTCCATATCAATCTCTCCTTTCAAAATCATCACGTGAAGCTCTGGGACTGAATCTGAAGGATAGTGTTGTTATAATAGATGAGGCTCACAATTTGGCTGACTCCCTCATTAGCATGTATGATGCGAAAATTACTCTGTCACAGGTAAATAAATAGTTATCTCCATTTTCTGCTTTATTGTCATTGGTACTTGAAAACAAGTGCACAAGATTGTTGCTTAGATTTCTGTGTTTCTTCAACATTGGTACTGTTGAAACCTAGTGATAAAAAAGGTTGGATAATCCAGTTGCAAACCTCTTTGTTTTGAAAGGAATTTGAATCTCCCAAAACATATTGTTTTACTTTCAGTTATACATGCTTTTGGTGTTGATATTGTTGATCCTATATTCCTCTAAAGTTAGAATCACTGAGTTATTCCATGATTCCTTATCAGTTGAAGAATGTACATAGCCACATAGGGAAGTACTTTGGAAGATTCCGAAATCTCTTGGGACCTGGAAATCGAAGATATATTCAAACTCTTTTGGTCGTTACCCAGGCTTTCCTCCAAGTTCTTGATGGTAAGGATGTGAATTGTTTAAACACTTGCCTAGATGCTGAAAGAGGTGCTGAAGAAAAGCACACCTTTGACTCTTCCATGGCCATAAATGATTTTTTATTCTCTCTCAATATTGACAACATTAATTTGATCAAACTGCTTCAGTATATAAAGGAAAGCAACATCATGCATAAGGTACATTTATGTCCATAGTATTTTTTTTTTCTATTTTGTGAAATCACAGGCTCAGCTCTTTTCTCTTTACTTTTCCCAATTTTATGGTCACAACTGACAATTTAAATGGTTCCAGGTTAGTGGGTATGGAGATAAAATGGCTACCTTGCAAGGAGGTTCTGCAGTCAAGGAAAATGAGGAAAGTTGTGACAATGGTAGCACTCTATCTGGCTTTCGGGCATTAGCGGATATGTTATTTTCGCTGACAAATAATGATGGTGATGGAAGGATAATAATCTCAAGGAAGAGACCAACATGTTCAGGAAAAGGAGCTTACCTGAAATATATTATGCTCACTGGGGAAAAGATTTTCTCTGAGGTTATTCTATAATTTCAATAATTTACACTGCGAAGAAAATAGCAATTAGCTTCTTCACTTGCTAGCAAATATTCTTTTATTTCCTTTCTTTAAGATCAAAACTTGGTCTTAAAGTCTGTATGTTAAATACTTGACATCTTGCTATATTAAGGAAATCCTATCTCACAACTGTTTGCAGATTGTGCATGAAGCACATGCTGTTGTCCTGGCAGGGGGAACTCTGCAACCAATAGAAGAAACAAGAGAACGACTTTTTCCATGGTTACCATCGGATCAGCTCCATTTCTTTTCATGTAGCCACATTGTCCCTCCAGAGAGTATATTGTCACTTGCAGTATCTCGTGGACCATCTGGCAGATCTTTTGATTTTAGCTATGGTTTGAGAAGTTCATCAACTATGGTGAGTGCACTCTGAATCTGTCTCTGCAAGGATTTCGTGACTTAGTGTCATTGGATCTATTTTTTTCCCCTAATTGAACTACATGGTCAAACTCCACATTAAACTTATTGTTTATTGCATGACAATTGTATTTTATTGTGAATGTTTAAATGCCCATAAAACATAATGCTCTATTATTAAATTCCATTCTTGGGTCTTGAATATACAGATAGAGGAACTAGGGCTCTTACTTTGCAATCTGGCAACTGTTGTTCCCCAAGGAATTGTTGTGTTCTTTTCTTCATTTGAATATGAAGGACAGGTCTATGATGCATGGAAAACTTCAGGAATCCTTGAAAGGATTATGAAGAAAAAGCATGTCTTTAGAGAACCTAGAAAAAGCACAGAGATAGAGGTCATTCTCAAGGAATACAAGGAAGTAATTGATAATCCTGTTCCTAAAAGCGGTGCAATACTTCTAGCTGTCGTTGGTGGCAAGATATCAGAAGGCATCAATTTCAGTGACAGGATGTGTAGATGCATAGTCATGGTTGGACTTCCCTACCCTAGCCCTTCTGACATTGAATTGCTGGAAAGAGTGAAGCATATTGAAGGTTTAGGTGATTCAAGTTCTACAAAATGCCTAAAATTTTCAGTTAGTGAAGAATATTTTAAAGGAGATATTCAAGCTGGTTTCAGCATACTAAGGAGTTGCAGGCGCAGGGGGAAAGAATATTATGAAAATCTCTGCATGAAGGCTGTAAATCAATCCATTGGTAAGTGCTAAGCATTATAGATACTAGATGGATAAATCAGGCAATCAATTGTGAGAATATTGTTTCCAGGCTATTAATTATAGTCACGATTGGCAGGGAGGTGAAAACTGAATTCCTTAGGCTAGTTCAGTGTTCACTTTGGCAGGAAAAATTTTGGCCTAATAAGTTTAAAACTAAGCAAGATTTCTACTTGCAGGATTTCTGTTTGAGTAGTGTTTATAGAGAAAATTTAAAAGTTGATTCCTAGCTGATCTGAACTCTATGATCAAATTCAATACTTGCGTCCAAGTGCTTAATGCATTCGTGTATAAATCTAACTACATAATTTATGGTATGTCTTGCTTATGTCAATCTTGATTTTGACATTGAACTCCCTCTGATACTTGTAATATTTAATTGATTTTATCTGTCTCAGGTAGAGCAATTCGGCACATAAATGACTATGCTGCAATTTTATTGGTTGACATCCGTTATGCATCAGATTCTTCAAAAAGAAGTTTTTCTCATCCTAGCAGCAAGCTGCCACAGTGGATAAAAGATCGACTTGTTTCTGTGACTAACAGTTATGGTGAAGTTCACAAGCTGCTGCATCAGTTTTTCAGATTCAACAAGGACAGAGTTTGTAAGTAGAAGCCCATTAGAGGTTGGAGTGAGAAAGCAAAAGCCATTGTATTATACACAAGTCAGGAAACCTAAGATAAAGTCAATCCTTTTTCAAGTCGGATGGGCTGTTGTAAGTGGAAAAGTAACTGTGGACAGATTCGTTTTGTTTGGACGACAATCTCGCCTCAATTTTGCCAGAAATGTATCCCTATTTTTTTCCCTCCTTCCCCTATTATAGTTACCATTTTCTTTTCTTTCCTTTTCTTTTGTAGAAAGCCAAAAAGAACTTGACAAGTTAATATTATTGTACTCATAATTTTTGTACCTTTCTCTCCAACTGAGATGTGTTTTCTTCTAGGTATTAATTAATGCCTCTGCTACTGCATTTATCTTATCTGAACATAACTGGAAACAACTGCCATAAATTTTCATTTGTTCAGGTGGACATTGTCATCTTCATGTGGGAGGAGGGAACTTGGAAGGACCATGAAAATCCAACAAATTTATGAATACAATAAAAAGAAGTTGAGAAACCAAGTTAACTTTGTTCTGCTTCAGCTTTAGAAATCAGTACAATGGCCCAATGCTTAAGCTTTAAGCATCAGTTAAATGTCCCCAGGAAACCTGACATATGGGGTCAAAAGTTTTCCATTAGCCATAGCTAATTGCTTTTGCTTTTCTTCTTTTATTTTTCCCCTTAGATTCTTAGTACCATTTCAAACAATTCCGGATTTGAATTCATCAGGGAAGGGTGAAGACTCATCGTCTGAGGCAGAAATATTGCCTCACAGGCCATCTACTTTGATGCTGCTGTGAATGGAACCTTCTTTTTTTGTCAACCATGGGCAAAACAAAGGTTGAAGCTAGCCACCCTGTTTTAGGTTGTTGGAAGGACTTTATTTTAGAAAGGCAACTGTGAGAAAGTAACTTAACCATGCAAGCATCAAAATGCAACTTGTCTGGACATTATTGTTTAACTGGGTTTTGGAACCTTTAGATGCCATCCCCACAACAGATTGGGACCATTCACACCCTCTATAAATGCAAGAGGATCCTTTTCTGTAGGGATGAATGATCAATTATGATCACGCCAAACCCTAAACAGGTGTGTTGTCAATTACAATGTTGATAGCAGATTGATTGCTGTGAAATTCCACAAAAAGAGAAAAATGAAAGGCAAAAAAGATTTAAAAAAGAACAGCACTACTCCATTTTGGGCTTCCTAGCTAACAAAAATAAGTAGCAGTTCCACTCTCTTTAGCTTTGCATCTTAATCAATAGTATTGCACTTTAGACAGCAAAGTAGTCAAAAACAAAGCATTTGTGATAATTAGATTCCTAAGACCTCAATCTCTTATATCTTTAATTTGCATTCAAGTACTCTTTTAACCCCAATGCCTTGTGATTTTCTGACATTGTGATTTCTGATCAAGAAAAAAGAGAGGCAAATATAGGAGTGATAAGAACAAAAAGTAGCAAAAGTGCAAACAATAGAGAAGAAAATTGCACATTGGGCTCCATTAGCTTTGTTTCTAGGTAACCTTAAGAAACATCTCCTGTCACCATCTCTCCTACCTGTACATTGTACACAACAGTTGGAGAAACAGAAGAAGATTAGAGCTGTGTCTGTAGTCGCAGATAGAGACACCAAGAGATTACCAAGCCTTACCATACAACACTACTGGCAGAAATGCTGCTGATGGAATCCATTCAAAAGACCAAGAACTTCTTTCACAAAACAGTTGGGAGCCTTAAATCTTTCTTCTTTGCTGGATACCGAAAGCTATCCAAACCACCCCTCCCAAACCCTTTCTCTCGCACCGGTGGCAGCAGAAAAAAGCACCAAAAAGATCGATTCTACAGAGACTTTTTTAACGAGTTGGAAGTTGGTCTAGAGGAGGCAAAGATGAGAAAGCCAGACGCCATGACATTGAAAGAGCAAATGAGGGAAGAAGATGAACGTAGTGGAAGCTTTATGAGCTCCCCAGATACGAGTCCAGTAAAGAACAGAAGGGAAAATGGAGGAAAAGAGGAGAAAAAGAAAGTGGGAAGTTCACAACCGAGAAAGGGAGAGGAGCAATATTATTTCAAGAGAAATGGAGGAAGTTACGCATTAGCACAACAGATGAAGAAATTGGAGATGATGGATGTTGGAGATATGGAACATGTATTGGATGTAGAAGAGGCACTTCATTATTATTCTCGACTTAGAAGTCCAGTGTACCTTTCTATTGTGGACAAATTCTTCATGGACATGTACTCAGAATTCTCAGTTCCACAGGCCTCTGCCAGCATCAACAACAGTTCAAAGCGAAGATTTGGATCAATTAGGTTGTAGATCATGTCAGAACTCCTTTTTTTATGCATATGAATTTGTTGTTTTTTATCCTGAATTCTTTTCTATGTTGTGTGTTTGTTTGCATTCTTCTGCTACTTCAGCTTTTAATTCTGTTTCGCTTTGATTGTTACCAATAAATCATAGAAGTTCATATCTATATTTAAGTATTGTATATTTACATGTAATTCAAATCTTTCTGGGAATAAATTTTCTTCAATGAAACACAGAGATTGACTATTTTAATCATTAGACATGGATTGGTTTGTGCAAAGTTTGATTATTTTCTGAAATATGATCACTAGTAAAACATTATACATTTAGGAATCTTTGGAATGTTAGATTTCCGAGTTTGGTTTAGTTGAGGGAAAAGTAAAATTTTTGTATTTGACTAGGAAAATGAAAGATTATGGAATGACATATTTTATTATAATGTTCTTAATTATATTATTACTTGATGTAAATTACTTATTTATTTAAAATGTTAATTAGTTAATTTATTTAATATGTTAATTAATCAACTTATTTAATATATTTATTTACTTAATTGGTTCCTTTGTTTATAGAGTTTTTAACATATAAATTATTTTGATTTAATAAAATACTACTATATTTATTAGATTTTGATTAATGAAAATGAAGCTTTTTTGTAGGGTTTTTTATTATTGGTTCATTTGATTTTAGGTCATTTTATTCTCTTATATGTCAATTCATTAAATTAAAATAAAATAAAATAACAATAAAAATTGAAATTTACGTCACCATAATATTTATTGATCACCAATTTAATTAAAAATAGTTCCTTTCATATTTGCAAATTTATAATGAAATTAATCACGATTTGTAATTAAAAAGGTTTTTTAACCACTTAAAAAAAGAAAGGTTTTTAATAAGTGTTTTGTTTAGGGTTGTAATTTTTGAGAAATCCAAAGATACAATTATATTTAAATTAGTTAATATGTTAATTAATTAAGTTACTTATTTAACACATTTACCTATTTATTTTAACAAATAAATAATTATTTAGGATATAGTATCTTTGATGACAAAGAATAGGCCAAATTATGTAGATATTCACTGTACTCTATTAAAATTTGAAATTTAATGATTGTAGTTTTATTTAAAGAAATTTAGTCATCTTACTAATTTAATTTGATAATTTTAATCTTGCCGTTTGTTGGTTTTGTTAGCCTTCGTTAAATGTGTACACGTGACCGTTGACCATGTTGAAGTGGCCATCCGGTTCAACTAAAAAAAGGGTTTAGGGTATGGATAGTTTTTGTCCTATATTAAATTTTGAAATTTAGTCCCGATAAACATTTAAATAAATAACTTTCTACTCTCTCCATTGGATCATTGGACACTTAGCCACTTAGTACAACAAATTTTTATTTTATTTTATTATTTTTTTAGTCATTATGTAATAATTTTTTATTAGCATTTTATAACTTCAAGAATTTTTCCTATATTTACTTTGTTTTTTTTTTGGGACATAAATTAAATAGCAACATAATTAGCTTACATTTAATCATAAACACTAGCTGACTCATTGTTCAATCAAAACGTTAAATAGTAAAAATTAAAAGAATATCAATTAATTGGCTTAACCTTAATAATTAATATTTAGAAATTTTAGAAAATCATGATATATAAAAATTAATTTCATATTTAATTCAAGGATCCAATATTAATCTAATAATATTACATTATTGATATAATTGTATAATAATTATTAATAAATCATTAAGTTTATTATTTATTTTTAAATAAAATTATATAATTATAGTTTTTCTTGGATTATATATTTGTTTTTTTTTTGTTTCGGTTAGCGTTGATGTCGAGTTTGAGTCCTATCAGTATTGAATTTTTTTTTCAGATTTAGATATTTTTAAATTTAAATATCTTTTAATTCAATTTTTTCGAGTTCAGAGCGATCCATGATCGAATCCTAATGGCCCCAAATTGACTTGAAAAGTCAAAGATATGAACAACATTCATTCCGAACTCGAAAAAATCAAATAAAAAAAAATTCAAATTATCGACCCTAAAAGGTGTCTACACGCAAGTGCATGTGGTCTTCAAGTAATACAGAGGTAGGTTCGGAAATATTGTCCCACAGAGACTGGTGTCGCGAAGCCTAGCTAAGTATCGGATACTATTATCTATGTTATATCCTAGCAAATTATGAATTTAGTTGAGTATGTGATCTACAAAGGCTAATAAAATAAAATAAGATAAAATAAATAGAAATACTAAAATAAAATAAAAGAAAATGAAATTAAAAAGAAAATAAGAAATACTTACAATAAAAATGATCAAAATAAAATAAAGTGAAAATGATCAAAATAAAATAACTGCAAAAGAAAGGAAACAAAATTTTGAGTTAGTAAACTATAAGGATAAAAATGTAATTTCTTCAAAAAAATGCAAATAACGAAAATATGCATTAAATTCCTAATATGAAACTAATAATGGAAAAACTAATTAAAAATCAATTAAAAACTAATTTAAGAAAGAAAATGATGTATGAATTTCCTAAACCTAATTTAAACCCCAAAAATCCTAAATGAAACCTTAATCAACCCTAACCTTAACTACACTCTAATGCATGAATTAAACCCCTAAACTAATGCACTTAATAACTAAAACAGTAACTAAAATGCATCTAAAACAGCCCTAAACTTCCCTAAAACAGTCCACTAAAATTATTAAATGAAAATGCAACTTAAACCTAAATTAATGCATCTAAATGATTAAGTAAACCTAAAGGAGAGCAAGGGAGTCCACAAATACTGCAAGCGAGCACAAACCAGAAACTGGGAAGCGGAAGATGGAGTTGCAACAGGCAGAGCTAATGGACATTGACATGGTTGGGAAAAAGAGGAGAGAAGAGAATGAAGTGGATACCATAGTTATATCGGCGGAGACTGTTAATCAGTCCCGCCGATAGCAATGAAGTGCTTAAGCTGGAACTGCCATGGGCTTGGGAACCCACAAGCAGTTTGAGCTCTTCGAGAGCTATTGAGAAATGAAGCTCCCCATGTGGTTTTTCTCATAGAAACGAAACTACATGAAAGATACCTGGAAAAAATAAAACGAAGTTGTGGAATGCAGTCTTGCTTTAGTGTCAGTTCAGAAGGTAGAAGTGGAGGACTGGCGATGCTATGGCAGGAAAATGTGAACTTACAGCTGCAAAGTTTCTCAAGACAGCACATAGACATGGTCGTTTTATCAGATCAGGGGGATCCAGCATGGAGGATAACGGGAATATATGGACACCCAGATGTAAGGAAAAGGAAAGAAACATGGGCGTTGATGAGAACTTTGGCCAATTCATCTAGCTTACCGTGGCTATGCATAGGTGATTTTAACGAGATTCTTGGGCAGCACGAGAAATCAGGGAAAGCTAGAAGGAGAGATAGTCAGATGCAAGATTTCAGGGATACATTGGCAGATTGTGGTCTAAGGGATTTAGGATATAAAGGCTGCTGGTATACATGGGAAAGAGGAAGGGAAGAGGCCACATGCATTCAGGAGAGGCTAGACCGTGGACTGGGTAATAATGGATGGTAGAACCTGTTTCCAGATTATGAGCTATGGCACCTAACTGAGGCTTCATTAGATCATCAACCGATCTTGGTCCATACAACAATAGAAGAAACACGACGAAGTAGGAAGCGAAAGAAGACAAGATTCAGATTTGAGGAGAGTTGGGCTAAAGATACCGAATGTGAAGATAGAATCTAGATGACGTGGAATGATGCCAACGGGGGAACCTTTACGGAAAAGCTAAATGCAACCAGATTAGGTTTGTTGCAGTGGAGTATGGGAAGTCAGTCTAACTTCAAGATTAAAATTGGGGCACTTACAAGGGAGTTAGAAAAGACCAAACACGACCCTTCTAGTAATGAACTTCTACGGATGCAACATGAGCTGAAACAAGAAATTGAAAGCTGGCGAGAAAAGGAGGAAGTGTACTGGAAGCAGAGGTCTCGGGTTAGTTGGTTGAAAGAGGGAGATAAGAATACTGTTTTTTTTTTCATTCTCATGGATCCATGAGAAGAAAGAAAAATATGATACAGGGTTTAGAGGATGAAAATGGAGTACTTAGGATGGGAGAGGATGAAATCAAGGAGATTGCCATTGATTATTTTAAAAAACTATTTCACTCTAATGGCAATTCCATTTATGCAGATATTCTTGGAGTGGTGCAACCTTGTATCTCGAACGAGATGAACCAGAACCTCACAGCAGAGTTCACAGCTGACAAGATCACCACAGCACTAAAACAAATGCACCCCACAAAAGCACCTAGACCTGATGGTATGCCAGCCCTCTTTTTCCAAAAATACTAGTCTATTATTGGTAATGATGTCATTTATTTTTGCTTATCATGTTTAAATGGAGATCAAAATTTAGAGGACATCAATCACACCAATATAGTCCTAATACCCAAAACCAAATACCCGACCAATTTAAAACAATTTAGACCAATAAACCTCTGCAATGTTATCGATAATCTAATTTCGAATACCTATGAACTTCTGCATACAATGAAAACTAAAAGGGTAGGGAAGAGGGGATTTTTTGCTTTAAAACTAGACATGAGTAAAGCCTATGATAGAGTAGAGTGAAAATTTTTGGAGGCAGTGATGTTTAAACTTGGCTTTCATGCTAAATGGATTTCGATTATTGTGAGATGTGTAACATTTGTCTCTTACTCTATTGCTATTAATGGTGATACCACTGCTAATTTTAAGCTAGGAAGAGGTCTTTGCCAAGGAGACCCTCTCTCCCCTTATCTCTATTTGATTTGTACAAAAGGTTTGTCGGCTTTGCTAAAAGATAGGCAACGGCAAGGACTATTGCAAGGAATTCAAGCCATTTGAAGGGGACCTCAAATAAATCATTTGTTTTTTTGCAGACGATAGCCTGTTATTTGCAAAAGCAGATAGAGCAGAATGTCAACAGGTGATCGAGGTGCTAAAACTCTATGAGGAGTGTTCGGGGCAAATGATAAACTTTGACAAGTCGGCTTTGTTCTTCAGTAGCAACATAGATGTCGACACAAAGAATTCGATACATAACTTTTTTGGCATAAATGCTTCAGCTAGCATCGAAAAGTATTTGGGGTTGCCAGTATTAGTGGGCAGAAATAGAAAAACTGTTTTCAAGGACATTAATGCCAGAATTAACACAAGACTAGAGGGATGGAGCTCAAGAATTTTGTCTCAAGGAGGAAGAGAGGTTTTCATAAAATCTGTGCTTCAAGCAATTCCAACTTATGTCATGGGGTGTTTTTGACTTCCGAAAGCAGCTTGTGATCGCATCAACAGCCAGTTAAGCAATTATTGGTGGAAGCCTTATGGAGGACCTAGGGGTATTCACTGGATACGATGGAACAGCGTGTGTAACTAGAAGCAGAATAGTGGATTGGGTTTTCGGGAAATGAATACTTTCAATAAGGGATGCTTGCTAAACAAGGGTGGAGGCTCTTGTCCAACCCGAACTCATTGGTCCATCGGGTTCTGAAGAACAAATATTTCCCCATTTTTTCTAGAATCAACGCTGGGTTCAAACCCTTCTACTACTTGGAGGAGCATTTGGTCTACAAAAGCGGTGTTAAACCTGGGGTTGAGATGGTGGATAGGGAATGGGAAGTCGGTTAAAATTTGGGATGATAAATGGCTACCTTTCACAGAATCTTTTCAACCGACAACATCAATGAATAACGAGAACAGATTGGCTTGGGTTTTAGAACTCTTAGATAGCACTACACACAGTTGGAGTTGGGAAGCTCTGGTGCAGAATTTCTCGAGAGAAGAAGCCGAGCAAATCTGTACTATTTCGCTCAGCCGATCAAGCATTCCTGACAAACTTATCTGGCATCACGACAACACTGGACGTTATTCAGTGAGAAGTGGGTACAAAGTATTGAGGAGAAAGCAGGAGAGACAAGAGGAACTAATAAGAGTCAATCAATGTAGATTTTATTATATTTAATTTCCCTAATCTTTAGGCTTAATTATTGGTCATCTACAAATTTGTTTCCTTATCTTAGTTTTTATTACCGTTGATCAAAGTTGTATATAATACCTCTTGTCTTCTTTACAATATACAGAAAATATATTCTTTACAATTCTTTCATGGTGTCAGAGCATGCTTTTCTTTCTTGACTGTCTTATTCTTGTCTTTATACATCTATAGCAATGGCAGAATCAACTGCCAACTCATCTCTTTCCACCGTTTCATCAAACAACAATGATCCAGACTCATCATCTCCATATTTCATTCATCATTCTGATAGTCCAGGTACTTTGTTGGTTTCCCAAGTCTTAACAGGGGACAATTATGCCACTTGGAGCCGTGCAATTACCATGGCATTTGAAGCCAAAAACAAGTTGGGTTTTATCAATGGAACCATCAAAGAACCTTCTCCAGATTCACCATTTATTTCTCATTGGTGTCGTTGCAACAGTATGGTTTTGTCATGGCTTATTAATGCCGTGTCAAAAGAGATTGCGAATAGTGTAATATTCATGAAAAATGCTCATGATGTTTGGGCAGACCTTCAAGATCGTTTTTCACAGCAAAATGCTCCTCGCATCTTCGAGATTCAACGTGCCATGGCCAATCATTTACAGAAAAATGATTCAGTTGCAGTCTATTACACAACTCTTAAAAGTTTATGGGATGAGTTAGCTATTTATAATTTTTATCCCACTTGTTCTTGTGGTGCAGTTCAGGAACTCAATGCTCTACAAGAACGTGATCGTTTAATCCAATTTCTCATGGGCCTCAATGACTCCAATGCTCATGTAAGAAGTCAAATCTTGCTTTTGAATCCATTACCTTCTGTCAGTAGAGCATACTCACTTGTTTTGCAAGAAGAAAAGCAATGATCCATCATTATGTATGCGCCTAGTTCTTATCAAGACCAATCAGCCATGGCTGCCATTAACAACGTCAATCCATCTTCTGCATCTCACTCCAACAGCCAACATCGGCAAAGAGGAAGTCGTCCCTATTGTCATTGTAATTTTTGCGGACGAGATGGACACTCAGAATCACGTTGTCGCCAGAAACCTGGAAATCCCAATTTTCGATTGGACAACACCCAAGCAAAGGGAGAACAAGTTTCCAAATCCACTCGATATCAATTTAATCAACCGAGGTGTGATACATCAAAATTGAACTCAGCTCAAGGAAACAATAATCGATCTGTTGCAGCAGTAGCTCAACAAGGTAGTATTGGCCCTAGTCATGGCTCACCTTCACTCAAGAACAAGTTCAACAACTATTAGCTCTCATTCAAACAAGTAACTCTAGTTCTTCTAATCCTTTAGCCAACATAGCAGGTACTGTTTCATGCTTTTCCTCTCATACTATTAACTCTTGGATTATTGACACTGGTTGCACTGATCACATGACATATAACATTAACAATTTGCAAAATGTACATAAGCACAATGGTCTTCCAGTAAAATTAACAAATGGTGATGAAGTTCCTGTTTCTCATCTAGGATCTTTACGATTTAATTCTGAATTGTATCTAGATCATGTTCTTCATGTGCCATCCTTCAAATTCAATCTTTTATCTGTTAGTCGCATTACTAAAGCATTACAATGTTCAGTTCAATTTTTTCCTGAATTTTGCATATTTCAGGACCTACAGACGAAGAAGGTGATTGGTTTAGCTAGAGAGCAAAATGGCCTTTACTATCTTGATACTACTCCAACTTCACTTGCAACAATTTCTCATGATATAAGTTTACAATCATTCGACCTTTGGCATTGGCGTCTTGGTCATCCTAGTCAGAGTATTGCACCTAAATTCTCCTCTTTGAATAATAATATTTCATTTTTAGATAAATGTTCTTGTATTGTTTGTCCTTTGGCAAAACAATCTAGACTTCCATTTTCTCATAGTTGCATATCTACCACTTCTTGCTTTGAATTAATTCACATTGATTTATGGGGACCATATTCTACACCTAGCCTTAGTGGAGCACATTATTTTTTGACTATTGTGGATGATTTTTCACGAAGTACTTGGATTTTCTTAATGCAACATAAATCTCAAGTGCAAACACACATTAGAAATTTTTTTGCTATGGTAAATACTCAATTTAATGCCAAAATTCTTAAAATTTGAAGTGATAATGGTACTGAATTTTTTAATCATGAAAATGTAATTTTTTTTTTAATTCACTTGGTGTTCTTTATGAGCGTAGTTGTGTTGATACATCTCAACAAAATGGGGTTGTTGAACGCAAACACAGACACATACTAAATATTGCAAGAGCACTTCGTTTTCAAGCTAAACTTTCTATTAGATTTTGGGTTGAATGCATTCTTACAGCTGCATATCTTATCAATCGAACACCATCTAAAATACTTAAAGGAAAAACACCTTTTGAATTGTTATTTAAAAAATCACCTACTTATCAACATTTACGTGTTTTCGGTTGTTTATGTTTTGGACGTAATATACATATAAAAAATAAATTTGATCATCGTGCATATCCAGGTATATTTATTGGATATCCTTTTGGACAAAAGGGTTATAAAATCTTTGATCTTGAATCTCAAAAAAATTATGTTAGTAGGGATGTGACTTTTCAAGAAACCATTTTTCCATGTGGACTTAAACCATCTTCTAATAATCCCGTTCTACCTATTCATATACAAGATGAAAATGAAAATGATTCGCTTGATATGAGTTCTCCTATATGTCAACCTCTACTAAGCAACACGATGCCAAATATCAACCATCAATCTTCCTCATCAAAACCTGTGCTTAGGCGTTCTCACCGTCCAACCAGACCTCCCTCATGGAGTAAAGACTATATTTGCTCAAATGCTAAATATCCATCATCTTCTCACTCCACAGGTACCGCTTTTCCTCTTAAAAATTATCTTTCTTATAGTAAATTTTCTCCTTCTCATTGTGCATTTCTTTCTGCATTATCATCTGAAATCGAGCCCACTTCTTTTACACAAGCTGTTAAGTGTTCTCAATGGAAAGATGCCATGCAAACTGAGCTTAATGCTTTAGAAGAGACAAACACTTAGTCCATTGTATCTTTACCACATGGTAAGAAACCCATTGGGTGCAAATGGGTATATAAAATCAAACGCCATTCTGATGGTAGCATTGATCGTTACAAAGCGCGACTTGTGGCAAAAGGATTTACACAAATTGAAGGAATAGATTATACAGACTTTTGCTCCGGTTGCAAAATTAGTGACAGTACGTGTACTCTTAGCAATTGCTACAGTACAGCGATGGCCTCTACAACAGTTAGATGTGCAAAATGCTTTTCTCCATGGAGACTTGAATGAAGAGGTATATATGACCTTGCCTCCAGGTCATCCACGAAAGGGGGAGGCTAACCTGGTATGTAAACTCCATAAATCATTATATGGTTTGAAACAGGCTTCTCGCAATTGGTTTACAAAGTTTTCTAGTGCTTTGGTAAAGTTCGGATTTACTCAATCTTATGCCGATTCTTCTCTGTTTATATTGCATCGCAATCAATCTTCAATCTTTATTCTACTATATGTTGATGACATGGTGCTCACTAGAAATAACACTCAACTCCTAGCTGAGGTAAAACAGTTTCTTTTCTCACAATTTCGCATCAAAGATATGGGTTCCCTAAAATATTTTCTTGGTATTGAAGTAGCCCATTCTTCTCAAGGAATATACTTGAGTCAACGGAAATATGTTTTAGATTTACTTTTTGATGCAGGTCTCACTGGAGCACGTACAGCAAATACTCCAATGGAAGTCAATCTTAAACTTAACAACACTGATGGAGTATTATTGGATGATCCTTCCCTCTATCGTCGTTTAATAGGCAGGCTCATCTATCTTACAATTACTCGTCCAGACATTACCTTTTCAGTCAATATTTTGAGTCAATTCATGCATCAGCCAAGAAAACCTCATTTGGAGGCAGCTCATCGCCTACTTCGCTACTTGAAAAAGACACCTGGCCAAGGAATCCTCTTTCCTGCATCTAGTTCTCTTACTCTCACTGCTTATTGTGATTCTGATTGGGCAAGTTGCCCGATGACTCGTCGCTCCACTACCGGTTATTGCATCTTTCTTGGTGATAGCCTTATATCTTGGAAGAGTAAGAAACAAGCTACAGTCTCTCATTCTTCTGCAGAAGCTGAATATCGATCCATGGCTACTACCACTCGGGAGATTATTTGGTTGCGTACTTTGCTATGTGATTTTGGCATTTCACTATCTCAACCTACTCCACTTTATTGTGATAATCAGGCTGCATGTCACATTGCCGCTAATCCCGTGTTTCATGAGCGTACAAAACACCTTGAAATTGACTGCCATGTTGTTCGTGAAAAGTATCAAGCTGGTCTACTTCAACCACTACATATTTAATCTTCATCCCAGGTTGCTGACATTTTGACAAAAAGCTTAAGTCAACCTCATTTCACCAATCTTCTTGACAAGCTTGGCATTCGTAATCTCCATGCTCCAGCTTGAGGGGGAGTAATAAGAGTCAATCAATGTAGATTTTATTAGATTTAATTTCCCTAGTCTTTAGGCTTAATTATTGATCATCTACAAATTTGTTTCCTTATCTTAGTTTTTATTACCGTTGATCAAAGTTGTATATAATACCTCTTGTCTTCTTTACAATATACAGAGAATATATTCTTTACAATTCTTTCAGGAACATTCAGATGCGAGGGGACTAAACCTTGAAGATGGAGGAGATTATGGGCGGTGGATGTCCCAAACAAAATCAAATTTTCATTTGGCGAACTGCACATAATGCTCTTCCCCTACTGAAGAACCTAGCAAGAAGGAATATTCCAACTGAGCCAAAGTGTCAGAGGTGTGGGGAATTAGATGAAACAGTGGATCATGCAATAAAGCAGTGTAGATGGGCTTCAGACGTCTGGCAAATATTAGGCTTGTTCGGGAGTCCAAACCAGGCAGAAGCAATTGAGTGGGAAGGCTGGCTTCAGCAGATGTTAACCAGCAATGCTAGTGAGAGCAACTTGCAGCTTTTCCTCATTGTTGCTTGGACTATATGGAATGACCGAAACAGGGAATTTCATGGAGAACCAAGAAGAGAGGCTATCAAATCAGCACAGTTTGCAAAGGCTTACCTTGAAGAATATACTCCTGTAAACAGCAAAACCTTTCCTTCCATCAAACTGCCGACTACGAAATGGCAACCCCCACCTGGTGAGCTTTATAAGGTGAACTTTGATGGTGCGGTGGACTCCCAAAATAAACGAGCAGGAGAAGGGGTAATAGTAAGAAATTCAGAAGGCCAAGTTCTGGGAGCGTATCATGCACAGATTCCTTGGGTTGACAACCCTTTCATAGCAGAGGCGCATGCAGCTATCAGAGCGTTGGATTTTGCTTTTACAATGGGATTCAGGAAAATAATTCTCGAAGGAGATGCGTAACGGTAGTAAAAAAGATAAAATCCCAAGTCGAGGATCTCTCTGCTCTAGGGCCATTGATACACGAGATCAAAGAGAAGTTGAAGCTGTTTATTATATGCCAACCAGAACACATAGCAAACGCAGGCAATAAAGCAGCACATAGCCTAGCAAAATAGGGTATAGAAACACGGGGAATCAATTTGGGTAGAGGAGATTCCAAATTCCATTAACTCAATTGTTTTGTTTGAAGCTCTTTCTCTTTGAAATCTTTAGTGAAAGTCATTTATTTCAAAAAAAAATGATTAAGTAAATGATTTAGAAACTAATCCAAACTTTTCCTACTTAAAGGCCTATATGAATACTGTCCTAAGACATCTAAAACTACCCTAAAACAGTACCTAAGTGCATGGTATTAATGGAGGAATAAAATCTGGCAAGCAAATTTAATGCTAAATGATGCCTAAAATGTAATTAACATGATAAGAACATTTAATTAAACAACTCCTAACATATAACCTCTAATTGAATGACATAAATATGACTAAAAAGCTATGAAATACACTTAATAACTAACCAAAATAGAATTTATACTCCAGACTACAAGTAACGCCTATCTTACTCAACAATTAGAAAATAATAGCCAAAATGTCATGAAAGCTAACTTAATCAAATCATAAAAATTACCTAATTAATACCTAACCTTAATATGACTTGAAGACCACTTAAATGACTCTTTAAACAAGTCAAAACAGCAGCTAAATGCTGCCTGAACAGACCTTAAAGAAGACGCCTAAACAGAAATGCAAATGAGAAAATGTTATCTTAAATGCCATGAATGCTAAGTTAATTAATTCCTAAAATTTACCTATTAAATGTATGATCCTAAGATGACCTAAGAATCCTAAATGACACTTGAAATCAGCCAAAAAAACAGAACCTAAGGGACTCTACAATTCACGCCAAAACAGGACAGCAAAGAGAATCACATGCAACCTTAAGTTCTAGCCTAAAACCTTTAGCAAACACTTAGTAACGTCTACCTTAAATGCATGAACCTAAGACTAACCCATGAACAGCTTAAATGAAGCTAATAAGGCATAAAATCAGAACCTACAAGATCCCTAAAAACAACCAAAAATGCTGCCAACAAAACAGAAAGCCAAAAATGCACACTAGCACCAAGTAACACCTAAGCTAACCTACTCTACTTTGATCATTTTTCATATTTTTGTTTAAAAAGGTATTCAAAAACTGTTTTAACACTTTAGATTAGACCCCCAAAACAGTAGAATAAAAATACTAAAAAATCATTTTAAAGCTTGAAAACAGGAAATTAAAATAGCTACTCTAGACTAGCCCAAAATGACACTAACTCCCTACACACCCTACTTTAAAACATTTTTGGTATTTTTGTTTAAAATATTTTTAAAAACTGTTTTAACCCAATAATCTGGATCCCTAATACAGTAGAAATAAAATACTAAATTCATTTAGAAGCTTGAAAGTATAAAATAAAAATTGCAAAAGGAAACTATGGACCAAGCTCCCTCACAAGAGCTAAGGAGGTGATTTTTCAACCTCTCAAGCTCCAATGATCATGGGGCTCAATCATGAACCAAAATAAGAGAAAAAGAAAGAGTAGAAGATGATTAAAGTTGCTGAAAATTTGAAGAGACAAAAAGCTTAAGTAAAAAGTGAAAGAATGTAGTAAAGAGTAAAGGAAAACATCATGAAAACTTGTATTTAACTTGCAAAAATGTAAAGAACTTCAAGGAATAAAAATGGTGGCTGCTCTAAACTTGTAAAGACATAAAAATGTGCTGGAAAAGTAAATCTAAGAAACCCTATGCAGCCCACACTAGGTTAGGTTTCATAAAATTGTTTATATAGTCACCTAACCTAGGGATGCAATGGTAATTTTCTATCCTAGATGAGTTGGCATTAATTGCCACTTGTCTTCATGTCCTTGGCTCTTCAAAGTAGATATTTCCATGTCATTTAAGTGCCCATATCAGCCAAGGACACCTCTCCTATTCTAGGACCTTCTTTTTTGTCTTATAATCCATATAGGCATGCAAAGTGGCAAAGGCATGTGTCCTCCATGTGTTGGCCATGTGTCCTTTGTTCTTATCTACTAAGAGTGACTAGAATGATGACATGTGGCATGCTAGGTGTCAAAAGATGAGAGAGAAAATGAAAAATCATGCTCATTTGTCTTGTAATGGTTCAACCTCCTTCCTTACTCATTTTCAGTCTATTTTCTACCGAAAAGACTGAAATTCATCTAGAATTTATTTTTCTGCAAAACATGAGTAATTTAATAAAATTAGGAGAATAATGAATAAAATCATGGGGGAATTAAATAATTATTAATCAATAAAGTACTAAAATAACTCAATTCATAAAGTTATCACAAATTAAAAAAAATCTGAATCCAAAAAAAAGTTCAAAATTGATCGGACTCTAGCTCGAAACCAACCTGATTCAAAGCAAAAAAAAAAAAGAATATATAATTAAAAAAACAATACTAAAATGTTGGATCTTTAAATTGAATAATGAAATTAATTTTTATATATCATGATTTTCTAAAATTTTTAAAAATGGATTTTTAAAGTTAAGCCAATTAATTGATACTCTTTTAATTTCAAATATTTGGCATTCTAATTGAACATTGAGTTAAATAATGTATATGATTAAATTTAACCTAATTATGTTGCTATTTAATTTATGTCCGAACCAAAAAAAAAAAATAAATATAAGAAAAATTCTTGAAAGTATGAAATACTATTAAAATATTTATTATATAATGACTAAAAAATCTAATTAAATAAAATAAAATTTTTTGAACTAAGTGGCTAAGTATCCAATTATTCAATGGATCATTAAGTTAATTATGACGCCCCGGGATGCACCCGTTGGTCCACCAACCTGAGCTACCGCCCCAAGCGGGTCATTCATCCGTATTGTCTGCTTTGAGGTGCACCACACTGGCCACCACCCCACACGGATTTCTTTCGCGTTCGGAGCGACTCGAACCCTTAACTTCATTAAAGGTCAAGTCACCCTTAACCAATTGTCCTAAGACAATTGGTTAGGAGTGACTTAACCTTTAATGAAGTTAAGGGTTCGAGCTTCTCTGGATACAAAAGAAATCCGTGAGGGGTGGTTGCCAATGTGGTGCACCCCAAAGCGGACAATACGAATGAGTGACCCGCTTGGGGCGGTGGCTCGGGTCGGTGGACCAGCGGGTGCACCCCAAAGCATCACAAAAAAATGCGTGTTTTTTTGTGACACCCCGGGGTGCACCCGCTGGTCCACCCACTCGAGCCACTGCCCCAAGCGAGTCACTCATCTGTATTGTCTGCTTGGGAGTGCACAACACTAGCCACCGACCCTTATGGATTTCTTTCACGTCCGGAGCGACTCAAACCCTTAACTTCATTAAAGGTCAAGTCATTCCTAACCAATTGTCCTTTTGTAACGCCCCGGGGTGCACCTGCAGGTTACCGACCCAAGCCATCACCCCGAGCGGGTCACTCATCCATATTGTCTACTTTGGGGTGCACCACTTTGGGCCACCGCCCTTCACGACTTTATCAGAGTGCACCTCGAAAAGCCACCGCTCCAATTAGCGTTCGAAGCTACTTGAACCCTTCACTTCCTTAAGTGTCAAGTTACTCCTAACTAATTGTTCTAGGACAATTGGTTAAGAGTGACTTGACCTTTAATGAAGTTAAGGGTTTGAGTTGTTCCGGACGCGAAAGAAATCCGTGAGGGTGGTGGCCAGTGTGGTGCACCCCAAAGTGGACAATACGAATAAGTGACCCGCTCAGGGCGGTGGCTCGAGTCGGTGGACCAGCGGGTGCACCCCGGGGCGTCACAAAAAAGCAACTCGAACAATAAGGATGAGTGACCCGCTCGAGGTGGGGTCTTCACATAAAAACGCGCGTTTTTTTGTGACGCCTCGGGGTGCACCCGCTGGTCCACTGACCCGAGCCACAGCCCCGAGCGGGTCACTCATCCATATTGTCCGCTTTGGGGTGCACCACCGCCCCTCACGAATTTCCTTCGCGTCCAGAGCGACTCGAACCCTTAACTTCATTAAAGGTCAAGTCACTCCTAGCCAATTGGTTAGGAGTGACTTGACCTTTAATGAAGTTAAGGGTTCGAGCCGCTCCGGACGTGAAAGAAATTCATAAGGGGCGGTGGCCAGTGAGGTGCACCCCAAAGAAGACAATACGGATGAGTGACCCGCTCAGGGCGGTGGCTCAGGTCAGTGGACCAGCAGGTGCACCCCGGGGCGTCACATTAATAGTAAAAAGTAATTTATATAAATGTTTATATGGACTAAATTTCAAATTTTAACATTGTATAGGAACTAACTTTCAAAATTTAATATAGTATAGGAACTATCCAATAGTTTGACATTTTCTTAGCCAAACTAAAATATCACATCAGCATGGTCAACACCACGTGGACAAGGTCAATAGCCATGTATACACATTTAACAGATGCTAACATAATCAACAAACGATAAGATTGAATTATCAAATTAAATTAGTAAGAGGACTAAATTTCTTTAAATAATATTACAGGAGCTATGATTTGTGGTTTAGAACGTAGTTTTTTGTGTTTAGTTTTTCATCATTCGTGATTCACGTGCAATAATCACGTACTATCGTAGTCTTTTATCCTAAGCGTAGTCTAATTTTTAAATAAACTATGGTCTTTATATTATATGTAATAGTTTTATATATTTTCAAATTAAATTACTATATTATGAAATACTACGATTTTAAATGGTAAGTGTAGACTTTTTCTTTTCATTTATGGTTTATAACAAATTTAGGGTTCATTACTCTTTCTTCAAATACTTATGTGAGGATCACAATTTCCCAATAAATCCTATAAGTTTAAGGTTATGGAAATGGAAAGACAAAGTATAAACTACTAAGAAATGGAATAACTGGAGTTATAGAAGGAAATTATCATATCGGCCCCACGAGACCTCTATAGTTTGGATTGGGGTGAAACTCCAAAGTCATGATATTTGGAGTGAACTACTGAGGTGAGATGAATCTACATCTCAAAATTTCATCATATGTGCATATTTTGGAAAACGTGCAATAAATTCGAAAATGATGCTTGTGTCCATAGGCTGGAGTAACAATTGCGAAAAATGGTCAACTTAGTTTGACTTTGGACCAACTGACAGTCATAGATGAACCCTAATGTGAAGAAGTCTCACTTAGTTCCAATTCATAGACTAAATCACACAAAATTGCCAAAAACAACACAAATGAGCATTTATGGCTATTTTGGTAATTTTACCATTTTGACCAATCAAACACAATTGAAAGTCAACCATTTGATTGAACTGTGTTAAATAATTATATTTGATCTGAAAATAAAATATTTTGAAAATTAAATGAAATATTTAAATAATATTATAATAGCTTAGGATATGGATGGTATTATGAAAATTTTAAAAATGGTAAGCTCATAAATAGACTTATAAGATATTAAATTGTTTTTTTTTTGCCCAATATTAAATTGTTAAATGAATAAATAAATAGGATATTTATTCATTCTTATCTTCTTTAGCCGGCCAAGTTTCACCATTTTTGCTCTCTTTCACAAGCTCAAGGTTTAAGAGAGAGAAAGCATAAAAACACTCATTTGCAAGCTTCAAACCCTCTTCCACCCTAAAAGAAACTTGTTCATCTCATCACCCTCTACCACATATCTTCAAACCAGCCCTTGATGGGGCCATTTGCATGGTGAAATACTCCCTTGAAGTTTCGACCAAGCATAGAAGCTAAGAGAAGATGAAGTTTCTCTTGATTCTATCTAGTATTTATAATTGTTCTAAGTTAGTATAAAATGTGTATGTGCTTGAAATGAAACAAATTTGAGTGTAGGAATGCTTTAGGGTTTCGACCAAGTAAGGGTTTATATACTATCATGTAGTTTGGCATGCATGAATGGTTTAATATGAATGTGGAGAATGTGTAGAAGCTAGCCATGGTATTAGAATTGAAAAATGATGAGTTTGACATTAAGAGGTAGTTTCAGCCTAGAGGGAATTATAGGATTACCATGCTCAATCCAATGATTTGATGGTTAAAGAATAATGTATAAATGATAATAAGACTGTCCGTTAAGTCAGATTCGAAAAAGGATGAGTTTTGATAGTAGTTGTAGTTTTGGCATCCAGTAGGAATTAGACCGATTTGCTATTGTGTTAGGAAATATGGAAGATTGTTGAGTCTAGAACATTTGTTATAAAAGAGATGTTGAGATTAACTGTATTTTGATACTATTTTGCAGCTCCGAAGTAAGTGACATTAAGGAGGCTATAAATGCTCGCTTATATATATTGTGGCTACTGGAATTGATTTCATATAGAACGTTGTGATTGAGTGGTAAGGAATATATATAAAGAACGTAGGAGATACTGAACATGGTTTTAAAATCCACTGCTTTGGGAATATCACAATGTTTACATTGCAGGAGATTTAGAACTATTGTACCGTCATGCAGCCGAAATTATGTAAAACGTTAGTTTAGCACGAATTAGACTTCGAATCTGAAAATGTACTTGAAGTGGAAATTGGCATAGCTTTTGGTTTTGAAAATTGCCTCATGATTTCATATCATGTTGAAGTTTAAATGATGTTCCAATTTAGTGTGGTTTTTAGAAAGTATCATGATATTGTAAACATTGAATTATTGGGTAGTTTGACATTAAAGATATGTGATTTTGTAACTTGGTTTTTGACTGGGTTTTTAATCGTTTTCTCATGTTTTAAATGTGAGAGCCCAAATTTCTCTATTCTCCTCATACGTATTGAAGGTGAAGAATTGGAATAATGAGTAAAATTTCGGAAACTAATTCTCCTATGTTATGGAATTATCGTGAAAAATTGCCAAGTGGGCCCTACAAGGCAATCCATAACTCGGATGGCCTTTGAAGTGGCAAAATATTAAAATAGGACCCAAAATATCTAAAGGTCAAGGAGACCATTTTTCCAAATTCCTCAAGATGAGTATATCTCAGTTTAAGTGCAACAAATCTGAAAATGACAATCATGTCCATACCTTGAAAAAATTTTTCTGAATAACAGTCAAATCAATTTGACTTCGAACCCATAGATTTTCATAGGATAATCCTCGCGTAAAGAAGTTTCACGTGGATCTAGCCTGTGAACTGAATTACGCAAAAGTATTAAAAAAATAACGCAAACAAAACCTAAAACATTCGTATAGGGGTAGTTTAGTAATTTCACTACTCATAATTGGCTAAACCACCTTGAGAGTCAACTTTTGACCGTATTTGACCTAAATATAGAAAAAATAATAAAAATAAAATACAAAATCAAAAAATACAAATAAAAATAAAAATAATAAATTAATAATAGGATAAAATTGGGAATAGTGAGATGGTGAAGGGGTAACTTGGTCATTTCTCAAGGCCTAGTCAAAATTAGTCAACCTTTGACTAATTTGACTCAGCAAATAAATAAATAAATAATTCTTATCTGCATAGAATTTATATTGTGCAGTGGCAAGTGTGAAAATAAAAGATTTTTAAGAGGGTATCTTTGACCATTGGGAGTTATATCAGATTTTATGATTAAAATATCAATTAAACACCAATAAAATAGAGACAACACACCACATTCTACCATTTTCTTCAGCCTTCTCCAGCCTTCTTTCCCATTTTGTTTGCTGTTGCACGTCTCCCTTCCGTTTTCTCCATTTTCCTCTTAAGTGTTCTTCATGTTCTCCCTAGGAAACACCATCTTTCCTTCATCCAAACACTTAGGCTCCTTCATAGAAATTGTTCCCTACCTCAAGAGCTCTTAAACCATCCAAAAAGCTCAGCCAAGAACCACCAGACGTGAGCTGTCGTACTGCTGGCAGAACCTGTTCTTGCACAGGTAAATTGCTGCACTGATTTTCTGCACTTTAATTCCTTGTTCATGGCTGTATTGGATGAGTAGATGATGTATATGATGTTGATTTGGAACAAAGACATGTAGAGAGCATGATAGGGTGTTCGGCTTAAAGTAAAGAAAGAGTGATGATGCTAATTTTGATGTATCAATGGTGTAAGATGATAGTTTGCTAAGCAGTAAGGATAGCCATAGTACAAATTTAACATAATGATTAATGTAGAAGATGTTAGGGTTTTGATCATGGGTTGTTGTTGGTGAAAATGTAGTGATTTCTATGTATGGATGGAAGGGAATGGTGGTAAGAAAAGTAATAAACTTAGCCATGCATTTAAATGAACAAAAAAAAACATAGACTTGGTGGGCTGGATGTGTTCGGTTATGATGGAAAAGATAGGATGATTAAGCTGACTTTGATGCTTAAATAGTGAGAAAAAAAAATGCTATCATGTGGTGTAATGAATATAGTTTGATTCATGAACTTAAGAAAGAAAATTTTGCCTAAGCTTGTACAAGGCCATTCGGCCATGGTAAAAGGGTAATGAAGATGACGAGATAATGAGATAAAATGATGCTAGAATGGAAAATAAATGAAGAACAATAAAGATAAAACCATAAGAAGATATTCCGTTAAGACAAAAAGGAGATGATGTTGGTACAATTTTAGTCAAATGAAGATATAAAATAATTGTATGAAATTAATGAAGAGTATTTATAAAGTTAAAAGTGAGAAAAGAACGAATTAGAGTAAATTGGAATTTCAACTAAGACTTGATACATGAAATTTACATGTAAATTTTATATTTTGGTAGTTACTAGTTAATGAATAAAGTAGATATGTTAAAAAGAATAATAATGAAATTTGATTTGGGAAAAAGAATTAAGTTTGAATAATAATATATAGTAGGCCAAACATAACTTATGAAATGAATTATTGAATCATAATGTTTAATGGATAAATGATAATATGCAAATGCCAATAAGATAATTGGTGGAATTAATATTAATAATGAATAAGGATTTATTGTAAAATTTGAAAGGAGAAATTAATAAATATAATACAAGAATGAATATTTGACTGTAGTAGGAATTAATATGAGAAGGGATTAAAATGAAAATGGAACATGAATAAATATTAATCAAGAAGTAAGAATTGAACATGACAAATGTTGAACAATTGTGAGAACCTCAATTTTCTCATATTCGATATAAGCTATAGAGTGTAGGAACTTAAAAGAAAATATTGATTTTTAAAATATTTAAATAAAGGGTCTGTTCCGATAGGGTTCAGGGAGATACTCGGTGAGGATCCTACCAGAACTTTCTTTATCCAAATCGAAGTGAGACCCTAAAATGATGATATTTGAGGTAAAACATGAATATAGCAAGAATCTACATCTCAAAATCACATCGTTTGAGTATATTTTGAAAAGCGAGAAACAAATTCGAAAATGACGATCGTTTTCGTACCCTAGACGAACTTTCCTGAATAACGGTCAAACCAAATTGACTTCAGACCCAAAAACTGTCATAGGATAATCCTCACGTATAATAGTTTCACGTGGATCCAGCCCGTGAACTGAATTATGCAGAGGCGCTAAAAACAACGAGGACGAAGCAAAAAGCTTTTGTCAAGGGGTAGTTTGGTAATTTCACTATCCATGATCAGTCAAACCCCCTTGAGAGTCAATAATTGACCATGTTTGACCAAACTATACAGAAAATAATTAAAATAAAATATTAAATCTGAATTTAAAAATATTAAAATAATGTTAGGACATGTATGAAAATAATGAAATTTTACAAGGGTATTATAGTCATTTAATATCGGGCGAGTCAAATGGTCAATTTTTGACAAAAATTGACTCAAATAAATTAATTTTAATTCTGAAATTTGAAAATAATAAGATATTTGTAATGGCATAATGATAAATAGTGAAAGTTAAAGAGGGGCAAATTCGTCATTTGATATATGGGTTGAAAATATCTTTATAAATATCAAGAAAACCACAAAATTTTCTGGTTAAACATACTATCCAGCCCGTCATTCTGCTGCAGCTTTCTTCTTTTCCATTTTTGCCTCACGTTGTCATCACCTTCACCATGCAAAACCTTCAATTCAAGCCTCCAAATCACCAAGCACCCTTAACAAACCTTGTCCCTCACCTCAAGAGCTGTCTAAAGTTGGAATTTGGTGGCTCAATTTCAGCACTTGAAGGCTGAAATCCCTGTTGGACAGATTCTGTCTAGATGGAAGGTAGAGATGGTGATGCTTCCCTTAATTCCAACTATGGTTTTAGGTTGTGCTATGCATGGGAAACATGTTTATAGTCTTTGTTTGAATCAAAATTAAATGTAGGAATGCAAAATGGTTTCTACCATAATGGAATTATGTGGCTGCCATGGTGATTTTTATGTATGGATAGTAGGAAATGATAGTACGTAATGTAATAAGCACAACCATGCCCATAAATTAGCCAAGTATTAAGCTGGGTACAAAAGTATGCATTCAGCTATGGTGATGGACTGATGAAGATGATGAAATCTTTATGAATGTGGTGTGTATGATGAATGTAGGAGGTGAATAAAGACTAAACATAAAGATTGAAATGAGAAAGGAATAGAATTGTGCAAGAAACAAAGTGTAGAATGTAAGATGTGCTGAAATGGCAAACCTGTTGCACTGTCCTGTTCGAGCCCCATCTTTAAATATCCAGTTTGGGAGTTTTAAAATGAGATAAATTCTGTAAACAATATGGTCGATAGCCTTATGAGTTAGGAGAAATTCAGTTTTGGAATCGTCTAATTTGGATTTTTGTAGCTCAAGATATGTGCAAATGAATACAGGGCACTCTGCCCAAAAAACGTGACCCAAATGGCTGATTTTGAAAAATTGTAGAAAATAGACCTGATTGAATTTTGATGCAAGAAATACATTTATAGAAAGGTAAATAAGTTAGGAATAATATGGTTTTGGGCTTGCACAATTTGGACAAACCTGCACGTAAAGCTTTCCTATGCAACTCTCATACATATTCCTTATCTCTACTTCCATGTTGTATAAAATCCAATAGCGTCATTTACACTTCTTTATTTCTTGTACTTCACATTGCACAATAATTCTAAATTATATTCAAAATTCTATATTATGATTCTAATAAATATTCCATAATTTTTTATTTCTAAATTATATTCAAAATTCTATAATATGATTCTAATAAATATTCCATAATTTTTTATTTTCTATTTTTCATTCTCAATAATTAATTTATTTTATTTTCTATTCAATGCCAACATATAATTTAATTAAATCCCATTCTTTCTTTAATTTTCATGTCACCAGTAATTTCAATTTATATTTAAAATCTCATATGTATAACTATAACAAATATTTCTATAAATTCTTATTTTCCATTTTGTAAATCTCAATAATTTATTTATTTAATTTCTTACTAAATGTCTTAACTACACTTACATTGAAATCTTTTCCCAATTCTAATTTTCACTAATAATTCATATTTCAATTCTAATAATAATTATTCTATTAATCCTTATATTCTATTTTATCACTTTTCATAGTGAATTTATTTTATTCTCCTATTAAATACTAAAGCATGATTACAATTAAATTACATTTTTTTCCAAATTATATTCAAAATTTTATATCATGACTTTAATAAATTTTCTTTTTAATTTCTATCTTTTACTTTATTGATTTCAACAATTTATTTTATTTTATTTTCTATTAATTATCACAATGTAACTATATTTAAATTTCATTTGTTTCTTCAAATCGATCTTCATCAATGTCATTTATCTTCTATTATAACTATAATAAATTTTCCTATAAATTCAATTCATTTTGTTAATTTCAATAATTAATTTATTTTATTTCTTATTAAATACTAAAATATAATTATAATAAATTATATTCTTTTCCAATTTCAACAATGATTTTATTAACATTCAATTCATTATTCTTTAGTCTTTACCCATTAAATCATGAAATTTCACATGGAAGTTCATCCTTTTGAATTTGGTAAAATTTCCCTATAGCTTTATTTTCATTGTTTTTCATTTATTTTTCTTTTCTACTAATTACCATAATACAATTACACTTAATAGAATTTCTTTCCAAATTTTATTCCTCAACCTAGCCTATGAATATTTCTATTTCACTTAGGACCTTTGTTAAACACCTTTAACTCATTAAAATTTCATCTCCATGATCCACCCAACTCCATGGCCTAATGCTCCCCACCTATCCAACATCAACCATTTTTCAATTTAGTTTCCTAAACAACTTCCATTCATGCTATACATCATTCCCAAAATCAATATATATATATATATATATATTTATTGCATCAATTTCATCATCCCCTTCACCCAAACCGTGAGGTTCATCGTGTCTACACTACCTTTTTTGTTTTCAATTTTAATTGCATAATTCATCTTCATTCATTATTTATATTAATTTCACAATTAACAAATATTAAAACTACATCAATACCTTCTCTTCCTCTGATAGCCGAATACTCACAATGATTTCCTATTTATTGTTTTTCATTCTTTCTTTAATTCTAAGTTTATAATTTCTTCCTCCTCACTATATTCACTAGACATCTTTTATTCATCAAAATTCCATCATCATCATCAACCCATCACCATGGCCAAATGGCCTTTATTATACTACATTCATGAGTTTGCAAAACTTTCACCATAGCCAAGCTTAAGTCATGATTGGCTACCGTTTTCTACCCATCATGCCATGAATACACTATAATTTCATCATGCACATGTAATGGCCAAAACCCCCATGAATCAGTTCATTAAATTCTGTTTCAATCTTAAGTCTTAGGTATGTTATTCATAAATAGAATCATCCAAAACCATAGTTGGAATTAAAGAAACCATCACCATTTCATACCTTCCTCCATAACCGAACAGGATAGCCACTAGACCAGCCCTCCCACGTTGGTTTCTGTCCACCATACTCCAGCTTTAGACAGCTCTTTAGATGAGGAACATGGTTGGTGAAGGGAGCTTAGTGATTTGGTGTAAGAAAATGTAAGTTTGCTAAGTGAAAGAGTGTTGACGTAAGAAAAATGGGAGAAAGAGTTGCTGCTGCAGAGTGATGGGCTGGACAGGGAAGATAACTAGAATATTCTGGTGTTTTCTAATTTTTTAAAGATATTTTCTGCCCCATATGCAAAATGACAATTTTGTCCTCTAAAAACTCAATATTTACACTTATGCCATTGCTATTATTTTATTATTTTCAATTTCATATTTTAATTTTATTTTTATTAAAATTAATTTATTTGGGTCAATTCTGGTCAACATTGACCAATATGACCAATCCCACGCTAAATGACCATATTGCCCTTGCACAATCTCATTGTTTTCATTTATGTCCTATCATTTATTTAATACTCCTAAATTCAGATTTAATATTTTTATTTTCATTATTTTCTATATATTTGAGTCAAACATGGTCAATTATTGACTCCCAAGGTGGTTTGACCTATTATGGGTAGTGAAATTACCAAATTACCCTTATATAAATGCCTTTTTCGTTGTTTTGTTTGCGTTGTTTTTAGTACTTTCGCGTAATTCAGTTCACGGGCTGGATCCACGTGAAACTTTTTTACGCGAAAATTATCTTATGACAGTCTGTGGGTCCAAAATCAATTTAGTTTGATTGTTATTCGAAAAAGTTCTTCCGGGGTATGGACACGATTGTCATTTTCGAATTTGTTACATGTAAACCTAAGTGTACTAGTCTTAAGGAATTTTGAAAAATAGTCTTCTTGACCTTTAGGCATTTTGGGCCCAAGCTTCACATTTTACCACTTCAGAGGCCATCCGAATTACAGATTGCCCTGTAGGGCTCACTTGGTAGGTTTCCCGATAATTCCATAACATACGAGAATTAATTTTCGTAATTTTTGTTATTATTCCAATTCATCACCTTTGATGGATATAGGGAGAGTAGAAAAATTTGGGCTCTCACAATTCACCATTTTGACTAGTCAACACTTATCAAAAGTCTATTGTTCAACTAGATTATATTAAAATATATTATTTATGTGAAAAAAATAAATATAAACTTTATTTAATTTATTAAATAATATTAAATTGTGAGGAATATGGATGGAATTACTAAAATTGTGTAAGGGTATTTTGGTAATTTATTGAAAGAGATATTTCAAGTGTAATAATGAGCTTTGGAAAAGTGACTAAGACCTTGTTTGGATCTTGATAGGAAAAATGGATTTTGTAGTAATGAATTTGAGTGAAAAACAAACAAACCTTAGTAATAAAGTGAAAAAGCAAGGGTAAAATGGGTAATTCACCATAAAACCTATTATTTTATTTATTTAACCAATTAAACACATGTTTTCTTCCTTTATCAAGTGGATGGCCGGCCAATACTCATAAAATTGAAAAGAAACCATGGAAATGGCGTGAGAAAAAGAGGAAAAGAAAGAGAGAAAGGAGAACACCACCATACAACCCTCTTTCACCCTTAAGCAAACTTGTTCCTCTCATCATCCTCTCTCATCTATCTTCAAACCAGCAATGGGTGTGGCCATTTGATGGGTGTTTTGGCTACTTAAAGTTGTTGCCATTATAAAGGTGAGAGAAAGAGTTGCTGAATTTTGATTCTCATGGTTCTATGCTATTGTTTTAAACTTATTTAGCACATTCATAGCTTTTGATTGAAGCAAATCTAATTGTAAGAGTGTATGGGGGTTTCAGCCATAATGGTTCTTAAGGGATTACTATGGGAAAATATTGTTTTCATGCAAAAAGGGTATTAAATTTGCAAGAAACAAAGTGAAGTGTGTGTATGTGCTAATGTTAACATTTTGTTGAAATGTCTTGTTTTAGGTTCTATGTTTAAATGTTCAGTTTGGAGTTTTTATAATTAGATAAATTCTGAAAAAATTATGGTAGATAGCCTTATGAGTTAGAAGTAGGTCAGTTTTGGAATTTCTAGATTTGGATTGTGTAGCTTGAGATATAGGCGAATGAACATAGGACACTTACTGTAATAGGTGAGGTGCCCTAGGTCAATTTTTGAAATTTTATAGAAAATATATTAGAATAAATTTGGTTACGTGCCATACATTTTCAGAAAGTTAAATAAGTTAAGAATAACATGGTTTTGAGTTTGTAGAATTTGGACAACCCTGCATTTAGATATAAACCAATTTGTGCATAGAGGTCAGTAGACAGTTTTGCCAGAATGCACCTGAAAACATAGTGAATTTGTGGAATTACTAAAAATGATTCAAAAACAATAAAATTGTGAAACTTATCTTTCTGAATAGGGAATTGAATTAGATTTCACATGATCTTAGATTCATAATTTTTGGACATTCCTATAAATATTAATGTAATTTTTAGTGCACAAAGGTTAGGAAATCACCCTGCATAATGTGCCAAAAATGGACTGAAATTTGGGAAATTATTGAGAATAGCACAGGATGAATTAGAAAGTGAGCCTTATATTTTCGAATAGGAAATTAAGTTAGGTTACATACAAAATTAATGATGCATTAATCAAAATCCAATATTTTCGGTTATGAATAGAACAGTACCAATGGTCAAAAAGTTCTTGCAAACGATGAGTTGCTCATATAATGAAATGGTGAAACTTTGGTGTGCATGGTTGGATAAGATAATCGAACTACCAATGAATATGAATTATAAGAATGTTTTGTATATAAATTTTGAAACTAAACTTGTATGAATGATTTTGGCAGCTCGGAAGTGAAGGGGCGATAGAAAAGACTTAAACAAATATATGCTCGCTTAAGCGTTCTGTGCTACTAGATTGATTTTGGGAAATGTCGTATATTTTAGTGAGGTAAGAGACATATATAGAAGAAGTAGGATGGTATCATGTTTGCATATTGAACTGGCTTTGGTTTGGTTGCTGGAAAGAGAAAAAGACTGATTAATCTTAAGTTTAAAAGTTTAATGAATATAACTAGAAATTCTTGTTGGATGAATTAAATGATTTCATGCTTGTGTATTAGTTATTATCATAGTTAAAGATAATGTTGATGAAATTGTGGTTTAAAAGAGAATGGGTAAATGATAATTTGAGTTGTTAATGTATGAATAATGGATTGAGAAATAAATATATACTTTGTAAATGAACTGCATTGGGAATTCTGGCTGGAATTGTGATATATAAACTGTGTTTTCATGCAGGAGGTTAGGATAGTTATAGTCATCATGCTGCCGAATTTTTTATAAAAATTATAGACAGAAAAGTATCCAATGGGACAGCTTATAATTCCAAAGAAATATTTGAAAGATACATTTATTAATGATTTTAAAGAATGGATTTCAAATTAACAATTTGAGTTTATTGATAAGAAATTTATTGAATATGATAGTGTAAGTGGTGAAGTGTAATGATTAGAATGATCGACTGTTATCGAACTGAAAGAAATGTTTTGGAATTGTTTGATGAATACTAAAGAGTAAATATTTGACTTTAACGATTGTATTGGAGAAATAAATTGGACATGCTATAAAATTATTTAGAATTGAACCGAAATGGTAGAATGTTTGCACGTGTTTATTCATGCACGAATGCATTGCTCATGTCACAGACATTATTTAATAGTTTTTCAATCATTATGCACGATGGTTTTAAAGTGCATTATTTTACTGTTTAAATTGATTCGAAAAAACGCATAATTTGAATGTTTTAAATATCAAATGAATATGAAACATTTTGAGTTTACTGCATTGATTTGTAAAACGAAACTTGGTTCCCAATTGAATGAAAAGTTTTAATTCTATTTTATATTATGTTTTAAAGTACATATGTTTAATGTTTATGGGAACTGAGTAAATGTTTTGAGATTGTTAGCTCCCACAATCATGCATTCAGTTTGTTGCTGTTAGACCTTGACCAAGTCTACAGCCATCTCTATATCACCTACTCAGTGGTACTATGAGATGTATCATTTGCTGAATGACATTGATCACGTCTCAGCAGTCCCAGCTTGATCAGTGCATATTGAGGACACCATTTCGACGATGGCCATTAGTCCAATATTCATAGGACTGGCTTACTAGGGGTGAATCCTTAGCCCATACAATGGGTATGCCATTTCCTATATTATATCCCTCATAAAAATTTATCATGCATGATTCTATTGGGATGTTAATAGTCTCCACCAAACATTTTAATGATTTGACGATTTTACATGATAGAAATGAAATGTTTGATAATCAGAAAAGATATTGATGATTTGATTAGATAGATTGAAAGTAGAAGTGTTTATTCAACTAAATTTGATTTAAATGTTTAACATGAAGCTCTATTGTTTGTGTTAATTATTATTTGAAAACAAACGATTGTTGATAGTTTGACTGTTATTGATTTGAAACTCAAATTTTGAGACAAAAGGTATGTAAGATGCATTATCATGATTTCAAAGGTAATGATTTGCATTAGCATAGTTTTAAAAGAAATGAATCGTATTGTTATGGTTTTAAAAGAAATGAAATTGCCACGGTTTTGAAGTAATGGCATACATTTACATTGGTAGTTCATGACATTAACGCATCGTTTGTAAGTTTCATTAGGATACCTAGAGTCGGACTTAAGGACTGGGACAAGTGAGATACTTCAAAGTATCCTTCCATACTCAACCATGTATTCCTAACTGATTATAATAATTCTTTCCTTTCGATTTAGTGTTAATTTTATAGATAGTTAATAAGCTATTGATTGAAAGAACTACATTGATTTTGTACTGTCATGTAGAAATATATATAGGATTCTTGCATATAGTTAGCATGATATTCTTTCTTTTATATGTGTTTCTTACTGGGCTTCATAGCTCACCCCTTAATTACCATCTCAGATAGTTCATCGGTATACGTGGCAACGACTGCTTCAAGATTGAACAAAGATTTCTAGAGGTCTAAAGTATCGAGTAAGCAAGTATATGATAAGTGTCATGTTCTTGTATTCAGACAGTGTATGCACAGCTAATGTATGAGTAGTTTGGGATGTAAATCGTATAATGTAATGTCAAAAGAACTAGTGGGATGTAATTGATTGAATAAATATAAATAAAGATATAAACTTTTATATCATAGTTTATATTCAAATTTCATGTTATTATTCATTGATTAATGATTTAAAGGTATCAAGATTGATTTATAATCGAAAGTTATAGAGTGAACTTACATTGGCATCGAATGCAAACCAAATGATAATTAATGTTTGAATGAGAATGATACTATCGAAAAGAAAAAGTTAGTTTGAAATTTCACGCTTTCGGACGTGACATACGATTTCTTGCTAAAATTTTGTCTGTATTTATATATTAGTTTCCATTCAAGAACCGTAGTCTATACTACCTGAGAAAAAATTATGTCAAGATAGACTCCTGTTAGAGAAATAGAGTCTTTCATCTTAGACTACACTTTTTAAATGTAGGTTATAAGCTTTTTTTTTCTAATAGTGAGAATTCCTAGAGGAAAACAAAAAAACCTCATAATGAGAAGGGTTTTAGTTACCTCCTTATTTTTCATTATTTTGCTATTGTCAGGAATATTGTATTTCTGGCATGGAAGAAAGTTGATAAACAAATGGAAGAATTTATTACGAAAGGTAAAATTCCCGCCAAAAAATTTAGAATTGATGAACCAAATGCCCCTTTAGTATCAATATGTATCATGAGAATGCGGATGTTTCTTTTTTTTGTTCATAAGAAAGTATAATGAGAAGAGAGATATGAACCTTGGACTTAATTTTCTTAAAAATGAGTAACAATTGCACAATTGCAAAACCAACGTAGTTGTTAATTTGAATGTTCCTTTTCACACGCATGTCTTTACTTTGCACGAGGCCTTTTCATCACACTACTAGAAAATAGGCTTTTTACAACGACAAAAGTCGTTGCAAAATGTAATTTTGTCGTTGCTAAAATCTTTTCGCAACGATTTTTAGTCGTTGCAAGGTCATTGAAAAAAGTCCCGTTGTTAAAAGTACATGCAACGACTTTTGTGTCGTTGCCAAATGTATTTATTGCAACAATTTTTTCTTGTTATTAATTAAATAGTGTTTTAGTAACAACCTAAAGTCGTTTTTTTTAAGTTATTGCAATGAAATATATTTGGTTGCAAATCCTCTTTTGCAACAACTTTATGTCGCTACAATAGTTAATTTTAGAACTACTATTATCGTTGCTAAATTTAATTATAAAATCATAATTTTGTCGTTTCTAATAGCATTTATAACGAGTATAGTCGTTGATAAAAAATAATTATAAAACAGTAATTTTTTCGTTTCTAATTTTTTTCACAACGATTATAATTGCTGCTAAAAATAATTACAAAACAACATTTTTGTCGTTTCTAATTTTTTTTTATATAACAACTATACTCGTTACTAGAAGAAAATTTCGAAATCATAATTTTGTCATTTCTAATTTTTTGTACAGACATTATAGTCGTCGCCAAATAAAATTATAAAATTAAATTTTTGGTCGTTTCTAATTTGTTTTACAACAATTATAGTTACAAATAATAAAAATATATTTATATGATAAAAATAATAAATTATCAAAGAATTAATAATTTGAATAATTACTATTAATGAAATTTAGAAATCAATAAAATTTTAAGAACAAAATGTTATACAATTAAAAAAAAAAAATTAGCATTAATAAATTAAATATATATTCATTATTAAGTCATTTACAATACATTTATCTTAAAATATATTACAATACATAACCAAATCCTCTTCTATATCCGGATCTAACTCCCATGACTTCATCATACATATCTTCCTTTGTCATTGGAGTAACTCCTTGAGAACCATTTTCAACCAAATCTTCAAGCTTATCCTACATTATATCAACAACTTTGTTAAAAATATGCAACAATTATGACGCAATACCTTAACCATTTAAACTAATTCATAAATAAACAAAATAAAAAAATTCTCAATGTAATCTTGTTCTCCTGCAATAAAAAAATATTTCATGATATAAATAACTTGAAATATGAACATAAAATTCAAAACAAGATTGAAATAAGGAAATAAAAAAATTTGTAAAAGACTTCCATTGAACTTTTGAGCACGAAGAAGATCCAAAAGGTAATTTCTTTTGTCCATGTTCTGAACTAATTCAACTCTCTAAACAATCAAACCAGTGCTTGAACCAATGCTTCCGGACAATCAAGACAAGAATCTTGAAATGTAGGTTGCATGAACACAAAAATATGAGTCAGGCTAAAGCATAGAGATAAAATGAAAAGAGAAATAAAGTACCTAATATCAGAACTTAGAAAGCTCTTTGCTTTACCAGTGAAGCAAAAGAAACCAAACTTTGTCTCTCTTTCACTTACTAACTACTGCATAGAGATAGAATGAAAGGAATTAATCTTCCATGAAAATATGTGGAGCTAGAATAAAAGAAAATCAAAGAACAGAACAATGCAAGTGAAGACCGAAGCTTGAATTTCACTCATCTCTGTGAAGATTGGAGCTGTAAGAGAAGGTTCCACCATCCCACTCAACTGCCAACGTTGCATTATCCCCAACGGTACGCTCTATATCGCCAGGCATATAAATCTTCAATTTTGATCTCCCACCATTGGTTTTCATCTCCACTGATAAGCTTTTATATCTCCCTCTACCTTTCCTTGTAGCTTTTTGGTAAAATTAAAAAAAGTTAAATGCATAACTAAAGGGTTAGATGCATTAAGTAGCCGTGAAGTGAAAGAAATATCTTATACCGAAACTAAATACTGAAGTTATATCTTGGCTGACTGAAACTAAAAAATTGTAAATTAATGATGCAGTAAATTAAAGGATCAATGCAACACTTAAAGGTTGGAAAAGGTCGAACAAGGTTGAGACAAATGCTCTTAAAGACTAGATATAGACAACTAATGAACTAATAAACTTGACATGGAAACTCAAACATATAAACTCAAGCATCTGACAATAAAATAAGGTAGAAATATTTACCTCAACAATGAACAGTATAGTATATTTAATTAAGTCAAACAACTAATGTAATAAAGTGTAGATAATGCCATTTTCTGCAATTTGTCTGTTACTCTGACTAGTACTCTTGAATTTTAGTTTATAGTCAACAGAAGATATCCAAAATAGTTAAAAAAAAAGGGCATCAATCTATTCCAACATATATAGTAAGCATCAATCTACTATATGGTAGATATTAACTAACTCAATGCCTGCAAAGGACAAAATTAATGTTGTTACAGATTGGTTATTGACCCACCCCTTTTACCAGTTGCAACATGAATGAGAACAATGGGAGTAGATGTATATAATGAGATACTTGCAGATTCTACATAATAACTTACCCCTTACATCCAAGTACCCAGGTAGATACAGAATTTGAATAAAACTAGTAGCCAATGGTAGGGACAAATGATCCATAGCCAGCAAACAAATTACTCTCAAAATCAATAGGACTTTAAAGCTAATCATCACAATTAGACTTAGTTTAGATTGCAACAAATTGTTTTGTAAAATAAATAGAAGAGAACATGTTACCTATATTACCTGTAGTCATATGGGTTCCATTGTCATCTCCTTCATTTTCCTAATCATCTAGTGCTTGGGTTTCATCATCATCGACAAGGCTAGTCCTTTCTAAAAGAGCAATCCTTTGTCTTGAAATAGGTGCCTCTAATTCATTAGTTGTTGCTGCATTTGTTCTAGCAATTGCTCTTGCAATTAATCTTGCAGCACCCCGACATTCACAAGTACAAGTATAGAATTAGGCGAGGTGGACTTTGAATTACGAGTATAGATTTCTTCATACTTGGAAAGTGAAGAACCAAGTCAGACCTGGAAAAGAAGAAAGAAAAAGAAAAAAAATATGGGAAAGAAAAACTGAATTGGGAATAAGGAAAACAATAAAAGATTAGGCGGTAAATATGAAAAAGTTTAACATCAAATGAAGCAGGAAGCAAAATGAAAATGGGAAAAAGAATAAATAAAAAGAAAGAGGAAGAAATAAAGAAAATAATAAAGAAAGATAAAGATGTAAAAAAAATAAAAATAAAGGAGAAAAAATAATTTTGGATGATTGTAGTGTTATAAATTTATTAATTAATTGATTTTTAATTCATATCATTTTAAATTTAAAATGTGAAATAAAATACTTTTAATTTAATTTTTGCATTATTCAGATTTTTAATGTACACTTTTAAATTTTAAAACATTATTTATATTTTTTAATTGAGATGTAGGTCACTTAACGAACATTATAACAAATTGAAGTATACATAATAAGAATATAGCTAAAAATCTTAACTATACCAATTCATTACATATATTTTAAATGTCTATAGTTTAGGTATTTGCAATCATTACAAATATTAGATATTTTAGTTAAGTAATTTTGTAATCTTCGGATATATTTCATTCACAAACTTTAATTACTTTATTGAAAATATAAATATTATTATTTCATTTTATAATTGTAAATTAAATATTGTACATGTTAATTTAGAAAAAATAAATAATAATTGATCTCTTCTTCATATTTATAGTAGAAGAATTAGTAAATTATCAATTATGTATATAAACATATATATGGTCTTTATAAGATTAATAATTGGATTATTATCCTATATATGATAAATTGCCAATTGCTTTCAATCTCATTTCAATTTATTATGGTAACTAAAATATTTTTCAAGTTAATTTAGAAAAAAAGAGAGAGAATAATTGACTTTTTTCTACCATTTATGATATAAAATTAGTAAATTTTAAGAATTAAGTATATAAACATATATATCATATTAATGTTTATAAGATTAATAATTTTACTATATATCATCCAACAGTGACAATTACGGCAACATAAATAACTAGTAAAATGTCAAATAAAGCATTTTAAATACTTATTTTAATTATCTGAGCATAAAAACTGTAAATTAATTAATCCCAAATTAATCGCAAATATCCTAATTTAATAATTAAGTTATCTAATTAAATAACAATCCTAATCTTATATTACCTCTAATTACAATTTCCATCCTATTTTAATCAATCTTAATTATTATTAATTGACAAGAAAAATACTAATATATCCTAATATTAATGGCCAATTATTTAATGAACCTAAATGTTAAAATTCTAATAATTAAATAAAACTAACCTATATTATCAATCTAATTAAACAATTAAAAAAATGTAAGGTCACACAATTAATCTCATTAGTAATAACATCATTCATATAACTCTACAAATTAGGATTCCGGACAAAATAAGATATTATTGTTATCACAATATTATAAACAAATAAATATATATATCGTAAAAATTATTTTATTGTTGTATAAAATATTTAAAAAGTTAATTAGGTACAATTAAAAGTCGTTGCAAATATTCGACTTTTTTTGTTATCGTTATTAATTTGATAAGAATTTGCAACAACAATAAGTGTCGTTGTATAAAATATAATTAAAAATCAAATAAGCAACGACAAGTAAAAGTCGTTGCAAATATAATAATATATCGCAACAACTTTTTTTTTATCATTGTTAATTTGATAAGAATTCACTACAACAATAAGTGTCATTGTATAAAATATAATGAAAAATTAAATAAGCAACGATAATTAAAAGTCGTTGCAAACATAATAAGATATTGTAACAACTTTATTTTATCATTGTTAATTTGATAAGAATTCGCAACAACAATAAGTGTCGTTGTATAAAATATAATGAAAAATCAAATAAGCAACGACAATTAAAAGTCGTTACAAACATAATAAGATATTGTAACAATTTTTTTTTATTGTTGTCAATTTGGTAAGAATTTGTAACAATAATGAGTATCGTTGTATAAAATATTAAAAAAATCAATTAAATAACGATTATGAAAAGTCGTTGCAAATGTTATGAAATTTTGCAACAACTATCTTAGTCATAAATTTTGGTCGCTAAAAGCACATTTTCTAGTAGTGTCAGTTGAGTCCTGCATCACACACTGCATGGTAAGAGGATTTCTAGTTTTAGCTGAATGTTGAAAACCAGTAACTGGGGTCATCAATTAAACCCAGCTATTAGAGAATCCATTCCGCCTAGTATATGAACCTCAATCAACAGTCATTTCCCGTAAGCCGATGTTACAATTGCGATGAGACCACAAAAACCCGCAAGTACCTAATATCAAGCTACTTCATTTATTTGAATATTAGAGTTAAGATACAGTTCTTAAAAGAACAAAAGCACAAAACAACACACAAATTCGGCAGAGCGGAAACGAATTATACACTGGTACTCACTCTCTGTCATCATACCACCCTTGAACAATTGCGCCGAATCTGACCTCTTGGCGCTGTCAAAACACGGAGATTTGAGAGCTTCATCATTGCTGAGGCAAAGTCTCGCTGGTACAAGGAGGCATCTGAAGCATAAGCTCTAACCCATAGCCCAGTTTCTTCCCCTACCATTAGCTGCTGGTCAGCATAGAGAATCCCTTTACCTTGCAGAAGACTGCGGTAGTACACTGAGCCAAATTCTGATCCAGCTTCCTCATAGCTCATGGCTGTTCCCTGATCCTTCGGTGAAGAAGATAACAAGTTTTCAAATGAAGGTGATGCTGCTGCTTCTGATGACAGTGAGTTGTAAAATGGAGGTGACTGATTTGTTGAAGATGGTGAACCATCAAAAGAAGACGCTGGTGCTGGTGCTGGTGATGTGGATGAGTGGCTCTTGGGACATTTTGATCTCATAAGGCCGAGAAATTCAGAATCAACAGTTGGGTCTGGCTCATCAGTCCCACCAAAGTTATAAAGACGGTTCTGAAAGAATCTGCAGTGGATCACTCCAACGCTGTGAGCACCTGGGAGTGAAACGTAGAGAATCAAACTCTCAGAGAATACATTTCTTCTGCAAGAAGAAACATCAAACAACTGCCACGGCAGAAGAAGAATAACAGCAGTTCCCATCACATAACTAGAGCATAAGCAAAGAACTCAGGAGAAAAACACAAACACAAACATTCATTAGTGATTTTGTTAGTGTTAATCTACTAAACACAAACATCCACGATTTTCAAACAAAGTAAATGAATAAATAGTAGATGTAGAATCCAAACCAATGAAGAAAAATTCATACCTAAGAGACTGACAGTCTCTCTTTCATCAAATCCCCGCGACGAAAAGGATGCAAGGGTTTCAGATAGATCAGCATTCGGTGAGGGAAGCTCGTTTGTGGCACTATCATAGAAAGACGCAGTGCTGTCTCTCCTACCAGTATTTAGTGGATAGAATGGGCCACCAGTCTAACAATATCCAAAGACTAAATAAGCTAGCACATATGAAACTAGCTTCATAAACATAGGATAGGAGAGAGAGGGATTTACCTGAAGAACAGCTTCTCTAGCTGCCAGAACAAGAATGTCCGCACAGGAAACAACACCAGGGCACACTTCTTCAAGCTCTGACTTGATTATGTCGATTACATCAAAGCCCTTCAGGCTTTCATTAGGAGGAGAATCTTTCTCAGATTCCATTCCTTCAACAGCATCCAATAAGACAGAAGCATCACATCCCTGCAATTTTTTGTTTTTAATCCCACATAGGGAATTAGAGTGGAAGAATAAGAAAACCTCAAGATAAATTAGGAAAAATAAGCAAAGATTTGCTACCAAAAGAGAAAGAAAAGAACAGAGAATTCCCAAAAACAAGAAACCACTTATCCCAGTTAACAAGAAACCAGAAACGCTAGACAGAATCAAAAGAAACCCCCACGGAGTACGATTTTGGCTTCAAAATATGCATCAAGAAACAATAACCAACTCTGGAGAGTAATAAGCAAAGAAACATTTCAACAACAATAACCAACTCTGGAGAGTAATACGCAAAGAAACACTTCAAGATGCAAATCGAATAAGCAACAGAGCCCAGATCAAAGATTCATCAAAGAAATGAGAAACCCATCTTAAAAAACCCAAGAGAAAGTGCGAGAGAGATAAATATGAGCACCTCAATGAAGCAATCATGGAAGGCAAGACGCAGGAGAGCAGGAGCCACAGCAGCCTTGATCTTGAACAGTTGATGAACCTTGGCTCGGATGATGTTCTCAGCCTCAGGGCAAGTTTCCCGATAAAAATCATACTCCAGTGACCGAGCAGGCGCCTGATCATCTTCAAAAGCCTCGCTATCCAATAGAATACCTTGTAAAATCCATGAGTCACAAGAGGAATTCGGATTCCATGAAGAAGATGAAGAAAAACAAATACGTGTGTAGTTATTGTTATTATTGAAAGTGATCCAAGCGCATAGAAGGAGTATGAAAAAGCTCAGTTTTGTCATGATAGCTGATTCAAAGATAGACATTGGCATCTTATTGATTTTTCTTTTGCTTTTCCTCTGTTCCTCTCTTTTTTTTTCCTCTATTTCCTTCACAGTGTTAGAGATAATAACAGTGGATATCAAAATGGCGGGAAAGGAATTGATAGAAGGACGAAATTACCCTTACCAACTGAAAGTTCGTTACGACCGTTATAGTTCACTCTCTAACTGGTACGGAATTCGGAATGATCATAGCCGTCAATTGCCCTGCCCATCAAGATTTTATGACCAATTAGAAGATTTTTATTTCATTTTATTTTATTTTTTGAGGGGAAAAGTTTTGAGTAATTATTAGAGATTTAAAGAAAAGATAAAAATCTCTCGTAATTATAATTCAGAACAAGAAAAGGGGAACAATAATGATAACAAAAAATAAGTCAGAATTTAAGCAGCGCTTTCTTTATTGTAAAAGAAACATGGGACTAATAGTCTGAGACATATTACAATGCTGCAGATCTTTACAATAGCATATATAACATGCCAATAGGCATTTAGTAAATCCATTACTTCCTCTGCCTATTTGCTTGTTTCAACAAAAAAAAAAATGAAGAATAGCATTAGGTAAATGATGAAAGAGGGCAGGGTTTTAATCCCCTGCAGCAATGACAGTTACATGATAACCGGAGAATCATCCAGCAAACTGTTGCAAACTGCTGTGGGAACAGATTTTAAATATACTCTCCCTTAAAAATCACAGGAAAAAAGGGGTCACATAACCCATGATTAGGTCAAATTAATAGTTTGACCTCTATCGTCATCCCTGTAATCAATAGCCAGAAGAAGATACTAAAACGTTATGCTCCTTCAGGCGCTTCTGGAAATGAGCCAGACGAGTTTGTAACTGTGTGATGCCGGCAGCCTTCTGAGAAAGAATAGCATTCAGTCTAGATATATAATCGTCCAGCTGGTTCCCAGGTTGGTCTGCTTCAACCAACAGGTTCATCTCCTGAAAATGTGCAATGTTAAATTCATATTTAATAAAACATAAAAAGATGCAGAACCCAAGAACATTCATGTCTCAAAATCATTAAGGCAGCAGCTCAAACAAACATAATAAGCTTGCTGAAGATAACCACCTCGGTATGGATTTTGATTATAGCAAACAAATGAGGAAAAGAATGTGTTCCAGAACTCAGATACTGGCAGAGGGAAAAATGAAAACTTAAAAATGAAATGGTCTAATTGCTTACCTCTTTGACAATATTCATAGTCTCCTCCACCTGTTTTCTATGAGCATTTACAAGATCCTCCTCTTCCTGAGAGCAACACATAGTTTTTAACATATAAACAAATTACCTTTCATGTCTCTAACAAGACAAAAATTACCTGTAGGAGGGCATTCAAATCATCATCTGATTTTGAATGCTTAAAATCAGATCTTAGTTGTTCCTTCCATTTTGTCTGATCATCAGGCTTCCGGAACTTGTCCTCTGTAGTAGAGAAACTGTATTGTTCTGGCTTCCAGTTTTTCTTCATCGGTTTCTCCGGCTCATAGGAATCTTCTGATGCATCAAAATCATCTCTTTCATATTGGTCAGGCCATGTATCATTCATATCGTCCTCAAAGGTTGATGCAGTTGGTAGAACCGAACATAAGGGCTGAGCAGTTGATTCTTTCAGGCTTAAGGTTGAAGATAATACATCCTTCTTAGGATTTCCCCCTTTTGAAAGGCTCTTCACCCTGGATGTAGTTTTACATTGAATAGAAGTCAACCATGTGAAAGAAAAAGCAACTAAAACCAAAAGCAGAATTACTTTGAAACAGAAGCCGAAAGAATTTTTTGAATCAAATGTCTTATTCACCTATCAGCATATCTTAAGGTGTTCAGAGTGTGTTCACATGACCCTGAACTTGGTGAAATGCAAGATATCATAACAGTTCGTGAATTGCCCATAAATGAGTCCCTTAGAACCTCTGTCAATTTACTGCCTCTGAAAGGAATGTGACCCTGATCATTGTCAAGAGCTCTTATGCACTCCTTCAAAGCAAGCAAGCTCTTGTTGATCTCCGCACCTTCCATTCTGCATCACAAATAAAAATGGCTAAATCACTCAACAAAAATGGCAAAACTAATTCAATACACATCTAAAGGTTATCCCACAAGAAGGAAAAAATAAGTGGGATTCTAGAGATAAACATCACGAATTGGAACCAAATTTCATCTGCAAAAATATCAACTCCAGGTGTGTTTGGAATTCATAAACAACCCTTGTACTTTGAAATGTTTGACTTGATAATAAATCATTGAGTAAACTAAATTAAAAGAGGCCTGAGAAGCTAAGACACCTACATGACTTGGAATAGCAGAAATGATCCAGAAACTCTGGACTATTAGGCATAACTTTTGTCTCCGATATTTTGTCTGTTAGACAAATTCAGTCTCTATCCAGTTACAATGCATTATGAATTTATGATCTAACTTTACTATCAGAAACTAACAACAATAGTTCTTTATTTTAACTATTGCCTCCTGTAATGTATCAAAATATCAAGCTTTGAATAACTCAATCTGCTCTACATCAATGGCCATATCATTTTGCAATTGAAAGAAGGCACTGTACCTAGTCTGCTTATCATTATCCGTAGTATCTGCACCTCGTTCACTTCCAGCCAGATCTATAAAGGAAAGCTTGCCAACAACACGGGGAGGCTTGGATTCACTGCCATCAACAGATCTCTTGATAGCAAGCTGAAGTATGGCATGAGAACGGGAGGATTCCTCATTTGCACCTGTGGTACCAGTACTTCTTGTGGCATTTCCTTTCTCAATAAGCTCCTTAATAGTCTCTACATCTGATACTCTGTGCTCTTGCAGACCCACAATGCAAACTTGCTGCTTACCATCCTCTCTCATGCAAAGTTTTCTGCAGAAAGAAGGCTTTCAGCGAATTTAAATACTAATAGCACTGACTAGATAAAGAGAATGCTTATAACAACTTACTTCCTATCACTGAGGAGATCAAATAATTTTCCTCCATATATCTCAAAGAAGCTCACAAACAACTGAAAACCTTGGTTCCTGTAGGTATGATGCATCAATCTCAAGATATCCCTAGAAGCTTTAAGGGGAAGTGGCTTCATAGTATAGGTTTTTCCACTTCCTGAACAAGAGAAATACCTATAAGTGCAAGATGGCCTAAAGCTGTAATTCAAAAATAAGAGATGACTTGATGCAGAAGGTAAATTTTAGAGTCCAAGAAGAAAATTGTGTAGTGAAAAACAACAAAGCATCTTCTACTTTTCCAAATTTAGGGAGATAAAAAGAAATAGCATGACCAACCATAGAGAGAACACATTTATCTTCATAAATGACTAAAAGGATTATGCCAAAAATATACTGAATAACTTATTAAGAATAGTTTAAAATTATACAAATATTGCACATATAAATAATTTAAATTTTGTTTCATGCAAAACAAACTCCACCATATCTATCCAAGATTTTGGTTACAGCTACATACCTGTTTGACCATATGCAAAACAAGTTGCTTTAGTGCGCTGAAAAATTATCGGAACTATCGGCTCTACAGTCTCACGATAGACCTACAGAAATAAATCAGACCAAGATAGGCTAAGGAAAACAATCATTCCAGAAAACCCATGTCTTGTAATATATTCTTCCTTTATCCATTAACAAATTTAGATCATCTGCTCACCTCATCATTTGAGACCTCCTCATTCAGCACTGCATCAAAAACAAATTCATGCTTCTCCACATATTCTGTAAGATCAACCTACATAACGTGCAGAATTAAATGTGTCAAAACATGTATGAGAAAAATTATTACTCCAAAACTGACATACGCTACAATGCTAGATGAGTAATTGAAGCGTGCCAAAAGCCTAGCAATCATTTTTTATTTTAATATGTAATTTTATTGATAAATAAATTTGAAAAACAAAACCTGATGCTACAATGCTAGATGAGTAATTGAAGCGTGTAAAATGCCAAGTGATCATTTTTTCTTAAAGAAATGTAATTTTATTGATAAATGAAGTTGAAATACTACCACCTAGCAGTTGTTATCCCTCCTTAGGAGGGCTTAGGTCCAAGTTTAATGCCCCCATTCCCCCCTCTCCCTACAAAAAAATAAAAATAAAATACAAACTTCAACAAGAATCCAAAGCATAATCAGAATGAACCAACCCAAAAAGGAAGAGAACTCCAATTGTGGTACCCCAAACCTTACAACCGATTAGCTAATGAGGCTAAAACAAACTGGTAACAGAAAGACAGCCCATCTTAGAGACTCTGTCAAGCATCCTTAAAGCATTAACAACTCATTCAAAAGGCTCATACTTGCAGCCATTCCCCAAAAAGCCAAGTAATTAATGAACACATAATATGCTATTAGTTTTTTAACATCATACTATGCGCTGGCATGACAAACATATAATGTTTCTTGCAAGAAAGACTAAAACGATCATTTGGCACAGAAAATATAATTAAACCTCCCTTGAAAATGCTGAATGATGTATGCAACTGCTTCTTAAAATAATTAAATGTGAAAACTGCATGTTGTTAATCCCATTTGCAATTTTTTTTAATTACCTGAGGCCATAAAATTAGGATAAGTCGTTAGAGATTCTCTAAATTCATTTCAGATCCCTATGCTCTTATTTCCCCTTTGTAGAGTGGTATAGTTTTGAGCTTGTAGAGGATAAAACAAGGTTATTGTTACCTTAAGTTTAGTCTCATGTACTACTAGGGAATTGGAAAGTGTCTCTATAATATCTTCCTCATTCTTTGCTAACTCCTTTTTATTGAGAGGTCTCTTGCGCACCTGCAGTCAAAAGCCGATAGAAACTGAGTCACAGTGCATTATTATCCATTGCTCTTGCTGGCATAGAATCTGAGTCACAGTGCATTATTATCCATAGAAACTGAGTTATAACCTTAAGTAGTAGTAGTGCATGTAAGATAAATATGATGTTGAGCATTATTTCACTTGTGCAAAGCATGACATGCATGAATGTTGTTCAACACGAACTCATAAACTATTTACCATTATCCATTGCTCTTGATGGCATTGCATTTCCTTGAAGTTAAAAACAAAGCAAATTAAGAAGAGATTGTAGAAGGTAAATTATGCAGAAGTAAAGCATACCACAACTTTGATCTTTGCAACTGAATTAACCTTCTCTTTCTCTGCAGCAAAGCTTTTCTGGAGGCTATTCTCTGGCACAGCACGAGCTCTGCCTGTTTGTTTGTTGTTTGAAATATAGGGTTCAGAGTCATCGAAACTTCCACCTCGGACAGGATTATAGAAAGAAGGACCATCACACAGGTTGGGAAGTGACATCTATCACCAACAAAAAAAAATAAAAGCATTACCATAACTAAGCATGAAAAATTAAATTGCTCTTGGTTTGAATTTTTAATTTTCCAGTCCCCTGGAAAAAAACAAAAATGAGTCTATCCAAGGCAGATATAACACATTTTACGTCATTCAACACATATCCTCAGGCCCCAAAAACTCATACAATTGAATCTCAAAAGTTTAACCTGCATGCTTCTAATTGAAACAAAAGTACAAATATTTTTAAAATTCATTGATGTATCTTGATTGACAGATAGAAGTATGACTTGCATATAGAAAAATTTAACTATAAACACAGAATGCATATCACACACATAAATATAAGCTATTAACCATAAATAGTACATGTAAAATTCACATTCACCAAACGACTATAACTCTTGGAAGAAATGAAGAGAAACCCACCCCAGGCAGAAGTTCCGTATCAAAAGAATGCAGATCTAGGAGACCGGGACTGAACTCACTGGCCAAGTCATCACTATTCTTCCTCTGGCTAGACGGCCGTGAACTAACAGGAGGAGTTGTAGGCTCTGTGAAAAAGTCATTCCCCATATTAAAACCCCTCTGCACATTCCTATACATTCTAGACCCTTGTCCTCTCCCTCCTCCATCACCACCTCCACCGCCATAAAAGGCATAATCCTGAATTAAATTCAAGCGGCGAAGTAGCAAAATCAAGCATTGGAAATAATAACTACGTTGTATGAATATTGATCCAAAATTTCTTTTAATACCCACAAAAAAAAAAAACCTTAGAGTTAAAGCAGCGGCTTTCTCATAGTTTTTCCTTTTCCAAGCAAAAAAATAGAAGGCTAAGACTTAAAATTATATAATTAGATCTACAAAAATCCACATATTGTCAGCTTGTTCTTACTAAAAATAGATTTTTTTTTTTTAAAAAATGATTGCTATTTTCACTTTATTTTTCTGCATATTATCCGGAACCAAACATACAACAAAAATTTAAAAACGAAAATAAAGAAGTGTGAAAACCTGAAGAGGAGGAATGGAGTTGTTAGAAGAGTGAAGATGCTGAAGACCAGTAGACTGCAGCCATCTTCCATTCGAAGTCGTTTCCAAGAAGTTATCCGAGTATTGTCTCTGATGGTGCACCTGCACCCCTGCCGCACCAGATCTCTGCCCCTGTCTCCCCATTCCGTTCATCTCCCAACCTCTCTCCCCTTCCCAACTATTTATATTGTAATAATTAAAAAAAAAAATTCTATGCTTCGATCCAAAGCTTCCCTTTCTCTAGAATGAATGGTAAAAAAGAAAATGAATGCACCCAGTCACCCGATTAGCACTTAACCGGATGTTAATCGGGTTTCTTTAAAGAAGCTTCTTATTTCCCTTAGCTTTGGTTTCAGACGAGATTCGAAGGTAGAGTAAAAATGAAGGCGACTGTCAACGAGAGGAGGAGGAGGAGAGAGAAATTTTTTGATTTTTGATTTTTGAATTTTGAAGACAGTTTGGAGACAGGTGCGGCACGTGCAGTGGGTTGAAGAAGAGAGCTTTAAAACGACGGCGCACCAATCCACATGGTGGGGCCCGCAGAAATTATCAGTTGCGCGCTTTTGAGTCTTCTCATTCAAAACTCCCGCTTTGGAGGGATCCCTCAAATTCTCCGACACGTTTCATCCTCAAATTTTTTTTGTTAGTTTTTTTCATTTACTTTTAAAATTTGCTCAAAATAAAAATAGTTTTTTTAGTTTTAATTACCTTGATATGCTTATGCTAAAGGGTTAACCGTCTAAATCCGAAAGTTGATTCAATATTTTATTGGATAGAAAATGTTAACAACAGTTATTATTACAGTTCCATTTCAATATTTTTATTTTATTAGACCACTTCAATTTCGATTTTTATTTCAAAATGGATAACCTAATAAAATGACGTGAAAAGTTGAAAACTTAAAATATGTGGAATGCAAAAAATATTTTTTAAGTAACTTGTAATAACAAGTAACCGATCTTCAAGTAAAAATGAGATAAAACATGACCTAAAAAAATTGATAGCGTTGAAATGTAAATATAAAAATTACTGTTGCTAACACTCCCTTTAATTGGATTTGAACAAAATGTTAAATCCATTAAAGCACAATTGGGCAAATAAAATAAGCTTGATTTAAATTTGAGCCAAGCCTTGATCTCACCTTTAAAGGTCTAAGCCTAACCCAACCTACTAATACCTATATATATGTTTAAGTATCTCAATATACTATTACATAAACCCATTAAATATACCAAAATTAATTAAACCCAATCAATAAAACCCATTAAAAAAGTCAACTCATTAACAGCTTGCAAATTATTGGATATATTGAAAAATTTATTATTCAAACAGCTTGCAAAATAATTATTTTAAGTATTTAATTAAATAATTATTTTTATAAAAAATAAAAGTACATTGAATAAAAAATAATTGAGGGAAAGTTGGTAAATAAATGGAAAAAAGTTGACAAATAAAAGGGATTAATTTATTAAATATATTTTTTAAATTCATTTAAAATATTTATTTTTTATATATTAAGTTAGTTATTATAAGATACAATACACGTATGACTCATCATGGTTCTTTATTTGTTACCTAACTGAAATCAATCACCTAAAGAAAAAATAAATTATTTACAACTTAAGGGTTGGTTGGTAATGATATTGTTTTATGTTTTTTGTTTTTGTTTTCAAAATCTTGCAACATAAAACACAAATATTGTTTGGTAAACTTATTTTGTTTTACAATTTTAATATTTGGCAACAATATTTTAAAAATTGTCCTACACTTTCCAAAATATTTTGGAAACATATTTTGGTTAAAAACACGGGTGAACAATGAAACTTTAATGAAATCTTGATTTCGAATCCTACCACCGGCAAATTTATCTTATTTCATTTAAAACATAAAAAACCCTAGCCCTACAACCGTCCTTTCCTTTCTTGGTTCTTTTCTACCAGCCGTTCTTCACCCTCCCTTTTTTGTGTATCAAAGCTCCTTTTTCTACTTCGAATTTCCTTCGTTCAAAGCGTATCATCTTTCATCAAATCTATCATCTTCTCAAGCAACTAACAAAAAAAGTTAATAAAATAATTATTTTGATAATTTAAGCATTGGGTTTTGTATTATTTTTTAAATAATTCTAAGATTAGACCAAAATACAAAGAATTCAAAAAAAATTATGATTAATTTGATAATTTTAAGCATTGGGTCTTTGTATAATTTAAATTTTTTTATCTAGTATTATTTAGATTAATTTGATTTCTCTTTAATTCTTGAAGAACCTCATATTCCTATTTTCTATTGTTTAATTGCATTAGAATCTAGTGAATATTGGTAGCTTAAACGAAGTACATGCGATGTTTTCATTGAGAGAAAATTGTATAAAATGGTATAGTTTATTTTTTTTACCATGAAATATAGTTTCATTTTTCATAGTAAATTTTAATAGTTAAATTTAACCCCCTAACAAGAGAAACGAGTTTCCCCTTATTACCCGATTGTTTTCTTGATAAAGGTTAATACATAAAATTACTCTCTAAAAATTATGTATCATGGAACAAAGATCAACTAATAATGAAATATCACAACTATAATATGTTTGAACTACTGACTCTCATTTCCACAAGCTTTTCCTTTATCAGTCACATTGTGGCTTCACCAATTTCCATTGTTTGCATCACGAGGCTGGTAGAAATCATTTGGTTGTAGTTTGTTCACATCCTCAAACTCATTTGTCACCTTTTCTCAAGCTCAGTGCCACAACAGGAATTTATGCTACATACTATACAATTCAATTTTATAATCTATTGCTAGTTTAGAACTCAAGTCCATAATTACTACATAATTCTAACATCTATTAGCAAACAGGAATTTATGATTATGAATAGGTTTTCGTTCAATTTCTAGAAGAAAAAAAGACTAAATTATATCTTTCTAACCAAGCATATGAGCCTGTTGTTTAGCATCTACCTATGTTTCTAAGTCTTAAGGTTGCCACATCTTATATTTAAAGAGTTTGTTCTAGGTAGTTGAGAGATTAATTGGAGATTTGTTTCAATTAACGACTAAGCAAGGAAAGATTAGTGTAAAAGAGCTTGTTGTTTTGCTATGGTTGAATGTTCAAGAATAAAAATTGATAAATTATAGTTAATGATCAATGTTCAATTTTAATGGTGGATAATGTCTTTTTAACCAAAAACTTCATCAATTATTTCAACTTGATTTAATTTATTTTTGTTTTAATTTTAATATTAGATGTCTCATTTTGAGAGATGCGACAATTCAGTTAATTTACGATAACTTATGCAGAAGTCTAAATTTTTGTGCTAAGTTTTTCTTTTATTTTCTCTACGATAGTTTGTCATATGAGCAATTTTATATCATAACATTGGATTACTATTCACTTGATACAATTTAAGTGTAACGTCTGGTTTTCATCAAAATATCGATTAACTCTTTTATTTTCTTATAAATGGTTAGGCTATTTGTCAATGTCATTTTCACTCTTGCTTATTACATACATATCATCACATTAATTTCATTAGTTTAAAAATATAAAATACCATCAATATTAATATTCATTTTAGTTAATCTTTACAAGTGCGTCTTTAATTCATATATATATATATATATATATATATATATAATTCTTAAGTTTCGTCTACCATCTCAGTGCTCTTCCTATTAATTTACATCCCCATAGTCATCTACAACACGTTAAGTATACATGGCATGTTTAAGATATATGGTAAAGTACAATATACCTTTAATGGACTAGAAACGAGCCCCAAAGGAATATTGTATATCCCAAAATCTGTGCTTCTCTATAATGAGCAGAAAGTCACTGCAAATAGTTTAAGAGGAAAAGAGGGGGTGAGTTTACGCTCAGTAAGGAAACATATATTAAAGTGTGGTACTATGGTAGTATATGCATGTAAAATTCATATATTTTAACGAGATCAAGTATACTACAAAACAAGGTAATTAGAGGGGGGTGAATCGGTTTTTTGCTAACTTTAAGTTCGTTTTTCGGTTCCTCTAAATTCTCTAGCCTATATCGATATTTTCTAAGTTCTCTATGCTACTCAATTGTGCAATATAAATTCAAAACAATAAACACAAATATAATTGCAAATAAGTAAAGAGAGTAAGGATAGAGAAATGTACGCAAGCGATTTATAGAGGTTCGGCAACCTTGCCTACGTCCTCTACCTTGAGACGCTCCCAAGGATTTTCCCAAAATCACTATCCTTGAATTTGTTACACTCCCTCTTTTTCTAGGCTAAAGAGAAACCTCTCTCTTTTTGTAGGCTAAAGAGAAACCTCCCTCTTTTTCTTAGGCTAAAGAGTAACCTCCCTCTTTTTCTTAAGCTAAAGAGAAACATTCCCTTTTTCAAGGAATAAGTATGTTTACAAATTATGTAATCAAAGAAGAGCCTCTAGATAGGCAAGTGATTACAATGTTTAAGCTCAAGGAAAAAGCTTATACAAGATTTGTGCTATTCTATACAAAGAATATGAAAATGATGGATGATGAAGACTTTGTAGCTCTTGATTTGTTGTTGAGGCTTGAGGAAAATGAAGAAGATGATGAATAGAATTTCTGAGCAGTTCCTCTTCCTTCCTTTAGCTTCTAAGCCTCTATTTATAGTCCCTTGGATGGTTTGTGGACGTTGGTTGGAGCCAAAACCGAAGCTAGCCGTTATGTCTCACAGAAACTAGCCGTTATGGGCTTTCTGGCATAAAGGGATCGATCCTTTTACCAAAGGGATCGATCCTTTTCTTCATTCTGGGCTTCCGGGGCATTCTGCCAAAAAGGGATCAATCCTTTTCCCTAGGGGATCAATCCTTTTCTTCCAGAGGGCATTTTTCCTGCACTTTTGGGTTAGAAATGATGTGGTCTTTGATCCTAATTCAACCCAAAAACATTTTGGTACTTTTGTGGGAGTTTTTCTTGACTCTCTTTGATAAAAACATGGTCTAAATATTCATCAAGTGATTTTCTAAAATATTCAAAAACATTTATAAAGTATTAAGACCAATAAGAGTGTATCGATAAATCATGGTCTTAAGTTTGATATGATCACTTGAAAATGTATTGAGAAAATCATGTGTGATAAGGCAAATTTACAATATGAATTCAAACATTAAAGCTTACTTAAGTTTTTGTCATTTCAAAATATATATGTCAATTTATAGCTAACAATCTCCCCCTTTTTGATATGACAAAACTTAATGTAAATTTGCTTTGAAAATTCTTTAATAAAATACTCCCCCTCAAATAAAGCAGAATTTTATACAGCTCCCCCTTAATATAAGCATGGGTTTTGAAAATGAATTTTCAAACTATTTCTCCCTCATTATTTCTCCCCCTTTATATCTCACCCTTTTAATATCTATCTCTCCCCCTTTTTGTCATAGCAAAAAGAAGGAAAAAATAAGAAAAAAATATGCTCCCCCTAAAATTATGGCTATGTGAGAAGAGATAAAAGAATATGCTCCATCCAACAAGAAACATGTTAGTACATGGGACTCATAGCACAAATAAATAAGTCAATTGTTCATAAAGAGTGTGAAATATTCATGCAAAGAACATGACTTATGATCCTATACCAATTATTTATAAATAATTTTGCAAGAAGTTTACAATTAGCAAGAAATGAAGCAAGTTTAGTATAAATATCTACTAAGGTCTATGACTTGCTTATTTCAATCCTATTAAGCACCTAAGTGTATCAATTGTTCTCTAAAGTCCAACTAAGGTGCATGGTAATACATCACGATTATGAGCTAAAATTAGATGACATATCATATGCAAGAGCTCATAAATCACGTTCAAGCAAGAGTGTGCATAGAATCAAAACATATAGCAATTAACTTCAAATTCTAGCACATAAGAGTTTTATGCAAAAATATCCTAAGAGAATTCTTCTCTATTTGTCATTTCAAACTAAAGAGTATGAGAAGAATTATCAATTTAAAGCTCATACCAATTGGCAATTTAGATTTGGCTTAGCAATTATTGAAAATATGGTTGCCAATGATACTAATTGTTATTTCAATCTCAATACCAATTGTTACTAATGGTTGACTTAGGCATTTTGCATGAATCCAATATCTATGTGTAATGTGCTCATGTCAAGAAAATAATCATTCTAAATATGCAAGAACACAACACATATCATCAAATATGCATATGGATCAATTAATCTTTAGCACACTATCATAGAGTATTAATCCATATTCATATTCACAAATTTATACCATATGGAAGATTAAAAAAAATCAAGGAATTCAAGCAAACACATTTTCTTCCATGGTTTCAAGCACAAAAATCCTATGCTCATTTTCCAATTCAAGTCCTTAACCAATTATGAGCAAGGAAAGATTCAAAATTACCATTTTAATCAATTAAGAGCCATATCCCTAGTTGTTATCATCATTTAACGTTCTAGAGGGTATATGCTATTTTAACTACAATGGCTTCACCTAAGTGAATCAATATTATCAAGCTAAAATATATTTTATCATCAAAATCCATAAGCTATGTGTGAGGTTAAGCACATAATATCATGAAAACAACTATTCTCATCTCATAGGCATGATTATTGATTCAACTTAAGTAAACATGCATGTTCAACATCAAAACAATCAAGATTCAATGCATGTATATCAATTATTGGTGTTGTCATTAAAGCTCAAGTTCTTTAATAGTTTGGCCATAAGAAAGATTTAAGTACATGGATGATAAATTTTCATGTAACTCAACATTTAGGATTCATTCATCATCACTAATTATAGGCTAATGACCATTACTAATTGTTGAATTTACATTTGAAATCAATCCTTAAGGTCAAGTTTTAATTATTCTTCCACTAGATGTATAATTATCATGAAACCTAGTGTGGAGTAGTTGAGTCAAGCTAAAAAACATAATCCTATAAGCATGCTTGACTAAGATGAACAGAAAGAATGAAAAATATTCATTATGCACAAATTCATCAAATTCTCAAATATATACACAAATCATTGAAATAAATCTCAAAAATTATGTTTAAGCATTCATTGAAAATATATTTCAAGATTATTTCAAGATTTTCATGAATGTTTTCAACAAGAAGAATGATTTTGCACTTGTGAGTTCAGTAAAAATGATATTGATTGTTGAAAGTGATACCATTTGTTGGAAATAATACAAATTGATAGAGTTGAGGCATGATATCAATGAAAAATGATTTTTCACATTTTAAAGTTCATCAAATAGAAGTTAAAACAATGAATTTTAAGTTGAGAAGAAAGAAGATATTAAGAGAATTAAGAAAACTTCTCAACTAAGGCTTAAAAATGCAGAAAAGGGCATAAATTGCCTAGAGGGATCGATCCTATGAGGAAAGGGATCGATCCCTAAACTCCAGAATCAAGTTTCCTGCATGTTTTTCCAAAGGGATCGATCCTGTATGTAGAGGGATCGATCCCTCATTTTGGTTCTGCATATTTTTGACAGAAAATCCAACTTGTGAGTAGACCTGATCATGGGCCGGGCCGGGCCGGGTTCGGGCCGGGCCCATGACAGGTAATAAGAGTTATAAGCAATGCCCAAGCCCGGCCCGGCCCTGTAAAACGGGCCTGATATTTAGTCCAGGCCCGTTTTATTTTTTATATAATAAGCCCAAGCCCAAGCCCGAGCCCGGCCCTCTCGAATTTAATTTTTTATATTTTTAATTATTTATTATTTATTATTTTATTTCCTTTAAAATTTAATTTAATTTGTCAAAATTTGTCTATCAATTCTCATATTAAAAATTTTATAATCATGTTTTTTAATTAATAATATTTTTTATATATATAAAATTATATTATACTTAATAAATATATTAAAAACATACTTAATATTATAAATATATTAAAAAATATATATTTAATATTAATATCGGGCCGGGCCGGGCCCGAGCTTTGAAAGACTAAGCCCGGGCCCGGGCCCGTTTTTAAACGGGCCTAAAATTTTTGTCCAAGCTCGATAATTACATCAAATATTTTTGTCCAAGCCCTCCCAAATATCGAACGGGCCTTCGGGCTTGGGCGGGTAGCCCGGCCCTTGAGCAGGTTTACTTGTGAGGTGCCAAAACTTTGTTTTTGAGTATTTTAAGTCCAAGTAAAAGTTTAAACACTTGTAAAACATGATTTTGGACTTGTATGAATGAAAAACATGAATGAAAAATCATTTTACAAAAGATTTTGCAATTTTGGAAGAATTTACACAATAAAATGCATTTTTGGCCTCAAAGGATGTCATTTTGAGAGTTAAGCACATTTTGACAAAACCAAAGCATTAGAAACCACAAATATGTCAAAACAAACTTGTTCACATAGGTTTTAAGCACATATATCATCAAATCATCATACTTGTGAACATTATGTCATGATTTCCAACATACAAGTTCTTCATTAATGCACATGACATGGTATTTTGCAAATATGACATATTTGGCAATTTGAGGCAAGTAAATACATTATCAACACATATTAGACTTGCTCAAAATGCAGAAATCCAATAATCATTTCAAAATCATAAATCATGATTTTCATTCAATGCATCATGAATTGTCCATCAAACACTCAACAATCATTCATCATGCCTTTTGCTCATTCACAATGTATCATTAATCATTAACCAATTTTCTCATCAAGGCATAACTAATCAAATAAAAAATTTAAGGAGTAAGGAATTAAGCTTACAAAGCTCCTTTGCTTGAGAGTGCTTTGCCTTGATGTGTTGGATCCACCATTAGCCATTCTTTGAGAAATTGTTGTCACCTTGCTAAGGATGGATTTCCAAGCTCTTCCTTTTTCTCATTAGCACAAGCAAACTCCATGAGGATGTGTTGAGCATTTAAACTGCATTGTTCCATTGTATTCCCATGCTCTAACACTCCTACAACAAAAAAATTTATGCATGCTTTGGTACCCAAATTTTCTTGGGTCCATGAGAGTTAGTGCAAGCAATTTTTGATCCTTTTGGGATCCATTTCAAACTCAATTCATCATTATTTATTGCATGCTTTGGCACCCATATTTTCCTAACAACTCTTCCTCTAAATGTAGTTTTTCTATATGTGCATGCTTGTGAAGAGTGTCCTATTCTATTGCATAGTGAGCATGTGAGAGATGTATCATGCATATAATTTTTGCTCACTAGGAAATTCTTTAGATGAGTCTCTTTTTGTATTGCATTATATCTTAACCCATCTTTGTCAAAGAAAGCTCTTTGGGTCTCTAACATGTGATCTAGCTTTTGTTGACCCATATAAAACCTAAAAAATGAGTTATGCAAATTTAAGTTCTTTTTATTCAACTCATTTATTTCTAAGTTAGCCTCTTCTAATTTCTTTTCAAATTCTAGCTTAGCATTTATCAAGGCTTCATTTTCTATTTTTAATTTAGCAATGATTTTCTTATATTTGGAGTTCATGTATTGAAATTTATTTGCTAAATCATTAAAGGCATTTTGTAGTTCACTAAAGGTATAATCATTATCTTCACTAGAACTAGCCTCATCATCACTAATGGCCATAAAGCATGAGTAGGCTACCTCTTCATCTACATTTTCCTCATCGGAGCTATCACTATCGCTCCAAGCAGCCACAAATGCTTTCTTCCTAGGCTTCCTATCCTTTTCTTTCCTAAGTAAAGGGCAATCTAGCTTAGTGTGACCCGATTCATTACATTCATAACACACTAAGGGTTCCTTTTCTCTCCTACTAGATTTTCCTCTTATTACCTCTCTACTTTGGTGTCTCCTATCATTCTCTCTCTCTTTCATTCTCATAAATCTATTAAACCTTTTGGCAAACATTGTCATTTCCTTTTCTTCCTCATTTCCACTCTCATCACTATTATCTTCAATGAGCTCATGAGTGGAAGATTTGAGTGCTACTCCTACTTTCTTTGAAGGCTCTTCATTTGTTTTCAATTTCATCTCATATGTAAGTAGAGAGCCCATAAGTTCATCTAGAGACAAGGTATTTGGATCTTTAGACTCTTCTATTGCGGTTACCTTTGCTTCCCAAGACTTAGGCAAGCTGTTCAAAATTTTCTTTACCATTTCAACATTGGAATAAGCTTTGCCTAGAGCCTTAAGTCCATTAATTATATCATTAAACCTAGTGAACATTTCGCTAATGGACTCATTTTCTTTCATCCTAAATAGCTCATAATCATGTGTGAGCATTCCTACTTTGGTCTCTTTCACTTGATTAGTCCCTTCACATGTGATGGCTAATTTGTCCCATATTTGCTTGGCATTCTCACATAGGGAGACTCTATTATATTCATTGGGACCTAATGCACAAAAAAGAGTGTGCATAGCCTTGGCATTCAATTGTGCCACTCTCATGTCATTTGTGTCCCACTCATCCTCACTCTTAAGGACATCTTTTCCATCTACTTTCTCCATGGGAATTCTAGGACCATTTACTATAATTCTCCACACTTCATAATCATTTGATTGTATAAATAACATCATTCTAGTTTTCCAATATGAATAATTTTCACCATTGAAGAGTGGAGGTCTAACTAATGATTGTCCCTCTTCTCCTAAGGATGTGCCTACATTCAAGAGAGCCATTTAAGATCGTATTGCTCGATAGAGGTAAGTCTAAGTCAATCTCGATGTAACATCCCGAATTTATGAAATTTGAACTAACTTTTTCCTTTTAATTACTATCTTTCCTATTCAATTAGTCGGTATCAATCAGTTTGCATTTAGTGTCAGCGTAAGTTCATTTTACAATTTTCGTTACAATTCATAAACATGCTTTCACTTAATATCACACTATTTACACCCCATTGCAAACACAACTACTGTGCATTTATAAATCCGAAGATAAATATAAAATTCTATACATATACCTGTTCACTTGATACCTTAAACTTCTAGTGAATTCTTCAACTAACTCGAAGGCAGTGGATATCCTGTACACTGATGGGCTATCTGGGATGGTGAGTACGGGGGTGAGCTTTAGGGAAAGCCCAGTAAGAAACATATATAAAAGCGCGTATAAAATGCAGTTAAATAAAAATCACTTATTTTATTAATTAAGAGAAAAGCATATTAAATACAGGCTTAACATTTTATGCAAAGCAATTTCAATTCATTAATCAATATAAAATAATTAATAATCCATGTGATGCTATTTCAAATCAATAATCCATATAAAACATTTTATAATTTATGCGAAGAACTTTGAAATCATTACTCAATATATAAGCCATTTATGTAAGTGATGCTATAAAATAAATTTCAATATGCAACTTCGGTAACAAGTTTAAATGTCAATATAAGCAAGATTTTTGTCTTATACAGTAAAGAAAATCATTTAAATTTATCACCTTCGATCATTTGATTTCAAACCTTTCTTTCTTTCTGTCAAATCAGTAAATCAGTATTCAAATAATTCAGTATTCAAATCATTCGGTATTCAAAGTATTTGGTATTCAAATCGTTTAGAAATCAATTCATTCAGTATTCAAAGTATTTGGTATTTATTGTGAAGGCCCGAAGTACCTTACGGGTCATTCATCACCTCACTCAATTCGGTATTCAAATCATTCAAATACAATTCAGTGGAGACAGTCACATCTAATAGAATCATGCATAAAACAATATCGATATCCCCGAAGGGATGATTGGTAACGAATGGCCATCGTCGGTCGGTCACAGTTCGCACTGGTCAGGTGCTAGCTGTGTAAATCTGTGGGTTTGACCATAATAATCCCACAGCCGGTAATCAATATGTCGGTAACCTGCGGACTTGATCAAGGTCTCACAGTCGGTAACAGTATGCATGATCACTAAGGAACGACCGTCTCAAAACATTTCCTTAAATCATATAATTCAATAGTAGAATCATTTTAAATAGCAATTATCTTTAGTCAATCTAAATCATTTTCATAAATCATAGAATTAACAATAGAAATCACTGAAATAACACTTATCTTCAATCAGTTCAAAATCATATAAAGAGTAATTATTGTAATTGAGCAATAATAAAATTCATTTAAAACTCAATGCAAAACTTTAATTACACAGTAATGTATCTGAACATAAATAGTAAATCATGAGAAATTACATTTTTTTTGTAAGTGAAACCTTTCATGTAAATCAATTCATATAATGCTATTCATATAAATCATTCCATATAAATTATTTCATGCAATTAAATCCATGTATATCGTTTCATGTAATTCGATTCATGTAAATCATTTCATGTAAGGCAATATTTAAATTGTAAGTATTTAAGATAAATTTCTATCTTTCATTTGGAAGGATTAAGCGAATAAACAGTTATGATTTGGTATCTGAAAATTTCTAAATGCAAGTAAAGATTATTTTATGCAACTCCTATACATGTTCCTTACCTTAATCGTAGTATGAGATAGCACTCCAATTCACACCGCTGAATCACCTAATTCCTCGAATTATTAGCTGCAAATATATTTATTAAAATAATTAGACTTATTGCATTCAATCTATAAAATTTTCCTTTACTTCTCCTAACTTCTATTTATCCATTTATACTTAAAATCATATATTTATATATATTATATTACAAGGTACATGCTTACGTGTTAAAAATTGTTGATATGGATGCCTACGTGGATAAGTTATAATTTTGACACATAAGCTTTGTTTTAATTACCAAATATATATTAGATCTTCTCTTACATTTAATTAGTCATTAATTCATAAATTGGGTCAATATTATTATCAATTAGTATTAACTCTAATTAATTGTAACATATTTGAGAATAAGTAATTAGTATATACAATGTGTACATTTAAATATACAATATTTGATCATAATTGCAGCAAATTTCGGCAAAATTGGTTTCTCCATAAAAATTGCGTTTAATGGCATGAAATATTAACAGGTTCCAAAATTGAAATCAAAGCAACATTAATGGCAATTTTAACAGGTTCCAAAATTGAAATCAAAGCAGCATTGTGGGAAAAGAATGACAAGATTTTCGACTTAGATTTAAAGGGAATAAAATTTTAAATGTTAATTTTACTTATTAATGGACAGAATTAATGGCAGAATTATTAAGGGTCAACATCATATATATATATATATTATATTACAAGGTACATGCTTACGTGTTAAAAATTGTTGATATGGATGCCTATGTGGATAAGTTATAATTTTGACACATAAGCTTTGTTTTAATTACCAAATATATATTAGATCCTCTCTTACATTTAATTAGTCATTAATTCATAAATTGGGTCAATATTGTTATCAATTAGTATTAACTCTAATTAATTGTAACATATTTGAGAATAAGTAATTAGTATATACAATGTGTACATTTAAATATACAATATTTGATCAGAATTGCAGCAAATTTCGGCAAAATTGGTTTCTCCATAAAAATTGCGTTTAATGGCATGAAATATTAGTAGGTTCCAAAATTGAAATCAAAGCAACATTAATGGCAATTTTAACAGGTTCCAAAATTGAAATCAAAGCAGCATGTTCCAAAATTGAAATCAAAGCAGCATTGTGGGAAAAGAATGACAAGATTTTCGACTTGGATTTAAAGGAAATAAAATTTTAAATGTTAATTTTACTTATTAATGGGCAGAATTAATGACAGAATTATTAAGGGTCAACGTTTTTTTTATCATTTCAAATACCAACATTTAAAAGGAATAAAATTTTAAATGTTAAATTTTACGTATTAATTGGCAGAATTAATGGCAGAATTATTAATTGGTTCAAAATAATTGTAATATATAACTTTGAATTATGGCATTGATGTATTTTTAAATTTGTCTAATATTTGCAGTAGAAGCAGTAAGATGTTTGCGTAACTGCAATTCTCATTCTCATTTTGCAGGTATTTTTTTTCTTTTATACTTCTTAGTTCAAGTTTTTTTTTTCATCTTACTTGACTAATTTTGAAAAATTAATCTTATCAATCATCAATCGAAGCACTGTTTTTACCTGTCAAAGAAGCACAATCAAAGCAGATACATACAACTCTTCATTCTGATCTCAGGTTTTTTGTTCTTTCATAGCTTTATTTTTTATGTTACTTTTAAGTCTGTATTTAAAAATTTTTGAATCTGCGATTGTTGGTTCATAAGTGTTTTTATAAGCATAACTTTTATTGAGATCTCATCAGTTTTACACGTTTATATTTCATGTTTATATTTCAATTTTATATTTCAATTTTACACGTTATCAATTTTACACTTTTACAATTTTACACATTTATATTTCATGATAATTTTACACGTTATCAATTTTACACGTTTACAATTTTACACGTTATTAATTTTACACTTTTACAATTTTAACTCTCAAAAATATTGAAATTTAAAAATGAATAGAAAATATTTTTACTATCACATAGTTTTCGTGTGTCTAAGTAAAGAGTTTCACAACAAGGGTATGGAGGTTGTAATTCTGTTAGTACAATTCACCCTTTGCTTACATGCATCTTTAAGAGAAAACCATTATGGATTATTAGATACTAATTTGATGAGAGGAACAATATTTTTTGATGAGTTCAATGCAACTAAAAAATACTGTTCTTCTCAAATTATTGCATTGATCTATTATGCATTATAAGTTTCCATATATCTTAGTAGATAATTTTTGCATACGTATCTAACACACATACTTTTGAAATTTCATTATAGTTCATAACAATTTTAATATTTACTTAATGTTATAAAATAAACAAATAAAAACGTGAATGCATCATTATAACAGTTTAATGAAAAACTAATATAATCAAGACAAATAAGTACTAACTTCACTTCCATTTACATTAAGTCAGTATTTACTTGACAAAATGCAAAAGGTAAGTAATATATATTTCATGATTTAATGTATGTTGTTTTTTAAATGAATTGTTATAGTTTAAACTATTGAATACTCAATATCTAAAACTATTTTGTTTCAGCTTTTACTAGAACGTGCTTCTACGTCTAATGTAAAGCAGATACCAACCAAAATGCATAATATTTTGACAAGTAATAGAACTGATGAAGATGAAAGTAGTCTTCAAACTCCTGCAAAAAGGCTATGTACATGAGAGTAAGTTTTTACGTACATTATTTAATTACTTAAAATTATTGAATATGTACAATAAAATAGAAATTTTCTAAAATATTTTACATTTACAGGTTTACAAAAAATTCTGCACCAATCGAAGATGCTGACAATTGAAGAAAATGTTTTACTTTGATGAAGCTTTTAGACTTTACTTCAACAATTTGATGGATATTTTGGCTTATCAATTTTTTTATATTTGAATGAACTTTAAATTATTGTTCAACATATGTTAAAAATATTATAAGAACTTAAATATTTTTTTAAGTATTATTATTTCAGCTTTATTTTGAATATATAAATTAAGTTAAATTTATGTATCTATGGATACATTTAAATAAAGAATCTGTGCATCGCACGGGTCATAAACTAGTTAAAATATAATTCCTATGAATTCCTATTGGGGCCAAATATGACCCTCATTATTATACATTATTCCCTTTTTCATTTTACCTAAATTTTCATTTTACCATTTTCATTTAGGAACCAAAATAAGTTTCCTATAAATCCCCTTCTTCCATTTTGTCAATCTCAATAATTTATTCTTTTAATTTCTTACAAAACACCACAATATAAATACACCTAAATTCACCATTCCTTTCAAATCCAATTTTACAAATAACCACATAAATGTCATTTTATTAATTCCAACTAAATACCAAAATAAAATCATAATTAAATCATTTTCTTTTTCCAACTCCAATAATATCAACGATTTCATTATCCTTATTTTACAAGCTTTGCCGTGAGCTTCCTATGATCTTATTCTTATGATTTTCTTTCTCTCAATTAACTCTAATTCATAAGTTTCTTCTACTCACCTAATAAATTTATTATGTATTCATTTTACATTTAAAAATGACATTGATTTCCTTTCCAAACAGCCTTGGCTGGAAGTCCCAAAATTCCATATATTCATGTTTTGTTTCCATTCTTTATTCTAATTCTAACCTTATAACCATTCTCTACTCATTCAAGAAATTCATCAAACACCTTAAATCACCAAAATATCATCATTAACGTCAGCCCCTATTTTGGCCAAGAATCCCCCAAATTCACGCCACTTCTAGTGTGATAACCGGAAATTCTCCTATTTTTGGAGTTAAGTATATGTAAAATTTAATTTCAGATGTTAAATAGACTGGTTGAAATAAATAAATAAATTTATTAAAGGATTGAAATATTTCGAAATTATAATACTTGATCAATTAAAAAAAAAGTGTGTATAAATAGGTGATTATATATATGTACAAATATAGAAGTATATATATAAATAAATAATAAATGTTATTTTGAGTTAAAGTCTATATTAATAAATAATAAAATAGGAAAAATATATGATTTAAGAATTATATATATTTATAATCTAATTTATACTTATGTGTGTGTTTTAAAAATATATAGATGAAGTACAAATTATATTTATATGTATATATAAATAGTATATGTTATATACATAATTGTAAATATAGAATAGATTTATAATATATATTTATAAATGAAAAAAAAAATATGGGAAGAGAACGTTACAACAAGCTTCTCGTGGAAGCTTGTTGCAAATCAATTGAAAGCAATAAAAAAAAAATTTAGAGAAAAGAGAGGAAAGTAAATTAGTGGGCCATGTGTTAAATTTTAATTGGATAAGACAAAAATAAATAGACCAAAATGAGGCTTTCTTCAACCCATCGGCAGCCCCCTTAAACCAACTTTCTTCTTTTTTTTCCTTGCTGCACGATTTCTGTTCTGTTTCTTCCTCACATGTGCCTTACAAAATTCTATCTTCCCTTCATCTAAGTATCTCGTCTCCTTCACAAAACATCCTCCTTATCCCAAGATCACCTTAAACTTGAGATTAGAGGGCTGAAAGGAAAAAGCTGAATGGGTTTTTAGAGGTGCAGAATCGGAGAAATGGGAGTTAATCTGGGTTGCTGTTCTGTTCGGGTAACAAGGTAGGTGAGAAACGATGATACTTCTTTAATTCCTAACTTGGTTTTATGATTTATTTAGGCATGAATAACTTGTTTAGTACCTTAATTGAAACAAAATAAAATGTGGTGACAGATGTGGGTTTCGGTTATAGAAAGAATTTGAGGAAATTGTGGTGAATTTCATGTATATTGGATAGGAACTAGTACTTGTTGATGAAATTACTGAGTGAGTAGAATAGGCTTATGAAATGAGAATTGGTTGAAGAATGAAATATCATGGGAATATGGCAAATTGAGGCTTACGGTTATGCAGGAAAATGATGAGATGTTGGTTGTATTTTATTAAATAATGATTTTAAAACTGATATGGCAATAAATCATGATCAATTATAGAGTTAACTGGAAAGGAAGGTAAATTGTGAGTATGAGGGGTGTCGGCTTTGACTTGGAAGAATTGAAGTTAGTGCATATGTATAAAAAGGTGTATGGTAAGTGTATTAAGTGAGTAGAGAGTAATTGATTTATAGAATAATTATTGAGTTAAAATATAAATTATTAGTGAGATTAGAATTGAGAAAGGTTTCAATTTAATTTATAGAAATATTCATTTTAGTTGTATATGGTATTTAATAGAAATTGAGATTATATGTGACATGGAAAATTAAGAAAGAATGGAATTTAGTTGAAATTATATTTTGATACTTAGTAGAAAATAAAATAAATAGATTGTTGAGAATGATAAATAGAAAATAGAATTGATGGAATGTTTACTAGAATCATAATGCAGAATTTTGAATGTAATTTAGAATTATTGTGCAGTGTAAAGTACGAGGAATAAAGAGGCGTAAATGAGGTTATCGGATTTATTCAGCTCGGAAATAGAGGTAAGGAATAGTATATGGAAGTAGTGTAGGATATACTGTGCTTGCATCCAAGTAAATGGTGATTTGAATTATTGGAATTGTGATTTTTATGCAAAGGGTTTGGATAGAACTTAAACTGAATTTCTATAGAAAACTTTAGAAATCCTACTCTTGAATCTTTCATGCACCCTATTTTCTAAATAAATAGTATTTTTATGTATAGTTTGAATATTTGAATACGTGAAATGATGATAATATGTTTTATGAGTTTTATGAGATTTATTTAGAATACATAAAGTGTTGATTTGTTTACATGAATAGAAATCGATTGAAATAGTTTACATGAAAATTGATTTACTGGAGTTTTATCGATATATTAACATGAATTTTTAAAGAGTGTTGGCTCCATGTGGATTCATGCATACAGATTGATGATTAGGGCTGGGAGACTGTTGCGCAGGTCCCCAGTACCTTCCTTTTTTTTCGATCACAGTTGTCACTGACGAGTGTACATTGTAGATCTTCGACAATGGCCATTGTTACAGGTAGGAACGGCTTAGGGCTAGATGCCTGGCCCCACGTGGGTACGCCTAATCCTATACAGGTCCTTGTAGGGATATAGTTCGTGTATGGGTTCTTGGATGCTCACACTCTATTGTTTTACACAGTATATGAAATGATTGATTTACAGACAGATGACAGATTTGATTGAAATGATTTGAAAAGTGAACCGTGAAAGAATATACGAACAGTATACGAATAGTGATTGAATTAAAGATAGATTGATTTTAAATGATTTGAACAGTGAATATTTATATGAACAATATATGTTTTAAAAGAGTTTTCAATAAATGTTTACATGCACCCGTATGCATTATTTTATTTATAAAATTTAAATTTATGATTTTTACTGCATATAGTGGCATAGTACCACTCTTTTATATGCTTTTTCTTACTGGGCTTTCCCCAAAGCTCACCCCCTTACTCACCATTCCAGATAGCTTATCGGTATACACGAAGTCCGCTGCTTTTAGTTAGTCGAAGAAATGGCTAGAGGTTAGAAGTAGCAAGTGAACAGGTATATGTCCAGAATTTTATATTTATATTTGGATTTATAAATGCACAGTAGATGTGTTTGTGATGGGATGTAAATAGTGTGATGTTATGTTAAAGCATGTTTATGAATTGTAATGAAAATTGTAAAATGAACTTACATCGACACCGAATGCAAACCAATCGACACCGAATGCAAACCAATCGACACCGAATAATTGAATGGAAAAGATAGTAATTGAAAGAAAAAAAAATTAGTCTGAATTTCATAATTATGGATGTTACATCTAGTTCTTGGCAAATTATCATCACAAACCATAATCCAACCAAGGTCTATTCCTCATCTACCACCAAATTCTTTCCAACATATATCAAGATCACTAAAATTTCTTTGTTTTCTTTCCATAACCGAAGCAACCAATTTTGTTCACTATCAATTTTTTTTCTTCAATTCAACGCTATAAGCAAGTTCTATTAACTCCATACAATCATAATTAACAAGCAAGATGAATTTAAAACCATTTATTCCCTTACCTCCCATGAAAGCCGAACTGTACAGTAGTTACAACAGCCTACGTTCCTTCAATTTTGGGTCTTCAATTTTCTGGTTTTAGCATGTTCTTGAGTGCAAGACAGGTTTTATAGGAGGTCTTTGGTGTTTTAATGGAGACAAGTACTGACTTGATTAGGAAAACATGAAGAAACATGAAGCTAGATGGCGAGGAGAAGAAGAAAACGGTGAGAAAGTCGGTGCAGCAGAAAACAGAGCAAGGAGTCGGTGATGAAATGGCTGATAGAGCTTGGAAAAATCCCATTTTGCTTTCTTTATTAACATTCTATCGAATAGGATTTTAGCACATGGTCCACTATTTTGTCTCTACTTTTTCCTTTCTTTTCGTTCTTTCTTTTCAGTTTCTTTCTTCTCTTTTTTTTTTTATACAAGTCTGCTTTGCAGACTTAAATGTCTTGGCAAGCTTCCTTTGGAAGCTTGCCGTGACATTATTATTATTATTTTATTTATTTATTTATTTTTTTATATATATGTTGTACATATATATATATATACACTTGTATATTAAATATATATAATATACATACATATATATATTTTATATAAATAAATATTATATATAAAATCCTTACAATATATATTTTAGTATTTATATATTGTTCTAATTTTTTATAGTCTTTATTATATGTGTGTGTATATATATACACATATATTTCTTTAATTTTAAATACTCCATTTTTAATTTAATTATATTCTAAAACTTAATTTTTTTAATTGAATGAATTCTCACAACTCTTAAATATTCCATGTTAATTATAGGAGTCTACGTAAATAGACTTACCAAATTCGAAAAATTGCAGTCATCACACTCGAGCCCAAGCTCTAATACCAATTGTTGGCTCTATAGGCTATACCGAGAGGGGGTGAATCGGTTTTTGGCTAACTTTAAGTTCGTTTTTCGGTTCCTCTAAATTCTCTAGCCTATATTGATATTTTCTAAGTTCTCTAGGCTACTTAATTGTGCAATATAAATTCAAAACAATAAACACAAATATAATTGCAAATAAGTGAAAGAGAGTAAGGATAGAGAAATGTACGCAAGCGATTTATAGAGGTTCGGCAACCTTGCCTACGTCCTCTATCTTGAGACGCTCCCAAGGATTTTCCCAAATTCACTATCCTTGAATTTGTTACACTCCCTCTTTTTCTAGGCTAAAGAGAAACCTCTCTCTTTTTGTAGGCTAAAGAGAAACCTCTCTTTTTTTCTTAGGCTAAAGAGTAACCTCCCTCTTTTTCTTAGGCTAAAGAGAAACCTCCCCTTTTTCAAGGAATGAGTATGTTTACAAATTGTGTAATCAAAGAAGGGCCTCTAGATAGGCAAGTGATTACAATGTTTAAGCTCAAGGAAAAAGCCTATACAAGATTTGTGCTATTCTATGCAAAGAATATGAGAATGATGGATGATGAAGACTTTGTAGCTCTTGATTTGTTGTTGAGGCTTGAGGAAAATGAAAAAGATGATGAATAGAATTTCTGAGCAGTTCCTCTTCTTTCCTTTAGCTTCTAAGCCTCTATTTATAGTCCCTTGGATGGTTTGTGGACGTTGGTTGGAGCCAAAACCGAAGCTAGTCGTTATGTCTCACAGAAACTAGCTGTTAGGGGCTTTCTGGCATAAAAGGATCGATCCTTTTACCAAAGGGATAGATCCTTTTCTTTATTCTGGGCTTCCGGGGCATTCTGCCAAAAAGGGATCGATTTCTTTCCCTAGGGGATCGATCCTTTTCTTCCAGAGGGCATTTTTCCTGCACTTTTGGGTTAGAAATGATGTGGTCTTTGATCCTAATTCAACCCAAAAACATTTTGGTACTTTTGTGGGAGTTTTTCTTGACTCTCTTTGATAAAAACATGGTCTAAATATTCATCAAGTGATTTTCTAAAATATTCAAAAACATTTATAAAGTATTAAGACCAATAAGAGTGTATCGATAAATCATGGTCTTAAGTTTGATATGATCACTTGAAAATGGATTGAGAAAATCATGTGTGATAAGACAAATTTACAATATGAATTCAAACATTAAAGCTTACTTAAGTTTTTGTCATTTCAAAATATATATGTTTATTTATAGCTAACATGCACTTTGTACCATAAACATATATATTTAAAGCAGGGTTATTTTATTCATCAACATTTCGATTCAATCAAATATTCCTTTCAGATTCAAATCATTCAAAATCAGTAATCTAATAAGCTTTAATAAATCGATAGAGAAGATCAACATCCAAGAGACTCATGCAAAAACAATAATAGTATCCCGTAAGGGATCGACATAGGAAATAGCGTACCCACGTACTGGCCAGGTATCAACAATGGCCACTATTTAAGGGTCCATAGTGTACACTAGTCAGGTGACAACTGTAATGTTGAGAATGTAACTAAGGTCTTACAGCCAATATCATATCAATCAAAGTTTATGGTCACTAAGGAGCTAATAGTCTTAAAACAATTTTATATATCCATGAAATCAATAATTAAAAATCATTGCAATATAAAATATCTTCAATTAGTCCATAATTATATAAAAGACTAAACTTTATGTTCACGAGCAGAAAATTCAGTAAATATTCTCAATGCAAAGCTAAGTGCCTAAAGTATTTTGTTACATGTAAGTATGAATATACTATTTACTAGTAATCCAAAACAAGTGAAAATCAATTCTTATGTAAGTCAAAATCGTGTCTTAAAACTATGCAGGTTTAAGAATAGATTTTTTTTCTTGTTAAGAGACTTGGACTATTTGGGTTGGTAAGCTATTCTAACTTACTTTAAAATATTGGTGTGCTAAAATTAAGGGCGTTTTTAAAAATTTTTGGCAATATAATGGCTGTAACTATCCTAACCCCCTACATAAAAACCACAATTTATATTTCTCAAACTAGCCAATTTCCCAAATGCAAGCACAATATTTCCTACACATCTTCCGTATATGTTCCTTACCTTATGCCATAATGCCGGGTAGCAATCCAATAGCACCACTTTTCCCACTTATTTTTTTCAAACTCAAAGCTGCAAAATAATATCAATATACATTTAAAATTTAACTTTCCAATTATAAAAATTACTCTACTCATTTCTATCTTTCATTTTAGCCTAATATAATAACAAATCCAATCTAATTTCTACCGGTTACCAAAGCATATCTACAACCAAATGGTTCCTTTCTCAAAATTGGTTTCACCATTAATCTTCTTAGCATTTATACATTATTCTTTAACCCTTAAACATATAGAACTCAACATGAAAACCTTCCTACCAAGCCTGGCCAATGCTCCTACATGCCCAATACTTATCATTTTTCAATTCTAACTTCATGGATAATTTTCATTCATTCTCTACATCAATCTTACACCCTTCATGCATTAAGATTTCATCTTCCTTACCAATTCCTCACCATGGCTGAAACTTCCTATAGTCACTATACTGATTCTTTTGCAATTTTAACTTTACTACTATACTCTTCTCATTTTCTACATTTATTCCATAATAGTCATATGTTAATATCACCATGAATTCTCTAAGTTCACCTTATGGCCGAAATCCCTAGGTACTCCTACACTCATAATTTGGTTAAATTATCACCATGGCTATGTTTATCTCACCATTTGCTATCGTTTTATACCTATCATGCATTGAAAACACTATGGTTAAACCCCTCTCATTCTCTCATGGCCAAACCTACCATGAAGCTCTACACTTAAATTTGTTTCATTCTAAGGCCATAGACATGTTCTACTAACTTAATACAAGCACAAATGCTAGGTAGAATTAAAGGAAACCATTTCTTCTCTTACCTCTCACAAAAACCAAAAATTGCAGGAGCCAAATACCCCTCTATATCTCAATTTCAGCTCACCAAATTCTAGGTTTAGATAGCCCTTAAGATGAGGAACAACTTTTGTGAAGGAAGCTTGGTGGTTTGGAGAAGGGATGATGAGGTTTTATAAGGTGAAAATGTGCAAAACTTATAAAAAATGGAGAGAAAGTTCAGCTATGGTGGCCGGCCTCTAGATGGTTGAAGAAGACAATAAATATCTTATTTAATTATGATTTTATCATAAAAAAATCAACACATTGAGAAAAGACTAAAATGCCCTTTTATAATTTCATTATTTATAATTATGTCATAGATGTTATTTTAATATTTTAATTTCAGATTTTAATTTTAATTTTAATTTTGATTTTTGTTATTTTTCACTTATTTAGGTCAAACATGGTCAAAGGTTGACTTTCAAAGTGGTTTGATCGGCCATAGCATGTGAAATTACCAAACTACTCCTAAGCAAAGGCTTTTGGGCTCATTCGCGTTGTTTTTAGCATTTTCGCGTAATTCAGCTCATGGGCTGGATCCATGTGAAACTTCTTTACGCGAAGATTTATCCTATGATAGTCTATGGGTCCAAAGTCAAACTAGGTCAACCGTTATTCAAAAAAAATTGTCTCAACCTATGGACAAAATCTTCATTTTTGAATTTGTTGAACGCAAACCTAGGTGTGCTTAAATAAAAGAATTCGAGAAGTGTTCTTACTAGTTATGTATTTCGAGCCCAAGATTCACATTTTGTCACTTTAAAGTCCATCCGGATTATGGATTGTGTTGTGGGGCCCACTTGGCACTTTTCCCAACACTTACAAAATACATAAGAGTTAGTTGTTGTAACTTGACTTGATATTCTCACTCAATATATTCAATAGGTGTAGAAAGACTAGAGTAATCAGGGATCTCACATTAAGGTTACTTAACTAAGGTCCTGATCCGATATATTATTATTTTATATTCAATAATACCAGTAAAGTGTTTATGCGTAACAACGGTAATTTTGTGGTTAACATCTCTTACTTGATTGCCCAGTTTAACTATCAAATATAGTCAATTTTTATTCTCAATACCCTATCGCACTCATAAACTTCTTCATCTATCACATACTCAAGTTACATTGAAAAATGAGGTCGTTTGATCCGTCAAAAAAATTCTTAAATGAATAATACAATATAATTATGATTTTGACATGTTTCACAATAAGAATTTGTTTACATCCAATAATGACACTTTTTACAATTAAGCCCACTTTTAAGTTATACACATCCCGACTTATAATACTGTAGAAAATTATTCAAAAATAACATCATTTAAATAAAAAAAATTCTTATACCAAACATTTACTGTGAGAACTTCGTAGTCGGAAACTTACGAAGTCAAATACTGTGCTATGACACTACACTACCTTAGCTTAACCTATGATAAGAAATAGTGAGGGAGTGAGCTAGATAGCTCAGTAAGTAACCATACAAGTGTAGAAAATAGTAACATACTGTATACAATTCTATAACACATGCAATGACGATAATTTTCCTTTCATATAAATGCCGATATATGATAACTTATAAAATTCACATTTCCTGATAATTAATTTCTTTATTGACTAAATTGACCCTAAGACTCAATAACATTGTCAAGTCTTTCAAGGTAGGATATGGAAGGATACTTTGAATTACTTCATTATTCCTTTGAATTTAACATCACCACTAGACAATCCTAATTATCTTATGATACGTTTATCTGATGCTATAAAACAATGCAGTGGTTTGATAATTGATGCGATACGGTTTTCGACAAAACTGTACATTTTTCAATAAACACATTATGTTTGCAATTTATGATGTATTTTTTGATAAACAATATTTGATGCACTAAACAATAATTGGTAAAAGATATTTGATATAATATCCAAAATTTGATAAGTAATAATCGATGCAATAAACATTAATCAATAAACAATGTTCGATGCAATAAACACTGTTCAATGAATCAATAATCTTTTTGATAAAATGATATTCAATATGTTAAGCACTTTTTGAGAAAATAATATTCAATACGATGAACACTTTTCAAGAAAACAATATACGATATTTAGATAAATGATATTCGATACGATAAATACTTTTCAATAAAATGATATTTGATACGATAAACACTTTTTGATAAAACGATATCAAGATGAAAAACACTTTTCAATAAAATGATAATCAAAACGATACACTTTTGGTAAAATGATATTTGATACAATAAACACTTTACACTTTTCAATAAAACATGACCATTACTAACTATTCTAACCCTTTAGCAAGGCTCATATGCTCACTACTGTAGCCCATTAGCGAAGGCTAAGCAGATATGTTAACTACTATAACCTATCAACAAAGGAAGAATATGATCATAGCTAACTATTATAAGCCATTAGTTGGGCTGAAGCTGTCACGCCTCGAAAGACGTGATAGTGTGACAACTTATGTAGAACGGGAAAACATGGGCTAAATTTTTCCCTTTTCTTTCACAACAAAATTAGTTAGGGGTTAGTGTAAATCTTAAAACCTATCCTAGGTTACTAACGAATTTGAGTTTAAGGCTAATTGCCTAAAGTGTGAGAACCACATTTTCCCTAATGCTTAATATAACTTATTTGTTATGGAAATCCAAACACAAAGGTTAGTTGCAAAGATTTTTGAATAATAGAAGTGTTGGGGGAATTAAACGTGCATCCCACAAGATCTGTAGAGATCCGAAATAACTTTGAAGGAATAGATTGATTATAGTTGGAGTTTGATTTATTTGTAATGTGAAACTCATCTCAATTGGAGTTTAGTTTGAAGTACCGAATGAAGCTATAGTTAACGCTATGCTTTGTAAGTATAGTAGAAAACTATAAAGTCGGCCTCACGAGATTTTCCTTAACCCAAATGGCACAAAAGTGGCAAAATGTTAATTTTGAGATCAAAATATTGAATTGGCCGAAAAGAGCACTTTTCGAAATTCCTTTGTATGAACCTACTTAGTTTGACGTGTAACAAATTCAAAAAATGATAGTTTTGTCCATAGATTGAGAAAAGTTTTGTAATAACGGTCAACCTAGTTTGATTTTTGAACCACAAATTGTCATAGTCAAACCCTTGTATGACAAAATCTTACGTGATTCCAACTTGTAGATTAAATCACGCGAAAATGCTAAAAACAACGTGAAGGAGCAATCAGGGGTATTTTGATAATTTCACTTAATTGATAGGTCAAACCCTATTGAAAGCCAACCGTTTGACTAAAATATATTAAATAAATATAGTTTATTAATAAATAAATATAAATCTGAATTATTTAAATAATAAAATAATGGTAGGGATATGGATGTGATAACCGTAAATTTTTCATTTATTGGAAATTATAAATATTGGAAATAAATATTGGAGCAAATAAATATTGGAAATAAATAAATAAATAAAATTATGAGAATGAGATATTGGTGAAAAACCCGAGAATTGAGAAAGAAACGGATAGTGAAAATCCGAGTGAAGAAGAGTTAAATGAGAAATTATGGAAAATAATGAATAGAGGAAAAATTAAATTTGATAAATCAAAATCCAAATTAAATAAGGAAAATGAGAAATGAAAATAAAATATGTTTATATAATTATAAATTATATAAATGTACTTTGATTTAAATACATATGTATTTAAATACCGTATGGTATATAATATATATTAAATATACATTGGTATATATAAGTATATATACTATTTGATAAATTTAATGAATACATATGTATTCAAGTATGACATTTTATGTATATATAAGTATATACATATTTGAGAAAATGTAAATATTAAATTACATTAAACTTTGAATGTATATATATTGTAAATACAATATATATATGGAATTATTACATTTATATGAATATTTATATAAATGTTATTTAATTTAAAGTACATGAAAATATATATTTTTATGTGTAAATATATATTATTAATATATAATATATATATTTATATAATATATAGTACAAAGTACTATATAATAAAATAATATAATTATATTTATAATATAATTATAAATATAATTATAATTAAAATAAAATACAAAAAAAAGAAAACAAACAGAATCGGGAAGACTCCCAATTCTGTCTCCCCGAAAGGCGACCGGCCCTTCGCCGGAGAAAGGAAGAGAGAGATGGAGGAAGACGACGCCGACAAGGAAAGGAGACGAAGCCGGTGACTGGAAGCGAAAAAGAAACGACGGAAACAGGAAGGAAAATCGAAGGAAAAACCGGCAGAGGCCGGGAAGAAAAAAAGGAAGAGAAAGTGGTGGTGCCGGCCAAATCGGTCGCCGCCACTGCAATCGAAGCTTCACCGGAGGAAGAGGAAGACGTGGGAAGCCATCGATGAAGCGAGGAACGGCGAAGGAAGGCCGACGGAGGAGGAGAAGAAACCAAAGGTAAATCGAGTAGATTCGTCGCCGTGCCGTCGATCCAGGCCGAGCTGAGGCCACCGGCAAGTTCGTCTCAACGCCGGCCAGTTGTTGAGCCACCGAGCCGCTGGAGAACCGACCGCCGGCGTGGAACCAGTGAGGAAGGAGGCAGACCGGTCTGGTCGGGAAATTTCGAGAATTTGAAAAATTCTCGAGAATTCAAAAATTTTGGGAAATCCCGAGAATTACGAGAATCGGTAAGAAATCTCAGAAAGTATTAAATTATTTGAATAATTTATTTATTTAAATAATTATGAAAAAATTCTAAATTTTAGAATTTAATTTCCAGAAAATATCCTCGATGATCGAGCCGATGGAATCGGGCGAGGTAAACACGGGCGCGACCTTCGAGAGTCAGTCGCCAATCCGAAACAGGTAAGGGAGACATGTGCCACCTATAAGGATATTCGGCCACATGTTTTAAATTATGCATTTAATTTATAAATGCAATTTGTAATGATTAATTTTGAAAATTATGGTGATTTATCGGTTTCAAATTGTGATGAAATACCAATTGCGAAATATAAACTGTATTTTCCGTGCAGGAGGCTAGCCAAATCGGCAGTCGTTATACTGCCGAAAAATTATTGAAAAATTACTAAAATTTACCGAAAATCACTGAAAACCAAAATAAAAGATTTGATTTCACATGAATCAATTTTCGGGTACGAAAATCGAGAAATTAAGTAAATTTCATAAAACATGAATATAGTGATATTTAATTTTAAAATATTCATGTTTTCGAGAATGGTGAAAAGGAAATCACCGAAAATTCACCCGGTAGGTGATATTTCACGTGAAACGAGATGAAAATGAAAAAGAGACTGAAGTGAATATTTTTATAAATATTCTTAAATATTCACTTGATTTTACATAAAACCTTTATGATTTTAATGATGGAAATAATTAATTATGAAAATTTCATAAAGGTTAAGAAATGAAGAAAAACTATGATTTCGAGACTAAAGGTCTCTACACGTGTTTTTAGAAGAAAACATGGTGATAGAAATTTAAAGTTAGAAAATAAATAATTTATTTTCAAAAATTATAAAAATGATTTGTTTAAAATTTCGATAATTATAAAGTCATGTTTTCGATTGAATGCACGGAAAAGCGTGCATATGTGTTTTACTATAGAAAAAGACAGTTTTGCCTTTCTATACTTTCAGTGATGATTTTGCAAATTGTCTTCATCGTATGGAAAACATGATATATACCTTTATGAAATAATTTGAAAAATGTTATTTATTTTATAAATTTCATAAAGGTGATTATATTTACATGTGAGCCTTATGGATATTTGATTTATTGTGTTTGAAATCCATAAAGGCTAAGGTATGGTTTTTACACTGTTTTGAGACTTAAGCCCCGAGCTTCATGCATCACATATATTGTTACTGTCATGTGGCTGATTGACCAGCTAGTCATCAGCGTCCCGGATTGTCGCCTAGCAAGCGTACACCGAGGACATATTATAGATCATGGCTATGGATCTCATTACTGTTTACTGTGTCCCTAGTGGACGAGATAGCATGATTTGATTGTAAGGGGATACCTAGTCTCACTGTTTACTGAAAGGATTTACGGAATCCTGTTTACTGTACTGAACCACTGTTCACTGTTCACTGTTTACTGATGAAAGACCGTACCAAAACACTGTGTTACTGAACTGTACTGTGTACTGAAATGGTAGCCATTGATTACTATTTTACTGAACTGAAAGCTACCATTTACTGTTTACTGAACTGAAAGGTACCTTATACTATTTACTGAATTGGTAGTTACTGTTTACTGTTATTGATTGAACCGTATTGAATTACTGTTTTATTGAATATACTGTTTTACTGAACTGTACGATACAGTTACTGATTTGAAAAGAGAAATAAATGTTTATTCTAAAAGAATAACATAAGAATTATTTCTAAGATAGAAATAATTGAAGAAGTAATTATCTAATGATTGAATATTTACAAATCACTGTATTTTACTGTTTTTACTGTACTGAAGAGAAGAGTAGAGAAGTAAACCACTGTTTTTATTACTGAACTGCCACGTGTTTTAAACTATACTGAAGTGAAAAGAAATAAGTGGTTTACTCTGTGGAAAAATGAAAAATTATATCGTTTTGAAAACAACGAAATTAGTACTCTCTACAGTTGCTTCTAGGTTCCGGAACAAATTAGGTATTTTAAATACCTGCCTTACTCTATCTGGATCCTTAGCCGACTGTAGTATCCTTCCTACATGTGTGCCTGGAGCCAGCTAGGAAGATTTTAAAGAAAATGAAAAAAAATTATTTTAAGAATATAGATAGCTGAATATCAAGTGTGACATATAACTCTCTTACTGAGCCGTGGTTTGCTCACCCCTTAATTTTAAACATTTCAGGTTTTAATGATTGTGAGATCACTTAATTGTGGATCACGGCTGTACACAAAGGACAATGTGACAGACCAACTGATTTATATGAGGTACGATAATTTATTTTCTGTATTTAGACATGTCTGCAATACTACTTATCTGATTAACTAAGATAGGAGATGTCTATAATATAAACAATGTTATGTAAATTTGTTTAACAATTAGTAAAAGTGAAGTATCACAGACAGCCCAACCGGATGAATTGTGTAAAATAAGGTAAAAAATGTGGTAATGGGTCGTTACAATGGATGAAATTATTGGAAATTTAGAGGGGTAAACTTGTAAATTGGTATATGAGATATTTAAACCATTAAATAAATAAATATGGTATTTTATCATCATCATCAGCCCAAAATCGTGCAACCAAAAAAGATGCCATGGAAATGGTGCGAGAAAGAAAAAGAAAGAGAAAAGAAAAAAAGAAAAGAGTTACATCCACTTCCAAGCTCTAAAACCAAAAACTCCCTTAAACAAACTTGTTCTTCTCTTCAACCTCTATTACATACCTTGGAATTAGCCATTGGAATGGCCATTTGATAGGTGTTTTGGCACCTCAAAAATTCTACCATAGTGAAGGTAAGAGGGAGAAAATTTAGATTTGATTTTGCTTGAGATATGTGATGTTTCTATGGTTGTTTAAAATGTCTATAAGCTTAGATTGAAACAAAACCATGTTTAAGAGGGTTATGAATTCTGCCACTTAGGGTTTGATGATGACTAATGTGTGTTTGCATGCAAAAATGGTAGAGAAATGATATAGAAATGAAGATAAGCATGAATATGCTCTTAAAATTGTTAAATGCTATGTGTAGTATTTAAAGAGGAAATTTGGCCAATGAAGGGGAGAGTGAAACCATGCCTCCCTCAATGCCAAACATGTCTTAGAATAATGTATTAATGATAATGAGGCTATCGGTGAAGTCAAGATTGAATTCTAATAAGTTTTGATTGTAGTTACAATTATGGACACCGATAGGAAGCAGACCGGTTTTGCTATTGTATTAAGAAATATGAAAGACCTTTAAGAGTATTATGAAAAGAATAGGACAATTAACTAAATTTGAACTGTTTGCTACAGCTTCGAAGTTAGCTAAGTGGGATTGGATAGTAAGCAAATAAATGACCGCTTCCTACTTGGTGTTGCAAATTTGGATTGTACAAGTGATATTAATACCGTATAGGTAAGGGACATGTATAGAAGATGTAGGATGATATCATGTTTGGATTTGAAATGATTTTGATTTTATGAAAAAGTCTATGAAACTGTTGTTTAAGGTTTGCATAAATGAAATGTATTTCCGTTTGATTGAGGTTTTAAAAGATAGAATTAAATTGCCATTGTTTTGATTAAAGGATGGTTTGAAATTGAGACATAGTGCTGTTTTAAAATCAACTGGTTGTGGTTATATGAACTATAATTGATTTGCATTAGGGTTTGTAAATATAGTATCGATATGCTATCGAAATTTTGAAAAAAAATGATTTTAGAAAGATTGCTTTTGTTTTTAAAAGGATTGGTTAGACTGAAAGAAGTGTTTTAATGACTGAGTTTTATAGTGATTTTGAAGTTAATGGTTTGAAAGTATTGATTTTGTTTATAGAGTGGAAGTGTACCGAAATGACCGTATTGATCATTGGAATTTGAAAGATTGAATTAAGTAATTGTTATTAAATTAAAGAAAATGTTTTTGAAAATTATTGTATGGTTTTAAAGGTAAATGATTGGGCTTTGGAAATCGTATTAAAAATGTCAGAATTGAAATGAGATAAACAATATAGAATCCAAAGTGAAATGATAATACATAGGCATGTGCTAGTCATGCATAATTGCATTCTCCACGTGCTTAGTCATTTTTTGATGGCTTTTCAATCGTTATGTATATTGGTTTTGAAGTTATTGATTTGACTGTTTTAAATTGAATTGAATGAATTAAATCAAATATATTGATTTTGAACAGTATGATTTTAAAACGAAATTTGGTTCCTGAAAATTATGTTTTGAATGCTAGAGTGGTAAATCTCTGGCCAACCCAGGCACTCCCACCCATTCACAATAAAATGCATATTTATATTACTGTAATATGTTTTGCAAACATAAAGTATGGTTTTACTGTTTTCATGGGAACTTAGTAAATGTATTGAGATTGTTAGCTCCCATAATTGCCATTGGCAATCATGCACTATCGACTGATTGACCGATCGATTGTTCGCTAATTGACTTTAGTCAAGTCATCATCACCCACAGCTGTCACCTGACTAATGCACATTGTGGAACCTTTGACTATGGCCACAAGTCTTATTTATATCCCTCACAGGAGCTTTATCGTATGATTTTATTGGGATGTTAACGGTCTCCACTGAATGTTTTATCGATCGATTGATTGATGAATTAAAAATTTGACTATTTTTCTTATGGAAATGAAATGTTTGATTGTTAGAAAGATACAAATGATTTGCCTACACCGTTTGAAAGTGAAAGTATTTATTAAACCATATTTGACATGATTACTCAACATGAATCATTGTTTGTGATAATTTGTAATGAACAATTGTTCATCGTTTGACTGATATTAATTTGAAAATCAAATTTTGAAATGAAATATCTGTAAGATGCATTGTCATGGTTTCAAAAGGAATAAACTGCATTGTTTTGATTTTGATAAAAATGTACTATATTATTATGTTTGAAAAGTAGTGAACTGTATTGTTATAGTTTTGAAAGTATTGATATGCATTTACACTGATATTGCAAAGCATAAAATTCACATCTGTCAATTTCGTTAAGACACCTATAGTTGGATCTAGGGACTGGGACAAGTGAGGTACTCCAAAATATCATTCTATACTCAACCCTGATATCCCTAATTGATTATATTATTCCTTCCTTCCAAGTCGGTGTTGAAAGATTATTGATAGTCAATTGTTTATTAAGTAAAGAATTACATTGTTTTGTACTGTCATGTAGAGAAACATATATAAGATACTTGCATATAATCAACATGATATCTGTTTTTTTTTATATGTGTTTCTTATTAGCCTTAAAGCTCACCTCGTCTTACTCACCATCACAGATTTTCATCAGTGTACATGGCAATCACTACTTCAAGATTAATTAAAGAGAACTAATAGAATTTAAATATTTCCAGTATGAAGGTATACAATAATTGTTATGCTTTTGTATTCAGACAGTATGTACACAGCGAATGCATTTATAGTTTGGGATGTAAATCATATACTATAATGTCAAATAATGTCAAAAGAACTAGTATGATGTACTTAAATTAAGTTGATATTTATAAAATTATACGTGTGGTTTTTTGATTTATACTCTGATTAAATGTTTAATATACACCGTTAAATGATTTGATGGCATAAGGATTGATGGTAAATGAAGGTTATAGAGTAAACTTACACTGACACCGAATACAAACCAAATAGTAATGAATGTTTGAATGAGAATCATTGTATTGAAAAAGAAAAAGTTTTACGTTTTTGGACTTTTTACGTTTTTGGATGTGACAAGTTAGACCTAGGATTTCATGTTTTTAATTCATTTTTGTGTCATGTAAAATCATGTCTATATCATGTAAAACATGTAAATTTCGTGTTAAAATTTGTGTCAACACGGAAAACCAAAAACTTTATTTTTAGCATTTAAGCTATTCATATATGATTTTTATTTAATTTAAACTCTTGTCACCATCATGTCTTTTATTCGTATCGTTTTCGTATCGTGTCTATGATTAATAGGTCTACCTAAGGTCTCGATTAATTATATCCTGTAATTAGCCTATACTAGTACAAAACTCAACTCAATTAATCTCCTTACACCAACTTAAAAAGAGGACTAAATTACAACATAAATAGCACAAATTCACAATCTCTGAACCTATTAATCACAATCATATTTTCACTTGTCCGACTGTCAGATTCAACCTATAACCGAAATCATTTATCTACTTAAAATATATATTCATCAGATAATCATAATATATATTAAAAATGCTAAAATCCATGATCAGCAATTCATTTACATCCCAAGCATGACATACAAGGTAACACAAAAGCTTATTAAACTAAATTACATCCCAATGACATAGAACCGTCGATTTACAACCTCAAATGACAATTTAATATACAGTTAGGTAAATACCCAATAAAATGACATTACGAGAACACAATATGTAACCACAACACCATTGAACCTAGTATATAACTATTCCAATTAAGTTCAATCTAAAAGGGAAAGAATTTAAGGGGGTGACCTAGAGCTTAATAAGCTAACCCTGCAAAAGCAAAGTCAGAAATAGTATAATATATAGTGTAAACATCATGCACACTTAATTATTCTACACAATTTAATAGTTCAGATTCATGATCCTTCATATGTCATACATTTGTCCCTAAGACTCTACAAAATAGTCGAGGTCATTTTGGGGTATCAAAAGGAAAGGTACTTTAAAGTACCTCATTTCCCTATCGACTCGACATTCGCACATTAGTCCTGGATAATATCAATCACAAAGTATTCTAAGTCATATCAAATACCTAAGTGTGAATGATGCAATGTTATGTTATACATGCTATCAAAATTTTCAAACATTAACACACGCCTTGAACTACATTTTTTACGAACGAGATGTAAAAAATTTACATGTTCAAGGTTCACATCAATCTCAAATAGCTTTTGACAATACAATTTCAAATCGTTTAAGTTCATATTACAAAACTTGTAAATCATATCATATCATTTCAGTAGTTTCAGAAACAATTCATGTATGCAGATAAAGCTGTGAAATCATATCATGAGTTATCGAAAACAGTTCACATGCAAGAAGTTTGATATCAACCAAAGCGATACTTTCACAAATCAAATCATGTAGAAAATGGTTTGATATCAAACAGGTTTGGGAAACCATCATATCACATATAACAATATCAATATAATGAAACACATAGACATATCAGCGTGGCATATCCTAATCGAAACGTGTCCATACTCTAGCACTTGATTCTCACTGCAGCTATTAGTGAGCCATATTACCTCAAACAAAGGTGTAAACTATGGCTACAGAGTCCTGTTCCTTAGCCACATTGATCGGGTGTGACTAGGACCTGTCAACGACCTATGTACATGACAATTTCACATGAGCCAGAGGAATGATCCATCACGGTGGGTCTATAGTGCAATAGTATTATCGAATAGCCAAAACAAAAAGTGTATAATCATATAAGTTTTGAGAATCGAATTATCATTCGAAATTCATCTAAGATTCTACAAGTGGCTCCCGCTGTGTAGCACGTAGGTCTTATGGGATTCTAAAGGTGGTTCTTATAACGTAGCATATAGGTCCTAGGTATGAGTGTTTATAGTTTATTGAAAAATTGTGTTCAAATGATTTTGAAATCCTTTGAAAGCTAAATCAATTTTGCTTATGCAGTTCAAACACATTTTTGATTGTTTCCAAGAAATTATGTAAATGCAATTGAAAATCAATGCAAGGTTCCCAATTCACAATCATCAATGTAATATGAAACAATCACAATGCCTAAAGGCATGCTTTAAAAACAAATTTATGTATTTCAAAACCTTCATTGTCAATAATTGGAAGTGTCTGGGTTGGCCAGGGATTTATCACCTTAGAACAGCTAACTCATTCGTGCTATCCTCTTTGAGTCCATTAACCCTCAAGGCTAGGACAATTGATCAGGAGATATTTGACTCTTGTGAGATGAAAAGGGTTCGAATCCCTTCAGATGTGAATTGAGGTAATATTTTTCAACATAACCTTGAGGGTCAATGGATCCAAAGAGGACAATATGGATAAGTCAGCAGTTCTGGGGCAGCAAATCCCTTGCTAACCCAGGCACTCTTAGGCTCTGACAATAAAATGTACGTTTTATTGTAAAGGCTGGGAGTGTTTGGGTTGGCCAAGGATTTGCCACCCCAATATCCTTACTCATCGTATTGCCCTCTTTAGGTCAACTGACCCTCAAAGTTTTGTCAAGGAATATCACCGCAATTCACATCCGAAGGGATTCAAACCCTTGTCGTCATACAATAGTAGAATACCTTCTAACTAATTGTCTTATGAACTATTCTAAAGTCATGATAAAAAGCCTCATTCATGATATTATGTCATGATAAAATGACTTATTCTAAAGTCATAACATTAATTTCACATTCATACATAAACATGAACTCCTAGTTTCAATTTTAGTCATATACATCACAATTCAGGCCAATACATATCTCAATATTAATCCTATACAGTCACCATTTCAATCAAATGCACAATCTCAAAATCAGTCAATAGTAACCATAATTTTTGTCCAGTACATAATCTTAAATTAGTTAATAGCAATTACAATTTTAGTTCAAAATACAATCTTAGAATCAGTCAATAACAGCCACAAATTCAGCCTCTTCTATCGTAATGAATCTAAGTACTTGTAGTTGCAAAGTTAACTTACCCAAAGCAATTATCTTAACCAATATCCAAGGATTGGTTGAGCACTATACTCACTTATTTTAGGTGATCTTCATTATACATCACGCCAAAACGTCAGTATAGTAATCCATACTCAAATGTAATTTTAACTTAAATCAAGCTTCAACTAATTCTTACCTAGTGAATCGCTTTAAGTTAAAGCTTCAACACACCCTTGCACCAATATCCACACAACTTATCGGTGCCACACCTATTATCGAAATCACATAATGTCACATTTTTAATTGTCTTGCCAACGTATTCAATTTCATAACTTCTATCTTATATGTTTTTAGGAAATTTCACACCACCATAATGCCTAACAAATCAACTTAAATCATTCCTATAAATTTATAGAAATTAAACATTCTTACTCAACCAATTCTTAATTAGCCGAATACACACCTTATGAAATTTCTCAAAATTCTTATACAATTCAACCATACTAGCCTTCAAACAAATCATCTTGATGAATTATAAACACAATTACCCAATCTTCCCCAATTGATCGAATACCCAATATCAATTTTCTTAATTTTTCATGCAATTCACTCTATGCTAATTCTATCATCAACTCGATTAACTAATTCCATAATTGTTAAAGCTAATTTAGGAATTTAGCAAAAACTCCCTAATTGCCTAACACATACATCTTAAAATGCTTTACAGTTTATATAAATTTCAATCACCTATTAACAATTGACATTGCATCAATTTTGTAGTAAATTATAGAATTGAGACTTACCTAATAGAAACCCCCAAATTCCTTGAAGTAGCCAAATCCCTATGCTTGAAAACCATGCTACCCTCTTCAAATTAAGACCATAAACACAACCAACATATTGACTATAGTAACATATATGAACAAAATTTGTGAAATTTTGACTTACCCATGAAACTCCTAATTGTCGAACCCTCTTTCCACTCTTTGGGTTTTCAGTTTCTTCAAAACAAAAGGGAAGGAGGCATTAGGTTTCACTAAGGAAAGGGAAGAAGGCAATGGCTTGCAGCAAAGATGGAGTTTTCAGCTCTCTCTTTCCCTCTCTCTCCAAGCTATGGCTGATGAGTTTTCACCAAAAAGGGGCTGTCGTGTTTTATTTAAGAAAGAAAGGGAGTTGGGTTTTGCGTACCAGTAAAGAAGGCTAATCAATTTTTATTTTTTTCCTTAAGGAAATGGGTTAGAATCGGGATTTGGCTTCCAAATAAGCCAAGTAGTAGTTCACCTTTAATTAGTATATTATGTTAACTCCAAAGGCCATTATATAAAGTAAAGAAATCCATTTTTAATGTTTAGTATTTGAAATTAGTTCAAAATTTTCCTCATTTTGAATAAAAAAGATCATAATCAATAAGTCTTATAAATATCCCATTAAAATTGTTACATTAATAATTTAATTACATTTTCTTTTATTCGTTTTAATCGATTACTTCGATAACTCTACATTGACTGAATTTTGAAAATTCATAGTAATTAATCTAAAAAGAATCTGACTATGAATCTTATATGGTTGGAAAGGTCTCTGAGGTATCTTTCCAATGCAATTTGAATCGCCTCAATCAGATATCCTAGCATGAGTTACACCCGAATCTTTATCGACTGTTAGTTGAGCGAATTTCCTGCATATGATGAAATTGTAACAATTTCTGGCATTAATCCGTAATGAATTAAAATTTGAGCCTTATATGATTGGAAAGATATTTAAGTTAGCTTTCCAACAAATTTGACGGTTTATCGTTTGGATCCCCAATCATGAGTTATGATTGAAACACTACAGGTTGGTCCTAATTGCAAAATGACCCTTTTTAGTTTCTTGTAAAATTTTTAGGATACACTATAATAATAATTATATGGGCTTAAAGGTCTTACCCGAGGCTATATCTTGTCAATATATGATATTTTCATGCTTTCTAGGTAGGTGTGTGCCCTTGCAAGGCCCACATACTTGTTTGTATGGAAGTTTGGGTTCTTACATCAAAAACTAAAAATTCACAATACTAGCAATTTAAACATTTAAAATTTGACAGCTAGCTTTGTACATGTATATTAAAATTGTGAAGCTTTCCTTAAATTGTTCTTAAAACATTGATGTAAATAGTTCTTATATTGTTTTGAAATCCTGTAACAACAAAATTATAAAGCAAATGTATTTTTTATTTGAAAATATGTACAAATTCAATATAGCCATATATTCACGTGATTTCAAAACATGTTACAAACTAGATTTTAAAGCTTTTGTACAGATGAGTAAGTCAATGCAAGCTTTAAAAATCATGTCACTACCGTGCTATGCTTAAGAATGCATTTATGCGATCCTAGCATAGTTCACTACATTTGTTTGTACTTTCAATTCTAAAATTAATGTCGTTAGGTTCGGGTTAATATATTAGACTACCTAGCCTACGAGTTCAAAGCATATATCCAAATCAAATCCACAATTCAACAATCATAACTTAATTCATTATTCTTATCACAATCAAATCACATATCAACATCTTATACATATATAATTTACATGCGCCGGAATCAGACTATTATACCCTAATAGGTACTATTGGCACACGATTCATATATATGGTTTAAATACATTTAAATCACCAACACGCTGTTCATACTTACACTGTATGATGCTATTATGCATCATGCATGGTTAACTTACCAATTTTCACACTTATTTACTTGCCCTAAAACTTAGTAGCTTTACTCATTTCCACCACCGACGGGTTCGAATCTATACAATATCACATGATTCACTTAGTAGTCGATTCATATTACATTCACACTCGCTAATGCCACTTAGATATCACACTTTAAGCTAATTTGCCTTTAAGTCATAATTGTATCAAATTGACAAAAGCTACTATTTCTTACTTTTTGCCCTTAAGTCTTATAGTGTGATAGGGCATTGAGGTTAGAAGTTGATTGCGTTTGATTGCTAAATCGAGTTATGAGCCGAAATGTGTTAAACAAGGGGTTTGCTGCTTTTACACTGGGATTATATAAGTGGTTCATATGATTGTTAAACGACTTGATATTAGACTGGGACTCTAGGTAGGATGCCTTGAACCAATCTAGATAGTTAGCTACTGGTATTAAGAAGAAGAAATTGCTCAAATGACACACTAGTGTAATAAGAAATCGAAAAAAGTTAGCCTGTAAATCCAAAATTTCACATAAGTATAGAAGTGTATGAACTATATCGTATATTTGGTTTGTTACAATTTTATTAGTATCAAAGCAATGTTTGCCTTATTGAGCCAGTTTATAAAGGTCCAAATTTTCGTTTACATCTCATGCACATCCCGTAGTATCATATTTATCTCAATAAATGCTGTGAGAATTAAAGCAATACTATTCTAATGCATGTGATTTTGTCTATTCAGAATTGTATCAGATGCGGATAGATAGAGGTAGACCTTCAAGGGGTAGACACGACACACCCCGTCTTCTCAAACTCCACTTCTTCCATTACCTCCTCGATAGCTGACTAGTCCAAACACATACCAACGACTAGTTCAGTTAGAGCAGAGTGTGGCAAATATAGCTACAAGTATGAGAAACCTGACCATATTAATAAATCGACTGTGGAATAATGCACCACCACTAGGAATGTAAACAGGTCAGATACCCGTTAAATTTGGGATACTCGAACCCGATTAGTTTTTATAATACCTGAACCCGATTAACTACTCGATTATTTTGATTTGTGTTACCCAAACCCTAACCCTATAAAATGAAAAATACTCGTTTAATTACCTGAACCCATTAACTACCCGTTTATTAAGTCAAAGTTTGAATTTCAAATTTAAATTTAAAATCAATTTTGGAAAAACTTAATTAAGAAAATTAAATTAATAATTTTAATTTAACTCATAAAAATAAATTAAAGTTAAAAATCATAATTATAATATTTAATGAATTAATTTAATTAAATACAACATTAATAATAAATAATTTATATATAAAAAAATATAAATATCATATTAATTAATTAATATATATAATTGAGTTCGAGTAGCAAGTACCTTAAGATAACTACCCGAACCCTACTTGAACCCGTGACGGGTAGTAATTTTACTACTCGAACCCTGCCCAAACTTGATTATATACTACCCTAACCCTACTAGTGTCAGGTACCCGTTTATAGGGTACCTGTTACCATCCCTAACCACCACCACCGCTAAAATTGTCACACAACAAAGGCATGATAGTCCATACACTTCCTCATACTTATGTGAAATTCGAGATTTACCAACTAACTTTTTTCGATTTCTTATTTTACTTGTGACAACTACAACTTTTGGGCACTAGGTGAGTATCTATACTATTATTAAAACTTTTTGATTTTTGTCAATTCTTGATGATGATTGGATTAAAGACTAATAATGGACATATTGTGGAGAAACGAAGGATTTATTAGTGGATAATTTATATGGGAAATTTTAATATAGTGATGATCAAATTTTAAGAATTTTAATGATATTAAGGGTTTAAAATTTAAGAAAATAATTATATATATGCATTAGATAAATATATATATATATCAAGTAAAAAGAAATAAATAAATAATATATTATATTAAAAACATCATTATAAAATAAAATATAATTAAAAAAAAGAAAGAAATAAAATTAAAATTAAATAATAATATATAAGAGTAAGTGGAGTTTGGCAGGAAACATCCGACCAAACCCTACTTACATGGTCTGTTAAGGCAAACCACCTCTACTTACTCCCATAATTTAAAACAAAAAAAAATAAAGTGATAAGAAATGAAGTAAAGAAGAGGAGAACTCGAGAGAGAGAGAGAGAGAGAGAGAGAGAGAGAGAGAGAGTGTGTGTGTGTGTGTGTGTGTGTGTGTGTGTGTGAACGAGGCTAGGGCATTTGTTGAAGGAAGAGCGAAGCCAATGGATGAGAGGAAGGAAGAAGAGAAGGGTAAGCTACTGCCTAACCACTGTGAGCAGAATGGGATGGAAGTAGAGGAGGAGAATAAGGACGGTTCAAGGCTGAACAAAGGTGCTAGAGGCTAGGTTCCTTACGCACCAAACAAGGGTCGAAAGGGGTTGTGCTAAAGGTGTATTTAGGTTGGGATTAGGAGTTGAAAGGGTTGCTGTAACAGGGCTGGAAAAGCAATTTTTATGCATGAATAGGGATTTTAAGGTTCAAAATGGAGCTAAAGTTTTTGATTCTCAGAGCTAAGATTGGGTGATTGTTGAGTGTAGAAATGAAAGGTTGAATGCTGGATGTTGGAAGACAAAATAAAGGCTAGACATGGACACCAAACAATGGCTGGTTCAAGGTAATAAAATAAGGCTGATTAGGGTTAAAAGTAGTGTTGAAAATGAGCTGAAGTAGGGGCGGTTGAGTGTGGGAAATAGGGACCAATGGGGCTAAGTTAGGGTGGCTCTAGGTGTTGGAAATAAGGGGATGAAATGAGGTATTTTTGGCTGTTGAAGGCAAGACCAAAATAGGGGCCTAATTGGTGTTTTAGTGTTGAAATTGAGGCCCAAAACAAGGCCAGAATAGGGTTTTTAAGGGTTAGACAGATCTAAACAAGGGAAAGTGAAAAAAAAGAAAGAAATGAAAAAGAAAAGGAAAAAAGAAAAGAAAGAAACTATTGGAGATTTTGATTAAAGCCTAGAAGTAAAAATATTTTATATTTTACTTGGATAAATTGCTATGTAATGTTGTAACTTTTCTAAAGTTTATAAATGTGTGTTTTGAATTGTAGAGATTACACAAAGTGTTCACTTGAAGCTTGACTAAGCTTGTGAGTGGCTTAATCGCTAACTTTGAAGTAAATTAGTATGATATTTATATAAGGCAGTCGTAGAATTATATTGTGTTAGGTTGAATTAATTTAAAATAAAGTGATATTTTGTTAATACTTGTCATGAGGATATGAAATAATGTTATAGTCTTAATGGAATTGTGTGTTGAGAAATTGTGGTTATTGATAGACTATAAGTGATGAATGTCCGTATATCTTGAAACATTTATGATGAATGTTGATGAGATATGTTGTGATTACTATTGAAATATTGAGAGTATTAATTAAAATTATTGTTAAGTTGTGAAATGGCATTGACGTACTATAAAAAATTATTGATAAAGAGTTATTGAAAGCTTAATTGAATATCTTGAGAAATTGTTAGAATTTTATTAAATAACTCTAGGATGACATGTAATATAGGTAGCGTATCATTATCTTATTGTTAGAATATCATTAACATATTGATTTAATTGACTTGGAATTTTTTGGAACTTGGTGGACTATTGATTTGAATTTTTGACTGAATGTGTTTGGGAAATTGTTAGAATTTCTGAGATTTGCTTGACGATGTGACATTGTTGAGGGTGAGTGAATGGTATTTAAGTAGTATTTGAAACATTTCAAGTATCTCTAAGTTATTGGTAAGAAATGAATGGCGATATGAAAGGATGATCACGGTAAGTTAGCCACTTATGAGAGCACGTCATTTTGGAAATGGGTTAGGTATGATAATTGCTTATGTTAACATGATAGTGATGTTTCAAAAAAATGTTCAATTGCTATGTCAAATGTGAAAGAGTGGGCCATGATTGATGGTTTCCTAAGTAACATGATCTTGTTAATAGATATGTATTTGTAATGCCTTATGGATAGTGATGGGGCACATGCTTAAATACATAAACATATTGTGATATTGATGTATTATGATCTCAAAGTTATAAAATCGAAAGTGTGAATGATATTTGATCTTACGATATGGAATTGTGATAGTGGTGTGTAATACAATACTTAGTTTCCTGTTTGATGTGAATTAAGATAATTAAGTGAGAGTGGTATCTTGGCATGATCAGCATATCACTTTGTTTTTTAATTCAAAACTTAATGCATTGACTTTAAGCATGCATGACATGATGTTTGACTAATTGAAATTGCACATTGGTTTAAATGTACATGATTAAGCCTTGAACTTATTTGATTTGTTTTGGCAAGAAATGAGCAAATGGCATGAAGCCTAAGCATAAACGAGTTTTAAAGGAAAGCACCACATGCCTTTCATGACTTTTAAAACCTTTGAAACATATGATTTTAGAACAATGAAACTTTGATTTCGAGAGATTATGGCATATCTTACAATGTCAATAAAGCACCATTTTAGAACTCACCTAGTTGAATCAATGAACAACAAGCATTTCAGGCTTGTCCATCAACAGTCATGGACAACTCTTGGTTCTACCTTGATCAATGGAATTAGGGTTAGGGGTCTATGGACATAGATAACACATGTATGGGATGTTTGGCCCACTAATAGCTGCAGTGGAATTTATAAGTCTTTATTGATGGTTTGAACTATATAGGCCATATCTCGTTTAGAACATTTAACTTAAGCTTTGAGCTAAAGCATTTTCTCAAAACTTTAGACTATAATCTGAGTATTATATTAGAACTATCGAAACATCATTTTAGAACTTGAACATTGTTCGAAGTATTGATTTAGAACTTCGAACTTTGATTTTTGAAACTTAAGCAGAAAAGCATATATGTTTCATACTTGGTTTGAGCATTGTTTTGGACTATCAAAATATACGATTTGAAACTCTAGACAATGTTTAGAGCATCGTTTTAAAAACTTTGAATTTTGTACTTTGAGATATTGAACTTTGATTTTTTTTTCGAAAGAGCATGTGCATTTGAATCAAAATTAGAAATTTGAACTTTAGAAAATTTTTATAGCATACGTGACGTATTTAAGACTGCACATACTTTGATGTTGCACATGTGATATGATTTTTAGATGGTGCATATTATTAGACATGATTTTGTACCGTGCATGACATGATTTGAAATTGTACACTCTTGCACATGATTTGATACTATAAGTCACGTGATTGAGCCTGCATAAGAGCTTTAAAATCATTAGGTGTATGTTGTATTTGATTGATATATGGCTAAGTGATCGATAAAGTGGTTTGATATTATGTTGTATTTGATTGACGAGACTAACTAATTTATAATGTGGATTGATATTAAGTTATATGTGATTGAAATTGGGTTAAGTGAATCAATATTGAGGATTGATTATCTTATTGATTATCTTATTGATTAGGGGCATAGGACAGGGATAATGAGGTATTTCAAAGTAACCTTCCATCATGACCCCAAAACCCTAGCACACCTAGAGTCTTCTAGGACATGATATTGAGATTATGTACGAAGGTCTATGATCGGAATATGTTATGGGGATTCAAGTTTGTAGAATTCATGTATTACACTTAGGATAATATAATTCTATTGCTACACTTATATGAGTATCTTACTGAGCCTTCGCTAATTAAATTTTATTTAATCCTTCTACATATTGAGCACTGAATTGGGAGAGCATTTTGGATCTACCTAAATATTCGAGGCCTGAAATAACTCTTTAAGGAAATTATTTTTGCATATTTTGGTATAGTAATATTCTTTTTGTACGTAATGATAATTTAAGGCTGTTTTTATACAATACTATAGGATGGGATATAGACTAAACAAATAAAATATTGTTGCCTTATTTAGATGTCTTCCAATATATAAATATATTATCTTTGTTGTATATGATGGATACGATATGAAATTGATAAGTAGTTGTGGATATTGGACTATTGGTGTGATATCTATTTGATAAGTATGGTGTGGACTTTGGGAAGATTTGTTATGCTGTGCTATGATAAATGAATTTAATTTGGAGGTAGTTTATCTAAGAAAAATCTCAAAATATAAAGGGGTTATTTTCAATTTGTTTTTAAGTACAAATAAGTTATGCATTGAATTGACCATTGCCTGCCTTAGAAAGCTATCTAACTCACCCATAAATTAAAGAATAAGTTAGTGAAATTCAATTATAAGGAAACAAACAATTGAAAATTGTTAGTGACTACATTAGTACAAAATACAAACCATAAATCGAAAATGAAAAATTTAGTTTGTAAATTTGTAAGACAAAATTTATGTAAGTTTCGCAAGTGTATGTCACGCCCAAAAGTCGTGACATACACTGGTTTGTCATGTGAGCAATTTCTTCTTCTTAATCCTGATAGCTAACTATCTATATTGATTTAAGGAATCCTATCAAGGTCCCAATCTGAAACAAGTCATTTAACAATCTACAAACCACAAATGCAATCCTTGCATAAAAGTGATAAACCCCTAATTTAACACATTTCGGGTCATAGCTCGGTTTAGCAGTCAAACGTAGTAACTTTCAACCTCAATGCCCTATCACACTATAAGACCTCATAAACCATAACAGACTTCAATTTTATAATTTTCGAAGATAATTAAGACCTTTAAAATTTTTTCAAAGAAATAATATAATATTTTTCAGGTTTCGGCACGTTTTATAATAAAAATTCATTTACATCACCATTTCATTAATTTGGACGATACAAGCACATATTTAGTTAATACACATCTTATACCACAATACTGTAGAACACTGCCTGAAAATAAAGTCGTTAAATTGTATAAATCATATATCAAATGTATGCTATAAGCGCTTCGGAGCTCGAAAACTGTCAAAGATGGCTATTGTAGTCCAAATTGAATATTATCCTGGCTTAACCTGTGAGGAAACAGAGGGGGAGTAAGCTGAGGAGCCTAGTAAGTTAACTACACAAGTTCAGAGGATAGCAATATACGACATACTTGTGAGACCTGTTTCTACTGTACTGTACATTAATTATGTAATTATTTATTTAGTGAAATATAATATATTTTGTGATTTTAAGTGAATTTGTAATGTGGGCCCCACTTTAATTTTTATGATTTTGAGGGATTTAAGACGATAATACAGTGTACAATGGGTGAAATAAATATAATATAATTATTTTGAGGTATAAAAATATTTTTTATATTATTTAAAGTTATTTTGTGAATTTTGGAAAACAAATTGGAAAATGACGGTTATGTTCCAAAGGCATTTTCGTAAATTACACCCAAACTAAAATGAGTTGGGATGAAGTAAAAATACCATGATATTCGACATGAAAAGGAGAATAACATAGTGTCAAGAGATTGATTGAAACGGTGATTAAATTGAAATATTTTGTTGGCGGTCCACTAGGGATAAACTGTAATTTCTCATTATCGGTGCACCGCACGTCAACGAAACCACTTCCAATCAACAAGATACATTAAATGTGATTATTTGGCACTAGAATCCAAAATTTTGGTATCCAATTACATGGTTTTTACGATTATAGAAGTTAAGGGCGAAATTATCAAAATTTTATATAACTAGGGGCAAAATGGTAATTTGCCACCTTCTAGAAACATCTTTACAATTAGCCGGCCACCTCACTCATTTTCAACCTTCACCCATCGTCCACCATTAGAGAAAAAGAAAGAAAAGTCAACAAAACACACTAAAGCTTGGCTTTCTCACCAAAATTACTTTTAGAAAAATTATCTACACCCTTTTCTCTCTCCATTGACACCAATATCTCATCAAATAAAGAAGAAAACAAGGAGAAAAGTGAGCCAAAAGGTTTCGGTCAATAGGTAAGAGTTTCCATGATTTAATGTTTCATTGAATTTTAAAGTTTCTGTTAGCTTTAACTTGACAAGTATTTTGAAAATGACAAAACTCAAGCAAGCTTAGAAATAATTTTTATACAAGTAAATTTGCTTTAAATGAACTCAATGATTGAAACTATTGTAACAAAGTTTTGGATTGCGATTTCAACTCAAAAAGTCAGAAATACTCTTAGAAAAGTGTTAGAAGATTTTGAACTAACTTAAAATCACAAAAGCCTTGAACTTTGCAGTCAACTAAGTGCAGGAAGGTGTACTGGACAAAAAGGGATCGATCCCTACTGTAGAAGGATCGATCCCAAGGTGGCAGAAGGCTTTTGAATCATCCGGGAGAAATTTGCAAAGCAATCTGGAGAAAAGGGATCGATCCCCACTGTAGCAGGATCGATCCCTTTGCATGAGACCTGACAGTAACGGCTAGTTTTTGAGGGTTTCAACGGGAAAATTTGCATTAAATGCTTCACCAACTGTTCTATCCGTTTGGTGGGTTATAAATAAAGGCATTTATGAAGTTTGAAGCAAGAACAAGCATTCCAAAGTATTCAAGCTTCAAGAGAGAAACTGAAATCTGAAAATCTTTGTTGTAACTCCATTTTGTGAGATTGTTTTATGTGTTCTTCACCCATTCACTGAAAAATCTGATATTCAAAGGGGTGAGCTATCCTTGTAAGGTCTGATATTGTTGAGTGTGGGAATACTACAAGGGTAGAGGTTTAGAAGGAGATTTCTAAAGTCTCAAGTGAAATTCTAAGAGGTCTTGCCACACCTTCAAGTGGTTTGTAAGCATTCTCAAGGAAGAGGTGAATCAAAACCTTGACAAGGAGTTCAAGGAGAGAGGACGTAGGCAAGAGATTGGCCGAACCTCTATAAAACTTGTGTTTGCTTCTCTTTCCCTTACTCTTATTTACTGCATTTGTTTCATTGTTGCTTATTTGACTTTGATTGTGCATTAAGAGTTAGGAAAATTAGAAATAACTAGAAAAACCGATTCACCCCCCCTCTCGGTAGAACCAACAGTTTCATTTGGACTAAAACAAAGGTGTAGATTTTAAATGTACCATTGGATTTAATTTTTGTTGACTAAATAAAAATCTACCATTAGAGGAGGGTTCGGTGTGCATGGGAACATATGGAAACCATGTAATTCCTTGCAAGAAAATGGTAGAAATTGACTTAGTGAACATGGATTTAAAGGTTAGGAAAGTTAGATAGTTGAAATTGGATGAAAATGACTAAGGGAGGTATAAGGGAGGTTTCAGCCAAGCCCTTTTGAGGGTGCCATTGTGCTGCATCTTATGGTTTGAATATGCTAAATGACTGTAGAAATTAAGAGAAGAAGATTGGTGAAATCGGATCTGAAATCGGAGCTAAAACGGGAAAGTTAAGTTTTACTACCGGTATAATTTACACTGGTTAGGAATATATAGTATCCTTTATGGCTACATTTAGTGAAAGTTAATAGCTTAAAAATAAGAGGAAAATTAATGAAAAATTTTGGTGAAATTGTTTGGCAATCGGGATTGACGAATTACGATCGGTGCTACCGAAAGAGTCAATATTACTAGACAGGTAAGGGGGAAGTGTGTAAGCTGTAAGGATATAATGAATTGCATGATTTTATGAGTATGAATTTATGAAATTATTTGGGTTTTGATTTGCTTTGAAAATCATGCAAATTGTGGTATTACAGCTGGTTTATAAACTGTATTTTAAGTGCAGGGGGTTAGGGAAACCGTAGCTGTTATGCTACCAAAAATTTATCAAAAATATTCTAAAATAGCATGAAATATTTTAGATGCAAAAATTGAGTGAATTATGGATTTTGGAATTAATTTCCATTATTTTTCCATAAAGTGAAATTTTATAGAAAAATATTAATTAAATATTCATGTTATTAAATTTTATTAAAGTGAGATTATAAATATGTTCTTTATAATATTTTATAGTAAAATTGAACGTTTATAAATTTTCTCACTGAAACATGAATATTTTATAGATTGTTTTCACTATACTGTTAAATAAGAATTTGATAAAAATACCTTTTGGAAATTTATAAATTTTGAAGATATTTAAATGTTTTCCTTAAGGTATTTTCTATTATAAATAAATGGATTTTGAGACTTTAGGCCCCAACTTTATGCTCACTGTTATTGTACTGTCACTGTGGCTGATTGACCTGCAAAGTCATCAGCAGTCCTAGGGTCACCTGGCAAGTGTACTTTGCGAACGACTTATAGACTATGGCAATAGATCTAATTGTATACTTTTACTGTTTCCTTTCGAAATAATTATAGCATGATTGATTTAGGGTGTTGCCTAGTCTCAACCTACTGTTAAATGATTTACAGAACTGTATTTTACTGATTTCTATTTACTGAACTGTACTGAGAAATACTGTTTACTGAACTATGATTTACTGATTACTGCTTATTAAACTGTACTGAAATACACTGTTTATTGAATAAAAAATATCTATGATATTATTTCTAAATTTGAAATAACAACTAAACTGTTCACTTACTGATACTGAAAAGTTTACCATATTGTTACTGAACCGTTTTATATACTGTTTCTATTGTTTAAACTTTACTGTTTACTGTACTATTTCACTAGTGTACTGTCACGTGTTTTAAAGTGTTACTGAAGTGATGAAATTAAATGGTTTATTACCATTTATATTTATTGGAAATATTATTAAATTGTTTTATTACAACAATTTATAAATTACTCCTTATAGTCGCTTTGGGTTTTCGGGACAAGACAGGTATTTCAAAATACCTTCCATGCTCCATCTGGATTTTTCGACCGACTATGGTATCCTTCCCTCTTACTGTGCTTAGTGAACCGTTAGGAAAATAAATATTTTTCAGCATATAGATTTCATTATATCAAACTTGCATACGACTTCTTTACTGAGCACGTTGTCGCTCACCCCTTTATTTTTCACTCCACAGGATGTTATATTTAGATAAAAGATATACCATCTTAAGAGTATCGGCTATGATTTCGGTTATCCGAGTCTGCAGATTTTTGATCTTGAAGGTATTTTATTTTCTTTTATATATTCAAAATTTTTGTACAGTGCTACTTAAATTGTAAGTAGATTTATAGGGGATGTAAATTGTGTTAAGGAATATTGTAAATTTTATATTCTGAATTCGTAAAGTAAATAAAATTTAATGTTTATAACTATTACTGTTTAAGTGATTAAGGCATCGAGGACGCCCCAACCATCGAATATGTGTAAAAATAAGTATTTTACTGTATACTTAGACTGTTACAATATTGTTCTAAATGCATGCAAGTACGGTAACTTCATTTCATGTAAGTAGTCAAATTAGTAACTTATACTTTTCTCATTAACTTCTTTAACTGTACAGAAGCTAGGACTCGACGATGCTGTCAAGGTCTTTTGAGATAGAGTATAAAAGGTATTTTGAAATTCCTCATTATCCCCTTGAGCTTGACATCACACTAATAATCCTATCATATAAACAACAATGATTTCATGTCATGTACTCGTAAATACTTCATATGCTTACAACTTCATATTATTTACTCGTAAACACTTCCTGTGCTCATAGCTTCATATCATGTACTCGTAAAACATTTCATATGCTTATGAATTCAAATCATGTACTCGTACAATAGTTCATATGCTTATAACTTCATATTATGTACTAGTAAAACAGTTCATATGCTTAAGACTTCGTATCGTATACTAGTAATCAATTACACAATCCAAGTTATATTTAACCAATAAAGACTTTTCTACTATAGATATCAGTGAACCTCATCATACCCTAGAAACTAAGTGTTATGTGGCCATAGATCCTCGTCATCTCCAATCCTAGTGATTAGCTAAGACTGGAACTTGACAACAACTATGTCAAACAAGTCTCATATGCTTATTGGATTATGTAGTACTCAAGCTCTTTCCCTATGCTTTATCAGTCTCATATCATAGTAGACTGCCATAAAAACTGTAAAAGTTAACTTATTCATGTTTTGAAACTCAGAAAGAAATCCATGCAAGCTTAAAATCTCGTCAAACACCATGTTATGCACGAGATGTTGTATGCAACAGATATATGATTCATCACGTATAGACTTTACATATAAGGTCTTCAGATTCTTAAATTTATTTGGTTAGGTTCGAGTTACTATATTGTACGACCTAACCTGCAAGTTTAAAACACAATCCCACAATTCAAGTTCATATCCACAATTCAACATTCTCGTTCACAATCATATACATATATAGTTGCATGCACTATAAGGGGCTATTATGCCCTACTAGGCAGTATTGGCACACGATATTTGTAGATGGTTCAAAATCTGTAAAAACAATATTTTCAATGTTCAACTTACAATGTACGAAGCTAACATGCATCTTATATGATTAACTTACCAAAGCTCTTAGCAAAAACTACTTGTTCGAGCTCATCCTTCGAGATCACCACGCCACCTCAATGTCAAAACTCTACAATTACACACCATAACATTGTTATACTTCAATTCCCTTCACAACATGTCATACACATACATATTCACTATTTTCACTTAGGTTACCTTTAGGTACCCTAAGCCTACATTTGCCAAATTGTCTTATTTCTTCAATTTTATTTCGCATTACTTGTACAGTCAATTATACTCCGTGAACACACTAACATATCATCTGATGAAGCTAGAACACCTCTTTTTCTATGTGCCCTTAACCTTGGCAAAACCTACCAAAACTTTATACTTTCTCATTTCATTCAATTGGATACTCCATAACACTTACATCATGCCTAGTTACATGTATTTCATGCCTTACCTTAAAACCCTTATGATTTACACATGATCTTGCTCAGAAACCCTAATGGCTGAAACTGCAAGTCCAATATTTCATCATCACTAATTCAATTTAACATCATACAACATCATTATACTTCAGAACGCTCAACATATGTAATGTCCAGTTTTCTTTAAAATACTAATTAATTTTCTCATTTAACATTCAGTTGGTTGGCTGTTTGTCAGGTTATTTCATTTCGTTAATAATTTAAAGATCGTTAATTAAATTCATTTACTAAAATTTGCGATCTAATATAAAAATTTAAACTTTAAACATACTCATATATTACTATTTATACCTTACAAAATTTGATTTAAACTAAAAACTTTGTTTATTTATATTTACATTCCCAAAATTTATAATAAAACAAGTACTGTACAATAAGTCTAAGATATATATATGTAAGTACAATATACCTTCAATGGACTAGAAAAACGCCTTGAAGGAATACTATAGGGTCCCAAAATAATGCTTCTCTACAACAAGTGGAACTATCACTGCAAATAGTCTGGGGTGAAATAGAAGGGGTGAGTCTACGCTCAGTAAGGAAGTATATATAAAAGCGTGATACTATGCTACTATATGCAATTTGAAAGTAATTTAATTCTTAATGGTACACTAAGGGATGTTTTAGGATGGATACTATAGTCAGTTAGGTAACCAGATAGAGTATGGCAGGTACTTTGAAGTCTTAGTTCCTAATTCTGACTACAGAGATGTTGTCGATTCATAATTTATACTATAAAATAAAATAATTTCGTATTAAATAACAAATATTCAAAATACGAATGTTTCATCAATTAAATCAATAATTCGGTAAATCATTATGAAACAAATACAACAAAACAATAAGTTGGTAAGTCGATAAATCATATCAATAGGTAGAGATGGTCAACACCAAGAGACTCATGCATAAGTGGTATCCCTAGAGGGATCGATAGTCGGTATAGGAATCAAGCATACCCAAATTAGGCCAAGAATCCATCCCTAAGCTATTCCTATCGGTAATAATGGGCATTGTTTAACGGTCCACAGTGTACATTAGGCATATGACAATTGTGGGACTGCGGACTTGCCCTAATGTCTCATAGTCAATTTTACATTATTTGGTATCGGTAATGCATGGTCATCAAGGATCAACAACCTCAAAATCCATTTAATTTAGATATTAATAAAATCAATAAATAAAAACAATCATTTAAATAAATTATCTTCAATCAATCCATAATGGTATAAATAAATATTCTTTATAAATGAGAGTCTATAAATCAAATATATATAATTTAAAATAATTTAATAATATTCAGAAAAATATACCACTTGCACGAAAATTATAATTATCAATATATAGACACATTGAAGTGGTAAATTAAGGTAGGAATTTCTAAAATATCGGTGGGATAGAAATTAGATAAATTTCACGAAAATTCGACGGTATGACGGTTAGGCCTATCCTAAACCCCTGCATAAAATTCACATATTTTTTTTATATATATTCAAATCCACCAATTTCCTATGCAAGCACAGTATTTTTTTAGTAACTTTCATATACGTTCCTTACCTTATTTACTATGCCGTATGGAAATCCAATAGCACCACTCCCGTAACCTTATTCCTTCGAGCTTAGAGCTGCAAAATAATATCAATTTCATTTAAACTTAGTATCCAAATCAACTATAATCATATCTTCTTTCTTAAATAAAATTTCCATCTAAATTTCACTAGTTGGTAAAAATCTAATTATGGCCAAATTAATGTCCATTACCCCAACTGGTTTTACCTTTAAATTCCTTAACATTTATACTTTATATTTAACCATAAAACCATAGGAAAAACAACATGAAGACCACATAGAAGCTTGGCCGAATGCTTCCTTTCACCCTCCAATATTTATTTTTCCATTCTAACTTCACCTATAGTCTTCATGCATTATTTCCATAATTCCGACAACCATTAATTATATAAAACCAAGAGAATTCCAAATGCCCCTCATCCAAGCCGTAGCTTCATCATGCCTTCACTATCCATTTTTCCAATTTTAATTTCATACTTCCATTTAATTCATATAAAGTATTTATTCTACATTTTTCATGTATCAAAATTACACCATAATCACCAACCTCCATACTTGGCTGAACTTACCTTAATTGCCAAACTCCTTGCTTTGCCTAGTTTCAAGTCCTGGCCAAGCTCATTTCCTCACAACACTTATTTTCCTACCCCTCATGCATGCAATTCACGTTGGTGGCACCATGAACCCCCTTTAGTCGAAACCCTCATCTTAGTTTCATGTGAATTCAAGGCTATAACTACATCATTCGCACTTAGAGCAATACCAAAACCATAATAGAACTTAAAGAAAACATCTCTCTTTTTGACCCAAGGAAGCGAAAACTGCAACAGTAAATTCTCCCTCCAACTCTCGATTCCAGCCCTAAAAAATACTAGCTATCAACAGCCCATGAAGATAAGAACAACTTTTCTTAAGTGAGGTTTTTGATTTGGTGAAGGTGTGGTTTGGTTTCACAAGGAGAAACTAAAGAAAATTAGGAAGAAAAATGGAGGGGACGATGGACATGGATGGCCGGCTAGTGAAGATGGTCAAACACTCTAGAAATGTCTTATTTATATGCTATTTTATTCATAAAAAGTTTGTCCATGGGATTAAATGACCAATTTACCCTTTAAAAGTTTGCTTATTTACAACTATGCCACTAAGATATTTTATATTTTCCAAATTTCAGATTTTGGTTATTATTTTTAATAAATTATATTTATTTAGGTGAAATTAAGTCAATTATTGACTCAATATAGAGTTTGACCAATATTTTATGCAAAATGACTTAAATACCCTTCATAATTCCATTAATTCCAATTCTATCCAAACATTATTTTAATATTTTTATTTTTCAAATTTTACATTTTATTTTCATTATTTTTCATATTTTTAGGTTAACAATGATGAAAGATTAATTATTGAGGTGGTTTGACCAACCATGGTAGTGAGATGACCAAACTACCCCTTATTGACAGCTTTTGCTTCATTCGCTTAATTTAGTTTACGGGCTGGATCCACGAGAAACATCTTTATGTGAGGATTCTCCTATATCAGTATGTGGGTCCAAATTCAATTTGGTTTGACAATTATTCAGAAAAATCTTTCCGAGGTATGGACACCATCGTCATTTGTAAATTTGTTACACTCTAAGTAAAGTATGCAAAAGAGTAAGAATTTTGACAAATAGTTTTCTTACCGTTTAAGTATTTTGAACTCAACTTTCATATTTTGGCACTTCAAGACTCATCCGAATTAAAGCTTATGTTGTGGGCCCACTTAACCATTTTCCCCAACACCTACAAAATTCATACAAATAAATTGTGACAATTAAACTTAATATTCTAGTTTATCGTATTAAGTAGGTGTATAGAAAATAGAAAAATTAGGGATCTCACAACATATGTCAATTTTGGAGGCAAAAAGACAAACTTGCCTCTTTGTGGCTGAACATGTACCCTTCCCCTAGAGGTGGTTTCACTTCAAAATAAAACCATAAAACACCTTAGTTTATGTCACTAATCAACATATTAAAAGATGTGAACTTGGATAAATCACTAAGACCGTGAATCTCACCTTGACCGAAATTGCTTCCAAGCTTGTTTTCACTTGGTTTCACTTCTCCACTTGCTTTGGTATGAAACTATATGTATAAGAGATGAAGAGGAGTTAGTAGGAAGCTTTAGAATTAAAAAATCACAAAGTTTGGTCAAGGAGCAACCACAGTATGGATGGGAACTCACGGTTTTCTTGTTTTTCTTTCTTCCTTTTGTTTCGCTTTAGGATGGGCTCTCATTGTGTTGGCCAGTTAAGAAGATCATTAATAGGCTCATTTTAGCCTAATCGTGCAAGATAAGAAAAAGCCACTAGTAGGAAAAGAGAAAAATGTTGATAATTATTCTAAATGCTTATTTTTCCTTATTTTCCATTTCTTTTAATTCTTATTGGTTCTTAAAAAGTTGGTGGGTGAGAAATGGGATTATACCATGCATGTCCCATGCAAGAGGATAGAAATGAAGGGTGGTGAACTAAGGTGGTCGGCCATAGAAAGAGAAAGTAGGGGTCTTGCTCGGTTTTATCGGTTTCGGTCATTTTCAGTCCAATTATTTAAATTTTTCACACAAGGTCTAACATAACAATTTGAAGCTTTAATATGACTTAACATGACCCCTAAACTCAACTCATAGTGTTAGTTTTGACCATTTGACCTGACAATCTATAGGTAAAACTACTATTTCTCAGTTTTGTTGTACTTTTCCCAAAAAGGGTAAAATCAAATTTAAATAAGTTAGAATGACTTACCAAATATTAGATATCATCATTGTATAATGAGTCGGTGCCTTTGCATAGGTTACACTTCTAAAGTTTAATATCATAAATTTGTTGGTTGATCTGTGGCATTTAGAGACTTTTAATAGTTTTATGATATTAGATGCCTTTCAGAATCATTTTAGGCCAATTTAAGGAAAATAATTCAAATTAGATTATATTGCCTTTTTAGATCGTCTTAAAATGGAGTAATCTCGTGTATAAATTTGAACTTTTTCATTTCTCTTGCAAAGCTCTCTATTTTATATTTCTTCTAATTTTTTGATTTATCACTTCATGCTATTTAGCTTTGTAAATCAACTGTATTACTTTTTTTTTGTAAAATTCTTTTATATTATAACTTTTCTTCAATTAATAAAATTTTCAATATGTCCTTTTAGATAATTTGCCAACAAAAATCTACCAGTAAAATTTAAAATAATGTAACATATATAAAATATATTAATTTCACTTTTTTTTAATATATAGACTTTCTTATTACAAAATATATAAATTATACTCAACCCATAAGTAAAAATTAAAATAAAGAAAATTAATTCTAATGCACGGGACACAAATTACTTTACATATAATATAACTAACGAGAAATGGATTTGACAAACATTTACAATAAACTAATGAGCAACGACTTTTTGAAAAAAAAAGTTAATTCAACACAGACGTCCACAGTGATAATGAATTTTGGAGTGTCGAAGTGAAAAGCAAAAGTACATATTATCGTTATAAAAATAGGTAAACTATAATACTACTACATGCATATTTGCAATTCTGCATATGAAAATCTTCAGCCATACCTAATTTATAAAGCTCCTAAACTAGCTAGCTAGTCTGTGTTTATAACAGTGAAAATTTTCAATGCTCTTTTAAACTCAAGCCTGGTAACACAAAATTCTATTCAAATCAAGATAGAAAAACTAAATCCCTAAGTAACCAATCATAGTAAGATAAAACTTGATCAAATTAAAAAAAAATATATATATATATATATATAAATATATATATATATAACACATTAAAGTTCAACACAGCTAAGCTAGCCAAATGGATTCATCAATATTGGTTCTAATATATACTACGGGCAAAATCTAAAACAAGTAATTAAAAATGTAAAAATTGCAATACAAGAAAGAGTTCTGATCATTACTCAATAACAACAACAGGAACTATGCTGTGTGAAAGCATTTGTCGACAATGATTTGGATTTTGGAGTGTTTAAGTGAGAAGGAAATGTATATATTATTGTTACAAAAATAGGTAAAATGAAGATGGGAGTTTGCAAAAGGATGACCTTTATTAAAGAAACGTGAAATAGAAAGCCTAAGCTACATATCTATGCTGCACATTTGCAATTCTGCTTGTCAAAATATTCTACCATACCTAATTTATAAAGCTCCTCAACTAGCTAGTTTTTCCGTGTTTAGCACAGTGAAAAATTTTCAATGTTTTTCTAAACTCAAGCTTGGTGACACAAAATTCAATTCAAACTTACTGTGAAATATGTCAAGCAAGATGGATAAACTTAATCCCAATCATAGTAAAATTAAACTTCACCAAAATATATAAAATGTAACTCAGAATATATAAGACACACATTGAAGTTCAACACAGCTAAGCTGGCCAATTTGCATGGGTTCTAATACTACTGGCGAAATCTAAAACAAGTAATTAAAAATGTAAAAATTGCAACACAAGAAAGAGTTCTGATCATCAGTCAATAACAACAACAACTATACTGTATGAAAACACAATAAGGAATTCAATAATTCATTCTTCGGCAGCAGTAGACTTTGAGAAACACAAGAGTTCTGATCATTACTCAATAACAACAACGACAGCAACTATTGTGAAAACACAAGAAGGAATTCAATAATTCATTCTTCAGCAGCAGTAGACTTTGAGAAGCACAAGAAAGACTTTTGATTGTTACTCAATAACAACAACAACTACTACTACTACACTGCATGGAAGCCCAACAAGGAATTCAATAAATCATTCTTTAGCAGCAGTAGACTTTGCGAAAACAGACCCATCATGCTTTGTGACAAACCTGACATTGGGGATGAAAAAATAAACATTGCAGTGAGTAAATCATATCAAACAGTTCCGATTGATATAATACAGTAATAAAAAATAAAAAAGGGCAAAAGGAAGAGAAGCGGTGTGTTGCCATGCCATATCTCGTGATTCAAATGGATCAATGAGGTGCAATTGGAGCAAAAAATGCTCCGATCGCACCTCAACATTGCCCCATTTGATCAATTGATCAACAAGTTACTCTAAGCCAGTGTTCTTGCAATTATTTTAATTCAGAACATTTCTGCTTAGCTCTCCACAAACTTCTAAATCTATATTAAAATCGCATTACCAAAAGATCCCCTTACAGATGAATTCTACAGTTCAATCTTTATCCTGTATCATGACAGCTTCGTTAATGCAATTCCCCTACCTCTCTCTCCAATAGCGTAACCAGAAAGAATTTTCAGTTATCATACATATCCCAACCCTAATTATGTAAGACTAGACTTTTATTCATTATCAAAGAAATCTGACTATATATTCAAAATAACAAGAAAGTCTCAGACACTAACCATAAGCTATGAAGGGAGAAACACACATCTCAGCATCGAGCACTTAGCTCTACACCAACTTCATTATCGCCTTAAGCACCATTTCGACGGGCTCTCGTACATTTATATATGATAGTGGCAATGACAAGAGCAAACATCGCTAGAAAAAGTAAAGCCAGAGCTACCCCTTTCCCCTAAAACTTGACGGTTTCGGCGATGGAAACACTCCATGATGATGATGATGAGCTGTATTTGCCTCCATTTTTAGCTCAAGGTTGAAGAAATAATTTCTATCTAAACAGAGGAAATGGAAGATACCTGGGTAGTTATTTATAGCAAAAAGCTTGAAGAAGTTCGCGCGGGAGGAGCCTTAAACTCGAGAAGAACTCGAGAGAGCCTGTTAAAGAGGGGAGTAATCGTAAAATTACCTTGTCAGCGTCATCAGAGTTTTCATCAACGGCGGCGTCATCGTCTTCATCCGAAGCGGCAGCAGAGCGAGCAACGGCTTTGAGATCTTCTTCGTCGCCGTTAATGTGATCGTTGGCGCGCTCATCTTCTGATGAATTGGAGCCGCTGGATAGGGTGTCATCAGACGACGCCAGCTTCGATGATTTCGCCATCTGCTTCTCAGATCGAGAGTTTCTTTTCCTTTCTTCTATATTCATTGGGAAAGTTGAAATTGTTGCAGGTGGATTTGGGAAAGTTGAAAATAAATATTTTGAAGAGGATTGACTCATTGACTGTCAAATGAGGAATTTTCCACATAGTTGACCCGCCAGCTCGGGGTTTGATGGAACAATAAAATATAAAAGTTTCTTTTACTACTTGAATTTTGTTGATGTAGATTACAAGTATTCTCATTTATTTTAATGATTTGAGATTAATTTTGTTCGAGATTTAGTTACAGTAAAAGCTCTTCACCTCTTTTCAAAAATGTGTTTAGTGAGAGTCGAACTCGAGAGCTCTTCTCACAAACTCAGACTACATTGTCAACTGAGCTTGTATTTCGACAATTATGAATAAACCAATGTGATAAATTTCATTTATTTTTGTAAAATAAAATAGATGACATATTAAATTACATATAATGTTAGGAGTGAGTAAAAACCGATTGAATTGATCGATCTTTAGTTTAATTAATTCAGTTTATTTGTTTTTTTTTTCGATTTTTAAAATCAGTTAAATCCATTAAATCATTTTGATTTTTTGTGTTTAAAATTTTGAACTGAACTAATAGAAAAATTGATCATTTTTAAATAATATTATATATCGATATAATTATCTTATATATTTAAATAAATATATTACTGTTAATCTGTTAATATATGTCTAAACATATTTATTTATATAATTATATTATATATTGTATTTATAAATATAAATATATATTAAGAAATAAAAAATCCTATTATCTAACTATCCTCTAATCATTATTCTCCTAACCCAATAACTCACTAACCCCAATTGAAAAAAGTCATCTTACCCAATTCACTTTCTTTTAAAGGATCGTCACATGCATAATTGGATAAAAGTTATCTTGTTTAGGTCTTTGCTATGCATCAAATACATCACTTATGTTGTAGGATCCAAAGGTTTCTTTTTTATTTCCTTTGTTTGTTTTATCCTCCTTTTGTTTTTTTTTTATTTGTAATTGTTGCGTCATTTGAATATTGTATTGATTAGTTTACTTTAGTTAAAAAATTGATGCAAAATTAGAATATTCAATAGAAATTCAGTTTTACTTAAAACCAAATTGATCGAATCGAAAAAGTTTAGTTTGGTTTGGTCAGTTTATAATAAATTTGATTCCTTTTTTTATTACATTTTTCAAAAATTCAATTTGATCAATTTTTGGCAGACCGAACGAACCAAAAAACCGAATGCTTATCCTATATAATATAACTATAGATAAATGGATTTGACAAACATTTATAATAAAATATCAAGAGTAAATGCTAAAAGTATCCCTAACCTTTTTTTGCAATATTTATGTTGGTTTCCAAACTTTCAAAAGTCATTTATTGCTTTTTAAACTTTTTAGACCAATCTGTTTTTAGTCATTTTGTCAAAATTTTCAATATTTGAGACATTAATTACCATTTGGTGTCATGTGTTCAAACATGTGGCGCCAGATGATACTATGATATATAATTTTAGTTAAAAATTAATTTTAAATGGAGTGGATTGCAATAATGCACCTTGAAATTTCAACGATATTTTATATTAGTCCCAAACTACTAAATACAATCCATTTTCCGTCATTATAAGAACTTTTTGAATATGTGATGCTATACGAAAAGATGATGTTTTATTTTGGTTAAATTAATTTTAAATACAATTTATTTTGATAAAAATATATGTTAAAAAGCCACTAATCCTACCAATCAACTGTAAGGTTTTGTTATCTCGGTTTATCATATCATACACAAAAAATAAGCAACAGATTAAATTAACAACAAAACCAAAATCACTAAGATCATATAACAAGATTACTTTCTGGATAGAATTTAACCATTTTGGTGTCACTAGTATAAGAATGTTCAACTTTTTGAATATGGCAACCCACGAGCAACCCTCGGTTTATCGTTAACTCAAGACTCCTAACTGAGAGAAACCCTCTAACAGAATCCACATGAGTAGGACGCAAAACAAGACCTTTGCCTGAGACAATGTGTGATCGGAAGCAAAGGGAGGAGGAAGGGAATTGTTTTTTGTGAGTGCTAACTCCAAGAGGCAGAGCGGCTATAAAAAACATTCTATCTAACTTTTAGACTTAATGTTGTTTATATAGTGCCTCTTAATAAAACCCTAAAAAGGCCTTAGCCTTAATCTAACTAGATTGGGTCTTTTGGGCCTTTTCAAATTATTTAATCCAAATCCAATTGATTAGTAGGGCATACTCTAACAATCTCGCACTTGCACTACAACCAATTGGTCATGCATTTGGATTAATAATTTGGTCTACCCATAAATTATTAAATTAATAATTCATAATTATAATCTCATTATAATTGAAAAGCCAAAATACCCTGTAGTATTCTCGGGCTAAAATTACCATTAATTAAATCTCGAATTCTAGTTGGAACAAGATTTTAGTCTCACTAAGAATCCTACTTGTATTAGGATTCATCACATGGATCCAACTCCAATTACCTTGTTTTGGTCATACTCTTATTGTGTGTGACCCTTTAGGTTTCCATCACATTAGCAGTGATTCAGAATCTCGTTCATAAATCACAAGCCAAGATTGGCATGTAGTAATGCGTCATGGCTACCCAAGTAATGAAAATGTCAGTGAGTTGACGACAATCTTTCAATGAGCAATTACCGTATAATTCGATCCTTTCGTCACCTAATATCTCAGTTGAACATATAGTATGAAATGTGTCTTCTTTATTAAAGTTCAACTATATTGTTTCTCAATCTTAAGATAAATGATTTAATCAAATGAATTCAAGATCTCATCTTAAATCTTATTTGTATTGTGACCATAGATTTTCAATCATTAATTTCTATAGAGAGACCTTGAGATATAGACTCTTGTTATCAAGAGGGATGAATCCTATCTTGATCACTCATAACCCTTATATGATTCATAATGTACCTAATTACTGTCTTACTTGCAACCCTAATTGAGCTACGTTTACCAGCATCAAAGTACACAAATCCACACATAGGATACTATGGTGATCAAGTCTAAGGATCACATATACCATTACCATTTGAGAACATCTAATGACACTCAATGTAAAGATCCACATAGAGTTCATCCATATGTTGATATGGATATCACCATACCCATGACTTATGAGATCAGTCACCCAAAGGAATCTAACACATGTTAGTCTTACCATATCACTGATGTCCCTTCTCAATGACACTATGACTAAGGATATTTAAGAATAGTATTCTTTGTATCATAAGGATCCCATTATCAAAGTCACCACTTTGATTCTCTTGGTACGAATCCACTATTCTAAAGACTTTATCATTTGATTATGACTTGAGCAAATTAAATATAGTCAATAATGATAAATAAATGTCATGTATTATTAAATAACATAAATAATCACAATGTTTTAAGTGTAATAGAAGTCCAAATCTGATTGGCTCATAGTGCATACACTAACATCAGCCTTATAATATAAGACATAATGGTGTTGAAGCATATTATCAAGTGATTTCAATGGAAAAACAATAAATTTAATGGAATTATCGAATTAAGCATGAAATTAAATAATTTTATATTTTAATTGAATAAACTCTTAGAAAAGTATGATCAATCCATAATTTTAAAAACATTGGGTGCTATAGAATGCAATTATTTTATTAGGTTGTGATAACCGTAAATTTTTCATTTATTGGAAATAAATATTGGAGAAAATAAATATTGGAAAATAAATAAATAAAATTGTGAGAATCGGAATATTGTGGAAATTCCGAGGATTGAGGAAGTGATAAATCGAGAAATACGAGTGAAGGAAAATAAAAATTGAAATTATGAAAAATAATGAAAGGAGGAAAATTAATTTGGATAAATCAAAATCCAAATTAAATAAGAAAATGAGAAAGGAAATGTGAAATAAATTTATATAATTATATATTATATAAATGTATTTTGATGTAAATACATATGTATTTAAATACCATATGGTATATAGTATATATTAATATACAGTGGTATATTTATGTGTATATACTATTTTATCAATTTAAATAGTACATATGTATACAAGTATAATATTTTATGTATATATATATAAATATATATATATATATATATATATATACATACATTATGGAAAATGTAAATATTAAATTACATTAAAGTTTGAATGTATATATATATTGTAAATACAATATATATTTATTTATTACATTTATATATATATATATAAAAATGTTATTTAATTTAAAGTATATGAAAATATACATTTTTATGTGTAAATATATATTATTAATATATAATATATATTTATATAGTATATAGTACAAAGTACTATATAATAAAATAATATAATTACATTTATAATATAGTTATAAATATAATTATAATTAAAATAAATAAATTAAATTAAACAAAAAAAAGGTGGAGAAGAATCGGGAAATCCTGATTTTTCCCAAAACAGAGGGGACCGACGGCAGCAACCACTGCCGCCGTCGGCGAGAGGAGGCCAGAGAGAGGTAGAGGACGCCACCGGCCAGAAGAGGGAAGTGGTTGCCGGCGTCGAAAGGAAGAAAATCGGAAGGAAACAGTGGCGGAACCGGCGGAGGCCGAGAAGAGAAACGAGAAAGGGATCTGACGGTGCCGGCCAAACCGGCCACCGCCACTGCAGCCACACCACCACCGGAGGAAGAGGAAAGGGAAGGATGGCACAGGAGAGGCTGGGAACGGCGGAGGAAGGCCGACGGAGGAGGAGAAGAACCGAAGCTAAACCGACTCGATCCGTCGCCGTGCCGTCGATCCAGGCCGAGCTGAGGCCACCGGCAGCTTCGTCTCAACGTCGGCCAGCTGCTGAGCCGTTGAACCTCCGGAGAACCGGCCACCGGTGAAGAACCAGCGGTGAGGGGGAGTGGCCGGTTCGGCTGGGAAGAAAGAAAAGGAAAAAGAAAAAGAAAAAGAAAAGGAAAGAAAAGAGAAAAAGGAAGAAAAAGGAGAGAGAAAAAGGAGATTTCTGGACTTCGAAAATTTCGAGAATTTTGTGAAATCTCGAAAAACTCGAAAACTCGGGAATTACGGGAATCGGTAAGAAATCTCGAAAAATAGTAAATTATTTAAATAATTTATTTATTTAAATAATTATGGAAAAATTCTAAAATGTAGAATTTAATTTCCAGAAAATTTCCTCGATGACCGAGCCGATGGAATCGGGCGAGGTGAACACGGGCGCGACCTACGAGAGGCAATCGCCGACCCGAGACAGGTAAGGGAGACATGTGCAGCCTGTAAGGATGTCGGCACACATGTTTTAAATTATGCATTTAAATTTTATAAATGCAATTAATAGTGATTGGTTGAAAATTGTGGTGATTTATCGGTTTGGAATTGTGGTGATTTACCGGTTGAGATTTAAACTGTATTTTGTGCAGGAGGCTAGCCAATCGGCAGCCGTTATACTGTCGAAAATTATTGGAAAAATTACCGAAAATCATAGTAAATGACTTTTCATCACGAGAAACGATTTTCAACACGAAAATCGAGAAATCGATTAGTTTTCATAAAATATGAATATATTTATAATTAAGTTTAAAATATTCATGTTTTGAAAATGGTGAAAAAGGAAATCACCTAAATTTATCCCGATAGGTGATATTTCACGTGAAACGAGGTGAAAAATGAAAAGGACCAAAGTGAATACTTTAACAACATTTCTCTAAATATTCACTTGATTTTATAAATAACCTTTATGGGTTCAATCATGAAAATAAGTATTTATAGAAAATTCCATAAAGGTAAATAAAAGGTGAAAAACAGTGTTTTGAGATTAAAAAGTCTCCGCATGTGTTTACAGAGAAAATATGGGACAAGAGTGTTGATTTGGAAAATAAATATTTTAATTTTCCATAAATCATAAAAATGATTGATTTGAATCCCGATAACTTTGAAAATCATGTTTTCGAGTGAAAGCACGGAAAAGCGTGCGTATATGTGTTACGGTGAAAAAGGACAGTTATGACCTTTTATATTTTACAGTGATTATTTTATAAACTGTTTTCACCGTATGGAAAATATGATTTATACTTTCTATAATGTTTAAGACATTTTCGGGAATGATGACCCCAGTATGAATATTTTATAAATTGTTATTCATAAGATGAAAATATTTTCCTTATGAATATTTATGGATTGATTGAACTTACATTCAGTGAAAGTGATTTAATAAATGAGGTTTATCTCACGTGTTTACTGTTTTGAGACTGTTAGGCCCCATATCATGCTCACGTGTCACGTGTTACTGCTGATAGATACTGATCCTATTATCAGCGTCCCAGTGGACACCTGATCAGTGCACACTGAGGACCCCATAGACTATGGCCATAGATCTCATGTGTTTCCCCTATTTGGGATGATTTTATAGCATGATATATTTAGGGTGTTGCCTAGTCTCCATGATATTATACTGATGATTGTACTTTTCACTGAACTTTTACTGGTACTAAATTATTTACAGCTACTGAGCTTTTGATATATCACGTGTTAAACTAAATATTTTACGGTGTTTTACAAGTGTGGAAAAGAGTATTTGTGAAAGGAACATGAATTCCTTATTTATTTACTTAAGTGTTTTATCACGTGAATATTTAATATTTTATTGGGATTTGAATATCAAAAGAAAAACGAGTACTCTCTACAGTTGCTTCTAGGTTCCGGGACAAGCCAGGTATTCTAAAATACCTGCCTTACTACATCCGAATCCCTAGCCGACTGTAATATCCTTCCTACATGTGAGCCTAGAGCCTCTAGGAAGATTTAAAGAAAGTGAAAAATTATTTTCAGCATATAGGTAGCTGAATATCAAGTGTTGTATATAACTCTCTTACTGAGCCGTGGTTTGCTCACCCCTTAATATTAACATTTCAGATTTTCGAGGACTAAGAGATCTGACATTTGAGGATTTCGAGCTACGCATTTGGAGACACTGCGATAGCTTGATTTATTATATGAGGTACGATCATTTATTTTCTGTATTTAGACTTACTTTCAGTACTACTTTCTTGATAATCAAAATAGGGGATGTAATTGATAATATACATTTTATATTTAATAGTTAAATAAATATGAAAAGTGAAGTATCACAGACAGCCCAACCGGATAAGTTGTGTATTTTAAGAGAAAAAAAAGTGGTCACGGGATGTGAAAGATTTAATGGTATCAGAGCAGGGTTGGCCTGATGTCTGTTGATACTTTTTGAAGGAAAAGTGTTAAACATCCCCGGTAGTACTGTGTCGTCAAAATACATAGAGAAAATAAATGATTGACAATTCAGTAAAATGATTTAAAGGGAGTGAGAAAGTCTAAATTGAGAATATTAAAGAGAAAAATAGGCTCAGAAATTACCGAAAATTGGTGATTTTTATAATTTAAATGAAGGCATGTTCGGTAAGGAACCGAAAGGACTCGGTGAGGGCCTCACCAGTACTTTTCGGTCCGGATCGAATTAAGACCTAAAAGTGATGATATAAAGGAGGGGAATGAAGTATCATCATTAAATAGACATTAAGATCATCGATTAAGGGTAATTTTAAGAGAGAGAAAATTTTTAGTCAAAAATGACCAAAATACCCCTGACCCCAGAATTTTACAGGGAGTGAAAATAAACCAACAGAAGTTGGATTTGAGTAATTTGACAGAGAAATTGATGATATAAAGCTATCTTACGAGCAAAATAATTCAATTATAGATTTTAGTGAACTTCTCTGTTGAAATCGAATAGGATCTAAATTGCTTATTTGAAAGAATACTATCAGCACATAGATGACTAGTTCAATGATCCAAATGGATACTGAGGAGAAAATAATAAAGGTCGAAATGACGAAAATACCCTTATGTTGGGCGATGTTTGGAACAGTGATAAAACCGAGCTGAATTGGAATCCATTGATAGTAATGGAGTTATTAATGGTATAGAGGAGATGATATGAATATAACGATCCCTATTACTGATTCCACTTACACGTAGATTATGAACGCGAATGGTGAGTGACCTAGTGAACGGACTGGGCCTCACGTTAGATCCTTGAGGGGGGCAGTGTGCTCGCCAAGAGAGGACGGTATAGATATGTACAGGCGGACGGTGGACGGGCTGAGGCCTTACATGATGCGATCCAATGAGCGTCTAGTGGAATGTCATAAGTGATTGACTCGGTTATAGACTGTAAGAGCCGGAATTAAAAGTGTATTGAACAGGATCGTTGAATATTATGAAAAGTGATATGACTACAAAAATGACTGAGAAAGTGAATAGTACAAATAATGAAATCAAGGTGGATAATATTTCAAAATGATTTGAATGTTAAATGTTTCTACCTTGAGGTTATATAGTGAAAATGATAGGACATGAGATGAAATGTCCGAAATAATAAGAGATGTATGACTAAAGAAAATATCGGATATGATCCCTGATAAATTTTTTTGAGTTGTATAGATTGGAGAAATCGAGCTAATATTGACTCGATTGATTATCTGAAATCTAATTCTAAGCTTATATCGGAGAACTTAAGAAAATCCGGAAGCTTAAGAAATCTACTCTGGAAAATGAAAGAATAATGAAGTGCATGTGTATAAGGTGTGATTGATGGAAATACAAATAAAAAAATGAGATTAATGAAGTTGGCTGCATAAGTGTAAAAGAGAGCAGCATAAATGATTTTAATAAGTAAATAAATCGACATGATATAGTAAAGGGTTACTATGTAATAAAGTTCTTGTGAAGAACAAGTATTCATCTACATGAAAATAGACGCTTTATTGATCTAATCAGAGATACATGAGCTAATAAGACTAGCCTCAGTATAAAGCGTCCTTAGATAAAAGATTAGACACTGATGTCCATAAGATGATGATTAGAACTCGGAGTGAATTTTACGAGTTCCTATTGAGGTTACGAGGTTAATGATTTGCCTTGTGAGGTATATAAGCCTAAGGAAAGAAGCATCCATAAATGAGTAAATTGATGAAATGCTGATAGAGCCTAAAGTACAAATGAAACATGAGCAGCATTGTGGTATGACCCTTAAACTCTTAAAGATTGTGAAATTGTGCTAAGATTGGCAACTAAGAAATTTGGCTAGACAGTATCTCCTCCTGAGATATATGATCTCGAGATGATAGGATGACAGTGAACCTGTCTATGATAGAGAGATAATGATTGAGATACGAAAGTAATGAGTATAGCTAGATACTACTGCTAATCTATAAAAGAGTGATGAGACTAGCTGCTCTACTAATGAGATGTAATTAAAGAAAGAAATTAAAGTTGGTAAATGGATAAGTGTAAAGAAAAGATGGTATGCAAGATTTTAAAAGATCTTAGTAGTATAGTACCATACCAACTGAAAAAAAAAATCAAACCAGATTTGATAAGTGAAATTAATGATACTCTAAGGAGTAAGATAATTGATATGTTTACTGCCAGTATATAAATGAAAAATGATTATACATATAACCATCGTAACATGATAGAAACGGTGGAAGTATATAGATGACGTGGTGATTAAATATATAAATTGAAGATTCAATTGTGGAATCTAAATTATGAAAAGAGATTTAAAGACCATACTACATGAAGAGAACATGATTGTCTCATGATTTGTGATTGTAAGAGATAATCCATAATAAAGTCTGCAAGTGAGATGTCGCCGTGATAAAATGAATATCGTGGACAATAAAGAGTCCAAAAGAGAAATGATGATATGAAAGTGATTAGAGATTGAAGATCTAAATAGAATCACTTTCCATTATCAGACTCTTAGATTCTCTAGTGCTATAGTTGAAGTATGAGTGTGAAACGGTGTGACAGTATGTATAGTTCCAGCGAGCATGACATGTGATGGGAGTCTCTAAGATGCCATATGCTAATGAGAAATAGCAAGAGGCTTGAGATCCTAAGTGTACTGATAGCACCGCTCCATACTGATGTATACATATATGAGCGTGAGATGTAAACGCTCCATGATATTAAGAGAGTGTGTGCATGAGATGTATAAGCTACTGTGACAATTACATATAACTGACTAACATGTGTAATTGATAGTTTTAAACTATATCGACTTGGCACTGAGTGAGAGAAATGGAGGACGAACAGCATAAATCAGCTGTAATATGAAAAATATTAAGTATGGACTCTTATGTGAAAAGAGTGGAAATGAATAACTCTTGATTTGAGAAATAAACTCACGGGAGTATAAATATCTGATAAAAGAGAGCATGTAGTGGTCTAAAGTAATCTCGAATGCTGAAAGTATACTGGCAGTATTACTTGGAGGATTACCTAGAGGTCAGAAGTCGTAAGTATACGGCATATACCACCTGTGGACTTAAGTTAAATTCGGAGGACTGAATTTCTTAAGGTGGGGAGAATGTGATAACCGTAAATTTTCCATTTATTGGAAATAAATATTGGAGAAAATAAATATTGGAAAATAAATAAATAAAATTGTGAGAATCGAAATATTGTGGAAATTCCGAGGATTGAGGAAGTGATAAATCGAGAAATACGAGTGAAGGAAAATAAAAATTGAAATTATGAAAAATAATGAAAGGAGGAAAATTAATTTGGATAAATCAAAATCCAAATTAAATAAGAAAATGAGAAAGGAAATGTGAAATATATTTATATAATTATATATTATATAAATGTATTTTGATGTAAATACATATGTATTTAAATACCATATGGTATATAGTATATATTAATATACAGTGGTATATTTATGTGTATATACTATTTTATCAATTTAAATAGTACATATGTATACAAGTATAATATTTTATGTATATATATATATATATAAATATATATATATATATATATATATACATACATTATGGAAAATGTAAATATTAAATTACATTAAAGTTTGAATGTATATATATATTGTAAATACAATATATATTTATTTATTACATATATATATATATATAAATGTTATTTAATTTAAAGTATATGAAAATATACATTTTTATGTGTAAATATATATTATTAATATATAATATATATTTATATAGTATATAGTACAAAGTACTATATAATAAAATAATATAATTATATTTATAATATAGTTATAAATATAATTATAATTAAAATAAATAAATTAAATTAAACAAAAAAAAGGTGGAGAAGAATCGGGAAATCCCGATTTTTCCCAAAACAGAAGGGACCGACGGCAGCAACCACTACCGCCGCCGGCGAGAGGAGGCCAGAGAGAGGTAGAGGATGCCACCGGCCAGAAGAGGGAAGTGGTTGCCGGCGTCGAAAGGAAGAAAATCGGAAGGAAAAGTGGCGGAACCGGTGGAGGCCGAGAAGAGAAACGAGAAAGGGATCTGACGGTGCCGGCCAAACCGGCCACCGCCACTGCAGCCACACCACCACCGGAGGAAGAGGAAAGGGAAGGATGGCACAGGAGAGGCTGGGAACGGCGGAGGAAGGCCGACGGAGGAGGAGAAGAACCGAAGCTAAACCGACTCGATCCGTCGCCGTGCCGCCGATCCAAGTCGAGCTGAGGCCACCGGCAGCTTCGTCTCAACGCCGGCCAGCTGCTGAGCTGTTGAACCTCCGGAGAACCGGCCACCGGTGAAGAACCGGCGGTGAGGGGAGTGGCCGGTTCGGCTGGGAAGAAAGAAAAGGAAAAAGAAAAAGAAAAAGAAAAGGAAATAAAAGAGAAAAAGGAAGAAAAAGGAGAGAGAAAAAGGAGATTTCTGGACTTCGAAAATTTCGGGAATTTCGTGAAATCTCGAAAAACTCAAAAACTCGGGAATTACGGAAATCGGTAAGAAATCACAAAAAATAGTAAATTATTTAAATAATTTATTTATTTAAATAATTATGGAAAAATTCTAAAATGTAGAATTTAATTTCCAGAAAATTTCCTCGATGACCGAGCCGATGGAATCGGGCGAGGTGAACACAGGCGCGACCTACGAGAGGCAGTCGTCGACCCGAGACAGGTAAGGGAGACATGTGCAGCCTGTAAGGATATCGGCACACATGTTTTAAATTATGCATTTAAATTTTATAAATGCAATTAATAGTGATTGGTTGAAAATTGTGGTGATTTATCGGTTTGGAATTGTGGTGATTTACCGGTTGAGATTTAAACTGTATTTTGTGTAGGAGGCTAGCCAATCGACAGCCGTTATACTGTCGAAAATTATTGGAAAAATTATCGAAAATCATAGTAAATGATTTTTCATCACGAGAAACGATTTTCAACACGAAAATCGAGAAATCGATTAGTTTTCATAAAATATGAATATATTGATAATTAAGTTTAAAATATTCATGTTTTGAAAATGGTGAAAAAGGAAATCACCTAAATTTATCTCGATAGGTGATATTTCACGTGAAACGAGGTGAAAAATGAAAAGGACCAAAGTGAATACTTTAACAACATTTCTCTAAATATTCACTTGATTTTATAAATAACCTTTATGGGTTCAATCATGAAAATAAGTATTTATAGAAAATTCCATAAAGGTAAATAAAAGGTGAAAAACAGTGTTTTGAGATTAAAAAGTCTCTGCATGTGTTTACAGAGAAAATATGGGACAAGAGTGTTGATTTGGAAAATAAATATTTTAATTTTCCATAAATCATAAAAATGATTGATTTGAATCCCGATAACTTTGAAAATCATGTTTTCGAGTGAAAGCACGGAAAAGCGTGCGTATATGTGTTACGGTGAAAAAGGACAGTTATGACCTTTTATATTTTACAGTGATTATTTTATAAACTGTTTTCACCGTATGGAAAATATGATTTATACTTTCTATAATGTTTAAGACATTTTCGGGAATGATGACCCCAGTATGAATATTTTATAAATTGTTATTCATAAGATGAAAATATTTTCCTTATGAATATTTATGGATTGATTGAACTTACATTCAGTGAAAGTGATTTAATAAATGAGGTTTATCTCACGTGTTTACTGTTTTGAGACTGTTAGGCCCCATATCATGCTCACGTGTCACGTGTTACTGCTGATAGATACTGATCCTATTATCAGCGTCCCAGTGGACACCTGATCAGTGCACACTGAGGACCCCATAGACTATGGCCATAGATCTCATGTGTTTCCCCTATTTGGGATGATTTTATAGCATGATATATTTAGGGTGTTGCCTAGTCTCCATGATATTATACTAATGATTGTACTTTTCACTGAACTTTTACTGGTACTAAATTATTTATAGCTACTGAGCTTTTGATATATCACGTGTTAAACTAAATATTTTACGGTGTTTTACAAGTGTGGAAAAGAGTATTTGTGAAAGGAACATGAATTCCTTATTTATTTACTTAAGTGTTTTATCACGTGAATATTTAATATTTTATTGGGATTTGAATATCAAAAGAAAAACGAGTACTCTCTACAGTTGCTTCTAGGTTCCGGGACAAGCCAGGTATTCTAAAATACCTGCCTTACTACATCCGAATCCCTAGCCGACTGTAATATCCTTCCTACATGTGAGCCTAGAGCCTCTAGGAAGATTTAAAGAAAGTGAAAAATTATTTTCAGCATATAGGTAGCTGAATATCAAGTGTTGCATATAACTCTCTTACTGAGCCGTGGTTTGCTCACCCCTTAATATTAACATTTCAGATTTTCGAGGACTAAGAGATATGACATTTGAGGATTTCGAGCTACGCATTTGGAGACACTGCGATAGCTTGATTTATTATATGAGGTACGATCATTTATTTTCTGTATTTAGACTTACTTTCAGTACTACTTTCTTGATAATCAAAATAGGGGATGTAATTGATAATATACATTTTATATTTAATAGTTAAATGAATATGAAAAGTGAAGTATCACAGACAGCCCAACCGGATAAGTTGTGTATTTTAAGAGAAAAAAAAGTGGTCACGGGATGTGACGTAGGTAGATTTAAAATTACAAAAACTTGAGTTGTAAGAGATTATTTCAAGTATATTCCCTATCATCAACCTTATTTGGGTTATGCATCAAACTGTGAAATTATTTTTTAATCCCCTTGGATCCCTTGTTTGGTTCTCTTCAAAATTTTCTAAATTATGCTAGTTTTTATTAAATTAAAATAAAAAAATTATACGTTTAAGTATTGATCTGCAAAGACTAAGTATTATTTTGAAAAGAAACAATGTGTAAAGAGTAAAATTCAATAAAGGAAGTTTTTGTTTCCAAACTGAAAATAAAAATTTCTATTGTTTTTCCTTGCAAAATACTCGTATTCTAATAACAACAAGGGATTTCCCCAAGTTCAATTGTAATTTTTCTCAGCATCCAGATACAAAACCTTGAAGTCAAACTACTTCAAATTCATTATCTACCTTAAACATAATTTTGTGGTGCCCAACTTATAGAAAATTGATATCTAATTCAAGAGTTTATTCGTCAAAAAGGGTAACTCCTTACAATAGCCCATGTTATTAAGCACTAAAGTGTGCCATCAGATGAAGAACTCCTTAATTTACAATAAAATTTTTTATAAAACAAAAATCTCCACATGTTTAAAAATTTTCATTCACGTAGGAACTCCATTTTTCTTAATCCTCTTTTGATATTCAAATTCCTACCGTGTAAACTCATACTAAATACCACTTTCGATTATATTTGAAAACATTAAATAAAAAAATCATGAATTTATGTAAGTGCAACTGTCACATCCCGTAATGTACAGTAATTACTATTTTTACACTTGCACAGAGATAGTTGGGCTGTCTGCGATGTCTTGACCCCACACTCTTTAAAACAGTAATCACTATGGTAATGAAATTAAATCGAAATCTAATAAAAATATTTACTGCAAAATATTATATAAAGTATTTACACATGTTATACATCCCCTGTATATGAAATACACAATTGTAGTATTGTACAAATATGTCTGAACATATAAAGGAAACTAATATCTCCAGGATCTACTTAATGCTGCCTCGGGGCACACTATAGCGCAGCCGAATCCGTGGAATGGTATCACTGAAGATAATATGTGGAGTGGAAAATAAAGGGGTGAACTAACATTCTCAGTAAGAGAATTGTATGTAAAATTAATATTATAAAATCTATATGCTAAAATCATTTAACTCCTAATAGTTCACTAAAGCACAATTCAGGATGGATACTATAGTCGGCTAGGAAACCAGATGTAGTAAGGAAGGTATTTTAGAATACCTGTCTTGTCCCGGCTCCTAGAAGCAACTAAAGAAAGTAAATAGTTGAATTTAATATTCAATCATTATGAAAACCATTAAATTTGCATAGCAAATAATTTACTTAAATAAGTAAATCAAATAACATTTCTTTTCAATAGCAAATATTCAGTTCAAATCTGATAAAACACTGTACAGTCAACAGCTCAGTAATTGGTATACAAAATGCTCTGTAACTGTCAACAGTTTACTACTAGCCAATAGTTCAGTAAAATAGTACCATAAACAGTACGGTATAGTGGAGACCCGACAACACCCTAAGTATATCATGCTATGATAACATCCCGAATAGGGAGAATAACAACACATGAGATCTATGGCCATAGTCTATGGGGTCCACAACGTGCACTGATCAGGTGCCAACCGAGACGCTGATAATAGGATCAGTATCTATTAGCACAATACAGTAATAATAACACATGACACGTGAGCATGATACGGGGCCTAACAGTCTCAAAATAATGAATACACAACATAACACCATTTATAAAATCACTTTCACTGATTGTGAGACCCGATATTTTTTATATATATGTTGTACAACATATTGTACATGATTGATAACCGAAATAAATTAAAGTATGGAATTAAATAAAGATTGAAGATGAGACTTTATTTTATATTATGGAAATAGAAATTTTTAGTTTCAATATGGTGCATGTGAAGTAGAATGAAAATCTAAAATTTTAAGAATGGAAATTTGATTGTTGGAATTATTGGCTTAACAGCAACCAAACATATGAAGAAAAGATGAATTAAATGTGTACTCATGCAAAGCTATTTTGTTGGATGGAATGTAAAAGAGAAGAGGAGAAACTAAGTGCCATTCACGCCAACAACAAAATCTGCACTTGGATTGCATTCGGCTGGAAGAAAATTAAAAGGAAATGGAATTCAAGCATGGTATAGATATATAATAAAGTCAAGTTTATATATATAACAAAGGCCTAGAAGCTTATTGGTGGAAACTTTGAAAGAGATGTGTAAAGAAAAGTCAAGAAGGGTGATTATACAAGTGGACTTCACGTCATCCTCTTTATGCAAGACTGATCCGGTTAGCCTTAAAAAAAATTGGTAAAAATATGGATTTTTTGATATAAACAAGTGGACATGAAGTCTAAGAATAAAGTAATATTTACTTTAGAATTTCATTGGTTAACATAAAGTAAAGAAAGAGTGAAAGTAAGACTAAGACAATCGGTCTAGAGAGTCCACCGAATTGCTGCCTTTTTACACATCCATCTTCAGATTTTTTTTTGTAATATTGGACTAGATGTTTACGGTAGGAACTGGTAGAAAAGATAAGGCATTTCAATAGCTGATATATTAAAATAAATAAATTGAAATAAGGCAAAGAAAAGTAGAAACAAATATGACCAACCCGTGTGGCCATGCAAAGTCCACGCCAACTTGTGTTTTGATTTCAATTTTTGTATCTGCTGTAAAGGCTGCCAAAACCATTAACTCTTGGTAAAAGAATTATAAAAGAAACATGAAAAAAATTAATATTATAGTCGCTGGAAGTTTCTGCTGAAGAAGAAAACAAAGATAAGATAAAAGAAAGGTGGTATGAGACGTGTAGAATGGAGAGTTCTACGCCATATCATGCTGCAGTTTTCTTTTGTTCATTTAATGAATTTAATGCATGAAATGATGAAGAAAGTTGATAAGATGCTAAGTGTATAAGTGGTATTGGTAGTCTTGAATAGAAAGAAGGAGTAAAGAAGTAAGAAAGCCTCAGCAAAAATCTTCTTCACCACTGAAAATTATCATCTACGAGAGCCATCCTCTGTTTCATTTTCTATTCTGTTTCTTTTTGGTTCAACTAAGAAAAGTTCAGAAAATTATTCCATTATGAGGTTCATCCTTCCTTGCTTACTTGGCCTTTAAATAGATTGAACAATCAACCAAGAAAGCAAGCTAGAGTATTTACGAGGACAAGAAACAAAACAGAAAATAAAATTCTGTTTTGGATACTTCATTTGATCAAGGTAATCTCAATAACCTTTATGGCTTCTTGATATTACATGACATATTCTTATGTTTTTAAGTGTGAAAAGCATGATTATAGCCTTGCTCTTGATTTATTCTTGTTGAATCATGGAAATAGAATGAATTCATGTCTTGAGATAGATGAAGAACAAGAAGGAAATGGAGTTGAAATTTTAGTTTGATGATATAAAATAACTAAAGGAAAATTAGATAGAAGGAAAAAAGAAGCCTAGAATCTAAATGATTGAAAGGAGACTTTAGCTAAAGAGGAAACCTATCGTTGAGAGTAGAAACAGAGAAGCATTTAAGCTTCATGCAAGGAAATAGAAATGAGGTTCATGTAGACAAGGAAACAATAAATGGCAAAATGAGGAAATAGAAATTATGATTGAAAAGCCAACAATAATGGCCATGAGAGGTTCGGCCATGGCTTGAAAAGTAAAGAAAGTATGTTGAAGATTTGGAAAATTAGTAGAAAATAACTGTAGAAATTAAAAGAGAATTTTTGGTGAAATTAAAACCGAAAAAGGAAGTGATATGAAGAAAATTGAGTTTTATATCGGTATAATTTATACTGGTTGTAATTATTTTATGAATTTAGAGGCTGCATTATATGAATATTAGTGGTTTAAAAATAAGAAGAAAATTATTAATAATTTTTGATAAAATTATTTTACAGCCCGAGTGAACGGATTTCGGTTAGCATTACCGGGACGATTGTCGGCATAAGACTGGTAAGGGGGAAGTGTTTGAGTTGTAGGGATATGATGATATGCATGTTTTAACAAGTTAAATTTTGTGAAATTAATGGAAGTATGAATTATTTTAAAACATGCATAAATTGGAGATAATTCGACTGGTTTATAACTGTAATTATATGCAGGAGGTTAAGAATCCGTAGCTATTATGCTATCGGAAACTTTCTAATAACTATTCTAAAATATTATAAATATTTTAGAAAAATGTAAATGTTTTAAATGAGAATTTTAAAGATAAATTCCATAACTTTTCCATAAGATGGGATTTATGAGAAAATATGAAGTATTTAAATATTCATGTTTTATTTATTTATTTAAATGAGAATTTGAATTATGTTATATTATACTAAATATTCAAAATTGAATATTTATATGTTTCTCACTTTAGCATGAATATTTATTGACTGAATTACAGTGTACGAAAATGAGAATACTATCTTTTTGAAATTATTATTTATCTAAATGATTTAATTTCTTAAATGCGTTTCTTTAAAGGTATTTTGAGATATAAATTTGATTTTGAAACTTTAGGCCCCGAGATTCATGCTTTACTGTTATACTGTACTGTTCACGTGGCTGATAGACCCGCCAAGTCATCAGCAGTCCCGGTGTTACCTGGCAAGTGTACATCGAGGATGCCCATAGACTGTGGCCATAGATCTAAACTGTTTACTGTTACTGGGTTCCTTCGGGAATGATTATAGCATGACATGATTTAGGGTGATGCCTAGTCTCAACCCACTGTTACTGAATATTGTTTATTGAATACTGTTTATCGTACACTGTTTACTAAATACTGTTTACTAAATACTGTTTACTGAATACTATTTACTGAATACTGTTTACTGAAATTACTGATTTGAAACTGTATTGATGTGAAAGGAAATAAATGATTATTTCTAATTTTACTTTATGGAGGAAGGAATATCATATTATTTTATAAATATGAATTTCAAATTACTCCCTATAGTCGTTTCGGGTTTCTGGAGCAAGATAGGTATTTTAAAATACTTTTCATACTCTATTTTGGACTTCCTGGTCGACTATAGTATCCTTCCTATTTGTACTTAGTACTCCTATAGGAAATATATCGTTTTACAGCATATAGATTCATTATATCGAGCAGCATACAACTCCTTTACTGAGCACGTGGTTCGCTCACCCCTTCATTTTCACTTTACAGGTTTTTGATTTGGATTGAGAGACATACCATCCGAAGTTTCGGCTGCTAGTTCGGTTACTCGAGACAGCAGACTCTAGACATCAGAGGTATATTATTTTCTTTTATATATTCAGAAAATTTGTACAATACTACTTAAATTCGGAATGTAATACTGGGACTGTAACTCTGATATGAAATAATGAAATATTCATGTTTTGGAGTATTGTACTATAACTGGAAGTCCTACTTAGTACAGTATTTATTATTTTACTGTAAACATCACGGATAGCCCAACCGGTAAAAGAGTATAAATTATGAGTAAATAAAGTGTAAAAATGTACACTCAGACCGTTACATTGATAGTATCTTCAATCAGTCCATAAATAATCAAAATGAAAATATATTCATTTTATGAATAAAAATTCATAAAATATTCATATTCCAGTATTCTTTCCAGAAAATATTCTATTTATCTATAGAATAATCTAAAGTACATGCTAGTACTTTCACGCAATTAAAATTCCTTAACAGAGATATTTAAATTTTATTTTTCGGTAAATTATAAAATCATGAAATTTTTAATAAAAACCATGGAAATCACTTGAAATTTCACTCATTTCTATCCTTAGACAATATTAGGAATAATTTCATATAATTTCTAAAATTTTTTGGCAAAATGACGGCTATTGTAACCTAACCTTCCTCTACTAAAAACATTGTTGTTTAATTCAACTAGTGTCTACAATTTCAGCAATTCCAAAGCAATTCATTTCCATATCACTTTATAAAAATAATGTGAACCAAATCATGCATTTATTGTATTCCTACGATTCACATACGCATCCCTTACCTGTCTGATTAAGTCGAGCTTCTCGCTAGCACCACGCGTAAATTAAGACTCTCAGGCTGCAAGATATTACACCAAACATCATTATTCACCATAATTAAAATTCTAATAATTTTTCCTTCACTAATTTTTACTACTTTATCAGTAAAAAATAATTTATTGGTACAATTTATATCGATACTAAAATCTAACTTCGCCAAATTAACTTCGAATTGAAATCCGACTACACCAACAGTCTCTTAATAACTTCTACAGTCTCAAGGCATCCTAAATTCATCAAATGCAGCCACAATTCCCCTTCCACTTTGCTTGACCGAAAATGGCATCTTGCCATACTTATGGTTTTTCAATAATTTCACATGATATTCATGCTTATTCATGTTTTTCCATCTTCCTAGCATCGTTTTTATGCATCAAACATCATGTATTCATGCTCTTCCATACATGAATAAAACCCTAAAGATATGCTTAAGCATGATTTAATGGAATTCAATTAAAACAAATACTTAAATCATGCTTAGGAAGCTTGAATATGTCATAATCTAGCATTAAAATTCAAAGAAAAGGAAAGCATGAAGAGTGGGTAATGTCACATCCCAAGTACACTGTATTTTACACTTTTTACATATTTTCACCACACATGAATAGGTTGGGCTGTCTGCGATATCTTAATTTTCACATTTTATTCATTGAAAACACAATATCCGTAACTCAATATAGTTAACAGAAATAAATATTTACAAATTGTATTTATAATCAATACTTACATCCCCTTATCTAATATAATATCATAGTATTGTAAATCAAAAGTCTGAACATATGAAATAAATTAATTATACCTCCGGAATCTATAAGCGCTGCCTAGGGGTGCTAAATATGCAGCCTCGTATCCTCGAATAATATACCTCAAATGGTCACTGCAAAATATCTGGGGAGATAAAATATTGGAGTGAGCAAAACCACGGCTTAGTAAGAGATTTGTATGCAAATCTTGATACCTCGAAGACTACATGCAGTAAAACCTTTAGTTTCCTATTTATAAACTGGCACTCTACAAGGGAGTGATACTATAGTCGGCCGAGAAATCCAGATGGAGCATGTAAGGTATTTTGAAATACCTGTCTTGTCCCGAAAACCCAGAGCAACTATATGGAGTAAAAATTTATTTTTCATATATACTTATTTCAAATTACTGCATATAAATATTTCATACACTTGATAATCACAAAGTTTCCACCACTAAAATCATTACTTTCACACGTGTAACAGTAAAATAACTGTTTAATTATAATAACAGTTTAGTAATAAAACACTTCAGAAAATCATCATAGTTTTCTGAAAATATCACTAAAATCAATAATAACACGTGAAATCGTAATGGAGACTAGGCAACACCCTGATGATATCATGCTATAAGTCCCGTAGGGAATAATAGGGTACACGTGAGATCCCTGTAGGGACAGTATAATAAACACATAAGATCTATGGCCATAGTCTATAAGTGTCCTCCGTCGTACACTGAACGGGTGATGCCGGGACCGCTGAAGATGGTTCAATGTCAACAGCACAACACATGAAAAGGTACACATGAACACGTAAGCATGATATAGGGCCTACTAGTCTCAAAATAGTATCTGTGAAATCTTGTTACCTTTATGGAATTAAGTAAAATCAATAATATCTTTCAGAAAATCCATAAAAGTATAAATCATAGTATCGTACGGTGAAAGTAGTTTATAAAATAATTTCACTGTGAAAAAAAATTCTCATAACTGTACCTTTTCATCGTAGTACACATATACACATGTTTCCACACTTTCCTTTTTAACATTCGAAATTCAAAATTATTGGAAATCAATTTCCAATATTTTCATAATTTACGGAAAAATAAAAATATTTATTTTTCAAATTTAATAATAATTTCACGAACACATTTCACGCTATAAAACACGTGCAAAGACATTTTAGTCTCAAAACAATAATTTCACAACAATGAAGCCTTTATGGAAATCATTACACGTGATGGAATTTATTTTATCCATAAAGGAAAATCATAAATAGAATAGTAAATATCATACTGAAAATAATTATAAAATATTCACTATTCACCATTTCAATTCACCAATCACACCTTTCACTATAAAACATGTGAGATGAATTTTCAGTAGTGAAACCTTTATCGAAATCGGTATCATGAATATTTAATCACTACTTTACGGTAATTCCACCATTTATGAAAAATAATTAATTTATCACTTTTGAGGCTAGGATAAACACCAATGATGTACTAAAAATATTTAATAATATTTTTGAAAATATCTTTAGTAAATTTTGGCAACATAATGGCTACCAGAGTCCTAGCCTCCCTGCACTTTCAAACACAGTCTCAATAGCCAGAAACCACAATTTCGTAGCATTTCAAGGCAATTCAATATCCAATAAATCTTATAAAATTCATAGCATGAAAACCATGCATTTGAATATCCCTACAAATTCACACATGCATCCTTTACTGGTTTATCGAGATCGTGCTATGATGTCGTGCACCACGTGAACGCCGAACTTCTGACTCAGTAGCATTGTAGAGATATGCTCTAATTTGCACCACTATGCTTCTTATCTCACCGGATTATAAACTGCAAATAATAGCTTAATAAAATCAATATTCGATATTAACATGTATAAAATTCCTTTATTTATTTGAATTCTTATTTGAATTCTCATTATATCGAATATTTAGAAATTTCTATGATTTTCTTATGGTAATGAATATTTCATTCATTTTCCTTTTCTGTTTTGGCATTATTTGCCATTTTACCTAGTCAACCTTTTCACCAAAATTGTATGGCCGAATATCCCTTTTATAAATAAGCCTACTTGGCTTATGTTCTTTATTTTTCCATGTTATATTCTATAAATTTTCTTGTATAATTTCCAGCCACTTTAGTTGATTGCTTCTCTCCCATTTCCTACGCCACTTACCTTACTTTCCTTGTCTAATTTTAATGGCCAAATATCGCTCTTAAATAACTAAATATATTTGGCTTATAATATATATTCCCCATAGTACCATTTTTGTCTTATTCTTGTATAATTTCAGCCCTTTAACTCAGCCAACCTCACTCATTTTGTACACCATTTACGTCAGTTTCTTCCTTATTCACCATCATGGCCGAATGGTTTTATATGGGTTAGGTCCTTTATTCATGTAAAATGCATAAATATAATTCACTTATACTTAACACTTTATTCTACCCATTTGGTCAACTTAGCCTTTTCTTTCCGTCTTTTATTTTTCCTTTCTTTCCTAACGTTGCTGTCCAAACCAACAGCTTACTTCTTTCTTTTCTGTTTTGCAATCCACGTTACTTCAGTTTCTGTCTCCACACTATGACAATACCTAATACCTTCTATGTTATCAATATCTTACACCATTCACACACATACATGTTAGTCAAAAGTTAACCAAAACTCTTCCTAATTTCCTCATTTTCGGCTGTACAATCAGTACAATTTCATCTCCATATTCGGCTGTACAAACAGCACACTTATTTTCCATTCCAGCCACATTTTTTTGACCAACAAAATATTATCTTCTTTCTTTCCCCTGTTACACGTAAACCTTACCTAATAATCAGCCTCTCTTGACTGATCACATATTCACATTTCTAGTTCTTTTTTTTTCTAGCTGTTACGGTTTCCATGTTTAGCATCCATTCACATCAGTCATCTCATCAAACTATCATCTTCTTCTTTCTAAACCCTCACAACCAAAACCCTAACTTAACTTATGCATGTTCTTATTTCAAATGAAAGTCATAAACAACATATTCTTGCTCATAACAGCCATAATTAAAGAATAAAGAGCTCAAAAACTACTGCTGAATCTTTACCTGTACAGAGGAGCAAGCTGTCCACGTGAATCAGCTTCTGTTTGAGGTTTTTTGAGCTGACTTCTTTGAGGGTTTTGGAAGCTTGTGAGGTAAGGGTTTATTTGTTAGGAAAATAATCAGAGTATATGGCTTTGAGGGGTGTAGAATTACACTATCTTGAGTGTAATATTGCTTCACACAGAAGCAAGTTACCCCAGGATACAACAAAGCCTTCAAAATTTTCGTGAAAAGTAAGAATGCAGAGTGATTGTTTTCTGGAAATCATCACTCTTATATAGAGTATGAAGAGACATAAATGAATGGTTGTGATTTTCTGTTAAATAACAACCATTCATTTCAGACATAACTGTTCCAGACATATAACTGAAAATATGTCTGTTGGAACAGTTAAAATAATTTTAAATTCAATTTTGAATTTAAAATATTCTGTCAAAAAAATAAAATTTTGACTTAAGTCAAAGAGCCAAGAGCCCAAGTGCTTCAAGTGCCCAAGTGCCCATCTTTGACTTTTAAAATAGGCCAAGCTCTAGCCAAAGCCCAAGCCAAGCAAGACCAAGCCCAAGCTAAGCAAGCTTAAGCCGAAGCCAAATGGTCAAAGCCCATTTCCTCTTTGACTCCAAATTACTCTCAAGAGTTGATTTTCCTTTATAAATATATCACTTTACACTTTTACAAGCAATGTGGGAACTTGTTCCCTTGTATTTATTGCAAGCTATCCAACAATCCCCCACTAGCTTGTAATACAACAAATATGATGCATACAAGAAGGTATCTTATTGATTTAAACCTTCAATTAGTGTAGGTACTTTAGGATGCTAATAAAAGTACATAGTGTCCTAAGATTAAACCATGACTTCTTACTATTAGGATCGAAAGTATGACACACATCAATTTGTCACTTTTCACAAAACTCTTACTTGCTCCTAGCACTATTTCAATGGCCATGTGCTAGCAATCCAATTTCTGTGAATATTTCAAGAGTAAAACCCGTATACTCTTGTTGAAGCGACACCACTTCGTATCCACATAGGTGGAGATCCTTTTATTGTCCCTATTACTTTAGACAATTTTTAGAACGATCTCCATTAAGAGCTTAAACTCAACCTCTCAATGTAACATTGGCATTCTTTTGAAATTCAAGTACAAGACTCCTATTATAAGTGCCACAATAGACACTGATCAATAACTTGTTATTATGCATTAAACTTTAGCAATTACCGGTTTGGTAATTCAAAGTTGGGTTACCATTATTGGTGTCTCAAGGGTTATGTACTAGTCCCATACTACATGCAGTCCTCCACACTTTATCTCTTGGCAAAGCTTTAGTAAGTGGATCCGCCAAATTTTCTGCAGACTTTACATATATGATCGTAATGGTACCATTTGAGATTAACTCTCTAATATAGTCATGCCTTAGGCTTATATGTCTAGACTTACCATTATAAATGTTATTAAAAGCACTAGACATAGTAGCCTCACTATCACAATGTAAGGAAAGAGGTGGCATTGGTTGTGGCCACAACTCAATTTCAAACAACATATTTCTTAGTCACTCAGCTTCCTTACCAGCAGCTGCTAAAGCTATAAACTCAGCTTCCATAGTTGAGTGTGCATGAAATGTTTGTTTCTTAGATGCCTAACTTACAGCACTACCAGCTAGTGTAAATATCCAACCTGTAGTTGATATATTATCACCAGCTTTTGTTATCCAGCTTGCATCTGAATAACCCTCTAAAACAGCAGGAAATCCTGTATAGCACAACCTTAATTTGGCAGTTCTTTTAAGGTAACCAAGTACCTTTTCAACTGCCCTCCAATGAGCTATACTAGGATTACTTGTAAATCTTGACAACTTACATACCGTGTAAGCAATATCAGGTCTAGTACAATGCATAGCATACATTAAGCTTCCTATAACACTAGCATACTTTAATTGTTCTATTGGTCTAGCATCATTCTTGACAAGTGGCACACTTGAATCATATGGAGTACTATATTCTTTTATTTTAAGATATGATATTTATCTAACAACTTTTCTATGTAATGTGTTTGATTCAATGAAAATCCATTATCATTCTTTGTAATTTTAATTCCTAAAATTGTATCTACTTAATTAAGATCTTTTATCTTAAATTTAGAAGTAAGAAAATTCTTAGTCTCATTTATACCAAGCATGTTAGTACCAAATATAAGCATATCATCTACATATAAACAAACAATCACTCCATAATCAATAGTAAATTTAGAATATATACATTTATCAGCAGTATTATGTCTAAAACCAAAAGATAAAATAGCAGAATCAAATTTCTCATGCCATTGTTTTGGAGCTTGTTTAAGACCATATAAAGATTTAACAAGCTTGCAAACTTTATGTTCATTTCCAGGTAAAACAAACCCTTCTGGTTGTTCCATATAAACTTCTTCTTTTAAATCACCATTTAAAAATACAGTTTTAACATCCATTTGGTGAATATGCAACTTATAAATAGAAGCTAGAGCAAAAAGAATTCTAATAGAAGTTATTCTAGCTACTGGAGCATAAGTATCAAAATAATCCAAGCCTTTCTTTTGTGTAAAACCTTTAGCAACTAATCTTGCTTTAAAGGTTTGTATAGTACCATCAGAATTATACTTTCTCTTAAAAACCCATTTATTTTTAATAGGCTTTGATCCTGGAGGTAAGTCTACCAGAATCCACGTATTATTAGACGTGATAGAGTCCATTTCATCATTTACAGCTTCTTGCCAGAAAACTGAATCTCTTGAAGTCAAAGCTTCACTCAAAGTTTTGGGCTCATCTTCAATGTTTAATAATATCTTCATTTTCGTCATAATTCTGTCCCTACTACCTTCAACTAAAAAGGTAATATGATCAGGAGAAATAAAATCAGAATCAAGATGTTCTTCTTTTCTTGGCCTCTGACTTCTTCTTGGTTCAGATGGTTCACTTATTTCCTTACGTTTGACTAAGGAATCATAAGCAGTAGATGTATTTTGATCATTTTCTGGTTCATGCATAACTTGATTTTTCACAAAACTATTTTCAAAACATTCATCATGTATAGACTCTACTATAACATTTGATTCTAAATCTAGTAATCTATATGCCTTTGAATTTTGTGCATAACCAACAAAAACAGATTTAATTCCTCTTGAACCTAATTTAGTCCTTTGAGAATTAGGAAGTCTATAATATGCAATACACCCCCACACTTTAAAATAACTTAAATTTGGCTTCCTTCCATTCCAGACTTCATATGGTGAGATATGTGTCTTCTTTGAAGGAACCCTATTATGTATGTAAGAGGCAGTAAGTAAAGCTTCACCTCACAAGTTGAAAGGTAGTCCAGCATTTAAAATCATTGCATTTACCATATCAACTAGGGTCCTGTTTTTTCTTTCCGCCAAACCATTATGTTGGGGTGTAAAAGGAGCTGATCTTTGGTGAATTATTCCATGATTTTCACAGAACTTATCAAATTCAGTTGAGAAATATTCACCACTTCTATCACTCCTTATAATTTTAATTTTTCTTTCCTTTTGATTCTCTACTTTAGATTTAAATTCCTTAAATTTATCAAAAGCTTCATCCTTGTTTCTTAGTAAATAAATACTAGTAAAATGTGAACAATTATCTATAAAAGTTATAAAATATCTATTTCCTCCTCTAGTCAATTTTCCATTTAATTCACAAATATCCGAATGAACTAGTTCCAGCAATTTTGTTTCATGTTCTACTTTAGGAAAAGGCTTTCTTGTAATCTTAGCTTCTACACAGATTTGACACTTATCATGGTGATCATGCTTACAAGAAATATAATCATGGTTTGTCATGTATTTAATCATAGCATAATTTAAATGTCCTAATCTAGCATGCCACAAAGTAGAAGATTCAATGATATAGGTAGAAGCAACATTTATTTTATTAATACTGAGTTTGAACATGCCATCAAGGGAATATCCCTTTCCTACAAACACACCATTCTTAGATATTACAAACTTATCAGATTCTAAAACAATCTTAAAGCCTTTCTTGCAAAGCAGATTTGCAGAAACTAAGTTCCTCTTGAAATCAGGAACATGGCGTACATTGAGAAGAGTCAGTTTCTGTCCAGAAGTGAAGTTTAACATCACACTCCCTTTTCCCAGCACTTTGACAGGAGCATGGTTTCCCATAAAAACTTCACTGTTTTCTTCAGTGTAAGTGCTAAAGAATTCCCTGTTGTTACAGACATGAATTGTGGCTCCAGAATCGAGAAACCACTCCATGGTTCCTGCACTTGTTGCCATGTTCAATTCAGTAACCATGGCAACAAAGTTCATGTCATCTTCAACAACCATATTGGCTTGAGCAGATTGTTTAGAACTATTATCTTTATTCTTCTTGTCTTCTGCAATTTTGACTCTACATTCTTTAATGTAGTGCCCCTTCTTTCCACAATGAAAGCAGGCCTTGTTCTTCTTATAATTGTTGGACTTCTTAAATCCACCAGTTTTCTGGACTTTGAAGTTGTTCTGATTCTTTCCAGACTTGTTTGCAAACTTTCCAGAATTGCTTCCTATGACATTTACTTGTGAATTCCCATTTGAATTCACTGCCTTTTCTTTCTGAAGTTTCTCATCCCTGAGACGAGTTTCACACTCAATTTGCAGATGAGTCTGGAATTGTTTTAGTGTGAAATTGTCTGGTGTCTGCAGGACTTTTTTCCTGTAATTGTTTCATGAAGGAGGCAACTTGGATAGAATTGCTCCGATTTGTATAGTGTCAGGAACAATCACTTCCAATTCTCTAAGTCTGGAAACCAGTATTTGTAGTTCCTGGACTTGATCCATGACTGGCATGTTATCAGTCATCTTGAAATCAAAATAATTTAGTGCTAGGAATTTATCTGTACCTTTTTTCTCGTTCTGGTATTTTGTTTCCAAGGCAGTCCAGATCTCTTTTGGTGATGTATAGTTGGAGTATAAATCATAAAGTCTGTTAGTAAGAGAGTTGAGGATGTAACCACGACACACCAGTTCATCTTCTGCACGTTTCTTTCTTTCTTCCTTCACTGTATTTGTGTCTTTTGGTGTAGGGTCTACCAGTGGCTGCAAATTCGGATCCAGAACATAGGACACCTTCAAAGTTGTCAACAGAAACTTCATCTTGTCCTTCCATCTGGTGAAGTTTGTCCCATCAAACTGGTTCAACTTGACAGGATCTTGTTGATTGATAAACACAAGATTGGTAACCATTGCCATATCAAATGAAATATTAAACTCAAATTGTTAGGAAAATAATCAGAGCATATGGCTTTGAGGCGTGAAGAATTACACTATCTTGAGTGTAATATTGCTTCACACAGAAGCAAGTTACCCTAGGATACAACAAAGCCTTTAGAATTTTCGTGAAAAGTAAGAATGCAGAGTGAGTGTTTTCTGGAAATCATCACTCTTATATAGAGTATGAAGAGACATAAATGAATGGTTGTGATTTTCTGTTAAATAACAATCATTCATTTCAGACATAACTGTTCCAGACATATAACTGAAAATATGTCTGTTGGAACAGTTAAAATAATTTTAAATTCAATTTTGAATTTAAAATATTCTGTCAAAAATAAAACTTTGACTTAAGTCAAAGAGCCAAGAGCCCAAGTGCCCCAAGTGCCCAAGTGCCCATCTTTGACTTTTAAAATAGGCCAAGCTTTAGCCAAACTCTAAGCCAAGCAAGACCAAGCCCAAGCCAAGTAAGCTCAAACCCAAGCCAAATGGTCAAAACCCATTTCCTCTTTGACTCCAAATTACTCTCAAGAGTTGATTTCCCATTATAAATATATCACTTTACACTTTTACAAGCAATGTGGGAACTTGTTCCCTTGTATTTATTACAAGCTATCCAACATTATTTTCCTCACGAAGTGTAAGTGTTTTGATGAAGAAAAATGGAAATTCTGCTTTGGAGGAAAACTACACGATGAACCAAAATAGAGGAGCAATTTTCAGTGATGATGACTGAGCATGAAGATGACGATACAGCTGGAAATAAAGGAAGAAAAATGGCTTGTGTTGGCTACATATCATTGGCCATCATTAAATTTACTTAATATAATTTTTTCTATAATTATTAGATTTATTTAAACTATTTTATTTACTCAATTTCCTTTTCATGCCACCATGAAAAATTTTGATTTTCCAAGTCAAAATTTTCTTCAAGATATCAATATTCCTTTTAATTTATTTGGTTAATTATTTGATCCATTTTTGATCAATTTAACCAACACTTAATTTTATAAGAAAATTAACTTGATTTAAAATCTTTAAATTTCCTTTATGATTTTTATTCCATCATTTGTCAACTATTTTCCATACTTATATTTCCTTCTAACTCAAAATTTTTCATGTGAGAACCACCTTCCTTATATTTAATTTATGTAAAAAATCTCATCAATAATTCCTTTATTGATAATTGACCAAATAAATGTACATATATAGTACAAAATAATGAATTCTCACAGGTACCTTGGCCGAAATTCATGGGGAGTATTTTCTCTTGCTTTTGTCGCTTTTTCAAAGGGCTATGGGTATAGGTGAAGAGAGGAAGATGAGTAGAGTACTTTTGTAGTTGAAATTTTGTTAAAAAAATGAATGATTTTTGACTTTTGGAAGATTTCTTTTCTTTTTCTTACTTATGGCTATAGGTGACGTGAAAGAGAGGAAGGAGATGGAGGAATAGTGCCGTCTGCAGCTTGGGAAAGAATTTAATGTCTTCTAGTTATAGGCAATATGATCATTTTGCCTTTGGTTATGAGTTTTTTGGACAAAAATACCTTTAAGCTTCCATAATTTTTATAACTAGGTAATTGAACTCTACAAATTCATATTCCATCACCAAAAATTATTATTAAACATATTTTCATAAATGGTGTGTTTTGGCTCGGGTTTGGACCTACTATGAAGGTGAAATTACGAAAATACCCCTTATCTGGTAAATTGCGTAAATTTCTGATTTAACTACCGATTCAATTTATCTATTAACATAACCCTGGACTTATTTTAATATAGAATATCATGCTATTTTTACTTGGTCCAAATTCATTTTAGATTGGGCACAATTTACAAAAATGCCACCGGGCTATGTACTTAATCGTCATTTTCCAATTTGTTTTCATACTTCTCAAAGATAATCTAAATGAGGGATTTTAAGTTTGAAATTCTTATCGTAGGTTTATTAGGCTCTTTAAATATTATCTGTCTAGTCTCACGTCCATCCGAGCATTGTAAAGCCTGTGGGGCCCACCTTACTGTACTGGCTCATACCAGCGAAATACAAAGGAATGAACAGTGGTGAGTATCCCTATATGTGGAACAGTACCTGAATATATGGTTCTCACAGCAACTTTGTCCAAATACAAAGTCATAGGAGCCGTGGTGATCTAAACCTACAGCAAGGCATAGGAAGTTATCTAGTTGTAATTAAATTTCTTTAGTTCAACATGTTGTCTAAGAATAAAGTTACTTCTGAGGGTTTGATGAAGATGAAACAATCTTGAACTTGATCTTGAACTTCTGAAAATTGGACTTCTTTGATCATGAACAGTTACGAACAATGCAATAATAGACTTTAAGGCGTGCTGCTATAATGCCACTTTCCTTAAGACTTATTTCACCCCCACCAATTATGGTATGCAAAGAGGGTTGTTAAAATAGTTTCATGATATAACAAAGTCAAACTTGTTTAATATTGTCTTGCACTAGTGATATTAAATCTCTAAACACCTTTGACAAATATAGGAGTATTATGTCTTAGCCAAAGTTTTTTGTAGTAAAACAATGTCTAAAAGACTTATTTTCTACTTTGAAATTGAGAGAGGATAAAAAAATTCAAAATTAATTGTTGTATATCAAGTCTAAACTTGACATCTTTATTTATAGAGAATAATTTCAAATGATGTGATCTTTTAATCAAGTGATATGATTTTTCATTTGTGTTGTTTGATTCAACAAACACAATTGTTTAACAAGATCAGAACTTTTGGAAGCCAATGGTTATGTTTCTTAACCATTTAAAGTGAAAGAATAACTTAAAGAAAAGTTTGTAACTCTTCAAGCAAAAAACTAGTCGTTGTATTCACTTTTACACTAGAGCAGTCGAATGTTTGAAAATGGCAGTCGAATGCCTTAGTGTAATTTTGAAACAGAATACAACCTCCAGGCGGGGTAGTCCACTAACTTGCTAGGGCAGTCGACTACCTTGCTAGGGCAGTCGACTTCCTTAAAGTAAATTAAAATTCAATAATGCACTTTGTATAGATAGTTGATTGCCCTTCCGGGCATTTGACTGCCCTTTTAGGGCATCTAGTTGCCCAAGTGCAATTTTGGAACAGAAAGGCTACTGCACAAGAGCAGTTGACTGCCCTATAAACTTGGTAAAAATCGGTTTAACTCGATTTTACTTAACCTGGAATCATGCCAAACATTAGTTTTAATTGTCCATTGATTAAACATCATTTTAATCAATTCTTTCATTTTATTTTGAAATTTTTCTAACACAACATTAGTGTTCTCTAGTTGATGTTTCATTTGGTGTGTGTCATACAGCTAGAATTAGAGCTCGAGAATATATCATAAGTAGATATACTATGAATTTAATTGACTTTTTGACTATGCTGCAACTTTAAAGGCTACAGTTCTAAAAGGTACTTTTAAACATGTTGTTAAGAGACCTACTCCTAACCATAAACCTAGATTTTTGAGGTTTTATGTTTGTTTTAGTGCACTGGTAGAAGGGTTTATCAAATACTGCAAATCTTTGATATGCTAGATGGACGTTTTCTCGAGTAACATTTAAACGATGAACTTTTGGTTGCTTTTGGTAAGGATCTACCCTATTTTTGAACACTTGCATTTATAGCAAGCCATGTCAGTTTTCTTTTATTACCTCAAAACTTGTAACCCAACACAAAGTTAACAAAACGCTCTTGCCTAAAACTTAGTTGTCCCATTCAAAAAACTTGTAAGAATAAGTTATCAGTTTTTGGTTGAAAAAATTTGATGGCATGGCTTGCTATAAATGCAAGTGTTGAAAAAACGGGGACAGATGCGTCTATCCTTAACATTCCTCCTGTTGGTAAAGATGCCAACATAGTATGTATCCTTTTTTTCTTCTGGCTTAAAAATTTGTATCTTGTTGCCTGGGCTATGATGCCAACAATAGTATGTATCCTTTTTTTCTTTTGGCTCAAATAATATGTATCTTGTTGCCTGGGCTATGGTGGAGGTAGAGAACAAGTTCACATGAGGATGGTTTTTGGTAAACCTTAAAACTGATCTTCAAATCATAGATGGTGTCAGATTCACCATAACGAGTAACATGCAGAAGGTAATGAACTTTAACCGTACCACCTTTTTTTTTTCATATTTTTTCCTTAAATGAGCTTTATTTTCATGTTCAATTCCTTATTATTGTTTTTCTTTTTATTTTGTTTCAAGGTAGTTTATATAAGCATAGCAACCTTTCTCCTATGACATATTTTCTTACAAAACCATCATTCATCTTTAGTTATCACAGGTTTAAGATCATAGTGATTCTGATCAAAATTTCTTTCAAGATCACTCTTTCTTTGGAGGTTTAAAATTCCTTTTATGAAAAAGCTTATAGGAAGTAGCTCATTGACTAAGTACACACTTCCTGAAACCTCACATTTCATCCTATCTTCTTCTTGAGCTCAAATAAATCAGAAAAATTGATTATTCAGGGATAAAGTACACAGAGCTAAAAGCAATGATAGCAAATAATTGATTAATATCATGGGCAGTAAAAAATCATTTATCTTTTAACATTAAAAAACTAAAAATATTATTAAACACTCCCCCATGGGTGGAGAAAGTAATAAATTTTTAATATCTTCAAAATTAAAAAAAACTAATATAATAATAAACAAAAAAAAATCCAACACTTGTGGGTAAAAGAATTCTCAATCTGCCTATTATAATGGTAGCTCCAAATTATTCAAATTAACTCATATAATAACCCATGTGAGTAGGTGATTATATGTATTATCTTAAATAGTAAAAATATCCCAAAATCACAAAAGAATTTAATTAGTTTGTTAAATTACCATGGTGGCGAAAAGCATTTAATTTCATCAATTCAATTCTAAATAAACATCATGTATCAAAATTTCTCATAATTAATCTCAACTCCATACAAAATTTTCCCGAAATATGTTTTACTAGAAACATATTAAATAATTTCAATATTCAATCAAAGAACCCCATAACAATTAAATCAATGCTTCATCAGAATCGAAAATTTCATATTATGTATTTTATGTGAAAACAAAAAATCATAAATTGAAAATAAATATTTTTGATCAAACACTCTAAAATGATATGAATCCACTTTGATATCACGTGTTAGAATTTATATTTTAACCGATCTCATACAACTAGAACTATAATAAATAAACGAAAACAAGAATAAAACCTACTTCCTACCTCTATATTTTTTATTTTGATAGTAGACACACAAGAAACTTAAAACATATCTTGTCTTTACCTCCTTCACCTAATAGAATGAACTATAGTAGACAGAGAGAGGTCCCAACCTCTCTTATTTATTCACCCTATTTGAGTCCAGTCATCATGGGCTTAACAACGTACTTTATACCAACAATGCTCAGTCCAATCACATTAATATAATATGCATACGAGATAAATATAATTTATTTGATCACTTATACAAATCAAGTTACCCAAAATTGAATTACATATTTAATTCAATTATTACTAAAACCAAAATTCTAATTAATTGAATTTCAAAATCAAAGAAAATTCCTGCATTAGAAGCTATAAACAAATTGTTTTTGAATTGTCGTCACATGGTCTACATCATAGACCCTCTTAACTCTTAGGCCAAGTCCAGTTTATTCTTGATTGTGTTCTCTGTCTGAATGTTTCAATTGTTGAATAAACACCTCAGTGCAATCTCGCAAGCATAAAATATAGCCCCATTGACTACAAAAGCTCTAGCAACAGCAGTTGCCAGCCCTCGCCATAGCACGCTATATCCCTCCTGTTTAACACTTTTGTGGAGGCAATCAATGATGCCATTGTACTTCTGTGGGTAGCTCGGTGACTAAGCCTGCAGTCGTGTCTTTACAGCGTCTAAGGGATAGCAGCAAACCCAGCTAGCAATCCCCGCTAAACCTCCTGCTATCAGCGTTGTTCTCAGGTTTGCTTGGCTACTCTTTCTGCACCCTGGGTGAAGCTGTTCTCGCATGTACTCGTACGTCCAAAAGTAGAATCCATAAGCTGGTGCATCTCTAAGGGCGGTGATGGTAAAACCCCGGTATAGTCCCCTTAAGCCTTCTGTTTTCAGTATGCTTTTAGCAACACTAATTGGCCCTGTGTGACCATTTGCTGTTTGGGAAGTTGCATGACTTGTACTTTGCAATTGCAGCTGGATTTTTACTAGTTCTACCGGACAGAACATCACGCTCTGTAGGGCCCCAGTTCCAAATCCTCCCAGAGCAACACCTTTGTAGGAAGGGGGGTCGGTGGCAGAAGCAGACGAGTCAAATGCTTTTGAAAGATTGGCGTGTATCTCGAAAAGCATTGCATTCTGCAATGCGCAAATCTTTCTGTCAGCACTATCTTTATCCAGCTTGGAAACAATAGAAAGAAAATGCAGCAAACATCAATACAAAATCAAAATGAGAAGACATGCATGCTTGTCAGATCACCCTTCCAGGGCTATACGTTTGAGCAATTAGCAGTCTAATTCCAATATAGCTGTAAGGCCCTCTTTCGATTATTTACAAACAACTGATATTTTCAATGTTTGTAATGCACGTTGTTAAATGTGTGATAAGATTACTACAAACCAAGTAAGAATGTCCGCCAATTTCTTTTCAATTTTCTGTTGCATGGAATGGCTACGCATTAACACAAGGAAGAAAACAGCTCAGTGAAATGAACTAGAGTATAACCTTTCTGAACTCTTAAAATGGAGCAGCAGGGCACAAGCACCATAGGAGAATGCTGCCATAGCTGTTAACCTTGGTGATTTTACGATGATTCGGACTAGAAAACTTTCATTTGGCGAGTTCCTTTCTGTTTTCTCTCTTTTCTTTTTGTCGATCAATAAGACTCTGTTCCTCAGTAAAAAGTTGGAGAGATTAATTCTTGTAGGCAAAGTAACTCTTTTTCTCCTAGAAAAGGAGGTACCAGTTGTTAGATGATATCGATTATCGACCGTGTTATAATTAAAATATTTGACCAGGGAGGAAACAAGATAAGATAAGGCCTCAGAAAGATCAAAATCCTTTAAAAAACTTAAAGGAATAAGGCCAAATTCCTATCATAATTTTTCAGCAGCATATACTTGTTAGCTCATATAGCTGGCTGGACAACATTATCAGGGAAGAAAAGGTAGATTATCAGAAATTGTAACATTGATAATGATGGAAAATGGCAGCAACCTTTTAAAGTATATAAAAGGCGTGTCAAGTCTAGTTCTAAGTCTCAAGCCTTAATTTGGCATGTGTCTGATAATGAGATGCCTTATTGGGAGCTCGAATAAGTTTTAGGATTTTATGTTTAAAGTCAAGGTATTATGATTTAGGATTTCATTTTAGTCTTTTAATTGTTTTAGAGTTCTAGACTAGAAAATATTGTATTTAATTTTATTAAGAGGATTAGGATATTAGAGTTTTAATAAAGAGTTTGTATCCTATTAGGATTAGGCTTGCTTGCCTATAAACAGGCTTTATACTCTCTTTAAAAGATAGAGAATAATAATTTCAGAATTTTCAGCAATGTTTTACTCTTTGGTTGTGTGACTCAACCATTTTTAGGTGTGACTCCTAAGAAACCCTAGGTGAGACTCCTAGGCTTTTATTCTTTACTGTTTTAGTAGCATAATTAGCCCCAATTCACATCCTAAACCCTAATAAATTCAAATTTAACTCAAATCTGTCTTACATCATATAAGCTATAGCTTATAGACACCATATGAGGCCAAATTCTTAAACGATGACTTTACCAAATATCAAAGCCTAGTCACCATCCCCCGCTTGTAATAGAGTGTGATTAATACCAAGAAAAAACAAAGTGACATCAGTGGCAGCAACAAATGTCTAATAAGCCAAACTACGATCTTCAACAGCATTATGTCACGTCCCGTGCGCAAGTCCAAGGCCTGATGGACGAGTGCAGGCCAAACTAGGTCCCAGTTGAGGTGATGAGAGGCTGGAGGACCAAACCAAGGCAACCCAAGGTAGTAGGAGTGATGTGGGTGCTGGCTAGAAGGTGTGCGTGGAGATAGGCACACAGGTGTGCAAGATAGACGCTGGTTGGGCGAGCCAGTCAGGTATGTGAGGTCTCAGAAGTCAGGCGAGCAGATCAGGTGGGCGAGAAGCTAACCAGGTGAGCCGGACAAGTGGGCAAGACACTAACTAGGTGAGCCAGTCAGGCGGGCGAGGCCCCAGATGCAGGTGAAGGAAAGCGCATCAGGCAGGTAGGCGTGCGGAAGGAGCAAGCGAGTGCCAGGATGGGCGAGCAGGCTCAGGTGAGACTCGTGAGGCCCCAAGTGCGCGTCCAGATGCGGGCCTTGAGCAGAAAGGCTTGGAACCCACTCGGCTTAGTGCACGCACTAGCAGGCCTCGGTCCAGTTCGACTCCAGTGGCTTCCAGTTGGCCTCAGTGCGTGCCAGAGAAGCAAGAAAGGTTCCCAAAGCAGTCTGCCAACCACAGACTTGGCCAAACCACCTCCACACAGCTGTATGAGGGCTTGTCTATATAAAGGGGTGTCTTCCCCACATTTGTACATACTTAGACACACTTGAGTGTTGAGTGAGGCTTAGGGGAGAGTCTCCATTTGTGGGTGAGGGAGAGAACTGAGCGATAGGTTGAGGCCCTTGTGCGTGTCTCCTAAGCAAGGCTGGGTGTGTCCAACCGAGATAATTGAGGCCATAGGCTGAGCCTCTATATTGTAAGCATCTCCTGTACATTGTTGAGTTGAGTGAATACAAGTGTACAGTTCCCCACATCTATTTGTTGATTGTGTGTGTGCTTCGTGTCTGCTAGCTTGTTGGCTTGTGTGCTTGGTTGTATGCTGCAGGGTGTTGAGATTTTCACTGTGCAAAGCATCTTGGGTAGGAGTAGGCTGACTTAGGGACATGAGACGCTAGTTTCCTGCCTAAGGCCGCAAGGTTGCTGGGCTCAGTGTTTCAAATAGCGGCCGCTATCTCGCGGTAGCGGCAGTGGCCGCCATCGCTATTGAGGGAATAGCGGATGTGATTATGAATCACATCCATAGCGGCCGTTAGGAAACGTCGTAACGGCGGATGGCAGCGATAATGGTCCGTTATCGCCGCTATCCATCATTTTGTCCTAAATTAGAGTTAAAAAAAAAACCAAACCAGAACACAACAAACACAGAAACGGAATCAACACGCAACTCAAAAACAGAACCAACACACAACTCAGAAATAGAACCAACACACAACTCAGGTAAGTGAGTATTATATAAAAGCAAATTTAAAATTTTTACTTTTAAAACTTAGATCTAGATCCGAGAAAGGGAGGATTTGTGGACTGAGGGGCGAGCGTGACGGTGGCGAGGGCAACCTTGAGGCAGAGTGGGAGGCATGGGTGGCTGTTCGCTATCGCAAAACTGGTAGGTGGTGGCGGTGGCGGTAGCTCTTGACTGAGAAACGTGAGTCGTGACTCGTGAGGCTGCGACGGCTGAAGGCTGAGGCAGTGAGGTGTTGAGGAATCGAAGGATGAGGAGTGAGGAGTGAAGACTCAGATTGAGGGCTGATGGCTGGTGGGGGATATGCATGCTTAGCAATTTGTCTTGGATCATCTTAGATCTGAGTTCCTGTTTCCTTTGCCAATTGATTTTTGTCGTTTGGGGTTGAGGGGAGAAGACTTCGTTTGGGTGAGGGGGGAGGGTTTGCTTTGCCGGTTGGGTAACTTGGGTTACTTTTGATTTTTTTTAAATATATATTCTTTTAATATGTATGTTGTAATTTGTGATAGGTTTTAAATATTTAATAATTTTTTGTGTAACATTAAATGTTTACAGATTAATATTAGTTAATCTCATAAATTATGATAAAAAATATTAGGTAATTTGAATGAAAAAAAAAAGATAATGTTGAATTTAGATTATTGATTTAATTTTTTAGAGTAAAACTTGTAGTGAAATTAAATATATGGTATTAAATATTTTATGGGTTACATATGGTATTAAATATTTTTATAACTTAAGAAAATAATTAATATTAAAAATTTGATATTGAAATATAAATGCGATTATTTAAGTTAATTGATTGTGGCAAATTAATATAAAATTTTTAATTTTTTATATTCTTTTAATTGTAATTGTAATTATGTTCTTGTAATTTTTTAAATATGAATGTTTTATTATAGTTCAAAAAATTATGAATAACTTTTTTTCACTTAAATAATAAACTTAAGGTATTATAAATTACTTTACAAATTATAAAATAAGACTTTACATGATTATAAATACAATTATTATACTTTATATAAAATTATGCGAAAAAAAATTCACGACCGCCGCTATGTTCGCAACTGTGATAAACGCAACACGACCGAAAACGCAGCCGCGACCGTAATTTGAAACAATGGCTAGGCTAAAGCCCTGGTACGTGACAATTACTTAAGCGCCACCTTCAATAAACATTAAACAATAATTAGAGGAATTTTTAGGAGACCAAAAAAGATTGATGGGTTCACTTGGTTAAGAACATTTCATTAGATAGATCCTGATAAGGTTCTAAGGACCCTCCATGTGATCCATTTGAATGCACTTTTAAACAAAAAAAAATTACTAGTAAGATATCTTAGACTCAAAGCATCAAAAAATCACACCTAACCTGAGATCCATAAAATGAAAATAGATTGGAAAAATTGATTGAATTGTTAATTTAATCGTATACATAAACACACATCCAGGAACTTTAAAACTAGATATATCATGCTTTCTACGTAATGTAAAATCATTTACATACCTTCCGCTGTAGGCGTTAGCGAAGAAGAAGAAGCCATCGTTGCAATCTCTGTAGCAGTAAACAGAAGTAAACAGATTTCTCTCTCTTGCTCTGTTTTTCTTTCGTTTTACAGTGTGGATGGAAAACACCGTACGTTCTTTTGAGAGAGAGAGAGAGGACCTGTTTTAATTTAATTAAAGAACTACCACACCCAATCATGTCCATCATGTGAGTGGATGTGATTCCTAAAATTAAGAGATAGTAGCCCATTAAAAGTAACTTCCTTAGATTTTTAATTGAGCCACACAATGATAAACGTGGGTTTATCTTACATTCTCTCACTTGGCTCGATTAAAATCTTTATAATGAAAGTTACTTTATTATCTCCCATCATAATACCATAATATAAAAACTGTTCGGTATGAGTTATGGCGGTCATGTTCTAATTTGTAAAACACTCCCTTCCATATACTACAACACCTACAATTTATTATATTAGGTCCTTAGATTATCATTATACTATAATTTCATAATGGTCCACAATAATGACTTGTTAAGTCTTTCCTGTCAACATCAAACAATAATATATACATAGCATCATAGAACAGGAAAACATAATAGTGTCGGAAACATATTAAGGAACTCAAAGTGTCACTACAAAACATCACTACAATCAAGACCCATCCTAAAAACATGTTCCTTAAATAACTTGGGTTGTAAACCCTTCGTTAATGGGTCAGCAATCATGAGATCAGTACTAATATGCTGAATGGACACTGTTTGTTTCTGAACCTCCTCTTTAACAGCAAAATACTTCAATTCCATATGCTTGGCACCTCTAGAGTATTTGTCGTTCTTAGAGAAGAATACTGCTGCGGAGTTATCACAATAAATTTTCAACGGCTTGGTAATGGTGTCGACAACCCCAAGTCCTGAAATAAAGCTCCGCATCCATAATGCATGAATTGTAGCTTCAAAGCAAGCAACAAATTCTGCTTCCATTGTGGATGAAGCAGTGATAGTCTGTTTTGCACTTTTCCATGAAACTGCTCCTTCAGCTAAAAGAAACAGATAACCAAAAGTGGACTTTCTGCTGTCAAGACATCCGACAAAATCTGAATCCGTGTATCTGACTACCTCCAGTTGATCGGATCTCTTATATGTGAGCATGTAATTCTTTATTCCTTGAAGGTACCTCAAAACTTTCTTTACAGCCTTCCAATGATCAATTCCAGGATAACTTTGATACCTGCCTAATATTCCGACCACAAAACTTATATCCGGTCTAGTACAGGTTTGCAAGTATATTAAGCTTCCAACAACAGAGGCATAAGGAATTGATTCCATTTCCTTTCGTTCCAATTCATTCTTTGGACACTGCATGAGACTAAATTTATCACCCTTCTGAATGGGAACAACCTCGGGTGAACATTTGCTCATATTAAACTTTTCGAGAATTTTGTTGATATATACTTTCTAAGATAGGCCTAGTATTCCTTATGATCTTTTCCGAAATATTTCTATTCCAATCACATAAGAAGCCTCTCCCATATCTTTCATTTTAAAATTCTCAAAGAGAAAATCTTTAGTTTCACGCGGTATACTTAAATCATTTGCTGCAAGCAAAATATCATCAACATATAAGACTAAAAATCTAGACTTAGTCCCACTGATCTTTTGGTATATACAACGATCTACAATATTTTCCTTAAAACCAAAAGATGTAATAATGGTATTAAACTTAATATACCACTGTCTAGAAGCCTGTTTTAGTCCATATATTGACTTCTTAAGTTTACATACCATTTGACCTTTACTTCCTATGGAAAAACCTTTAGGTTGATCCATATAAACTTCCTCCTCTAAATCCCTATTCAGAAAAGTAGTTTTCACATCCATTTGGTGTAACTCCAGATCATATTGAGCCACCATTGCCATAATTATTCTTCATGAATCTTTCTTAGATACAGGAGAGAATGTTTCTGTATAATCAATGCCATCTTTCTGAGTATAACCCTTTGCAACAAGTCTGGCTTTATAATGTTCCACCTTACCTTTTGAGTCACGTTTGGTCTTGAAGACCCATTTACAACCGACTCTTTTACATCCTTCAGGCAGTTGAACGAGATCCCAAACTTTATTTTGTTCCATGGATTTTAGCTCTTCCTTCATGGCATCAATCTATGTAGCAGATTCTGAACTTTCTATGGCTTGTGAAAAAGTAACTGGATCTTTATTAATGCCTAGATGAAAGTCTGATTCCTGTAAATAAATCACATAATCATCCGAAATAACTGATCTCTTTTCCCTTTGAGATCTTCTTAATGTTATTCCTTGTGATTCATTTGTATTCGATGTTCCTTCATTAGATCGAATATCAGATCCTTGATCATTATAGGATCCGACATCTGTCTGTGGAAGTGTTTCATCATCCAAATGTTGATCAACATTGTTGTCCCTTTCCATAAATGTCGGATCAACATTAATGTCAATTGTGGATTTTGGATCAATAGTGGATAAAGGAACATTTATCCTTATCTCATTTATTTCCACAATTTGACGTTCTACACTCCCACTGACTTCAGCATCCTCCAGGAATTTAGCATTACCAGTTTCAATTATTCTTGGACTATGGGTTGGACAATAGAACACATATCCTTTGGATTTCTCAAGATAACCAATAAAGTATCCACTTACAGTTCTAGAATCCAACTTTTCTCCTGTGGATCATACACTCTTGCTTCCGCTGGGCAACCCCAAACAAGTAGGTGTCTTAAACTTGGTTTCCTTCCCATCCACAATTCAAAAGGTGTCTTTTGAACCGCTTTGGATGGAACTCTATTCAATAAATAAGCAACGGTTTTTAGTGCATGCAGCTACAAGGATTTAGGTAAGGAGGTATTACTCATCATACTCCTAACCATGTCCATTAAGGTCCGATTTTGCCTTTCTGCTACACCATTTTGTTTAGGTGCACCTGGCATAGTATACTGTGCACATATGCCACGTTTTTCGAGGACTTTAGCAAATGGACCAGGACATTGTCCTGATTCATCATATTTTCCATAGTATTCACCACCTCTATCAGATCTTATGATTTTCACTTTTCTATCCAATTGTCTCTCAACCTTATTTAGGAAAATTTTTAGAACATTTACAGATTGAGATTTTTCCTTAAGTAGATAGATATATCCATAACGTGAATAATTATCAATGAAAGTGATGAAATACTTTTCTCCGTTAAAGGATGGAACATCAAAAGGCCCACATATATCAGTGTGTATTATTTCAAGAAGCTGTGTGCTTCTTGTGGCTCCTTTCTTGGTATGTTTGGTTTGCTTTCCTTTTATGCAATCCAAACAAGTTCCAAGATCAGTAAAATTCAAATTTTGTAAAATCTCATTCTTTACCAATCTTTCTATCCTTTCTTTGGATATATGACCCAAACGTTTATGCCACAAATAAGCAGAATTTTCATTAAGCATGCTACGTTTTGAACCAACACTATTATGTGTGACATGTAAAGATTCAGCAAAAACATTATCAAGTTTTATTCTATATAAACCATCAATACGAAAATCTGGTCCATAAAGAATGAGTCTTTATATAGATTAAAATTCCAGAACAGAAATTAACATAAAAACCACAATTGTCCAATTTTCCTAAAGAAACAAGGTTTCTAGAAATTGAAGGTACATAGAGTGTATCATAAAGGTCCAACTGATATCCAGTGTCTAAGACCAATCTGTAAGTCCCTATGCCTTCAACAGGAGCCTTCATGTGGTTCCCCATAAACAGAAAATCATTTCTTGGATTTGTGGTTCAGATCGTAAGGAATCCCTGTATAGAATTGGTAACATGAGTTGTAGCACCAGAATCAAGCCACCAAGTATTGTTAGGAACTTCACTTAAATTTGATTCAAAACATACAAAAGTATTAAAAATACCTTTCTTTTCGAACCAAGCTTTTCGTTTATGACAGTCTTTCTGATAGTGCCCAACTTTCTTACAAAAGTGGCACTTTTCTGTCTTCTGTTCCTTCTTTTCAGTCTGAGAATTATTAGCAGACCATTTCTTCTTAAACTTTTTGGCTTTGAATCCCTTCATAGCTCCTTTTCCTACTAGGTTAGCAGAGTGACTCTTTTGACTCTTGAGTCTTGCTTCCTCTTATACAAGCCTACTGGCCAATTCATTAACATTCCACTTATCCTTTATAGTGTTGTAGTTAATTTGAAAAGGCCCATATTCAGGAGGCAAAGAGTTCAGAATAAACTGAACTAAAAAGAATTCCTCTACTACCAAACCCAAAGTCTTAATCCTTGCAGCAATGTTCGTTATCTCGATGATATGTTGTTGCATGCTTATCGACCCATTGAACTTCATAGTCGTAAGCTCAGCCATTAAAGTACCAACGAGTGACTTGTCCATAGAACGGAACCTTTCTTCCACAAAACTTTTATATTCCTTAGCACTCTCAGTTTGTGGAATCGTAGTCTTAACGTTGTTAGCAATTGTCATTCGCAGAAACTTTAAGCATAATCTGTTGCTTCTTTCCCATGCAGCATAATGTGACTTCTCTGCCTCACTACTTGTATCCTTAATAGCAGCAGGTTTTTCATGAATGAGAGCTAAGTCAAGATCCAAAACCCCTAAGTGGAAATCAACTTGCTCTCGCCATTCTAAGAAGTTCATGCCATTAAACACAACAACAGATGATGCATGCGAATTAATTGCGATAACTGCAAACATAACAAATAGAGCTCACATTTAATTATAATGAATCAGTAAAATAAACAATAAGATATATAGTAGGTCTCCTTTGGGTAGATACTACAATATACATGCATTAATAAACATAACATAAATATAAAGTAAAATACCTTTTGGTAAATTTTACAACATATTTTCTTTAAATGAGTTAAATATATAAACTTTAATGGGTAAATAAATATTTAAAAAATTAAACATGTCTTTGATCTTTGGATTATTAACATATTCAACCAAAATATTAATTTACCTCCCATAATATCATTAATTTACAAAATAATAATTTACCTTTGGGTAAATTTTTTTAAGTTCTAGTAATTAATGAAAACCCTTTTTTCTTTTCTTTTTTTTTAACTCATTACTTTTAGATCAAAACTTTAGGATCTAATTGAATATTAATATATTTTTCATACACATTAAACTTTAATTTGTTCGCTAAACACTTAATATACAAAATTATATACATTATCGAAAATTTAACATAGCAGCCGAAAATATGGATAATCATAAGATATTTATTGAAATTCATGTAATCACTCATAATAAATCATACAAAATGCAAGATTACTCAACAAAATTAATTTCCAAACAGAATTGTAAAATTAAAGAAATACGGTATCATCCTCATTAATCAACACTATTATCATTAATTAACAGAATTGTTCCAACAAAATGTTTTTACTTGCTCAAACAGAAATGATTCCACAACCTTCATACATACAAATTTACTGTTTGAACTATTAAGGTTATAAGTGCTACTATTCTGTTTGAAACTACTGCTTTTTTTTTATTTAATCATCACGTCATCATCAATAGCTCATCACTATCATCATCATTGCCAACACCCATTAGCCTTGATGGTTACGTGTCTGTGTAACAACTTTAGTAATTAACTCAAATTTCGGCTTTTCTTCCTCCTTTTTTTTTTTTATAACAACCATCTCATCATCATAATTAATATATATAGGTGTATAAAATTGGTAAAACTTTTCTGTAGCTTGACGTTAAATATATATGTATAAAACTTTTACTTGTAACAATTATATTGTGTATATATATATATATATATATATATATATATATATATATATTATATGCCAAACATAGCTCACGACACACAGAAAATAAAACAGGAGAAAAATCATGATGACTACCACCGAAACAAGAACAAGCTTTCTCTAAACACCCCTAATTTGGTACACATGATTATTGTAGACACTTCATTTTGTCCGGAATAATAAACCTATTTAATCATATATTTGAATTTGTTAAAAATATTAGAAATAAAAAAAAAGAAAAAATCGGTATTTTAAAATAATAATAATAATAATAATAACATAAAAAGAAAATAAATAAATAAATTCATAAAAATAGGTGTTCGCCAGCCTTGAGGTTGCCAGTTCGCCGATTGGTGTTTGCTAGCTTGAGGTCGCCAGTTCGCCCATCGGTGTTCGCCATCCTTGAGGTCGCCAGTTCATCCATCTGTGTTCGCCAGCCTTGTGGTCGCTAGAGCCCTGCTGTCTCACCAACTTCACTGACACCGACTGTGTAAAGCAATCATAATCTCTTCATCTTAGAGATTTGATCCGCTTTTGTTGACTAAGGAATTCATAAAAAGCTGCTCGAGGAAAAGAAAAAAGAAAGAAAGAACAATGTCAACAACACCGGCGTGAAGGCTGTCAGAAAGCCACCCTAAGCTTAGCTCTGCTATCCTCGCCGACCTTTAGACAAACCTCATTTGGAGTGAAAGTCTCCTAAAAATGAATTTGCTCCGATTTTATTGACTAAAAGTTGCCCGGAAAACATGAAGAAGAAAGGAAAATCATTACGAGATCCTCTGCAACTCTACATCCACATGGAAAACCAAGAATGTCAAGCATGCATTTAAGAATGCTCAGGAAAAACCAGCAGAACAGGGGATTATAGTCCCTGGTTTCAAAGATTTCGTTTGATTTTTCTTGACTAAAAATGCTTATAAATAGTTTAAAGGAGATCAGAGATAGGGGGACAGAAAAAAAAAGAGGGAAGAACACAGAAACACAGAGGAGAAACACAGAAACAGAGGAGAAACACAGAAAAACGGAGAGACAGAGAGAAAAGAAAGAAAGATATACAGAGACAAGAAAATATTGAGAGAGACAGAGAAAAAGAGAGAACTCGATCTCAATTTCAGTTCTGGTGTGATTGGGATGGTGACTGGAGCAGCATATAGGAAGTGTGGACGACGGTGAGTAGTACCTTCGTTTGTTACTGGGAAGAAGAAAATGTGGTAGCAAGAGACGACCTTTGTTCAACTAGCGGCGAGGAGAGCCTAAATAAAGAGAATTGAAAGGCGAGCTCGATAAAACTTACACGAGTCAAACATTGTAAGTATACTCTACATTCCTTATTTAAGAAATTTTAAATAAATCTCGTGTCTAGCTAAATATACCTCGCCCACATCTTATTCGCCATCCTTGCGGGTGAGCTCACTACACTAGTTCAATTGTATGGGTGAACTCACTACGCATCAGTCCACATGTATGGGCGATTTATAGTGGTCAGGCGATCCTGTTAGGAGCTAGTTCAATTTTTTTATGGCGAACTATGTGGGCGGGCAATCTCATCATGCATCCAACTATGGTGCAAGCCTACTGAGTGGCGAGCTCTCCATGCTCTATTTGTATAGGGCAAGCTCTTATAGGTAACTTGTGTTTGGCAAGCCGTTTCACGGGTGAGTTATTAAGAAGAGTGATGGTTCGGGCGGGCGAGTAGATTAAAAATAAGTTTTTTTAAAAAATAATAATAATAAAAATAATTTTAATTTTCCAAATTTCCAATAGAGCTCTTATGAATAAATTGATTTTTGAGCTATAAGAGGGCGAGCTCTTGCTAGCAAGTTGATGTGTGGCGAGTTGTACAAAATGATTTATGAGGGCGAGTTCCTGCTAGCAAGTTGATGCTTGGCAAGTCAGAAAAGGGTGACATCTCGTGTATGGCGAGCTGTTCTGGGCAAATTAGTTGGTTAAAAATAAATCTATAATTATAAATAATTTTTCAAATTTCACCGAAATGTTGGAAAATTTGGAATAAAAATTCTTTACATTCGATCAAAGTGTTGAAGGGTGTAGAGAAAATTTTCACAAGAACTAACTTTTTGGGGGTGAGCTGTTAAGTTATAAAAATTTGATTTTTTTTAAAAAAACGATTTTGTTTGGGCGGGCGAGTAGAAATCTTAGGAAAAAGGTCAATGCCTGGCGAATTAGTAAAAGGCGACATCTCGTGCATGACGAGCTGTTTGGGCGGGCGAATAGATTAAAAATAAATGCCTGGCGAATTGGTAAAAGGTGACATCTCGTGCATGGCGAGCTGTTCGGGCGGGCGAGTAGATTAAAAATAAATCTTTAGGAAAAAGGTAATAAAAAATAATAATAATAATTTCCAAATAGAGTTCTCACGAGCAAGTTAATTGGTGCATGGCAAGCTGTTAAGTGGCGAGCTCTAGTATAAAAGTTATTTGTGTGAGACGAACTGTTCCAGGTGAGCTAGTAAATTGAAAATAAATCTATGATTATAAAAAAATAAAAATAATTTTTTCAAATTTCACCAAAGTGTTGGAAAAATTTGGAATAAAAATTAATAATTCCAATTCTCTACATTCGATCAAAGTGTTGAAGGATGTAGGAATTTGCCTAATTCAAGAATAAATTATTATGATAATGAATGATCTTTTAATAAAAATGTATATTTTTCATAATAGTAGTAAATGAAAACCTAACCGATGACGAAATTTCAGAATTTCGCAAGTGTGCGATATTTAGAAAATTCTTAAGTGAAAAGGTATTTCTTCTAAATTTGACCAAAGTGTTGGAAAATTTAGGGAAAATAATTTCAATATTAAAGATTTTCGTTATAATTTCAATAAATTTTACAAGAGAATTAAAAATATAAAACCGACAACGGAGCCTCTTCACAAGGATGAGTGTGTCCTGTGAATACTCTTGAGGTAACAAATTTTCCTTGGGAATTCGATCAAAGTGTTGGAGAATATCCTAAGGAAAAGAAAATTTAATTAAGAATAAAAGATCATTTAAATCAAGATTGTTAAAAAAAAAACATGATTAATTGCTACTGTCCATTGGACGGGCGTTGTGGGGGTGCTAATACCTTCCTCACACGTAACCGTACTCCCGAACCCAAATTTTTGGAACATAGATCAATGCACTCATCCTTAGTTTTAAATAGGTGACCAATCACACCCGGTTAAAATTGATTGGTGGTGACTCCAGAACCTTACGTCTAGTGATTAGATTCCCGGACTAAAATCGTTACGACAGCTTGGCGACTCCGCTGGGGAATTTGAGAGTCGAACCAGTAATTAATCATGTGACGTTTTAAGCCTTGGTTTAATGGTCTTAATTGGTGATAATGTTGTTTGCTTTTGAATTTTATTAATTGTGTTATTTTTTTATACTTGATATATTATCGTTCATGAATTATTGGGGTATCTAGGATGAGGGTTATATATGTTCCTTCACACACACAATAAGTGCATTTGCATGCATAAGCTCTAAGTCCCGAGCTCTATCCTCTGTAGGAGGGAGTGAGTAGCTACATTCTCGTGAGGTAGTAACCTCCGCATGGACTAGCGAATAACTCCCACTCAAATTGAACCCTTTCCGTTTGAGCCTGATGGACGAGGATTGGGGTGCCTTACTAGTCCTATATGGACATCAGTGAGGAACAATTTGAGAACCTATTAGCCAAATGATAAAACCTGAACCATGCATATAGAAAAACCTAAGGTACCGACCTTAAGTTAGAATTATGCCAAAACCTTTAAGAAACTGAAGTTAGAAACACATGAAGGAGAGTGGTATTCACATGTATGGGTGTTCATTTTCTTTTTGAAAATAATATATACTTTACATACTTTAATTCATTTCATATGCACTCATGTTAATAGATATTGTCACGAGAAGTAGTTGCTGCATGGCTAACTCTACATCCATGGAAAGTCAACCATCTCTCAAGTCCCTAGAGGAACCTTGCATCAGTCTAAAAACTAGATCAGAAGTAGCTCAGCATAAGAATGGAGACTGTTTGCCAGCAAATTACATGTCTACTCTCCCAGAAAAAGTCTACCTCGACCCTAGGCAGAACAATTTAGAAGACTTGGGAAATATTTGGAAACAATGGGATTACCCAATGAGGGAAACTTTCCAAAGGAAATATGGGCACCTAGCACTCCTCTTGCCAGTGGTCATTGATAGCCAGATCCTCAAAGCCATGATACAGTTCTGGGACCCTTCTTTTAGGTGCTTTGTCTTTAATGAAGTGGACATGGTACCAACAATAGAGGAGTACTCTGCATTGCTTTGTTTTAATATCTCAAAGACGAATCAAGATAAAGTTTACTGGAAAAACAAGAAGACCGGCTATCGTAAAAAGCTTGCCATGATGATGGGATTAGAGGTACAAGTCATTGATGCTCAAATAAGAACTAAAGGTGAAAATACTTGTTTTCCTTGGACTTTCTTACGAGATGTCATCTGCAAGCATCTTGAGGATGACCAGGGTATGAGATTGTTTGCCTTAGCCCTCTATGGTATGGTGGTATTCCCGAAGGTCATAGGTAGCATTGATGTCGCTATAGTAGACTTCTTTGAACAAGTCGAACATAATGTCAATCCTACCCCAGCAATCTTAGCTGAAACTATCAGATCCTTAAGTTTTTGTCGACGAAAAGGAGAAGGACGCTTCATTGGATGTGCACAACTATTAACTATTTGGGCAAAAAGTCATTTTGAATGCAACGGGGGCAAGTTTTGTAAGCCGTTCATGTCTTTTCGGGCCCCTATTAAGGAGTTTTGTGAGAATAGTTGGCCTCAGCAAAAAAACTAGAGACGAGTGGGTACCATTCTTCCAAAGCCTCACTAGTAGTGGGTTAATATGGAGTGCTCTTTGGATGCTATTTGATTCAGTGTTATATAGTTGCGGAGATGAATTCTGGGTACCTCTCTTGGGTTTATGGGGAGCAGTTAGCTACTCTCCTGTCATGGTGAGGCGTCAGTTTGGATATGAGCAGTTTGTCCCAGCAACCTTCGACCTTAATAAAATAGAGTTCTCATACACAGAGGCCGATGCATCAATGAAGATTGCAAAAGCTATTCAAGCATGGAAGCATACCAATAGGTTGGATGGAGGGAGACGTACTAATATTTCATCCCCAGAATACTTCGTGTGGCATGCAAGGCGAGGAAAGGATGTGGTCATTCCTCAAGTGAGCATACCCACTTGTCCCATGAAACCGGTGTTTCAAGATCCAGTAATAGAGATAGAAAGGGCAAAGCGAAAACTTCAAGAAGAGAAAAACAAGCTGGAATGTGAAAACAAAAGACTCAAGCATGAGATGCAAAGTAATTCAGAGCATTGGAGCAAGAGGATCCAAGAAGAGCGCAATGAATGGAGGACACTATTAAAGGATATGAATAGTACAATCTCATCCACCACTGCTGAATTAGGTCGTATACAAAGGGAAAATGAACAACTCCAAGCAAAGAGTCAAAACAATCTTGAGTACAAGCAACTTGAAAGTGAAAGGGCCCATATGCAAGCGCAAATGCAAATAATGGGAAAAGCGCTATCAGAATCTCAAAGCCATGTCATAACACTCCAAGAAGAAGTTGACGACTTGCGAGTCTTGGCTGATGAACGCGAAGAATGGATACGTGCTCATTTTTTGCAACAACAGCATCTGAAGCATTTATTCGAGCAAATTAGCATGGCTGCCAGAAAAGCTGAGGAAATGGAGGAAAGGGTGCGAGACCTAAAGCCAGGAGTGAGTCCAATTACTGAGCATGGTCATCGTTTGTCAGAATTCCTAGATGAAGCACAGGACCATTATCTGCAGGTTATGAGCTTCTTGAGGAAACCAAGGGCTTAGAGATTAGACTTTTCATGGATGTAGTTTGGACTTTTGTTGTAAAATAACTTCTAAAGTCTAATAAAAGAACCTTTTGTTAGTTATGTGGCAAATACTTCCCCATTTCATTCATTCATGCATTCTTTAGTAAAACATTAGCATGCATAAAGGACTTTGTTTAAAAACTAAAATAAACATGCCCTAATTCCAGAAGTTTTGGGTAATAAAGGTGTAAAGATAGCTCAACTAGCGAGAATTGCTCATCATCCATACAACACTCGTCTACAATCTAGGAATATGGAAAACGAACAACAAATGAGGATAGACAGAATGGAGAAAGCACAAGAAGAAATGAGAGGGAAAATAGTTGAGATGCAAGAAGATATGAGGAAGCAAATGGTTGAAATGATGGAATTAATGAGAGGGATGACCAAAGGCAAAAATGTGGAGGAAACTTCTACAGCTAGAGAAGATGTGCATAATCAAGGAGATGGGCAAGAGGAGCCATTGTACCCTCCAGGATTTACCCCAACACATGTTCAACCTGGCCAAGAAGGCTACCAACGAGTGATGCCGCCCCAGGGTGGTCGGCCTTATGCTTTTAGTGGGGTAAACCCACCAATGTGCCAATCTAATCAAGGGCAACTGGGATCAGGCCTTGGAGGCAATCCTACAGATGGTCGACCTTATGCTTTTAGTGGGGTAAACCCACCAATGGGCCAATCTAACCAAGGGCAACTGGGATCAGGCCCTGGAGGCAATCCTGCAGATCCTATTTTTGTTCCAAATCTTGATGACCCTAGTGAACAAGAAAAATTGAGAAAGGCAATCCCCGAAGTTGGTTCTGGAGTGGGAATAGAACATAAATATGACCTCCTAGAAGAAAGGCTTAGAGCAGTAGAAGGAAAGGACACATTTGGTAGAATTGATGCAGGAGAACTCAGCCTAGTGACTGACCTAGTGTTCCCCCCAAAATTTAAGACTCCTGACTTTGAAAAGTATGGTGGAACAACATGTCCATCAGCCCACATCACAATGTTCGTTCAAAAGATGGCAGGGTATACTCACAATGATAAGTTGTTGATCCATTGTTTTCAGGACAGCCTTATTGGATCCGCTGCAAGGTGGTATGTCCAGTTAGATAGGAACCATATACATTCATGGAAAGATCTCGCTAGGGCATTTATGGCTCAGTATCAGCATGTGGTGGATACAGCTCCCGATAGGATGACACTCCAAAATATGGAAAAGAAAGCCAGTGAACCTTTCAAAGAATACGCCCGGCGATGGAGAGATGTAGCTTCTCAAGTGCAACCACCTATTACTGAAAAGGAGACAACTATGTTGTTTATTAGTACCCTCCAGGAACCCTATTATGGTAAGTTGATTAGAAGTGCCACAAAAAGTTTTGCCGACATGGTAATCTCTGGGGAAATGATTGAAAATGCCATAAAGAATGGTAAGATAGAGGTACCCGATAGTGGAGGATCCAAGAAGGGTGCTACATTCAAAAGAAAAGAAGGTGATGTCCACGCTATGACTGTTGGAGGCCAATCGCCTAGAAACCCTACCCCCTATTCTCCTTATCCAATTTATCCACCTTATTACCCACCTGCAAATAATGTCACAGTAGGACCATACACATACCAATCAATTTCAAGACCAACATATACCCCCAATTATCGGCCGAGAGCTCCCAATTCACCAATCACATCCACATTAGCTCAACGACCTCCACTTGCCAACCAGCTAGATGACAATCAGAGAAGGCAAAAATCCAGTCGAGATAGGCAACATTTTGATCCAATTCCTATGACCTACACAGACCTTTTGCCTCAATTAATCGAAAACCACTTCCTTGCACCAGTTTATATAGAACCTCTTAAACCTCCCTACCCTGCGTGGTATGATTCAAATGCCCACTGTGATTATCACTACGGGATTACAGGTCATTCAACAGAAAATTGCACTGCTTTGAAACACAAAGTTCAAACTCTTATTAAGGCAAGAATATTGAATTTTGGGAAGAAGGGATAACCAAGTGTAAATAAAAACCCACTCCCCGATCATGAGGAGGGTAAAGTAAATGCCATAATTGAAGAGGTAGATCGTTGGGTCAAGAAAAATGTTTATGAGGTGAAAACGCCAATGAAGGTGGTGTTCGACGCAATGGTCAAAGCAAAACTAATCCAGATAGATGGTGAAAAGATGCCTAAAGAAGGAAAATTTTGTGAGTTCCACAAGAGAGTAGAGCATGAAATCCAAAATTGTCAAGAGTTTTGCCAAAAGGTGCAAGACTTGATGGACGAGGGTATTGCAGAATTTTACGAAGAAGTGGAAATAGAATCAGTCAATGTCATCGGAAAAGAAACAGGTCCCGTTCGGTGGAAACCATTGACTATCTATTATGAGGATAAGAATGAGCCTATAATTGATTCCAAGCCTAAATTTCAACTGCCAAAAATAACCATTGAGGTTCCAAGTCCTTTTCCATACAAGGATAGTCAAGCAATCCCATGGAACTACAATTGCAATATCGCTACTCAAGGGTCAGTCAGTATCCCTTTGGCCACCTTAACAAGCATTACAGCTGCAGTGGATATAACGGCACAGGAGGAATCACCCGAAGTGGGAGATGTTACACGCCTGAAATGTTGAAGAAAATTCAAAAAGGAAAGGCTAAAGAGGGAGAAGATGAAGAAAATAATAGAGAAATCCCTTTCGAGGGTGAAGAAAAAGAACTTCGGGAGCAACAAAGCAAACCAGTGTCTGAAAAAGAAGCTTCAGAGTTCTTGAAATTCATCAAGCACAGTGAGTTCAATATAGTAGATTAGTTGAATCATACGCCAGCGTGCATCACTCTGCTTTCTCTATTACTGAATTCAGAACCCTGCCAGGAAGCTCTTCTACGAGTGCTCAATTAAGCATATGTACCTCATGATGTGTCAGTAGAAAAGATTGATCGACTTGTTGGAAATATCGTGGCAGACAATTTTATATCCTTCAGTGATGACAAAATCTCGCCTGATGGGAGAGGAAATTACAAAGCCTTGCATATTACTACCACTTGCAAAGACTACATCCTACCTAGAGTCCTAATCGACAATGGCTCAGCTCTAAATGTTATGCCTCTAGGAACTCTGTCCAAATTACCTGTGGATGAGTCGCACATGAGGAAAAGTCATATGGTAGTAAAAGCATTCGATGGTATACGTCGAGGAGTAACAGGGACCATAGAAATTTCAATTCAAATTGGCCCTAGTATCTACAATGTGGAATTTCAAGTCATGGACATTAACCCTGCATATAATTGCCTTCTTGGGCGTCCATGGATACATTCAGCTGGAGCAGTCCCCTCGACTTTACACCAAATAGTCAAATTTATAATAGATGGAAAAGTGGTAGGTGTAGTTGGAGAAGAAGATATGATTGCTAGAGTTTCCTCCAGTGCCCCATATATCGAGGTGAATGAGAATGCACCAGAATGTTCTTTCAGGTCCTTGGAATTTGTAAATGCCACATACATAGGAGAAGGATCTAAGATACCAATGCCACAGTTGTCCAACACCACAATGTCGGGAATTCAACAGACTGTTGGGAAAGGGTGTTATGCTGGAGCAGGATTAGGAAAGAACTTGCAAGGGATAAAACGAGCTTTGACAACAAAGGTGAAGGATGATAGATTTGGTCTTGGCTACAAGCCAACTGGACTAGAGAGGAGAAAGTTTTTGGAAAAGAAAAGGGAAAGAAGAATGGCTAGATTTAAAGGGGTCGATGAGGAAAATGAGCCGATGGTGTTTCCTCCTCTAGAGGATGTCTTTCATTCTGTAGGATACATTTATCCAGACCTAGTAAAGGCTAACAAAGATGAGCTTGTTAAGACGTTCGAGAATTTGTCTATCCAGATGGTAAACACAAATAACGAAGACGTCCCAAGAAGTTCGGAAGTACGCCCTTGCCCGCCAGGCTTTCAGCTGAGGAACTGGCATTACATCGATCTTCCTGTTATCACTAAATCTCTGCCAAAGTAATTCAATAAGTAAAACCTGATCACCCCTGCCCAAGCATATCAAGGTCTCTTATGTAGGGCCATTTATATTTCAATAAAATCTGGCCTTTTGTCATACCTTTTTCCATGTGAATTCTTTCATTTGCATCTTTTCTGCCCATGCATATTCAAGTCCATTTACATTTTGCCAACTTTTGTCCCATATGCAGGTACCCAAACAATGAATATGAAGGCCATTGTGATGATATTCTGAAACCTGATTTTGAAAGAACTGTTTGTGCTGGTGAATTTAAAGAAGAAGAGGGTATTGATGATGATACATTGCCTTCTGAACTTACAAGACTGGTGGAACAAGAAGAAAAGCAAATTATACCCCATCAAGAACCCATTGAGACCTTAAATTTGGGGAGTGACGAAGTAAGAAAAGAGGTTAAAATCGGCACATTTCTATCATCGTCCATAAGGAAAGAGCTGATAAGCTTACTCCATGAGTATGTCGATGTGTTCGCATGGTCGTATCAGGACATGCCGGGTCTGAAGTCTGATATTGTGGTTCATAAGCTACCAGTAAGACCAGAATGCAAGCCAATTCAGCAAAAGTTGAGGAGAATGAAGCCTGAAATGTTGCTAAAAATCAAAGAAGAAGTCAAGAAGCAGTTTGATGCGGGATTCTTAGAGGTGGCAAAATACCCTGAATGGGTAGCAAACATCGTTCCAGTTCCTAAAAAAGATGGAAAGGTGCGAATGTGCGTGGATTATCGTGATCTAAATAGGGCCAGTCCGAAAGACAATTTTTCCCTGCCACATATTGATACCCTAGTCGATAACACAGCTGGACATTCTTTATTTTCTTTTATGGATGGTTTCTCGGGTTATAATCAAATCAAAATGGCGCCTGAGGATATGGAAAAGACCACTTTTGTGACTATGTGGGGAACATTTTGTTACAAGGTCATGCCATTTGGGTTGAAAAATGCCGGTGCAACTTACCAGAGAGCCATGGTAACCTTGTTTCATGACATGATGCATAAGGAGATAGAAGTCTATGTTGATGATATGATCGCGAAATCCCAAAAAGAAGAAAACCATGTTGCCAACCTTAAAAGGTTATTTGAAAGGTTGAGAAAATTCCAACTTAAGCTCAACCCAGCCAAATGTACTTTCGGAGTGACATCAGGGAAGCTATTGGGATTTATAGTCAGTGAACGAGGTATAGAAGTGGATCCCGATAAGATACATGCCATCCAGAATTTATCACCGCCTCGTACCCAAAAGGAAGTAAGAGGATTCTTAGGAAGATTGAATTACATCGCACGCTTCATCTCCCAACTCACTGCTAAGTGTGATCCAATCTTCAAACTCCTCCGAAAACGGGACCCGGGAGAATGGAATGACGAGTGCCAAATAGCATTCGATAAGGTTAAAGAGTACCTTTCGAATCCTCCGGTGTTGGTGCCACCTGTGCCAGAGAGACCCCTCATCTTGTATGTAACAGTGTATGAAAATTCCATGGGATGTGTGATGGGGCAACATGATGAAACTGGGAGAAAAGAGCGGGCTATCTACTATTTAAGCAAGAAGTTCACTGACTATGAAGCCAGATATTCTTCATTGGAGAAGATGTGTTGCGCTTTGGCTTAGATAGCTCGTAGATTAAGACAGTACATGCTTTATCATACTACATGGCTAATTTCAAAATTGGACCCTATTAAGTACATCTTCGAGAAACCTTCGTTGTCCGGGAAGATAGCAAGGTGGCAAGTGTTGCTTTCTGAGTATGACATTGTTTATATGACTCAAAAGGCCATTAAGGGTAGTACAATTGCTGATTTCCTCGCAGATCAAGCTGAAAAAGAGTATGACCCAATGAATTTTGACTTCCCTGATGAAGATTTAATGGCCATATCACAAGAAAATCTTGAAGGTACCGCGAAAGAACTCGTTTGGAAAATGTACTTTGATGGGGCATCTAATGCTTTCGGGCATGGTATTGGGGCAGTTTTAGTGTCTCCTGAGGGAGATTGTTGTCCATTCACTGCAAAATTGGATTTCGACTGCACTAATAACATGGCAGAATACGAGGCCTGTATCATGGGGCTCCAAGCTGCAATCAACAAGGGTGTTAAGGTACTGGAAGTATATGGAGATTCAGCCTTAGTAATTTATCAATTGCGAGGTGAATGGGAAACAAGAGATTCAAAATTGGTCTAGTATTGTGAATTTGTGACCGATCTAGTTAAACATTTCAAGAAAATTTGTTTTAAGCATTTGCCTCGAGAAGACAACCAAATGGCTGACACATTGGCTACTTTGGTTGCAATGTTCAAAGTAAATACAGGCGCTAAAATTTGTCCCATCAAGATGAGCATACATGGCTCACCAGCACATTGCTCAAATGTAGAAGAAGAGATAGATGGGAAACCATGGTATCATGATATATTGCAATACATAAAGCATCACCAATATCCAGAAGGGGCATCAGAAAATGACAAAAGGACTTTGAGAAGAATGGCCATGGAATTCTTCCTTGATGGTGAAATTTTGTACAAAAAGGGGAAAGATCAAGTATTGCTAAGGTGTGTGGATGCTATAGAGGCCAAGAGGATACTCAAAGAAATTCATGAAGGGATTTGTGGATCTCATGCAAATGGTCACATGATGGCTCGACAAATTATGAGGGCTGGATATTATTGGATGACAATGGAAAGTGATTGCATCAACTTTGCTCGAAGTTGTCATAAATGTCAAATATATGCCAGTAAGATAAATACCCTTCCCACATCTTTACAGGTCATGACAACTCCTTGGCCATTTTCTACATGGGGAATGGATGTGATTGGACCAATTACCCCTAAAGCTTCAAATGGACATCGCTTCATTTTGGTAATGATTGATTACTTCACAAAATGGGTGGAAGCAGCATCTTATGCCAGTGTGACAAAGTCTGTAGTGTGCAAGTTTTTCAAGAAAGAGATAATTTACCGGTATGAGCTACCAGAAAGGATCATTTCAGAGAATGCTCTGAATTTCAACAATAAGTTGATTGAGGAAGCATGTGCCCAATTTCATATTAAGCATCACAATTCGGCGCCTTATCGTCCAAAAATGAATGGAGCTGTCGAAGCTGCAAATAAAAATCTCAAGAAGATCATTCAGAAGATGACAGATACATACAAAGATTGGCATGAGAAGTTGCCTTTTGCTCTGCACGCTTACCGTACATCGGTTCGCACGTCCACAGGAGCCACCCCGTTTTCATTAGTATATGGGATGGAGGCAGTTTTGCCTATTGAAGTGGAAATCCCTTCTTTGCGTGTCCTTATGGAAGTTGAATTGGACGAAGCTGAATGGGTCCGAGCCCGGTATGAGCAATTGAACCTTATTGTGGAAAAAAGGCTCAAAGCGTTATGTCATGGGCAATTGTATCAGAAGAGGATGATGCGAGCACATGACAAGAAGGTTCGTCCCAGAAATTTTCGAGAAGGGGATTTGGTTTTGAAAAAGATTCTACCCAATATCCCTGACCTGAGGGGCAAATGGACTCCAAATTGGGAAGGCCCTTTTGTAGTAAGAAAAGCATTCTCAGGAGGGGCATTGATTTTGGCAGAAATGGACGGAAGAGACCTTCCTAATCCAATAAATGATGATGCAGTAAAGAAGTATTATGCATAAAAAAACAAAAAAAATAAAAAAAAGAAGAAAAGAAAAGAAATATATATATATAAGGAGGGGTTCAAAGCGAAAACCCAAAAGGGCGATTTGAACCCAAATGGGAATGTTTGAGTTGAAAACCTGAAAACAGGCAACTTAGACAGAAAGCAATGGTGCATGAGGTTGGTAGCCAAATATCTCACATGCTCATAAGCAAAGAGGGGCAGAGTTCAGTCTGAGGTATTCTCTGAAGCTTAAAGCCATCGGCTAGACAGTGAAGTCAAAAGAAGGTTTTTGGATTAATTCATAATGATCAGAAGAATTATTGTAAGGGCATCCTTTTGTGGAACTTTGATCAACCATTTCATTGTATCTGTTTAAATTGCCTTTCATTTGAATAAGAACACATTCCTCTTTTGTTGTCTTAACTTAACACTCATTTTCTCTTACCCATCTTTTGAAAGAAATTCACAATTGCAGTATGTCTCATAGTCCACTTACTTTTCGAATTACTTAAAAGAGATTTAACAATAACAAGAGTGAGATGTAAATGAGGAAAAATATGATGGTTACAGCTGAATGATGATTAAAGAAAGTTTGAGATTAAGTGATGAGACCTAGCTGGCATAACACAGGATTAAGAATGTATGAATGCAAAGGTTGAAGGTCATCTTGGGAGAATGATGAAAAGAAAAGGAAAAGAAGAGAAAGGAAAAAGGGCATAAGATTGTGAAACTCGAAATTAAAATTTATCTCATAATAGGTGTTGCATCCCTTTAAGAAACATACACATTTTATATACACATCCCCAAAAATTGTGCAATACATCTCATTAATCATTTGTGACATCATCCTTATGAGAATATTTGCATCACAATAATGCAATAGTACATGCGAATAAAAACCCCTTGGGTAGGATTTGGGTATATAACTAGCCAGACATAGAGTTACCTTTAGATAGGAAAAAGGTTAAACTATGATCAATCAAGAACATTCTACGAATATCCTTTATTTTTCAAAGTCGTGAGCCTCTTGAAAGAGAGGAGCCCAGTTTATTTTCAAAAGTCGTGAGCCTCTTGAAAGAGAGGAGCCCAATTTATTTTTAAAAGTCGTAAGCCTCTTGAAAAAGAGGAGCCTAATTTACTTTCAAAAGTCGTGTGCCTCTTCAAAGAGAGAAGCCCAATTTATTTTTCAAAGTCGTGTGCCTCTTGAAAGAGAGGAGCCCAATTTATTTTCAAAAGTTGTGAGCCTATTGAAAGAGAGGAGCCCAATTTATTTTCAAAAGTCGTGAGCCTCTTGAAAGAGAGGAGCCCAGTTTATTTTCAAAAGTCGTGAGCCTCTTGAAAGAGAGGAGCCCAGTTTAGTTTCCAAAAGTCGTGAGCCTCTTGAAAGAGAGGAGCCCAATTTATTTTTTTAAAGTCATTCGCCTCTTGAGAGGAGCCAAATTAAAGTGAAGAGCTTTTTGGTAGGAAAAAGATTGTTAAACTTAAAGAAAAGAAAAGTAGGCCATGAGTCGGACAAAATTGTTGTCTATTATCTTTGCCTTATTCTTGATTCTCAGCAATGCGCAAAGAGGGGCAGTTGTAGACACTTAATTTTGACCGGAATAATAAACCTATTTAATCATATATTTGAATTTGTTAAAAATATTAGAAATAAAAAAAAGAAAAAATCGGTATTTTAAAAAAAATAATAATAATAATAACATAAAAAGAAAATAAATAAATAAATTCATAAAAATAGGTGTTCGCCAGCCTTAAGGTTGCCAGTTCGCCGATTGGTGTTTGCCAGCTTGAGGTCGCCAGTTCGCCCATCGGTGTTCGCCATCCTTGAGGTCGCCAGTTCACCCATCTGTGTTCGCCAGCCTTGTGGTCGCTAGAGCCCTGCTGTCTCACCAACTTCACTGACACCGACTGTGTAAAGCAATCATAATCTCTTCATCTTAGAGATTTGATCCGCTTTTGTTGACTAAGGAATTCATAAAAAGCTGCTCGAGGAAAAGAAAAAAGAAAGAAAGAACAATGTCAACAACACCGGCGTGAGGGCTGTCAGAAAGCCACCCTAAGCTTAGCTCTGCTATCCTCGCCGACCTTTAGACAAACCTCATTTGGAGTGAAAGTCTCCTGAAAATTAATTTGCTCCGATTTTATTGACTAAAAGTTGCCCGAAAAACATGAAGAAGAAAGGAAAATCATTACGAGATCCTCTGCAACTCTACATCCACATGGAAAACCAAGAATGTCAAGCATGCATTTAAGAATGCTCAGGAAAAACCAGCAGAACAATGGATTATAGTCCCTGGTTTCAAAGATTTCGTTTGATTTTTCTTGACTAAAAATGCTTATAAATAGTTTAAAGGAGATCAAAGATAGGGGGACAGAAAAAAAAAGAGGGAAGAACACAGAAACACAGAGGAGAAACACAGAAATATAGAGGAGAAACACAGAAAAACGGAGAGACAGAGAGAAAAGAAAGAAAGATATACAGAGACAAGAAAATATTGAGAGAGACAGAGAAAAAGAGAGAACTCGATCTCAATTTCAGTTCTGGTGTGATTGGGATGGTGACTGGAGCAGCATATAGGAAGTGTGGACGACGGTGAGCAGTACCTTCGTTTGTTACTGGGAAGAAGAAAATGTGGTAGCAAGAGACGACCTTTGTTCAACTAGCGGCGAGGAGAGCCTAAATAAAGAGAATTGAAAGGCGAGCTCGATAAAACTTACACGAGTCAAACACTGTAAGTATACTCTACATTCTTTATTTAAGAAATTTTAAATAAATCTCGTGTCTAGCTAAATATACCTTGCCCACATCTTATTCGCCATCCTTGCGGGCGAGCTCACTACACTAGTTCAATTGTATGGGTGAACTCACTACGCATCAGTCCACATGTATGGGTGATTTATAGTGGTCAGGCGATCCTGTTAGGAGCTAGTTCAATTTTTTTTATGGCGAACTATGTGGGCGGGCGATCTCATCATGCGTCCAACTATGGTGCAAGCCTACTGAGTGGCGAGCTCTCCATGCTCTATTTGTATAGGGCGAGCTCTTATAGGTAACTTGTGTTTGGCGAGCCGTTTCACGAGTGAGTTATTAAGAAGAGTGATGGTTCGGGCAGGCGAGTAGATTAAAAATAAGTTTTTTAAAAAAATAATAATAACAAAAATAATTTTAATTTTCCAAATTTCCAATAGAGCTCTTATGAATAAATTGATTTTTGAGCTATAAGAGGGCGAGCTCTTGCTAGCAAGTTGATGTGTGGCGAGTTGTACAAAATGATTTATGAGGGCGAGTTCCTGCCAGCAAGTTGATGCTTGGCAAGTCAGAAAAGGGTGACATCTCGTGTATGGCGAGCTGTTCTGGGCGAATTAGTTGGTTAAAAATAAATCTATAATTATAAATAATTTTTCAAATTTCACCGAGATGTTGGAAAATTTGGAATAAAAATTCTTTACATTCGATCAAAGTGTTGAAGGGTGTAGAGAAAATTTTCACAAGAACTAACTTTTTGGGAGCGAGCTGTTAAGTTATAAAATTTTGATTTTTTTTAAAAAAACGATTTTGTTTTGGCGGGCGAGTAGAAATCTTAGGAAAAAGGTCAATGCCTGGCGAATTAGTAAAAGGCGACATCTCGTGCATGACGAGCTGTTTGGGCGGGCGAATAGATTAAAAATAAATGCCTGGCGAATTGGTAAAAGGCGACATCTCGTGCATGGCGAGCTGTTCGGGCGGGCGAGTAGATTAAAAATAAATCTTTAGGAAAAAGGTAATAAAAAATAATAATAATTTCCAAATAGAGTTCTCACGAGCAAGTTAATTGGTGCATGGCAAGCTGTTAAGTGGCGAGCTCTAGTATAAAAGTTATTTGTGTGAGACGAACTGTTCCAGGTGAGCTAGTAAATTGAAAATAAATCTATGATTATAAAAAAATAAAAATAATTTTTTCAAATTTCACCAAAGTGTTGGAAAAATTTGGAATAAAAATTAATAATTCCAATTCTCTACATTCGATCAAAGTGTTGAAGGATGTAGGAATTTGCCTAATTCAAGAATAAATTATTATGATAATGAATGATCTTTTAATAAAAATGTATATTTTTCATAATAGTAGTAAATGAAAACCTAACCGATGACGAAATTTCAAAATTTCACAAGTGTGCGATATTTAGAAAATTCTTAAGTGAAAAGGTATTTCTTCTAAATTTGACCAAAGTGTTGGAAAATTTAGGGAAAATAATTTCAATATTAAAGATTTTCGTTATAATTTCAATAAATTTTACAAGAGAATTAAAAATATAAAACCGACGACGGAGCCTCTTCACAAGAATGAGTGTCCTATGAATACTCTTGAGGTAACAAATTTTCCTTGGGAATTCGATCAAAGTGTTGGAGAATATCCTAAGGAAAAGAAATTTAATTAAGAATAAAAGATCATTTAAATCAAGATTGTTAAAAATAAAACATGATTAATTGGTACCGTCCATTGGACGGGCGTTGTGGGGGTGCTAATACCTTCCTCACACGTAACCGTACTCCCAAACCCAAATTTTTGGAACATAGATCAATGCACTCATCCTTAGTTTTAAATAGGTGACCAATCACACCCAGGTTAAAATTGATTGGTGGCGACTCTAGAACCTTACGTCTAGCGATTAGATTCCCGGACTAAAATCGTTACGACAATTATCTTTCTCTCTGTCCAATAGGCAAACAAAAAAAAACAGTAGTTTATGCCATTAAATTGTGCCTTTCAAATTGAACAAAAAATTATACATACTCTTAAGATTTTTTTTTTTAATTTCAAATAAGTAAAAGAGGACAGAAAACTTTCATAGAATATATCTAGTTTAGAATAACCAAGCTCGGATACCACCAGTTAATTTAATCGTATACATAAACATACATCCATGAACTTTAAAACTAGATATCTCATGCTTTCTACGTAATGTAAAATCATTTACATACCTTTGTCCGCTGTAGGCGTTAGTAAAGAAGAAGAAGTCATCGTTGCAATCTCTGTAGCAGTAAGCAGAAGTAAACAAATTTCTCTCTCTTGCTCTATTTTTTTTTTTCGTTTTACAGTGTGAATGGAAAACACCGTACGTTCTTTTGAGAGAGAGAGAGAGAGACCTGTTTTAATTTAATTAAAAAACTACCACACCCAATCATGTCCATCATGTGAGTGGATGTGATTCCTAAAATTAAGAGATACTGGCCCATTAAAAGTAACTTCCTTAGATTTTTAATTGAGCCACACAATGATAAACGTGGGTTTATCTTACATGAATCACCAACGGTAATTAGCAAAATGAACAGAAGAGAAAAGAACCTGGAAGGTGGCCAATGCTAATGGTGCACCCATGCCTCTATAGAGTGCAGAAGGTCCTTCCGTGGCGACAACCCGGCGTAGGATGCTAAGGGCAGAACCTGAATTCGAGCTTTGTTGTCGAATTCTGAGCGTGTCAAGTGGATAACTAGAGATGATACCAGCAATGCCACCAACCCTCCAGCCACAAACTCTCTTCCCCCGCTACTTGCAAGAAACTCTGGCCAGAAACCCATTATGCTCCAAATCTTCTTATCCAGAACAACAGAAATATGAAGGTTTCTTGTTTATATCCAAAACCCCAACTCTTTTTCCTTTCCTTCTTTTACACACAAGCAGTTTGAACAGGACACATGTAGTCTTTTTCTCTTGCATGCCTTTAAATCTTCTTTCTCCTTTCCTGCTCAAACTATGAACAGAATTTTATCCTTTCTTAAGAAAAATCTTAAAAAGACCTTAACTTACGATAAAGAATTTTATTCTTTGTAAGTACATTTATGATAAACAACTGTATATAAAAGGAGGCTCACTAGGGTTCGTTCCTTACGTGCTTAAAAGAAAAATTTTCATGTGACCCACATAAAAGAAAAAATTACCATATCCTCTAAAAATAATAATAAAATTAAAAAATATGAGATGTATCCTGAATGAAAAAGTACTTCGAATATTACTGCATATTGATTGTACAGGAAGCCCATCGTAAAAAACTGAGACGCAATATATTAATAAAGGTAACATCAACCATTTAAAAGGGCAAAGGTGATGTTTATAGCAGGTAAAAGAACTGGCTTAAAGCTTTGGTATAGATGCTTAAAGCTTTGGTATAGATGCCTTTCATCCTTGAACTTAAAGCTTTGCAGCAGATGCCTTTCGTCGTTGAACTTAAAGCTTTGTAGCAGATGCCTCTCATCCTTGAACTTAAAGCCTTGCAGCAGATGCCTTTCGTCCTTGAACTTAAAGCTTTGTAGCAGATGCCTCTCATCCTTGAACTTAAAGCTTTGCAGCAGATGCCTTTCGTTAGATGCCTTTCGTCCTTGAACTTAAAGCTTTGTAGCAGATGCCTCTCGTCCTTGAACTTAAAGCTTTGTCCCAGGCAAAGCTGATGTTTATAGCAGGTAAAAGAATGGGCTTAAATCTTTGGTATCCAACTACTGCAGCAGATGCCTCTCATCCTTGAAATTAATGCTTTGGAGTAGATGCCTCTCATCCTTGAACTTAAAGCTTCGTCCCGGTCAAAGCTGATCTTTATGGCAGGTAAAAGAATGGGCTTAAAGCTTTGGTATCCAACTATTGCAGTAGATGCCTCTCATCCTTGAACTTAATGCTTTGTCCGCACACTTTGAAAAGCCTCGAAATGGAATGGTGTTTGGGTTGTTTTAACTTTAAAAGTAAAATAAAAAAATAAAATAAAAAAAAGAAGAAAAAAGAGTAATGGTAACATTTAAAGTTCAATGTAATATATCAAACGGTTTTTCTAAGCATATAATTTTCTAGTTGATTTTTTGAACTGTGTTCTGAATTGAGTGATTTCTGATCTACATGTGAAAATGTTTTCTGAACGAGTGAGCTATTGAACTATTTATTGAATTGATTTCTAAATTGTCTACAAAATAATTTACTGAATAATAAACTAAATGATTTATCGGATATTTTACTGAACCATATGATAACAATTCCTTACTGTTGAGTATTGTTACCAAAGATTTTGAAAGGTTTTTATATTGATTTGATATGCATGAATTTCTTCTTTGTAAAGTTTTCAGAGATTCCCTATAATCGGATTTAGGAATCAGGACAAGTGAAGTGTTCTAAAGCATCCTTCCATACTCAATTTGGTACTTCAACCGATTATAGTATTCTTTTCGTTAGGGTGCCCAATACTATTTTAATACTGACTATATATATTTTAAAATATGTTCTTGACGTATGTATGTAGATATGCATAGTATCAGTTCTTATATATATGTTTTTTACTAGGATTTATAGCTCACCACCCTTACTCACCATCTCAAATTGTTCATCGGTATACGTGGCGACCATAGCTTCAAGGTTAGTCAAAAAAGATTTCTAGAAGATTAAGGTATAGAGTAAACAGGTATATGATTTTTATTTGGGGTATAGAGGTGGTGCATTTGGGGTCTCAGTGAATGGGAAGTGATTTTTATTTTGGGAATCTTAGGGCTTTAAATATGAGGATGCTATCGTGGAGCATTAGTGGTTTTTTTGGTGATGTAAAAATGAATGGGTTCCGAAGTAAAATCAATGAGTTTTGATTTGAGATGGTGCATGTTATAGAGAAAAAGAGGGAGTTGTAGATTGAAAGGCAGATTGAGAGAGTTTGGCTTGCTAGGGAGTTTGAGTGGGTCTTTAGTCTAGATGTTGAGAACTCGGGAGGTCTTTTGTGTATTTGGGAGTGTGATGGTTGGAAGGAGCTTGGATTGTATGGATTCAACCTCAGTTTCTTCAAAAAATCGTGGAACCTGCTAAAGAAGGATTTGTTCGAGTTCATGATTGATTTCTTCAAGAACTCCAATATTGTAACATCTCGTTACCACATTTTTCACGTATTTCCATACAACTTTACCGGTTGGGCTATCTGCGATGCTATTAACATTCAACAGTAACAGTGATAAATGATAAACATTTATCTACTAATTATGGAATATGAAATTTCTTTTCATTATTCCTTACATTTGACATCCCCTATTAACGTTTATTTCACTAAGGTAGTACTGTATACATATGTCTGAAATGTAAAAGAGAAGAGACTGTACCTGTCACATTTAACGTGCCATGCCTCAGTGCTTTGAGCATAGCTATACCCATCTGAGAGCTAATTCTCTTAACTCCATGTACTTCTTATCTGTGGAGTTAAAACAAAAGGGGTGAGCGATTCATACGCTCAGTAAAGGAAACATATGCTGCTTTAAATAAAGCAAAACTATATATCACAACGCATTTATTCTTTTCTTAACAATAACCCAGTAGAAAAGACAGTGGGTATATAATAAACAACTCTCTTAAAACACCAGTCAAATCACTAGCTAAACAATTTACTTTAAAATGTAGTAAACACTATATAGGATTTCAACAAATCCTCACAGTAAACAGAAATTGGTAAGTTGAGACTAGGCAACAAATAAATCATGCTATCATCGTTCCCCCTCCCCCTTGCGAGAACGGAATCTGCCGCTTTTGGGGTGCACCCGTAGGCCATCGCCCCTTACAGCTATCTCAAATCTATGGCCATAATCTATAGTGGTCCTCGGGTTTACTTGCCAAGTGACCTCGAGACCGCTGATGACTTGGCGGGTCCATCAGCCCTGTGACGCCCTGAGGTGCACTCGTTGGTCCATTGACCCGAGCCACCGCCCCAGGTAGGTCACGCAATAGTAACGTATGAACTCAGGGCCTAAAGTCTCAAAAATAACTTTTATATCTCATGAAAACCTTTAAGGGCTTATCTCACCTACATTATCATTTACTCAAATGATTTAATTCCCGAAAAGGTTTTAGGTTTTTTGTTTACAAAACACTTTGAAAACTTTCCAAAATTCTCAACTTTTAAAACCTGTCCGCCCATGGTCAGCTCGCCCGTTATGGCTTGCCCATGGAAGCTCGCCCATGGCGGAGAACATGTGTTCGCCCACCCAACTTTGCCCTTTAAATCGACAAGCAAAACTGACTCGCCCTCAGTGGCTCGCCCATTAGTCAACTCACCCAAAAGGTTTCATATTTCTATTTTGAAAATATTAAAACGTCTTATTTTTTCGTATAAGAAATTACACTTTAAAACTGTTCGCTAGAGTCAGCTCGCCCTTCACGGCTCGCCCCTGACTAACTCGACAAGACGGTGAATTAGTATTCGCCCGCCACTTAGCTTTTCAAAACAGAAGTATGTCTCATTAATAGCGGTTCGCCCGCCTTATATTTAAAACAAGGGCCGCCGCCCAAACACATTAAAAAGGGTTCGCCCAACTATGGCTTACCCAGATTTCTCTTTAAAACAAGGGCACTTGCCCAATTCTCATAAAAGAGAGCTCGCCACATGGCTCACCCGAGTTTTTGCCTAGAACAAAGATACTCGCCCGCCTTGATACGTTCGCCCAACAAAACAACATATGGCAGTTTGTAGCTCGCCCGAGATCAAAACAATTTATTAAATAAATACATGCCATAAACTAAAAATAATTTCTAAATATTTTTATAATATTTCTACTCCACAAGGCATGTATTTTACTTCACATATATCTCCCTTACCTGGTTTAACGAAGCTTCGCTTCACCCTACTTCCTGCTCGCCAATAGCCATTTCTAATTATCGGCTGCAAATAATTATAAATTCTATTAATATTTCTTTTTATATAACTTGGCGAGATTGAGATAAATCAAATGACTACTCGCCCAACAGAGCTCTAACTAGCACAACCGAGCTCGCCATTCAATAAATATTTTACACGTGGAAGCTCGCCCGCCAGTCAACTCACGAAGCCTTCATTGGCTTAATTGTGGGAGTTCGCCCACAATTCTACTCGCCCAATGCCTTATGCATTTGAGCTCGCCCATTAATTCACTTCACTAGAATTGGGCGTTCTCGCCCTTTGAATACAGACTTTACCTTGGCGAGTTCCTTATTATCTACTCACCTCATTGGCGGTTACAATTTTTAACATGGGCGATCACTATAGTCGCCATTGTCGTCACTTATTCCTTTATTTTCCTTGTTTCCATATTCTCTAAAGATCTAACTAAAACAAGGTTGTGTTCTATGTTGTAAACATATAAGTCTACCATTGAATATCAAAAACACCTCAGAAATATGAAACTCACCTCAATCAACTGCACTTCCAGAACAGATTGCTTTCCATCTCATGTTGGCCTTCCTTTGCTTATTCTTTTAGCTCATCCAACTAAGGAGGAAAGGTTTGCAAGGTGGTTTACATGTTTAGCCAACTAATTGATGAAATATAGTAAATCAGGCATGGTAGAAATGAGAGAAATCATAACATAAACTGGCAGTTGCATAGCTCTCGTGAAGAAGATGAAGTTTGCCAAAATGAGTTTTCCTCCAGCATTTCCTCTTATATAGCCATGCTAAACCAATCCAAAGCTTCCGCATGTCCCTTATCCTGTTTCTTTCATCATTTCCATGTCTTTCATGCATTTAACGCATGAAAAAAAAGCTACAGCACAAGTGGCGTGAAAGTCTGCCTTCCACACTCCTTTTTCTGCTTCTATTGACCTTGTTTTACTTCTCAACCAACAAGGTTAATTCCTTACTGACTTCAACATCTTCTCCATTAATTGTTTTCAATCGTATAACTTACAAAGTCAATTTTGGCTGCAATATTCACGTGCTGATTCCAGTTCCAATTCGCCCATTAAATCTGAAATCTCAGTTCGCCAACACCAATTTCAGTTTGCCAACATACGATGTGGTGATTTGTGAGCTGACTTCCTTTACTTGGCTATCACAATTTATAGCCCTAATCGCCCACTTGCTATCATATGGGAGATCACCAGTTCACGCCCATTTGGGCGACCATCCCCAAATAACTTGCTGGCGAACTCCACTATTCGCCCACGCCATCGTCCAACTCACCATCACCTATGGCGATTGTCATCTTGCTCGCCCATTGGCGAGCTACCCTCTTACTCGTCCATAGAGGATTTCACTTAATTTGCTCTGTTCTCATCTCAAGTTAAGGAGCTTTTCAACTAAATGGAAATCAATACTCTCTATTTATTTAATTTTCATTATCACTTTTATGAAATTAGACTCTACAGTAGTGTAGAATCAGATCTTACAAACATTGAATTAGTCTCATTTTGCAGATCAGTTGACAACCTTAGAATTGGTGCTGCTTGGAATTCCTGGTAAATTGAAATTCAACGTGGATGGTCCATCAGGTTGGCTGGATGGGGAGATTATTTTTCTTATTAAGATGAGATCGTTGAATATCGAGTGGTTGTCTCTTGCTCTTTTTGGCTTTTTTTCTGAGTTTGGCGTTGGCTTTGTTTCGTCTGTATTTCCCTGTTTCTATTGCAGTTTTTTGGCTGCATTACATTAATAAACTCCACCTTTCTTGGTTGAGCAAAAAAAAATAAAAAAAACAAGTATATGATAAGTGTTATCTTTTTTTGTATTCAGACAGTGTACGCACAGCCAATGTATTTATAATTTAGGATGTATCATATAGTTTAATGTCAAAAAATGTCAAAATGGAGCTGTGGTATGTATTTGAATTGAGTTGATATAAATAGAAATACAAATTGTGATGTCATGACTTATATTTTGATATTTTGTTTATTAAGCATTGATTAATATTTTATGCTTTAAAGATTGATTGGTAATCGAAAGTTATAAAGTGAATTTACATTGATACTGAATATAAATCTAATAGTAATGAATTTTTAAATAAGAATAATAATATCAAAAAAAATAAGTTCAAAATTTCACGTTTTCAAACGTGACAACGTAAGCTAGTTAATGTAAACTATCAGGCACCAAATATACGGAACTAAATTGAAGCCACAGAAGTGAGAAAGAAGGGTTTGACTGAATTCTGCAAAAAATATGATGATGTTTATTATGGGAAAAATAATACAGCAGCTGCAATGACAGATCAGATTTTAAGTTACCACAAGAAATGAAATTAATTAAAGGATAAGATATACAAATAATCATAAGGATGCCTATATTAAATTCGAAACCCTCGTGTCAGTAGTGGGAATATAAACTTACGAGCGTTTGACAGAGGAAGAGGCGGTGTTGGTGCCTTGGTCGGATGGCTTAACCGGTGTCGGTGCAGCTGCCGTGGGAGAGAGGGAAATGCAAGGAGAGGAGGGTGGCAGGTGGCTACAATTAGGAAAAATTAAATAATCGTTTGGTATCGTTGTCAATTTTATGTTTTATGTTTTTGAAAATTTTGTTTTTGTTTTGTTTAGAAATTTTGAAAACAGAAAATATATTTGGTGAACTAATGTTGTTTTATAATTTTAAAAACTGAAAACATAAAACATGTTTGGCATCTAATAAGTTGAAATATATATATACATATATTATTTGATATAATTTATTTTTAATTTTATAATATCTTAATGTTGAACATTAAATATTTTTTATTAAAATTATATAATTTCAATATATTATTAATAATATGCTACTTTATTGTTAATTAAGAGTTAATTGAAGGACGATATCGAACAATCTGATAAAAGACGATATGGGTTGAAGGAAATATGAAAAAATTAAGAGTTAGTTGAAGGAAAAGTGAAGAACCAAGAGAGAAATGGAGAAGCTGCAAGAAGAAGCAATGGGGAAAAGAAACAAGAAAGAAAAAGATGTTGTAGGGACATGGTTTTGTTTTAGCCAAAAAAAAAGATTAAATATGTTGCTTAAATGATTCGAATGTGAGATTTCATTAAAGAGTTACTGTTTATTCCGTGTTTTGTGAGAAAACATGTTTTCAAATGTTTTGGAAATGGTAGAAAACATAAAAAATGTGTTTCCAATAATTTTGGAATTTTTGTTGTCAATTTTTAAAATTATAAAACAGAATCAGCTTATCAAACACAATTTGTGTTTTTTGTTACAAAATTTTGAAAACAAAAACATAAAACAAAATTGAAACCAAACAAAACCTAAGTAGAAGATTGGCTACAGGAGCCCTAGCAAAGAAATAGGCCAATGTGACCGAAAAATAAAAAGCAAGAGGACCGGCCTTTTTTTCACTTTCCGTCACTAAAGTCCCAAATTTCAATTTCAAAGTTAGTTTCAATTTAACACTAGCGGCATTAGTCCGCTTCTTTTGGATGCGAGTGTCTTGTGTGTGTGTGTTTTTTTTTTAAGTTATTTAATGGGTGTGTGTATATATATATATATATATATATATATATATATATATATATATATATATATATATATATATATATATATATATATGTCAATTTCTTATAGGTTTTAATTTTGTTATTAGTATCTATATAATATTTTGAAATATTAACAAACAAAGAAAATTATAAATTTTGTTGTTTATAATCCGTAAGACTATAACTACACCTGTCATATATAGGCATAGTCATATGCAAAAATATAATAGTATTTTTTATCATAATTTTTTATGGATAATTATTTCATACACCGACGATGAAATTTTTTTATTCTATAAGAGGTATTAGGATCATGACATATGTCTTATAAAATATTAAAAATAAAAAATAAATAAAATAATACATATGTCATGATTTTAATCTTGTTTGTGAAGTAAAAAACTCCATTAGCAGTGTATGAAATAATTACCTATTTTTTATTTAGTTTCTTGCTTAAAAAATGATAAAGATCATAATTACGGATGTTAGAATCAAATTGAACATAATATCAGATTAAAGTTTTGAATCTCAAGTTGTTATTTCATTTATTAAGTCTTTTTAGGTCAATGTCAAAATAATAAATTTTTTTTAAATTATTGTATATTATATAAATATTTTTACATTATTATATGAACCATTTTCCATATCATTTAAAAACATAAAAAAAATATTTAGCTTATGATTTTTTTTGACTTTTTAGTATTTTGAGTCCTTGCCAATTGTTATAGTTAGAAATTTATTTTTTAATATTATAACTTTTTTTAAAAATAATTTGTGTTTACCTTTAAAATATCAAAACTATTTTATTATGTAAAATTTTTAAAAATGGCTGCAAAAATAGAGATTTTGTAACAACTATTTTAGTCGTTATATAAAATATGAAGACAATTATATTTTAACAAAATTTTAAAATGTTAAGAAAATTTTAGTTTGATAACGACTATAAAAACTAATTGCAAATCTGATAACATTTCAAAACGACTTTTTTTGTCATTATGAACATAATATAGATATTGTCACAATATTTTTGTCGTTATATAAAATATTAAGAAAATTTTATTTTGATAAAGACTATCAAATGTCATTGCTAATCTAAAAAGATTTTGAAACAATCCTTTTTGTCATTATGAATATGATACAGATATCGTAACAATTTTTTCGTCATTGCATTAAATATTTAATAAGTTAATTAGGCAACAACAATAAAAAATTGTTGTAAAATTAAATAATATATCGTAACAAGTTTTTTTTTATTGTTGTTAATTCGATAAAAATTCACAACAACAAAAATTTATTGTTGTGTAAAATATAAAAAAAATTAAATAAGCAACTACTATTAGAAGTTTTGCAAATGTATTAAGATTTTGTAACAATATTGCTGGTCATTGCAAGTTGTGGTTACTAAAAACTCATTTTCTAGTAGTATGACTACACTTAGGCCAGAAATTTTGTTTTGAAAAGGACAAGCACGACTTTCCCTAATCCTAGACAGCTTGCTAATTCGTTTCAGTTGTCAAAAACTTGCACTGCACCTTACAAAGCAGAAGAGTAAAAATGAAGTTTCCTATAATTCATCCTCCGAGATCGAAAAGAAAGACAGAGCAGATGATAATATCAAGTCTAAATATGCTGGATATGCAGATCAGGAACTGTGCATTTGTAGATCATATTCATGAACAAGATTTATGCCACGAATCTTTTAGATGACCTTTTTGTGCAGAAAACTTGCAATTATGAGTTTCTTGCATGATTCTTTTAGATAGAACTTTAATGTGATTAAAATGTAGCTTCAGTTTTAATTTTTTTTTCGTTTTATTATGTCTTGATTTGTCTTATTTTTATTATCTTAAGAACTACTTGATATTATTTTGTCGTTTTTTTAATTATTTTATTATCTTAAACATTTTCATGTGAGATGGTTTGTTTTTGTTGTTGTTGTATTATTATTATTATTATTATTATTATTAAAATATATTATTTTATTATATTTAAATAAATTTGAGCTCGAATTCGAGCATGAGAATTGAGCTCGAATAAATGAGCCTAATAAGTGAGCTCAATTAGCTTGATTTTGATCTCGAGCTGAGCTCAAGCTAAAAAATGAGGGCTCGACCGAATTCGAGCTGAGTACCAAGCATCGAATTTTTCAAGTTAAGCTCGAGCATCTTACTGTATTGACTCAACTCAATTAGATCATAGTAAAATCTAAGACGAATGAGGAAAAACTAGTTGAGGAAACAAAAAACAGTAGGAATTAAAGTTGTTTTCACAAAATTATATTTGTATGATTTTATCTTCGACTTGAAAAGAAGTTAATTTCAGTGGATGCATAAGTGTGCATATATATATATATAACACACGCACACACTCTCATAATTACTAAAATTATGAGTTCAACATTTTATTACCAGATTTAATTATCGTCACCAGTAGATCTTCACTGAAGCTTGAGGACGCCCCATGTGTTTGAAGAAAAGTTCTCATGTAATGCACACAAAAGAAAAAAAAATACCATATCCTCTAAAAATAATAGTAAAATTAGAAATAAAAATGGAGATGTATCCTGTATGGAAAAGTATCTTAGAATACTACTGCATACAGATTGTCAGGGAAGGTTTTTTTTTTTTAAATTGGAATGTAGGGGAAGGTTCTGGCAATAAATTGAGACGTAATAATATATCAATAAAGGTCAGGGCAAAAAAGGTAATGTAAGGTAAAAGCACTGGCAACAACTGGTATCCAACAGTTGCAGCACATGCCACTTAGCCTTGAATTAGCCTTATAATATAAGACATAATAGTATTGAAGCATATAATCAAGTGATTTCAATGGAAAAACAATAAATTTAATGGAATTATCGAATTAAGCATGAAATTAAATAATTTTATATTTTAATTGAATAAACTCTTAGAAAAGTATGATCAATGCACAATTTTAAAAACATTGGGTGCTATAGAATGCAATTATTTTGTTAGGTAGATTTAAAATTACAAAAACTTGAGTTGTAAGAGAATATTTCAAGTATATTCCCTTTCATCCACCTTATTTGAGTTATGCACCAAACTGTGAAATTATTTTTTAATCCGCTTGGATCCATTTTTTTGGGCCTCTTCAAAATTTTCTAAATTCTGTTAGTTTTGTTAAATTAAAATTAAAAAAAAAAAGTATACGTTTAAGTATTGATCTACAAAGACTAAGTATTATTTTGAAAAGAAATAATATGTAAAGAGTAAAATTCAATAAAGGAAATTTTGTTCCCAAACTGAGAATAAAAATTTCAATTGTTTTTCCTTGCAAAATACTCGTATTCTAATAACAACAAGAGATTTCCCCAAGTTCAATAGTAATTTTTCTCAGCATCCAGATACAAAACCTTGAAGTCAAACTACTTCAAATTCATTATCTACCTTAAGCATGATTTTGTGGTGCCCAAGTTATAGAAAATTGATATCTAATTCAAGAGTTTATTCCTCAAAAATGGGTAGCTCCTTACAATAGTGCATGTTCTTAAGCACTAAAGTATGCCATCAGATGAAGAACTCCTTAATTTACAATAAAATTTTTTATAAAACAAAATCTCCACATGTTTAAAAATTTTCATTCACGTAGGAACTCCATTTCGCTTAACCCTCTTTTAATATTCAAATTCCTACAGTGTAAACTCATACTGAATACCACTTTCGATTATATTTGAAAACATTAAATAAAAAAATCATGAACTTATGTAAGTGCAACTTTGTCCAAATACAAAGTCATAGCAGCCGTGGTGATCTAAACCTACAGCAAGGCATAGGAAGTTATCTAGTTGTAATTAAATTTCTTTAGTTCAACATGTTGTGTAAGAATAAAGTCACTTCTGGAGGTTTGATGAAGATGAAACAATCTTGAACTTTTGAAAATTGAACTTCTTTGATCATGAACAGTTACGAACAATGCAGTAATAGACTTTACGGCGCGCTGCTATAATATAGGAGTATTATGTCTTAGCCAAAGTCTTTTGCAATAAAACAATGTTTAAGAGACTTATTTTCTACTTTAAGATTGAGAGAGGACAAAAAAATTCAAAATTAATTGTTGGATATCAAGTTTGAACTTGACATCTAGACCTGCTCAAGGGCTGGGCTGCCCGCCCAAGCCCGATGGTCCGTTCAAAATTTGGTCGGACTTGGACAAAAATATTAGACATATTTATCGAGCCTGGACAAAATTTTCAGGCCCGATCAAAAATGGGCCTGGGCTTGACTGTCCAAAGCCCGAGCCCGGCCCGGCCCGGCCCGAATATATTGTTAATTAAGCTTTTTTTTAAAAAATATATCTATTAAGTATAATATAATTATATGTATATAAAATATTATTGATTAATAAACATGATTATATATTTAATATGAAAATTAACATGAAAATTTTAATAAATCAAATTAAATTTTAAAGAAAATAAAAGAATAAAAAACAAATAAATAAAAAATAAAATACAAAAATAAATAAAAAAATAAAATACGGGAGGGCCGGACCAGGCTTTAGGCTTATGTAGTAAAATTAAAAACGGGCCTGGACTAAAATCCAGGCCCGAATTAACGGGCCGGGCCGGGCTTGGACATAGCCAAAATATATTGTTATATACCTTCGGCTCGGCCCGAACCCGGCCCTGCCCGCCCAATGAACAGGTCTATTGACATCTCTATTTATAAAGAATAATTCCAAATGATGTGATCTTTCAATCAAGTGATATAATTTTTCATTTGTGTTATTTGATTCAACAAACACAATTGTTTAACAAGATCAAAACTTTTGGAAGCCAATAGTTTTGTTTCTTAACCATTTAAAGTGAAAGAATAACTTAAAGAAAAGTTTGTAACTCTTCAAGCAAAAAACTAATCATTGTATTCACTTAGAGCAGTCGAATGTCTGAAAATGGCAGTTGAATGCCCCAATGGAATTTTGAAACGAAATACAACCTCCAGGTGGGGCAGTTGACTACCTTCCTAAGGCAGTCAACTTCCTTAAAGTAAATTAAAATTCAATAATGCACTTTGTATAGGTAGTTGACTACCTTTTCGAGGCATCTAACTACCCTCTTAGGGCATCCAATTGCCTAAGTGCAATTTTGGAATAGAAAGGCTACTACACAAGGGCAATTGACTACCCTATAAACTTAGTAAAAATCGTTTTAACTCGATTTTACTCTACCCGAATCATGCCAAATATTAGTTTTACTTGTCCATTGATTAAACATCATTTTAATAAATTCTTTCACTTTATTTTGAAAATTTTCTAACACAACATTAGCGTTCTCTAGTTGATGTTTCATTTGGTGTGTGTCATACAGCTAGAATTAGAGCTCGAGAATATATCATAAGTAGATATCACTATGAATTTAATTGACTTTTTGATCATGCTGCAACTTTAAAGGCTACATATCTAAAAGGTACTTTTAAACATGTTGTTGAGAGACCTACTCCTAACCATAAACCCAGATTTTTGAGGTTATATGTTTATTTTAGTGCACTGTTAGAAGGGTTTGTCAAATGCTACAAAACTTTGATATACTACATGGATGTTTTCTGGAGTAACATTTAAAAGATTAACTTTTGGTTGCTTTTGGTAAGGATCTACCCCTATTTTTGAACACTTGCATTTATAGCAAGCCATGTCAGTTTTCTTTTTTTACCTCAAAACTTGTAACCCAACACAAAAGTAACAAAACACTTTTCCCTAAAACTTAGTTGTCCCATTAAAAAAACTTGTAAGATAAGGGGTCGTTTGGTTTTGTTGTCAATTTTGTGTTTTATGTTTTCTGTTTTTGAAAATTTTGTTTTTGTTTTTGTTTTGTTTTGTTTAGAAATTTTGAAAACAGAAAACATGTTTGGTGAGCTAAAATTATTGTATGTTTTTAAAAACTAAAAACAGAAAACATGTTTGGCATCAAATAAGTTTTGAAACAGTTTTTTTAATTTTATAATATATTAATGTCGAACATTAAAATATATTTATTAAAATTATATAATTCAATATATGATTAATAATATGCTATTTTATTCTTAATTTTGATATATTATGAAAATTATTTCATTTATTATTAAATAAAATTTCTCTTAAAATTATGATTTTAAAAATTATATGAGATTTATTTCCTACTCTATATCTATACATAATTAATATTTAAATTTAATACAACTAAGTTTTAATACTTTATATGTAAAATTTTATAAACACAGTTAAAAAATAAAAGTAAAATTTATTATACAAGATACAAAAAAGGAGAGTTTAAGTCCTAATATAAATACAACAATCAATTATTTTGATATGCATTCCATAATTCAGTAGCAATATCATCACGAATTCTATGCATATATCGCAATTGACTTGGTGTAACGTTAAACTCCACATGTTCTTGTGACCTGCTTGCTCCTGAAGTTTCTTCATTGTTATCAACTACAAGATGATCTGTCTCATATTCTTCGAAAATATTATCTTGCATCCTATGTGTTCTAATAAAATTATGCACCGCAGAATAAGCAATAACAATAAAACGTTGCATGCATAAACTATACGGTGACATTCTTTTTAAAATTGGAAATCGAGCTTTTAGTACTCCAAAACATCGCTCGATACAATTACGCAAAGATGAGTGTTTGTAATTGAAAATCTCTCCTGGACCAAATGGTTGTCGTCCTCTTCCTCTATAATCTCTTAAATGATATCTTTCACCACGATAAGGAGACAAAAAACCTGGCATATTTGTATATCCAGAGTCTACAAGATAATATTTACCTAGGCTAAAAAAATTGTTTTTAATTCTCCAAAAAAAAACTATAAGGTTTAACAAAATACTAGAAAGTAAGATTACCTTGTGGAAGCATTGGAAAACCATTTTCAGGATTAGATACACATTCAACAAATACTCTAGCATCATTTGCAATTCCTTCCCATCCCGCCATCACATATGTAAATCTCATATCAAATGAACAAGCACACATGATATTCTGTGTCGGCTCCATTTTCTTCCCACGGTAAGGTATTTGTTGTTTAGTAGGAACACGTGCAGCTATGTTTGTTCCATCTATTGCACCAATGCAATTCTATTAAAAATATATATATGTCACTAACTATTATAAATTTTGCTATTAATAAATAAGAAAAAGGTAATCAACTATATTACATTAAAAAATGGATAATATCTTTGATCATGTTGAATTTGAGGAGGAACTACATCGAATGATGGTGGAATTATGATTTCTTTTCAAAGACGACACACGGCCTTTAGCACATTTTTAAAATATCGACAAATTGTTTCTCCGGAATGTTGAAATCGTTCCGCAATAACTCGATTGCGTTCATTATGTGCCAAAGTAAATAAAAATATAGCAACTTGTTCTTCTACTGTCAAGTGCTTGGAGTTTTGTAATAATCCCCGTTCTTTCAAAGTATCACAAAAATCAATAAACATTGATGGTTTCATTCGTAACTCATCAAAACATCTACTTTCATTCCCGTAAATGATTTCTTGAACATATGCATGACCTGACAATTGAGATGTTCTGCAAGGTTGTATAAGTAAATACCTGTTATAATATTCTTCAATAACCATAATCAGTAAAATATCTTCCACATCATCATCTTCATCATCTAACTCTGTAAGTGATGCAATTTGTATCATCTTATTACGATCCATCACATAAATCTGATAAATCATCCTATAAGTGAACTAAATAGTTAAAAAAAATTCAAATGCGTATTAAAATTTCATAAACGAAAGCATATATAATTTTTTACTAAATGGCTAATAAAAATAGTCAAATACATATTGAAGTAAAACTAAACTTCATATTCCACTAAGAAAATATATCCCAAGTAACATAGTCCACTAAGAAACAAGAAATAAAAAAAGACAAACATAAACATAAACGTCGCAAATAAAAATTCAAGACAAAGTAATATGTTTTAGGACTGAAAAAAACATAACACTAAAAACACATTCACTTTAAATTAAGAACTCAATCTTTCTTCCTTTCATCATTCATTTGAAGAAATATTTCTCTCCACAATTCATCATCATGAAATTTCTCTATAGCTTTGGCATAAGCTGCCCCATCAATACCGTCAAGTTTGTCTAATGCTTCTAAACTCTCCTTTAAAAATTTCCTTCTAGGTGATCTAGATTCAGAAATAGCTTCAGAATAAATGTCCCCAGTAGATCCCCCTGAATGAGCGGAATGAGCTGAACCAACTAATAATTTCTCCCATATATCAGCCTTTCTTTCAAAACTTTCACTAATAGAGTTCAAGGCAGATTGCACTGCTATGGAGATATTGGATTTTTCCTTTGGCGAATGGTAGGGGTAGTAGAATGGGTACGCTTTTTAGTGTTACTACCTCTAGGATTAGCATCGCCATCACTTTCTACATCTTCCTCTAATTCTTTGTCTATTTCATAGGTTGGATTCAGTCTCTTCTCATCACTATCCGATGGACTATGTGTTGAAGGTCTTGCATTTGATCCGGTGGTAGAAGTATCTCCATAAATTACACATAACATGTCATACATTGGACAGCCCTTTTTTTGAAATCTTTTAGCCATCTTATGAACCTATATAAACAAACACATATGTCATTAAAATGAAAATTAAAATATATAAATATTGCAATATTTAAATTAAGGGACTTACAGCATATAGACGGTGCCATGTTTCCTCCGAAGCAATTACTTTTCTACTAGTAGCTTCTTATCCAACTCCAGTCTCCTTTAACAACTTCTTGAAACTACTATAGTGAATTCTCAATTGATTAAACTTATTTCTCAATTGTGAATCGAGATAGTTGTACTTTGCTCTTTTACTAAGGGCTTCTCGAATAAACTTCCATGATTCTTTACTAAATGTTGTTGTAACTCTATTTCCCTTAACAACCTCTTCCTCCATAATGCAAATAAATAAATTCTCTTTCTCAAATGTCCATATATTTTTATCATCATTTTCAAGTTCAACAAGCTCATTTTCCTCACCCTCACTATCAATTGATTGCAAATTTGGATCACTACTTGCCAACTAAAAATGCAAAGTTCCCATAGCAAGGTAGTTGTTAGTTTATTTAGGTATTAATTATACTTAAATTTATTTGATTAAAATTTTACATGTTTACATGTCTTACCAATAAAAAATTACTACAAATTTCCAAAAAAAAAATCAGTTTTCAATCAATCATCAAATAAATCCAAACAATTTGAAGTTCTGTTATTAAACATGATCTTGATGCTTAAATAATTAAGAAATTAAGGAAAATAATATATAATGCACTATTATCAACATTAATGGTGTACATCACAAATGTGAAAACATCTATATATCATTATGAGAATGCCCCCCCACTAAACATGTTAATTTCAAACTTGTTGATTGTCATGTGATTGACTGTGGAATAATTTATGGGATGATCATTAAAATTGTCTTGACTCTAGCTGTGGGTCAGAGCACTCATTCCTCTTTTTCTTTATTTTCTTTACTCTTTTATAAATATATATAAACATATTATAAAAGACTATTTTGGGTAAATTCCAAATAACATCATTGTCTTGTAAGATAAAGTTATCCACTCAAATTCAAGACATAAAACTTTACATTTTTATATTTTAATGATTTAAAATAGTGATTTAAATGATTATATCTTTAAAGTATGAAAGATTATAAATAAGAAATTTGAATCTCAAAGCTTGTTTTCTTTTTTTTTTTTTTTGATAATGGACAAACTGATTAATTGAATTAAACTTTGATTTTACCAATTAATTCAGTTAAAACTTAAGTTTGAACACCCTTAGCTATCGAACCAATATGGATTATATAAAAAATGAATAGATCATAGAAATCCAAATTATAGAACAATAAATGCTAGTGGATTTTGGGGATAGGTTGTAAATATTGAGATAATAAAAATGAGTTTTAAGTTTTCAGAATTGGTAGCCCAAGCCTAACATGTTTCTTCTAACAGAATCACCCTCAACACCCTCTCTTTCTTCTAACAGAATCACCAATTTGAAGGAACAATAGAAGCCCACCCACAACACCGATTAAGAAGCCATCGAAATGGCTCAACAATCTTAACTTGGCCCAACCTTCGATTACCATCAGTGCTACTTAGCATCTAGTAAACTGGTGGTTCTTTTCCAACACAACCACAAATAAAACACAAGCAGATTAGGAAAATTATTTTAATATGGATCGAAAGCTTAAAGCATGGGAAGGACTACCCTGAGAATTTGAAGCTACAAAATATAGCAAGTATTTTTTATATGATCTTAGAACTATAAAAATAATACAAAACCCAATGCTTTTTTTTTATAAGCCAAATAGATTTGATTAAATTATCCAAAAGCATATGTCAAGCAACAAAGCTAGTGACAACAAATCTGAAGCATAGATCTGTAACAAACAATCAGAACATATTCTAGGCAAAACCACCATAAGCCCTACATTACAACCCAAACCCAAAAAGAACAAATCAAACCAGACGAACAACCAAGAACCAATCTCAGCCAAAAGCAAAAAAGCAACAAAATGATCAAAGTTTTGAAACAGAGCAGCTCTTTGACGTTAGTCACCATAAACAAGCATTCTTAAATTACCAAAATAATTATGTTACTAAGCTTTTTTGTTAGTTGCTTGAGAAGATGATAGATTTGATGAAGATTTGATGAAAAATGACACGCTTTGAAGGAAGGAAACAAGAAGTTAAAAGAGTAGCTTTGAAGCACAGAGAAGAAGAGATGCAGAACGGCTGGTAGAAAAGAAACGAGAAAGGAAAGGATGGCTGGTTAGGGCTTTCTATGTTTTAAAGGAAAATACGATAAAACTGCTGGTAGTAGGACTCAATATCAAGACCTCATTAAAGTGTTACTGTTCGTCACTGTTCACCCGTGTTTTTGAGAAAAATTTGTTTCCAAAATGTTTTGGAAACTGATGGAAACACAAAATCTGTGTTTCCTATTATTTCCGAAATATTGTTGCCAAATTTTGAAATTATAAAACAAAACAACTTAACCAAACACAATTTTTATTTTTTGCTGCAAGATTTTAAAAACAAAAACATAAAACATAAAACAAAATCATTATTAAACAACCCCTAAGTTATCAGTTTTTGGTTGAAAAAATTTGATGGCATGGCTTGCTATAAATGCAAGTGTTGAAAAAAAGGGAACAGATGCGTCTATCCCTAACATTCCTCCTGTTGGTAAAGATGCCAACAATAGTATGTATCCTTTTCTTCTTTTGGCTCAAATAATATGTATCTTGTTGCCTGGGCTATGGTGGAGGTAGAGAACAAGTTCACATGAGGATGGTTTTTGGTAAACCTTTAAATCATAGACGGTGTCAGATTCACCATAACGAGTAACATGCGGAAGGTAATGAACTTTAACCGTACCACCTTTTTTTTTCATATTTTTTTCCTTAAATGAGCTTTTACTTTCATGTTCAGTTCCTTATTATTATTTTTCTTTTTATTTTTGTTTCAAGGTAGTTTATATAAGCATAGCAATGCTTTCTCCTATGACATATTTTCATACAAAACCATCATTCATCTTTAGTTATCACAGGTTTAAGATCATAGTGATTCTGATCAAAATTTCTTTCAAGATCACTCTTTCTTTGGAGGTTTAAAATTCCTTTTATGAAAAAGCTTATTAGGAAGTAGATCATTGACTAAGTACACACTTCCTAAAACCTCACATTTCATCCTATCTTCTTCTTGAGCTCAAATAAATGGGAAAAATTGACTATTCAGAGATAAAGTACATAGAGCTGAAAGCAATGATAGCAAATATTTATTCTCCAGCCAAACAGAAAAATCAATCGCTAGACAAGATAAAAAATGGAAAACTCCTTGCAATGCTCTGAAGTAGACAATCTGAAAGCGAGAAGTGTGAAACGAACCAAAAATGGAGACTTCAAAACAAATGAATGCCATATGCAAGATTCGCAAGATCAACCACCATCGTACAAAGATTCTTTTATGAACGCAAGAGAAATGACATCTGGATCTTTCATGAGTAAACCAGCTTTCTTGGATGAAGCTTCAGATGAAGAACCTAATGATATGAACGACATTCCTACCATCCTCTTATCAAAGGAAGAGAAGAACAGAATCAGGAACCCATGGAGGACAACGATTATTGTTAAAACATTTGGGAAAACTGTGGGATATCACTTCCTACTTCCTAGAGTCAATGCACTATGGAAACCATGCGGTAGAATAGATTGCATTGATTTGGGGGAAGACTATTTTTGTTTAGATTTCAGAATGTCAATGATTTATAGAGGGTGATATACGGTGGCCCTTGGTTCGTCGGGCAACATTACCTGACTATGAGATTGTGGGAGCCGGGATTCATTGCAGAAAAGTTGAAATCCTTCTCCACCACAGCTGTGTGGGCAAGACTACCTGGACTTCCCATTGAACTGTTTGACCGAAGCATCTTACAGAGGGTGGGGAACCAGTTGGGAACTTTGTTAAAGATTGATTCCTTCACTAAGATGAATTCTAGAGGCCGATTTGCAAGGATATGTGTACAAATTGATCTTGATAAACCATTGATCCCTAGAATTAGAATCGGCAATATTATACAGCCCATTCTTTATGAGGGAGTAAACCTTTGTTTCAAATGCGGAAAGATTGGACACAGAAAAGGAAATTGTCCTCAAGAGATGTACTCAATGGAGGAAAGCCAAACAACTAACAAAGATGAATCTGATGTTAGGACTGACAAGAACGAGGAAACCATTAAAGAAGTCGAGGAAGGTGCATACGGCCCTTGGATGATGGTTACAAAGAGGAAATGGAAACAATCCAGAGCAAGAAAATCGGGTGAGGATGAACCGGAAAGAGACCCGACCCACAACAGAAAAGACAAAGGCAAATTAAAATTGTCAACAGATCTGACTATGGAAAAGCAACGGCACAATTTGGGACAAGACAGTGGAGTGAAAACACACCCTCCAAGCTGGCGACAACAAAGCAAAGCCGTGCCATCTGGGAAAGCTGCGCTGGAGAAAAAATCTGACATAATCCCACCCAACTAAATTCCAAATCCGGGTCACATTTCAGTTCAAATGGAACCAAGTAAGCACAACTAAATTTTTATGTTTACAGGAGAGTGTTCTAACAAGGAGACGCCGAAAGAAAAACTCGTGAACAGACAAGATCAAAACAGGGGCAAGCCCAAAAAGTCAAACAATGGAAGAGTCTCAGGATACATGGCAAAATCTGGAGGTAATGTATTTGATCTTGGAAGGAAGGACAATACACATGAGAAAGGCTCTGGAGATTTTACTCAGGGAACAGTCAATGGAAACAGATTGGAACTTGGAGTTGATAATGAGAGCGTGGAACAACGTTCGATTCTCCATCGACATAGGAGACCCACAACCTTACCTCCATTTGATGGAAGAACAAAGGAAAAGGTGTATACTGGAACAAGTGGAATCCCTCCCACCTCTCGGAGGAACGACACTAAATCAGGTAAGCATAGACACAGTGAGGATCATGAAACTCCAGGAGAATTCGGAGGAAGCTATGCTATGGAAGACTCGCCCAATGAAGAATTCTCTGACACTGATGATCAGGGAGGAACAGGCAAAACAGGAGACCAATCTCGAATACACCCTGATGATAATTCGACAATATCATCACACGCCAAATTTAATATGCAGGAAGCGATCCGGGGAGATCCAGTTCATGCATGAACTTGCGGAATGGTTATTGAATCCATCAGACAATAATCCATTCCTAATGAAAGGCATTTTTTGGAATACTAGAGGGGCGGCCAGTCCCAACTTCAAGAGAGCTTTCATGGATCTCACAAGAATTAATAGCCCGAGCATCGCCATAATAGTGGAGACAAAAGTATCGGGAGATAGAGCTGAGCAGATTTCTAACTCACTTGGCTTCGATAGAACTTTCAGGGTGGATGCTGACAGCTTCTTCGGAGGTATATGGATATTGTGGCAGAGTGCTGAAGTCACTGTGAACATCCTCCAATTCACCAACCAAGTAATCCATGCCACAATTCACGTAAACCCTTCCCCTTCTACTCATATGCCTTGTAGTCCTTGGATGTTTTCTGCTATATATGAAAAACCTGTCATGCTGCAAGAAGAATACTTTGGGAAGAACTATCTGAATTTGCTAAAACTCACTCCATGCCATGGGCAATGGTGGGAGACTTCAACGAACTTTTAGAGGAAGCGGACAAATTTGGAGGAAGACTGATAGTACAAAGTAGAGCTCATCGATTTCGTCAATGCATGGATGACTGTGGTATGCTGGACTTAGGATTCTCTGGCCAGCAATATACTTGGATTGGCAAAGATCAACATGGAAGGGTGATCTGTGAGAGATTAGACAGAGCATGGGCGAACGGGAATTGGAAACTAAAATTTCCAAACACTACTGTTTCACACCTTACGAAAGTTTATTCTGACCACAACCCCATTCTCTTTGATACTTCTCCAAATTTACCCCGAATAGGAACAAAACCGTTCATATTTGAACCAATGTGGTTCACACATTTAGAGTTCAAAAGCATAGTTAGAGGCTCTTGGCTACAAGCAGATAATTTTATCCTACAAGCCATCCCAAAGTTCCGAGAGAACATCACTCACTGGAACAAATGCACATTTGGCAATATTTTCCACAAGAAACGCAGGATTCGTGCTAGGTTAGACGAGATCCAAAAGGCTCTATCCTCAGAACATGATGAGTGGCTTCTCAATCTTGCAACATAATTCGAATCTGATTACCAACACATTTTAAAACTTGAGGAAGAATTTTGGGCCATCAAATCACGTGTTGATTGGATTACGGATGGAGATAGGAACACAAGATTCTACCATTTGAACACAATCAAACATAGAAGACACAATAAAATCATTAAGTTGAAAGACACAATGGGCAATTGGATGTCAAATTTGGAAAAAATTCAAGTGGCGGTATTGGACCATTTCTCTAATCTTTTCCCACAGAAAAAGAGGTTAGCAACCTGTCCCCATCGATTCAATGCAGGTTTGGTAATGATTTATCTTCAAAAGAAATTCATAAGCTTAATGCTGAGATTTCATTTACTGAAGTCCTCAAGGCAGTCCAATCAATGAAACCTTACAAAGCTCCAGGACCTGATGGTCTTCACCTGATCTTCTTCCAGAGATGTTGGGATATCATCGGTCCATCCGTCGTTGATCTAGTTCGAAACATCTTCATATCAGGACAAATCCCTCCAGAAATTAACAAATGCTTCCTGTGTTTGATCCCAAAAACCTAAAGACCAGAATCTCTCAACAATTTTCGCCCTATTAGTCTTTGTAATACCATATACAAGGTTGTTACAAAAGTATTGGTTAATAGAATCAGACCTATTCTTTCTCGAATGATTCACCCCCTACAGACTAGTTTTATTGCGGGCAGGAGAGCGCAAGACAATGCTATCATTGCTCAAGAAATCGCTCATTCATTCAAGAGGAAAAAAGGCAAGAAAGGATGGATGTTGGCAAAAATTGATCTTGCTAAGGCATATGATCGGCTAGAATGGGAATTTATTAGGGAAGCTCTTATCTTCTTCCAATTTCCTGATAAATGGATCAAGCTAATCATGTCCTGCATATCTTCCTCAAGCATGTCTATTATTTTCTATGGAGAACAAAGCAATGTGTTCTCGCCTTCTAGAGGGTTGCGTCAAGGAGACCCTTTCTCACCATACTTGTTCATCCTTTGCATGGAGTTTCTATCGTTAAAAATCTTTGAAGCTTGTGAAGATAAATGCTGGGAGCCAGTCCAACTCAATAGGAACGGCCCCAAGTTGTCACACCTTTTCTATGCGGACGACTTAATCCTTCTTGGTAAAGCTTCAACTGAAACTTGCAATTCCATGTTAAGTATACTCGAGGATTTTTGTAGCAAGTCTGGACAAAAAGTTAACAAAGAGAAATCTTCTTTGGTTTTCTCTAAAAATGTTGAGGATGACATGAAGAGAAATATTAGTGATATCATGAGTATCCCCTTATCAAATGAACCTGGAAAATATTTGGGATTCCCAATCTTCAAAGGACGTCAGAACTCAAGCTACAGATTCTTAATAGAGAAGGTTCATAACAAGTTGGCAGGATGGAAGACTCAAATGCTTTCTTTTGCTTAGAGAACGACACTTGCGAACTCAGTTATTAACAGTATTCCTCTTTATTATATGCAAGGAAGTAACATACCAATTGGTATTTGTAAAGAGCTGAACAAGATCACTAGGAACTTTATTTGGGGATCTTCAAATGAGCGTAAGAAAATGCACATGGTTAATAGGAACACTATCACTAAGCCTAAAAGAGATGGTGGGCTAGGAGTCAAAGACTTGAAATGTCTCAATGAAGCAAATATGATCAAACTAAGTTGGAGACTCCTAACTGAACCAGATAACATGTGGGCTAAAGTTTTGAGATCGAAATACTCTAGAAATGGAACTTTTGTTAAAAAAGCATGCTCTCCTATATGGTCAGGCATGAGGAAGACGTCAAGCTTCTTGGCAAAAGGAATTAGATGGGTGACAAAATCTGGAAATCAAGCTTTATTTTGGGAAGATAATTGGACAGGTCTGGGACCCCTTAATAGAATCGTGTTTGGACCTTAGACACCACAGCAAAGAAACATGGTAGTGAGATCGGCTTTTAACAATAGGGAAGGATGGTGCCTCAATCAGGTCGAAGCACCTATCCCGAAAAACATTGAAGATAAAATCCAAGCAATACCTCTCCAATGGGAAGGTTCGGACCAAGACACTATCGCTTGGGGAACTACTCCTACAGGGGAATTTTCCTTAAGCTCTGCTTACAGCATGATTAAAAATGAGGAGGTTGCTTTTGACTCCAACTGGAAACATATTTGGAAAACACCCACTCTGCCAAAAATTCAGTTTTTTCTTTGGCTCTGCTTTCATAAAAAACTGGCAACGAAAGAAGTCCTCGCTTCTAGAGGAATTCTGACTGACACTTCCTATCCCATATGCGGAAGGGAGGAAGAAACCATCTCTCATTGTCTTAGGAACTGTATTCACGTTAGAAGCCTTTGGGAGTCCATCAATAATTCTGTGTTTGACAGTGATACTTTTGAAGGTGATATAACAGTTTGGATATTTGCAAATTTGAGAACTAACATGCACACAAATTATAAAGGGGTCCCTTGGAATATTGTTTTTTCCTTTGTAATATGGCAGTTTTGGATTAGCAGGAACAAACTAATCTTTGAAGGGATTACTGAAGATGTCCACTGCTGGTCCCACAAAGTCAATATTAAAGCTAAAGAGTTTTGGGCAGCGACTGGCATAGAGCAGCAAAAGAAGAGAACAACCCAGATTAACGTTGGATGGAGTCCACCTCCTCCAAACTTCTTTAAACTAAATACTGATGGGTCTTCTGCTGGAAATCCCGGATTGGCAAGTGCAGGGGGAGTGTTTCATAACTCAGAAGGAACATGGATGGGGGGATTTAGTAGAAATGTCGGTAACTCTTCCAGTGTTCCAGCTGAACTCTGGGGATTAAGAGATGGGCTGCAGTTGGCTGTGGAAAAGGGTTTCAACAATATCATAGTTGAATCTGATTCTCAATTAATTGTAAGGTATGTTCTTGAACATGTTAATGTTTCCCATACTCATTTTGCTATCATTTTTTATTGCAGGGCACTTCTTAGCAAGCTGGAAAACGCCAGGTTAATGCATGTGTTTAGAGAAGCTAATATGTGCGCAGATGCCTTAGCGAAAATGGGAAGATCCTTAGCTGAACCTTTTGTGTTTTTTACTTCACCGCCTGTGGCGATATCTCTTCAGTTGCTATATGACAAAATGGGTAGTAAATTACCTAGAGACATTACAAGTTGTAACCCCGATAGGGGAATTGAAGTTTAATATAATTATATGTACCTTTTTCCACCAAAAAAATGATAGCAAATATTTGATTAATATCATGGGCAGTAAATAATCATTTATATTTTAACATTAAAAAACTAAAAATATTATTAAATGCTTCCTTGTGGGTGGGGAAAATAATAAATTTTTAATATCTTCAAAATAAAAAAACTAATATAATAATAAACAAAAAAATCCAACACTTGTGGGTAAAAGAATTCTCAATCTGCCTTTTATAATAGTAGCTCCAAATTATTCAAATTAACTCATATAATAACCAATGTGAGTAGGTGATTATATGTATTATCTTAAATAGTAAAAATATCCCAAAATCACAAAAGAATTTAATTAGTTTGTTAAATTACCATGGTGGCGAAAAGCATTTAATTTCATCAATTCAATTCTAAATAAAGATCATGTATCAAAATTTCTCATAATTAATCTCAACTCCATACAAAATTTTCCCAAAATATGTTTTACTAGAAACATATTAAATAATTTCAATATTCAATCAAAGAACCCCATAACAATTAAATCAATGATTCATCAGAATCGCAAATTTCATATTATGTATTTTATGCGAAAACAAAAAATCATAAATTGAAAATAAATATTTTAGATCAAACACTGTAAAATGATATGAATCCACTTTGATACTTTGATATCACGTGTTAGAATTTATATTTTAACCGATCTCATACAACTAGAACTATAATAAATAAAGGAAATCAAGAATAAAACCTACTTCCTACCTCTATATTTTTTATTTTGATAGTAAACACACAAGAAACTTAAAACATATCTTGTCTTTACCTCCTTCACCTAATAGAATGAACTATATTAAACTGAGAGAGCTCCGAACCTCTATTATTTATTCACCCCATTTGAGTCCACTCATCACGGGCTTAACAACATACTTTATACCAACAATGCCCAGTCCAATCACATTAATATAATATGCATACAAGATAAATATAATTTATTTATTTTTTTATGTAGACCACATGTATACTCATCCGTTTTAATGGTCTAAAATTAAGCATGTTCGAAATTTAATCACAATTAAAACTCTTCACCCATCCCCAAAAATGTGTTTAATGAAAATTAAACCCGAAAGGTCTTCCTACAAACTCAACCTGCGTTGCTAACTGAACCACAACCTTTGGGTATAAATATAATTTATTTGATCACTTGTATAAATCAAGTTACCCAAAATTGAATTATATATTTAATTCAATTATTACTAAAACCAAAATTCTAATTAATTGAATTTCAAAATCAAAGAAAATTCTTGCATTAGAAGCTATAAATAAATTGTTTTTGAATTGTCGTCACATGGTCTACATCATAGACCCTCTTTAACTCTTAGGCCAAGTCCAGTTTATTCTAGATTGTGTTCTCTGTCTGAATGTTTCCATTGTTGAATAAACACCTCAGTGCAATCTCGTAAGCAGAAAATATAGCCCCATTGACTACAAAAGCTCTAGCAACAGCAGTTGCCAGCCCTCGCCATAGCACGCTATATCCCTCTTGTTTAACACTTTTGTGGAGGCAATCAATGATGCCATTGTACTTCTGTGGGTAGCTCGGTGACTGAGCCTGCAGTCGTGTCTTTACAACGTCTAAGGGATAGCAGCAAACCCAGCTAGCAACCCCCGCTAAACCTCCTGCTATCAGCATTGTTCTCAGGTTTTCTTGGCTACTCTTTCTGCACCCTGGGTGAAGCTGTTCTCGCATGTACTCGTACGTCCAAAAGTAGAATCCATGAGCTGGTGCATCTCTAAGGGCGGTGATGGTAAAACCCCGGTATAGTCCCCTTAAGCCTTCTGCTTTCAGTATGCTTTTAGCAACACTAATTGGACCTGTGTGTGCATTTGCTGTTTGAGAAGTTGCATGACTGGTACTTTGCAATTGCAGCCGGATTTTAACTAGTTCTACCGGACAGAGCATCACGCTCTGTAGGGCCCCAGTTCCAAATCCTCCCAGAGCAACACCTTTGTAGGAAGGGGGGTCGGTGGCAGAATCAGACAAGTCAAATGCTCGCGAAAGAATGGCGTATATCTGGAAAACCATAGCATTCTGCAATGCGCAAATCATTCTGTCAGCACTACCTTTATCCAGCTTGGAAACAATAGAAAGAAAATGCAGCAAACATCAATACAAAATCAAAATGAGAAGACATGCATGCTTGTCAGATCACCCGGCTATACATTTGAGCAATTAGCAGTCTAATTCCAATATAGCTGTAAGGCCCTATTTCGATTATTTACAAACAGCTGATATTTTCAATGTTTGTAATGCATGTTGTTAAATGTGTGATAAGATTACTACAAACCAAGTAAGAATATCCGCTAATTTCTTTTCAATTTTCTGTTGCATGGAATGGCTATGCATTAACACAAGGAAGGAAACAGCTCAGTGAAATGAACTAAGGTATAACCTTTCTGAACTCTTAAAATGGAGCAGCAGGGCACAAGCACCATAGGAGAATGCTGCCATTGCTGTTAACCTTGGTGATTTTAAGATGATTCGGACTAGAAAACTTTCATTTGGCTAGTTCCTTTCTGTTTTCTCTCTTTTCTTTTTGTTGATCAATAAGACTCTGTTCCTCAGTAAAAAGTTGGAGAGATTAATTCTTGTAGGCAAAGTAACTCTTTTTTCTCCTAGAAAAGGAGGTACCAGTTGTTAGATGATATCGATTATTGACTGTGTTATAATTAAAATATTTGACCAGGGAGGAAACAAGATAAGATAAGGTCTCAGAAAGATCAAAATCCTTTGAAAAAATTAAAGGAATAAGGCCAAATTCCTATCATAATTTTTCAGCAGCATATACTTGTTAACTCGTATAGCTGGCTGGACAACATTATCAGGGAAGAAAAGGTAGATTATCAGAAATTGTAACATTGATAAGCTATAGCCTATAGACACCATATGAGGCCAAATTCTTAGACGATAACTTTACCAAATATCAAAGCCTAGTCACCATCCCCCGTTTGTAATAGAGTGTGATTAATACCAAGAAAAAGCAAAGTGACATCAGTGGCAGCAACAAATGCCTAATAAGCCAAACTACAGTCTTCAATTCCAAAGCACCACCTTCAATAAACATTAATTGGAGGAATTTTTGGGGGACCAAACAAGATTGATGGGTTCACTTGGTTAAGAACATTTCATCAGGTAGATCCTGATAAGGTTCTAAGGACCCTCCATGTGATCCATTTGAATGCACTTTTAAACAAAAAAAATTACTAGTAAGATATCTTAGATTCAAAGCATCAAAAAATCACACCTAACCTGAGATCCATAAAATGAAAATAGATTGGAAAAATTGATTGAATCACCAACGGTAATTAGCCAAATGAGCAGATGAGAAAAGAACCTGGAAGGTGACCGATGCTAATGGTGCACCCATGCCTCTATAGAGTGCAGAAGGTCCTTCCGTGGCGACAACCCGGCGTAGGATGCTAAGGGCAGAACCTGAATTCGAGCTTTGTTGTCGGATTCTGAGGGTGTCAAGTGGATAACCAGAGATGATACCAGCAATGCCACCAAACCCTCCAGCCACAAACTCTCTTCCCCAGCTACTTGCAAGAAACTCTGGCCAGAAATCCATTATGCTTCAAATCTTTTTATCCAGAACAACAGAAAAATATAAAGGTTTCTTGTTTATATCCAAAACCCCAACTCTTTTTCGTTTCCTTCTTTTACACACAAGCAGTTTGAACAGGACACATGTAGTCTTTTTTTCTTGCACGCCTTTAAATCTTCTTTCTCCTTTCCTGCTCAAACTATGAACAGATTTTAAGAAAAATTTTAAAAAGACCTTAACTTACTACAATCCTTAGCCTCTCTAAGTTTGAGATACAAAAACCATGCGCAGATAACAACTTAGCATATAAAGCATATTCTAGAATTGCCAAACAGAAAAAAGGCAATACACCTAATATACCTTAAAAGCTCTGCTCTGCCTCTCTCTGAAATGAAAAATAAAAACAAAAAAAACCCAGTCTTTTCTGTCTATAAAAGTCAAGTTCCTTTACAGGGAAAACAAATCAGAACCTCACAATTCTAATGGTGTATCTCACTTTCTAGAAAATCTTTTAGTTTCTTTCCCTTTGGAAAGAGGAAAGAAAAGCAACGCCAAGAAAGAGAGAGAAAAAAGACTCAAGAACCGAAGTCCGCAGACTGCAGAAACCAAGTTTTCCTTCTCTCTTCCGTCTTACAAAAAAAAGGTGGACCGCAACAAGTGCCACCGGTTGCCGTTTTGTTGGGAGTGCTCAGGAATTAGGAGGAGGAAACGCCAACTTCCTCGTTTCGGGCACCCATTGGCAGCTCCCACGTGGGCCAATAAGGTTTCTGCACGTTAACTCCTCCTGTCTCCCTGGCCCTTCGGTGCTTTTGGGTTAGTGTTCTGCCTTCTTTTCTCTGAATCCTTCTTTATTGTAGTCCTAATCAAGAGAGTTCTCAGCGGTGGAGTGACGCACGCAATTTCTCCTCCTGGCTAATGCTCCAGATGCTGCTTGCTGATATTGACTTATTTATATAATTGTTATTCACTAATATACATGCTCTTACAGTGCAACTAGAAAACAAGAGGATTGTTAAGTTAATCATTTCAATAGTTATATTTTAGTACTTTTAATTTATTGAATCATATTATTTTTTAATTTTATGTGAAAATTAATTACTTATACGAAAAATTGAAAATAAAATACGTAGATGATAAAAAATGCTTTTTAAATAACCTTAATAATAGATAATAGATTTTCATGTAAAATTAAAAAATGATGTGGCTCAATAAAATAAAAAATATTACAATATGACTGTCAAAGTGATTATCCCTAACATTTCTAAAAAACAATCTAATTGATAATAGAGAAAATACTAGATAATTTAAAATTGGTTCATGAAAATCCAGTTGCCTGAGCTGTGTACATATGATTTTGATATCATTCTTTGCTTATCCAATAGGATGATTTTGATATGATCAATGAGCTAGGAATTGCATGGAAAGGATGATAATAAAAAGTGGGGTTTATTGCAACTTGCAAGCGATGTGCAAGGCAGATTTGCTTTAGGAAAATATGTTGTAGATTGTACACGAGCGTTAGGCAAAAGAGGATGACATGAGCTCCATTTGGCAGAAGAGATTTGTGGATTGGATGTGGAAGCCAGGCCACCTACTTGGAAAAGATTATCGGGAGTGGGAAACGTCCGAAAGGGACTTAGTGGAAAACAAACATGTGATAATACTGGGAACTAGAGGTGGCAAATAGACGGATCGGATGGGGTTTGGGTTGGATCATTTTGGATCGGATCATTTTAGGTTAAGGAAAAATCGGATCATTTCGGATTCGGATCATTTCGAGTTCGAATAAGGTCGGGTTTGGGTTAACGAAAAATCGGTCTATTTCGAGTTCGGATCATTTCGGATTCGGATAAGGTCGGGTTTGGATCAATTTGAATTCGGATCAATTTGGGTTTTGATTAATTTGAGTTCGGATAGATCGAGTTTGGGTCGTTGACTTTTTTAGTCAATTCGGGTTGATCGGATTTGGATTCAAGTCAATTGGACATGTTTATTGGGCTAAGCCTTAGTCATCTCGATGTGATTTATCTGGTATGAAAATCAACTGAAACCATATTTTTAAGAATTACAAAACTTATGAAAATAAAATTTTCTTCTTACATGACCTATAGTACAATTGGGATTGAAATAATCAAAATATTTAATAATTTGTATGATAGTTTTTTTGATAATATATTTACCAATATTCATAAATTAATTACATTTTTCTTTATAATATATTTACCAATATTCATAAATTAATTACATTTTTTTCATTTTATTTTTATTATCTATAATAATTAATAGCTTTATGAATCAAAGTGATTTAATAATCTCTACTAAATATCATAAAACAGTACTATATATCTCTTTAATTTATCTTGATTTTTTATAGAATAATTGCAGACATTAAGTGTAGATGATATAGTTTATGTACTCTATTATAGATTAGCTATTAAATAATTATACATTAGATTCAAATGAATGCAATATAAAAGTGAATATTTATGTTTAACTAGATTAAAAAACATAAATAACACTCATATTATTGAAAAATACTATATTTTTACTATATTAAAATACATTGATAATTAATTTTAACATTTAAATATTTATTGATAATATTAAATTTAAGTCTAAATCTTTTCAGGTTTGGGTAAATTTGGATTCGAATCAATTTGGGTTTGGATCAATTCAGGTTCGGGTTAATCTAAATTCGGATGAATTTGGGTTCGGATCAATTCGAGTTTAGATCCGGTCGGGTTTGGATCAATGTAAATTCAGATAAATTTGGTTTTGGATCAATTCGGATTCGGATCGGGTTGTGATATGTGCGGACATGAGAAAACGAGGAGTGAAATTTGAAGGGGCCTGAAACACAACAGGACAGAAGCAAAGAGGATAAACGTCACCTTCTGGAACCTAGACCCAAAGCCTAAAGAGACTCGAACCCAAAGGTATTGGACCTTGACCCTACGAAAAATAATTCGATAACCTAAGGTATAGCAATGGTGGATAGTGAAAAAGGAGGCGCCATAAGGAAGAAAACCTTGATAAGCCTAGTTGAGAAGGAACCCAAGAGGAAGGCACACTCAAATTCTGAAATTCAAAACTGAGATGTCTAATCAATAGCATTTACAAGGTATTTATAATAATACCTAGCACTTAAGCCCATAAACAAGTGGGCTGGAATTAACACCAAACAAAAAATAAGACTAAACCCAAATTCATGCCTAAACCTAGTTACATAAAAGAAATAGTCCAAGACACAATAAGACTCAAATGTGAGCTATTCAAACACTTAACTCATCTTATCGTTAAGCTAAAATAAGATAATAAACCATGCTCATGTCATTTGGGCTTCCAAGCAAGTATAGATGTCTTCGGACTCTTCATGGAAGCTTCCTTGACGCTTCAATGAGGCCAGAGCTTGTTGCATTAATGAGACCAAGGCTTGTTACGTCTTCTTGGCTCGAGCTCGGTTAATTGGACCTCCTTGAATGACCAATGGATCCTTAGCATCACGAACATCATGAGCAAGTGGATCTCCATCATTCCCCCTCTCTTCAAAAGGATTTGTCCTCAAATCGCATATACCTTCATCAAAAGAAAAGGGAGAAAGATCAAAAACATTAAAAGTAGTAGATACACCATACTCACTAGGAAGATCCAATCGGTAGGCATTATCGTTGATCTTCTCAATGACTTGGAATGGTCCATCTCCTCGAGGATGCAACTTAGTTCGTCGCTGAATAGGAAACCTTTCCTTTCTCATATGTACCCAAACCCAATCACCAGGCTCAAAGACTACTTTCTTACGATGCTTATTTGCTTGGGTGGTATACTGCTCAGTCTTCTTTTCAATAGCTTGATTTACTCTCTCATGGAGTTGCTTCACAAACATAGCCTTCTGTTCTCCATCCAAGTTTCTCTGCTCAGCACTAGGTAATGGCAACAAATCCAAAGGAGTAAGAGGATTGAAGCCGTAAACAACTTCGAATGGCAACTCGTAGTGGAGTGGACACTACGGTTATATGCAAACTCCACATGTGGCAAGCAATCTTTCCAATTTTTCAAATTCTTCTGTATAATGGACCTCAATAAAGTAGATAGGGTTCGGTTGACTACCTCAGTCTGTCCATCAGTTTGGGGGTGACAATTGGTGGAGAATAATAATTTAGTTCCCAACTTTCCCCATAACGTCTTCCAAAAGTAACTAAGGAACTTGACATCTCGATTGGAAACAATAGTCCTCAGTACACCATGTAGACGTACTATCTCTTTGAAGAAAAGGTCAGCAACGTTGCTTGCATCATCCGTCTTGTGGCAAGCGATGAAATGAGCCATCTTAGAGAACCTGTCAACCACAACAAAAATAGAATCTCTACCGTGTTTTGTTCTAGGCAAGCTCAAAACAAAATCCATAGAGATATCAGTCCACGGAGTAGTAGGAATGGGTAAAGGAGTATATAAACCATGATTATGAACTCTAGATTTAGCTTGCCTACATAAAATGCATCTATCACATAACCTCTCTACATCTCTCCTCATGTTAGGCTAAAAGAAATTTTCTTGCAAAACATCTAGAGTTTTCCTAACACCAAAGTGGCCCATTAATCCTCCACTATGGGCTTCTCTAACTAACAGCTCGCGCAATGAACTCTTGGGCACATATAATTTATTTCCTCTAAATAAGAACCCATCGTACCTAAAGAACTTGCCAAAGTCAGATGTAGCACATGCCTCATAAACATTACCAAAATCAACATCATCAGCATACTGTTATTTGATATACTCAAATCCTAAAAGTTTAGCATCAAGAGTAGTGATAAGAGTATACCTACGAGATAACGCATCAGCTACGACGTTCTCTTTACCTTGTTTGTACTTGATCACGTACGGGAACATCTCAATGAACTCTATCCACTCGGCATGACACTTATGCAGCTTACTCTGTCCTTTCAGATGCTTCAAGGACTCATGATCAGTGTGGATGACAAATTCTTTGGGCCACAAGTAATGTTTCCATGTCTCCAAAGCCCTCACTAACGCGTACATCTCCTTGTCATATGTGGGATACTTAAGTGCTGCTCCACTTAACTTCTCACTAAAGAAAACAATTGGGCATTTTTCCTGCATAAGCACAACTCCAATACCTACACCTGAGGCATTGCACTCAATCTCAAAAGTTTTAGTAAAGTCAGGCAGAGATAACAAAGGAGCAGAACAAAGTTTATCCTTAAACAAATTAAAAGCATGCTCTTGTGCGGGACCCCAATGAAATGCAACATTCTTTTTGACCACTTCGATCAAAGGTGCAACTATAGTGCTAAAATCTCTAACGAATCAATGATAGAAACTAGCTAAACCATAGAAACTACGCACCTTAGAAACAGACTTGGGTACAGGCCAATCTTTAATTGCCTTTACCTTCTCATTATCAACAGAAATGCCATGAGAAGAAACTACATACCCAAGGAAAACAATCTTATCAGTGCAGAATATACATTTCTTAAAATTGGCATACAAACTTTCATTCCTCAAAACAGTAAGAACATTCCTAAGATGCTCAACATGCTCATGTTGGCTCTTACTGTATATCAAAATGCCATCAAAATAGACAACCACATACTTACCAATGAAATCATGTAAAACATGGTTCATTAAGCGCATGAATGTACTGGGTGCATTAGTCAAGCCAAAAGGCATGACTAACCACTCGTAAAGACCATGTTTAGTCTTGAATGCGGTTTTCCATTCATCACCTTCTTTCATACGAATTTGGTGATATCCGCTCTTTAAATCAATCTTAGAAAACATGCATGCACCATGCAACTCATCAAGCATGTCATCTAGCCTAGGAATAAGGTAGCGGTACTTTACAGTGATTTTGTTGACGGCTCGACAGTCAACGCACATCCTCCACGTCCCATCTTTTTTTGGCACAAGCAGTACGGGCACGAGGCATGGACTTATATTCTCTCTCACATAACCTTTCCTCATGAGCTCCTCAACTTGCCTTTGAAGCTCCTTCATCTCCTCGGGATTACTTTTGTAGGCTGGATGATTCGGAATGGCAGCTTCGGGGACAAGGTCAATCATGTGCTCGATCCCACGAATCGGTGGTAATCTACTTGGGATCTCCTCAGGGAATACATCCTCGAACTCCTGCAACAATGAGACAACATTAGTAGGCAAAGTATCATGGAGTTCAGCATCAATGAAACAAGAATCTTTAAATAAGAGTAAAAGGATAGGAGACTTAGTAAGAAACGCAGTCTTCACATCTCGGGGTTTGGCATAGCAGCTCATTGGTTTGCTTTCCTTGTTTTCCTTCTTTTCTTTAGCTTGCTTCCTTTGCTCGTCATGTTGCTCCTTTAGCCTTAATTGGTCCTTATAAATCTCCTTGGGGCTAAGGGAAGCAAGAGTGATCTTCTTGCCATCCATAGTAAAGGAGTAACGGTTAGTGTAACCGTCGTGGATGACTCTCCAATCATAGTAAGTGACTGAATTTGCACCAGATTTTAGAATCCAACTCAAACACAATAACTAAGGTGGCGAAATTTTTCAAGGATTCTACCAAAAGTGAGTGACACACCAACAAACTAAAAATTGAAACCTGAGCTCTGATGCCAACTGATATGCGAGGACATGAGAAAACGAGGAGTGAAATTTGAAGGGGCCTGAAACACAACAGGACAGAATCAAGTAGGATGAACATCACCTTCTGGAACTTAGACCTGAAGCCTAAAGAGACTCGAACCCAAAGGTATTGGACCTTGACCCCACGAATAAGAATTTAAGAACCTAAGGTATAGCAATGGTGGATAGTGAAAAAGGGGGCGCCACAAGGAAGAAGACCTTGATAAGCCTAGTTGAGAGGGAACTCAAGAGGAAGGCACACTCAAATTCTGAAATTCAAAACTGATCTGTCTAATCAATAGCATTTACAAGGTATTTATAATAATACCTAGCACTTAAGCCCATAAACAAGTGGGCTAGAATTAACACCAAACAGAAAATAAGACTAAACCCAAATTCATGCCTAAACCTAGTTACATAAAATAAATAGTTTAAGACACAATAAGACTCAAATGTTATTCAAACACTTAACCCATCTTATCGGTAAGCTAAAATAAGATAGTAAACCATACTCATGTCGTTTGGGCTTTCAAGCAAGTATAGATGTCTTCGGACTCTTCATGGAAGCTTCCTTGACTCTTCAATGAGGCCAGAGCTTGTTGCATTAATGAGGCCAGGGCTTGTTGCGTCTTCTTGGCTCGAGCTCGGGTATTTGAACCTCCTTGAATGACCAATGGATCCTTAGCATCACGAACATCACGAGCAAATGGATCTCCTTCGGGTTGAATTTGGATTGTTGACTTTTTTAGTCAAATCGGATCGGTCGGGTTTGGATTCGGGTTAATTGGACGAATATTTCGGGTCGGGTCAACTTTTGTCACCTCTACTGGGAACTGTCACTAGATGTTGGCGAATACAAATGGGATGAGATTGAAATCGGGTGTTTACATATCATCTAACTTGAATCTCAACTTGTTCAGTATCTTAAAATTTGTTCTTAAAGCTTAAAAGCGGTGGAACATGAACAATTTAATATTAAGATTGAGTTTGGTTGACTCAAAAATTAAAGGCTTAAAGCACAATTTGAGCTTAGTTTTTGAAGTTTGAGTTCGATTTAAAAAAATACTTGAGCTGTTCAAATTTGACTCGATAGACTTAATCTATTAATTTTAACTATATATTAAGAGGATAAAATAATACATTAATAATAAAATATTAAAAAATTTGATAAAAGTCGCGAACCAAGTATTAAAAAGTTCAGACTCGACTCGATTTGTTATTCGAGTAATTCAAGATAGAGTTCGGTTCAAAAATAAACGAATCAATCTTGTGTAATCATCCAATCGAACTCAAATAATTCACAAATAACTAGACTCGTTTATATCCCTAAAGTTGAAGTAGTTGATGATGATTTACAGCAGGCCATATATGTAGTCTCCGCTGCCTGCTAAGTGCCTTTGTTAATCACGAGAGAAGGAAAAATGAAAAACAGCAAAGCACTCGATAAAATCATACTTCGTCTTACTTTCACATTCAATGAATTATTGGGAACAACTTTTTATGTGCATATGGCCAATAAGATGTCCTTTTCTATTTCCTGAATGGAGCACTTGTTTGGAGTTTATCAAACATCTGTCTCATTGTAGCATTTATTTATAGAATTAAATAAAAATGTGATGCAAAACACTTGTTCAATTGTCACTATTCACTCTACTATTGATTACTACCACCAAGCTCCATTCATGTATAAACATATATTAAACTTTATGATTATTAGTAAAATCGAAAAGCTAAAGTTATACCATATACAATATCAAAATAGATTATGCATCCCAATAATTGATATAGTGGTTGCTGCATGATCTTTTAATTAAAAAGAGTGCGGTTTTGATTTTTTTTTTCTGTCAAATAAAAAATTATAACAATCATATGAGATTTAAATTAATTTTAATTTGGTGAACATTTTCTTCTATTGTCACGCTCCTCCATAATTACCAAGCACGCTCCGCCACTCCAACTCCCATCTTTATTGGCAATATTCAAAGCCAGATCTTACAATAACCTTCAATACCCTAATGCTAAACCACTATCATTCAAAATTCAAGAGAACCAAATCATGTTTATTCTCCAATCCCTTCTAATTCCAACTATTTTCCTTGATTATAAAGTTGTCATCATGGGCTCCTTCAAAATCTAAACTCAAAATTCAACCGATCTCTCTTATCCATTATCTTATCTATCCAAAGTCGGTTTAATTCAAAATAAAATCAACAGTAAAAATAAAAAGAGAGATAAAAAAATAAGAGTGCAATCGAAAATTTTATTCTGGGTCAAAATTTTTTGTTTTATTTGTAAGATTAACATAAGCACATATTATTATTAAGTGTAAATTTAATATGATTAATCATAAAATATCTTAAAAGTATCATCAACACACACATGAGAATAAACATAAACATATTGCATAGCAAAATCATCATTTGTTTACTTTTATTCTTATTTTTTTACGATATTTCTAATATATTTTATACTTAATAACACTAACGTTATGTTTGGATTCAAAGAAGGATAGAAAAAAAAAAGAAATGAGATAAAACATGGAAACATTTCTTTTACTTTTCTTGTTTGGATAAGATTTAAAAAATAATTTAAAAAAAGAGGGATTGAGAATCTCTTTGCCCCATTTTTCTTTTACACTAATTTAGAAGAAATGCTAGGAAAAGAAAATGAATAAAAAAATTAATTTTAAAATAACTTTTATACCTTGTGTTTTTTATTAATTTTTAAATAATCATTAAAAATATTTGTATATTATTACCTATTTATGAATTGTTTTTGTTCTAGTTTTACAAGGATCACAAATATGATTTTATCATCATATTATTGTTTCAAAATTGATTTTTTTTGTTTTATTTTATTATTTTACAGTATTGTTGCTTACATTTTCTTTAAGTACATTGACTCTAATGTGACCATTATCACTTGGACCAAGTTGAAAAAAGTATAATACTTTTTTCAATAAAAATAAATATAATAAATAATCAATATAAATTATTATATTGACTCTAATGTGACCATTATCACTTGGACCAAGTTGAAAACAAAAAGTATAATACTTTTTTCAATAAAAATAAATATAATAAATAATCAATATAAATTATTATATGTTCCTACTTAATATATACTAAAATATAATAAATAATCAACATAAATTGTTATATGTTATTTTATAAAAAAAATTATAATGAATCTTTTTATTTTTTTCACTATTTAATCAAACAGTGATCACTAAGATTTATTTACTTTCTTTTTATTAATTTTAGTAATCTATACGAGAGACACTCACATGTTCCATTTCTTTTTCTTTATTTTCCTTTTTACCTATACTGATATATGTCCGAACATAGCATTACTCATTTGTCTTAATCAACGCTTCAAGAGTCAAGACTGAACAGAATAGCAATTTGTCAATAAGCCAAAATTTACGGACAAAAATTTGAATGAAAGCAATTAATACTCATTAAATGAATTCCACATCACCAGGTTTGGTCATCAAAATGAAAACATATCTAATCTTCTTTATCCAACAAAACTGGATTCTAAATCATGTACCCAAAATTTTCAAAATTCATTTATAAAGCCAAGAAGATCAAAATCACATCACAGTTTGTGCTGCAGGTACTCCGCTTCGCTTTCCATATTAGGGAATATATGATTAGATATAGTATGTGTTAGAGCTGGATTTTAAGGCAGCTAAGGAACTTGAATTCCTCCGTTATTGCTGCTCTGGCTTTTCTGGTATTTTTTTCCTTTTTGCAGTCGTCGTCTTCTTCTTCTTCCTCTTCTTCCTCAGGAGGATCAGCAAGCATTTGTGGGGGTAGCGGTGTTTTCATTGGGCTGATTTGGGGGAAATATCTAGCCTCCGCCCGGGTTTGGGCCTCTCCCATTCCTTCAACATCCCGTCAATGCACACAAGAAGATCAGAATGGAGAAATGAATATAGAATGTGTAAATCTAACTAAAAGGCTTTATATGTAACATGAAATGAAAGTACACCAAAACAGCACTATCAATTGATCATAATTTTCAGAAACGGGAAAGCCCCGGTAATCCCAATGAAAGAAGAGTTGTACTTGTATTCCCTAGTTCCAAGTCATTATACAAGTCTCCTAGCAGCCTATCTCTAAACAAGAACTTGTTTTATTAAAACCATGCCAATAAGTGTTTCTTTTTTTAACCACGATATAAGTCTAGCTATATGTCTAGATCAAATAGTTAATAAAGAGCTGTGGTATGATGTAAGACTTGGGCTCAAACTAGACGTGGCTATTTATGTATGAAATTCATGTTCGTGTTAAGCAAAACAGTATTCGTGTCGTGTAATATGTGAAAATTCCATGTTAAAATTCGTGAACACACCAAATACAACTTTTTTTTTTTTTACTTCTGTCAGATTTATAAACAATTTTTATCAAATTTTAGCTCATGTCACCTTCGTATTCTTTATTTGTGTTATATCTACGATTGTTAGGTCTAGCTCAAACTAAGCAACATCATCCCCTACACCCAATTATCAAAAAAAAAAAAAAACATTCTCATTGAATAACACACCACAAAATAAACACCAAGATATAGAGAGACCAACCAATTGGAAAAATTTGCCCCGAGCCATTTCAGTGGTTGTATCCCAATGAATAGGAAGTAAAAAACCAGCTACTAGTTGCCAAGATTTTTCAGCTACATCAAGTATAAGCAATGTGCTCAGTGATCTTCAAATCTCGCCAACTTTCAAGAACAAGCCATGTACCATAAAGTAACCAAGTTGAAATCCACACCAGAGGTGTTATAAATATAACAAAGAAGTTTCTATGATTCATGCCTGTATTAGTGTTCCTATGCCCACAATAAGGGGAAACATTCTGACCTCTCTATAAAGCGAAGTTTGGATGACCTCATGCCTGTGAAGCTTAAGATCTAAAAGGATGAATAATACACAGGCCTTCTTTAGGCAAGTTATATACTTTATTTAACTGACATGCCATAGAAGCCTATATACTTTGTGATCGGGGGCAACCACACAAGCTCAAAGTCCAGGGTCACCATATGACTTTATTATAATATAATACCATATTCACTTTAATAATAAAAAAGGTAGAAGAATGCATCCATTGGTTAAAACAACATTTAAAAATGTCAAAAGCTATAAAACAGTTGTTATATCAGCTAACCTCATAAGTGAAAACACTGCTAAGGCAACAGATTGCAATGATCAATGAACGCAAGACAAGACAATAGTAGCTCTTTGATGACTGATGACCTAAAGAGTAGAAGAAGCGGTATAAGATGACAGTTGCAGGTCATAGTGAAGGAAATAATAATTTCAGATAAAATGTTGTAACTTGCAGAAAAGGATAATACACCATGCCATGAATAATATTTATGATTAAGCTCAACGGCTTCCCCACTCTCTAGTGTAACAATTATGATAGGTGCCCATCATATTGAGCCGTATCTTCATCAAACTCTTAAGCATAGCTAACCTACTTTTTTTTTGTCGAAACTCTCAATATCCAAATGCCACTTTGAGTCCCAACTAATTCAATGTTGAGCTATTGTTGGACCTCAAATGGGAGAGCTCTCCTCCATTCATAAAGTTTGAACTCGAGACTTTGCTTAAGGAATACCGAACTTCTTTCACCCGGCCCAACAAATATCGGTAGCTAGCCTACTTCATATCCCACTAAACATCAATAAATCGGTATATAATCAAATTGCCCATCAACCTACCATTACGAAAGATTCTATTCCAGTGTCAGGCTTCAAAAACCTTTTTTTTTGTTTGAAAAAGATCCGATATGAACATTTATACTCATCTAATAAGACCCAACTTCTAGGACATTCTAACTGAACATTGATTCATCCATTTAGCTACGTGATTTGGCCATATCTAGCTGCGAAAGCCAGCTAATATTTGCCAATTTCATTTTCTTAAACAAACCCAAATCAAGAAATTTTCAGATCAATCTTTTTAAAAGTCTCTAAGTAAAAACTAATAAATTCACAAAAATTCTTCCAAGCCCGTAAATCCTAAGGAAAATTCAAAAAAATGGAATTTAAAGGAAAAAAAAGAAGAAGAGATTGCAGAACGCTTACTATGGAGAAATCAGGATGGGAGCGACAAGTCATTTTCTATTCCTCGGGAGCCATGCAAACAACATGCCTTTTCAATACGCTGTAAGCCTGTAACCGGTACAAGGATTTTGACGAAAAGACGCGGCAACAAGTCATAAGGTAAAATCGTGGGTGATGGAAGAACTTGACGTTGAGGTAGAAGAAGAGCAAGGAAACGAAGTGGAAAAATTTAAAAAGGTTGTCAGAGAGTTGTTATTAACAATGCCATCGGCAACAATCAAAGTTTAGACTAGGGACGGTTACTTTTTTCTAAGTGAAATTAAAACCAAGATTCAATTTCTTAATACTTCTTATGAATAAAAAAAATATCCATCGTCATGTATGTGGCCGGAAACTTCCATTTTTATCTCATTACGTGGTCAAGATGAAGACCAAGGCAAGTTTGAGTCAACAGTGAAATTAATTTGGGTAAGATTAAAAATAATAAAATGGTCACTAAAAATGAGTAATTATTAGTAATTTTAATAATGTAATAAAATTTAAAAATAAAAGTAAAAAGATACTTTTCTTTAGGGATGTCAACGAGGTAGGTACATACTAATTTTGAAGTATACGAATTTAAACTCGATTACATGTTAGAATATCTGAATCCGATTAATTATTTGAATATTTTAATTTTTACTATATGAACTCTGCTCATTTAATTACCCAAACTGATTAAATACTTGTTTATTAAGTTAAAGTTTAACTTTTAACATTAAATTAAATTCAATTTTAATGTATATTATTATGAAAAATTAAATTAACTCATAAAAATAAATTAGTACTAAAAATCATAATTAAAGTACTTAATGAGTTCATTTAATTAAGTATTATATTAAAAATTATTTAATTTATAAATAAAAATGTATATAATAATATTTAAAAAATATTATTTATAATCGAGTTCGGGTAGTAAGGTGTCCTGATGTGAGGACCCTAGTTTTCTTATATTCAATATAAGTTACAAAGCATAAGAATTTAAAAAGAAAAAATTTATTGTTAAAATATCTAATGAAGGGTCCGTTCGATAAAGTTTAGAGAGGTACTCGGTGAGGGTTCCACTAGGACTTTCTCTGTCCAAATTGAAGTGAGACCCTAGAATGATGATATTTGAGGTGAAATATTAATATAGCAAGAATCTGTATCTCAAAATTACCTCATTTGAGTGTATTTTGAAATGCGAGAAACAAATCCGAAAATGACGATTGTGTCCATATCCCGGATGAACTTTTCTGAATAATTATCAAACTAAGTTGACTTTGAACCCACAAACTGTTTTAGGATAATCCTTGCGTAAAGAAGTTTTACGTGGATCCAACCCATGAATAAAATTACGCGAATGTGCTAAAAATAACATGAACGAAACCAAAAGTATTCGTGAAGGGGTAGTTTGGTAATTTCACTACCCATGACCGGTCAAACCATCTTAAGAGTCAATAATTGATTATGTTTGACCCAAATATATAGAAAATAATAAAAATAAAAATATTAATTCTGAATTTAAAATTATTAAATAATGATATGATATCAATGAAAATAATAGAATTATAAAAGAGTAAAATGGTCCATTAGTATAGGGGCTGGTCAAATGGTCAAATTTGACCAAAATTGACTTAAATGGATTAAATTTAATTAATAAATAAAATTAAAATCTGAAAATTTAAATATGATAAAATATTAAATATAGCAAAAGTGAAAATTTTGAAAATTAAAAATGGAATTTTAATTTTTGACCATGTGGGCAACTTTTATTGGGTGAAATGTTACTAGAAAGGAGCCATTCTCAGCCAATTTGTCTTCAACAACCAACCTCTCCCCTAATTTTTTTTGCTGCACCGACTTCCCCTGTCCAGTTCTCCTTTCTCCTCATTTTCCCCCTCGTTCACTCACGTTCACTTTGGTTATTCACCACCTCTCTTCACTAGATCATCAAACATCCTCAACAAACCTTGTCCCTTATCCTAAGAATTGTCTAAGGCTGGAATTTTGGAGGACAGAAACTGGCGTAGCGGGGCTGATCCGGTGGCAGTGCTGTTCGGTTATGGAAGAGGTAAGAAGTGGTGATGATTTTCTTAATATAAATCATGGTTATGAATTGTTCTATGTTAGAATAACGTATTTGTAGCATTGGAATGAAACAAAATCAGATTTTGGGGCTTCATGTTCATTCGGCGAGAAGTGGAAGATGATAGAATTGTTGTGATTTCAATGATTTTTGAGTAGAAATTAGTGATAAATGATGAAAGGAATCGATTGGAACCTGAATTTGATGATAATTTGTGATAATTGGTGATGATTTGTGAAACCATATTGAAGTGGCGTGAGGATGGTGTAACCGGTCAGAACAAGGGCTGGATGAAGCTGATGATATTTTGTTGATTTAAAGGTGTTTGATGAAATTCCTGAATGAGTAAGAGAGACTTATGAAGTTAGAATGATTGAAGAATGAAAATCATGAAGTCATGGCAATCGGAAACTCACGGTTTGGATGAAAATGGGAGGCTGTCAGAGTGAAAAGGAAAAACCAGAAAGGAAAAGAAAAGAAAAAGAAAAATGATTAATGTAATTTGATAAAGAGAAATAATAAGATTAATATAATAATGAATTAAGAGTAATTGTAAAACTAAAAATTGGAAAAGAATAAGAGTTGGACAAATATAAATTTGAGGTTAAAGCTTAATGCATGAGCTCTCATGTAAATTTTATTGGTTAATCATATTTTATGATATTAAATATTAAATTTTATGGTTAATGAATAAGAAACAATATAAAAATATTAATAAAAGTTATTAGTGATATTTATGTTGGAAAATAATAAGAATGAATATTTGATTATAATAGGAATTGAATAAAAATAGATGTTAATATGAAACAAGAATTGGAATATGACAAATATTAGACAAGAAGAATATGATTTAGTAGTAATTGTGTTTTGATATTTAATAGGAAATAAAGTAAATTAATTGTGAGAATAAATAAAATGAAAACAATTTTGGATATAAACAAATGTTGGAATTAATAATAATAAAGCATAAAGATTATTTGTAAATAAATTTGAATTGGGGAAAAATAAATATAATATAAGAAGAATTATTTGATTATAATAAATAATTGAAGATCATAAAATTTTAATGAAATTAAAATTAGGAGAATAAGTCAATTTAATTATAGCTATAGCTTGATATCTAATAAGAAATAAAAATAGATTTTCATAAAAGTAATAAATTAGAAAATAAGAATTAATAAAATAATTATTAGAATTGAAAATTTTGAATGATTAATGAAATTAGAATTAGGAAAAATTCCAATTTAAGTACAATTATATTAAAAATTTTAGTAGGAAATTAATTAAATAAATTATTGAAATTTACAAAATGAAGAACAAAGAGTTATAAAAATTTTCATTTTAGTTATATATGGAATTTTAAATAGAAATCGAAATTATTGATGACATGATAATTAAAGAAAGAAGGGGAATTTAATTGAAATTATATTTTTGGTATTTAGTGAAATAAAATAAATTTATCATGAAAAATGATAAAAAATAGAAAATATGAATTTATAGAATATTCATTTTTAGTAATATAGGGAATTTTTAAGTGTAAATTTGGATTATTAGTGACATAGGATTTAGAGAGAGAAATGGGATTTAATTGAATTATATTTTAGTATTTAGTAGAAAATAAATCAATTGTTAAGAATGATAAATAGGAATTAGAAAATTATGAAATGTTTATTAGAATCATAATATAGCATCTTGAATATAATTTGGAAATCATTGTGCAGTGCAAAGAATTGAAGGATAAAGAGGCATAAATGGCTCTACCGGATTTTTATACTGCACAGAAGTAGAAGTAAGAAATATGTATAGGAGTCACATAGGATATGTTTTACTTGCAATTGAAAATTCTTTGAAATCTCGTTTTCATTGTTCCTTCCCAATTTTCCCAAACACAAGGAATAGAAATTATTTTTAATTTCTACATGGAAACATGAATTGAATTACATGACATAAGTTACATAAATTGCATTACATAAAATGATTTACATAAATAGATTTACACGAAATAATTTACATGAATTGATTTATATGAATTGAATTATATAAAGTGATTTATATGAATTGATTTATATGACATGATTTACATGAAATGAATTACATGACATGAGTTGCATGAAATGATTTTCATTAAATGATTTACATGAGAAATTTTACATGAAATGTTTAAATTGCATAAATTACTATTTTACAAGATTTTGGACTGATTGAAGATAATTGCTATTTGAAAATGATTTCTACTGTTAAATAAAATGATTTATAAAAATGTTTTGAGACAGTCGTACCTTAGTGATCATGCATATTGTTATATAACTGTGAGACCTGATCAGTCCGCAGGTTTACTGTATATGATTATGGGATTATGGTCAAACCCACAAGTTTTCACAGTGAGCACCTGACCAGTGCGAACTATGTGCACTGTTTCAACGATGGCCATTTGTTACTGCTTCGTTCCTACGGGGATACTATTATTGATCGTCCCTTCGGGGATACTGTTATTGATCGTGCATGATTCTATTGGATGTGACTGTCTCCGCTGTACTGTATTGTTTCACCGAACTGAATTGTTTATTGATACATAATTGTTTATTGATACCGAATGGTTTATTGATACTAAATTGTTTACTGACACTGAATTGTTTATTGCACTGTTTACTAAACTGTTTACTGATACTGAAATGTTTACCCATACTGAATTGTTTACTGAATTGTTACTGAATTTTATATTGAACTGTTTTACTGAATTGATTGATGTAAATTATTTATACATTGCATTACTGCATAAAATGATTGTAAAGTGATTTAGAAGTAAAACAGTTTATTCATTCATCATCAACTGTTTATTCCTTATAGTCGCCACTAGGGACCGGAACACGATAGGTACTACAAAGTACCTCCCATACTCCACTCAGTTTCCTAGCCGACTATAATATCCTTCTTATAGTGTACCCTGGTGAGCTCTTAGAAAATAAATGTTTTTATTGATTTCAATATTATATTTTATATGCCTTTTTCATAATTAGTTTAAATAAATTATTTTTATTTAACTGCATATAGTATACACTTTTATATATGTTTCTTACTGGGCTTTTCCCAAAGCTTACCCCCTTACTCACCATCTCAGATAGCTCATCCGCGTACATATCATCCGCTGCGATAGGATAATGGAAGAAAATTTCTAGAAGTTTAAAGTGCTCAGTGGCCAGGTATAAGTAGAATTTTATATTTTATATTTAGACTCATAAATGTATAGCAAATGTATTTGTGATGGGATGTAAATACTGTAATTGTGAAATTTAGGAAAATACTTGAACAGTGAGATGTAAATTACTCAGAATTGTAGTAAACAGATTTATAAATATTATTTAATAGATTTTATTCGGATTTCTTAATTATTATTTATGGTTTAATTTATTTAATGATATAAAGATAAATTGAAACGAAAATTGTATATTGAAATTACATCGACACCGAACGTAAACCAACTGATATTGAATAATTGAATAAAAAAGATAAAAGTGAAAGGAAAAAGTTAGTTTGAAAAATTTATAATTCCAGACGTTACACCTAAGGTCACTACTCGAACTCTATCCGAACTCATAACGGGTAATAAAACTATTACTTGAATTTTATTCGAACCCGATTATCAAATACCCTAACTCTATTTAATTGAATGAATAATAAGAAATATCCGTTTCTAAGATACCTATTTACATCTCTACTTTTTTTTTCTTTCAACCTTATGTACGACATCCAAACTCATTGACACCGTAGGGGTTTGGACCACACACAAAAGACGAAAGTAAGAAAGGGGGAAAATTAATGATCATTTAATGGTCATTATCTAAAAGCACATCCTTTCTTTTATTGTATTAAAATCTTGCAAAAATAATAAATTAATAATGTTGAACTGACGATTGACCCTGGTTAGTGGCTTTAGATTTGATGTGGACTAGGTCAATTGTTACTGGGCTTTTTTATAAGTCAAGTTGAAGACCATTGAGCAAAATGATAATCTAAGTCCAAGAGGAAAGAGGATTCAGAAGGCCCATAAATGATCCACTGGGTTATTATTTAAGCTGTGGGGCTTAAAGGTAATTACGCGCAAAACAACTCCTATAAATAGGTCACAGGTATCATTCTTAAACCCTAAGCTCTATTGCCTACTGAAACCCTGTCAAAACCCTGTCTGACTTAAGCATCGGAGTGCGCGCGCAGGGAAAAACCCCTGCGCCCTCTGACTTTTCCTATTTTGCAGAACTTTTCTGGAGACACGTGGAGAAAGAAGACAATATCGACGTCAGCAATCAATCATTGTTGTTTTGTGCAACAACAATTGGCGATGTCTGTGGGAAATTGAGCAAAAAGCCAAATATAAAAGTCTGTGAAAGGGTGCGGAAGAGAGGCGACAGACTACTATTGCACGGAAGGTTTCACGCGACAGAGTGATTCACTCGCCCACATACATGCGACAGACACTTTGTCAGAAGCTAGAAGGAGGCTCACGCGAAAAAGCAATTAGACGAAAGAGTGGCTTCCGCACGAGATAGCATTGGGCGAGAGAGTGGCTAAGAGATAGCATTGGGCGAGAGAGTGGCTAACTTGTCGTCACAAGCTTGTCGTCATAAGCCTTTCGCACAAGCTTGTCGTCATAAGGCTTGTCGTCAAAAGGCTATCGTCACAAGTCTGTCGTCACATGGCCTGTCGTCACATAGCCTATCGTCACAAGACTGTCGTCACAAGGCTGTCGTCACAGGCCTGCCGCACATAGCCTGTCGTCACAAGCCTGTCGTCACAAGGCTATTGTCACAAGGCTGTCGTCATATAGCCTGTTGTCACAAGGTTGTCGTCACATAGCCTGTCGCACATAGCCTGTCGTCATAAGCCTGTCGTCACATAGCCTGTCGTCGCAAGCCTGTCGTCACAAGGCTGTCGTCACAAGGCTGTTGTCGCATAGCCTGTTGTCGCAAGGCTGTCGTCGCATAGCCTGTCGTCGCAAGCTTGTCGTCACAAGGCGTCGTCACATAGCCGTCGTCACAAGGCTGTCGTCGGAAGCCTGTCGTCACAAAGCCTCACATAACCTATCGCACAAAAGCATGTCGACGCATCATCTATTTTGCATGAGATAGCATTGAGCGAGAGATAAGCTACACCCGACAAGTCTTAGGCTTGGCGATAGAGAGGCTCTCGCTTACGACAAACATTGGGCGAGAGCCCCTCCCGTGCGCGACAGCCAAGGAATTATAGCTGCATGAAAACAAGAGAAAGCTGGGCATAACATTGAGGCCAGAAATGACACTTGCGTTTTTTGTGGCTTGACACTGGGAGTCATTGAAGTACGTGAAAAAAAAAATTTGGTGATGCAGGCTCTATCATTCAGCTCGTGGTTTTCATTTTTACAATTGGAATCTCAATATTTAAGAGTTGAGGATGTTGAGAACAGAAACTCTAGCTTTGAATACATTGCTCCAAGTCTTTTAGCTAGTTTTGCGTCTTAACGTTCATGATGTTCTCAATTTTGCTCATCTTCTGAATCACAACCAGGCAGCAGCGACTCACTTTCAAAAAGAGGAGAAAAGCAGCAAGTGGAAAAGAAATAAGGAGAGCGACCACAATACAGTAGCTTCTTTTTGTCTTTGCTTCACCTAAGGAAAGCTTTGAAAGTGGAAGCAAGAAACAAGACACTGCATGGCTGCACATCTCCACGCGTAACAACAATTGGCAAGAATTCCATTAAATAAAATAATCAAAAAAGGCTGCTGCATCATCATCCTTACTTACTGTCCTCCTCTATTTTTCACTAAACCAAGACCAATGCTACTTCCCATGCCCAGAGTACGTCTTCATCATATTTTCACCACTGTTGCCTTGCACTGAAATCCCACCATCAAGTTGCTGTCCACAGAAGCTTCTCGCTTGCTTAAGAATTTAAAATTGTTGAATAAGTTACTAATCAACTACCAATGAAAGTAGCAAAGTGCATGCATTAAAAGAGAAACGGAAAGAGAAGAGGTACCTGACGCTTAACCTCATCCATTTCTTGCGGAGAATCAAAGACACGGTCTAGTTCCATGCATTCTTCCACTTCTAGATGATGTAAGTGCAATAGATATTGAGCAAGTGTTACTGAGAAGATATTTCTCAGTTTATTGCATCTATACACTGTCAAGTGAGATAGATTTCGAAGGGTTACAATTTTCTTGGAATCTTTGAATATAACCCGCTCAGATAGCTCCTTTAACGTCATCTTCTTCAGAGTCAATCCACTTTGAAGCTCAATTATCTCTTCACATGTCTCTACTTCATCAGGCATTGTTATTTCATCAGTGTTGAACTGGGGACATGCTTCCACTACGAACTTTACCAAACGTGCATCCATACAGCTTCTTCGGCGTCCCTGTTTTGCCATTCATCAAAGTACCGGCCCTTGCTCTTTACTGTTGCTCACCGCACCATCTTCTGCCGTCGCCGCTGATCTTTCCCCTGCTAGTTGCTGTTCGTGGCACCTCTGTTGCATGTTGCTAATGTTGCCTTCACAAACTCTCAAGTATGAACAGTTGTGAGAGAAAAGAGCATTGATTTTGAGTGAGAAAGAAACAAGTAAAAGCACAGAAGAACAACGTGGAAAAAGAAAGAAGGAAAGAAAAGCATTTTTGTCCAGCCCCATTATCATCATCGTCTACTGCTAGTACCATTTTCACAAGCCACGTAAAGCTAAGAAAAAGAAAAGGACGTGAAGTGCAATTAGTGAAGAAAAGAAAGAAGTGGCTTCTGAACGAGACGATTTATCACGGGCGAGAGAGTGGCTCTCGCACCCTGACGGGCGAGAGAATGGCTTTCGCACCAAACAAGCTAGGCGAGAGAGAGCCTCTTGTCCGCAGCAGGCGACATCTTCATACCTTATACAAAAGTATTTTTCTATGAAAAAATATTTTAACATAGCCTGTGAAAAGCAAGAGGAAAACTGTTAATAGGAACCCTTTCAACGAAATTCCTTCCATCGAATTTCTGAATTGTTTAAAAGAAAATACAAAAAGGAGATTCCAAAAGAGAGATGTAAAAGAACAAACTAAACTAATCTAAGTGAGTGCTCCCACTTAGATTTGTCCTTTGTCAACTGAGATTTCAGATCCATATCAGAAGAATATACATATAAAATAAAACATCGTATGAGAGTGGCGTCGACAGCAGGATTTGAACCTGCGCAGGCAATGCCCAACAGATTTCGAGTCTTACTTTTGTTTCTTTGCAATAAATACATACACCGGGCACGAGCTCCTATAGCTTTGAAGTTCATAATTTGATGAAGATAATGGCAGGCATAACTTGCGTTGTTCCTAACTGCCACCCATTAATTTTGCATGCTGCAACGGTACACAACTTGGTCTTATGTTATTTCAGGTCTTACTCCTAGTCCGTTTGTGTTCGGCCATTAAAGTTCTGTAGTCCAAGTCTCTCGTTGCCAAGTGGATATCATAATAGCACGCATAAAAGCCTGAATGCAAGTGGCATTCAGGTACATGTCGGAAAGTTTCCTTGTGTATATTAGAAGTGCTTTCCTGTAAAGGAGAAGTGATAACCATGACTTCATTTATTACTTCATGACAATGCAACAAAGAAGAATTGAAAGGCAAAGCACTTACCCACAGTTTGGGGAGATAGATTACCGAAGTAGCACACAGCCAACTCTGTCATCTTGCTTTTGAACTAGCCTATAATTACGTATTTTCTTCTTTCAAAACCAGCATTTGTAACATTGACCGTGTGTATCATTTTGGGTTATTCATGTTCTGGTTGTGGTGCTAGTATTTCTGCAAGGAATCGGTGGTGTTGAATGCAGTAAATAATGAAAAAATGAGTGTGCAACTGTGCATGTCCGAAGTACTCAACCCTGGTAATAATTTTTACTGGATCCAAGAACTCTTCTTTTGGGCACTAGCTGTCGGAGTAATATTCTCATCGGAGACCCATGGATCAAAATCGGACGGTCCAAATCCACCCAATCTCTCCACTTTCATTAAGCTAGCTCATGTCCTCAGCTTTTCAACCGCCTGGGGCACCGCCTGGTGTCATCATGTTCAAAAATCTGCCAATGGTCATAAAAAAAATTGCATTATCTACATCAGAGTCCTCTAAAACTGAGATGTTAGTGCCAAGTTGTTGTGTTCATAGATAGATCACGTACGAAATCAAGAAGATGAAGGTAGCCAACATGATGTTTCTGAAACTTATCCAGTGGACCAAAACAGTTCAAAACTCTTGGCTAATCAGAAATTGTTCATTAATGGTTTTCTTGGAAATGCTTTTATGGTTAAATCCTACAATCTATCAATGGATATTGACTGGAAGGAATTTGTATGCCCTAACTGTTTATCGCTCCTTGGAGCTTATCCTCTTGATAATGGTGGTGCCCACTTAGATGGTGGAGTTCGACTTTTTGAATGCTACATTTCCACTTGTTCATCTGCTGGTGGATCAGGGGATTTATTCAGGAAATATAGCTTGGAAAGAATGTTCACAAATCAGCATGTGAAAGATGAATTATCATTTCGAACTTTGATTGGAGATTTAAAAACAAAGTCTCCGTTGTTGCAAATTGTTCTGTTAAATCCAAGTCCTTGTGTTGTTCTGGTTATTGTTTGGACACAGCTAGCGCAACAGAATGGAGCTTTTATATTTGCCGATGCAATGTTTTGCCTGCATTTAAGCAACCGTTTAAGTTTAAAAAAAACCCTTTGGCGAGCACATTTAAATTTGACGATTCAAGCACACACCCAATGTGGGAACTGAGCGGAATGATCTAGACTCTAACAATTGTGATTGAATTAGGCAGGTGTCCGAGGTAGGCACTAGCCACTGTTGCGAAAGGCAGCAAGCCAGGGAGAGCTTAGTTTGATCGAAAACAATTTGTGGCAAGCTCGTGAAGGTAGATTGCTGGTACCGGTGCACGACTTAGTGCACAATCCATGGTTGACAGCAGAACATCTCAGCACTTGTACTTTACAGATTTTTCAAAGACAAAGACTTGGAATGGTACTGGTGGTAAACATTTGCTATTATTGTTTTAACATTTGCTACAATTATATTGCTACTTACTCTATTTTATTGAAAATACTACATCATGAAATGAAAGGCCAGTTATTTTTATCTGTACTATGATAATCCTCCATGTTTGATAGACATGCTGCAGGAATAGAAGAAGACGCGAGACGGGCACAAATAAGTCCCTAAGCGAAAAATGCACGAGATGGGCACAAATAAGACCCGAAGCGAGAAGAAGACGCGAGACAGGCACAAATAAGTCCCTAAGCGAAAAATGCGCAAGACGGGCACAAATAAGACCCTAAGCATGACAAAAAATGCGCGAGACGGGCAAAAATAAGACCCTAAGCGAGAAGAAGACGCGAGACGGGCACAAATAAGCCCCTAAGCGAAAAATGCGCGAAACAGGCACAAATAAGTCCATAAGCGAAAAATGCGCGAGACGGGCAAAAATAAGTCTCTAAGCGAACAAAACAAAAAGTCTCTAAGTACAAAAGGGTGTGAAGACGGGCACAAATAAGTCCCTAAGTGAAAAATGCGCAAGACGGGCACAAATAAGACCCTAAGCATGACGAAAAATGCACGAGACGGGCAAAAATAAGACCCTAAGCGAGAAGAAGACGCGAGACGAGCACAAATAAGTCCCTAAGCGAAAAATGCACGAAACGAGCACAAATAAGACCTTAAGCGAGAAGAAGACGCGAGACGGGCACAAATAAGTCCCTAAGCGAAAAATGCGCGAGACGGGCAAAAATAAGTCCCTAAGCGAACAAAACAAAAAGTCCCTAAGCACAAAAGGATGTGAAGACGGGCAAAAATAAGTCTCTAAACGAGGTACGTTACAATCTTATCAGATTACTTTTAACGTATTATGTTGTCATAAACGATATTATATTCTAACAAGTCCTTAAGCGGATAGTACGCAAGACAGGACCAATACTCCAGTAAAAGTTCTTCTTTGGACACAAAAAGTCACAAAGAAAAGCTTGGGGAGCACACAGTATGCAGGTTGTAAGGTATGGCACGAGGCACGTTACAATTTTATCATTGAATATGTGCTATAATTGATAAACAAAATGCATTTAACGTATTATGCTATAGTCTTATCAATTCTATAAAGGCCCTATGCGAAAAATGCACAAGATGGGCAATTCTCTAAAAGTCCCTAAACGAAAATGCGCGAGATGGGCAATTCTCTAAAAAGTCCCTAAGCGAAAATGCGCGAGACGGGCAATTCTATAAAGCCCCTAAGCGAAAAATACGCGAGATGAGCAAATTGTGAAATCCTCAAGCAATAAAGTGTACGGATAAATGCGATACCCGAGTACGAATTCTTCTTTAGATGTAAGTGCTTCATAAGAAGAGCTGGGGAGCACTATAGATTAACTTCTGCATTAAAAGGAGTATCGAAAGTAATAGGCACCCATGCATATGCGTCCCGAGATGCTATAATGTCAAGACCTTGATCCTTAGGAAAATTAGTCTCCGGATTATCTAAATAATCTTCGTCCAAAGCTTGTGAGAACCTCGACCATCTCGAGTCGACAAAAAGGCTTCTAAGAGCTGGTAAGATCAGATAAATCTTCACAAGTTCCTATCCTTAGAAAAGGTTCCAAATTCTCAGCATCTCGATCGAGCTTCAACTAATCAAGAGCATGCCGAGTACAAACCACATCTGATGAAACCAGATAAGAACATATGCATCCGCTTATGGCACTACTTTATGATGTGCCCTCATGGCCTTAACCCAGATTCGGTTTTCTTCCTCTTGGCTAATAGAAGGCACTTGACAAAAGAAATGATGACACGAAGTCATTTCTGCTACAAATAATAATGAAGTTCACTAGTTAAGCCCTCCAGTGAAGATGAAAAGATTCTTGTGATAATCCCAGGAAGAGGGCAGCAAGAGAATTTGAAAAGCCCACTCTTTATATACTCTTTCACAAGTTAAACCTTGTAAAAGAGTGGGAAGCAATTGATGTGGACTAGGTCAATTATTACTGGGTTTTTCTATAAGTCAAGTTGAAGACCATTGAGTAAAATGATAATCTAAGCCCAAGAGGAAAGAGGACTTAGAAGGCCCATAAATGATCAACTGGGTTATTATTTAAGCTGTGGGGCTTAAAGGTAATTACGCGTAAAACAACTCCTATAAATAGGTCACAGGTATCATTCTTAAACCCTAAGCTCTATTTGCCTGCTGAAACCCTGTCAAAACCCTGTCTGACTTAAGCATCGGAGTGCGCGCGCAGGGCGCCCTCTGACTTTTCCTATTTTGCAGAACTTTTCTGGAGACACGTGGAGAAAGAAGACAATATCGACGTCAGCAATCAATCATTGTTGTTTTGTGCAATAACAAGATTAGAGAAACAAATGGCCGCACGCACGGATGCAAAATTTTCAAAAGTTAGTTTTTGTTTAATGTACTGTCTGTCATCGATCCATGTTATGATATCTAATTGATTAATAAATTTAATAATATTTTAAAAAATTTTATTTTAAATCCTTCCAATAAATCGTAAAAGAATGAACCGGGAAATTTAGCATTCTTGGTCACTAATCACAGAATTATGCTCGAAAAACACAAGGATTAATAATACCATATAAAGTCGTTGAAAACATTTTTTTTCCATTTGTAGAGTTGAAAGCCTATGTGCTTCTTGTTGCACAAAACAACAATAAAGGTACGCTGACGTCGATGTTTGTACTTAGTCTCCACGTGTCTCCAAGAAGCTTATGTAAAACAAGAAAAGTCAGAGAGACGCAGGGGTGGTTCCCTGCGTAGACACTCTGATGCTTAAGTCAGCAAAAAGTTCTTCAGTGTTGGGAAGCGTAAAAGCTAGTAGTCAAAAATTATAGAGTAAAATTGTACCTGAGGGCCTATTTATAGGCCAATATTCTAGGTTAATTATCTGAGGATAAGTCCATTCCTTGCTGAGAGTTTGTGTCCTGATATAACACAAGTTCCTTGAAAACCGGGAGAAATCAAGGCCTGTCGCAGGCACCCAGCGAGAGACCCACGTTGCGAGTACGTCGAGGCGTGAGAGGTCTGTCGCGAAGCGGGAGCTGAAAATAGCGCCACGTGTCGCAGACGGATATGGTGTGGCGACAGGGCCCTGACTCCGGTGGGAACCGGAGTCATACGCCACATATCGCCTTATGATTAAGTCTGTCACCCAGCGACAGACTTCAGCGACAGGCGTAGGGATGTAGCTTTGAGTTCTATCGCCTAATGCCACGTGTCGCATTATGATTGCAGGCGATAGGTCTAGTGTCTGTCACCAGCGATAGGCTTCATTCAGATATTTTGGCTTATGTCGCCGAAGGCCACGTGGCCCAGTGATTTTCATCCACGTGGTGAGCTCTGACGCTATTGGGCTTGGCCCATCGTAAGTAGACTTTGTCATATCAATTGCTCCCCACTCTGTTGTTGGATTTCTCCAACCAAGAGAGTATAAATATATGTTTTTGGGCCTTAGCCTACCATGAATAGTGCTCTTTGTTTTTGTTTTTTTTTCATAATTTCTTCTTGTATTTTTTGCAGGTGGAAAAAGCTCTATCTTGCGAGAGACACGATCAGGCGCGACGTTTGGCCTTCCTTGTCGCGGCTATATAAACCGTTGGGACCCGACGAGAGAGCGCACGAAAACCTCTGAACAGCCGTCTGTCGCCCATTTTCAGCTCTCTCGTCAAAGAGTCTCTCGCCTACCTTAGTGACAGTAAGTATACATCTGTCGCCTTATTTACCACCTCTCGCATTAGATTTAAGTCTCTCGCAGGTGTTTAGTCTTTCGCGTATAGTTTTTAGGCTTCCCTTGAGTGTCTTATTTAGTAGGTTTGTCGCCTATCAGGTCTGTCGCCCAACAGGTCTGTCGCCTAACAGGTCTGTCGCCTAACAAGTCTATCGCCTAACAGGTCTATCGCTTAACAGGTCTATCGCCTATTGAGTTTGTCGCCCAACAGGTCTATCGCCGGCTAGTTTTTTTCTTTTTGCCATGTCTTTGCTACGCCCGAGTAAGACACTTAGAACGGGTGGTCTCGTGTGTTCTTTGACAAATGCTGATTTAGAGGATATCAGGACTCGTTTCCCTCTTCCTTCGGGTTATAGCTATAGACTTCTAGTTCAAGGGGAGGTTACACCCGACTTGGTTAGAAATGGTGTAGCGGTTCAAAAGGCTTCTTTATCTTTCGGTTTTCGCTTCCCTCTCCCGGAGTTTGGCGAAGCGTTTCTTAGGTATAAGGATATCGTCCCGTGTCAACTCCACCCTCATGCGTGGGCCCAGCTGGTGGCATTTTTCATAGTGTGTCATAATTTGGGTATTGTTCCCACAGTTCTTCTCTTTAGCGCCTTTTTCAGAGTTCGTGGGTTAAAAGGGTTAATAACGTTCTCCCTTCAACGGTTAAAGGTCGATGAGTTTCGCAACAATAAGATCTTCTCGGATTTTCCCAATAAATTGCGCAACTTTGAGAGCGAGTGGGTCGTTGTTGAGATTCCAAGTGACCTGCGGATTCGCTCTAGATGGAATCGTGATACCTCCGACCACTCACAGCGCTTAGAAAGATTCAAAGCAGAAACTTTGAGAGACCAATTTGGTGAGCCTATTCAGCGGATCTGTTCTACCGGGGAGCATAACTTATTCTCCCTTTTAACCCCTGAGAATATCGCCGCTGCCGGCTGGGGGGTAAGCAGGATTGTTGTTGGGACTTCCGCTGCCCCATCTAACTTGCCTGTGACTCCACGTGTTTTTGATGCTGGTCCTAGTCAGCCATCTCCAGTAGTCGTAGCCGAAGCGTCCGCCTCTGTAGGTCATCTGGTAGATGAATCCTCTTCGGACTCGAAGGATGAGACTTTTAAGGCTGCGGGTACTAGTGATCAGTCAGGGGAGAATCCTGAGTGGGCTCGAGTCGATGCCTTTGGGAGTCCCTTCGTCGATTTCCTCTTTGATTCATCCTTGAATAGTTTAGAGGATATTGGTGGTTTTTTAGGTTTCTAATTTCCTTTTCACTTCTTGTATACGTGGGTGTGGCGTTTTACTTGGTCAGCTAATTCCTTCTTATATTGTGCAGGTATGAACTTCCAAGAGTTTTTGTGTAGGAGGGATGCCAGTGATGCTGCTCGAGCGGCTCCTGCTTCTCAGTCGCAAGTTGGGGCTTCTGCTGGGGCTTCCTCATCTGAACCAGCTCGTGCTCCCTCATTTGGACCAGCTCGTGCTCCCTCATCTGTACCAGCTCGTGCTCCTACTGCCTCTCCTCCTGCCGCTGGTGTATCCAGCCATCCTACACAAGAGGCTGGGAGAAATAAACGAAAGAGGCCTCTTGTCCCTGATCGCGGTTCGGACGACCGTGAGAGCTCACAGTCCCAGAGGAGTGATTCAACCCGTCAAGAGGGTAGATCTCGTGTTGCTGAGGATAGATCTGTTCCTCGCCAGCCTAGGCGCAAATACAGGAAGAGGCTGATTATTGAAGCCAAAATGCCTACAAGACCAATTTTGCCTAAGGTGGCCGATCCGACTTTGAGACGCTATCCAGTTGATAGTGGGGTCGTTGTGGGTGGAGAAGACTTCCAGACCTATCCTGGGGTGAACGATAATGACAGCATTGAGGATGCCGGGATAGCATCTCGTTTGGCTTGGAGCACCATTCTCCCTCGCGACGAGGCGAGGCTTTTCACCAATCTGACTGAGGCGGAGGATAATTCTGACTACCTCGCGATGAAAGTAAGCTTTGTGCTTGTTTGGTAATTAGCTTTTTCCTTTTTAGGCTTTTTTGTCAGGTTTGTTGAGTCTCTGTTTGTTTTTTTGTCTTGTCAAACGGCTCAGCAAATTGCGGCTGTTAATGCTCGACACATGGCCCTTAGGGAGCAAGCCGATAAAGATATTCATGAGCTTCGAGAGCAGAAAATGGAGCTTATGAACGAGGTTGTCTAGCTTCGCCCCTATCCCAAAAGGACGGAGGAGCTAAATAAGAAAAACGCTGATCTCGAGCGAAGGAATGCTGATCTTGAGAGAAAGCTCCAAGAAGAGCAAGCGAAGGTGGCTTCCCTTCAGGGGTACCAAGAAGCTTATAATAAGGCTGTCAATGACTGGGGAGCCATGGAGAGACAACGGGATGAAGCCATTGAGGAGCTTCACAACGTATTGGACCGTCAGAGAGAAGTTCGGGCCGAGGCCGTTCGTGAGTACCGCTTGTCCCAACATTTCTATGATAAGAAAGCAATGTTCGCGACGAGATTTATCAAGTACGGTTTCTATTTGGCTCATTCGTGGCTGGAGAAGCATTGGCCTAGCGAGACTTTTTCTGAGTTGCTCTTCACTGAGGAGGCCAAGTACTACGTAGCTCCTCCATGGACCAAGTACGAGCCCGACTCGCAAGGTCCGAATGCCTATTTGGAGGAGGGTGCTAGAGACGAATTGGACAATCTTGAGGGCCCGTGGCCTCTTCGACAGCCATAACGTCAGCCTGAGTCTTCTGGCGCATGCGATCGAGTTGAACCTTCAACAATGTGTGACGTTCCTGAGACTATCGAGGCGGGCGATCAGCCTGAGTCTATCGAGGCACTTCTAGGGTTGGACAGCGATGAGTTCCAGATTTCTGATTCCACAGTCGTTGATCCTGTGCCAGACTCCGCAGCTGTGGTTGGGCCTTCAAGTGATGATCCTTCATCTGGGACGGCTCCTTCGGCTCCCCAGGATCCTTGTGCTTCGGTTCCTCAAGTTCCTGATCCCCCAGTTATTGAGGGCTCCGGTGTCGAGGCGGCTTCTTCTCAGCCAGATGACTTAGTACTCAGTGTAGATTAGGATTTTTTGTATTTTCCTCTGTTTGTAAAAATTCAATGAAAAGTACATTTCTTTTTGCAGCTTTTTCTTTCTGTTTATGTAAATTCAGTACTTGTACAGATTTTTGAATGAAAAGTACCGTTTCATTCTGCAGCTCTTTCTTTCTGTTTATGTGAATTTAGTATAATATTTTGTATACTTTTACCTTTATACCATGTTGCTCCCCAAGTTCTACTTTGAGACGGCGTTCTTATTCCTGTGCAAAGATGAACTTCTCTCGAGCATTGTGTTTATCTTGCGCTTTTTTCGCTTAAGGACTTTATTGAATAACGACTAAAATGTCAAGGTGTTAACCATAATTTGCTAACTCATTTCAACATATTAGTCTGAAAATTTCAACGTACCTTGTAATACCTGGATATCTAGGCTTTGCCTTTATCACGCACTTTTCGTGTTTAAGGACTGGTCTTTGCTCGTCTCGCACATTTCCGTGCTGAAGGACTTTAAGATGTGCCTGTCTTGCGCATTTTTCGCTTAGGGATTTTTTTTGTTTGCCCGTCTCGTGCTTTTTTCGCTTAGGGACTTTTTTGTTTGCCCGTTTCGTGCATTTTTCGCTTAAGGACTTTTTTATTTGCCCGTCTCGCGCATTTTTCGCTTAGGGACTTTTTGTTTGCCCGTCTCGCGCATTTTTCGCTTAGGGACTTTTTGTTTGCCAGCTGTTGTCTCATTTCCATTCCTGTAACACATAATCTGTCTCACACATTGCATTAGAGAATATAAAAAATGATGGGCTGGCCTTTATTCATAAATCAGATGATTGCAAAACAATAGTAACGGAGCAATAGATGGAAAAGTAAAGACAAAAATAATAACAATCAGAAAAAAGTACAATGTTTACTGCCAGTACAGCTTCAGATGGTTGGCATTCCAAGTCTTTGAGATATTCTTTTCTTGCAAGGTTTCCAAGGTACATGTGCTAGGTCCGACCATCTTTCTGATTCTGTATGGTCCTTCCCAATTAGCCCGGAGCTTTCCATCCTCCTTATGGGCGGTTGTGATTGCCGACTTTCTCAACACCAGGTCTCCTTCTTGCATTTCTCTGTTCTTCACCCGTGCATTGTAATAAGTAGCTACCCTCTGTTGGTAAGCAGCCAGTCTCATTTTTGCTTTGTCTCTCAGCTCATCTAGCAGGTCTAGATTCTCCTTTAGTCCTTGAGAATTAAGTTCCTCAATGTAAGGGACTAGTCTGGGTGACTTTGCTCCAACTTCTATTGGGATGAAGGCTTCAGTGCCATATACCAAATTGAACGGTGTTTCACCTGTTGACACTTTGCTTGTCGTTTTGTAGGCCCATAGGACACTTGGGAGCTCATCTACCCATGCTCCCTTTGACTTGTCCAGTCTAGTCTTCAACCCATGCAGTATAGTTCGATTGCTCACCTCTGCCTGCCCATTGGCCTGTGGGTAAGACACAGAAGATATTCTTAGGAGAATCTTCAGGCTACTACAAAAATTTCGGAAAGCATCACAATCAAACTGCTTCCCATGATCTACATTTATCACATGGGGGAGCCCAAATCGGTAAATTATGTCTTTCCACACCATTGCTTCCACCTTCTTCTTAGAAATTGTAGCCAAAGGCTCGGCCTCTATCCATTTTGTGAAGTAGTCTGTGGCCACAAGTAAATACTTCCGTTGTCCTGAGCCTATGGGGAAAGGCCCAAGGATATCTAGTCCCCATTGTGCAAATGGAGTTGGTTGGAGAGTGTTCTGAATAGCCGAAACAGGCGCGGTAGTTATAGGAGTGAATTTTTGACACTTTTCACATCTTCTCACTTTGTCTGTGGCATCCTTCTTCAATGTAGGCCAATAAAATCCCGTGCGCAATATTTTCGATGCCAAGGTTCGAGCCCCCAAATGTTCATTGCATATTCCCTCATGAACTTCAACTAAGGTGTACTCGGCCTGTTGGGGCCCTAGACACTTCAACAGGGGCATTGTGAATCCCCGTTTATAGAGTTCCCCATTCACCACGGTAAACCTGGCACTTTTTAACTTCAGCCTTCGAGCTTCGTCTTTTTTAGTGGGGAGTGTGCCCCCCAGTATGTAGTCTTTGATTGGGCTTCTCCAATCGCCTCCGATTTCGACATCACAGACATCTTCTTCAATACTTGGCCTAGCGAGGGATTCCACTTTGACCATACCCCTTTTGACTCCTCTAGAAGAAGCCAACTTTGAAAGGGCATCGGCATGGTTATTCTCTGACCGGTTTATCTGAGTCAATTGGAAGTTCTTAAATGATTGTGCCAATAATTGCACTTTCTGCAGATAATGGACTAGAGCGGGTTCTCGTGCGTCATACTCACCCGAGAACTGGTTCACCACTAATTGCGAATCACTATGGGCCATTAAGTTGCTGACTCCCATTTTCTCAGCAAGTTTCATCCCAGCTATCAAGGCTTCATACTCGGCTGTATTGTTCGAACTTAGAAAGTCGAAACGTAGGGAATACTTATAGCTTTTTCCTTCAGGCGAAGTTAGCACAATTCCGGCTCCACTGCCATCCATGTTACGAGCTCCGTCCACAAATAATTTCCACCAAACTAACTCTGTTTCTACACGGACTTCTCGGCCAGTGCATTCTACAATGAAATCTGCCAACGCCTGCCCTTTTATTGCTTGGCGAGGCTGGAAGTGTATGTCATATTCACTTAATTCGATGGCCCATTTGATCAGACGACCGAAATGCTCTGGTTTCTGCAGTATTTGTCTCAAAGGCCGATCTGTTAAGATACTCATCGAGTGAGCTTGGAAGTAAGGCCGTAACTTCCGACTTGCCATCACCAAGGATAAAGCTATTCTTTCAACTAAGGGGTACCTTGCCTCGCATCTAGCAGAACTTTGCTTACATAATAGATCGGGCAATCTCTGTCCCTTTCTTTCCTTAGTAGGACTGCACTTACAACTTTCTCTCCTACACCGAGGTACATAAGGAGGTGGTCTCCAAGCTGTGGCCGAGATAATAGAGGCAACTCTTTTAGGTAGTCTTTCAACCTTTCAAAGGCATCGTTGCACTCTTCCGTCCACTTGAAGTTCTTTCCTGCCTTTATCGCCTTGAAAAATGGTAGACTTCTTTCAGCTGATTTGGACAATAAACGACTCAAGGCTGCTATCCTTCCTGTCAGTCTTTGAACTTCTCTTACAGTATTAGGTGGCCTCATGTCCAAAATAGCTTGAACTTTCTCGGGATTAGCCTTTATCCCTCGATTAGTAATCATGAATCCCAAAAACTTTCCAGGCCTCACCCCGAATGAGCATTTATTGGGATTCAACTTCATCTTGTATTGTCGCAGCACATTGAATACCTTAGTCATTTTCTCGGCATGTGATTCTCCTTGTCGGCTTTTGATGATCATATCATCGACATAAGCTTACATGGTGTTGCTCAACAAGTCTTGGAACACCTTATTTACCATGCGTTGGTAGGTTGCCCCCGCATTCTTCAAACCGAATGGCATTACTCGGTAACAATATGTCCCAACATCGGTAATGAACGAAGTTTTCTCCTCATCATCCGGATGCATCATGATTTGGTGGTATCCCGAGAAGGCATCCAAGAAGCTAAGTAATTCATACCCACAAGTTTCGTCTACCAACTTGTCAATTCGAGGTAGTTGATACGAATCCTTAGGGCAAGCTTTGTTAAGATCCATGAAGTCCACACACATTCTTCATTTCCCGTTAGCTTTCTTCACCATCACAATGTTAGCCAACCACTTTGGATAATCAACTTCTCTGATGAATCCTGCTTGCAAGAACTTCGAGATTTCTTCGTTTATTGCCTGTTGCCTCTCTGGAGCAAAATTCCTCTTCTTCTGTTTTATCGGCTTTGCCCCTAAGATTACGTTCAACCGATGGCAAATAACTTCAAGGTATATTCCAGGCATATCTGCTGGAGTCCATGCAAACACATCACAATTCTCTTTTAAGCATCGGACTATCTCCCTTTTTACTTCTTCAGGCAACTGGCTCCCCACATACACTATTCTCTCTCCATTTTTCTCATCCAACCGGATCGCCTCCATCTCTTCATCAGGTTTTGGCTTAGGCTTTTCATCAATTGTAAGGGTTTCCTTCATCTGAATCCCTTTACATGTGGTGGATGCAATATTACATGTCTTGGCTTTCCTTTGATCTCCCCTCACTTGTCCAACACTGCGGGGAGTCGAAAACTTCATTAACAAATAGCAGGGATGCACCACCACTCTTATGTCATTTAACAATGGCCGTCCAAAGATCATATTGTAAGCTACGGAAGTTGATCTCACCACCATAAACAACGCTTGTCGAGTGACACACTTCGGGCTTTCCCCTAATGTCACAGGTAGCTGAACTGCGCCTTCCACCTTCACTTTTTCTCCTGAGAAGCCATACAGTGGTGTGGTTACTGGCTTCAGTCTATCATTCGAGATGTTCATTTTCTCAAAACAGCTCCAGTAAATCAAATTTACCGAACTCCCATTATCAACTAGGATGCGACTCACTGGGTGTTTTGCTATTATCGCCGGAATCACCATTGGGTCATCATGAGGGATCATTACATCACCTCTGTCAGCTGGCGTGAAAGTAATGGGCTCTTCATCATGCTTTTCCTCCATCACCGAATTAATTTGATAAGCCTGTCGGGCGTAGGTCTTTCGAGACGAGGAAGAAGTGCCAACTAATGACTCACCTCCGGATATCACGTTAATAGCTGGCTCTGTGGGTTCATTATCTTCCTCTCGATTCCTTCATTCTACCCTTCTGTCATTATCTCTTCTTTCATCTTCATTTCGTCTAACAGGTCCTCAGTTTTCACCTCTTCTATCTCTGAAATTGTTTCCTCTATTCTGCGCAGGATAATTAGTTCTGTCACCTCTCCATATGAAACGGTTTATTTTTCCCTCTCGTGCTAGCTTTTCTAGCTGATTCATCAACTCTCTACATTTTTCGGTTGTGTGCCCATGCACTGAGTGATAATCGCAATATGACCTTAAATTACGGCCTAGATGCCTTGACGCCTTCTTTGGAGTCTGTATAAGACCTGACCCCTCAATAGTTGCTAATACCGAAGCTCGAGATTCAGTGAGCGGGGTATAAGTAGAGTATTTCAGTGTGGGAGCTTTTTCAAACTTCCTTGATTGGCTAGAAGATGCTTCAGTGACCTCTCTTCCTCGTTTCCTTCCATCCTTGGATTCTCTTATTGTAACAGTCTGAGTGCACATTTTTACACAATAATTACTAGTATTTTACACATTTTTATCGTTGGGCTGTCTGTGATGCCTTTAACACTTGATCCTTAACAATAATAAATGTGAACATTTATTCAATAAATTCGGAATATAAAAATTTTTATAATGTTTCATACACTTTACATCCCCTGTTTCTATTTTACAATAATGTAGTACTGTATACAAGTGTCCGAATATATAAGAGAAGTGATTGTACCTTTAAATTTCCAATGCTTTTTGTCCTAGTGTCTACTCGCAGCTATATTTATCCAAGGAAACCATCAAATAATCCTCGTAATTAATGTGGAAATTTTGAAAATAAGGGGTGAGCGAACCACATGCTCAGTAAAGGAGTCATATGCTGCTTGATATAATGAAAACTATATGCCGTAAAACATTTATTTCCTAACGGTGTACTAAGCACAGTAAAGGAAGGATACTATAGTCGGCCGGAAAATCCAGATGGAGCATGGAAGGTATTTTGAAATACCTGTCTTGTCCCGGAAACCCAGAGCAACTATAGAGAGTAATAAATAAATTGTTTTATTTCAAAAAAATTCCTTCTCTTTTCTCATAATTATAAAAATGGTATAAACCATTTTATTATTTCACTTCAGTACACCGATTTCAAAACACGTGACAGTACAGTGATAAAACAGTAGTTACAGTAAACAGTCTTTTCATACAGTAACTTGTAAATATCCAAATCACTAGATAATACTTCAGTAATTATTTCTATTTAAGAAGTAATTTTCAAAGTATTCTTTCTCGATAACGGTAATTCCCATTCAGTTCAGTAAACAGTGTTTAGTACAATTCAATTCAGTAATTAGAAATCAGTAGATTTCGTTTCAGTAAACAGTAATCAGTAACTTTCAGTTCAATAAACAGTAATTTTTAGCTCAGTGAACAGTAAATGGTAGCTTTCATTTCAATAAAACAATAATCAGTGGCTACCATTTCAGTAAATAGTCAACAGTAATAGTACAGTAAACAGGATTTAGTAAATCCTTTCAGTAAACAGTAATCAGTAAGTGAGACTAGGCATCACCCTACAATTAAATCATGCTATCTTCGTCCACTAAGGAACACAGTATCAGTACTGAGATCTATGGCCATGATTTATAATATATCCTCGGTGTACACTTGCTAGGTGACATCTGGGACATTGATGACTAGCTGGTCAATCAGCCACGTGACAGTAACAGTAATGGTATAATGCATGAAACTCGGGGCCTAAGTCTCAAAACAGTATAAAACCATACCATAGCCCTTATGGATTTAAACACAGTAATTTGAAATATTTCACATTTATCCATAAGGCTTACAATTTTATATATCATCACCTTTATGGAAATTTTAAATTAAATAAAATCAGTATGTAGTTCCATAAAGGTATAAAAATTCATCTCTTTCCCAAAAATACCTTTAAGAAGTTTAATTAAATTACATAATTTATTTCAAGTATTACTTCCAAAAAGGTATTTATTTTCATTTTCACATACCGTAAATCAGGCAATAAATATTCATGTATCAAGTGAGAAGGTAACTAAATATTCAACTTGAATATTTAATATCATATAAAATAATCAAATTTCTCACTTTAATAAAATATAAAATTGATGGGAATTGTATTCAAAATTTCCCATTTAAATCATCTCATGCTTCTAAAATATTTTAGAATATTTTAGAATATTTTTGGGAATTTTCTGACAGCATAACAGCTGCGGATTCCAAACCTCCTGCACACAAGCACAGTTTATAAACCAGCTTTTCAACCACAGCATTTTTGCATGTTTTAAACCAAATCATGCTTCCAATATTTCCATAAAATTTAACTTGATAAAACATGCATTTCATTATATCACTACAACTCACACACTCCCCCCTTACCTGTCTTATGAAACCGATCTTCTCGGTTACGTTAACCGAAATCCGTCAACTCAGGTTGCAAAATAATTTTATAAAAAATTATTAATATTTTCCTCTTAATTTTAAGCCTTTAACTTTCATAAATGCAGCCAGTAATGGCACAGTACATGTATAACCAGTATTATTTACACTGGTGCTAAAACTCAACTTCCTCATTTTAGCTTCTTTTTCGGTTTTAATTCCACCAATAATTCTTTTTCAATTTCTATAGTTATTTTCTACCCGTAACTCCAATTTTCAGCATATTTTTCCTATTTAAATTGTCATGGCCGAAACCCTCTTTATGGCCAATTCATGGTTTTTCAACATTTTCCTTCAATTGTTGTTTTCAGTTTATTCTCCCTTGCTCACATGAGCCATTCCTCCTTATTTTCATGCATGAAGCCTTAAATTCTCCTATTTATTTCATGCCAACCGAAACCCTCATTCACTAGTCATATTTTGCATCTTCATCATTCCAAGTTTCTAAGCTTTCTATTCAACATATTTATATTCCATCAATTATTTCTCATCATTTTCATACAATTTCTAGCATGATTTCTTGATTGTTCTCAATCTATATCAAGATCTCAACTTGTGCTAATTTCATGATATAATAAAACTTAACTAAAAATAATACTAGAACCATGCTTCTCATGTTAAGAAACCTATAAATCCATAATTTGATATCAAGGAAACCATGGACTTGTAGTAGCTCACCTTAACCGAATTGTCCATTCCAAAACAGAATTGTTCTGCCTCACGTCAGCCCTTCTTGGTGATTCCAAGCTATTCCAAAGTAAGGAGGAAAGGTGGATAGGAAGGCTTAAGTGGTTAAGTATCAAAGGTGCATAAATTTGCTAAGTTTCCTTGGATGAACGAAAGCCAAACAGAATGAAATTGAGCAGCAAACAGAAAACCCTGGAGCAGCAGGGGAGTCGGCAAGGGAGGATGAAAATTGCTGGAGTTTTAGTTCCATTTAATTTTCTATTCATTCATGTCCTCCAATAATATGTTGCCACTTAGCTACTTATCTCTTTTCTCATCATTTCATATCTCATATTACATTAAAATGGGCAGCAACGGCAGCAGAAAAATTGTGGCAGTGATAGATTTTGCTGCACGTTTCTTTGACCTGATTTCCTCATCTTTTTATAGTTTCCAACCAATAGCATTCAATCATATTTCCAAATACAATATTTGCCTTGTCTTCTTTTTCTTCTCTTTCCTTTCATCATTTTTCTTTTCTTTATTGAACATTAAAACAAGACAAGAAACTGCAGCAAAGAAGTGGCGGTGATGAAGTGGGCTGCACGTCTCTTTGACTTGTTTTACTTGCTTTTGTTTTGATCTGATTGTTTTACTTGCTTTTAATGTATTCTTCAGCCATTACAATTTATCCCATGTAAAATATTAAAGGTTTCCTCCTTTAAATATTATTTATGTTATATTTTATTCTATAAAATCTTCAACCAAGTTTCATTTGAATGAATCTAACTAGGCAGACTTAACAGCAGCTAAGGTGGCGTATGGAGGCTTATTTTGCTGCTGCCTTCTTTTTGCTATTCGATTTTATCTTGTTTCACTTCTTCTGTTCTCTATATTTCAACCAATCAAAATTCATCTCATGTCAAACAACTCTATTTCGTTCCTTTAAATCAGATTTTGTTGAGATTCTATACCACAAAATTACCTCTCAACGTGTGGCTCACAACAACAAGAGGAAGTGGCGTATTGCAGTCTATTTTTGGCTGTACGTTTACTTGATTCATTTGACCTCTTCTGAGCTATAATTCCTCTAATTATTTTCAGCCAAATATTCCCTTAATAACTCACTCTTTATCTATCATCATCTATAAATTTTACACCACAAAACTTCCAAAGAAAATTAGTATCCTGCCGTGTATCATAACAGCAGAAAATTGATACACGGTTTGCTTAATTTTCTCATCTCTTTTATATGCTCCATTCTATCAAGTTTAATCACTTGTACAATAATAATTTTTCCTCTCTTATAATTCACATATTTACATATTATACTATGGAAATATCACTTCCATGTATAAATTTCAGATTTATTTTCTTTATTTCTTTCTATACCTCCACTTCATCATGAAATATTTATTTTACCTCCTATACACCATATTATAAATTATAAATTCAATTATACCAATTTCTAAGTGGAAATTCAAATTAAATATTTATTTAATTTCACTAATTAATTTATTTCCACTATCAAGGATTTACAAAAAATATGGTGTACAGTATTATAAAATCGGGTCTCACACCTATCGTCACCATTTTCATTACTTCCTCCCGAGTTGCATACTTATGTGCGCGGGAGAGCAGGTCTGAGATGGTAGCTGGCTGGTCTAGCAACAGAGATTCTTGCAATTTCTCAGACCTTGTCCCCTGTAACATGGCTGCCACGGCTATATCGACTTGCAGATCTCGCACTTCTAATGTAGCATCTCTGAACCGATCCACATAACTCTTCAATGACTCCTTAGCTCCCTGCTTAATAGTGAGCAAATAGGTCGATTCTTTTCTTCTCTGACTATTCACCGCAAATGCCTTGAGAAACTCGCTTCGTAGTTGGTCAAAAGAGGCAATGGACCCTTCTGGTAGGTTATTAAACCATTTAATCTCATGTCCGGACAGAGTTAAGGAAAAGTCCCTGCACATTATCTCGTCTTCCCATCCATGTAGCAACATTAGGGCCTCATAGTTTTGCATATGGTCGTAGGGGTCCATATTTCCAGTGTATGCGACCATCTGAGGCATTTTGAACTTTGGGGGCAGAGGTCTTTGATGATAGTCGTGCAGAAAGGTACTCTTCTTCTCTGGCTCTCTTCTGCTGATACTAACTTCTTCTCTTCCAGTATTTGTTCTATCATCTTCTTCATGTCCACGGGGGGAGCGAGATGATTTCTAGCATGAGACGAATCAGGTAGGTCTTCAACTATCTCCTTGCCCTTTGCTTGAGGTGCGTTTGTTCGTACCATTTGCGTACACCAAGTGGGGTCAAACTTTGACCCGGCTCCCCAAGTGCTTTGATCTTCAACATCGTTCTTTCCAGCACCTCGGACACCATGTTCTAAGTTAGTACCAGCCAAATTTGACAAGTTATGGTGGTGGGCGATAAACCCTGTCGCCTGGTCAACGCCCTGCCGCTCAGGCACCTATCGCGCGACACCAGGCACCTATCGCGTGACCCCTGTCGCAAGGCCTAGGCCTGTCGCTTCCTCAATCTCTCGCGGGTTACTTGCGACAGGCCTTCCGCTCCCCTGTCCTGCAGCACCCTGATGAATGTCATGCTTTTCCACAGGGGGAACCTCTCGCCGGCGATAGGGGTCTGCCGCAGTCGTGTCCTCCTGTCATCCAAACACCTGCGGCGGGACATCTCTATTTGTTCCTCCGACCAAGTTCTGCACGGCAGGCGGCAGATCCAATGTCGAGAGAACTCCTTGGAACAAATCCATCATGGCTCGCAGCGCTTGGGTAGTTTCTTCACTCTGTCGCCTCAGAGCCTCGAATTCTGCCGCCGACACAGTAATTCTTTCTTCCTCCCTATTCACCTGGTTCGTCTGGGGAATCTGTTGTTCAGGGGAGCTCACAGAATTTTCCTCACTTCCGGCCTTTACGTTTGTCGATCTTGTTCTCACCATCTTAGAAAATTTCGATTGGCTTTTTATACGTTTCCCACAGACGGCGCCAATTGTTGTTGCACAAAACAACAATAAAGGTACGTTGACGTCGATGTTCGTACTTAGTCTCCACGTGTCTCCAAGAAGCTTCTGTAAAACAAGAAAAGTCAAAGAGACGCAGGGGTGGTTCTTTGCGTAGACACTCCGATGCTTAAGTCAGCAAAAAGTTCTTCAGTGTTGGGAAGCGTAAAAGCCAGTAGTCAAAAATTAGAAAGTAAAATTGTACCTGAGGGTCTATTTATAGGCCAACATTCTAGGTTAATTATCTGAGGATAAGTCCATTCCTTGCTGAGAGTTTGTGTCCTGATATAACACAAGTTCCTTGAAAACCAAGAGAAATCAAGGCCTGTCGCAGGCACCCAGCGAGAGATCCACGTTGCGAGTACGTCGAGGCGTGAGAGGTCTGTCGCGAAGCGAGAGCTGAAAATAACGCCACGTGTCGCAGACGGATATGGTGTGGCGATAGGGCCCTAACTCCAACGAGAACCGGAGTCATACGCCACGTAAGGCGACAGACTTGAAGCTTGTCGCTGGCGACAGGCGTAGGGATGTAGCTTTGAGTTCTATCGCCTAATGCCATGTGTCGCATTATGATTGCAGGCGATAGGTTTAGAGTCTGTCACCAGCGATAGGCTTCATTCCGATATTTTGACTTCTGTAGTCAAAGGCCACGTGACCCAGTGATTTTCATCCACGTGATAAGCTCTGACGCTATTGGGTCTGACCCAATATAAGTAGACTTTGTCATATCAGTGCTAAACAACTCAATTCCTCCATCCAATCATGAAAAATGCTCGTGGACTACCGATTTTGAGTTACTCTGATAATTTATAGTGAAAACGAACAGCTTCAAATTTCAACAAAGGTGAACACACCTCACGTAAGCAAAAGGCCAGTCACATTCTAGGAGCTATATGCTAATTTTTTAGGTGTAGGAAGAGTCCTCATGATAATCCATGATTCATCCATCAAACTTAAAATCAACCCTCATCATTCAATCGAGATGAAAATCCATAGCATGGAAAAAAGGTAAGAAGGAACCGTTGAGCGCTGAGGAGTCAGATTCGCATCTAGTACATTTTATAAGCCAAAGCAAATCCAAACATTGCGTATTTAAGAACACATACAAAAGCACATACATAGAATTTAAAGTTACGTAGTTTTACATAACGACATGCCACACAGGGTTGAGCAAATTCAGTATGAAACTAGAGCATCACACTAAAACAATTGATTTCATTATAAAAGAAATTATAATCACAACACAGTTTTTGTTTATCAGGGTTTTTAGTAGACCCTCATTTCTTGCCACTCTTCTTAAGACCAGCACCACCAAATGAGCCCTTTTGTTGAGCCTTTGCTCTCAGCTCTTTAAGTGCCTGCTCACCACAAAGAACAAATCAGATTGGTGATTGCGAAACATCCTCACAAAGAGCTACAGGAAAAAAATGCATGGGTTACAAAACCAACATCTCACCTTCTCTTCTTCTTTCTTTTTCTGAATGTTAGCCGCATCATGCTGCACGATAACAAATAAATTAGGATTTAAAAAATTCCCCCAAATAGAATTACTTTATCAAGATTCTTTGGGAAGATACAATCTTGGCACATGAACAGATTGCTATTCACAATATACCAACACAAATTCCATATATCAAATTCTATTTAGTAATTTCAGAAAATAAGCAAAACCACAAATTTAAATAACAATGCTGCCGACTTGACAGGAAATCAAATCTTGAGACTATATATTTGAATAAAGCCACACACCAACACAAAACAAAGATTATAATCTTCCGCGATATGCAAAAATCATTTTCCTTTTGTTTTACATGATAGATCAGTTCAAATAATATAAATAGTAGTAATACCTCGTCGTATTCTTTCTTATCAGATTTGGGTTGCTTCAAAGGCTTCAATTTTCCACCTAAAAAAAGCCCAAAAATCACAAAAAGAAATAAAATCTTTTAAAATAACAGGAATAGAAAAAGAAAGTTATACTGAGAAATTTGAAGCTCCAAACTAGCAAAGTCGGGATCTTTAAATGTGTAAAAGAGAGTACCTTGCTTGGACGACATGATCGGGAGCCTAGGGCTAGGGTTTGCGCCTGAAAAGAGATCAAAAAATTGGGAGACACAGAAATACAAAGCCCTAACCCTAAAAAACGCAATAATTGGGAAATCAGGAGAGTCTCCTCTGTACTGCCCGTATAAATAGAGAAGGTTGACTAAAAAAAAATGGCATGTTTTCACGCACTTAGTTGCCACCTCAAATAAAAAAAATGCAGTTTCCGCCGGACTATTTCTTTAGAAAAAAAAGGTAAATTCTTTTTTAAAATGTTTGACCATTTATTAAAAATAAAAATTTAAGGAAAAAAACTACTACATTGCAAGTAAATAACTGTCACATATTGATAAGTTCATTTGAGATTTATTTTTACCTATTCTTAATCCCATGTGAGTGCGGTAACGATGTTAATTTATAATAATTTTAAAAAAATAAAATAAAATTTTACAAGAAAATTATTTTGAATTACATGTTAATTAATATATTAAAAAATTTGATGCATATACAAATTACACAAATTAAAAAAATAATTTAAAACTAAATACTAATTAAAAAATTATGGAAAAATTAAATATCATAAATCTTAATATATTTAAATAGTTACAATTTTAACGGAAATAATTCTTACTTCATTAATCATTAATAAAATTATTAATTAATGTTACATATTTTAAATTGATTTATTTTTAAAATTTGAATTTAATTGATTTCAAATTAATCTTCTAAAATTAATTGGTGTTGAAAACTTTATCTTCTAGGGTTTTTAAAAAATTATTTATAATAGTCTCAAACATTAAAAGTAAGTAAAAATGTGAATAAAAATAAAAATACATTATTATTTAAATTTTTAAAATTTAAATTAATTTAAAATAATTAAATACAATATTTAAGATAATACATGTTTCAAATTAATAGATAATACATATGGTTTCTTTTTACCAAAAAATTTATTGAGCAAATAAATAAATAAATGATTGAATAAATAAAACTGAAAAAAAAAGAATGAAATGAAAATTGGAAAAAAACATGGAAGTTTATTTGAATACTAAAATATATAGCTCAAATATCCCATTTTAATTTTTTGATAAAAGATTTAGAACTTTAAGATAGTTTAAATCAAAATATATGGATATTTTTTTAATTTAAAAATAACATAATAAATTATAACAGAGAATTCAAATTCTAAGAGAAATTTTATTTGATTTAAATGAAGATAATACAATTAAAATATATATTTTAAAATTTTATATATTTTAAAATTAAATAATTAATGAAATAAGATTATTTATAAAAAAAATTAAAAATAATTTATTATTCTAGGAGATTTGACTTTTATATATTTGCATAGGATATAAGATTATTATAAAAAATTAAATCTTATTGAAATCAGAAGTATAACATTGAATCAAGGTGATTTTTCATGAACATTTTATAATTTGACAATAAAAAAAAATTCATCTTACCACACATGTTACATACTCATATAAAGTACATGCCTTTTTCTTTAAAAAAGTTCATCCAAGTAAAAAATTTATTCCAAAATTAATTATTTCTACAAATATGTTTGTAATGTATATAACAACAGTATATATATATATATATATATATATAAATATATATATATATATATAAATATATATATATATATATAAATATATATTGATGAATGGGAGTAAATAAATTGATAAATGATATGAAAATTTCTTTAATTTTAATGTATATAAATATGGATGTTAATCTTTTATAAATTTAAATAGATAATTGATTTAAAATGATAATTAATTTATTTTGTAACTTTAATGTTTATAGATTCCTATTTTTTAGAAAATTGAATAAAATTATTATTTTTTATTTTAAGATATTATACGTATCAAATTTTTAGAATATTCACATAGAATATTTTACTTTAAATCAACTGTTTTGACATATATATAAGATTATAATATTAACATGGTACCATGGCTCGCGAGATCATCTCTTTTTTTAAAAATTAGACTAAATTAATATGATAAATAATCATAATGCATATTTAAATGGTATTAATAATAAAACAAAAATAATTATTTTAAAATATTAAATGTTGAAAATAAGTAATGATAATGATAATAATATAAAAGCTACATTAATTAAGACAAACACAAATTGATAAATTTCAAATTTTATTTGTGCTTAAATATTATAATCTTATAATTTTTGTTTATGCCAAAAAAAATTTGTTTATAAGTACCATGCAAATGACTTGGTCATGTGACAATAATTAGTTTTCTCATAGTGATATGACAAAGTATACCCACTTTGGGCCAGATCCAAGGTTCATCAAAGATCACCACGTGACAGGATATCACTGAGCCACGTGGCCTTCGGCAACAGACGACATAGGCTGCGGCATAACACCTGTTGCTAGGCGACAGACTCTCGGCCTATCGCTTGACACCACAGCGCGACATGTGGCATCAGTCCGTCTACCGATAGGCGACAGACCCCTGACGCCATAACGTGATTCGCGGGATGGTCTCTCGCCAGTGACAGGGTTCGAGTTTATTTGTACGTAGAATTTGTATTACATCTGGACACAAACTCTTAGCAAAGTTACGTACTTATCCCCAGGTAATTAACCAAGAATATTCGCTTATAAATAGGCTTCAGGTATAATCTTATTCCCCAATTTTTTGACTACTGGCTTTTACGCTTCCTAATTTAGAAGAACTTTTTGCTGACTTAAGCATTAGAGTGCCTACACAGGGAACCACCCATGCGTCTCTCTGACTTTTTTTATTTTACAGAAACTTCTTGGAGACACGCGGAGACAGAATATAACATCGACGTCAGCACATCTTTATAATTGTTTTGTGCAACAACCATTGGCGCCGTCTGTGGGAACGCATAAAAAGCCAACCAATACTTTTAAAAATGGTGAGAACAAGATCTACAAACGTAAGGGCCGGGAGTGAGGAAAACTCTGTGAGCTCCCCTGAACAATAGAATCACCATAGGAATCAGGTGAACAGGGAAGAAGAAAGAACTACTGTCTCGGCGGCAAAATTCGAAGCTCTGAGGCGACAGAGCGAAGAAACTACCTAGGCGCTGAGAGCCATGGTGGATCTGTTCCAAGGAGTTCTCCCGACACTGAATCTGTTGCCTGCCGTGCAGAACTTGGTAGGAGGAACGAGCCACAGGGTTCTGTTGCAAGTGTTTGGGCGACAGGAGGATGCGACAGCGGCAGACCCCTATTGGCGGCGAGAGGTTCCCCCTGTGGAAGAGAATGACATTCATCAGGATGCGGCAGGACAGGAGAACGGGAGGCCTGTCGCAGGCATCCAACAAGAGGCTGAGGAAGCGGCAGACTTAGATCCTGCGGCAGGGGTCAGGCGACAGACTCCATATGTGGGGCGACAGGTGTCTGGGCGACAGGAGGCTGACAGGGCGACAGGATCTACCACCCACCACCATGACTTGTCAAATTTGGCTGGTACCAACTTAAAACATGGTGTGGGAGGTGCTGGAAAGAATGATGGTGAAGATCAAAGTACTTGGGGAGTCGGGTCGGAGTTTGACCCCACTTGGTGCACACAGATGGTACGAACAAACGCACCTCAAACGAAGGGTAAGAATGTAGTTGTAGACCTACCTGATTCGTCTAATGCCCGAAATCAACTCGCTCTCCCCGTAGACATGAAGAAGATGATTGAACAGGTATTAGAGGAGAAAAAATTAGTGTCTGCAGAAGAGAGCCAGAGAAGAAGAGTACCGTTCTGCACGACCATCATGCAAAAACCTTTGCCCTCTAAGTTCAAAATGCCGCAGATGGCCGCATACACCGAGAAGACGGACCCCTATGATCATATGCAAAACTATGAGGCCCTAATGTTGCTACATGGATGGGAAGACGAGATAATGTGCAGGGCCTTCTCCTTAACTCTGTCTGGACATGCAATGAAATGGTTTAATAACTTGCTCGAAGGGTCTATTGCCTCTTTTGACCAATTGCGAAGTGAGTTTCTGAAGGCGTTTGCGGTGAATAACTAGAGAAGGAAGGAACCGACCTATTTGCTCACCATTAAGCAAGGAACCAAGGAGTCTTTGAAGAGTTATGTGGATCGGTTCAGATACGTTACCTTAGAGGTACGAGATCTGTAAGTCGGTATAGCTGTAGCAGCCATGTTACAGGGGACAAGGTCTGAGAAATTGAAAGAATCCCTGTCGCTAGACCGACCAACTACCATCTCAGACCTGCTTTCCCGTGCGAATAAGTATGTAACCCAGGAGGAAGTAATGAAAATGGTGGCGATAGGAGAATCCAAGGATGTAAGAAAACGAGGAAGAGAGGTCACTGAAGCATTTTCTAGCCAACCAAGGAAGTTTGAGAAAGCTCCCACGCTGAAATACTCTTCTTACACCCCACTCACTGAATCTTGAGCTTCGGTATTAGCAGCTATTAAGGGGTCAGGTGTTATACAGACTCCAAAGAAGGCGTCGGGGAATCTGGGCCGTGATTTGAGGTCGTATTGCGATTATCACTCAGCACATGGACACACGATCGAAAAATGTAGGGAGTTGATGAATCGGCTAGAAAAGCTAGCACGAGAGGGAAAAATAAACCGTTTTGTATGGAGAGGTGATAGAACTAACTACCCTGCGCAGAACAGAGGAAACAATTTCAGAGATATAAGAGGTGAAAATAAAGGACCTATTAGACGAAATGAAGGTGAAAGAGAGATAATGACAGAAGGGTAGAAAGAAGGAATCGAGAGGAAGATAATGAACCCACAGGGCCAGCTATTAACGTGATATCCGGAGGTGAGTCATTAGCTGGCACTTCTTCCTCGTCTCGAAAGACCTATGCTCGACAGGCTTATCAAATTAATTCGGTGATGGAGGAAAAACATGATGAAGAGCCCATTACTTTCACGCCAGTTGACAGAGGTGATGTAATGATCCCTCATGATGACCTAATGGTGATTTCGGCGGTAATAGCAAAACACCTAGTGAGTCGCATCTTAGTTGATAATGGGAGTTCGGTAAATTTGATTTACTGGGGTTGCTTTGAGAAAATGAACATCTCGAATGATAGACTGAAGCCAGTAACCACACCACTGTATGGCTTCTCAGGAGAAAAAGTGAAGGTGGAGGGTGCAGTTCAACTACCTGTGACATTAGGGGAAAGTCTGAAGTGTGTCACTCGGCAAGTGTTATTTATGGTGGTAAAGTCAACATCAGTGGCATACAATATGATCCTCGGGCGGCCATTGTTAAATGACATGAGAGCGATAATGCACCCCTGCTATTTGTTAATGAAGTTTCCGACTCCCCGCGGTGTTGGACAAGTAAGGGGAGATCAAAGGAAAGCTAGAATATGTAATGTCGCATCCACCACATGCAAGGGGATTCAGAGGAAGGAAACCCTTACAATTGAAGAACCACCTTAACCAAAACTTGATGAGGAGATGGAGACAATCCAGTTGGATGAAGGAGATGAAGGGAAAATAGTATATGTGGGGAGCCAGCTGCCTGAAGAAGTAAAAGGGGAGATAGTCTGATGCTTAAAAGAGAACTGTGATATGTTTGCATGGACCTCAGCCGATATGCTTGGAATAGACCCTGAAGTTGTTTGCCATCGGTTGAACGTAGTCTCAGGGGCAAAGCCGATAAAACAGAAGAAGAGGAATTTTGCTCCAGAGAGGCAACAGGCAATAAAAGAAGAAATCTCGAAGTTGTTACAAGCAGGATTCATTAGAGAAGTTAACTATCCGGAGTGGTTGGCTAATGTTGTGATGATGAAGAAACACAACGGGAAATGGAGAATGTGTGTGGACTTCACGGACCTGAATAAAGCTTGTCCTAAGGATTCGTATCCATTACCTCGAATTGACAAGTTGGTAGATGAGACTTGTGGGTACGAACTACTCAGCTTCTTGGATGCCTTCTCGGGGTACCACCAAATCATGATGCATCCGGATGATGAGGAGAAGACTTCGTTCATTACTGATAGTGGGACATATTGCTATCGAGTAATGCCATTCGGCCTGAAGAATGCGAGGGCAACCTACCAGCGCATGGTAAATAGGGTGTTCCAAGACTTGTTGGGCAACACCATGGAAGCTTATGTCGATGATATGATCATCAAAAGCCGACAGGGAGAATCACATGCCGAAAAAATGACAAAGGTATTCAATGTGTTGTGACAGTACAAGATGAAGTTAAATCCCAATAAATGCTCATTCGGGGTGAGGTCTGGAAAGTTTTTGGGATTCATGATTACTAATCGGGGGATAGAGGCTAATCCCGAGAAAGTTCAAGCTATTTTGGACATAAGGCCACCCAATACTGTAAGAGAAGTTCAAAGACTGACAGGGAGGATAGCAGCCTTAAATCGTTTTTTTGTCCAAATCAGCTGAAAGAAATCTACCCTTTTTTAAGGCAATAAAAGCAGGAAAGAACTTTAAGTGGACAGAAGAGTGCAACGACGCCTTTGAAAGGTTGAAAGACTACCTGAAAGAATTGCCTTTGTTATCTCGACTATAACCCGGAGATCACCTCTTCATGTACCTCGGTGTATGAGAGAAAGCTGTAAGTGCAGTCCTAGTAAGGAAAGAAGGAGATAGGGATTGCCCGATCTATTATGTAAGTAAAGTCCTGCTAGATGCTGAGACAAGGTACCCCTTAGTTGAAAGGATAGCTTTATCCTTGGTGATGGCAACCCGGAAGTTACGTCCATACTTCCAAGCTCACTCGGTGACTATATTAACGGATCAGCCTTTGAGACAAATACTGCAGAAACCAGAGCATTCCGGTCGTCTAATCAAATGGGCTATTGAATTGAGTGACTATGATATATACTTCTAGCCTCGCCAAGCAATAAAAGGGCAGGCGTTGGCAGATTTCATTGTAGAATGCACTGGCCGAGAAGTCCGCAAAGAAACAGAATTAGTTTGGTGGAAATTATTTGTGGATGAAGCTCTTAACATGGATGGCAATGGAGCTGGAATTGTGCTAACCTCGCCTGAAGGGGAAACCTATGAGTATTCCCTACGTTTCGACTTTCCGAGTTCGAACAATAGAGGCGAGTACGAAGCCTTAATAGCTGGAATGAAACTTGCTAAGAAACTGGGAGTCAGCAACTTAATGGCCCATAGTGATTCGCAATTAGTGGTAAACCAGTTCTCGGGTGAGTATGAAGCACGAGAGCTCGCTCTAGTCCCTTATCTGCAGAAAGTGCAATTATTGGCGCAGTCGTTTAAGAACTTCCAATTGACTCAGATAAACCGATCAGAGAATAACCATGCAGATGCTCTTTCAAAGTTGGCTTCTTCTAGAGGAGTCAAAGGGGATATGGTCAAAGTGGAATCCCTCGCTAAACCAAGTATTGAAGAAGAAGATGTCTATGATGTCGAAATCGGTGGCGATTGGAGAAGCCCAATCAAAGACTACATACTGGGGGGCACACTCCCTACTAACAGAAACGAAGCTCGAAGGCTGAAGATGAAAAGTGCCAGGTTTACCGTGGTAAATGGGGAACTTTATAAACGAGGATTCACAATGCCCTTGTTGAAGTGTCTAGGGCCCCAATAGGCTGAGTAGACCTTAGCTGAAGTTCATGAGGGAATATGTGGTGAGCATTTGGGGGTTCGAGCCTTGGCCTCGAAAATATTGCACATGGGGTTTTATTGGCCTACACCGAGGAAGGATGCCACGGACAAAGTAAGAAGATGTGAAAATTGTCAGAAATTTGCCCCTATAACCACCGCGCCTGTTTCGGCTCTTCAAAACACTCTCCAACCGACTCCATTTGCAAAATGGGGACTAGATATCCTAAGGCCTTTCCCTCTAGGTTCAAGACAAAGGAAGTATTTGCTTGTGGCAACAGACTACTTCACAAAATGGATAGAGGCAGAGCCTTTGGCTACAATTTCTGAGAAGAAGGTGGAAGCAATGGTGTGGAAAGACATAATTTGCCGATTCGGGATCCCCTGTGTGTTAAATGCAGATCATGGGAAGCAGTACGACTGTGATGCTTTCCGAAATTTTTGTAGTGGCCTGAAGATTCTCCTAAGAATATCTTCTGTGTCTTACCCACAGGCCAATGGGCAAGTAGAGGTGAGCAATCGAACTATATTGCACGGGTTGAAGACTAGACTAGACAAGGCAAAGGGAGCATGGGTAGATGAGCTTCCAAGTGTCCTATGGGCCTACAGAACGACAAGCAAGGTGTCAACAGGTGAAACACCCTTTAGTTTGGTATATGGGACTGAAGCTCTCATCCTAGTAAAAGTTGGAGCTGAGTTACCCAGACTGGTCCCTTACATTGAGGAACTTAATTCTCGGGGACTAAGGGAGAATCTTGACCTGATAAATGAGCTGAGAGACTAGGTAAAAGTGAGGCTGGTTGCTTATCAATAGATAGTGGCCACTTATTACAATGCAAGGGTCAAGAACAAAGAATTGCAAGAAGGAGACCTTGTACTGCGAAAATCGATAATTACAAACACCCATAGGGAAGATGGAAAGCTCCGAGCTAATTGGGAAGGACCATACAGAATCAGAAAAATAGTCAGACCTAGCACCTGTACCTTAGAAACCTTGCAAGGAAAGAAGATCTCAAAGACTTGGAATGCCAACCATCTTAAGTTGTATTGGCAGTAAACATTGTAATCTTTGCTTTCTGATTGTTATTATTGTCTTTACTTTCCCATCTATTGCTCTATTACTTTACAGATGTTATTTTTTTTATTCATGAATAAAGGCTAGCCAATCATTTTCTACATTCTCTAACGCAATATGTGAGATAGATTATGTGTTATAGGAATTGAAATGAGGCGACAGCTGGCAAACTAAAGTCCCTAAGCGAAAAATGCGTGAGACGGGCAAACTAAAGTCCCTAAGCGAAAAATGCGCGAGACGGGCATACTAAAGTCCCTAAGTGAAAAATACGCAAGACGGACAAACTAAAGTCCCTAAGAGAAAAATGCGCGAGACGGGCATACTAAAGTCCCTAAGCACACAAAGGTGTAAGACGGGCAAAACCAGTCCTTAAAACTCGAAAAGGGCGCGAAAAAGGCAAACCATGAATCATCAAGCAAAAAGCAATTGGACAAGTGCGATATCCAACTAACACAAAAGGTAAAACATAGCATCTTACGAGGTACGTTGAAATTTTAAGACTAATACGTTGCAATAAGTTGACACCTTGACATTTTAGTCATTATTCAAGTAAGTCCTTAAGCGGTAAAAACGCGAGATAGGCACAACGCTCAAAAACAGTTCATCTTTGAACAAGAATGAAAACGCTGTTTCAAAGTAGAACTCGGGGAGCAACATGGAGTAAAGGTACGCTTTATACCGCAAAATCAGAATTATGTCATATTTCTAATGCTTTAATACTGCTTTTTAGAATTTTGTAATGTAGCAGTTATAAAAATGAGACATCCATTCAGAGAAGAAAAGAGGACAAAGCTGTAAAAAGAAATAGTACTTTTCATTTAAATGTTTACAAACAGAAGAAAATGCAAAAAATCCTAATCTACACTAAGTACTAAGTCATCTGGCTGAGAAGAAGCCGCCTCGACACCAGAGCCCTCAATAATCGGGGGATCAGGAACTTGAGAAACTGAAGCACCAGGATCTTGGGGAGCAGAAGGAGCCATCCTGGATGAAGGATCATCACTTGAAGGCCCAACTACAGCTGCAGAGTCTGGCACATGATCAACGGCTGTGGAATCAGAAATTTGGAACTCATCGCCGTCCAACCCTAGAAGTGCCTCGATGGACTCAGGCTGATCGCCTGCCTCAATAGTCTCAAGAACATCATGCACTGTTGAAGGCTTAGCTTGGTCAAGTGCTTCAAAAGACTCGGGCTGATGTGGTCGCTGTCGAGGAGGCCACGGACCCTCGAGATTATCTAATTCATATCCGGCACCATCCTCCAAATAGGCGTTCGGACCTTGTGAGTCGGGCTCATACGTGGTCCAAATGTTGGATTATGCCCTTAGAACCATTCATTAGATGATTGACTTTGGTATTTTTTATGTATCATGATATTTTATTTATTATAGTTCATTATTATATTTGTCTTATAACTGCGTAATGTAATCTTATATGATAATGTCCTTAGAATAGTAATAACACACTATTCTTAAAATATCCCTAGTCAAGTATTATTATGAACAAGGATAACAATGATACGATAAGACTAGTATGTGGTTGACTGATGACCATTGTCATGGATATAGGATATCAAGTCATCACATAGGTACATGTTAGAGAACTATGTACTGGATCGACCCTCCATGAGAACGCTACATGGATTGTTATATGAGTGTCATAAGCGATTCTCATAGTGATGATGGTGTATGTAATCCTTTGACTTGAGATCATCAGAGATCCTAACATAGAGAATTGCATACTTTAATGCTGCTAGATGTCATTCGTAACAGGATGGACTATAAAAGTAGTAATTGGGTATGCCTTGATCTATGTAGAGGGATGTTGAGTGATCAAGATAGGATTTATCCGTCTTATATAACAAGAGTGATGTCTTGGGCCCTTTCATAGAGTGAGACTAAGAAATGCATGGCCGTGTTCGAATAAGTCAATATGAGATATTGATTTTATTTGATTAATTAGTCTACTCAGGAATCAAGAAACGCTGATTAGAATATACAAGTGTGACACATTCCATGACTTGTGTCTAATCAAGACATCAAAGGATAAAAGGATTAGACTACACGGTAACATCTATCACGAGTAAGGTTATGTCGAGTCATTGACATTCTCATTACATGGGTAGCAATGATGTGTTGCTAGATACCGCTCATTGCCTGTGACAATTTTGTCATTGCCATTGTTTTGAGAACCTATTGGGTCGCACACTTAGAATGGATCAATGAGGAGCTTAATTAATCCTATTCTGAATTGGATTAAGGATATAATTAATCCTATTCTGAATTGGATTAAGGATATAACTAATTCTATTCTAAGTAGGATTAGAGTTCTGTTTGACAGTAAATTTTAGGGTAAAATTTACTGCCTATAAAAGGATGTTTTGTGTTTTCTAAAATAGAGTCGCACAATTAAACAGAAAACAAAATATTCTTTTAATCGAAGCTAGCAATTCGGTTATAAGGAATCAAAAACGCTCTTTAAGGCTTCTGATCGTGAGACGTTCAAGAGTCGTGAGATCCGTTCGTGTGGATACCATAGAGGCAGGAACGAAAAGTTATTGCTTGTGACTCGACCAACGACAGAAAATCAGAGAAAACGTTAGGTAAAATCTCGAAACCCTAATTAGGCAACTCTCCGAATCGATCCTGGTAGAGGCCGAATGATTTAAATTCCGCTGCGTGTTTGTTTCGGTTTCCTTCACCAAGGAGGAGCTGTGTAGTACTTGGCCTCCTCGGTGAAGAGCAATTTAGGAAAAGTCTCGCTTGGCTGGTGCTTCTAAAGCCACAAACAAGCCAAATAGAAGCCGTACTTGATGAATCCCGCCGCAAACATTGCTTTTTTATCATAGCAATGTTGGGACAAGCGATATTCACGGACAGCCTTGGCCCGAACCTCTCTTTGACGGTCCAGTGCATTGTGCAGCTCCTCAATGGCTTCATCCCGTTGCCTCTCCATGGCTCCCCGATCACTGACGGCCTTATTGTAAGCCTCCTGGTACCCTTGAAGGGAAGCCACCTTTGCTTGCTCTCCTTGGAGCTTTCGCTCAAGATCAACATTTTTTCGCTCGAGATCAGCGTTCCTTTTATTTAGCTCCTCCATCTTTTTGGGATAGGGGCGAAGCTGGACAACCTCGTTCATAAGCTCTATTTTCTGCTCTCGAAGCTCACGAATGTCTTTGTCGGCTTGCTCCCTAAGGGCCCTGTGTCGAGCATTAACAGCCGCAATTTGCTGAGCCGTCTGACAAGACAAAAAACAAACGAAGACTCAACAAACCTGACGAAGAAGCCAAAAAAGGAAAAAGCTAATTAACAAACAAGCATAAGGCTTACCTTCATTGCGAGGTAGTCAGAATTATCCTCCGCCTCAGTCAGATTGGTGAAAAGCCTCGCCTCGTCGCGAGGGAGAATGGTGCTCCAAGCTAGACGAGATGCTATCCCGACATCCTCAATGCTGTCATTGTCATTCACCCCGGGATAGGTCTGGAAGTCTTCTCCACCTACAATGACCCCACTATCAACTGGATAGCGCCTCAAAGTCGGATCGGCCACCTTAGGCAAAATTGGTCTTGTAGGCATTGTGGCTTCGATAATTAGCCTCTTCTTGTATTTGCGCCTAGGTTGGCGAGGAGCAGACCTATCTTCAGCAACACGAGATCCACCCTCTTGACGGGCTGTATCACTCCTCTAGGACTTTGAGCTCTCGCAGTCGTCCGAACCACGATCAGGGACAAGAGGCCTCTTTGGTTTATTTCTCCCGGCCTCTTGTGTAGGATGGCTGGATACACCAGCGACAGGAGGAGGGGCAGTAGGAGCACGAGCTGGTATAGATGAAGGAGCACGAGCTGGTCCAAATAAGGGAGCACGAGCTGGTCCAGATGAGGAAGCCCCAGCTTGTGACTAAGAAGCAGGAGCCGCTCGAGCAGCATCACTGGCATCCATCCTACGTAAAAACTCTTGGAAGTTCATACCTGCACAATATAAGAAGGAATTAGCTAACCAAGTAAAACGCCACACCCATGTATACAAGAAGTAAAAAGGAAATTAGAAAATTAAAAAACCACAAATATCCTCTAAACTATTCAAGGATGAATCCAAGGGGAAATCGATGAAGGGGCTCCCAAAGGCATCGTCTCGAGCCCACTCAGAATTCTCCTTTGACTGATCACTAGTACCCGCAGCCTCAGGGGTCTCATCCTCCGAGTCCGAAGAGGATTCATCTACAAGATGACCTACAGGGGCGGACGCTTCGGCTACGACTACCGGAGATGGCTGACTAGGACCAGCATAAAAAACATGTGGAGTCGCAAGCAAGTCAGACGGGGTAGTGGAAGTCCCAACAACGGTCCTGCTTACCCCTCAGCCGGCAGCGGCGATATTCTCCGAGGTTAAAAGGGAGAATAAGTTACGCTCCCCGGTAGAATAGATCCGCCGAATAGGCTCACCAAATTGGTCTCTCAAGGTTTCTGCTTTGAATCTTGCTGAGCGCTGTGAGTGGTCGGAGGTATCACGATTCCACCTCTTACGGATCCGTAGGTCGCTTGGAATCTCGACAACGACCCACTCACTCTCAAAGCCACGCAGTTTATTGGGAAGATTCGAGAAGATTTTATTATTAGGAAACTCGTCGGTCTTCAACCGTTGGAGAGAGAATGTTATCATCCCTTTCAACCCACGAACTCTGAAAAAAGCGCTTAAAAGAGGAACAGTTGGGACAATATCCAAGTGACAACACACTATGGAAAACGCTACCAATTGGGCCCACGCATGGGGATGGAGTTGACACGGGACGATGTCCTTATAACAAAGAAACGCTTCACCAAACTCCGAAAGAGGGAAGCGAAAACCGAAGGATAAAGAGGCCTTATGAACGGCTACACCATTTTTAACCAAGTCGGGTGTAGCCTTCTTTTGGACTGGAGGTTTATAACTATAACCTGACGAAAGGGGGAAACGAGTCCTAAAATCCTCCAAGTCAGCATTTGTCAAAGAACACAGAACACCACCGGTTCTAAGTGTTTTACCCGGACGTAGCAAAGACATGGCGAAGGAATGACCTAATAGGCGACAGACCTGTTAGGGCGACAGACCTATTAGGGCGACAGACCTGCTGAACGAGAGACCTGCGGGAGACCTAGGATCTATGCGGAAGACTAAAACACCTGCAGGAGGCCTAAATCCGAATGCGAAAAGGTGATAAATAAGGGGACATGTATGCACTTACTATCACTGAGATAAGCGAGAGATCCTGATGAGAGAGCGACAGACTCCTTTAGGCGACAGACTCTTTTGACGAGAGAGCTAAAAGATGGGCGACAGACGGCTGCTCAGAGGTTTTCGTGCAGTCTCTCGGCAAGCCCCAGCGGTTTATATAGCCGCGACAGGGAATGCTAAACGTTGCGCCCGATCACGTCTGTCGCAGAGTAGAGTTTTTTCACCTGCAAAAAATACCAGAAGAAGTAGCAAAAAATAGAGAAGACTATTCATGGTGGGCTGAAGCCCAAAAAACACATATTTATACTCTCTTGGTTAGAAAAATCCAACAAGAGAGTGAGGAGCAATTGATATGACAAAGTATACCCACTTTGAGCCAGGCCCAAGGTTCATCAAAGACCACCACGTGGCAGGATATCACTGAGCTACGTGGCCTTCGACGACAGACGACATAGGCTGCGGCATAACACCTGTCGCTAGGCGACAGACTCTATGCCTATCGCCTGATGCCACAGTGCGACACGTGGCATCAGTCCGTCTACTGACAGGCAATAGACGATATAGGCTGCAACATAACACTTGTCGCTAGGCGATAGACTCTCAGCCTATCGTCTGACACCACAGCGCGACACGTGGCATCAGTCCGTCTACCGACAGGCGACAGACCCCTAACGCCATAACGTGATTCGCGGGATGGTCTCTCGCCAGTGACAGTGTTCGAGTTTATCTGTACGTAGAATTTGTATTACATTTGGACACAAACTCTTAGCAAAGTTACGTACTTATCCCCAGGTAATTAACCTAGAATATTCGCCTATAAGTAGACTTCAGGTATAATCTTATTCCCCAATTTTTTTACTACTGACTTTTACGCTTCCCAATTCAGAAGAACTTTTTGCTGACTTAAGCATCGGAGTGCCTACGGAGGGAACCACCCCTGCGTCTCTCTGACTTTTTTTATTTTACAGAAACTTCTTGGAGACACGCGGAGGCAGAATATAACATCGACGTGAGCACATCTTTATAATTGTTTTGTGCAACAACAGATAGAAAGATCATTTCCATTATAATTTTTTAAATTTTAAAGTTGGTAAATATATATATATATATATATATATATATATATATATATCTACTGAATAAAAGAAATTAAGCTCCACAAAAAGAAAGAAAAGAAAAACAAACAAGTAAAAGAAACCCTTACAAATCCCTTCCCTTGATGTAATAATAACAACAACAACAACAACAACAACAATAATAATAATAATAATAAAAGAAACCCTTACGAATCCTTTCCCTTAATAATAATAATAATAATAATAATAATAATAATAATAAGGTGTTGTAATTGAATTTATGATATAAAAATTATTCACCATGCTACTAAAAATTAGATGTTTAAAAGATTTTTTATTATTTTTTTAAAAAAATAGATCTGAAAATTTAATAACTAAAATTATAATATAACATTATTTAGTATAGATGCGAACTCCAAAGATCGTAATGAGACGCACAAGCAAAAGCAAGGAATTTGATCTATGAAAGCTAAATCAAATTTATCAAGAACAGGCATTGACCCAATGTTTAACAAAAAAAAAACCAAATGTATAAAGAAGAAAAATTTTGACGTGACACTCAAGAACAAAAACAATGTGAGTGATAAGTCAAGGAACGTCATAAGAATAATCTTAATAAGTTTGTAAAGTTCTCAAAACAGCGAAACAGGAAAGTCTCTTAATTATAAAACTCAAATTCATGTATTACCTTCTGACGGGGCAATCCACAATATAATGCACCAGCTTCAGAACCCAAAATGTTCCAACCACTTGATACTGTGGAAGGCATCGTAATACAACAAAACCAAGAAAATAAACCGTTAGACCCTGACATATCCCAATCACAGCAAGGGGAAAGGTAGGGATAGCAAAGCAGCTTAGTGCCACAATAGGATTTAGAGCCATGACAAAGGGAATCAAGTGACTCTTCTAGCAGCCAAAGAAAAAGGAATGAGGACGAGGACAATGATCAGGACTTGGAAAGTCAAAGACAAATTAAGAGGTTAATGGCAATGCTTGAAATATAGGGGCAAGAACAACAGTAAGAGGCCAATCAAATAGAGGATGAGTTTCGGTTGGCTATCCCACAACAACCTCCACAACAGCCATGATTTTACTAAGCTAGAATGTTAGAGGTCTGGGTTAGCCTCTAACATTGTTCCAATACCAAGCACTGATCCACACGTTCAAACCCAATTTCTGTTTTTTGATGGAAACCAAACTCTATGTTGATAAGGGTAAAAAACTAGCAAATAAATAGGGATAAACTGACTCTGAAGGTGTGTCCAGTATTGGGAGAAGTGCAGGTCTTCTCATTTTGTGGGATTCTTGTATTAATGCCTTAGTGTTATATAAGGATAACAATATTGTGTTCACGTATATTGATGATAGTATCAATAAGTTTTGGATTACATGTATTTATGGACACATGGAATTAAAGCATAGGAAAGCAGTATGGGAGAAACTACAAAGCCTGGTTGTGAATGTACAGGAACTGGATAAGTGGATTGTAATGGGAGATTTTAACCAAGTGCTAAGTGCCAAGGACAAATTCTCGCTCAAGTCTTCCTCACTTAAAGGATCACAATGGCTGAGAGATTGCCTTAATGCATGCAACTTGGCTGAAATCCCACCTTCAAGTCACTACTTAACATGGACAAATAACAGGGATAAGGAAGACATAGTTTGGGAAAGACTTGATAGAGCATTCGCAAATTCCTAATGGTTCATCACTTACGACTCTATTATGCTTACTAACTTCCCAGTTTCTTACTCTGATCATGGCCCTATAATTTTAGATATGAAAGGGAACAACCATTTCAGAAGAAGACTGTATAGATTCGAAGCTATATAAGGCTCACGCATCCACAATGTAGTGAAATTGTACACTTCTCTGGGCTTAGCAAGGTCAGAGGTTTCCTTTCCTTCTCCTTGGTTCAAAAACTCAAAATCACCTAAAGAAACCTTAAAGAAAGGAACAAATTAGTCTTTGGAAGCCTCCAAGAAAGAAAGGCCAAACTTGAACATGAGCTTAAGGAGCTGCAAAAATGTATGAATCACAAAACGACTATAGGAGGGAAAAGACCTTAAGGCTTGATCTTGAAGCGTTGGCCGATTAGGAGCAAATTCATAGGTTGCAAAAGTCAAGACTCAATTGATCTATCCAAGGAGACAGAAATAACAAGTTCTTCCACATAGAAGTAGAAAGAAGAAGGATAAGGAATGGTATAACCAGACTTCTCATTGAGGATGATGTTTGGAAAGAGAATGAAGACCGAAATACAAATACCATCCACCACCACTTCCAAGGTATATACTGTGACAGGGACGCTCCTACTACTGAGTATATTCAGAGCTACCTTAATGGGATCAACCTTTCCCAATTATTTGAAAAGCATCATGCAATCCTAAGTTAACCCTTCACGACGGAGGAAATCAAGATAGTAGCTTTCCAAATCGACCCTCTCAAAGCCCCGAGTATTGATGAAAAGCCAGGCAACTTTTACTAACAATTCTGGGAAATTGAGGGGCCTTTGGTTACAGAATATTCTCTGGCTTTTTTGGGATCAAGTCATCTTTTAAAAGAGTTGAACAAACTTTGATTACATTGATTCCAAAAGGAAAGTCCCCTCAAAAGGTAACAGATTTCAGGCCCATAAGCTTATGTAATGTGGCATATAAGATCATTTCCAAGGTGATTGTCAATAGATTGAAACCATTCATGGAAGATATCATCTCTCCTTGCTAGAATGCTTTCATCAAAGGGAGACACATTACTGATAATATCATAATGGCAGGGGAGGTTTTTAACACCATATGTAAAAAGAAAAAGGTAATAGCATTTTAGGAGCACTTAAAATTGATATGAACAAAGCTTATAGCAGGATTAATTGGAAATTTATCATTGAAGTCATGAACAGAGTGGGTTTTAGTGAATATTGGATTCAAATAATTATGAAATGCATAGGCACTGTCTCATACCAAGTGCCTGTTAATGGCACACAATCCAAACCCATCAAGCCATATAGAGGCTTACGCCAATTCGATCCCCTCTCGCCGTATATTTTCATCATCTACTAGAATGTTTTTTCCCTACATCCTCAATAAAGTTGAAGATGTGAATAAAATTAAAGGCATCAAACTCAGTAGAGGAGGCCCCTCACTTACCCATCTCTTGTTTGTGGATGATAGTTTTCTTTTCTTCTATGCTAACATTCATTCTTGCAGAACAGTTAAGAAAACTCTATCAGACTTTTGTGCCATTTCAAGACAATCCATCAACACTGACAAGTCAGAACTCTTTCTTAGCCAGCAAGTAAACCAAAGCATAGGAGATGGTATGGAGGTATCCTAAATGTCAAAACCACACAAAAACCATACAAATATCTAGGCATCGAGTTCAGTAAGATGGGATCAAAAAAAGATTTTTTTTCAACCTCTCATGGACAAAATTCATAGTAAACTCTCCAGTTGGAAAGCCAACTGTCTCACATAAGGAGGTAGACTCACCTTGATCAAGTCTACTTTGAGTGCCCTACTGCTTTACCCCCTTTCGTGTTTCAAAGCCCAGTCAAACATATGTAAGAGGACTGACCAAGTTATCAGATGTTTTTGGTAGGGACACAAAGTTGGTGACAAAAAACTCCATGTAAAGAAGTGGGAACTCCTCTGCAAGCATAAACATCAAGGAGGATTAGGCATAAGGGAAACCAAAAACATGAATAAAGCTCTCCTAGGCAAACAAGCTTGGAGAATGTTGATCGAACCTAAGTCCATTGCTGCGATAGCCTTATAGAAAAGGTACTGCAAGAAGGAATCATTTACCATAGTTCAACCTAAATCGTCTGATTCTTGGGTATGGAAAAGCATCATAATAGGAAGGAATGCCTGTCTTAAAGGGATGGACATATATATTTGGAGCGAGAATTGAGCCTATATAAGAGAAGGGAACATTAGCTTATTTGAACCCCCTAATGAAACTCTCTAAGATGCAATTCCAGTTAAAGTGATCATGGACCAAGTACATCATAACTGGCATTCTTTACTAGCGCAAGTTCTCTTACACCCAATGACAGTGCATACCTTAAGTAACAAAACCTTCTCAATCTTTGGGGGAGGGGGGACAAGTTAGTCTAGAGGCCTAATTTTAATGGGGAATTCACAATTAAATCGACCTACCATGTTCTTTCGGAAGAAATCTCCTCCCGGTTGATAGTCAATAAGGACAGCATCCCTTGGGCAACACTATAGATCCTGAAACTCCCACAGAAACCCATTATTTTCCTTTGGAAAATCTGCTGTGACTACCTCCCAGTGTGTAGTGAGATTACCAAACTAAATATAAGAACCTCTCTTTTATGCTCTTTTTGTAATCTGGAAGAAGAGACCATCGAACACCTTTTCATATTTTGTCCCTTGGCGAAAGTGATTTGGTTTGCTTCTGATTTGACGTCAAGGGTTGAACTTCTCAGACTTGAAAAACTTAAAGACCTGATCAAGGAAATACTTGTTGGCAAAGATCTACGATCACCAGAGGTGTTTAGGTTTTACAGTCACTTTACTAATATCATATGGTGCATTTGGATTCACAAAAATGAAGTTATATTTAGAAACTCTAACCCCAACCTAACACAAGTCATTCATCATCACAAAATACATCTACTTCGCATCTGGGAGGCTTTTGGAAAAGAGGAAGCATCGAAAACCTGTAATCACTATCCAAGCAGAGCCCTAACAGTAATGAACACCATAGCCTACATCACCCCTACCATGTGTGAACCGTGTTCCTTAATATTCAGAAGGATAATGCAAGAAGCTGGTTTGGAGCCAGTGTTTTACTCAGAGACCAAAATAGCATGACCATTGTCTTACGCAAAAGCATAGAGGTCCCCAACCAAAGGATAGCAAGAATCGTTCTCACTAGGTAGGTTCTCATAAGGTTGAAAGAAAGGGATGGTAACATCATTATTTGCAGGGACACAAAGAAACAATGGAAAGCTACATGTTAGGATGCGACAAAGTCCATTGGAGCCTTAGGCTTATGATCGAAGACATACGACAGCTTAGAGCAAATCTCACTATAACTTTCAACAATGAATGACACCTCCTCATTCAAGAAGCTTACTCAATGGCTCGAACAGCCACTAACCATCGACTTTCTTTCAGTTGGCCTTAGCTACTTTTAGTTATTTTTTTTTTTTTTTTGGTCTTAACCAACCGGTATCCGAACCCACTGGGTCGACTAATCCGGTTTCGGAGCGGGTCCCGGGGTAAAGGTTTTAAACTCCTCCCAACGAGCTTGCGGGGGATCGAACCGTGGTCCGCCCTACCAAGTCTAGCCCCTGGCACCACTAGACCAAGCCACCGTTGGTTACTTTTAGTTATTGTTTTTAATTTAATTTGACTTGCCACACTACTAAAAAAAATTCATGTATTGTATCTTTTCCTTAAAAGTTTACACTGCTATATATATATATATATATATATATATATATATATATATATATATATATATATAACTAAAATAGAATCCTAATCGGAATAAAATTCCTAACAAAAAATCATTTATGCACATGCATTATGTAGTGTACCGTTTTATTTCAAAATTGTTTCAATGAGTTCAACGTTCAATTCTTTTCAAAGGTTTTAAAATCTACATATTAAAACCCACACATAGTTTCTAAAACACTTAAAGTTTAGAGAATATATCCTTTTAGTCGATGTGTAAACATAGGTTAAAAAACAAAATGATGTGAGGGTTATGCAAGATGCAAATTTGACTATCCCACAGACATTCCAAGCAAATCACAAGGATAGCATCAAACCTAATGTCCAATACCACTATAACATAACTATCCGAATCAAATCAATTATAAAAAGCACTATTTCATTTCATTGCATGCACCACATAAGATGTCGTGCCCTCCTTAGGCAATTGGATTTTACAATATATGCTATACTTTTATATATTTTCCTATATCATCCTCATAGATGTTTTGCAGTAGCCACAACAAGGATCAATTCTCATTCAACATTCAGATTCTAGTTTCATTATTGAAATCCATCAAATCATAAAGTGTGAAGACTCAGAATTTTCTAAATAAATATAAGGTATCCGGAAAATTTAATTTGGACAAATTGAAATCCAAATTAAATAAGAAATGAAAAGGAAAATTAAATTGGAAATAAGAAATGAAGGAGGAAATTTAATTTGGATAAATGAAAATCCAAATTAATTAAGAAAATGGAGAAAATAATTTTGGATATTTAGAAATCCAAAAGTAATAAGAAATAAAAATATTTTGATATATTTATATAATGATATTATATAAATATACCTTGGATAAATATAAATATTATTTTGTGTTAAAAGTGTAAAAAGTATATATATATAAATATATATTTTGATACAAAATATGTATTTAAATACATATTATGAATAGTGTATATATATAATTATGGTGTATAATAATTATATATATATTATAGTTATTATTATTATATATAATAATAAATATTTAAAAAAAAGAAAAAAAATGAAAACGGGCGGGAATCAGGATACCCGATTCCCACCCATTTTCCTCCTCTGTTTACAATAGAGGAGGGATTTCCAAAAGAAGGACCGGCCCCTTGCCGGCCGAGAGAGGAGGAGGAAGAAGAAAGGGGCGTCGCTGGCGAGACGAAGGGGAGAAGGAGAAGCGACCTGCGGCGGCCCGAAGCGGAAAAAGAAAGAGAAAAACGGTGCGAAACGAAGCGAAAAACTGAAAGGAAGAAAGGAAGGGAGATCGGCGGTGCCGGCCGATCCAGGCACTGCCACCGCCACCAACGCCACCGGCGAGGGCCAACAAAGGAGAGGGAGGCCACCGACGGTGAAGGAAACGACGGAGGAAGGAAGAAATGGAGGAGAAAGGAGCCGAAACCCACGCTTCCAGATCCGGCGCCGTTGACGGTGATGGGGCCAAACCGAGACCAGATCTGGCTTCGTGGCAACCTCGGCAAGCTGTTGGGTGGCCGAACCGCCGGAATGGGTGGCCGCCGGTGATCGAACCGGTCAGCCAAAGTTGAACCGGCCAAGCCAAGCTCTGAACCGGCCCGAATCGACCCTACCCGGTCCGACCTGACCCGACCCGGTTCAGGAAAAAAAAAGAAAGAAAGGAAAAAGAAGAAAAAGAAAAGAAAAAGAAAAAGGAAAAGGAAAAGGAAAAGGAAAAGGAGGAAGAAGAAGAAGAAAGAAAAGGTAAGAAAAATTGAGAAAAAATAAATTATTGATGTTATTGAATAATTTATGGTTATATTGATGTAGTGCATTAATATTGAAATTGTAGCAAAACGGAAATGAGATGAATGGTGGAGTTCGACAAGGCTCGAAAATCGAAAAGTGCGCTAAGCTTTGGCGAATAGGTAAGATACTTTTATAAATCATTAGTAGCATCATATTGTATGTGGGATTTATGATTTTTATATGATGCATTGATGAAAAGATTTTTTTTATGGAATTGTGATATTTTTATATATGATGCATTGATTTAATTGATATTAAAAATGCTAAGAGGACGCACAACTGATGGTGGGGGTCTTAGTAGAGACGTATGAAAATGTGAGAATCAACGGCTGCAATTATAAACTGTTTTCCGTGCAGGAGGCTTAGTAAAAATTAAGCCGTTATGCTGCCAAATTTTTTAGGAAAATATCTGAAGAAAAAGATTAAGTTTCTCACATAAATGGAATCTTGGAGATAATTATTGAAAAGAAATATTGAAAGGATTTTATGGTATTACTGAAAATGTTTGATATTGAAATCGATGAGAAGATAGATCGTTGAAAACGATAATGTGGTGAATTACATGGTTTAAACCTTATAGAATCGATAAATCAAGTAATTTTAATATCACAAATGGTATCAAGTTGAGATTGAGGTGGAATTATTAATTAGACGGATCGTGGATAAAAGTGATGATAATTATATGATATAGATTGGAAGAGAAGATCACAGTTGAAATTTCGATGGTCGAATGATTGGATTGTGAAGTTATTAACGGAGTAATGATTTACAGAATTTATCGAGTCCGGTTTCATGATTTTGAAATAATTCCGAATGTGATAAAATGGACAAACTTGAGAGATCAAAATGGAGATTGAATTACGACACAATCCGATCAATTATGGATTCAAAGAAATGAGTGATAAATATGTGAAAAGATGATTGTGCTTATAACCTTAGAATAGATCTTGAATAATACGATCGACAATTGCATAAGTTCGGATAAAATCATAAAGGCCACATGAAAATTGATTTGAGGATTTAGATACGATTTTGTAATAGTAAATGAAATTGAACCTCAAATCGAAAATGATGAACATGTATCAATAGATCAAATCATAGATGGATTTAATAAGCGATTATTGATCTTGTGGTTCTATGATCCTCGATGTCGACTCTGGAATAAATATCGAATGAGGATATTAGTATTTCATAATTTCAGTATCATGATGGCTATATGGAAACATGATGGCTATATGGAAATATGATATTTAGATGCTCATAGATACTAAGAGGATTCACACTGATGATGTGGTTCTAGTATCGGTAATAAAAGTACAATTGATTATTATAGTCGATAATTATCGAAAAAGGATATTGAATATCGAATGGTTTGAATACCAAGTGATCTGGTTATTAAATAATTAGAGTATTGAGCAATCTGAATACTGAATGAAATGAATCTTGAATGATTTGAATAGTGATTTACTGATTTGACAGAAAGAAAGTCTTGAAATCGAATAACTGATGGTGATAAAGTTAAATAAATCGCTTCAGCGTATTTGATGGAAATAATACCGAAGTTGCATACTGAAATGTTTTATAGCATCGCATTTAAGCATGCTTTCTTGCAACTTGAAACATTTTAATAATGTTTATATGAATACTGAAAAGTATTGATTTGTTTTGAAATGAAAGTATATGGTAAATATATATATATATATATATTTTGATATATGAAATATCATACAGAATTTTACCATATGCTTTACATGATATTGAAAATAAAGCTATAGATTTAAATGTTTTATGAGACTGTAGGCACCCTAAAAGAATTAAATTCAATAAAGCATAGTGGAAACCGCCTAATTGGAGCTTTGCTCATTAGGCAGATATGCTTGTCCGACAATAGTCGTGGACAGGTCTCAGTCACGCCTGATCAGTGGGGCTAAGAGAGATGAGGTCTATGGCCATAGATAGCGCCCTAGTTGGTTTCCAGGGGACGATGACATGATTTTCACTGCTAGCTACAGTGATTTAAGTCTTTATTGATAGAGAGATGATAGGGATCTAGCCTAGTCTCTAACTGATATGGTATGAAGTCTAGAGTATGATTTTATTGATATGAACTCTAGACTTGACATGATTTATACTGTACATGAAACAGATTTGAAATGAGATATGTTTTGAAACAGTACATGTTTTAAACATGTTTTAAAAGTCCATGAGATGTGATTTTGACACTTATATGATTTATATGTGATTTTGTGTCGAACATGGCATGATATGCGGTCTAGAGTATAGTTTGATTTGATATGAACTCTAGACCTGATATGATTTACAGAATATGTTTTAAAAGTATATGATAAATGATTTCGACACTTACATGATTTATATACGATTTTGTGTCGAATTTGAAATGACAGGCGGTTTAGAGTATAGATTGATTTGATATGAACTCTAAACCTTAAATGAGTTATAGTATATGAAAAATGTTTTAAAACCGCATATGTTTTAGATATGCTCCGAAAACGATTACATGAACTGACATTGAACATGTTTCTGTCATGCCTTAAAGGCAAATTTGAAATGAATTGAAAATTCATATGTTGAGCATGTCCTAAAGTATATATGATATGATTTGAAATGATAGCGGTTTATATAGAAAATTACATGAATTGCATATTAAACCCTGATATGATAATATGCTTAGTATATGAGAATTTCATGAAGAATGTCATGACTCGGTGGTAACGATATTTTATCTATATGATGACATGATATGATATGATATGATATATGAACATAAGATTGATATGAAAAGAATTCTGATCTTACTCTATCGTGATCATAAATTCTCATACGATAAGTGATATGAATTGATATAAGACGGGAATATGATTGTTAAATGTAAAGTGACTCGATAGGATATCTCAATTAAACATGAAGAATATATGAGGAGTACCATGACTCGGTGGTAACGATATTTTATCTATATGATGTCATGATATGATATGAAACATGAATATAGAATTACATGAAGAGAATTATAACTTCGTACCACCGTGATCATGATCCACAATATGAGAATGGATAAGAGATGATATGAGAATTGATAAGAGATAATATGAGAATCGATAAGAGATGATAGAATACAGAAATATGATTATGAAATGAAAAGTAAATATGAGAATCGATATGAGATGATAGCATACCAAAGTATGATTATGAAATGAAAAGTAAAAATGAGAAGTGATAATGAGATGTATCGATGAGAAAGGATTAACTATAATTGCATCCTTACAAGTTTTAAGCATTGCAGTTTAAGACAGTGTAATCCTACTCATGTATTTATATTAGTATCTTATTGAGCCGTGGTTTTGCTCACCCCACTAAATTTCATCTCTTTCAGATTATTGAAGTTAACATCTGCCATGTGAGCTGCTTAGTGGGCATCGGGGATGGTGTATGGACTTGGTACTAGTCTTCTGAGGTATATGTTCCTTATAAAAGACTTGTTTACATGTAAGACTTAAATTGATGCACAATACATATTTTGTTTAACAAGTCGGGATGTAACTAAGAACCGTTTCCGTGTTTGTTTAATATTTAAAGGGAATGACTATAGGTTGCCTAGATAGTATAGTAACTACACTGACACCAAATACAAACCTTAAAATGAAAAAGAAAAATTTAGTCCATAAATTTGTAGACTAAGAAAAATATAAGAATCAAGTGAAAGTCGCGGTCTTCGGGTCGTGACATAAAGTGTCATACATATGTTCATATTCTAATAGCTTCCAAATACCCACGTTTATGCTAAGCATACTTTCAATAATTGTACTAAAACTTGGAATAAAACAAATGTCATAAGTGTTAAGCGTTATACCAACTGCAGCTACCTCAAATCAATTTAAACCATCAAGTCACCGTATGTGGTATCTACTTATATCCCAATAGTTTTCTTGAAACATCGAGATCACATAGCTATTTAAAAGCCTTTAATATATGCAGGCATTCTTAAACATTTGCATTATTTTGTAGTACTATACCTATGTTATGTGTACTTTTCAACAATTGCTCTAAAAGATAGTTTAAATCAAAATACCATGAGTGTTAGATGATATGTCTAATACAGCTCCTCATAGCTACCTCAATTCAGTTCAAGGCATAGTGCTTGTTTCACATTGTCACTCAATAAAGATGCATATATATATATATATATATACATGTATATATATGTATATCCTCGAATTCATATAAATAGAGATCAATTCTCATCAATCAACATTCAACATATTCCTTAATCACATTCTTTCGTATCTAACTATGTTGCCCTTGGATATAGTTAATTCAATATTCACTACAATGTAGCAAATCCATGCCTAATCCACATTCACCAAGAGTATCTCATTTATATCTCTAAGGTCGATACAACCATATATAAGTCTATTCATTATGTCGCTGTCATAACGACTTAGGCCCTAAACCTAACTGCTAGACATGGTTCAATGGAGTCGCCACCAATCATTTTTTTTTAGCCTAGGTGTGCTTGATCACCTATTCTCATTTAAGGATAATGATTGATCTTCATTTCAGATTTAGGGTTCGGGGGTCGGTTACACAAGAGGAAGGTGTTAGCACCCTCACGACGCCCATCCTAGAATGGTACCTAATTAGTCTTATGCTATCTTAAGACGGTTTTGTTTGAATAATCTTAATTTGTCATATTTTTTTATTTTATTCCAAATGATTAAATATTGATAAATTTTCCAAGAAACTCTCCATCATTCTTGTGGAATTTCTTAAAAATTTATCCTCACCTTAGGAGTATTCGAGTAGTACCATTTAACTTGCTTGAAGAGGCTCCGTCGTCGGATTAAATCTTTCCAATTTTATCTTTATTTAATTTATCTTTCTCTATTTTTATTTATTCATTTTATTGTTTTATTTATTTTAATTTAATTTTCACTGAGTTTTATTTATTTAATTGTTTTTAATATTGAAAATTTCTCTTAGTCTTCCATCATTCTGGCGAGACTTAGAGCAAAATTCTTACCTAAAGAATTCCAAATGTCAGCAATTTGTGATTCTTTGAACTCTTATTATCGGAATAATCTTTATTGATTCTTAATTAATTATATTCATTATTTCATATTGTATTTTTGTATTTCATCAATTATTATTAATAATTTTTGTTAATACTATATCCATTTATTATTAATATTTTATTTATTTTTATTTTATTATTTATCTTCTATTATTATTATTATTGTTATTATTATTATGAAAATAAATATTGATTATTAATATTGAAAACTTTCCTTAAAGCTTCCAACATACCGACGAAATTTAAAAAAAGTTCTCTCACCTAGAAATTTCTAAATATCAACCATTTGTGACACTTTGAAATTTTTTCATCGGAGTTATTTTTATTTATTCCTTATTTTTTATTAACTTATTTTATTTTATTATTAATATTATTTTTTATTTTTTAAAATTATTATTATTATTATTTCAAAAAATAAATATCTATTATTGAAAATTTTACTTAAATCTTCCATCATTCTAACGGGATTTAAGGAAAATATTCTCACCTAGAGATTTTCAAATATCAACCATTTGTGACTCTTTGAAATTTTATTTTCGGAATAATTATTAAATCTTACGATTTATTATTATTAAAAAAATATTAAAAATATAGATGATTAATATTGAAAATTTTACTTAAATCTTCCATTATTCTGGCGAGATTTAAGAAAATCTTTTCACCTAGAGATTTTCAAATATCAACCATTTGTGACTCTTTGGAATCTCATCCTCGGAATAATCCTTTAAAATTTATATTTTTACTTATTTATTTATTTCAAAGTTTATGTTTTATTTATTTATAATTATTCGTTATTTATATTTTGAACTTTAGCCATATAGAAATTTTTAAGATACTTGCACACTCGCAATTTTCTTAAAATTTCATCATTGATTGAAATTCAATTTATTAAATCTTCGATTATCATTTCACTACCATTATCTAAAGTTTCTTTTCAATTAATTTCATTTATTTTGGCTCCTTACAAATTTTGGCAGAAAAACTATCGGGACTCAATATTGATTATTTAAGAAAAATTTATTAATTTAAATACGACCCACTTAATACACATATAACTTCGATTTCAAACACTACAAACAAATAAAGTAATTAAATCAATAGCATTTCAAAAGTCAATAGTAATCATTTAGCAAGCACTTGCATATATTTATATATATATATATATATATGTATATATATACATGTATACATATATATACATGTATATACCCCTAACTTCAAGATATATACCAAATCATGCCAACATATATAATATATTTCTCATGAGCTAAGACCATCTCAAACTTTTTCCGAGCATATGTACATGCAAAGACCCAAAACAAATAATAGATTTCAAACACCAATTCACGTGTGAAGAAAGAAATGATTGGCATATGTTCAATTATTCATAGGTGGTCAACAAGTTAGAGCATGGATAGACGTGAAATAATATATAAAATGAATAGTATAAAACCAAAATAAAGTGACTGATAACAGAGAAAGTAGATATGCAAGGGAGATCAAACAGGATGAAGGATGACGTGCTGCTACTACGAAGCGGTGAAGGGCGGTACTGATGCGGCGGACAGGGATGGAGTGAGGGCAGAGGAACAATGAAGTTGATGAAGTTGGAGTCGCTCGGCCAGTGCTCTCTCTCCTTTCTCTGAATTTTCTGTTTTGTTTTTTTTTTTGAATCTCAATTACCAATCTCTCCCTCACTCTGCCTCCGTTTGCCCTCTTTGGTTCTTTTTCACTTCGTGTCCTCTTTAACACCATGTGTGCATATGAATTCATAATAGTCTTTAGGCATCCAGGTTGGGAAAAGAATTAACTGATTTGCATGATTTCATCACATGATTTTGCTCTGATTTTGGGTTTATTGTTCCTTTCCTTTCTTCACAAATTTGACTTTCATTAGCCTTAATATTTCCCTTCCAATTTTTGCCTGTAATGGATCTATTTCCAGTTTTGATTGATTCTCAGTGTTAATACTGTAATTTCGAGATTTATATTGAGATTTTGGGATTTCATTAAATTCAGTTAGGATCAATTTGGATTTGGAATTGAAAATCCTGATTCTTACCTCTTTTATTATTTTATTTTATGTTTTTGTATTTTATATTTTTTCCTTTTTATTATTTTTATTGCTTATTTTATTTTATTTATCATCAATAAAATAAAGTAAAAACAGAAATAAAGATAGAAATAAAACAAAACAAAATATAACAAGATTTATGGACCTTTAACCCTTTTAGATTTGAGCCTAAACTCAAGAAAATGAATTAAATGGGCCCAAAGCCCAAATTCAAAACCATGATGGATTATGTTCGGACAAAAATGGTATCTACAACAGCCTCTCTTTGCATATTGCTGAGAATCGAAACACAGCAAAGACTTTAGACAACAATTTTGTCTGAACTTTCCTTATTCTTTTTTTTGAAACATTTAACGGCTCCATGCTAGGGTTAAACTCACATAATATCTTGACTTTAATACCAAAGGTCTATCCACTTAAGATAAGTGAATTCTATTTTGAAATATGAGAACTTGACTCCCTACCAAGGCTTGATCCACTCTAGAAAAGTGAATTTGACTTTGAAACATAGTACCTTGACTTTAATACCAAGGCTCGACCCAAAAAATGGATTTAACTTTGAAACACACTACCTTAACTCCCTACCAAGGCTTGACCCATTAGAAAAAATAGATTCGATTTAAATACACGCTACCTTGACTCCCTACCAAGGTTTGATTCATTTTAGAAAAATGAATTCGATTTTGAAACACATTACCTTGACTCCCTACCAAGATTTGATTCATTTTAAAAAAATGAATTTGGATCTAAAACACACTACCTGGACTCCCTACCAAGGCTCGATCCATTAGCAAAATGGATTTGATTTTGAAACACATGGCCTTGACTCCTTACCAAGGTTCGATTCATTTTAGAGAAAGGAATTCGAATTTGAAACACACTACCTTGACTACCTACCAAGGCTCGACCCACTTTGAAAAAAAGTGAATTCGATTTTGAAACATAATACGTTGACTCAATACCAATGCTTGGTCCATTTTAGATAAGTGAATTTGATTTTGACACATAAAACCTTGACTCAATACCAAGGTTTGATCCATTCTAGATAAGTGAATTCGATTTTGACACATAATATCCTGACTCAATACAAAGGTTCGATTCACTTTGAAGAAGTGAATTCGATTTTGAAAGTAGAAACCTCAAAAATATCATTACCATGGTTATATATGAAAAATGCAACAGTGAGTCTTTATGACATATGAGGATAACATGATCAATTATGAAAATGTAAATATCCATGACTTTAAATTCTAAATTTTAATGCAAGTCCTTATAACCATTCATAATATGCAATTCAATCCACAAGCTTAGATTAATTTATTAAGTTTACTTATTCCTAAACCGTGGTGCTTGGACAGCTAACCAAACTTCGAACTTGTAGGATCCCAAACTCCATTTCCTCTGAGTGTTAATACTTCTTTATATGATTTCCCCGCACTAGTCCACATGCTTAAACATCCACAAATTGGATCCCAATCTCCATATTCCTCCTTTTTAATCATTCAAATCTTCTAAAGTAATGCAAATATGTTTTGCTATTTATTTAATCAAAATAATTCAAATTTGACAAGTACAATGCATTTATTATGAATGAAAGGCAAACGAGTCAATAGGTAAAGTATAATTTTATTTCATTCAAAGTGGTTAAGGGTATATAAGATGAAAGAACAATAAAGGGTATATAGTAACAATGGCCAAAGTTCCCTTATAAGAAAAATTTGGACTTTCTCATATCAAATAATCCAGAATCTTTATTATATGAACCACTGATTGATGACCTCAATGTGTCGGAGAAGCTTCCAACTGTCTTTGATCCCTTTAGACATGCAAAATTGTTCTACAAAATTGATGCCCCTCTTTATCTAAGCCACCCTTTCGGGTTTTCAACTTAGATACCTCCTATGGGTTTAAGTTGCCTTTTAAGGTTTTCAACTTAAACCCCACCCTCTTTTTTTTTTAATTTAAGTCACCTTTTCATGTTTTCAACTTAGACCCTTTTTTTTTCATCTAAGTTGCCTTTTCAGGTTTTCAACTTAGATCTAATTTCAAGCATAATACTTTTTCACTATATCACCATTAACTGGGTTTGGTAACTCATACCCATCCATCTCCGTCAAAATTAATGCTCCCTCTGAAAAAGCCTTCTTCACCATGTATGGGCCTTCCTAATTTGGTGCCTATTTTCCTTGAGGATCATGCTGATTAGATGGAATCTTTTTCAGAACTAGTTCCCCTTCCTAGAATTGTCTAGGGCAAACCTTTTTGTCATATGCTCTCATTATTCTCCTTTGATATAATTGGCCATGACAAAGTGCTTTAAGCCTCTTTTCATCAATCAGATTCAATTATTCCTATAAAGCACGGACCCATTCTGCTTCTTCTAAATTTACCTCCAACAACACCTGTAAGGAAGGAATCTCAACTCAATAGGCAAAATGGCTTCCATTCCATATACTAATGAGAATGCAGTGGTTCCGGTGGATGTACGCACTAACATCTGATAAGCATGCAAAGCAAAAGGGAGTTTCTCATGCCAATCCTTATATGTGTTTGTCATTTTTTGAATGATCTTCTTGGTATTTTTATTTACAGCTTCTACGGCTCCATTCATTTTTGGGCGATAAGGCACTTAATTATGATGTTTGATTTTGAATTGATTACAAGCCTCCTCTATCACCTTGTTATTAAAGTTTGTAGCATTGTCTGAAATAATCCTCTCAGGGAACCTGTATTGGCATATGACCTCCTACTTAATGAACTTGCATACCACCGACTTTGTCACGCTGGCCAATGACATAGCTTCAACCCATTTTGTAAAGTAATCAATTATCACCAAGATGAAATGGTTCTTGTTTGATGCTTTTGGAGTGATTGGCCCAGTTACATCCATTCCTTACATTGAGAAAGGCCAATGAGCTGTCATAACATGTAAAGATGTTGGAAGGGCGTGTATTTTATCACCATATATTTGACACTTATGACATCTTTGAGCATATTTAATGCAGTCACTTTCCATAGTCATCCAATAATAGCTTGCTTTCATGATCTTTCTAGCCATCATATGCCCATTTGCATGAGTCCCACAACTTCCTTCGTGAACCTCTTCAAGGATCCTTTTAGCTTCCATAGCATTCACACACCTTAGCAAAACATGGACTTTTTCTTTCTTGTACAGGATATCACCATTGAGAAAGAATCCCATTGCCAACTTTCTTATGGTCCTTTTATCGTTTTCCATGGCTTGCTTAAGATATTGTTGGTTCTTAACATATTGTAGAATGTCATGAAACCAAGGCTTACCATCAATTTCTTCTTCCACATTCAAGCAATGAGCTGGGGAACTACATACACTCATCTTAATGAGCTAAACTTCAACATTTGTATTTACTTTGAATATGGCTGCCAATGTTGCTAAAGCATCCGCCATTTGATTTTCTTCTAGAGGTAAATGGTTGAAAGAAACCTTTTCAAATTGTTTGATTAAGTCGATGAAGAATTCATGATACAAGACCAACTTTGAGTCTCTTGTCTCCTATTACCCTCGCAATTGGTATTACCAATGCAGAGTCTCCATATACTCCTAACACTTTAATTTTCTTTTCAATGGCTACTTGTAGTCCCATGATACATGCTTCATATTCAGCCATATTATTGGTACAATTGAAATCCAATCTTGCAGTGAATGGGTAATGATCCCTTTTAGAGATGTTAAAATTGCACCAATAGCATGTCACAGAATGTTTGATGCTACATTGAAATACATCTTCCATGCCTTATTTTCTATTGACTCTTCATCATCAATCTTAAGGATAGTCATCAAATCCTAGTCTAGGAAGTCGAACTTCATAGGCTCATAATCCTCTACAACTCGATCTGCCAAGAATTCAGCTATTGCACTCCTTTTGATGGCTTTTTGACTCACATAGACAATATCATATTCAAAAAGTAATACCTGCCATCTTGTTAACCTCCCGGACAAAGAAGGCTTTTCGAAAGTGTACTTAATAGGATCCAGCTTCGCAATTAACCAAGTAGTGTGATACAACATATAATGCCAGAGTCTTTGGGCTGTCTAGGCTATTGCGCAACACATTTTTTCTAGTGAGGAGTATTTGGATTCGTAATCCCTGAATTTCTTGCTCAAATAGTAAATTGCCTACTCTTTTTGTTTACTTCATCATGCTGCCCCAATACACAACCCATCGAGTGTTCATGAACTACAAGATACAAAATAAGCGGCTTTCTTGGAACAAGAGGAACTAGAATTGGCAGGTTCGAGAGGTATCCTTTAACTTTATCAAATCCCACTGATATTTTCATCCCACTTTCCCGAGTCATGTTTTCGGAGAAGCTTAAAAATTGGATCACAATCAGCAGTGAGATGGGATATGAAACAAGAGATGTAATTTAATCGAGAGATCACACTTAGCTTAAAAAAGGAAACCCCTTGCTTCCTTCTAAGTAAGTGGTGGTGGCAAATTTTGGATAGCCTTGATCTTATTTGGATTCACTTCAATTCCTTTTTCGTTAGCAACGAAGCCCAATAATTTTCCCGATGTAACTCCAAAAGTGCACTTAGCTGGATTGAGTTTCAGCCGAAACTTTCTCAATCTTTCAAAGAGCTTTTTAAAATTATTGACATGGTTTTTCTCTTTTCAGGATTTAGCAATCATATCATCTACGTAAACCTCAATCTCCTTATGCATCATATCATGAAATAAGGTTACCATGGCTTTTTGATAGGTTGCCTTAGCATTTTTTAAACCAAATGGCATTACTTTGTAACAAAAGGTTCCCACATTGTCACAAAAGTGGTCTTTTCCATGTCTTTTAGTGCCATCTTGATCTGGTTATATCCCGAAAAACCATCCATGAAAGAGAATAATGAATGCCTAGCTGTATCATCAACTAGAGTGTCGATATGCGACATCGAGAAATTGTCTTTGGGGCTAGCTCTATTCAAATCCCGATAATCAACACACATTCGCACCTTTCCATCCTTTTTAGGTACGGGACTATATTTGCCACCTATTCAAGGTATTTCACCACTTCTAAGAATTTAGCATCAAATTGTTTTTTACCTTCTCATTTATCTTTAATAGTATTTCTGGTTTCATCCTTCTTAACTTCTACTAAATCGGTTTGCATCCTAGCTTTAAAGGTGTTCTATGCACTACAATATTAATATTCAAACTTGGCATGTCTTGGTATGACTAAGCAAACACATCTACATATTCATGGAGCATGCTTATTAATCTTTTTTTAATGAACAATGAAATAAAGGTCCCAATTTTAACTTCTTTCTTCATTTCTTCATTCCCCAAGTTTATGACTTCTATTTGTTCTTGATTAGGCACAATTTCTTTCTCTTCTTGTTGTACTAGTCTTAGCAAATCTTAAGGCAAAGCACAATCATCCACATTTACCGACACAAATGGTTCTTTCAAAATTAAATTCTGGATTATTGTTGAGAATGTCATCATTTTCATTATTGGAAAACCTGGAGATAATTAAAATGGAATTGATATGGAGAAGGCATAAAGATGAATGAAAAGAAACAATATGGATGGATGAATAAAATGCATTATGTTTGTCATTTATTGAATGATAAAGACTAATTGGAAGCCCATACATAAAACACCTAATGCCTTTGGGTAGAGGCACTCAGGTAGGTTTATTGCATTACATGGAACATGATTTAAAATGACGGTAAGCTCAACAGCATGCTAATTCTTCAATTTGTAGCCAGGAGGGCAAAGACGAATTTTGAAACTGTCTCCCTCTTTTGGAAGTTCCTCAATTCCTACCACATTGATAGAGAGTTCTGTAAAAGCTTTAGCCACTATTGGGATAGATTTGCCTCCTTCAATTTTTGACGAGTTATTAGGGATGTATCTTGCTGAATAGAAAGACTCATATAGAGGGGGAAAACTCATTGGTTCGAACTCTATCTCATGCCCCATAAAATTGGCCAACTTGCTTTCCTTCTTCTTTTCCATGAACTTTTTCTTTTCAAGTCCCATAGGTTTATATCCTAACCCAAATTTATCCATCTTAGGAGTAACAGACACTGCTCTCTTGATTGGTTGTAACTCCTTTCCTAAACCTACTCCAACATGACACCCCTTTCCCACCGTTTGTCGGATCCCAAGTTTGGTGGCTTTTGACAAACGTGATATTGGTATTTTCATCCCTTCTCCCACATATGTAGCATTAAAAGACTAAGGATCTGACAAAGCACTCCACCGCATCTTTAGCAACTTCTATGTATGGGGTACTTGTAGAAATGGTTACAATTATATCTTTTTTACCTTTTATACTCATCGATGTCCATCTAACACAAATATAACCTTTTGGTGCAGAGTTGAAGGAACTGCACCAGCCGAATGGATCCAAGGCCTTCTAAGTAAACAATTATAAGAAGGAGTGATGTCCATAACTTGAAATTCAATGTTATAAATACATGAGCCAATCTGAAGTGGCACCTCTATATTCCCAATCACTTACCGGTAGGTACCGTCAAAGGCTCTTACAACAATGTTACTTCTCCTCATATTTGACTTATCTATAGGCAGCCTAGATAGTGTAATCATGGGCATAACATTCAAAGATGACCCGTTCTCAATGAGGACCTTCGAAAGGATATGATCTTTACAAGTGGTGGTCATATGAAGGGCTTTAGTACTTCCTCTACCATCGAGTAGGATTTCATCATCATTGAATGAAAGGAAGTTGTCTGCCACAATGTTTCCTACTAGCTGGTTTATCTTCTCTACTGACACATTGTGTGCCACATAAGCTTCATTAAGCACTCTTAGCAAAGCATTTCGATGAGGCTCTGAATTCAAGAGTAGAGAAAGTAGGGAAATCCTTGTTGTTAAGTGATTTAATTGTTCCACCACATTGTATTCACTGTGTTTAATAAACTTCAAAAACTCATAAGCTTTTTTCTCTGTTACAGATTTCTTCCTATTAGAATCTGCTAAGATTATCGGCTTGACTTCTTTTGCTTGGTTGTCTCTAGTGTTTTCACCCTCTTCAACTTCTTTTGCTTTCCCCTTTTGAATTTTCTTCAATATCTCTGGGGTATAACACCTACCACTTCTGGCCATTCCTCCTGGTCCCGTAATATCTATTGTATCAGCAACATAAGTAGAAGGATTGTTAAGAGATCCTTGATCTATAACCTTATAATTATAGTTCCACGGGACTGCATGGTCACTCTTGTAAGGGAATGGGCTTGGAACTTTAATAATTAGTTTCAACCTAGCATTTTCAGCAGTCGCACTAGGTTTCGTCTTACTCTTATCCCCACAAATGACCTTCAATGTCTGTGTGGCTTCCCAAATATTGATGGTTCTATAACATTCACTGCTTTCCCTTCAATAGCTTCAGAGAACTCAATCTCTCCTAAGTCCATCATCGTTTGTGCTATACAACGGAACTCCTCACAACATTGGACAGAATGCCCCATCACTCCTTCATAGAATTCATAATAACCTTCCTCTTGCATTTCAAGCCCCAATTTTACCTTCTTGGATTGAATAATCTTCGCCCTCCTCATTGCTTCTATCACCATCCTTATTGGTGTCTTCACATCATTTACATTCCTTTTTATCCAACACCCACCATCCTCTATCACTGCATTTACATTGGCCTCCGTGTGATTTGGAAGAGGATTCACATTTACACTTGGCTCATTATCCTTCCCAAATTCCAAGATTCCAGCTTTCATGAGATCTCGAACCTTGTACTTAAATACAGTACAATTTTCGATTGAGTGGCCTTGGATCCCGACATGATAATCACAACGAGCATTTGCATCATACATTTTGGATAAGAGGTTTTAAGGGGTTATAGAAAAACTGGGGCAACAAAGTGATTTTGCAATAATTAGGGGAATAGTTCGGCATAGGATATCGGTATTGGGTCGAATTGAGGCCTTTCCTTATTATTGTTGGGGGCTCTTTGGTTATTTCCTTGGTTGTTAGGTTGATAAGTAAGTCTTGGTGTTTGTATATAGGTAGGGGTAGCAGCATGCATTGGTTTTTGAAGATTCATACGGTAGGCTGGTTAAGGGATTGGCTGGTATGGATAAGGGTTTTGGGAAATATTGTTCATAGGTTGATAATAAGGATGGTATGTAGGGTAAGAGAAATGAGGTGTGGAATTTGTTTTTGATCGTTTTTCAATGGTAGCAGCCTGCACTTCCTCTTCTTTCTTTTTACTTGTTCTATTCTTCTTTGGGGCTAATGTGTCTTCAATCTTGTCATTTTTAATGGCATTTTAAATCATCTCTCCTGAAATGACTATTTCAGCAAAGTTTTTAGTAGCACTCCCCACAAGCTTATCATAATAAGGAGGCCGCAAAGTACTGACATACAAAGTCTTAGGCTCTTTTTCAGCTAAAGGAGGTTGCACTTGAGCTGCCAAATTCCTCCACCTTTGGGCATACTCTTTGAAACCTTCATCGATTTCATCTATAAGTTTTGCAAAGACAACCTGTTTGGTGCCATATCCGTCATATGCCTATATTGGGCCATGAAAGCTTTTCCTAAATCCTTCTATGTATGAATACGACTTTGATCCAACTGATTATACCATTTGGTAGTTGGCCCAATCAAATCGTCTTGGAAAAATGATTGAGTAGTTTATCATTACTTGTGTAGATAGACATCTTTTAGTAAAATATAGTAATGTGAGCCGATAGGCACATGGTTCCATCATACCTTTTAAATTCAAGAACTTTGAATTTAGGTAGTATAACCAAATTAGGGACAAGGCTAAGTTCGTTAGCATCTATATTCCCAAAGAAATCCATTCCCTCGATGGCCCTTAGCCTTTCTTGCAACAGATCATATTTCTCCCGCAATTCCCTACTCTCTTTCCTCAACTTATCTTGTTCCATGGGATTATCCAAATTAGGTATAAAGATAATGTCAACAGGGCTAGATCCCGAGTACTGTCCTTGATTTTGTGGATGATTCATGAAAACTTGGGCTTGGGGATAAGCCTTTTGGGTGGTTTAGGCTCGAGTAGGAGTAAACCCAAGCGGGTATGGTGGATCCTTTCTCGAAAGTTGAGGTTGTTCCCTTAAGTCTTCAGCAACTCCTTTCCCATCATTATTTCCATCATTTTTCCCATTTGTTCTTGAGATTCCTCTTGGGACATGACAATTTCTTGCTGAACTCTTTCCATTCTTTCAATTCGTGCAAGTTGCTCAGATTCCATAACTCTTACTTGTGCTCGAGTGTTGTAAGGATGATTTGCTAGCTTCGTTGGTTTAGCTATCCTTACACCTCTATTATCAAAATTCCCATAATTAGGATGCATTTCATTATTATTATTATTATTATTATTATTATTATTATTATTATTATTATTATTATTATTATTTTGTGTTTATATTTGAATGAAATGCATTAAATGAGGTAAAAATTGCCACATAACAATTGCCAATAACCAAACCCTTTATTGAATGTGAAAATCATACTCAACAATATTTTAAAAAGAAATACATCCATGGAAAATCTAAGCCCTAAGTTTGCATTTGGATTTACGCATCTTCAAGAAGTTCATAATTTGAAGGTAATGGTCATGCACTTCATCCAAAAATTTAGACAATCGATAACCATGATTGGTAGCCGGGTTCACACCAGTCTTCAATACTCGTACTCGATCTTCTATCTCTCTTGCTTTACCAATGGCCAAGTTGATTTGCACAAACAGATGTTTTAAATGATCTAGCTTTAGGTAGTAGGCATTTCTCCATTTTTCACATTCCTTTGCTAAGGCATGCAAGTTGTTAGTGGTTTGTTGGAGTGCTTTTTCCATCCTTTGCACTTGAGCTTGAATGTTCCCTTCCTTTAGACTTTCACGTTCAAGTCTCATCTGTTGTATCTTCTTTTGTAGCTGGTCATTCTCCTTTTGAATTTGTCCTAACTCAGTGATAGTTGATGAAAAGGTACTGTTTGCATCTTTAAGCAATGCCTTCCATTCATTGCGCTCTTCTTGAAACTTCAACCTATTGTTTCGATCTTTCTTCCATTTCTTACCTAAGCCTTTTGTTTTCACGCTCTAATTCATCTTTTTCCATTTGGAGTTTTCGCTTGGCTTTTTCTAACTCTAACATGGGAGCTTGAGGTGTAGGTTGGACCGGATCATCCTCTTCATTCTTAGGAGATAACTTCACATCTTTGCGACATTTGAAGTGCCAAACGGAATATTCAGGAGTCACATCATTAGTGTATCTCTTTGGCTCAATTCAAACAGTTCGTTTCCATGCCTTGGCTATATCTTCTGCTTTCTTTAGCGTTCCCGGCTCTGTATAAGCAAATTCTAACTAATTTAACCCATATGTCATTGGGACAAACTGTTCACTTCCCACCTATCATCGTACCAATATTGTAGCATAACTAACAGCACCCCACAATCCCAAAAGAGGAACCCACGGCTTATCTCCATAACTATATAATACCGGGTCATGTGCCATCCAAGGTGCCCTCCATACTACTTCTTGACTTTTAAGTTTGCGCAAAAATGAGATCCAATTCCTCTTCGACTTGGGCTTGGGCCATTTGCTTTTGCAAAATTCACTAATAGGAATTCTAGATTTGATAAATATCCTCTGGAAACAACTTTCCACACATTCAAAATGACTTTTCATCAATATGTATAATAATTGCATGCATCCTTGAAAATGTCCTCTTGTGAGCCTACAAAGATTTAAAGAATAGATGGTTTTGGCCAAGATTGCTGGCACGAGATTAATACCATGCTCAAACTGATCAATAAGATCTACCAAAGCTATTTCCACGTAGTCCAAGGTCCTTGGAAAGATCATTTACCCATAAACAGCTAAAGCCATCGCCTTCACACCTAACTCATCATCGAAGTGTGCTTTAATGAAACTCTGTAGGAAACTCCAAGGAATACAAGTGCTCTCACCTTTTATCTTCACAGATGCATAAACCTCTGCCAAACTCATCCCTAACAAGTTAACCATCTTCTTGCGATAGCTTGTCTTATTCTTTAGATAAATCTTATCCTTATTAGAAGGCTTCAGACAAAGCAGGGTTGAATACTCTTTGATGGTTAGCACCATGTCTACTTCATTGAAGACAAAGTATTGTTATGATGGATCCCAAAATTGAATCATAGCTCTAATCAAATTTTCATCCACAGTTATCATAAGGAGGAATATCAAGGACCCATACTTTTGATGAAAATTTTCTCGATTCTCCTTTCTTAACTGTTTCCACACTTCTAACAAGTCAGCTATGTCATTTTGTTTGAGAATCAAACGTACCCTCTTAGGGAGGACGGATATGTAATCCTCAGCCAAGCAATCTCCTTCCTTAAGTTGGGTCTCTTTCAATAACAACTTTAGTTCATGAGAGGATATAGATGGCTTTTAACCTTCCATGGATGTAACTCGGGTCCTTTTTATTGGTAACTATTATATGGTAAATATCCTTACACAAAGATGAGATGATGCAAATGTAAGAACTAATTAGAATGATGTCATGTTAATGGTATGCAAAATATGTCACAGCCCGTGACCGTATTTTTCATCTTAATCTATACATCTTATTTGGTTGGGCTGTCTACGATACTTTATTTTTCCTTTACATACAAACAATTTCATATAAAATTTTAATATGAATTACATCCCTATCTTATTTCATAATGAAGAAGTACTGTATGTAAGTCTAAATATAGAAAATAAATGATCATACCTTATTAAATAAATCGAGCTGTCGCATCGTCCCCAAATGCACAGCCGAAGTCCTTTAGATGTCAGACTCTTAGTCCTCAAAAACCTGAAATGTTAAAATTAAGGGGTGAGCAAACCACGGCTTAGTAAGGGAATTATATGCCTCACTTGATACTCAGCTATCTATATGCTGAAAAACTTTTTCATTTTTCCTATGGGCTCTAGGCTCACATGTAGGAAGGATACTACAGTCGGGTAGGGATCCGGATGGAGTAAGGTAGGTATTTTAAAATACCTATCTTGTCTCGGAACCTAGAAGCAACTGTAGAGAATAATTTCCTTTTCGTTTGGAATTTTAATCCTTTTTATCATTTTTATTTCATAACATTTTCATATTCTTTTCAAAATAATACTTTTATAAAATAAAGCATTTAAATAAAGTAACTAATATTCATATATTCTTTGAAAAGAATATTAGTTAAATTCTCATCATTCTCATTTAAAACTCATTTCATGTTTTACTGTACAACCATAATAAGTACAGTACTTTAAATAGCAAAATCAGCTATTAAATCATTTTCGTATAACATATATATCATTTAAATCTAATATTCAATTTAAATTTCAAAATAAGAATATTAGATTTATTTTTCCTCCTTTTTCCATTTTGGAAAATATATCACATATTCATGTCACATATAGTCTAATATTCAATTTCAAATCATAGTAAGAATATTAGACTTATAAACTCTTCTTCCTTTTGAAAACATATTACATGTTCATATCACATATCATATGAAAATCATCTCGTAGTACTAAAATCAATACTGTAATAAGCATTTTGTAAAATGCTGTAAATCAATTTCATTTTACGTATCACATATCATATGAAACATTTTCAGATATGGAGACTTAGGCACGCATGCCCAGCCCGTCCACTGGGTCGTTACTCATATCATGCTATAGACTCCGGAGGGTATGAATAATCATGTCTGATCTATGGCTATAATCTATAATTGTCCTCGACGGATCACTGATCAAGTGTCGGCCGGGACTACATATCACATGTCACATATCACATATCAGCATGATAGGATGCCATCTAGTCTCAAAATCGTATTTTTCATCATTTGAAAACCTTTATGGAATTTATAAAAATAATAATAATTTCATAATTAAAACCATAAAGGTTATATACTAAATCAAGTGAATATTTAAGAAAATATTTATAAAATATTCACTTTATCCCTTTTTCATCTTTCATTACATATTACGTATAATTCATATATCGAGAGAATATTTAGAAAACTTTTATAAAATATTATCTTTATCCCTTTTTCATTTTCCATTTCATATCATATATAATTCATATATCGAGAGAATTTTTTCGGTGATCTCATTATCACCAATTTCGAAAACATGAATATTTTAAAATGAATTTCGTTATATTCATGTTTTATGAAAAATAATCATTTTCTCAATTTTTGTGGTTGGAAATTGTTTCTTATGAAATAAAATCATTTATTATGATTTTATGAAATTTTCTAGAATTTTTTTCGATAATTTTTGATAATTTTTCGACAGTATAATGGCTGCCGATTTGCTAGCCTCCTGCACGGAAAATACAGTTTATAATTTCAACCGGTACTTCATTCCAAATTTCCAACCAATCATTCATCATAATAATTTCATAAAATATTTCCATAAAATATTTCGAAATTAAAACATGCAGACTAAATATCCTTACAGTGATGCACATGCATCTCTTACCTGTTTTCGGGTCGACGACTGACTCTCGAAGGTTGCGCCCGTGTTCACCTCGCCCGATTCCATCGGCTTAGTCATCCAGGGAATTTTCTAAAAATTAAATTCTAAAATTTAGAATTTTTCAATAATTATTTAAATAAATAAATTATTTAAATAATTTATCACTTTCCAAGATTTCTTACTGATTCCCGTAATTCCTGGGTTTCCAAATTCTCGGGATTTCCCGTAATTTCCAAAACTCTCCTTTTTTTCCTCTCCTTTTCTTCTTTTCCTCTTTTTCTTCCTTTTTCTCATTTCTTTCCTTTCCTTTCTCTTTCTTTTCTTTTTCTTTTTCTTTTTCTTTTCTTTTCCTTTTTCTTTTCCCCGTCAGCCGGTTCAGCCTTCTTCCTCGTCGGTTCTTCGCCAGCGGCCGGTTCTTCGGCGGTTCAGGCGCTCTTCAGTTGGCTGACGTCAAGGCGAACTCGCCGGTGCCCTTCGTTTGCTCTGGATCGACGGCACGACGGCGGATCGAGGCGGAATAGGTTCGGTTTCTTCTTCCTCTTCGTCGGCCTTCCTCCGCCGTTCATTGCACCTTCGGTGGCATCCATCCTCTTCCTCTCCCTCCGGCGGTGCTTCGATGGCAGTGGCGATGCCTGGATTGGCCAGCACTGCCGTCTGCCATTTTTCCTTTTCTTCCGATTTTCTCTGTTTTCCTTCATTTCTGTTTTTTGTTTTGCTTTCCTCTTCCGATTTTCTTTCCTTCTTTTCCTTTTCCCGTCGCCGGACGTCCCTCTCTCTTCCTCTCTTGCCGGCGACGGCTCCCCCCTTTTCTTCTTCTTTCCACCTTTTGCAGTAGTTTTCCGTCTCTATTTTGTAACAGAGAAGGAAACAGGGATCAGGTTATATCCCGATCCCGTTTCTTTCTTTTCTTTTTTTTAATAATATATATAATTATATATAATTATTTTGTGAGATATATATATATATTTCATATAATGCCATATATATATCTATACATTTAAAATCAAATACTATATATATAACTATATATATATTTCATATACATATATATTTATATACAAAAATGTATTATAATAATATACATATGTATTTATTTAATATAAAATCGTATATATATCATTTTATAATATATATTATATTTTATATATACATATGTATTTATATAAAAACATATCAAAATATATTTATATAATCTAATTATATAAATATGTAATATACACATTTTATTTCATTTTTTTTGGATTTCTTAATATCCAATTATTTTCTCCTTTACATTTCTTATTTAATTTGGATTTCCATTTATCCAAATTAAATTTCATCTCTTCATTATTTTCCATAATTTCAACCTTATCCTTATTTCCAATTTATCCAAATTTAAATTCCTCAATTTCCTCACTTATTTAATTTCGGGAATTTCAACAATATTCCCATCTAGTAAATAAATTTTATTTATTTACTTTAATTTATTTATTTCCTCTTATCTATTTTCTTTAATATTAATTTCCAAAAATAGAAAATTTGCGGTTATCACATTCTCCCCACCTTAAGAAATTCGATCCTCCGAATTTAACTTAACTTAAAGGTGGTAGCATCATGTATGCTTGTCATTTTTTTGTCCTCTCAATCATCTTTTAAGTACTAATGCCAGTATACCTTTAACATTATAGTCACCTTTTATACCACTATATATCATTTCTCATCATACACTTATACTCTCTTAAATTTCTTATCAATTAGGAGTTATCCATTTCCATTCCTTTTCATATCACATATGATTCATATTATTCATCATCCGTTTTCTCAATTAGTGCCATGTCGATATATTTTGATACTGTCATTTAAACAGGTTAATTAATTGTATGTAATTGTCCAGTAGCTTTTACATCTCGTGCATTCGCTCTCTCAACATATCTTCAAGTGTTTCCATTCTACGCTCAGATATTTACATCAGTATGGAGCGATGCTCTCTATAAATTTGGAATCTCAGAGTCTTTTGCTATTTCCCTTAAACATATAGCTACTCAGAGATTCCCATCACATATATGCTCACTGGAATTACTCATACATTCTCATCATTTTTTTTATAATCATATTTCGACTATGGCATTAAAGAATCTAAGAGTCTGATAATGGAAGAGTGATTCCATTAGACTATCAGTCTATAATCACCTCCATATTATCATATCTCTTTTAGATTTTTCTTTATTATTCTCAATACTATTTTCATATATATTTCATCAAATGCTGCAGCTCATTTGCAGACTTTTCTATTTACCATCTCTTTTAATAAATAATTTCGAAACAATCATTTTCTCTCTATATCTCTTTTCATGCTGCATTCTTATTACCTCTTTTATTCTTGTGGTATATTCATTATCACTTTAATTTTTGAATATACCTGAAATTATACTCTTTTGATAATTTAGATTCCATAATGGCATAATCAAATTATTGTTTAATCTTCTTATTATTTAACTTCATTCTTGAATCTATAATTATCAATTTAATCACTTCCTTATCCATATAAATCCACTATTTCCATCATTTCGAGGTGGTATATATATATCCTTTTTGTTCCATTTACATAACTGGCAGTAAAAATATAAATCATTTTCTTACTCCTTTGAGTATCATTACTTTTCCTCTATCGAGTTTGACTCGATCTTACATTTAACCATAATCATGTGATAACCACAAAATCACTTTCAGTCTCAAATTCGAGAACTGCTTCTTATTCATGTTCCCTTCTCATCATGCAACTTATTTTCCTTATTCCACTTTCATTTTTTGTTTTCATATTCCCACTTTTATCTTTTCATGTTTTTACTCTCATTCTTTTAGTCGGTTTTCTCAATTGGTATGGTACTATACTGCTAAGATCTTTAAAAATCTTGCATACTATCTTTTCTTTACACTTATCCATTTACCGACTCTAACTTCTTTTTTTAATTACATTACATTACATTATTAGAGCAGCTAGTCTCATCACTCTTTTATAGACTGGCAATAGTATCTAACTAGACTCATTACTTTCGTATCTCAATCATTATCTCTATATCATCGACAGGTTCACTGTCATCTGTCATTTCGAGATTATCTATCTCAAAAAGAGACACTGTTTAGCCACATCTCTTAGTTGCCAATCTTAACTTAAAAATTACAGTCTTTAAGAGTCTATAAGGTCATATAACCAAGCTGCTCATTTTCCATTTATACTTTAGACTCTATCAGTATTTCATCAATTTACTCATGTATGGATGCCTCATTCTTTAGGCTCATATACCTCACAAGGCAAATCATTAACCTCGTAACCTCAATAGGAACTCGTAAAATTCACTCCGAGTTCTAATCATTAAATTTTCTTACGGATATTAGTCTCCAATCTTTTATCTAAGGACGCTTTATACTGAGGTTAGTCTTATTAACTTCTCATATATCTGTGATCAGATCAATAAAGCGTCTATTTTCATGTAGATGAATACTTGTTCTTCGTGAGAACTTCATTAGATAGTAAACATTTACTATATCACTTTATTTCATCTACATCTCAATATCATCAGTGCTTCTCTCACTTACACTTATACAGATAACTTTCTTATCCTCAATTTACGTTATCTGTATTTCCTTCAATCACACCTTATACACGTGCATTTCATTATTCTCACATTTTCCGGAGTGGATTTCTTAAGCTTTCGGATTTTCTTAAGTTCTCCGATATAAGCTTAGAATCAGATTTCATATTCAAATTCGAGTCAACATTAGCTCGATTTCTCCAATCTATATATAACTCTGAAATTTATCGGGAATAACATCCGATACTTTTCTTTAATCATTCATCTCTCGTCATTTTGGACATTCGTCTTTGTGTCCTATCATTTCACCGTATATCCTCAAGGCAAAGACATTTAATATTTAAATCATTTTAACATGTGCTCCGCCCTGATTCACTTATTTCCTCATATTTCACAGCATATCGATCATTTTAATTATATGCTGTATCCAGTATAATTATTTGATTAACACCTTTCACAGTTAATCGATTTATTATTGAAATTCATTTTAAAATCATTTCATCTTATAATTCAGGTTAACTGTTATCATCCTCATCTTTTATCTTCACTTACTGTCCTTATGCATATTCTCCAATTCCATGTACTCCATACAGTACATCATTTCTATAAAACATACTTCAAACTATTCTGGTTCTATGATTATCCATTGGATACTTCAGAAACTATATGAATGTATAGAACCAAATTTAATCGTACTGATATAGATTTCATCATATATACTAATCTCTTTGTCAGTCATCTCCAGCAATCATATTACTTTTCATCATATCCAATGATCCCGTAATAATATCCAATTCAGTACCTCATAATTCAGGTCCTTACCGTCCATAATCGGGCCAATCATCTTATGACCTTCCACTATTCACTCTTATTGGATCGCATCATATAAAGCCCCGGCCCGTTCGCCGTCCGCCTATACACATGTGTACTAACCTCTTTGAGAATGCCCAGCCCTTTCACTGGGTCACCCCTCGAGGTTCGTCATGAGGCTAAGCCCGTTCACTAGGTCACTCGTAATTCGCGTCCATAATCTAAGCGTAAGTGGAATCGGTAATAAAGATCGATATATCCATATGACATCCTCTATGCCATTAATAATTCCATTGTCATCAAGGAATTCAAAGATCAACTTGGTTTCATCACTATTCAGCACATCGCCTAACATAGGGGCATTTACATCATTTCTACATCTATTTCCTTCTCCTCAGTATACATTTAACCAAAGATCCTATTATCTATGTGCTGATAGTATTCTTTCTCATACTAATATCTGTAATTTAGATCTCATTCGATTTCGACAGAAAAGTTCATTAAAATCCACAGTTGGAGTATTTTGCTTGTAATTCAGCTTTACATCATCAATTTCTCTGCCAGATCAATCAATTCCAACCTCTATTGGTTTATTTTAACTCCTGATAAAATTTTGGAGGCAGGGGTATTTTGGTCATTTTGGTCAAAAATTTTCTCTCTCCTCTAAATACCTTCAATCGATGATCTTAAGGTCTATTTAATGATGATATTTCATTCCCCTCCTTTATATCATCACTTTTAGGTCTTAGTTTGATCCGGACAGAAAGTACTGGTGGAGCCCTCACCGAGTCCGTTTCTGTTCTTTACCGAACCGACCTTCATTTAGATTATAAGATCACCATTTCAGGTAACATTCCTGAGCCGTTTTCCCTTTTTAGCATTCCTTATTTCATAATTCTCACCCCCTTCAAAACACTTAATTCAATTTACAATCATTTATTTTTTCTATGTATTTAGACTACACAGTACTACAGGGGATGTTAACATTTTCAACACATTTCCTTTTCCAAAGTATCGACAGACATCAGGCCAACCCTGCTCTGATACCATTTAATCTGTCATAGCCCGTGACCCTATTTTTCATCTTAATCTATAGATCTTATTTGGTTGGGCTGTCTGCGATACTTTACTTTTCTTTTACATATAAACAATTTCATATAAAATTTTAATATGAATTACATCCCCTATCTTAATTGATAATGAAGTAGTACTGTATGTAAGTCTAAATATAGAAAATAAATGATCATACCTTATTAAATAAATCGAGCTGTCGCATCGTCCCCAAATGCACAGCCGAAGTCCTTTAGATGTCAGACTCTTAGTCTTCGAAGACTTGAAATGTTAAAATTAAGGGGTGAGCAAACCACGGCTCAGTAAGAGAATTATATGCCTCACTTGATACTCAGCTATCTATATGCTGAAAAACTTTTTCATTTTCCTATGCGCTTTAAGCTCACATGTAGGAAGGATACTACAGTCGACTAGGGATCCGGATGGAGTAAGGTAGGTATTTTAAAATACCTATCTTGTCCCGGAACCTAGATGCAACTGTAGAGAATAATTTCCTTTTCGTTTGGAATTTTAATCCTTTTTACTCTTTTTATTCCATAACATTTTCATATTCTTTTCAAAATAATGCTTTTATAAAATAAAGCATTTAAATAAAGTAACTAATATTCATATATTCTTTGAAAAGAATATTAGTTAAAATCTCATCATTCTCATTTAAAACTCATTTCATGTTTTAGTGTACAACCATAATAAGTACAATACTTTAAATAGCAAAATCAGCTATTAAATCGTTTTCGTATAACATATATATCATTTAAATATAATATTCAATTTAAATTTCAAAATAAGAATATTAGATTTATTTTTCCTCTTTTTTCCTTTTTGGAAAACATATCACATATTCATGTCACATACAGTCTAATATTCAATTTCAAATCATAGTAAGAATATTATACTTATAAACTCTTCTTCCTTTTGAAAACATATTACATGTTCATATCACATATCATATGAAAATCATCTCGTAGTACTAAAATCAGTACAGAAATAAGCATTTTGTAAAACAAATCACTTTCATTTTACGTATCACATATCATATGAAACATTTTCAGATATGGAGACTTAGGCACGCACGCCCAGCCTATCCACTGGGTCGTTACTCATATCATGCTATAGACCCCGGAGGGTATGAATAATCATGTCAGATCTATGGCCATAGTCTATAATTGTCCTCAGCGGATCACAGATCAGGTGTCGGTCGGGACTACATATCACATATCACATATCACATATCACATATCACATGTCACATATCACATATCAGCATGATAGGATGCCATCTAGTCTCAAAACCGTATTTTTCATCATTTGAAAACCTTTGTGAAATTTATATAAATAATAATTTCATAATTAAAACCATAAAGGTTATATACTAAATCAAGTGAATATTTAAGAAAATATTTATAAAATATTCACTTTATCCCTTTTTCATCTCTCATTACATATTACGTATAATTCATATATCGAGAGAATATTTAGAAAACTTTTATAAAATATTCTCTTTATCCCTTTTCCATTTTCCATTTCATATCATATATAATTCATATATCGAGAGAATTTTTTCGGTGATCTCATTATCACCAATTTCGAAAACATGAATATTTTAAAATGAATTTCTTTATATTCATATGAAAAATAATCATTTTCTCGATTTTTGTGATTGGAAATCGTTTCTTATGAAAAAAAATCATTTATTATGATTTTATGAAATTTTCTAGAATTTTTTTCGATAATTTTTGATAATTTTTCGACAGTATAACGGCTGCCGATTGGCTAGCCTCCTGCAAGGAAAATACAGTTTATAATTTCAACCGGTACTTCATTCCAAATTTCCAACCAATCATTCATCATAATAATTTCATAAAATATTTCCATAAAATATTTCGAAATTAAAACATGCAGATTGAATATCCTTACAGTGCTGCACATGCATCCTTTACCTGTTTTCGGGTCGGCGACTGACTCTCGAAGGTTGCGCCCGTGTTCACCTCGCCTGATTCCATCGGCTCAGTCATCCAGGGAATTTTCTGGAAATTAAATTTTGAAATTTAGAATTTTTCCATAATTATTTAAATAAATAAATTATTTAAATAATTTATCACTTTTCGAGATTTCTTACCGATTCCCGTAATTCCCGGGTTTCAAAATTCTAGGGATTTCCCGTAATTTTCGAAACTCTCCTTTTCTTCTTTTCCTCTTTTTCTTCCTTTTTCTCTTTCCTTTCCTTTCCTTTCCTTTCTCTTTCTTTTCTTTTTCTTTTTCTTTTTCTTTTTCCTTTTCCTTTTTCTTTTCCTTTTTCTTTTCCCCGTCAGCCGGTTTAGCCTTCTTCCTCGCCGGTTCTTCACTGGCGGCCGGTTCTCCGGTGGTTCAGGCGCTCTTCAGCTGGCCGACGTCAAGGTGAACTCGCTGGTGCCCTCCGTTTGCTCTGGATCGATGGCACGACGGCAAATCGAGGCGAAATAGGTTCGGTTTCTTCTTCCTCTTCGTCGACCTTCCTCCGCCGTTCACCACGCCTCCGGTGGCATCCATCCTCTTCCTCTCCCTTCGGCGGTGCTTCGACGGCAGTGGCGGTGCCTGGATCGGCCGGCACCGCCGTCTTCCATTTTTCCTTTTCTTTCGATTTTCTTCGTTTTCCTTCGTTTCTGTTTTTCGTTTTGCTTTCCTCTTCCGATTTTCTTTCCTTCTTTTCCTTTTCCCATCGCCGGACGTCCCTCTCTCTTCCTCTCTTGCCGGTGACGACTCCCCTCTCTTCTTCTTCTTTCCACCGTCTGCAGTAGTTTTCCGTCTCTGTTTTGTAACAGAAAAGGAAAAAGGGATCGGGTTATATCCCGATCTCGTTTCTTTCTTTTCTTTTTTTTAATAATATATATAATTATATTTATATAATTATATATAATTATTTTATGAGATATATATATTTCATATTAATATGACAAAGTATACCAACTTTGGGCCAGACCCAAGGTTCATCAAAAACCACCACGTGGCACGATATCATTGGGCCACGTGGCCTTCGGCGACAGATGACATAGGCTGCGGTGTAACACCTGTCGCTAGGCGACAGACTCTCAGCCTATCGCCTGACGTCACAGCGCGACACGTGGCATCAGTCCGTCTACTGACTTGCGATAGACCCCTGACGCCATAACATGATTCACGAGATGGTCACCATAACGTGATTCGCGAGATGGTCTCTCGCCGGTGACAGGGTTCGAGTTTATCTGTACGTGGAATTTGTATTACATCTGGATACAAACTCTTAGCAAAGTTACGTACTTATCCCCAGGTAATTAACCTAGAATATTCACCTATAAATAGGCTTCAGGTATAATCTTATTCCTCAATTTTTTGACTACTGGCTTTTACGCTTCCCAATACTTAAGAACTGTTTGCCGACTTAAGCATCGGAGTGTCTACGCAGGGAACCACCCCTGCGTCTCTCTGACTTTTCTTGTTTTACAGAAGCTTCTTGGAGACTAAGTACGAATATCGACGTCAACATATCTTTATTGTTGTTTTGTGCCACAACAATTGGCGCCGTTTGTGGGAAACGCATAAAAAGCCAATCAATACTTTCAAAGAAGGTGAGAACAAGATCTACAAACGTAAGGACCGGAAGTGAGGAAAACTCTGTGAGCTCCCCTGAACAACAGACTCGCCAGACAAACCAGGTGAGCAGGGAGGAAGAAAGAATTACTGTGTCGGCGGCAGAATTCGAGGCTCTAAGGCGACAGAGTGAAGAAACTACCCAGGCGCTGCGAGCCATGATGGATTTGTTCCAAGGAGTTCTCCCGACATTGGATTTGCCGCCCGCCGTGCAGAACTTGGTAGGAGGAACAAATAGAAGTATCCCACCGCAGGTGTTTGGGCGACAGGAGGACACGACAGCGGCAGACCCCTCTCATCGGCGAGAGGTTCCCCCTGTGGAAGAGCATGACATTCATTAGGGTGTGGCAGGACAGGGGAGCGAGAGGCCTGTCGTTGGCACCCAACGAGAGACTGAAGAAGCAGTAGGTTTGGAGCCGGCGACAGGGGTAAGGCGACATAGGGAGCGGGAGGCCTGTCGCAGGAACACAGCGAGAGACTGAGGAAGCAGTAGGTTTAGAGCCTGCGACAGGGGTCAGGGGACAGGTTCCACATGTAGGACGGCAGATGTCTGGGCGACAGGACGTTGACCGGGCGACAGGGTCTACCGCCCATGTCACAGCCCGTGACCCTATTTTTCACCTTATTCTATACATCTTATTTGGTTGGGCTGTCTACGATACTTTACTTTACTTTTCTTTTACATATACACAATTTCATATTAAATTATAATATGAATTACATCCCCTATCTTATTTCATAAGAAAGTAGTACTGTCGATAAGTCTAAATACAGAAAATAAATGATCATACCTTATTAAATAAATCGACCTGCCACATCGTCCCCAAATGCGCAGTCGAAAATCCTTTAAGTGCTAAACTCTCAGTCTTCGAAAACCTGAAATGTTAAAATTAAGGGGTGAGCAAACCACGGCTCAGTAAGGGAATTATATGCATACTTGATATTCAGCTTCCTATATGCTGAAAATCTTTTTCATTTTTCCTATGGGCTCTAGGCTCACATGTAGGAAGGATACTACAGTCGGCTAGGGATCCGGATGGAGTAAGATAGGTATTTTGAAATACCTAGCTTGTCCCGGAACCTAGAAGCAACTGTAGAGAATAATATTCTTTCTTGTTTTGAAATTCAAATCCTTTCCTTTTTATTCCGTAAAATTTTCATATTCTTTTTCAAAATAATGCTTTTATGAAATAAAGCATTTAAATAAAATAACTAATATTCATATTTTCTTGAAAAGAATATTAGTTAAATTCTCATCATTCTCATTTAAAACTCAATTCATATTTTACTATACAACCATAATTAGTACAGTACTTTAAATAGCAAAATCCGCTATTTAATCCTTTTCGTATATCATATATATCATTTAAATCTAATATTCAATTTACAAATTAAAATAAGAATATTACATTTATTTTCCTCCTTTTTCCTTTTTGGAAAACATATTACGTGTTCATATCACATATCATATGAAATCATCTCGTAGTACTAAAATCAGTACTGAAATAAGCATTCTGTAAAATGTTGTAAATCTCTTTCATTAACATTTCACATATCATGTAAAACATTTACATTTCACATATCACATATCATATAAAACATTTTCATATATGGAGACTTAGGCACACACGCCCAGCCCGTCCACTGGGTCGTCACTCATATCATGCTATAGACCCCGAAGGGTATGAATAATCATGTCAGATCTATGGCCATAGTCTATAATTGTCCTCGGCGGATCACTGATCAGGTGTCGGCCGGGACCACATATCACATATCACATATTAGATATCACATGTCACATATCACATATCACATATCAGCATGATAAGGTTGCCATCTAGTCTCAAAACCATATTTTTCATCATCAGAAAACCTTTATGGAATTTATAAAAATATATAATTTCATCATTTTAAAACCATAAAGGTTATAAAACCATTTAGTGAATATTTAAGAAATATATATAAAAATATTCACTTTATTTCCTTTCATTTTCCATCTCGTATTACGTGTAACTTACATATCAAGAGAATTTTTGGTGATTTCATTATCACCATTCTCGAAGAGATTTTTCGGTGATTTCCTTATCACCATTCTCGAAAACATGAATAATTTAAAATCATTTTCATTTTATTCATGTTTTTATGAAAATATTCATTTTCTCGATTTTCGTGGTTAAAAATCATTTCCCGTAAAATAAAATCATTTATTATGATTTTATGAAATTTTCTAGAAATTTTTAGTAATTTTCGATAATTTTTCGGCAGTATAACGGCTGCCGATTGGCTAGCCTCCTGCACGAAAAATACAGTTTATACTTTCCAGCCAGTACATCATCACAAATTTTCAACCAATCATTCATCACAATATCTTCATAAAATATTTTCATAAAATATTTCATAATTAAAATCATGCAGACTGAATATCCTTACAGTGCTGCACATGCATCCCTTACCTTTTTCCGGGTCGGCGATCGCCTCGTTCGTCGCGCCCGTGTTCACCTCGCCTGATTCCATCATCTCGGTCATCGAGGAAATTTTCTGGAAATTAATTTCTAAATTTTAGAATTTTTCCATAATTATTTAAATAAATAAATTATTTAAATAATTTATCACTTTCCGGGATTTCTTACCGTTTCCCGTAATTCCCGGGTTTCCGAATTCTCGAGATTTCTCGTAATTTCCAAAATTCTCCTTTTTCTCCCTCTTTCTTCTTTTTCCTCTTTCCTTTCTTCCTTTTTCTCTTTTCTTTTCTTTCTCTTTCTTTTCTTTTTCTTTTTCTTTTTCCTTTTTCTTTTCTTTTTCTTTTTCCTTACCGTCAGACCGGTCAGCTCCCTTCCTCGCCGGCGGCCGGTTCTCAGGTGGTTCAAGGGCTCTACAGCTGGCCGACGGCACAACGAAACTACCGGTGGCCTCCGTTTGCTCTGGATCGGCGGCACGGCGGCGGATCGACTCGATTTAGCTTCGGTTTCTTCCGCTCTTCGCCGGCCTTCCTCCGCCGTTCTCCGCCTCAACCGTGGCCTCCATCCTCTTCCTCTTTCCCCAGCGATGCTTCGGTGGTAGTGGTGGCGACCAATTCCGCCGGCACCGCCGTATCTCTTTTCCTTTTCTCCTCTCGGTTCCGTCGGTTTCTGTTTCATTTTCTTTCCGTTTCTTTTCTTCTTTCCGTCGCCGGCCACCATCGTTTGCTTCTCCTCTCGCCGGCGACGTCGCTCTTTCTCCCTTCTCTCCTTTCCTTCTCCGGCGGCCGCTGGCGGGGGCGGCGTGAATCTGTGTTTTTGACAGAAACGGGATCCCATTTTCCCGTTTCTGTTTCATTTCTCTTTCTTTTTTTTTTGTATATAATACAATATACCATATTATATTTGTATAATATATACAAACATAATATAACACATATATATATTTTATACACAAAATACATATCTATAATTTTAATTTGAATTAATATATTTTTCATATATATATATATATGTATTTATAGATATATATTGTATTACAATATATATATATATTTGATAAAATAATATTTACTTTTCTTATATATGTATATATTTATATATATACATAAAATATCATATTTATATACATATGTATTCTTATAAAAATGTATCAAAATATATTTATATAATCTAATTATATAAATATATAATATACGCATTTTATTTCATTTAATTTAGATTTTCTTAATATCCATTTATTTCTCCTTTTTATTTCCTATTTAATTTGGATTTCCATTATCCAAATTAAATTTCCTCAATTTTATTCAATTTAATTTTCTCTACTTCTTCACTTCATCAATTTCGGGAATTTTAACGATATTCCCTCTCGTAAATAAATTTTATTTATTTACTTTAATTTATTTATTTCTTCTTACCTATTTTCTTTAATATTAATTTTCAAAAATAGAAAATTTGCGGTTATCACAGCCCACCACCATGACTTGTCAAATTTTGATGGTGCTAACTTAGACCATGGTATTGGAGGTGCTAGAAAGAACGGTGTCGAAGATCAAAGCACTTGGGGAACTGGGTCGGAGTTTGACTCCACTTGGTGCACATGAATGGTACGGACAAACGCACCTCAAGCTAAGGGCAAGGAAGTAATTGGAGACCTACCCGATTCGTCTCATGCCCGAAATCAGCTCGCTCCCCCCATGGACATGAAGAAGATGATAGAACAGGTACTTGAAGAGAAAAAGTTAGTGTTTGCAAAAGAGAGCTAGAGGAGAAGAGTACCGTTCTGCACGACCATCATGCAAAAACCTCTACCCCCAAAGTTCAAAATGCCGCATATGACCGCATACACCGGAAAGATGGACCCCTACGACCATATGCAAAACTATGAGGCCCTAATGTTGTTACATGGATGGGAAGACGAGATAATGTGTAGGGCCTTGTCCTTAACTCTGTCCGGACATACGATGAAATGGTTTAATAACCTGCCTGAAGGGTCCATTATCTCTTTTGACCAACTATGAAGCGAGTTTCTCAAGGCGTTTGCGGTGAATAGCCAGAGAAGGAAGGAACCTGTTAGCTTTAAATTGCCATATATATTTTGAAATGACAAAAACTTAAGTAAGCTTTAATGTTTTAATTCACATTGTAAATTTGCCTCATCACACATGATTCTCTCAATCCATTTTCAACTGTTTATATCAAACATTAAGACCATCATTTAATGATACATTCTTATTGGTCTTAATACTTTATAAAATGGTTTGAATATTAAGTAATTTTCTCAAGAATTATTGAATATAAGTTTAGAAAATTACTTATAAGTTTTTGGACAATATTTTCATTTGAGAAAGTCAAGAAAAACTCCCTTAAAGCTTATAAATGTTTTGGGTTGAATTAGGATCAAAGGTCATATCATTTCTAACCCAAAAGTGCAGGAAAAATGCCCTCTGGAAGAAAAGGATCGATCCCCACTGTAGCAGGATCGATCCCTTTTTGGCAGAAAGTCTTCCCAAGGTCCCTGAAGCCCAGAATCAAGATTCTGGACAAAAGGGATCGATCCCCTATGGAAAGGGATCGATCCCTTTGCCCGAAAATAGCCTATAACGGCTAGTTTTTGTAAGACAATGGTAATATTCGAGATTTGGCTCCACCCAACGGCTAGAATACATCCAAGGGACTATAAATAGAGGCATAGAAGCTAAAGGAAGGAAGGGGAACCACTCAGCAAATCAAAATCTCATATTCCTCAAATCTACAAGCCTCAAACAACAAATCAAGAGCTACAAAGTTTCCATCATCTATCATTCTCTTATTCGTTGTAGTGCTTAGCACAAATATTATATAGGCTTCTCATTGAGCTTAATTTCTGTAATCAATTGCCTGCCTAGAGGCCTTTTCTTTGATTACATTATTTGTATCCCATCATTCCTTGTAAAGGGGAGGTTTCTCTTAAGCCTTAGAAAAAGAGGGAGGTTACTCTTTAGCCTAAGAAAAAGAGGGAGGTTACTCTTGAGCCTAGAAAAAAAGAGAGGTTTCTCTTGATCCTTGAAAAGAGGGAGTGTAACACAAATTCTAGTTAGTGAATTTGGGGAAAATCCTTGGGAGCGTCTCAAGGTAGAGGACTTAGGTAAGGTTGCCGAACCTCTATAAATCACTTGCATACATTTCTCTATCCTTACTCTCTTTACTTATTTGCAATTATATTTGTGTTTATTGCTTTGAATTTATATTGCATAATTGAGTAGCCTAGAGAACTTAGAAAATATCAATATAGGCTAGAGAATTTAGAGAAACCGAAAAATGAACTTAAGGTTAGTGAAAAACCGATTCACCCCCCTCTCGGTATAGCCTATAGAGCCAACAATTGGTATTAGAGCTTGTGCTCGAGCTTGATTTAGACTAACCTCTATCGAGCAAAACGATCATAAATGGCTCACTTGAATGTAGGCACACCCCTAGGAGAAGAGGGACAATCATTAGTTAGACCTCCACTCTTCAATGGTGAAAATTATTCATATTGGAAAACTAGAATGATGTTATTTGTATAATCAAATGATTATGAAGTGTGGAGAATTATAGTGAATGGTCTTAGAATCCCATGAAGAAAGTAGATGGAAAAGATGTCCCTAAGGATGAGGATGAGTGGGACACAAATGACATGAGATTGGCACAAACGAATGCCAAGGCTATGCACACCCTCTTTTGTGCTTTAGGTCCCAATAAGTATAATAGAGTATCATTATGTGAGAATGCCAAGCAAATATGGGACAAATTAGCCATCACACATGAAGAGACCAATCAAGTTAGAGAAACCAAAGTAGGAATGCTCACACATAATTATGAGCTATTTAGGATGAAAGAAAATGAGTCCATTAGCGAAATGTTCACTAGATTTAATGATATAATTAATGGAATTAAGGCATTAGGCAAGAGCTATTCCAATGTAGAAATGGTCAAGAAAATCTTGAATAGCTTGCCAAAATCTTGGGAGGCAAAGGTGACTGCTATAGAAGAATCTAAGGATCCTAACACCTTGTCTCTAGATGAACTTATGGGCTCCCTACTTACATATGAGATGAAATTGAAAAAAAATGAAGTGCCTTCAAAGAAAATAGGGGTAGCACTTAAGTCTTCCACTCATGAGGTCATTGAAGATGATTGTGATGAGAGTGGAAATGAGGAAGAAAAAGAAATGGCAATGTTTGCCAAAAGATTTAATAGATTTATGAGAATGAAAGAGAGAGAGAATGATAGGAGGCACCAAAGTAAAGGGGTAATAAGAGGAGAATCTAGTAGGAGAGAAAAAGACCCCTTAGTGTGTTATGAATGTAATGAACCGGGTCACACTAAGCTGGATTGCCCCTTACTTAGGAAAGAAAAGGATAGGAAACCTAGGAAGAAAGCATTTGTGGCTGCATGGAGCGATAGTGATAGCTCCGATGAGGAAAACGTAGATGATGAGGTAGCCTACTCATGCTTTATGGCTATTAGTGATGATGAGGCTAGTAGTAGCTCTAGTGAAAATAATGACTTTACATTTGATGAGTTACAAAATGCCTTTAATGATTTAGCAAATGAATTTCAATGCATGAACTCCAAATATAAGAAAATCATTGCTAAATTAAAAATAGAAAATGAAGCCTTGACAAATGCTAAGCTAGAATTTGAAAAGAAATTAGAAGAGGCTAACTTAGAAAAAAATGAGTTGAATGAAAAGAATACAAATTTGCATAACTCATTTACTAGGTTTTATATGGGTCAACAAAAGCTAGATCATATATTAGAGACCCAAAGAGCTTTCTTTGACAAAGATGGGCTAGGATATAATGAAATACATAAAGAAACTCATCTTAGGAATTTCTTAGTGAGCAAAAATTCTATGCATGATACATCTCTCACATGCTCACTATGCAATAGACTAGGACACTCTTCATAAGCATGCACATATAGAAAAACTACATTTATAGGAAGAGTAGTTAAGAAGATGTGGATGCCAAAGCATGCAATAAATAATGATGAATTGTGCTTGAAATGGATCCCAAAAGGATCAAAAATTATTTGCACTAACTGTCATGGACCCAAGAAAATTTGGGTACCAAAACATGCATGAATGTGTTTGTTGTAGGAGTGATAGAGCATGGAGTTACAAAGAAACAATGGAGTTTGAATGCTCTACACACCTCTATGGAGATTGCTTGTGCCAATGAGAAAAAGAAAAAGCTTGAGGATCCATCACAACAATTCTTTAAAGGATGGCACAAGGTGGATTCTAGTCAAGGCAAAGCATTCTTTAGCAAAGGAGTTTTGTAAGCTTAATTCCTTACACCTTAAAATTTTTATTTGATTAGTTATGCTTTGATGAGAAAATTGGTTAATGATTAATGATGCATTGTGATTGAGCAAAAAGCATGATAAATGATTGTTGAGTGCTTGATGAATTGTTCTTGATACATTGAATGAAAGGCATGTTTAGTGAATTTGAAATGATTTTTGGTTTTCTGCATCTTGAGCAAGTTTGATATGTCTAGATAATATATTTAGTTGCTCAAAAGAAGTCAAATATGTCATATATGCAAAATGCCATGTCATGAGCATTAATGAAGAACTTGTATATTGGAAATCATGGCATGTTGTTCACAAGATATATGCTTTAATGATATATATGCTTAAAATCTATGTGAACAAGTTTGTTTTGACATATTTATGTAATTCAATGCATTGGTTTGGTCAAAATATGCTTAAATCTCAAAATGACCCCCTTTGAGGCCAAAAATGCATTTTATTGTGAAAATTCTTCCAAAATTGCAAAATCTTTTGTAAAATGGTTTTTCATTCAGGTTTTTCATTCATACAAATCCAAAATCATGTTTTGCAAATGTTTAAACCCTTACTTGGACTTAAAATACTCAAAAACGAAGTTTTGGCACCTCAAAGGTTGGATTTTCTGTCAAAAACTGCAGAAACAGGATGAAGGATCGATCCTTCAACAAGCAGGATCGATCCCCCTTGAACAGAATGTAGGAAATCTACATTCTGGAGTTAAGGGATCGATTCCCCTCCTAAAGGGATCGATCCCCCCAAGCCAAAAAGGGCTTTCCTGCATGTTTTCAACCGAAATTGAGAAGAACTTTTCATTATTTTGATACTTTCTCTCTTCTCAACTTGAAATTCATTGTTTTAATTTCTTTTTGATGATCTTTAAACTATGAAAATTCATTTTTCATTGATATCATGCCTCAACTCCATCAATTTGTATCATTTCCAACAAATGATATCACTTGCAACAATCAATATCATTTTTCTTGAGCTCACAAGTGCACAATCATTTTTCTTGTTGAAAAACATTCATGAATCTTGAAATAATCTTGAAATATATTTTCAATGAATGCTTAAACATAATTTTGAGAATTATTTCATTGATTTGTGAGTAATTTGAAGATTTTGATGAACTTGTGCATAATGAGTGTTTTGCATATCTTTTGTTCATCTTAGTCAAGCATGCTTATAGGATTATGTCTCTTGGCTTGACTTATCAATTCCACACTAGGTTTCATGATAATTTTACATCTAGTGGATTGATTCCAAATGTAAATTCAACAATTGGTAATAGTCATTGGCCTATAATTTGTGATGGTAAATGGATCCTCAATGTTCAAATGCATGAAACTTTATCATCTTTGTACTTAAAGAACTAAGGTCTTAATGACAACACCAACACTCAAAGATAAATGCAAACTTGAACAAATTTAATATCCATGCATTTATTATTTGAATATTTCCTTGCTCATAATTAGTTAAGGACTTGAATTAGAAAATGAGCATAGGATTTGTGTGCTTGAAACCATGGAAGAAAATGTGTTTGCTTGAATTCCTTGATGTTATGAATCTTCCATATGGTATAACTTTGTGAATATGAATATGGATTAATGCTTTATGATAGTGTGCTAATGATTAATTAATCCTTATGCATATTTGATGATATGTGTTGTGTTCTTGCATATTTAGAATGACCATTTTCTTGACATGAACACACTACACATAAATATTAGATTCATGCAAAATGCCTAAGTCAACCATTAATAACAATTGGTATTTAGATTGAAATAACATTTAGTATCATTGGCAACCATATTTTCAATAATTGGTAAGCCAAATCTAAATTGCCAATTGGAATGAGCTTTAAATTGACAATTCTTCTTGTGCTCTTTAGATTGAAATGACAAATAGAGAAGAATTCTCTTAGGATATTTTTGCATGAAACTCTTGTGTGCTAGAATTTGAAGTTAATTGCTATATGATTTAATTCTAGACACAATATTTCTTGAGAATGATTTATGAGCACATGCATATGATATGTTATATAATTTTAGCTCATAATCATGATATCTTACCATGCACCTTAGTTGGACCTTAGAGAACAATTGATATACTTAGGTGCTTGCTTAACTTCTTACCAATTGGAACCTTCTTGCAAAATTACTTATCAACAATTGGTATCAAAATTATTTATAGACAATTGGTATAGAATCATAAGTCATATTCATTGCATAAATATTTCATACTCTTTGAGAATATTGACTTATTTATTTGTGCTATAAGTCCCATGTACTAACATGTTTCTTGTTGGATGGAGCATTTTTATTTGTTCTCACATAGCCATGATTTTAGGGGGAGCATATTTTTTATTATTTTTCCTTCTTTTTGCTATGACAAAAAGGGGGAGAGATAGATAAAGGGAGAGATATTAAGGGGGAGAGATAATGAGGGAAAACTCATTTTCAAAACCCATACTTATATTAAGGGGGAGCTTTATAAAATCCTGCTTTATTTGAGGGGGAGTATTTTTTCAAAGAATTTTCAAAGCAAATTTACATTAAGTTTTGTCATATCAAAAAGGGGGAGATTGTTAGCTTTAAAATGCCATATATATTTTGAAATGACAAAAACTTAAGTAAGCTTTAATGTTTTAATTCACATTGTAAATTTGCCTCATCACACATGATTCTCTCAATCCATTTTCAAGTGTTTATATCAAACATTAAGACCATTATTTAATGATATATTCTTATTGGTCTTAATACTTTATAAAATGGTTTGAATATTAAGTAATTTTCTCAAGAATTATTGAATATAAGTTTAGAAAATTACTTATAAGTTTTTGGACAATATTTTCATTTGAGAAAGTCAAGAAAAACTCCCTTAAAGCTTATAAATGTTTTGGGTTGAATTAGGATCAAAGGTCATATCATTTCTAACCCAAAAGTGCAGGAAAAATGCCCTCTGGAAGAAAAGGATCGATCCCCACTGTAGCAGGATCGATCCCTTTTTGGCAGAAAGTCTTCCCAAGGTCCCTGAAGCCCAGAATCAAGATTCTGGACAAAAGGGATCGATCCCCTATGGAAAGGAATCGATCCTTTTGCCCGAAAATAGCCTATAACGGCTAGTTTTTGTAAGACAACGGTAATATTCGAGATTTGGCTCCACCCAACGGCTAGAATACATCCAAGGGACTATAAATAGAGGCATAGAAGCTAAAGGAAGGAAGGGGAACCACTCAGTAACTCAAAATCTCATATTCCTCAAATCTACAAGCCTCAAACAACAAATCAAGAGCTACAAAGTTTCCATCATCTATCATTCTCTTATTCCTTGTAGTGCTTAGCACAGATATTGTATAGGCTTCTCATTGAGCTTAATTTCTGTAATCAATTGCCTGCCTAGAGGCCTTTTCTTTGATTACATTATTTGTATCCCATCATTCCTTGTAAAGGGGAGGTTTCTCTTAAGCCTTAGAAAAAGAGGGAGGTTACTCTTTAGCCTAAGAAAAAGAGGGAGGTTACTCTTGAGCCTAGAAAAAAAGAGAGGTTTCTCTTGATCCTTGAAAAGAGGGAGTGTAACACAAATTCTAGTTAGTGAATTTGGGGAAAATCCTTGGGAGCGTCTCAAGGTAGAGGACGTAGGTAAGGTTGCCGAACCTCTATAAATTGCTTGCGTACATTTCTCTATCCTTACTCTCTTTACTTATTTGCAATTATATTTGTGTTTATTTTGAATTTATATTGCATAATTGAGTAGCCTAGAGAACTTAGAAAATATCAATATAGGGTAGAGAATTTAGAGAAATCGAACAATGAACTTAAGGTTAGTGAAAAACCGATTCACCCCCCCTTTCGGTATAGCCTATAGAGCCAACAGAACCAACCTATTTACTCACTATTAAGCAGGGTGCTAAAGAGTCATTGAAGAGTTATGTGGATCGGTTCAGCGATGCTACTTTGGAGGTGCGAGATCTGCAAGTCGGTATAGCCGTGGCAGCCATGTTACAGGGGACAAGGTTTGAGAAATTGCAAGAATCCCTGTCGCTAGACCCGCCAACAACCATCTCAGACCTGCTTTCCCGTGCACATAAGTATGCAACCCAGGAGGAAGTAATGAAAATGGAGGTGATAGGAGAATTCAAGGATGGAAGGAAATGAGGAAGAGAGGTCACTGAAACATCTTCTAGCCAATCGAGAAAGTTTGAGAAAGCTCCCGCACTGAAATACAATTCCTATACCCCACTCACCGAATCTCGAGCTTCAGTGTTGGCAGCTATTGAAGGATCAGGGCTTATACAGACTCCAAAGAAGACGTCAGAGAATTTGGGCCGTGATTTAAGGTCATACTACGATTACCACTCAGCGCATGGGCACATAACCGAAAAATGTAGGAGTTGATGAATCAGCTAGAAAAGCTAGCACAAGAGGGAAAAATAAACTGTTTCGTATGGAGAGGTGATAGAACTAACTATCCTGCACAGAACAGAGGAAACAATTTCAGAGATAGAAGAGGTGAAAACAGAGGACCTATTAGACGAAATGAACGTGAAAGAAGAGATAATGACAGAAGGGTAGAAAGAAGGAATCAAGAGGAAGATAATGAACCCACAGGGCCAACTATTAACGTGATATCCAGGGGTGAGTCATTAGCTGACACTTCTTCCTCGTCTCGAAAGACCTACGCCCGACAGGCCTATCAAATTAATTCGGTGATGGAGGAAAAGCATGATGAAGAGCCCATTACTTTCACGCCAGCTGACAGAGGTGATATAATGATCCCTCATGATGACCCAATGGTGATTTCGACGGTAATAACGAAACACCCAATGAGTCGCATCCTAGTTGATAATGGGAGTTTGGTAAATTTGATTTACTGGAGTTGCTTTGAGAAAATGAACATCTCGAATGATAGACTGAAGCCAGTAACCACACCACTATATGGCTTCTCAGGAGAAAAAGTGAAGGTGGAGGGCGCAGTTCAGCTACCTGTGACATTGGGGGAAAGCCCGAAGTGTGTCACTCGACAAGTGTTATTTATGGTGGTGAAGTCAATGTCAGTGGCGTACAATATGATCTTCGGGCGGCCATTGTTAATGACATGAGAGCGGTAGTGCGCCCCTGCTATTTGTTAATGAAGTTTCCGACTCCCCACGGTATTGGACAAGTAAGGGGAGATCAAAAGAAAGCCAAAATATGTAATGTCGCATCCACCACATGCAAAGGGATTCAGAGGAAGGAAACCCTTGCAATTGAAGAACTGCCTAAACCAAAACCTTATGAGAAAATGGAAACAATCCAGTTGGATGACGAAGATAAAGGGAAAATTGTATATGTGGGAAGCCAGCTGCCTGAAGAAGTAAAAAGAGAGATAGTCCAATGCTTAAAAGAGAATTGTGATGTGTTTGCATGGACCCCAGCCGATATGCCTGGAATAGACCCTGAAGTTATTTGCCATCGGTTGTACGTAATCTCAAGGGCAAAGCCTACAAAACAGAAGAAGAGGAATTTTGCTCCAGAGAGGCAACAGGTAATAAACGAAGAAATCTCAAAGTTGTTGCAAGCAGGATTCATCAGAGAAGTTAATTATCCGGAGTGGTTGGCTAATGTTGTGATGGTGAAGAAAGCCAACGGGAAATGGAGAATGTGTATAGACTTCACAGATCTGAATAAAGCTTGTCCTAAGGATTCGTATCCACTACCTCGAATTGACAAGTTGGTAGACGAAACTTGTGGGTATGAATTACTTAGCTTCTTGGATGCCTTCTCGGGATACCACCAAATCATGATGCATCCGAATGATGAGGAGAAGACTTCGTTCATTATCGATGTTGGGACATATTGTTATCGAGTAATGCCATTCGGTTTGAAAAACGCAGGTGCAACCTACCAGCGCATGGTAAATAAGGTGTTCCAAGACTTGTTAGGCATCACCATGGAAGCTTATGTTGATGATATGATCATCAAAAGCCGACAAGGAGAATCACATGTCGAGAAAATGACTAAGGTATTCAATGTGTTACGACAGTACAAGATGAAGTTGAATCCTAATAAATGCTCATTCGGGGTGAGGTCTGGAAAGTTTTTGGGATTCATGATTACTAATCGGGGGATAGAGGCCAATCTTGAGAAAGTTCAAGCTATTTTGGACATGAGGCCACCCAATATTGTAAGAGAAGTTCAAAGGCTGATAGGGAGGATAGCAGCCTTGAATCGTTTTTTGTCCAAATCAGCTGAAAGAAGTCTACCCTTTTTTAAGGCAATAAAAGCAGGAAAGAACTTTAATTGGACGAAAGAGTGCAATGACGCCTTTGAAAGGCTGAAAGAATACCTGAAAGAGTTGCCTCTGTTATCCCGACCACAACCCGGAGACCACCTCCTCATGTACCTTGGTGCAGGAGAGAAAGCTGTAAGTGCAGTCCTATTAAGGAAAGAAGGAGATAGGGATTGCCCGATCTATTATGTGAGTAAAGTCCTGCTAGATGCCGAGACAAGGTACCCCTTAGTTGAAAGGATAGCTTTATCCTTGGTGATGGCAACCCGAAAGTTACGACCTTACTTCCAAACTCACTCGGTGACTATCTTAACGGATCAGCCTTTGAGACAAATACTGCAGAAACCAGAGCATTCCGGTCGTCTGATCAAATGGGCGATCGAATTAAGTGAATATGACATACACTTCCAACCTCACCAAGCAATAAAAAGGCAGGCGTTGGCAGATTTCATTATAGAATGCACTGGCCGAGAAGTCCGTGTAGAAACAGAGTTAGTTTGGTGGAAATTATTTGTGGATGGAGCTCGTAACATGGATGGCAGTGGAGCCGGAATTGTGCTAACTTCACCTGAAGGGAAAACCTATGAGTATTCCCTACGTTTCGACTTTCCAAGTTCGAACAATACAGCCGAGTACGAAGCCTTGATAGCTGGGATGAAACTTGCTGAGAAAATGGGAGTCAGCAACTTAATGGCCCATAGCGATTCACAATTAGTGGTAAACTAGTTCTCGGGTGAGTATGAAACACGAGAACCCGCTCTAGTCCCTTATCTGCAGAAAGTGCAATTATTGGCACAGTCATTTAAGAGCTTCCAATTGACTCAGATAAACCGATCAGAGAATAACCATGTAGATGCCCTTTCAAAGTTGGCTTCTTCTAGAGAGTCAAAGGGGGTATGGTCAAAGTGGAATCCCTCGCTAGGCCAAGTATTGAAGAAGAAGAAGATGTCCGTGATGTCAAAATCGGAGGCGATTGGAGAAGCCCAATCAAAGACTACATACTAGGAGGCACACTCCCCACTAACAGATACGAAGCTCGAAGGCTGAAGTTAAAAAGTGCCAGGTTTACCGTGGTGAATGGGGAACTCTATAAACGGGGATTCACAATGCCCCTGTTAAAGTGTCTAGGGCCCCAACAGGCTGAGTACACCTTAACTGAAGTTCATGAGGGAATATGCGGTGAACATTTGGGGGCTCGAGCCTTGGCCTCGAAAATATTGCACACGGGGTTTTATTGGCCTACACTGAGGAAGGATGCCACAGACAAAGTGAGAAGATGTGAAATGTGTCAGAAATTCGCTCCTATAACTACCGCGCCTGTTTCAGCTCTTCAGAACACTCTCCAACCAACTCCATTTGCACAATGGGGCCTAGATATCCTGGGGCCTTTTCCCCTAGGCTCAGAACAAAGGAAGTATTTGCTTGTGACCGCAGATTACTTCACAAAATGGATAGAGGCCAAGCCTTTGGCTACAATTTCTGAGAAGAAGGTAGAAGCAATGGTCTGAAAAGACATAATTTGCCGATTTGGGATCCCCAGTATGATAAATGCAGATCATGGGAAGCAGTTCGACTGTGATACTTTCCGGAATTTTTGTAGTGGCCTGAAGATTCTCCTAAGAATATCTTCTGTGTCTTACCTACAGGCCAATGGGCAGGCAGAGGTGAGCAATCGAACTATACTGCACGGGTTGAAGACTAGACTGGACAAGGCAAAGGGAGCATGGGTAGATGAGCTCCCAAGTGTCCTATGGGCCTACAGAACGACAAGCAAAGTGTCAACAGGTGAAACACCGTTCAATTTGGTATATGGCACTGAAGCCCTCATCCAGTAGAAGTTAGAGCTAAGTCACCCAGACTAGTCCCTTACATTGAGGAACTTAATTCTCAGGGACTAAGGGAAAATCTTGACCTGATAAGTGAGCTGAGAATCCAGGCAAAAGTGAGGCTGGCTGCTTACCAACAGAGAGTAGCCACTTATTACAATGCACGAGTCAAGAACAAAGAATTGTAAGAAGGGGACCTTGTATTGAGAAAGTCGGCAATTACAAACGCCCATAGGGAAGATGGAAAGCTCCGGGCTAATTGGGAAGGACCATACAGAATCAGAAAAATGGTCAGACCTAGCACTTGCACCTCAGAAACCTTGCAAGGAAAGAAGATCTCAAAGACTTGGAATGCCAACCATCTTAAGCTATATTAGCAGTAAACATTGTAATTTTTGCTTTCTAATTGTAAACACCAGCGGCAGGAGGAGGGGCAGTAGGAGCTGGTACAGATGAGGGAGCATGAGCTGGTCCAGATGAGGGAGCATGAGCTGGTTCAGATGAGGAAGCCCCAGCTTGCGACTAAGAAGCAGGAGCCGCTCAAGCAGCATCACTAGCATCCCTCCTATGCAAAAACTCCTGGAAGTTCATACCTGCACAATATAAGAAGGAATTAGCTGACCAAGTAAAACGTCACACCCATGTATACAAGAAGTAAAAAGGAAATTAGAAAACTAAAAAACCACCAATATCCTCTAAACTATTCAAGGATGAATCCAAGGGGAAATCGACGAAGGGACTCCCAAAGGCATCGGCCCGAGCCCGCTCAAGATTCTCCTCTGACTGATCACTAGTACCCACAGCCTCAGGGGTCTCATCCTCCGAGTCTGAAGAGGATTCATCTACAAGATGACCTACAGGGGTGGACGCTTCGACTACGACTACCGGAGATGGCTAACTAGGACTAGCATCAAAAACACGTGGAGTCGCAGGCAAGTTAGACGGGGCAGCGAAAGTCCCAACAACGGTCCTGCTTACCCCCCAGCCTGCAGCGGCGATATTCTTCGGGGTTAAGAAAGAGAATAATTTACGCTCCCCTGTAGAACAGATCCGCCGAATAGGCTTACCAAATTGGTCTCTCAAGGTTTCTGCTTTGAATCTTTCTGAGCGCTGTGAGTGGTCGGAGGTATCACGATTCCATCTCTTGCGGATCCGTAGGTCGCTTGGAATCTCGACAACGACCCACTCACTCTCAAAGCCACAAAGTTTATTGGGAAGATCCAAGAAGATTTTATTATTAGGAAACTCGTCGATCTTCAACCGTTGGAGAGAGAACGTTATCATCCCTTTCAACCCACGAACTCTAAAAAAAACGCTTAAAAGAGGAACAGTTGGGACAATACCCAAGTGACAACACACTATGGAAAACGCTACCAACTAGGCCCACGCATGGGGATGGAGTTGAAACGGGACGATGTCCTTATACCTAAGAAATGCTTCACCAAACTCTGGAAAAGGGAAGCGAAAACCGAAGAATAAAGAGGCCTTATGAACGGCTACACCATTTCTAACCAAGTCAGGTGTAGCCTCCCCTTGGACTGGAAGTCTATAACTATAACCTGACGGAAGAGGGAAACGAGTCCTAAAATCCTCTAAGTCAGCACTTGTCAAAGAACACAGAACACCACTGGTTCTGAGTGTTTTACCCGGACGTAGCAAAGACATGGCGAAGGAATGACCTAATAGGCGACAGACCTGTTAGGGCGACAGACCTGCTGAACGAGAGACCTGCGGGAGACCTCGGCTCTACGCGGAAGACTAAAAACATCTGCAGGAGGCCTAAATCTGAATGCGAAAAGGTGATAAATAAGGCGACAGATATGCACTTACTATCACTGAGATGAGCGAGAGATCCTGACGAGAGAGCGACAGACTCTTTTAGGCGACAGACTCTTTTGACGAGAGAGCTGAAAGATGGGCGACAGACGGCTGCTCAGAGGTTTTCGTGCACCCTCTCGACGAGCCCCAGCAGTTTATATAGCCGCGACAGGGAATGCTAAACGTCGCGCCCGATCACGTCTGTCGCAGAGTAGAGCTTTTTCACCTGTAAAAAATAGCAGAAGAAGTAGCAAAAAAAAAACACATATTTATACTCTCTTGGTTAGAAAAATCCAATAAGAGAGTGGGGAGCAATTAATATGACAAAGTATACCAACTTTGGGCAGACCCAAGGTTCATCAAAGACCACACATGGCAGGATATCACTGGGCCACGTGGCCTTTGGCGACAGACGACATAGGCTGCGGCGTAACACCTGTCGCTAGGCGACAGACTCTCAGCCTATCGCCTGACGTCACAGCGCGACACGTGGCATCAGTCCGTCTACCGACTTGCGACAAACCCCTGACGCGATAACGTGACTCGCGAGATGGTCACCATAACGTGATTCGCGAGATGGTCTCTCGCCGGCGACAGGGTTCGAGTTTATCTGTACGTGAAATTTGTATTACATCTGGATACAAACTCTTAGCAAAGTTACGTACTTATCCCCAGGTAATTAACCTAGAATATTCGCCTATAAATAGGCTTCAGGTATAATCTTATTCCCCAATTTTTTGACTACTGGCTTTTACGCTTCCCAATACTTAAAAACTTTTTGCTGACTTAAGCATCGGAATGTCTACGCAGGGAACCGCCCTTGCGTCTCTCTGACTTTTCTTGTTTTACAGAAGCTTCTTGGAGACTAAGTACGAACATCGACGTCAACATATCTTTATTGTTGTTTTGTGCCACAACACATATAATACCATATATATATATATATATCTATACATTTAAAATCAAATGCTATATATATAACTATATATATTTCATATATATATATTTATATACAAAAATGTATTATAATAATATACATATGTATTTATTTAATATAAAATAGTATATATATCATTTTATAATATATACTATATTTTATATATACATATGTATTTATATAAAAACATATCAAAATATATTTATATAATCTAATTATATAAATATATAATATACGCATTTTATTTCATTTTATTTGGATTTCTTAATATCCAATTATTTTCTCCTTTTCATTTCTTATTTAATTTGGATTTCCATTTATCCAAATTAAATTTCCTCTCTTCATTATTTTCCATAATTTCAACCTTATCCTTATTTCCAATTTATCCAAATTTAAATTCCTCAATTTCCTCACTTATTTAATTTCGGGAATTTCAACAATATTCCCATCTCGTAAATAAATTTTATTTATTTACTTTAATTTATTTATTTCCTCTTATCTATTTTCTTTAATATTAATTTCCAAAAATAGAAAATTTGCAGTTATCACAAAATAAGAGTTGTTCCTTTGTGTACCTAATTTTAGCTTTTCAACAAAATAGGTTAAGTATGGCTCTATCCTATGGTTGGTCCTTTATGGTTCATTATATGCATGGCTAGGGCTTTATAGGGATCTAAAGGTTCTCAAATTGCTCCTCACTGTTGCCCACACAAAACTAGTAAGGCACCCCAATCCTTGCTGTCACAACCCGATACATCACTTTGTTCTACGGAAGTCAAAATTAGGGCCAGAAAAATTTTTTTAGGTCCTTTTCTGTACCATTTGAGTGTGTATAGTATAAGCATCAACTCAAGCTTGCTTTAATAAATAATTATAATTTGGATTCGTCAAGTCATAGATTTCTGAGAAATTCCGGCAGCATAATGACTATTACTAACCTAACCCTCCTGTAAGATAAACATAATAATAACGCAACTCTAATCACAATAAATTCACCACAAAGCAACTCAAAATTTCAAAACTATTGTCAATGGACAACATCCAACATGCTACCATTTTTTTTTCAAACAACTATTTTGCTATTCCATATTGGTTTATTTGCAAACCTTATCGTTATAGATTACCAAAAAGCATATTGTAGCTAACGAAACTATAACATCATCATACATCCCACATGCTTGACCTATATACAACTACTACACTGTGCATGACTGCATAATCTGTGTATATATACATATATGTACAAACAAAATATAATGCCGCTATCGATACCTCAAGCTAGCCAATAAGCATCTCGGAGAATCAACCCAACTGTAGTCCACCCGGGACTATCACGAGCTAATCTGTGGGGAAAGGAAGAGGGTGAGCTTGGGAGGCTCATAAGGGAAAATATAAGTAGTAAAAAAAATCAAAACTAAGTTAATGATACCTTTATAAAACCCTACATGTCAAAAATCACAGTAAAGAATACTATGCAGCTCTTTGAAGTCATATGTTATAAATGGTGTCATAACGTGTCAAGTCCTAGAACCTAACCCGCTAGACTTAAATTCTTAGAGTCGCCACCAACCATTCAAACCTAAGGTGTGATTGGTCACCTATTCTTGTCTAAAGATAAGGCTTGGTCTATGTTCAAAGATTCTTAGACTCGGGAGTACGGTTACGTGTGGGGAAGGATTAGCACCCCCACGACGCCCATCCTAGAATGGTACCACTTAGTCTTAGGTTATCTTCTAGGTTAATCTTTAATTTCGATATACTTAATATTGAAAGTTATTTCTAAGTATCCTCCATTAAGCTGGCGGGATAACCTAAAAATCCTTCTCACCTCAAGAGTATTCAAGTAGTACTATGCGACTTGCTTGAAGAGACTTCGTCGTCGGATGAATTTTAGTATTTTATGGAAATTTCCTAACTTCGACTCCTTTACCCAAATTATCGTATTTTATTTTTATCATTTATTATTTTCTACTATTTTCTTGACTAATATCTTTATCTATTATTTATTGTTATATTTATCTTATGAATATAAGTTATCTTTATTTTTTAGAAAATAAATATAAATTATTTTATCAAAAATTCCTTTAAAATCCTCCATTAAGCTGATAGAATTTAAAAGAAATTCTCTTACCTAAAGATTTCCAAAGTATTACTTAAGCGTAACACTCTTTGGAATCTTATCATCGAAATGATCGATACTCACTTTCATGAATTATTATTATCTGACTCATATTATTATTATTAAATTTTTATTTATCATATTCTTTTATTATTATTTATTATAATTTTAAAAAATTTACATGAATTATTTTTTATTGAAAATTCCCTTTAGCTCCTTCCATTAAGCTGGTCAGACTATGAAGGAAATCCTCTTACCTAGAGATTCCAAAGTATTACTTAAGCGTAACCCTCTTTAGAATCTCATCATTGGAATAAATCATGTTCACCTTTAATATTTTTTTATTTACTGAATCTTGTCATTATTTTGTTATTTTAACTTTGTGTTTTGTATTTATATTTATATATTTTTAATTACAATTTCTTGAGACCTTACCCAATAAATCAAGCATACAACATTAATTACATCCTAATTACTCATGCAAATCATACAAGTTAATTATATCAGTCATTAACATGTAAAATTAGTATTTTTTAAATAATTTATTTAATCAAGTTACCATACAAAGTCATATTAATTAAATTTTATTATTAAATCAAGTTATTAAATTATACAAATTAAACAATTAAGTCAAATTTATTATCAAATCATTAACCTATTATTAAACAATAAAATTAATTAAATAGGAAAAGAAATGATTAACATACCTTGTTCCACGTGCCTTTCTTTTTTTTCAATCTTTCTCTCTTTTCTTTCCCACGTTATACTTGCAACAACTCTTTCTTTCTTTGTTTTCCTTTTTGTAGTTGGCAACAGCAAAATTAATGATGATGATGATCAACGATTGCTGCAGGAGCAGGAGCGATAATAGCATAACAAGTAAGAGTCGAGCAATGAAACGGGGTAAGGAGAGAACTGAGGTAGGGGCGGTAGAGGTAGTGAAGTGCAGTGCTACACAGGGCAGTAGCGGTGTGAAGCGGGCCAAAGGGATTCAAGGCAATTCGGTTTAGTGTTTTATGAATATGGGTGGTGCGATGTAAAAATTTTTTGATTGATGCCAAGGTGACAGGTGACTAGGGTTTCTGATCCTCCTCTCAACAGTAAAGAGTGCTCCCTTTTCTATAATAAAAAATTTATTTGAGTCCTAATACAGCTTTACCTATTTTATTAATTATCTCTTATTTTTAATATTTTATCTATTTCTTATATTAATCCTAATCTAACTCTATCAAATTTAATATTAATCCAAATAATTATCCTAAAAAATCTAATTATCCTATCCTAAAATTAATTTTATTATTTTTTTCTTTGTCTTTTTTTTTATTTTTATTTTTCCTAAATACTATTTTAATTTTAATTTCCTAATTAATGTTAATTCTAAATCTAAAAATCTTGATTTAAATTACTAAATTATTTAAAATACAATGTCACTTAACTCTACTAATTATTTTTCTACAAGTTAAGACCTCGGACAAAATACGGTGTCTACAGTTGCCCCTCTTTGTGCATTTGCTGTGAAACAATATTTGCACAAAGACATAGACACCTATTTTGCCCGCCTTCTTCTTCTTCTTCTTTTTTTTTTAAAATTTTTGACATTTTTAACTTTTTTTTAATTTTTCAAAAAGCTCCTTCTAAACAGAAAGGTAGTTAAACTTTACAATCTTGTCTAAAAAGCTCCCCCCAAACAGGCAGGCAATCAAAATTTAAAATCTTGTCTAAAAAGCTCCCCCTAAACAGGTAGGCAGTCAAACTTTAAATCTTGTCTAAAAAGCTCCCCCTAAACAGGCAGGCAGTCAAACTTTAAATCTTGTCTAAAAGCTCCTCCTAAATAGGCAGGCAGTCAAGCTTTAAAATCTTGTCTAAAAAGCTCCCCCTAAACAGGCAGGCAATCAAACTTTAAATCTTGTCTAAAAGCTCCTCCTAAACAGGCAGGCAGTCAAGCTTTAAAATCTTGTCTGAAAAGCTCCTCCTAAACAGGCAGGCAGTCAAACTTTAAATCTTGTCTAAAAGCTCCTCCTAAATAGGCAGGCAGTCAAACTTTAAAATCTTGTCCAAAATGCTCCTCCTAAACAGGCAGGCAGTCAAACTTTAAAATCTTGTCTTAAAAAGCTTTGGAGGAATCATGCCCGAAGATCTTATAGATTGTACTCACGAAATCTTGTCTGTAAATTTTCTTTTTCTCATGCAATGCATCATGTATGCAACTGTGCAAGCATTCTATCCTATCAATGCAGTTTATTCTATCTATGCAATGCCATCCATGCAATATCACTCACACAATATATTCTATTCATGCAATGTTTTCTTTGAAAAGCATTTCAACTTTAACTGTGGCAATAACAAGGTTTTTCTTTATCAGTCCATCTCATGCATTCTTCTCTTTTCATTTGTCATCTTGTCCTTATATTTCCTATTTCTCTTCTCATTTTCTTTCTTCCATTTTTCTTGCCCAAAGAAGCTCTTGTCTTTGTGCCCTCTTTATCTTATCTTAGCCCTTGTTTCTTCTTTTTACTATCCTCCCTATCTGGTCATTCATTTGCTCATTAAAATCTTCATTCACTCTTCTTTATTCATTGGTTTTTCTTGATTTCCAATTTCCATTCATTCAAAAGTTTCATTTTCTTTCATTTTCCTAAATAATATAAGAGTCTTTCACATATTTTGCCAAGCAAACATTCATTATCATTCCAATTTCAAAATCAATGCAATACACTTTCTCAATCCCTCAAGGTTAGGATACAATAAAGAAATGATTGGTGAAAAGAATGGAGTTCGTATTTTTCAACACTTGGAAAGATTTAACAAAAAATTGCCAAGCTTAAAAGGAAAGTAGGCTTAAATGAAACGCGAGAGTTTTTAGGATTAAGTGTCGGGTAATAGTATCCAAATAACAAAAATTCAAATAATTCTGATCAATGAATACAAAATCCCCTTCAAAGGTCCATTAATCTGATCGTGTTGAGTTCATTAAGATATCTTCTTACTCCAGTATCGCTGACATCCAACTTTTTTGGTATCTAAGTCGCCTTTTTAGGTTTTCAACTTAGATGCACTCCATTGATCCAAACTGCCCTTTTTTGGGTTTTCAATCTGAATCCTCCTTTCTTTTTTTCCTCTTTTTTTATATTTTTATTTATTTTTCTTCATCTTCAACTTCATTGTCCTTAATGAAGCTTCTTCTATCTCTTCTCTATTTTGATTCATGCCCCAACAACAGATATTTCTTCAGCCAATTTAATGTTCACATGGATCCAAGACAATTTTTCGAAATCCCATTACTTCTGTCTAGACTAGATCTTTTTGTTTCTTATGATCTGCTTCTTCTAATTCCATCCAAAGGATCATCATCTCATAGTGTAAGTAAGCCTTTATTCAACACATGATTCTTCAATGGAGTACTCATATTTAATCAAAATGGACTTTTAAGGCACGTAACGTAGGCTGAGGTGAGGGTTCATGAAAGAAAGGATAATATAAGCCCAAAATAAGTATTTCAGGGTTTATCAAACCAAGAATCTTTTTTCATAATTCATTTAGGCATTTTGCCTTTTGCCTCATTCTAGTTTGCTTTTTCTCTCCTTTTTATTCAAATGTAAGTAGGGTTTTCACTTTCTTGATTCAAACCCTCTTTCCTTCTTCATTCTCGTTTCTTTTTTGTTCTTTTTTTTCACAAAAATGGTTTTTTTTCTTTGCCCCTTTTATATTTTTATTTTGCCCCCACTAATCTTTCATCCTCTACACTCTTTGCCCCCCAATGTGGAGGGTGATTCTTGGTGGGTTATATAAAAAAGAATACAATAGGCTCAAAAGGGGTAATCAATGGATAATTTTACTCACGCTTGAAAGGTAGTGAAAGAAGGTCATTTCTCATCTCAATGCAAGTACTCTCATTGAAGGTCATCTATTGAACAAATACAGACTCATTAGAATTTCATCTACACTTGTAACATTCTATAGTTGAAGATTTTAGACAAATATCTTCTATTCTCTTCTTGCTTGAACAATCTTAGCAAACTGAAAATCCATCCAACCAAACAAAGTAGTTCTTTCATAATTGAATTTTATATTCATTGCCATCATCATTATCATGTTCATTATTTGGATACTTTTAAACTTGGTAACAAAGTAGAGAATATGGGTATTGGTGTTTACAGACTCATTAGAATTTCATCTACACTTGTAACATTCTATAGTTGAAGATTTTAGACAAATATCTTCTATTCTCTTCTTGCTTGAACAATCTTAGCAAACTGAAAATCCATCCAACCAAACAAAGTAGTTCTTTCAGAATTGAATTTTATATTCATTGCCATCATCATTATCATGTTCATTATTTGGATACTTTTAAACTTGGTAACAAAGTAGAGAATATGGGTATTGGTGTTTTGCATTAAAGAACAAGATTGGAATGAGAAATTAAGAAATATCCATCACACTAATCCTTTATTGAAAATGAAAATGAATGAAAGTTGGCCCAATACATAAAAGAAAACTTAGTGCTTTTAGGCACAAGCACTCCTACATTACTTACAAACTGAAAGATTCTAAGAAAACCTAAGACAAATGAAAATGAAAAGAAAAATCCATTACTCTTGGGTGGCATAAACAACTGGCAGCTCATAAATAATCCAAATTCCTAGCTCTGCATCTGAAGGGTACACGAACTAATCAATATCAAACCCTCAATTCCCTTCTTTGTTAACCACATTCACTATTGCCCCAGCATGATCAAGCAATGGGTTTACATTAACATCTGGCTCACCTTTCTTCCCAAAACTCAAGAGTCCAGCTGTGATGAGTGATTAGTCTTTCACCTTCAAACCCAAACAATTCTCAATAGAATGACCAATATTGTCGTTATAATAGGCACATTTTACATTGGGGTCATACCACTTTGGGCAAGGAGGTTTCAAAGGCTCTATATAAATAGGGGCAATGAGATGACCCTCTACTAACTTTGGGAATAGCTCGGTGTATGTCATGGGTATAAGGTCTATGGTAACATTTTGGCTAGGTCGGGTGTACCTTTGGTCATTAGGTGGGAAAGTGTGGTTTGTCGAGGTTGTAGGTGTTTGTCGATGGAAAACAGGTTGATAAGTGTTCTGGGGATGAGTTTGTGGGTAAGATTGAGAATAGGTGTAATTCACTGAGGGTGGGTAAGGGGTATAAGGGTGATGCGAATTGTTTGAGACAGCTTGTGCATCTCCTTCCTTCTTCGAGAATCCACCCTTCCTACTATCATTCACTTGTGCTTCGATCTTACCGCTCTTGATGGCATTCTCAATAGCTTCGCCAGTTAAAACCATATCTGCAAAGTTCTTAGTTACACTGCTAAGCATGCGCTCATAGTAAGGCACCTTGAGAGTATTCAAAAAGAACATGGTAACTTCCTTTTCAGTTAAAGGAGGTTGAACTTGTGACGCCACGTCTCTCCACCGTTGGGCATATTCTTTGAAGCTCTCATCCCTCTTCTTTTCCATACCTTGGAGAGATAAGCGATCAGAAGCTACATCGGACACATGTTTGTATTGAGCTATAAAAGCTCTCGCCAACTCAGACCAAGAAGAAACTTTGCTCCTTTCTAATTGGTTGTCCACTTAACAGCTGACCTAGTCAAACTGTCTTGAAAAACATGAATTAATAGCTTGTCATTTCATGCATATGCCACCATCTTTCTTCAGTACATGGTGAGATGATCCTTTGGGCACGATGTTCCATTGAATTTTTCAAATTCAGGCACCTTGAATTTTGGTGGAAGGACAACACCCGGTACCAAACACAACCTTTCAGCATCAATGGGTCCGAATAAGTCAACTCCTTCCATGGCACTTAGTCTTTCCTCTATTAAGCTCAGCTGGGCTTTAGTACCACTATATTCTTCCTTATGCTTCAACTTTTCTAGCTCTGTGGGATCATCTAAATTTGGCACCTCCACTGGGTTTTGAACTTGTATTTGTAGAGGTATTAGAGCTTTGACAGTACTTCCTTCAGGAACAAAAATGGGGTTGTCTCGCATGCTCTGTTGAGCCTCTTGGATAGACTCCTCTTGATTACCCATCTTCTCCTTTCCTTTAATCACAACTTTTAGCAACTAAGTAATTTCACTTAATTGCCCCTTTATATCTGTATTTTCCCTTTCCAACTTCTCCATCTTACTATTTTGATCCTCTTCCATCATGCGTGCTTGATACCTTGTATAATATCGGTGGAAAGCTAATTGTCTAGTGGATGCAATTTTGATACCTCTAGTGCCACAATTAAGTCGAAATTATTTTTTATGTGATGATATGTTTATGCACATACAAATGGATGAACTACATGATATGCACTAAAGTCTTGCAATCTTTCCTAACAATTAAAAGAATGTTCCATGATAAGACCAATGTAAAGAAAATGTTATGCAATGCAGAATCAAATGTAAAGATGCATGGCTCAATGATATAAACAAACTCCTTTTTTTTTTGAAAACTGGAAAGGAAAATAAAAAAACTATATTTTTTTGAATTCTTTTAAAAAAAAAACAATGTATAAAAGAAGAAGTAAAATTTCTTTCTTCATGTGTCCTATCTTGGGTTTGAGTCTACATTTCAATCTAGTATGGTTCCACCCTAAGGCTAAGTCTTATGTTCTATTACATGCTAGGCTTGGTAGTTCAAAATTCTAAAGGTCCCCAAATGGCTCCTCACTGTCGTCCACACAAGACTAGTAAGGCACCCAATCCTCACCCATGACAGGCTACAAATGGAAAGGTTCAATTTGAGCGAGAGTATTTCATAGCCATTGCGGAGCTATTTACCTCACGAAGGCGTAGGTACTTTACTCTCTCCTAAGAAGGATGAAGCTCGGGTCGGGGGCTTATACATGTAATGCAAGTGATGTGTGTGTTGAAGGAACAATGTTTTATTAAAATTTTCCAAATTATGATTTCCCAAGCAAATTCCAAGATAACCTAAAACCAAGTATTGGCCTGACTCTCTAGAGTCCCCAATGGAGTCGTCAAACTGTCATAACGTGTCAAGTCCTAGAACCTAACCCGCTAGACTTAAATTCTTAGAGTCGCCACCAACCATTCAAACCTAAGGTGTGATTGGTTGCCTATTCTTGTCTAAAGATAAGGCTTGGTCTACATTCAAAGATTCTTAGACTCGGGAGTACGGTTACGTGTGGGGAAGGATTAGCACCCCCACGACGCCCATTCTAGAATGGTACCACTTAGTCTTAGGTTATCTTCTAAATTTGCTTAGGTTAATCTTTAATTTCGATATACTTAATATTGAAAGTTATTTCTAAGTATCCTCCATTAAGCTGGTGGGATAACCTAAAAATCCTTCTCACCTCAAGAGTATTCAAGTAGTACTATGCGACTTGCTTGAAGAGACTCAGTCGTTGGATGAATTTTAGTATTTTATGGAAATTTCCTAACTTCGACTCCTCTACCCAAATTATCTTATTTTATTTTTATCATTTATTATTTTCTATTATTTTCTTGACTAATAACTTTATCTATTATTTATTGTTATATTTATCTTATGAATATAAATTATCTTTATTTTTTAGAAAATGAATATAAATTATTTTATCAAAAATTCCTTTAAAATCCTTCATTAAGCTGGTAGAATTTAAAAGAAATTCTCTTACCTAAAGATTTCCAAAGTATTATTTAAGCGTAACACTCTTTGGAATCTTATCATCGGAATGATCGATACTCACTTTCATGAATTATTATTATCTGACTCTTATTATTATTATTATATTTTTATTTATCATATTCTTTTATTATTATTTATTATATTTTTAAAAAATATACATGAATTATTTTTTTATTGAAAATTCCCTTTAGCTCCTTCCATTAAGCTGGTCAGACTATGAAGGAAATCCTCTTACCTAGAGATTTCAAAGTATTACTTAAGCGTAACCCTCTTTAGAATCTCATCATCGGAATAAATCATGTTCACCTTTAATATTTTTTTATTTACTAAATCTTATCATTATTTTATTATTTTAACTTTGTGTTTTGTATTTATATTTATATATTTTTAATTACAATTTCTTGAGACCTTACCCAATAAATCAAGCATACAACATTAATTACATCCTAATTACTCATGCAAATCGTACAAGTTAATTATATCAGTCATTAACATGCAAAATTAGTATTTTTTAAATAATTTATTTAATCAAGTTACCATACAAAGTCATATTAATTAAATTTTATTATTAAATCAAGTTATTAAATTATACAAATTAAACAATTAAGTCAAATTTATTATCAAATCATTAACCTATTATTAAACAATAAAATTAATTAAATAGGAAAAGAAATGATTAACATACCTTGTTCCACGTGCCTTTCTTTTTTTTCAATCTTTCTCTCTTTTCTTTCCGATGTTATACTTGCAACAACTCTTTCTTTCTTTGTTTTCCTTTTTGTAGTTGGCAACAGCAAAATTAATGATGATGATGATCAACGATTGCTGCAGGAGCAGGAGCGATAATAGCATAACAAGTAAGAGTCGAGCAATGAAACGGGGTAAGGAGAGAACTGAGGTAGGGGCGGTAGAGGTAGTGAAGTGCAGTGCTACACAGGGCAGTAGCGGTGTGAAGCGGGCCAAAGGGATTCAAGGCAATTCGGTTTAGTGTTTTATGAATATGGGTGGTGCGATGTAAAAATTTTTTGATTGATGCCAAGGTGACAGGTGACTAGGGTTTCTGATCCTCCTCTCAACAGTAAAGAGTGCTCCCTTTTCTATAATAAAAAATTTATTTGAGTCCTAATACAGCTTTACCTATTTTATTAATTATCTCTTATTTTTAATATTTTATCTATTTCTTATATTAATCCTAATCTAACTCTATCAAATTTAATATTAATCCAAATAATTATCCTAAAAAATCTAATTATCCTATCCTAAAATTAATTTTATTATTTTTTTCTTTGTCTTTTTTTTTATTTTTATTTTTCCTAAATACTATTTTAATTTTAATTTCCTAATTAATGTTAATTCTAAATCTAAAAATCTTGATTTAAATTACTAAATTATTTAAAATACAATGTCACTTAACTCTACTAATTATTTTTCTACAAGTTAAGACCTCGGACAAAATACGGTGTCTACAGTTGCCCCTCTTTGTGCATTTGCTGTGAAACAATATTTGCACAAAGACATAGACACCTATTTTGCCCGCCTTCTTCTTCTTCTTCTTTTTTTTTAAAATTTTTGACATTTTTAACTTTTTTTTAATTTTTCAAAAAGCTCCTTCTAAACAGAAAGGTAGTTAAACTTTACAATCTTGTCTAAAAAGCTCCCCCCAAACAGGCAGGCAATCAAAATTTAAAATCTTGTCTAAAAAGCTCCCCCTAAACAGGTAGGCAGTCAAACTTTAAATCTTGTCTAAAAAGCTCCCCCTAAACAGGCAGGCAGTCAAACTTTAAATCTTGTCTAAAAGCTCCTCCTAAATAGGCAGGCAGTCAAGCTTTAAAATCTTGTCTAAAAAGCTCCCCCTAAACAGGCAGGCAATCAAACTTTAAATCTTGTCTAAAAGCTCCTCCTAAACAGGCAGGCAGTCAAGCTTTAAAATCTTGTCTGAAAAGCTCCTCCTAAACAGGCAGGCAGTCAAACTTTAAATCTTGTCTAAAAGCTCCTCCTAAATAGGCAGGCAGTCAAACTTTAAAATCTTGTCCAAAATGCTCCTCCTAAACAGGCAGGCAGTCAAACTTTAAAATCTTGTCTTAAAAAGCTTTGGAGGAATCATGCCCGAAGATCTTATAGATTGTACTCACGAAATCTTGTCTGTAAATTTTCTTTTTCTCATGCAATGCATCATGTATGCAACTGTGCAAGCATTCTATCCTATCAATGCAGTTTATTCTATCTATGCAATGCCATCCATGCAATATCACTCACACAATATATTCTATTCATGCAATGTTTTCTTTGAAAAGCATTTCAACTTTAACTGTGGCAATAACAAGGTTTTTCTTTATCAGTCCATCTCATGCATTCTTCTCTTTTCATTTGTCATCTTGTCCTTATATTTCCTATTTCTCTTCTCATTTTCTTTCTTCCATTTTTCTTGCCCAAAGAAGCTCTTGTCTTTGTGCCCTCTTTATCTTATCTTAGCCCTTGTTTCTTCTTTTTACTATCCTCCCTATCTGGTCATTCATTTGCTCATTAAAATCTTCATTCACTCTTCTTTATTCATTGGTTTTTCTTGATTTCCAATTTCCATTCATTCAAAAGTTTCATTTTCTTTCATTTTCCTAAATAATATAAGAGTCTTTCACATATTTTGCCAAGCAAACATTCATTATCATTCCAATTTCAAAATCAATGCAATACACTTTCTCAATCCCTCAAGGTTAGGATACAATAAAGAAATGATTGGTGAAAAGAATGGAGTTCGTATTTTTCAACACTTGGAAAGATTTAACAAAAAATTGCCAAGCTTAAAAGGAAAGTAGGCTTAAATGAAACGCGAGAGTTTTTAGGATTAAGTGTCGGGTAATAGTATCCAAATAACAAAAATTCAAATAATTCTGATCAATGAATACAAAATCCCCTTCAAAGGTCCATTAATCTGATCGTGTTGAGTTCATTAAGATATCTTCTTACTCCAGTATCGCTGACATCCAACTTTTTTGGTATCTAAGTCGCCTTTTTAGGTTTTCAACTTAGATGCACTCCATTGATCCAAACTGCCCTTTTTTGGGTTTTCAATCTGAATCCTCCTTTCTTTTTTTCCTCTTTTTTTATATTTTTATTTATTTTTCTTCATCTTCAACTTCATTGTCCTTAATGAAGCTTCTTCTATCTCTTCTCTATTTTGATTCATGCCCCAACAACAGATATTTCTTCAGCCAATTTAATGTTCACATGGATCCAAGACAATTTTTCGAAATCCCATTACTTCTGTCTAGACTAGATCTTTTTGTTTCTTATGATCTGCTTCTTCTAATTCCATCCAAAGGATCATCATCTCATAGTGTAAGTAAGCCTTTATTCAACACATGATTCTTCAATGGAGTACTCATATTTAATCAAAATGGACTTTTAAGGCACGTAACGTAGGCTGAGGTGAGGGTTCATGAAAGAAAGGATAATATAAGCCCAAAATAAGTATTTCAGGGTTTATCAAACCAAGAATCTTTTTTCATAATTCATTTAGGCATTTTGCCTTTTGCCTCATTCTAGTTTGCTTTTTCTCTCCTTTTTATTCAAATGTAAGTAGGGTTTTCACTTTCTTGATTCAAACCCTCTTTCCTTCTTCATTCTCGTTTCTTTTTTGTTCTTTTTCTTCACAAAAATGGTTTTTTTTCTTTGCCCCTTTTATATTTTTATTTTGCCCCCACTAATCTTTCATCCTCTACACTCTTTGCCCCCCAATGTGGAGGGTGATTCTTGGTGGGTTATATAAAAAAGAATACAATAGGCTCAAAAGGGGTAATCAATGGATAATTTTACTCACGCTTGAAAGGTAGTGAAAGAAGGTCATTTCTCATCTCAATGCAAGTACTCTCATTGAAGGTCATCTATTGAACAAATACAGACTCATTAGAATTTCATCTACACTTGTAACATTCTATAGTTGAAGATTTTAGACAAATATCTTCTATTCTCTTCTTGCTTGAACAATCTTAGCAAACTGAAAATCCATCCAACCAAACAAAGTAGTTCTTTCATAATTGAATTTTATATTCATTGCCATCATCATTATCATGTTCATTATTTGGATACTTTTAAACTTGGTAACAAAGTAGAGAATATGGGTATTGGTGTTTACAGACTCATTAGAATTTCATCTACACTTGTAACATTCTATAGTTGAAGATTTTAGACAAATATCTTCTATTCTCTTCTTGCTTGAACAATCTTAGCAAACTGAAAATCCATCCAACCAAACAAAGTAGTTCTTTCAGAATTGAATTTTATATTCATTGCCATCATCATTATCATGTTCATTATTTGGATACTTTTAAACTTGGTAACAAAGTAGAGAATATGGGTATTGGTGTTTTGCATTAAAGAACAAGATTGGAATGAGAAATTAAGAAATATCCATCACACTAATCCTTTATTGAAAATGAAAATGAATGAAAGTTGGCCCAATACATAAAAGAAAACTTAGTGCTTTTAGGCACAAGCACTCCTACATTACTTACAAACTGAAAGATTCTAAGAAAACCTAAGACAAATGAAAATGAAAAGAAAAATCCATTACTCTTGGGTGGCATAAACAACTGGCAGCTCATAAATAATCCAAATTCCTAGCTCTGCATCTGAAGGGTACACGAACTAATCAATATCAAACCCTCAATTCCCTTCTTTGTTAACCACATTCACTATTGCCCCAGCATGATCAAGCAATGGGTTTACATTAACATCTGGCTCACCTTTCTTCCCAAAACTCAAGAGTCCAGCTGTGATGAGTGATTAGTCTTTCACCTTCAAACCCAAACAATTCTCAATAGAATGACCAATATTGTCGTTATAATAGGCACATTTTACATTGGGGTCATACCACTTTGGGCAAGGAGGTTTCAAAGGCTCTATATAAATAGGGGCAATGAGATGACCCTCTACCAACTTTGGGAATAGCTCGGTGTATGTCATGGGTATAAGGTCTATGGTAACATTTTGGCTAGGTCGGGTGTACCTTTGGTCATTAGGTGGGAAAGTGTGGTTTGTCGAGGTTGTAGGTGTTTGTCGATGGAAAACAGGTTGATAAGTGTTCTGGGGATGAGTTTGTGGGTAAGATTGAGAATAGGTGTAATTCACTGAGGGTGGGTAAGGGGTATAAGGGTGATGCGAATTGTTTGAGACAGCTTGTGCATCTCCTTCCTTCTTCGAGAATCCACCCTTCCTACTATCATTCACTTGTGCTTCGATCTTACCGCTCTTGATGGCATTCTCAATAGCTTCGCCAGTTAAAACCATATCTGCAAAGTTCTTAGTTACACTGCTAAGCATGCGCTCATAGTAAGGCACCTTGAGAGTATTCAAAAAGAACATGGTAACTTCCTTTTCAGTTAAAGGAGGTTGAACTTGTGATGCCACGTCTCTCCACCGTTGGGCATATTCTTTGAAGCTCTCATCCCTCTTCTTTTCCATACCTTGGAGAGATAAGCGATCAGAAGCTACATCGGACACATGTTTGTATTGAGCTATAAAAGCTCTCGCCAACTCAGACCAAGAAGAAACTTTGCTCCTTTCTAATTGGTTGTCCACTTAACAGCTGACCTAGTCAAACTGTCTTGAAAAACATGAATTAATAGCTTGTCATTTCATGCATATGCCACCATCTTTCTTCAGTACATGGTGAGATGATCCTTTGGGCACGATGTTCCATTGAATTTTTCAAATTCAGGCACCTTGAATTTTGGTGGAAGGACAACACCCGGTACCAAACACAACCTTTCAGCATCAATGGGTCCGAATAAGTCAACTCCTTCCATGGCACTTAGTCTTTCCTCTATTAAGCTCAGCTGGGCTTTAGTACCACTATATTCTTCCTTATGCTTCAACTTTTCTAGCTCTGTGGGATCATCTAAATTTGGCACCTCCACTGGGTTTTGAACTTGTATTTGTAGAGGTATTAGAGCTTTGACAGTACTTCCTTCAGGAACAAAAATGGGGTTGTCTCGCATGCTCTGTTGAGCCTCTTGGATAGACTCCTCTTGATTACCCATCTTCTCCTTTCCTTTAATCACAACTTTTAGCAACTAAGTAATTTCACTTAATTGCCCCTTTATATCTGTATTTTCCCTTTCCAACTTCTCCATCTTACTATTTTGATCCTCTTCCATCATGCGTGCTTGATACCTTGTATAATATCGGTGGAAAGCTAATTGTCTAGTGGATGCAATTTTGATACCTCTAGTGCCACAATTAAGTCGAAATTATTTTTTATGTGATGATATGTTTATGCACATACAAATGGATGAACTACATGATATGCACTAAAGTCTTGCAATCTTTCCTAACAATTAAAAGAATGTTCCATGATAAGACCAATGTAAAGAAAATGTTATGCAATGCAGAATCAAATGTAAAGATGCATGGCTCAATGATATAAACAAACTCCTTTTTTTTTTGAAAACTGGAAAGGAAAATAAAAAAACTATATTTTTTTGAATTCTTTTAAAAAAAAAACAATGTATAAAAGAAGAAGTAAAATTTCTTTCTTCATGTGTCCTATCTTGGGTTTGAGTCTACATTTCAATCTAGTATGGTTCCACCCTAAGGCTAAGTCTTATGTTCTATTACATGCTAGGCTTGGTAGTTCAAAATTCTAAAGGTCCCCAAATGGCTCCTCACTGTCGTCCACACAAGACTAGTAAGGCACCCAATCCTCACCCATGACAGGCTACAAATGGAAAGGTTCAATTTGAGCGAGAGTATTTCATAGCCATTGCGGAGCTATTTACCTCACGAAGGCGTAGGTACTTTACTCTCTCCTAAGAAGGATGAAGCTCGGGTCGGGGGCTTATACATGTAATGCAAGTGATGTGTGTGTTGAAGGAACAATGTTTTATTAAAATTTTCCAAATTATGATTTCCCAAGCAAATTCCAAGATAACCTAAAACCAAGTATTGGCCTGACTCTCTAGAGTCCCCAATGGAGTCGTCAAACTGTCATAACGTGTCAAGTCCTAGAACCTAACCCGCTAGACTTAAATTCTTAGAGTCGCCACCAACCATTCAAACCTAAGGTGTGATTGGTTGCCTATTCTTGTCTAAAGATAAGGCTTGGTCTACATTCAAAGATTCTTAGACTCGGGAGTACGGTTACGTGTGGGGAAGGATTAGCACCCCCACGACGCCCATTCTAGAATGGTACCACTTAGTCTTAGGTTATCTTCTAAATTTGCTTAGGTTAATCTTTAATTTCGATATACTTAATATTGAAAGTTATTTCTAAGTATCCTCCATTAAGCTGGTGGGATAACCTAAAAATCCTTCTCACCTCAAGAGTATTCAAGTAGTACTATGCGACTTGCTTGAAGAGACTCAGTCGTTGGATGAATTTTAGTATTTTATGGAAATTTCCTAACTTCGACTCCTCTACCCAAATTATCTTATTTTATTTTTATCATTTATTATTTTCTATTATTTTCTTGACTAATAACTTTATCTATTATTTATTGTTATATTTATCTTATGAATATAAATTATCTTTATTTTTTAGAAAATGAATATAAATTATTTTATCAAAAATTCCTTTAAAATCCTTCATTAAGCTGGTAGAATTTAAAAGAAATTCTCTTACCTAAAGATTTCCAAAGTATTATTTAAGCGTAACACTCTTTGGAATCTTATCATCGGAATGATCGATACTCACTTTCATGAATTATTATTATCTGACTCTTATTATTATTATTATATTTTTATTTATCATATTCTTTTATTATTATTTATTATATTTTTAAAAAATATACATGAATTATTTTTTTATTGAAAATTCCCTTTAGCTCCTTCCATTAAGCTGGTCAGACTATGAAGGAAATCCTCTTACCTAGAGATTTCAAAGTATTACTTAAGCGTAACCCTCTTTAGAATCTCATCATCGGAATAAATCATGTTCACCTTTAATATTTTTTTATTTACTGAATCTTATCATTATTTTATTATTTTAACTTTGTGTTTTGTATTTATATTTATATATTTTTAATTACAATTTCTTGAGACCTTACCCAATAAATCAAGCATACAACATTAATTACATCCTAATTACTCATGCAAATCGTACAAGTTAATTATATCAGTCATTAACATGCAAAATTAGTATTTTTTAAATAATTTATTTAATCAAGTTACCATACAAAGTCATATTAATTAAATTTTATTATTAAATCAAGTTATTAAATTATACAAATTAAACAATTAAGTCAAATTTATTATCAAATCATTAACCTATTATTAAACAATAAAATTAATTAAATAGGAAAAGAAATGATTAACATACCTTGTTCCACGTGCCTTTCTTTTTTTTCAATCTTTCTCTCTTTTCTTTCCGATGTTATGCTTGCAACAACTCTTTCTTTCTTTGTTTTCCTTTTTGTAGTTGGCAACAGCAAAGTTAATGATGATGATGATCAATGAGAGAGGTAGGGGTGTTTTGTAAGTTGGGTTAATGATGATGATGATGATCAACGATTGCTGCAGGAGCAGGAGCTATAATTGCATAACAAGAGTCAGGCAATGAAACAGGGCAAGGAGAGTACTGAGGTAGGGGCGGTAGAGGTAGTGAAGTGCAGTGCTACACAGGTAGGGATGTAAACGAGTCGAGTCCCCGTTAGATTTGGGATACTCGAACTCAAATCCGATTAACTTTAATAATACCCTAACCCGATCAACTACCCGATTATTTTTATTTATGCTACCCGAATCCTAACCCTATAAAATATAAATATCCGTTTAACTACCCGAACCCGTTTAACTACCCCTTTATTAAGTCAAAGTTTGATTTTTAAATTTAAAATTAAAATTATTTTTAGAATAACTTAATTAAAACATTATATTAATAAATTTAATTTAACTCATAAAAATAAATTAAAGTTAAAAATCATAATTATAATATATAATGATTTAATTTCATTAAATAAAACATTAATAATAAATAATTGATATATAAAAAATATAAGTATTGTATTAATTAATTATTATTTATAATCGGGTTCGGGTAGTGGGTACCCTAAGGTAACTACCCGAACCCTACCCTAACCCGTGACGGGTAGTAATTTCACTACCCGAACCCTACCCGAACTCGATTATACACTACCCTAATCCTACTTAAAAGGGTCGGGTAGCACCGAGTACCCGTTTATAGGGTACCCATTGCCATCCCTAACACAGGGCAGTAGCGGTGTGAAGCAGGCCAAAGGGATTCAAGGCAATTCGGTTTGGTGTTTTATGAATATGGGTGGTGCGATGTAAAATTTTTTTGATTGATGCCAAGGTGACAAGTGACTAGGGTTTCTGATCCTCCTCTCAACAGTCAAGAGTGCTCCCCTTTTTTTAATAAAAAATTTATTTGAGTCCTAAAACAACTCTACCTATTTTATTAATTATCTCTTATTTTTAACATTTTATCTATTTCTTATATTAATCCTAATCTAACTCTATCAAATTTAATATTAATCCAAATAATTATCATAAAAATCTAATTATCCTATCCTAAAATTAATTTTATTATTTTTTCTTTGTCTTTTTTTTATTTTTATTTTTCCTAAATACTATTTTAATTTTAATTTTCTAATTAATGTTAATTCTAAATCTAAAAATCCTGATTTAAATTACTAAATTATTTAAAATACAATGTCACTTAACTCTACTAATTATTTTTCTACAAGTTAAGACCTCAGACAAAATACGATGTCTACAAATGGTATTGTAATTCATTAGACAGGCAATCAGTGAATCATGGTCCACAATTATAACATTTAAAGTCCGCTATGCAATCATCAGAAATAATATAGCCATATATGCACTTATAAATCGTATAAATCATAAATTTCAAAAGCATACTAAAATATCGTTTCAGGAAATAAGTTAGGCATAGATGTAAAAGTGTGAGGTTGCATTAGAGCTGTTAGTGGGCCGGACCGATTTTTACCGGTTTCGACCCACTACGTATATAAATCGGTCTGAACCAGCTCGGTTTACAGGACCGGTTCGCTTCAAAACTGAACTGAACCAAGTTAAATTGGTTCGGTCCAGTTTTTTTAAATTTAATTTTTTTTGATTGGATAAATTTAAAATTTTTATTTTTTAAAATTTATATTAATTTATTTTAACAAAAATAAATATATATTAATATATTTTTATAATTTAATCTAATAAATTTATTTTTATAATAAATAATGTTAATAGTTTAATTTAACAATAATTTATTATAAAGTTATTATAATTTATTTAATTAATGTAACAATAATGTAAAAATAAATTGCTATAAAATTATCTAATAAAATTATTGTTATAATAAAATAAAGTTATATTATGAATATAATATTATAATAAAGTTATTATGATAAAGTGATATTTGATTCAAAATATAAATAATGATATTATGAATATTATTATTATATTGATTTTGCAATATCATTTTGCATATTATTATTTATGTTCATTTATTATATTCATTTTGCATTTAAAATGATAAATAAGCGTATCAATATCATTTTGCATTTAAAATAATTTATTATATTTGAAATATCATTTATTTAATATGTTTTTAAAATATTCATTCATTTTGTATTTTAAATATTTATTTATTTTAAATATAGATAAGTATAACATTAATTAATTTGGTATGTAATAATAATAATAATAATAATAATAATAATAACAAAGGAGAAAAAGGAGAGAGTAGGATACCAAAGATTTTTTACGTGAAAAACCCCTTTAAAAGTTAGAAGGGTAAAAACCACGGGACCGTAGTCCATAAAAATATTTACTATGACTAAACTTATTTACATTTTACATACAATTTACAAAAGCCTCTCAATGTACTTAATCATATTAAGTACATTAAGTACATGAGTGTACACTAGAGCTTCCTTAGCCATCTTACTTTAGAAGAGTGCCTTAAACACCTCATAACACTTGTGTCGTGCTTGCTATTGGAACATTTCCTTGAGATGTTTTATCATATCAAACTGTTTTATATTCTCATGTTGCTTCTGGAATTCAGAACTCATGAAGGCTAACATTAGGCACTGTACATCAATGACACCATCCAAATGCTTCTAATAAGCTTCCTTATCAGTAGTAGAAGCATTTTGTCAAGGTTGAGTGGTGACGATGAGCAGTACAGGACAAGGCAAGAGTGGTGCGCGATGAAGATGGTGAATAAGTGAGGTAAATTGAGTGGGTGGAGCTAGGTGAAGATGACGATGGTGTTGGTGTAAGCGGACAGAGTTAGACTAAGGTATTTTGCAACGAGAATGATAATCTGGCTTAAAGAAGCTTGATTGTTAGTTCCAAATTATGGGTTCAACCCCTTTTTATAATCACAAACTTGTTAGAGTCCTAATACAATTATACTTATTTTATTAATTATCTCTTGTTTTCGTATTTTATCTATTTAATTCCTGTCTAACTCTATCAAATTTAATATTAGTCTAATAATAACTCTCAATTAATAAATTCTAATAATTATCCTAAAAGAAATCTAATAATCTAATTATCTAATCCTATAATCAATTTTCTTTTCTTTTCTTATTTCTCCTTTTTTTTATTATTCCTAAATCCTATTTTAATTCTAATTTCCTAATTAATGTTAATTCTACATCTAAAAATTCTAATTTAATTCTAGCCTAATTCTAATAAACCTAATATTAAATAATTGTCTTAATCTAACATGTTAAATTAAATTCAATGTCACATAACTCCACCAATTATTTTTACAAATTAAGACCCCGGACAAAATAGGGTGTCAATAGCTACCACTCTTTGTGCATTTGTTGTGAAACAATAAATGCACAAAGACATGGACACCTATTTTGCCTGACCTTTTTTTTTTTCAAAAAGCTCTCTTTAAACAGAAAAGCAGTCAAACTTTAAAATCTTGTCTTAAAAAAACTCTGATTTTTTTTGTTTTTCTTTTGAAAATTTTAGGAAACCCCTCTAAAATTTTCTATTTAGAATTTGAAATCATAGGAAACCCCTCTAAAATTTTTTTGTTTAGAATTTGAAATCTTAGGAAACCCCTTCAAAATTCGTTTTCTTATCCACTTTTGAAATCTTGGGAAACCCCTCCAAAACTTCTTTTTATTTTTGTCAAATTTTGAATTTTAGGAACCCTTCTAAATTCTTTTTTTTTTGTCAAATTTTGAAATCTTAGTAAACCGCTCCAAGACTTCTTTTCTTGTCTAATTTTGAAATTTTAGGAAACCCTTCTAAAATTTCTTATTTTATCAGAATTTGAAATTTTAAGAGCTCTCTAAAACTCTTATTCTTGTCAAATTTTTGAAAATTTGGGAAACCCTTCCAAAACTTCTTTTTTTATTCTAATTTTGAAATTTTAGGAAGCCCCTCTAAAATTTCTTTTCTTCTCTAAAATTTCTTTTCTTGTCAAAATTTGAAATTTTAGGAAACCCCTTTAAAATTCTTTTTCTTGTCAAATTTTGAAATTTTAGGAAACCCTTCAAAACTTCTATCAAAATTTGAAATCTTGGGAAACTCCTCCAAAACTTCTTTTTTTTTCTAATTTTGAAATTTTAGGAAACTCCTATAAAATTTCTTTTCTTATCAAAATTTGGAATTTTAGGAAATCCTTCTAAAATTCATTTTCTTGTCAAATTTTGAAATTTTCGGAAACCCCTCCAAATTTTTTTTTCTTGTCAAAATTTTGAAATCTTGGGAAATCCCTCCAAAACTTCTATTTTTTTTTCTTATTTTGAAATTTTAGGCAATTTATCCTATCCGTGTGTTGTCATTCATGTAATTTATTCTATCCATGCAATTTATTCTATTTTGTTCATGCAATATCATTATTCTATCTATTCTATCAATGCAATATTATTAATGCAATTTGTTCCACCCATACAATGCAATCTATTCTATCCATACAATGTTTTCATTGAAAAACATTTCAACCTTAATTGTGGCAATAACAAGGTTTCAATCTATCTTATATGTTCTTCTTCCTTCATTTGTCATTTTGTCCTCATATTTCTTATTTCTGTTTTCAATTTCCTTCTTTCATTTTTCTTTCAATGAAATCCTTGTCTTCGTACCCTCTTATCCCTTGTTTCTTCTTTCACTTTCCTTTTTTATCTTATCGCTCATTTTCTCATTGAAGCATCATCATTCACTCTTCCTTATTCATTGGTTTTTCTTGATTTCCAATTTCTATTCATTCATAAGTTTCCTTTTCTTTTATTTTTCAAAATAATATAGGTGTCTTCCACATACTTTGCCAAGCAAACATTCATTATCATTCCAATATCAAGATCAATATAAAACAATTTTTCAACCCCTCAAGGTAAGGATATAGTAAAGGAATGATAGGTGAAAAGAATAGTAGTATTCAATATCTGAAAGTGTCACAAGAGGTAACCAAGCTTGAAGGAAAAAAGGGCTAGAAAGGAAAAGTTAGAATTATCAGGATTAAGTTTTAGGTAACAGTATCAAAATAACAAAAATTCAAATGATTTTGGTCAACAAATACAAAATTCTCTTTCAAATGTCTATTGTATCTGATCATGTTTGAGTTTATCAAAACATCTTCGCGCCCTAATATCGTTGATATCCAGTTTTTCTGGTATTTAAGCTACTTTTTTAGGTTTTCGACGTAGATGCACTCCATTGATCCAAACCGCTCTTTTTGGGTTTTCGATTTGAATCATTCTTTCATTTTTTTCCTTTTCTTCTTCTTTTTTTTCTTTCTTTTTTATTTTTATTCATTTTTCTTCATTTTCAACTTCATGTTCTTAATGAAATTTCTTCTATCTGTTCTCCATTCCGATTCATGCCCCAACAATAGATATTTCTTCACCCAATTTAATGCTCACATGGATCCGAGAGAATCTTTGGAATCCCATTACTTCCATCTAGGCTAAACATTTTTGCTTATCTTGATCTGCTTCTTCTAATTCCATCCAAAGGATCATCATCTCATTGTGTAAGTATGCCTTTATTCAACACATGATTCTTCAATGTGAGTACTCATATTTGATCAAAATGGACTTTTAAGGGATGTAACGTAGGCTCGGGTAAGGGTTTATGAAAGAAAGGATAAAATAGGCCCACAATGTGTTTTAAGGTTTATCAAACCAAGAATCATTTTTCATGAATTATTTAGGCATTTTGCCTTTTGCCCCATTATAATTTACTTTTTCTCTTCTTTTTTATTCAAATGTGACTAGGGTTTTCACTTTCTTGATTCAAACCTTCTTTCCTTCTTTATTCTCTTTTTCTTTTTCGTTCTTTTTTTCCACAAAAGGGTTTTTTCTTTTTTTTCCTTTGCCCCTTTTATATTTTTATTTTGCCCCACTGATCTTTCATCTCCTATTCTCTTTGCCCCCCAATGTGGAGGGTGATTCTTGGTGGGTTATATTAAAAAGAATATAATAGGCTTAAAAGGGGTAATCAATGGATAATTTTACTCACGCTTGAAAGGTAGTGAAAGAAAGTCATTTCTCATCTCAAAACAATTACTCTCATTAAATGTCATCTATTGAACAGAGGCAAACTCATTAGAATTTCATGTAGAGATTCACCTTTACTCGTAACATTCTATAGTTGAAGATTTTAGACAAATATCTTCTGTTCTCTTCTTGCTTGAAATTCATTCAACCAACCAAAGCAGCTCTTTCAAAATTGAATTTTATACTCATTGCCATCATCATTATCATGTTCATTATTTGAATACTTTTAAGCTTGGTAATAGTGTAAAGAATATGGGTATTGGTGTTTTACGTAAAAGAACAAGATTGGAATGAGGAATTGAGAAAAATGAATTGTACTAATCCTTTATTGAAATGAAAATAAATGAAAGCTGGCCTAATACATAAAAGAATTCTTAATGCCTTTTTTTTTAAGGCACTCTTATATTACCTAAGAAACTGAAATGTCCTACGATGAATGAAATTAGAAACAAAGAAACAACCATTATTTTCAAATTAAGTGAATCAATCAATATCATCCACTTTCTTCCATAGCATTAACCACTACCCTTTGTGTGATCTGGCAGAGGATTATCATTCACATTTGGGTCGTTCTTTGCCACAAAACTCAAAATTCCAGCGTTGACAAGTGCTTGGACTTTCCTCTTCAAGCCCATACAATTCTCAATAGAGTGTGATAACCGCAAATTTTCCATTTATTGGAAATTATTAATATTAGAAATTAATATTAAAGAAAACAGATAAGTGGAAATAAGTATAAGATGAGAAATCATGAAAAATAATGAAGAGAGGAAATTTAATTTGGATAATGGAAATCAAAATTAAATAGGAAATAAAAAGGAGAAATAAATGGATATTAAGAAAATCCAAATTAAATGAAATAAAATGCATATATTATATATTTATATGATTAGATTATATAAATATATTTTGATATGTTTTTATATAAATACATATGTATATATGAAATATAGTATATATTATAAAATGATATATATACTATTTTATGTTAAATAAATACATATGTATGTTATTATAATACATTTTTGTATATAAATATATAATATATAAATATATATAGTATTTGATTTTAAATGTATAGATATATATATATGGTATTATATGAAATATATATCATAAAATAATTATATATAATTATATAAATATAATTATATATATTATTTATAAAAAAAAAAGAAAAAGAGAAAAAGGGAATCGGGATATACCCGATTCCCATGTTATTTTCTCCTCTGTTGAAAACAGAGGAGAAAACGTAAACAAAACAGAGGAAGCCGGCCACCGTCGGTCGGCCGATCGAGGGAGAAAGGAGAGGAGCGCGACATCGCCGGCGAGAGGAGAAGCGAATGACGGTGACCCGAGGCGGAAGAAGAAAGAAAACAGAAACGGAAACGAAGGAAAAACCGGTGGAAAATCGGAAGAGAAAAGAAAATGGAAACCGGCGGTACCGGCGGAATTGGTTGCCGCCACTGCCACCGAAGCATCGCCGAGGAAAGAGGAAGAGGATGGAGGCCACGGTTTAGGCGGTGAACGGCGGAGGAACGCCGACGGAGGAGGAGAAGAGACCGAAGGTAAACCGAGTAGATCCGCCGCCGTACCGTCGATCCAGGCCGAACGGAGACCACCAGCGGACTCGCCGTGCCGTCGGCCAGCTAAAGGGCACCTGAACCGCCGGAGAACCGGTCGCCGGAGGAGAACCGGCGGTGAAGGGGGGTAACCGGTCTGACGGGAAGAGAAAGAAAAAGAAAAGAAAAAAAAAGAAAAAGAAAAAGAAAAAGAAAAGAAAGAGAAAGAAAAGAAAAGAGAAAAAGGAAGAAGGAAAAGAGGAAAAAGAAGAAAGAGGGAGAAAAAGGAGAATTTTGGAAATTACGAGAAATCTCGAGAATTCAGAAACCCGGGAATTACGGGAAACGGTAAGAAATCCCGGAAAGTGATAAATTATTTAAATAATTTATTTATTTAAATAATTATGAAAAAATTCTAAAATTTAGAATTTAAATTCCAGAAAATTCCCTCGATGACCGAGCCAATGGAATCGGGCGAGGTGAACACAGGCGCAACCTTCGAGAGGCAGTCGCCGACCCGAAACAGGTAAGGGAGACATGTGCCGCCTGTAAGGATATTCGGCCATGTTTTTAAATTGCATTTAATTTTATAAATGCTATTGATAACTATCGGTTTTATAGTGTGATGGTTTATCGGATGAAATTGTGATGAAACACCGGTTGAAAATATAAACTGTATTTTCGTGCAGGAGGCTAACCAAATCGGTAGCCGTTATAATGCCGAAAAATTATCGAAAAAATTACTGAAATTTACCGAAAATCATCGAAAACCAAAATAAAAGATTTGATTTCACGTGAAACGATTTCTAACATGAAAATCGAGAAATCGATTAGTTTTCATAAAACATGAATATATTGATAATTAGTTTTAAAATATTCATGTTTTGAAAATGGTGAAAAAGGAAATCACCTAAATTTACTCCGATAGGTGATAATTCACGTGAAACGAAATGAAAATGAAAAAGAGACTGAAGTGAATATTTTTACAAATATTCACTTGATTTTACAGAAAACCTTTGTGGTTTTAATTATGGAAATAATTAATTATGAATATTCCATAAAGGTTAAGAAATGATGAATAATTATGATTTCGAGACTAAAGGTCCCTACATTTGTTTTTAAAAGAAAACATGGTGATGAGAATTTAAATTTAGAAAATAAATATATTATTTTCATAAAGTATAAAAATAATTTATTTGAATTCCGATAATTATAAAATTATGTTTTCAATTAAACGCACAGAAAAACATGCATATATGTTTTATGGTGGAAAAAGGACAGTTTTACCTTTTTATATGTTCAGTGATGATTTTTCAAACTGTCTTCATCGCAATTTATAAAGAAATGTTTAAAGCATGAATTTCGTTCTGAAATTAAATTCCTTAGTCTTTTGATAATTAGCTAAACGAATTTATGATTTCTATGTATATTTTTCAATAATGCTATAAGTATGTTTTCCGAAAAAGGTATCGGAGTGGCACCCCCCAGGTTAACTTAGACTCTGGCACGCCCGATCCTTACTATTTTATATCAATTGTATGTAAGTAAGTTTTGAGACTAAGGCCTTCCTATAGTTTATGTTATTGCTTGTCATGTCTGCCACATTGTGGCATAAGTTTAATCACGTCGTGCATGTTCTCGCCCACATTGTGTATGATTACATCCTTTGTGGGTATGTTGGTCCTTCGTGGTGTATGTATATGTTTGCTGTACGACTCTGATCAGGTCTACAGCCCATACCATGGCCATAGGTATTATGTTCCCTCTTCGGAGGAAGAAGTAAGTGTCATGATCGCATACTGGCTATATGATTTTGCCTAGTCTCCATGAATTGTATAAAAAGTTTTATTAATTATGATGTTAAGTTTCTAAAGTATGATGCATGTTTGAAATAAGTATGAATTTTAGATATATGCATTAAAGAATTCATACAATGATTTAAAGTATGAAATGCATTATTATGGCATTTGTTTTCTGCATATATCGATACTATGACTATTTTAAATGCATTTCTTATGAGGCTTTAGTATGATACGGTTATTGATTTGAAAAGAGAAATAAATGTTTATTCTAAAAGAGTAACATAAGAATTATTTCTAAGATAAAGAAAATCGAAGAAGTAATTATCCAATGATTTGATATTTGCAAATCACTGTACTGTACTGTTTTTACTGTACTGAAGAGAAGAGAAGAGAAGAGAAGTAAACCACTGTTTTTATTACTGAACTGTCAAGTGTTTTAAGGTATACTGAAGTGGAAAGGAACAAGTGGTTTACTCTGTGGAAAAACGAAAATTATATCGTTTTGAAACAACAAAATTGATATTCTCTACAGTTGTTTCTAGGTTCCGGGACAAGTATGGTATTCTAAAATACCTACCTTATTCTATCTGGATCCCTAGCCGACTGTAGTATCCTTCCTACATGTGTGCCTAGAGCCAGCTAGGAAGATTTTAAAGAAAGTGAAGAAAAAAATATTTTCAGCATATAGATAGCTGAATATCAAGTGTGACATATAACTCTCTTACTGAGCCGTGGTTTGCTCACCCCTTAATTTTAAACATTTCAGGTTTTAATGATTGTGAGATCAACTGATTGTCGATCACGGCTGTACACAAAGGACAATGTGACAGACCGACTGATTTGTATGAGGTATGATCATTTATTTCTATATTTAGACATATCTACAGTACTACTTATCTGATTAATTAAGATAGGGGATGTGTATAATATAAACAATGTACTGTACATTTGCTTAACAGTTAGTAAAAGTGAAGTATCACAGACAGCCCAACCGAAGGAATCGTGTAAAATAAAGTGAAAAATACGGTAACGGGATGTGACAGGTTTAATGGTATCAGAGCATGGTTGGCCTGATGTCTGTGAATACTTTTGGAAGGAAAAGTGTTAAACATCCCCGGTAGTACTGTGTTGTCTGAATATATAGAGAAAATAAATGATTGTAAATAGAGTAAAATAATTTAAAGGGAGTGAGAAAGTATAAATTGAAAATGTTAAAGAAGAAAATAGGCTCAGAAATTACCAGAAAATTTGTGATCTTAAAATTTATTTGAAGGCCTGTTCGGTAAGGAATCGGAAGGACTCGGTGAGGGCCCCACCAGTACTTTACGGTCCGAACCGAACTGAGACCTGAAAGTGATGATATAAGGAGGGGAATGACATATCATCATTAAATAGACTTTAAGATCACCGATTGAGGGTAATTTGAAGAGAGAGAAAATTTTTGGCCAAAAATGACCAAAATACCCCTACCTCTGAAATTTTACAGGGAGTTAAAATAAACCAACAGAAGTTTGATTTGAATGATTTGACAGAGAAATTGATGATGTAAAGCTACATTACATACAAAATAATTCAATTATAGATTTTAGTGGAATTCTCTGTCGAAATCGAATAAGATCTCAAATTGCTGATATTAGTACGAGAAGAGGTACTATCAACATATAGATGATCAGATCATTGATCTAAATGTGTACTGAGGAGAAAGAAATAAATGTCGAAATGACAAAAATGCCCCTATGTTGGGCAAAGCTCTGAATAGTGAGGAAATCAAGTTAATCTTGAATTCATTGATAGTAATGGAATTATTAATGGCATGAGGATGAAATGTCTGAATTAATAAGAAAGGTGTGATTGAAGAAAGCATCGGATTTGAATTTCGATGGAACTTCTAGAATTATATAAATTGGAGGAATCGGGATAACTTTGACTCGATTTTGAATATGAAACCTGATTCTAAGCTTATATCGGAAAACTTAGGAGAATCCAAAAGCTTAAGAAATCCACTCTAGAAAATGAAAGAATAATGAAGTGCATGTGTATAAGGTGTGATTGATGGCAATACCGATAACATAAATTGTGGATAAGAAAGTATCTGTATAAGTGTAAGTGAGAGAAGCACAGATGATATTGAAAATTAGATGAATAAAAAGGATGTATTAAATTCCTATCATTAATAAAGTTCTTTTGAAGAACAAATATTCATCTACATTATGGAATAGATGTCTTATGGATCTGATTCGATATCCATGAGGAGTTTATAAGACCTGTCTTGGTATAAAGCGTCCTTAGATAAAAGATTGGAGATTGATGTCTATAAGATTATAATTAGAAACTCGGAGTGAATTTTACGAGTTCCTATTGAGGTTACAAGGTTAATGATTTACCTTGTGAGGTATATAAACCTAAAGAATGAGGCATCCATACATGAGTAAATTGATGAAATGCTAATAGAGCCTAAAGTACAAATGAAACATGAGCAGCATTGTGGTATAACTCTTAAACTCTTAAAGACTGTGAAATTGTGTTAAGATTGGCAAATAAGAGATGTGGCTAGATAGTATCTCCTCTTGAGATATATGATCTCGGGATGACCGGATGGCAGTGAATTTGTCTACAATATAGAGATAATGATTGAGATACGAGATTAATGAGTCTTGCTAGATATTACTGCCAATCTATAAAAGAGTAATGAGATTAGCTGCTCTACTAATGTGATGTAATTAAAGAAAGAAGTTAAAGTCGGTAAATGGATATGTGTAAAGAAAAGATGGTATGCAAAATTTTACGAGATCTTAGCAGTATAGTACCATACTAATCGAGAAAATCGACTAAAAGGATGAATATATATATATATATATGAAAAGATAAAAGTGGGAATATGAAAACCAAAAATGAAAGTGGAATAAGGAAATAAATTGCATGATGAGAAGGGAACATCAATATGAAATAGTTCTCGAAGGTAAGACTGAAAGTGATTTGTGTTGGTTATCACATAACTGTGTCGAGATGTAAAATTAAGTCAGATTTGATAAATGAAATTAATGATACTCCAAGGAGTAAGATAATTGATATGTTTACTGCCAATATGTAAATGAAAAATGATTATACATATAACCATCGTAACATGATAGAAACGGTAGAAGTATATAGATGATGTGGTGATTAAATGTATAAATTGAGGATTCAATTTTGGAATCTAGATTATGAAAAGAGATTTAAAGACTATACTACATGAAGAGAATATGATTGTCTCATGATTGGTAATTGTAAGAGATAATCCATAATAAAGTTTGCAAGTGAAATGTCGTTTTGATAAAAGTGAAAATGAATATTGTGAGCAATAAAGAGTCCAAAAGAGAGATGATGATATGGAAGTGATTAAAGACTGATGATCTAAATAAAATCACTTTCCATTATCAGACTCTTAGATTTTCTAGTGCTGTAGTCAAAGTATTAGTGTTGAACGGTGTGAATGTGTATGTACAGTTCCAGTGAGCCTTACATGTGATGGGAGTCTCTGAGTTGTCATATGCTTAATGAGAAATAGCAAAAGGCTTTGAGATCCCAAGTGTATTGATAGCACCGCTCCATACTGATATATACATATATGAGCGTGAGATGTAAACGCTCCATGATATTGGGAGAGCGCGTGCATGAGATGTATAAGCTGTTGGGACAATTACATACAACTGACTGACATATGTAATTGATAGTTTTAAACTATATCGACTTGGCACTAAGTGAGAAAAATGGATGATGAACAGCATAGAGCAGCTGTGACATGAAAAACATTGTGCATGGACTCTTATGTGAAAAGAGTAAAAGTGAATAACTCCCGATTTGAGAAATGAACTTACGGGAGTATAGACACATATATGATGAAAGACAGCATGTAGTGGTCTAAAGTATTCTTGATGTTGAAAGTGTACTGACAGTATGACTTGGAGGATGAACTAGAGATCAGAAGTCGTAAGTATACGGCATATACCACCTTTCGAATTAAGCCAAATTCGGAGGACCGAATTTCTTAAGGTGGGGAGAATGTGATAACCGCAAATTTTCCATTTATTGGAAATTATTAATATTAGAAATTAATATTAAAGAAAACAGATAAGTGGAAATAAGTATAAGATGAGAAATCATGAAAAATAATGAAGAGAGGAAATTTAATTTGGATAATGGAAATCCAAATTAAATAGGAAATAAAAAGGAGAAATAAATGGATATTAAGAAAATCCAAATTAAATGAAATAAAATGCATATATTATATATTTATATGATTAGATTATATAAATATATTTTGATATGTTTTTATATAAATACATATGTATATATGAAATATAGTATATATTATAAAATGATATATATACTATTTTATGTTAAATAAATACATATGTATGTTATTATAATACATTTTTGTATATAAATATATAATATATAAATATATATAGTATTTGATTTTAAATGTATAGATATAGATATATATATATATATATATGGTATTATATGAAATATATATCATAAAATAATTATATATAATTATATAAATATAATTATATATATTATTTATAAAAAAAAAAGAAAAAGAGAAAAAGGGAATCGGGATATACCCGATTCCCATGTTATTTTCTCCTCTGTTGAAAACAGAGGAGAAAACGTAAACAAAACAGAGGAAGCCGGCCACCGTCGGTCGGCCGATCGAGGGAGAAAGGAGAGGAGCGCGACGTCGCCGGCGAGAGGAGAAGCGAATGACGGTGACCCGAGGCGGAAGAAGAAAGAAAACAGAAACGGAAACGAAGGAAAAATCGGCGGAAAATCGGAAGAGAAAAGAAAATGGAAACCGGCTGTACCGGCGGAATTGGTTGCCGCCACTGCCACCGAAGCATCGCCGGGGAAAGAGGAAGAGGATGGAGGCCACGGTTTAGGTGGTGAACGGCGGAGGAACGCCGACGGAGGAGGAGAAGAGACCGAAGGTAAACCGAGTAGATCCGCCGCCGTACCGTCGATCCAGGCCGAACGGAGACCACCAGCGGACTCGCCGTGCCGTCGGCCAGCTAAAGGGCACCTGAACCGCCGGAGAACCGGTCGCCGGAGGAGAACCGGCGGTGAAGGGGGGTAACCGGTCTGACGGGAAGAGAAAGAAAAAGAAAAGAAAAAAAAAAGAAAAAGAAAAAGAAAAAGAAAAGAAAGAGAAAGAAAAGAAAAGAGAAAAAGGAAGAAGGAAAAGAGGAAAAAGAAGAAAGAGGGAGAAAAAGGAGAATTTTGGAAATTACGAGAAATCTCGAGAATTCAGAAACCCGGGAATTACGGGAAACGGTAAGAAATCCCGGAAAGTGATAAATTATTTAAATAATTTATTTATTTAAATAATTATGAAAAAATTCTAAAATTTAGAATTTAAATTCCAGAAAATTCCCTCGATGACCGAGCCAATGGAATCGGGCGAGGTGAACACAGACGCGACCTTCGAGAGGCAGTCGCCGACCCGAAACAGGTAAGGGAGACATGTGCCGCCTGTAAGGATATTCGGCCATGTTTTTAAATTGCATTTAATTTTATAAATGCTATTGATAACTATCGGTTTTATAGTGTGATGGTTTATCGGATGAAATTGTGATGAAACACCGGTTGAAAATATAAACTGTATTTTCGTGCAGGAGGCTAACCAAATCGGTAGCCGTTATAATGCCGAAAAATTATCGAAAAAATTACTGAAATTTACCGAAAATCATCGAAAACCAAAATAAAAGATTTGATTTCACGTGAAACGATTTCTAACATGAAAATCGAGAAATCGATTAGTTTTCATAAAACATGAATATATTGATAATTAGTTTTAAAATATTCATGTTTTGAAAATGGTGAAAAAGGAAATCACCTAAATTTACTCCGATAGGTGATAATTCACGTGAAACGAAATGAAAATGAAAAAGAGACTGAAGTGAATATTTTTACAAATATTCACTTGATTTTACAGAAAACCTTTGTGGTTTTAATTATGGAAATAATTAATTATGAATATTCCATAAAGGTTAAGAAATGATGAATAATTATGATTTCGAGACTAAAGGTCCCTACATTTGTTTTTAAAAGAAAACATGGTGATGAGAATTTAAATTTAGAAAATAAATATATTATTTTCATAAAGTATAAAAATAATTTATTTGAATTCCGATAATTATAAAATTATGTTTTCAATTAAACGCACAGAAAAACATGCATATATGTTTTATGGTGGAAAAAGGACAGTTTTACCTTTTTATATGTTCAGTGATGATTTTTCAAACTGTCTTCATCGCAATTTATAAAGAAATGTTTAAAGCATGAATTTCGTTCTGAAATTAAATTCCTTAGTCTTTTGATAATTAGCTAAACGAATTTATGATTTCTATGTATATTTTTCAATAATGCTATAAGTATGTTTTCCGAAAAAGGTATCGGAGTGGCACCCCCCAGGTTAACTTAGACTCTGGCACGCCCGATCCTTACTATTTTATATCAATTGTATGTAAGTAAGTTTTGAGACTAAGGCCTTCCTATAGTTTATGTTATTGCTTGTCATGTCTGCCACATTGTGGCATAAGTTTAACCACGTCGTGCATGTTCTCGCCCACATTGTGTATGATTACATCCTTTGTGGGTATGTTGGTCCTTCGTGGTGTATGTATATGTTTGCTGTACGACTCTGATCAGGTCTACAGCCCATACCATGGCCATAGGTATTATGTTCCCTCTTCGGAGGAAGAAGTAAGTGTCATGATCGCATACTGGCTATATGATTTTGCCTAGTCTCCATGAATTGTATAAAAAGTTTTATTAATTATGATGTTAAGTTTCTAAAGTATGATGCATGTTTGAAATAAGTATGAATTTTAGATATATGCATTAAAGAATTCATACAATGATTTAAAGTATGAAATGCATTATTATGGCATTTGTTTTCTGCATATATCGATACTATGACTATTTTAAATGCATTTCTTATGAGGCTTTAGTATGATACGGTTTTTGATTTGAAAAGAGAAATAAATGTTTATTCTAAAAGAGTAACATAAGAATTATTTCTAAGATAAAGAAAATCGAAGAAGTAATTATCCAATGATTTGATATTTGCAAATCACTGTACTGTACTGTTTTTACTGTACTGAAGAGAAGAGAAGAGAAGAGAAGTAAACCACTGTTTTTATTACTGAACTGTCAAGTGTTTTAAAGTATACTGAAGTGGAAAGGAACAAGTGGTTTACTCTGTGGAAAAACGAAAATTATATCGTTTTGAAACAACAAAATTGATATTCTCTACAGTTGCTTCTAGGTTCCGGGACAAGTATGGTATTCTAAAATACCTACCTTATTCTATCTGGATCCCTAGCCGACTGTAGTATCCTTCCTACATGTGTGCCTAGAGCCAGCTAGGAAGATTTTAAAGAAAGTGAAGAAAAAAATTATTTTCAGCATATAGATAGCTGAATATCAAGTGTGACATATAACTCTCTTACTGAGCCGTGGTTTGCTCACCCCTTAATTTTAAACATTTTAGGTTTTAATGATTGTGAGATCAACTGATTGTCGATCACGGCTGTACACAAAGGACAATGTGACAGACCGACTGATTTGTATGAGGTATGATCATTTATTTCTATATTTAGACATATCTACAGTACTACTTATCTGATTAATTAAGATAGGGGATGTGTATAATATAAACAATGTACTGTACATTTGCTTAACAGTTAGTAAAAGTGAAGTATCACAGACAGCCCAACCGAAGGAATCGTGTAAAATAAAGTGAAAAATACGGTAACGGGATGTGACATAGAGTGACCAACATTGTCATTATGATAAGAACACTTTGAATTAGGATCATACCACTTTGGGTAGAGAGGCTTTAAGGGCTCCATATAAACGGGGCAATAATGTGACCCCTACCAACTATGGGAAGAACTTTGCGTATGTCATCGGTATAGGGTCATGGTGACATTTCGGCCAGCTCAAGTATTCTTTTGGTCATTAGGTGAAAAGGTGGGGGCTTGTGAATGGGAAATGGGTTGGTAAGCATTTTGATGATGAGTTTGTGGGTGGGTTGAGAATAAGCGTAATTCGCTGAAGGTGAATAAGAGGTATAGAAGTGACGTGAGTTATTAGAGACAGCTTATGCATCTTCTTCCTTTTTCTTTGAAAACCCATTCCTCTTGCTATCATTCATAGATGTTTCAATCTTACCACTCTTGAGAGCATTTTCAATAGCTTTGCCTGTTAACACCATGTTTGTAAAATTCTTGGTCACACTACTAAGCATACACTCATAGTAGGGAGCCTTGAAAGTATTTAAAAAGAACATGGTGATTTCCTTCTCAGTCAAGGGAGGTTGAACTTGTGATGCCACATCTCTCCATCGTTGGGCATATTGTTTGAAGCTCTCATCTTTCTTTGTTTTCATACATAGAAGAGATAAGCGATCAGGAGCTACATTGGAGACATGTCTATATTTAGCTATGAAAGCTTTGGCTAACTTAGACCAAGAGGTAACTCAGCTTCTTTCCAGTTGGTTATACCATTTAGCGGCTGACCCAGTCAAGCTATCTTGAAAAACATGAATTTGTAGCTTGTCATTTGACGCATATGTTGCCATCTTTCTACAGTACATGGTAATATGGTCTTTTGGGCACAAAGTTCCATTAAACTTTTCAAATTCAGGCGCCTTGAATTTTGGTGGAAGTATGACGTCAGGTACCAAACACAACCTTTTAGCATCAACCAGTCCAAAATAGTCAACTCCTTTTACGGCACTTAGTCTTTCCTCTATTAAGCTCAACTGAGCTTTAGTACCACTATATTCTTCTTTATGCCTCGACTTTCTTAACTCTTTGGGATCATCTAAAATTGGCACTTCCATTGGGTTTTGAACCTGTATCTGTAGAGGTTTTGGTGCTTTAATAGTACTTCCTTTAGGGACAAAAATGGGGTTGTCTTGCATGCTTTGTTGAATCTCAGACTCATCTTGATTACCCATCTTCTCCTTTCCTTTAATCATGGCTTTTAACAACTGAGTAACTTCGCTCAATTACCCACTTATCTCTGCATTTTCCCTTTCCAACTTCTCTATTCTATTATTTTGATCTTCTTCCATTATGCGTGCTTGATACCTTGTATGATATCTTGGAGGGTGGACCGTCTAGTAGATGCAATTTTGATACCTTGAGTGCCACAATTAAGTTGAAATTATATTTCATATGGTGATATGTTTATGCACAAAAATGAATGCACATGGAACACACTTAGGTCTGATAATCTCTCTTAACAATCAAAAGTGTGTTCATTCTCATGATAAGACAGGTGCAAACTTATGTGAATGATATGTTATGCGATGCAAAATTAAACACAACTATGCATGACTTAATGATATAAACAAACTCTTTTTTTTGTTTTTTCTTTTTCATTTTGAAAAATGGAAGAAATAAAAAAAACTATATTTTTTTATTTTTTTGTAAAAACAATGTAAAAAGAGGAAGTAAAACTTATTCCTTCATATGTCCTATCTTGGGTTTGAGTCTACACTTCAATCTAGTATGGTTTCACCCTAAGGTTAAGCCTTATGTTTCATTAAATGCTGGGTTTGGATAATTCAAGGTCTAAAGGTTCCCAAATTGTTCCTTACTGTCATCCACATAGGACTAGTAAGGCACCCAATCCTCACCCATCACAAGCTACAAACGAAAAGGTTCAATTTGAGTGGAAGTATTTCACTAGCCATTGTGGAGGTTATCACCTCACGAGAGTGTAGTTACTATACTTCATCCTAAAAAGGACAGAGCCCGGGTAGAAGGCTCATGCATGTTCATGCAAATGATGTGTGTGTGTGAAGGAAGAAAACTCTATTTTAAATGCCCCTCCTAATAAAGATAGCATAACAAGCAATATATACAACATAGCAAGATAAAAAAAACCATATAATAAAAAATTCAAGATAATCACAAAATTTTCTATTGGCTTAACTCTCTAAAAGTCCCCAGTGGAGTCGCCAACCTGTCGTAATGTGTCAAGTCCTAGAACCTAACTCGCTAGACTTAATTCCAAGAGTCGCCACCAACCATTCTAATCTAAGGTATGATTGGTCACCTATTCTTGTTTAAAGATAAGGCATGGTCTACGTTCAAAGAATCTTAAATTCAGGAGTACGGTTACGTGTGGGGAAGGATTAGCACCCCCACAACGCCTATCTTAAAATGGTACTAACTAATTTTGTGATATCTTAAAAAAATTCTTAACTAAATGGTCTTTGTTTTTATTAAAGTCAAATATTTAAATATTAGATATCTCTAAGAAACTCTCCATCATGCTGGCAGAATTTTTTAAATTTCATCCTTACTTCAAGAGTATCCAAGAAATCTCATTTGTCTTTCTCGAAGAGGCTCTGTCGTCGAATTCATTAAATTTCGTATGAAATATCTTATTTTATTTTTCATCTTTTATCCTTATTTTATCTTCTTTTTATATTCTATTTAATTTACATTTATTTATTTTTTAAGTTTTATTTTTATCTTTATTTTAATATTATTTATCTTTTGAAAATAAATGTCGATTATTCTTATTAATTTTTTTTTTAAAATCTTCCATCATGCTGCCAAAATTTAAAGAAAACATCTCACCTAAGAATTTTAAAATGTCAACCATTCGTGACACCTTATAATTCCATCATCAGAATAATCTCCACTTATTCTCAACTTATTATTATTATTTATTATTTACTTTTAATTTTATTACAAATCATTATATCCTAATTTCTTATTATTAATATTTATTTTATATTTTATTTTGTTATTTTTAAATAGATTGATTATTTATATATTTATATGTTTAGAAATAACTATTGATTATTAATATTGAACACTTGCTTAAATCTTCCCTCATGCTGGCAAAATTAAGGCAAATATTCTCACCTATGAATTTCCAAAATGGCAGTCATTCGTGACACTTGGAATTCTATCCTCAGAATAATCTCAACTTATTTCTATATTTTATGATTTATTTATTTCTTTATATTTTCTATTCTTAAATTATCTATTTTTTTATATAAACTCCAACATGGAATTAAGAAGATCACATCAAATAATTTAATTACCACGTTGTTAAATCATGTTATTAAACTAAAAGCTAGCCAATTATGCAAACCAAGGGTTACGTACATACGTCCAAAACATTAATTAATGTTAAATTATTAATCCTAAATACTAAGTCATTTACTAATAATATTGTTAATGCATTAATTAATATGAATGTTAATAAAACAAACCTGGTGAGTGGTGAAATTCCTTGGCTTTCTTTCGTTTTTCCTTTATGCTTTTCACTCTTCTTTTCTTTTTGCAGCAAGCAGTGTACAGCAGCAAGCGGCGCCCGAAGATGTATGCTCAAAATAGGTTGGTTCACTCCTTAATGGCAGGCGATGGTAGTCAACGTCCAAGCGATAGCAGAACAGGGTGCGTGACAAGCGAACAAGCTGGTTTGGCATTGAGTAGTTCATGGTGGTTCAGTGGTTGACAGTCAAGTAATTGATACAGCCATGCAAGCTAAGTAGAATTGACTCCGTAGCGGATAGGTACACAATTAAGTAGTAAAGGCAAGATGACGTGAACAGTAGCGAAGCGAAACGGATGCGACAGTACAAGGGGCTGGTGACAATGAGCAATGTAGGACAAGCACGATGAAGATGGTGAATAAATGAGGTAAATTGAGTGGGTAGAGCTACATGAAGATGACGATGGTGTTGGTGTAAGCGGGCAAAGTTAGACTAAGGTATTTTACAACGAGAATGATAATATGGTTTAAAGAGTATTGATTGTTAGTTCCAAATTATGAGTTCAACCCCTTTTTATAATCACAAACTTGTCAGAGTCCTAATACAACTATACTTATTTTATTAATTATCTCTTATTTTCATATTTTATCTATTTAATTCCTATGTTAATCCCAATCTAACTTTATCAAATTTAATATTAGTCTAATAATAACTCTCCTATTAATAAATTCTAAAACTTATCCTAAAAAAATCTAATAATCTAATTATCTAATCCTAAAATTAATTTTATTTTCTTTTCTTATTTCTCCTTTTTTTTATTATTCCTAAATCCTATTTTAATTCTAATTTCCTAATTAATGTTAATTCTACATCTAAAAATTCTAATTTAATTCTAGCCTAATTCTAATAATCCTAATATTAAATAATTGTCCTAATCTAAAATGTTAAATTAAATTCAATGTCACCTAACTCCACTAATTATTTTTGCAAATTAAGACCTCGAGCAAAATAGGTTGTCTACATTGAGTAATGATCGCATTCTCTTGAACATATAATTTTTTTGAGTGAGGACTATCCTCAAATTTCTATACCAGTCCAAGAAGTTTGCCCCAACCAACTTGTTATCCTTCTCAAAGATAGAACATAAGGATAAATTATTGTTTGCCATGATAATTCTACAATCATAAAAAATAAATATGCAAGTAAGTAACATTGTGATTAAAATCATTTAAAAGAAACATTATGATTAAAATCATTTAATTATGGTCTTTTAATTAAATGAATTGCTCACACTATTTTTCTAAAGCTAATAGCCCTCACTATCAACTTAGGAAGCCTTTTCGCCTAGACTTCCTAGTGGGCCCAATTCCATATTTGGTCCCATTATGACTTTATCTGAGCTAATGCGTCCAATGAGATTATTTAGGTAAACAACCCTTATCAATTGCATCTCATGCAACTCTTGAATAGTTGGGTGAACAACTCTTGTTCTAACTCATCATGTGGGTTAAAGCCTAATCTATGCCTCTAAATCTTATTAGGTTTGACTGAGCCAATGCCTTAATTTGATTTAGTTAAGTCTGACCTAATACACTTGGAGATAACTTTTATCTCATGCAATGTGAATTCCTAAGGCAGGTATGTGTCACGATATGAATAACACACTTATCATATAATTTATACTTGGTTAGGTCGTCTGTCAAGTACCCACTCAGAATTTATTTACAATCAAAACCCCAGAGTCCAAAAATTAATCATATATACATATACGAAAATTTACAATTAGTTTACAAAATATGTTCTCATCCCTTGTACAATATTTACATATCATAGTACAGTAATTACAAAGTCTGAACATAGAAAAAGTAAAAAGTATACCTTTGCGATGATCAATAAACTGCATGAGGGATACGGCAAAAGTGACCTCCGTACATAGAAAATTCACTGCAAATAATCTAGAGAGAAAAAAGGGTAATCTTAGAGAAAGCCTAGTAAGAATATGTATATAAATACTGATACTATGCATGACTACATGCATAGTAAAAACATGTTTTAAAATAACATGTAGTGCTAAAGCCAGAGTTTGGGCATGATAAAAAGATTAATACTATAATCAGTTAGGTAACCAGGTTGAGTATGAGATAATGCTTTTGAGCACCTCACGTGTCCTGGTCCCTAAATCCTACTTAAGGAATAAATTTATTGCTAGTAAAATAAGTTGTTCAAAGGTACAGTTTCCGATCTAACATTTCATATCCCATTCAGAAAATATTATAATTTACTCAAAAAATTATACAGAATTTAAATTAGAAAATAATCAGATTTTAACAACCAAAATTATCGGTAAGTTAAACCAATCGATCAGATTCAGAAAAATTAATCATTCAGCAAATCAAATTCAATCAATCATTTTAGAAATCAAACACTTAGTAGATCAAAACACTCAATCAAATTTCATAAGTACGACCAAATTCAGTAAATCAATTTAAACAGTTTAGTAGCAGGATAGTGGAGACTAGGCTACACCTATGGCCATAGTCAGGGGGTCCACACTGTACACTTGCCAGGTGACAACTGCCGGAGCTGAAGACTTGGTAGGTCTAACAGCATACAATCACTCACTCAAAATGCATGATGGGGCCAATAGTGTCAAAATAATTCATAATTCAGAATAAACACATTTTCATATTTAAAGGAGTAAAACAGTGTTTTCAAATAGATCTTAAATTTATCAAAAATAGAAAAGTAGTAGTTCGAGAATAATTATGCATAAAATATTGTCAGTCCATAATTCAGAGTTCAAAATATTTTCTTTAAATATAATTTCAATGCAATCACTTGTATAAAACACAAAATCAAGAAAACTATCAAAATCTGGCTCGGAAACTAAGTTGTGAATTTAATGCTTCTAATTACTATATTAGATTTAAATCCATTTTCCCCCAAAAATCTACTCAAAATATTTCAATTTTCACTCTTATAAAATCTAGGAATTAAATTATGTTTAATGACATTTCGGCAACATAACAGCTAAGTTTTCCCTAACCTCCCTACACGAAAATACAGTTTATAACCGAATTGCAATTTCACAAATCCAATCCAAATCATTCCAAAATCATTCCATAATTTCATTTTCAAAGCCAATATGCAATCATAGTATCCTAACGTCTTCTACACACATTCCTTACCTCTCCGTTTCTACCGAAAGCTCAATAGCACTCGAATTGCATCACTCACTTCCAAGCTGCAAAATTCCATATAAATACAATCAAATCATCATACTTCCTTAAAAAGAATATTTATCAACCTAAAATCTATTACATTACCTACTATAGCAGCTAAATCGGTCTATTTCATACCGGTGCTAAGTTGCAACTAGCATCAAAACTACTCCGTTTTCGATTCCAATTTCACTGGTAGTCTTCCATTAATTTATACATTCTCCTAGTACCCAAAACATATTAAAATAAGAACAATTCATGGCTGTCCTTCACTTGGTCAAATGGTACCCATAAGCTTACACAATTTATTTCAACAATTTAAGCTTATATTCATGCTCTACACATGTTATTCATCAATTTTTCATCCATAATTCATCAAATAACTACATGGAAATGCATGGAATACATAGGGTGAAACCCTTAGGTATTGAATTTCATGGTTTTATTTGAAATTAAGCTTAAACACCTAGCTAAACATGAAGATCACATGGTATAAAGCCTTAAAACCATGAAAAACTAAGCTTTCTCTCTCCTACCAATGGTGACCAAATCTTGTAGCTAGCCTTACACCCTGATTTTGGCCTCTTTTGGATGAGAAATTGGTGCCAAATTGAAGAGCACTGAGTTCTGCACAGGTTTGGTGAAGGTGTTTTTCGGTTTCGATGTGTTTTGCTTAGGGTTTTAATGTGTTTTCTCTCGCTTCAAGCTTGGCTATGGTGGAAACATGGAGGAAGAAGATGGCCGGCTCTTATGAAGAATGAACCAGAAAATTCTTTAAAAATTCTTTAAAAATTCATATTTTAATGGGTAAATTACCAAAATGCCCTTATACTTAAAGATTTCGGACAATTTTGCCTTTAAACTTCCATAACGTTATTAACTAGTCCATTTAACTTCCAAATATTTCCTCTTATCATAAAATATGAATATTAAACATATTCTAATCATTGAACAAGGTTTCATTAAGGTTTGATTGATCGTAAGGGTGAAATTACTAAAACACCCCTATTGAGCCAATCGCGTATTTTACTCTTCACGTGTGATTTAGTCTATCTAATGACATGATATAGAACTCTATTACATGTAGATTATCATACTTCTATTGGTTGATCAAAAGTCCACTTGGTTTGACCGTTATTCACGATAATTCATTTGGCCTATGTCCTTAATTGTTATTTTTAAAGTTGTTGCACACTTTTCAAAAATGACCAAAACAGATAATTATGAGTTGCAGAAACTTACCATCATATTAATTTGCTCCAAATATCAACACTGTGGAGTTTCATGTCCATTCGGATTGTATAAGTCTAAGTGAGGCCCACAACCTGAATTCTCAGTTATACCTACAAAACCTAATGAATAGAAATGGTTATGAGACACCTTAATTCAGTGCCATATAGTACAGTATTAGGAAATGTGGACCTCACATCCTCCCCACCTTAGAAATTTGGTCTTCCAAATTTAAGTAGGCCTATCACTGAAAAAGCTCTAGATACTTATCTTTCATCATGTTCTCTAACTCCCATGTAGATTCTTCATTTGAATGGTATTGCTAGAGAACCTTGACTAAAGTAATAATCTTAGATTGTAGTACCTTATCCTTCGTACACAAGATCTGAATCGGTTTCTCAACATAACTCATATCTTCTTTGATTTCCAATAGTTCATACCAAATCACATGCGACGGATCAGGATAGTACTTCCATAGCATAGATACCTGGAAGACATTATGAACTCCAGATAGCTCCAGTGGTAGTGCTAACTGGTACGCTACATCTCTCACTTAGTTTAAGATCTCAAAAGGCCTAATATACTGAGGACTCAACTTTCCTTTCTTACTGAATCTCATAATCCCTTTGGGAGGTTAGACTTTCAAAAATACTGAATCCCCCATTGAGAACTTTAAGGGTCAGCGTCTGACATCTGCATAGCTTTTCTACCGATTCTGAGTAGCCTTCAGCCTTTCACAGATAAACCGAACATCTATTGAAGCTTACTCTACAAGATTGGGAGCTAAAATCTTTCTGTCACCCACTTCTTCTCAACCAATAGGGGACCATAAAGAGCCTCGTACGATGCCATGCCGATGTTAGGATGGTAGCTATTATTATAAGCAAATTCTGCCAGTGGAAGATGATCATCCCAAGAGCTCTTAAAATCTAATGCATACGCTCTCAACATAACCTTGAGCGTCAAAATGGTACGTTCAGACTGACCATCAGTCTGCGGATGGAAAGCTATGCTAAAATTCAATCGAGATCCCATGGTATCCTAAAAATATTCCTAGAAATGAGATGTGAACCTGGAATCTTTGTCAGAAGTGATATTTACCGGGACTTCATGCAACCTGATAATCTCTCTAACATATAGATCGGCTAAGGCATTTAGAGAATCAGTGGACTTCATGACAAGAAAGTGGGCTTACTTAATCTTCTGTCAATGATCATCTAGATAACATCATGGTTCCTCCTAGTTTTTGGCAATCCCATGATGAAATCCATGGTAATGTGCTTCCATTTCCATTGCGGTATTGGTAGAGGCTAAAAAGAAAAATAATAAAAGAAAAACACATGTAGTTAAATAAAATTGAATAAACTTAAGACAAATCCCTGGCAACGGTGCCAAAAACTTGATGAACAAAAAGTTATATTCTTGCAAGTGGAAGAATCAAGGTAGTATAGCGTGCAAATATAAGAGTCGATCCCACAAATATTTATTAAATTTATTCAATTAAAATTTAACTACTTATGCCCTAAAAATTATGAAAGTCAAATAAAAGAAATTACCTAAATATCTAATTAATTACTAAATTAACTAATTAAATTATTTAACCTAATAAAATCAAGAAATTAACTAATAAAGAAAAAGCCTAGGAATTTGATTTCACCAATACATTGCAATTTTATGTCTTCAATCTTGAAAATCTCAATTCAATTCTAGGGTTCATTCTTCCTAATATATGATTACTCTGTTTGATGGCAGCTATAATGAAGTATTTTTAATCATTAAATTATCTATGATGTGTAGCATAATCAATGACTAAAAACCCATTAAGAATAGAAGAACATCTAACAAGAACCAAATAAATATTCTAGCTTGATGTATGCATCAAATATTTATTCAATCATTCAAGAGAGCTATACATGGCTTAGTATATGATGTGTACCCTTACCATGTCTCAAACAAACAATTAATTTATATTAAAGGTGGCCAAACAATAACACAAATCAAAATATTGAATTAATCACAATGAATGAAACTAGAATTAAGAATTGATCACTTAATCATAAAGACATAAAATATGCAAGTAGGCTCAATCAAATTCCTAGTAAAAAAATTAGTTCATGTTTAATTTAGCAAAAATAATTATTAAGTTAATAAACGTCATGCTTTAATTAAACAATAACAAATTCAAAATAAAATATTGTATAAATCTAATAATGCAAATTAATTAAAAATAAAAGTACTCTAGCAGATATCCACTCATAGCTTGAATTCCATGTGCAAAGGAGAAGTTGATAGTGACAAACAAGAGGTGGTGACAACTCAAGCTTTGGTTTTATCCTCTTAAAACAGCAGCTCTCAATTTCTACTTAGCAACTTATGGTCTGCTTCAAAAATTTAGTCTAGTAGCTGCTTTCGGTTTTGCCTACCTCCTCAAGCAGCAAACGGTTTTGCTTCCTACTCTGTTTCAGCAAACAGAGCTCTCTTTTCATTCTTTTCACTAACAGTTTCTGCTATTGCTCTTCACGTTACTCTCACTACTCCTCGGTTCTGTAACAGCAACTCTCAAGCTCCCTCTCTGCTCTATTTCTTCCTTAAGTTGCTGTCGTCCTCTCTATCTCTCTACATTTGGTTCCTTTCTTTTTCTTTTGGTTTCAAGGAGTTGCTCTACAAAATAGAAAGAAACACATCATAAGAAAATATCCACTAAACAGCCCCGTACAGATCCTTCGTACTGCTGCCCCTTTACCTTTTATAATTTTTCCTTTAAGATTTCTAGGGTTTCTATTTAATCAAGAATAAATCTCAGCCCTCTATTCTAATTTAATCCTATGGTTCAAAAGTCTTTAAAACAAATCAGAATTTAATTACAACTTTAGAAAGTCAAACAATGAATATTTCAAAAATTTATTCCAATCAAATAATTTATTGTTTGATTTCATACCATAATTTCTAAAATTAATTCGATTTCATACCATAATTTCTAAAATTAATTCCAAAATCACTTTCTCTAAATTAATTCACAAGATACATTTAACAATTAATTTTGCACAAGAATATAGCAATAAATGTGGTAATAAATAACAAAATAATGTAACAAATATATTATTATCAAATACTCCCAAACTTATATTTTTGCTAGTCCTCGAGCAAAATTAAAAGAAAATGCACTTGTTTGTGACCTTTAAGAACAAAAGTGAAAACTCAAGGACACCCAAAATTTTCCACTCAAATTTATGTAAATTCAATTCCACTTGATTTTCACATATTGCCTCAAGTATACCTCACATCTATGATTAAAGTAATTGTTCAAAACAAAACTCAATAATCTCATAATTCAAATGTTAATTAACTCAAATCATGATATCAAATGTGTGTGTGTGATTAGCGAAACTCAAATTCATTGTCGGTACTCAATTGAAATTATGCAACTCATGAATAAATGATGCGATCTTAATTTTTTTTTATATTTTACTGACACTCCATAGGCTTGCTCTTCTTACATCTCTCCACTAAAGTAGACAATCAAATCAACTTAGATCAATAGGTCTTTATTAGCTTATAATGTCTGGCCAAGGTATTGGTTAACAAAGAAAAGGAAGGTAAAAATCAAAACAAGAGAGCTAACAATGCTTAGCACATACTAAATTTCTCTCTCCCTTTTTTGTCACTTCTTTTTTTTTTGAAACTCCACAACCCCCAAACCTAACTTTTTCATATATTTGTTTGTGGATGACAATGTCCATGCCACTCTTTAACTTTTGTTTTCTCATATATTTTTTTTACATCACAATGGAGTGAAGGCATGATCCACACAACTTTTTTTTTGAACCTCTTCCTTTATTTTTAGCTTGAAAATATTTCTTGAATCACATCCCCTCAATGATAAATATGTGCATTAAAACTCTCTTTAAGGGTACATTCATTGTTTTTCAGGCTAATCTGGGTAAAGTCAATAAGGTTACAAGAAAATTCGAATGGTGGTTATTCATATGCTTTTGCATATGGCATTCTTTCAATAAGGCTCAATGTGGTATACTAATGAATATTTTGTAACATGGTAGGCTTGAAGGCTCAAACGTTCCAAGGAATGCCTAAATCATCTCTAAGTCAATCAATTGCCTATGATTTCACCTCAAGTGTAATAAAACAAGTTCTAAAGTGTCATGCATGATCACTAATTTCACAAGTTCACATAATCATTCACTAAGTGTCAACAATTCATAAGAGTATAGCTCATGTGCTCAATTGTTCATCAATCATGAAGTGAATAAAATTAACACCAAATTATTTAATTACCTAAGTATGCATTTCTCACAATCACTTAATCATAGTAAAATTCTCTCATATTCATCATAGGCTAGTGAAAAAGAAAAACATAAATCCAAGTAAAAAAAATTTTCATTTTTTTTTAAATTTCTTTTTTTGTTGTTTTTTTTTTCAAAAATAATAAACTAAATATACACAACTAAACCACACCCCCAAACCTAAATCAAACTTTGTCCTTAAAGTTGAAAAAACAAGGATTAAAAAAAGAGTAAGAATGTACACACTAAAAAATAAAAAGAATGAAAAATAATACCTAGTTGGGTTGAAAAATCATACCTAGTTGGGTTGCCCCCCAACAAGTGCTTTATTTAATGTCTAGGCAAGATGGAATGCTAGGTCTAAGGCTTCTCCAAGTCAATGAAATCCACTATCTGGCCCTTTGGAGTGCCTTCAAGTATGGCTTCAATCTATGCCTATTCACCTTGAAACTTGCTCCTGTTCTCATGTTCTCAATCTCAACTGCACCATAAGGAAACACTCTCCGTACCAAAAATGGTCCACACCACCTTGACTGCAACTTTCCTAGAAAGAGACACAAACGTGAATCATAAAGTAAAACTTTCATACCTTGTTTGAACTCTTAGTAAAACTTTCATACCTTGTTTGAACTCTTTCCGAAAAATGGATTTGTCGTGGTACAACTTTGTTCTCTCTTTGTAAATCTTTGCATTCTCATAGGCTTCATTTCAAATCTCATCTAACTCATTCAATTGAAGCTTCCTAGCTTCACCAGCTTAGTCCATATCAAAATTCAACTGTTTGATCGCCTAATATGCCCGATGCTCTAATTCTACAGGTAAATGGCATGCTTTTCCAAAAACAAGCCGGTAAGGGCTCATTCCAATTGGAGTTTTGTAAGCTGTTCTGTAAGCCTATGGAGTATCATTTAACTTTACTCCCCAATCATTCCTTTTGGTGTTCACCATCCTTTCCAAGATTGACTTTATGTGCCTATTGCTCACTTCAACTTGTCCCGAAGTCTGCTAGTGATAAGACATAGCTATCCGATGGGTGATGTTGTACTTCTTCAATACTTTGCAAAAGTTTTATTACAAAAGTGAGTTCCCCTATCACTAATAATAGCTCTAGGAGTACCAAATCTTGTAAAAATCATGTCTTTCAAAAAACTATGTACAATCCTACCATCATTAGTCCTAGTAGCTATTGCCTAAATCCACTTTGAAACATATTCAACAGCAACAAGAATATAATTATATCCAAAAGATGTAATAAAAAGTCCCATGAAATCAATTCCTCACACATCAAAAAGTTCAATTACTAAGTTACCTGTAAGTGGCATCTCATTCCTCTTGCTTATATTACCTGTTCATTGACATCTATCACACTTAGCACAAAATGAATTTGCATCCTTGAACAAAGTTGGCCAAAAGAATTCAGATTGCAACACCTTAAGTTTTGTTTTCTTACCGCTATAATGTCCTCTACAATTCAATGTATGACAGTGGTTCAAAATATTGTGCTACTCACCTTCAGGGACACAATGCCTAATGATCTGATCAGGACAATGCTTGAATATATATGGATCATCCAAAAAATAATGTTTCACTGTGGACAAAAATCTCTTCTTTTCCTGTGAAGTTAAATCAGGATTAAAAATACCACAAGCCAAATAATTCACAATATCAGCATACCAAGGCTCTTTTCCATGCACTGAGAATAATTGTTCATCAGGAAAAGTTTCATTAATGAGAATAGCATCATCCCCCTGACACTTTTCAGGCTCGGTCACTTTGGCAAGCTGAGATAAGTGATCAGCCACTAATCCTTAATTGTCAAGTCAAATTCTTGCAAAAGTAACATCCACCTAATCAATCTACGTTTAGCATCCTTTTTTGTGAGCAAATATTTAAGTGCAGCACGGTCAAAATAAACAATCACCTTAGAGCCATTCAAATACGGTGAAACTTTTCTAATGCAAAAACAATTGCTAAAAACTCATTTTCAGTAGTAGAATAATTCATTTGAGCATCATTTAAAGTTCTACTCGCATAATGAATAACATGAGGCAAATTATTTATTCTTTGTCCCAAAACAGCACCAATAGCATAATCTAAAGCATCACACATCAATTCAAAAGGAAAAGACCAATTAGGTGCTACAAGAATGGGTGCAGATGTTAGTTTTTCTATCAAAGTGTTAAAAGCATCAAGGCAAGATTTGTCAAAATTAAGCACATAATCTTTAGCCAACAAGTTACATAAAGGCCTACAAATCATAGAAAAATCCTTACTAAAACGCCTATAGAAACCTGCATGACCAAGAAAACTCGCACACCTTTGACAAAAGTAGAAGGCGGTAACTTAGCAATGATATCAATTTTTGCCTTATCTACTTCAATACCTCTACTAAAAATAACATGCCTTAAAACAGTTCCTTGCTTAACTAAGAAATGGCATTTTTCCCAACTCAATGTCAAATTTGTCTCCACACATCTTTTTAGCACTAAGGTTAAATTATCAATGCAATTATCAAATGAATCACCAAAAACAAAAAAATCATCCATTAATACCTCAATAAACTTTCAATCATGTCAGAGAAAATTGACATCATGCACCGCTGAAAAGTTGCTAGGGCATTGCATAGCCCAAATGGCATTCTACAATAAGCAAAAGTACCAAAAGGGCAAGTGAATGTTGTCTTTTCTTGATCCTCTGGTGCAATGGGGATTTGGTCGTAACCTGAAAAACCATCAAGAAAACAATAGTAAGCATGGCCAGCCAACCGTTCAAGCATTTGATCAATAAAAGGAAGAGGAAAACGGTCCTTTTTAGTTACAACATTGAGCTTGCGGTAATCAATACACATTCTCTATCCTGTTGTTGTCCTTATTGGCACCAACTCATCATTATCATTTTTGACAATTATAATGCCTGCTTTGGTACTACATGGACAGGACTCACCCATTTACTGTTAGATATCGGGTAAATAATACTTGCATCAAGCAATTTAAGCACCTCAGCCCTTACTACTTCTTTCATGTTAGGATTCAATCTTCTTTGGGCCTTTCTTGTAGGTTTTGCATCATCCTCCAACAAAATCCTATGCATGCACATGGTTGGGCTAATCCCTTTAATATCAGCTAAGGTCCATCCTATGGCTATTTTATGCTCTTTCAAAACACTCAACAATTTATTTTCTTCCATTGTGGTAAGATCGGCAGCAATAATGACTAGAAGAGTTTGATTTTCCCCAAGGAAAGCATATTTAAGGGTAGGTGGCAATTGTTTCAATTCTAGCTTAGGTGGGGAGATAACTGAAGGGCTATCTTTGGGTTAAAATACCCTAAAGACTCACTAAGACAATTTGTAAGGACTTGTGGCATTGCACTGTCTAATGCTATCGTGAGTTCCATCACCTCCTCATCATCCCTTCCATAATCCTCTCCAATCAAGGCTAGCTCCAATTTGTCCTTTGTTTCATCCTGCACAAAATTAGAAACAACAACAGAGTCTAAAACATCAACTGAGAAACAATCATTAGAATCTGTAGGTAATTTAAGAGAATTAAAAAAAAAAAATTCCACAGTATCATCTAAGACTATCATGGTTAATTTCCCATTTTGAACATCAATGATTGTCTTTGTTGTAGCCATGAATGGACGTCCAAGCAAAATAGGCAACTCATGATTATTATTTGACTATCTCTCTATGTCCAAAACTACAAAATCAACAGGTATAATTAGTTTGTCAATTTGGACTAAAATATCCTCCACAATGCCTCTGGGATATCTAATTGAATGATCAGCAAGTTGTAGAGATATTGTGTTAGGTTTTAATTCTCCTAAACCTAATTGCAAGTAAATAAAATAAGGCATTAAATTCATGCTTTGTCACATCCCGTTACCGTATTTTTCACCTTATTTTACACGATTCCTTCGGTTGGGCTGTCTGTGATACTTCACTTTTACTAACTGTTAAACAAATGTACAGTACATTGTTTATATTATACACATCCCCTATCTTAATTAATCAGATAAGTAGTACTGCAGATATGTCTAAATACAGAAAATAAATGATCATACCTCATATAAATCAGTCGGTCTGTCACATTGTCCTTTGTGTACAGCCGTGATCGACAATCAGTTGATCTCACAATCATTAAAACCTGAAATGTTTAAAATTAAGGGGTGAGCAAACCACGGCTTAGTAAGAGAGTTATATGTCACACTTGATATTCAGTTATCTATATGCTGAAAATTATTTTTTTTTCTTCACTTTCTTTAAAATCTTCCTAGCTGGCTCTAGGCACACATGTAGGAAGGATACTACAGTCGGCTAGGGATCCAGATAGAATAAGGTATGTATTTTAGAATACCATACTTGTCCCGGAACCTAGAAGCAACTGTAGAGAATATCAATTTTGTTGTTTCAAAACGATATAATTTTCGTTTTTCCACAGAGTAAACCACTTGTTCCTTTCCACTTCAGTATACTTTAAAACACTTGACAGTTCAGTAATAAAAACAGTGGTTTACTTCTCTTCTCTTCTCTTCAGTACAGTAAAAACAGTACAGTACAGTGATTTGCAAATATCAAATCATTGGATAATTACTTCTTCGATTTTCTTTATCTTAGAAATAATTCTTATGTTACTCTTTTAGAATAAACATTTATTTCTCTTTTCAAATCAATAACCTTATCGTACTAAAGCCTCATAAGAAATGCATTTAAAATAGTCATAGTATCGATATATGCAGAAAACAAATGCCATAATAATGCATTTCATACTTTAAATCATTGTATGAATTCTTTAATGCATATATCTAAAATTCATACTTGTTTCAAACATGCATCATACTTTAGAAACTTAACATCATAATTAATAAAACTTTTCATACAATTCATGGAGACTAGGCAAAATCATATAGCAAGTATGCGGTCATGACACTTACTTCTTCCTCCGAAGAGGGAACGAAATACCTATGGCCATGGTATGGGCTGTAGACCTGATCAGAGTCGTACAGCAAACATATACATACACCACGAAGGACCAACATACCCACAAAGGATGTAAACATACACAATGTGGGCGAGGACATGCACGACGTGGCTAAACTTTTGCCACAATGTGGCAAGCATGACAGGCAGTAACATAAACTATAGGAAGGCCTTAGTCTCAAAACTTACTTTCATACAATTGATATAAAATAGTAAGGACCGGGCGTGCCAGGGTCTAAGTTAGCCTGGGGTGTGCCACTCCGATACCTTTTTCGGAAAACATATACTTAAATCATACAACTGATATAAAATAGTAAGGATCGGGCGTGCCAGGGTCTAAGTTAGCCTGGGGTTTGCCACTCCGATACCTTTTTCGGAAAAAAACATATTTATCTCATATCATACTTAAAACATTATGGAAAATATACATAGAATTTATAAGGTGCGTTTAGCTAATTATCAAAAGATTTTGGAAATTCATTTCGGGATTAAAATTCATGCTTAAACATTTCTTTAAAAATTGCGATGAAGACAGTTTGAAAAATCATCACTGAACATATAAAAGGGTAAAACTGTCCTTTTTCCACCATAAAACATATATGCATGTTTTTCTGTGCGTTTAATTGAAAACATAATTTTATAATTATCGGAATTCAAATAAATTATTTTTATACTTTATAAAAATAAAATATTTATTTTCTAAATTTAAATTCTCATCACCATGTTTTCTTTTAAAAACAAATGTAGGGACCTTTAGTCTCGAAATCATAATTATTCATCATTTCTTAACCTTTATGGAATATTCATAATTAATTATTTCCATAATTAAAACCACAAAGGTTTTCTGTAAAATCAAGTGAATATTTGTAAAAATATTCACTTCAGTCTCTTTTTTATTTTCATTTCGTTTCACGTGAAATATCACCTATCGGAGTAAATTTAGGTAATTTCCTTTTTCACCATTTTCAAAACATGAATATTTTAAAACTAATTATCAATATATTCATGTTTTATGAAAACTAATCGATTTCTCGATTTTCGTGTTAGAAATCGTTTCACGTGAAATCAAATCTTTTATTTTAGTTTTCGGTGATTTTCGGTAAATTTTAGTAATTTTTTTGATAATTTTTCTGCATTATAACGGCTACCGATTTGGTTAGCCTCCTGCACGAAAATACAGTTTATATTTTCAACCGGTGTTTCATCACAATTTCATCCGATAAACCATCACACTATAAAACCGATAGTTATCAATAGCATTTATAAAATTAAATGCAATTTAAAAACATGGCCGAATATCCTTACAGGCGGCACATGTCTCCCTTACCTGTCTCGGGTTGGCGACTACCTCTTACCGGTCGCGCCCGTACTCCATCTCTTCCAATTCCTCAGCTCGATCATCGAGGAAATTTTTCTGGAATTTAAATTCTAAAATTTAGAATTTTTCTACAATTATTTAAATAATTTAGTACTTTCGAGTTTCTTACCAATTCCCGCATTTCTCGAGATTTCTCGTAATCTCCGAATTCTTGAGAATTTTCTAAATTCCCGGAATTCCCTTTTTCTCTCTCCTCTTTCTTCCTTTTCTTCTTTTTCTCTTTTCTTTTCTTTTTCTTTTTCCTTTTTCTTTTCTTTTTTTCTTTTTCTTTTTTTTTCCTTGGTCTGACCGGTTCAGACCAGTCAGACCGGTCAACCTTCCTCCACGGTCGGTTCTCCTCCGGCGGCCGGTTCTCCGGCGGTTCAGTGGCTCGACAGCTGGCCGGCGTTGAGACAAAGCTGCCGGTGGCCTCAGCTTGGCCTGGATCGGCGGCACGGCGGCGGATCTACTCGGTTTACCTTCGGTTACTTCTCCTCCTCCGTCGGCCTTCCTCCGCCGTCGTTGGCCTCACCGGTGGCCTCCATCCCATTCCTCTCCTTCCACCGATGCTTCGGCTGTAGTGGCGGCGGCCAATTCCGCCGGCAACCGCCAGATCTGGTTTCCGTTTTCTTCCTCGGTTTTCCGCCGTTTCGCGTCGATTCCTTCTCCGTTTCGCTTCACCGGCGTTTCCTTCGGCTTCCTCTTCCTTTGCCGGCGACGACTTTCTCTTCTCCTCTCTCCCTTTCCTTCTCCGACGGCCGCAGACGGTGGCGGTCTCGCCTGGGGAAGGCAAAATCGGGGTCTTCCAATTCTATTTCTTCTTTCCATTTTTGTTTTACCTTTCTTTCTATTTTTAGCATATAAATATATTATATACTATATACTTTATACTTTATACATATATATAATATACATACTATATATTACATATATATTATTTCATATAAGTATAGTATAATATATATTATATATAATATATATTGTATATTACAAAATATATATTTAGTATATATATATATATATATTTGTATATTTATATACTTTAAAATACATAACATTTATATAAGTATTTATATAAATGTATTAATTCCATATATATATATTGTATTAACAATATATATATACATTCAAACTTTAATGTAATTTAATATTTACATTTTCTCAAATATGTATATACTTACATATACATAAAATATCATACTTGAATACATATGTATTATTTAAATTTATCAAATAGTATATATATTCTTATATATACCAATGTACCTTTAATATATACTATATACCATACGGTATTTAAACACATATGTATTTATATCAAAATACATTTATATAATTTGTAATTATATAACCATATTTTATTCTCATTTCTCATTTTCTTATTTAATTTGGATTTCCATTTATCCAAATTAAATTTCCTCTATTCCTTATTTAATTTCCTTCACTTAAATTTCCAAATTTTATCACTTCCTCCATTTTCAGAATTTCCACAATATTCCGATTCTCACAATTTTATTTATTTATTTGTTTCTACTAATTTATTTATTTCCTCTTATCTATTTTCTTTAATATTAATTTCTAATATTAATAATTCCCAATAAATGGAAAATTTGCGGTTATCACATGCTTGCACCCAAATCCAACATAGCTCTTTCTTTCTTTGAACCTCCCACAATAATGTTGATGTTAAAGCTCTTAAGATCTTTTAAATTAGGTGGCAAATTACTTTGAAGCACAACACTTACCGTTTCCAAAACCATTACCTTTTCATGAGGCTCATACTTACACTTGTGAGTGTTCAATTCCTTTAAGAACTTTGCATAAGATGGCATGTTCCTGATCATATCAAGCAAAGGTAAGTTCATATTAACCTTAGACAAAATATCATATATTTCGAAAAATGACTTATCCAATTTGCTTTTCTTAAGTCTGAATGGAAACGGAATAAGAGGAACATAGGGATGTTGAGCCTTGTGTAACTTAGGAGTTTCACAAGATGGATTGGACTCGTCACTTTGACTTGGTTCCTTAATATCCTTCTTTTTGCCACCATTTGGACTTTTCTCTTGTTGCTTCTCCTTTGCAACCTCATCACCTACAGGTAAGGTTAAACTTTCATTAGAATCATCATTCATTTTATTATCAAATACCTTACCGTTTCTTAGGATAGTAATTGCTTTGGCTTGCTCGGGCTGGCTTGGAAATTTTCCAGGAACATGGCCTTGCAATGCCTCTGCAATCTGCCCCACTTGGACCTCCAATTTACTCAAAGAAGCCTCTTGTTGTTGGAATCACTGTTCATTTCTCTGTTGGTTACTTTGACAAACTTCTATGAAGTTTTGCAAAGTATCCTCTAAAGCTGGCCTTCGCGGTTGGAAAGAAGAACTTGCTTAATTATGGTTTTGGTGGTTACTCCATGAAAAATTGGGATGATTTCTCCAACCCGGGTTATAAGTATTTGAAAAAGGCTCATTCCTCACCCGTGGGTTAAGAGAGATCATCATATTGGCTTGCTCAACAAAATCTGGGAATTTTTCACTAGAAGGACAAGCATTAGTAACATGACCATAAATCCCACAAATTCCACATACCTTATTGGACACTGGCTTTCTTTGACCCATAATCATAGCACACATGGACTTCATTTGCTTGGTTAATTCTAAAACCTGCATTGCCAACTCAGTGTTAGTGTTAATCTCATAAAGACCTCTAGATTTACCTCTAATACTCTTTTGTTGCAAATTAGCCCCAAGCATCTCGTAGAGCTCGTAGGTCTCTTGTGCAGTCTTTTCTCCCATGGCACCTCCAGCAGCATTATCAACCATAGCTTGACAAGCTTGAGTTAGTCCATCATAAAAAATTTGATTTTGCAATTCTAATGGGTACCGATGATGTGGACATTGAATCAAAAGCAATTTAAAACTTTTCCAAGCTTCATGGAATGCCTCACCATCTGCTTGTGTGAATGTTGCAATCTTACCCCTCAATTCAGTGGCTTTGACATGTGAGTAAAACTTCCCTATGAACTTATTGTACACTACATCCCATGTGGTAAGTGAGGCTGGGGTTAAAGACATGAACTATGTCTTTGCCGCATCCTTCAAGGTATAAGGAAAACATCTCATTAGTAATTGGTCCTCAATTAATCCCTGCAAAGGAAAAGTTTGAATAGTTGCATAAAAATCACGAATGAATGTCAAAGGATCTTCAATAGCAACACCATGAAAAGAAAGAAGCATATTAAAATGAATATTTTTAAGTTTATAATTCCTGGCTGCATCATTAAGAACAATGCATGATGGTGATGTTCCCACAGTAGGACGTGCAAATTCCTTCATAGGATGATTTGCAACACGATTTTGAACTTGATTTCCAGCTTGATTCCCAACTTGTAACTCCATGTTGGTTTCAACTAGTTCCTTTTCTTGTGCCTTTTCTTTCCTACCAATTCTATCAATTTGATCGTTGATTGGCACTATCTCTTGACCAAGTGATCGTCGACCTTGCATCCACTACCTAAAGAAAGAAAGAAAAAATTAGTAAGCTAAAAAGAAAAATAATAAAAGAAAAACACATGTAGTCAAATAAAATTGAATAAACTTAAGATAAATCCTCGGCAACGGCACCAAAAAACTTGATGAACAAAAGTTATATTCTCGCAAGTGCACGAATCAAGGTAGTATAGCGGGCAGATACAAGAGTCGATCCCACAGAGATTTGTTAAATTTATTCAATTAAAATTTAACTACTTATACCCTAAAAATTATGAAAGTCAAATAAAAGAAATTACCTAAATATCTAATTAATTACTAAATTAACTAATTAAATTAATTAACCCAATAAAAGAAAGAAATTAACTAATAGAGAAAAAGCCTAAGAATTTGATTCCACCAATACATTGCAATTTTATGTCTTCAATCTTGAAAAACTCAATTCAATTCTAGGGTCCATTCTTCCTAATATATGATTACTATGTTTGATGGCAGCGATATCAAGTATTTTTAATCATTAAATTATCTCTGATATGTAGTATAATCCATGACTAAAAACCCATTAAGAATAGAAGAACATCTAACAAGAACCAAATAAATATTCTAGCTTGATGTATGCATCAAATATTTATTCAATCATTTAAAAGAGCTATACATGGCTTAGTATATGATGTGTATCCTTACCATGTCTCAAACAATCAATTAATTTATATTAAAGGTGGCCAAACAATAACACAAATCAAAAGATTGAATTAATCACAATGAATGAAACTAGAATTAAGAATTGATCACTTAATCATAAAGACATAAAATATGCAAGTAGGCTCAATCAAATTCCTAGTAAAAAAAATTAGTTCATGTTTAATTTAGCAAAACAAATTATTAAGTTAAAAACGTCATGCTTTAATTAAACAATAACAAATTCAAAATAAAATATTGTATAAATTTAATAATGCAAATTAATTAAAAATAAAAGTACTGTAGCAGCCATCCACTCATAGCTTGAATTCCATGTGCAAAGGAGAAGTTGATAGTGACAAACAAGAGGTGGCGACAACTCAAGCTTTGGTTTTATCCTCTTAAAACAGTAGCTCTCAATTTCTACTTAGCAACTCATGGTCTGCTTCAAAAATTCAGTCCAGTAGTTGCTTTCGGTTTTGCCTACCTTCTCAAGCAGCAAACGGTTCTGCTTAGTCTCGGGTGCAATAGCAGCTCACGTTTTAGTTGCGATTCTACCAAGGTTTTCACAGCAACAACAATTTCCTGCTCTATTTTTCCTTCTTTTCACTGCGGTTCTATAACAATTTCTGCTATTGGTCTTCACGTTGCTCTCACTACTCCTCGGTTCTGTAACAAGAACTCTCAAGCTCTCTCTTTGCTCTATTTCTTCCTTAAGTTGTTGCCGTCCTCTCTATCTCTCTATATTTGGTTCTTTTCTTTTTCTTTTGGTTTCAAGGAGTTGCTCTGCAAAATAGAAAGAAACACAGCAGAAGAAAATACCCACTAAACAGCCCAGTATCGATCCTTCGTATTACCAGCCCCTCACCTTTTATAATTTTTCCTTTAAGATTTCTAGGGTTTTTTTTTAATCGAGAATAAATCTCAGCCTTATATTCTAATTTAATCCTATGATCCAAAAGTCTTTAAAACAAATCAGAATTTAATTACAACTTTAGAAAGTCAAACAATGAATATTTCAAAAATTTATTCCAATCAAATAATTTATTATTTGATTTTATACCATAATTTTTAAAATTAATTCCAAAATCACTTTCTCTAAATTAATTCACAAGATACAACTAACAATTAATTTTACACAAGAATATAGCAATAAATGTGGTAATAAATAATAAAATAATATAACAAATATATTATTATCACCTATTATGTCGGTTAGCTAGGGCTATAGTGGTGGCAGCGGAGGTACCTGCTGTGGCTATAGTGGAGGAGGCACCTGAACTAGAGGTGGTGGTGGTGGTGGCATTTTTAGGGCTATGTCGAAGTAGATGCAAATGCTTACTCTCGAGCAAGGTCAACTAATAACTGCTCGACTAATCCTTCTAGTCGAGTGATTCAGGCAGTTGGACTTTCTGGTTGCGAAGGAAGGGCTGGTTCTAGTATCGGCTTTGGAGATGGCTCTGGAGATGGCAAGGCCCATCTCCGCCCTTAGCCTCTACCCTTTCGCCTGTCAGACATTTTATCCAAACAAAGATAAAAATATTTTTAGTCACTTTTACCTTTATATACATCCAGACAAATACAGTACTACAATGGATATAATTTGATTTCTCCTAATAGTGTTAATAGACATTAGATCGACCTTGCTCTAATACCAATTAAACTGTCACGATCTGAATAACACACTTATCGTATAATTTATACTTGGTTGGATTGTCTGTCAAGTATTGTCACACCTCGGAAACATGGAAGTCTTGGGCTAACTTTTTCATTTTTTTAATCTTAATTTCTTACTTAGGTTGCATTCCTGCCAGTGTAGGTTACTTATATTTTTTTTATAGAAATTTCGACAGCATAACAGCTGTACCTATCCTAACCCCTGCATGAAAACACAGTTTATATTTCTTAATACAGTTCATTTCAAAGTACATATTTATAATTCCTTACCAGTTGATTTTATTTATGCTTTCTTAACCGTAACCATAAGATTCCACAAAACTTATACAACATTCATAATATCCCAATTTTCATAAATATCCATCACATCATATTGACCTATTCCTCGGAATAACGTTTACGTTCATACGATATCGACTACATCCCAAAAATATCGTTTATATACAAATATCTGTGCTATACAAGATGTCTGGTATCAAAATAAGAGTATACCTTACGTGTGTACAAAAAGTAGCCTGAGGAGAGACGTGTCCCTCAGCCTACGTCGTATACGCAGCAGGCAAAGGGATGATCACTGCAAATAATTTGGAAGGATAGAGGGGGTGAGCTTTTGGAAAGCCCCGTAAAAAATGCATTTAAAATAGTCACAGTATCGACATATGCAGAAAAATAAGATTCCATAATAATGCGTTTCATACTTTAAAACATCGTATGAAATCTTTGATACATATATCTAAAATTCACACTTGCTTCACACATACATCATACTTTAGAAACTTAACATCATAATTAATAAAACTTATCATAGAGTTCATGGAGACTAGGCGGGACCATATAGCCAGTATGCTGATCATGACTAATCATCCTCTAAAGAGGGAATTGAGTACCTATGGCCATGGTAGGGGGCCATAGACCTTATCAAAGTCATACAGCGAACATGTACCACGAAGGACCTGTAACGACCCGTTATCACATTTTTACCTTATTTTACACAATTTATCCGGTTGGGCTGTCTGTGATACTTCACTTTACACTTGATGTTAAACAATTTAATAAAATATTGTTAACATTATACACATCCCCTATCTTACTTAATAAGCAAGTATGTAGTACTGTAGACATGTCTAAATACAGAAAATAAATGATCGTACCTGATATATCTTAGTCGGTCTGTCACATTTTCCATTATGTGCAGCCGTAATCCACAAATACTGGATCTCACCATCATCAAAACCTGAAATGTTAAAATTGGGGAGTGAGCAAACCACGGCTCAGTAACAGAGTTATATGTCACACTTGATATTCAGCTATCTATATGCTGAAAATAATTTTTTTTTTATTTTGTTTAAAATCTTCCTAGCTGGCTCTAGGCACACATGTAGGAAGGATACTACAGTCGGCTAGGGATCCAGATAGAGTAAGGAAGGTATTTTAAAATACCTGACTTGTTCCGGAATCTAGAAGCGACTGTAGAGAATACCAATTCCGTTGTTTTCAAACCGATATAATTTTCGTTTTTCCACAGAGTAAACCACTTATTTCTTTTCACTTCAATATACTTTAAAACACGTGGCAGTTCAGTAATAAAAATGGTGGTTTACTTCACTTCTCTTCAATACATTAAAAACACGTGACAGTACAGTGATTTGTAAATATCCAATCATTGGATAATTACTTCTTCGATTATTTCTAGCTTAGAAATAATTCTTACGTTATTCTTTTAGAATAAACATTTAGTTCTCTTTTCAAATCAGTAACCGTATCGTACAGTTCAGTATAACAGTATATTCAGTAAAACAGTAATTCGATACGGTTCAATCAGTAGAGAGTAAACAAAAGCTACCAGTTTCGGAAACAGTATAAGGTAGCTTTCAGTTCAGTAAACAGTAAATGGTAGCTTTCTTCAGTAAAACAGTCATCAGTGGCTATCATCTCAGTAAATAGTACAGTTTAGTAATAATAGTGTTTTGGTACGATTTTTCATCAGTAAACAGTAAACAGTGGTTCAGAACAGTAAGCAGTACAGTGCAGTACAGTACATACAATACAATAGGATACTGTAAATCCTTTCAAAAAACAGTAACAGTATGTGAGACTAGGCATCACCCTACAATTAAATCATGCTATCATCATCCAATAATGGACCAGTAATCATCATCCCCGAAGGGACACAGTAACAGTATAACAGTGAGATCTATGGCCATGATTTATATGGTGTCCTCGGTGTACACTTGCCAGGTGACATCCGGGACGCTGATGACAGGCAGGTCTATCAGCCACGTGACAGTAACAGTATAAGTGTGATGCATGAAACTCGGGGCCTAAGTCTCAAAACAGTATAAACCGTACCATAGCCTTTATGGATTTTAAATACAGTAAATAGAAATATTTCACAAATATCCATAAGGCTCACATGTAATAAAATCATCACCTTTATGAAATTTATAATTTAAATAATATTTCTCAAAATATTTCATAAAGGTATAAATCGTGTTTTCCTCATGGTGAAACAGTTTGCAAAATCATCAATGTAACATATAAAAGGGCAAAATTGTCCTTTCTCAACCGTAAAACACGTATGCACGCTTTTCCGTGCTTTCACTTGAAAACATGATTTTTCAATAATTTATGAAAAATAAAATATTTATTTTTTCAAATTCATAAATCCCTTAACCATGTTTCTTTCTAAAAATACATGTAGAGACCTTTAGTCTCGAAATCATAGTTTTCCATCATTTCTTAACCTTTATGAAATTTATATAATTATTTATCTTACAATTAAAACCATAAAGCTTTCATATTAAATCAAGTGAATATTTAAGAATATTTATAAAAATATTCACTTCGGTCTCTTTTTCATTTTCATCTCGTTTCACATGAAATATCACCTACCGGTGAATTTTCGGTGATTTCCTTTTCACCATACTCGAAAACATGAATATTTTAAAATCCAATATCATTATATTCATGTTTTATGAAATTTACTTGATTTCTCAATTTTCGTACCTGAAAATCATTTCACGTGAAATCAACTCATTTATTATGATTTTTGGTGATTTTCGGTAAATTCCAGTTATTATTCGATAATTTTTCAGCAGTATAACGGCTGCCGATTTGGCTAGCCTCCTGCACGGAAAATACAGTTCATATTTTTCAACCGGTATTTCACCACAATTTAAAACCGATAAATCACCACAACTTTCAAAACTAATCATTATAAATTGCATTTATAAATTAAATGCATAATTTAAAACATGTGACCGAATATCCTTACAGGCGGCACATGTCTCCCTTACCTGTTTCGGGTCAGTGACTGCCTTTTGAAGGTCGCGCCCGTGTTCACCTGGCCCGATTCCATTGGCTCGGTCATCGAGGATATTTTCTGGAAATTAAATTTTAAAATTTAGAATTTTTCCATAATTATTTAAATAAATAAATTATTTAAATAATTTAATACTTTTCGAGATTTCTTACCGATTCCCGTAATTCTCGGGATTTTCCGAAATTCCTTTTTCCTCTGTTTCTTTCTTCCTTTTTCTTTTTCTTTCTTTTTCTTTTCTTTTCTTTTTCTTTTCTTTTCTTTTTCTTTCCTGGCCGGTTCAAGCCCTTCAGACCGGCTCCACCCTCCTCACCGCCGGTTCTCCAGCGACTCGAGGGCTCAGCAACTGGTCGGCATCGAGGCGAAGCTGCTGGTAGTCTCAGCTTGGCCTGGATCGGTGGCACGGTGGCGGATCTACTCGATTTTGCCTTGGTCACTTCTCCTCCTCCGTCGGCCTTCCTTCGCCGTTCCCAGCCTCTCCGGTGGCCTCCATCCCTTTCCTCTTCTTCCGGCGATGCTTCGGCTGTGGTGGCGGCGACCGATTTGACCGGCAACGCCAGATCTAGTTTTCCTCTTTCTCTTTCGATTTCGCCGGAATTTCTTTCTGTTTCCTTTCCGATCTCCTTCGCCAGTCCGTCCTCTTCCCTTCCTTTCTTAGCCGGCGACATCGTCTCTCCCTTCCTCTCTCTTTTCCCTCGTCGGCAGTGGCATCTCCGCCACCGACGGTTTTGGTTGGGGGGGTCGGGATTCCTCCCCCGATTCCTACTTTCCTTTTTTGTTTTTAATTTCTATTTTTAGCATATAATAAACTATATTATATACTATAATGTATATTTTATACATATACTATATACTATATACTTTATACTTTATACATATAATATATATACTATATATTACACATATATTATTTCATATATAGTATAGTACAATATATATTATATATATAATATATATTGTATATTACAAAATATATATCTAGTATATAAATATATATATATATATATGTATATTTACATACTTAAAATTAAATAACATTTATATAAATATTTATATAAATGTCATAATTCCATATATTGTATTTACAATATATATACCTTTAAACTTTAATGTAATTTAATATTTACATTTTCTCAAATATGTATATATTTATATATACATAAAATGTCATACTTGAATACATATGTATTATTTAAATTTATAAAATATTTTATATATATATATATATACTTATATATACCCATGTATATTTAATATATACTATATATCATACGGTATTTAAATACATATGTATTTACATGAAAATACATTTATATAATATATAATTATATAAATATATTTCATATTTCCTTTCTCATTTTCTTATTTAATTTGGATTTTCATTTATCCAAATTAAATTTCCTCCTTTCATTATTTTCCATAATTCTCATCTTATTTTTCCGATTTAATTTTCCTTCACTCGGATTTGCACCATCCGTTCCTTTCTCAATTCTCGGGATTTTCACCAATATCCCGTTCTCAAAATTTTATTTATTTATTTATTTCCAATATTTATTTTCTCCAATATTTATTTCCAACAAATGGAAAATTTACAGTTATCACATTCTCTCTACCTTAAGAAATTCGGTCCTCCGAATTTAACTTATGTCCAAAGGTGGTACATTTCGTATACTTACGACTTTTGTCTTTTAGATCAACTTTTACATATTACTGCTAGCATATTTTCAACATCAAGAGTACTTTAGACTACTACATGCTGTCTTTCATCATATATGTCTATACTCCCGTAAGTTCATTTCTCAAATCGGGAGTTATTCGTTTCCACTCTTTTCACATAAGAGTCCATGTACAGTATTTTTCATATCACAGCTGATCTATGCTGTTCATCATCCATTTTTCTCACTTAGTGCTGAATCGATATAGTTTAAAAACTATCAATTACACATGTCAATAAGTTGTATGTAATTGTCCTAGTAGCTTTCACATCTCACGCACACGCTCTCTCAATATCATGGAGCATTTAAATCTCACGCTCATATATATATATATATCAGTATGGAGCGGTGCAATCAATACACTTGGGATCTCAAAGCCTTTTGCTATCTCTCATTAGCATATGGCATCTCAAAGACTCCTATCACATGTAAGGCTCAATGGAACTGTACATACACATTCACACCGTTTAACACTTATACTTCGACTAAGGCACTAAAGAATCTAGAATTCTGATAATGAAAGGTGATTCTATTCAGATCATCAGTCTTTAATCACTTCCATATCATTATATCTCTTTTGGACTCTTTGTTATTCACAGTATTCATTTTCTCTTTTATTTCATTAAGGCTGCATCTCACTGGCAGACTTTACTATTGATCATCTCTTACAATCATAAATCATGAGACAATCATGTTCTCTTCATGTAGTATGGTCTTTACATCTCTTTTCATAATTTAGATTCCACAATTGAATCCTCAATTTATATATTTAATCTCCACATTATTTATACAATTCCACCATTTCTATCATTTCAAGGTAGTTATATGTATAATCATTTTTCATTTATATACTGGCTGTAAACATATCAATTATCTTACTCCTTGGAGTATCATTACTTTCACTTGTCAAGTTTGAATTGATTTTTCATCTAGCCACGGTTATGTGATAACCAACTTGAAATCACTTTCAGTCTTAATTTCGGGAATTACTCTATGTTCTCTACTCATCATGTTACTTACTTTCTTATTTCATTTTCGTTTTCATATTTTCATCAATTTATTCGGTTTTCTCAAGTGGTATGGTACTTCACTGTTAAAATCATTTAACATCTTGCGTACCATCTTTTCTTCTCACTTATCCATTTACCGACTTTAATTTCTCTAATTATGTCTCATTAGTAGGGCAGCTAATCCCATCACCATCCTATAGATTGGCAGTAGTATCTAGCTAGACTCAGTAATTCTGTATCTCAATCATTATCTCACTATCATAGACAGATTCACTGTCATTCTGTCATTTCGAGATTATATATCCTAGAAAGAGATACTGTCTAGCCAAGTCTCTTATTCGCCAATCTTAACATAAGTCCACAGTCTCCGAGAGTTTAAAGGATTATATATCATAATGCTGCTCCTGTTCCATTTGTACTTTAGGCTCTATCAGCATTTCATCAATTTACTCATGTATGGATGCCTCATTCTTTAGGCTTATATACCTCACAAGGCAAATCATTAACCTTGTAACATCAATAGGAACTCGTAAAATTCACTCCGAGTTCTAATCATCATCTTATGGACATCAATCTCCCATCTTTTATCTAAGAATGCTTTATACCGAGGCTAGTCTTATAAACTCCTCATGCATATCGAATCAGATCCATAAAGCGTTTATTTCATCATGTAGATGAATATTTGTTCTTTATAAAAACTTTATTACATAGTAACCATTTACTATATTATGTCAATTCATCTACTTATTAAAGTCGTTTGTGCTGCTCTCTTTTACACTTATGCAACCAACTTCATTATTCTTTCATTTTCCAGAGTAGATTTCTTAAGCTTTCGGATTTTCTTAAGTTCTCCGATATAAGCTTAGAATCAGATTTCATATTAAAAATCGAGTCAATGTTATCTCGATTCCCTCCAATTTATATAACTCTGGAAGTTCTATCGGAAATCAAATCCGATACTTTCTTTAATTACATATTTCTTATTAATTTGGACATTTCATCCTCATGTCCTATCATTTACACTGTGTATTCTCAAGGCAGAGACATTTACTATTTGATTCATTTCGACTCATACTCTACCTTGATTTCATTGTTTCCTCATACTTTACGGCCTTACGAATCTTATTTCAGTAAGCTGTAGTAAGTACAACAGTTATCAACACATGTTCCACTATGGGTTGCCCATCATTGGGTTGCCCATTACAGTTCTGTCTCAAAGGTCCTGAAAATCTCTAGGTTAGCTGTTATCTTCTTTTTATCACTTTACTGTTCTTATATATTCACCAATTCCCAGTACTCCACACAGTACCTTATTCTGTAGCACATATTTCAAGATATTTCGGTTCTATATAAAATTATCTGTTTGATACCTCAAAAACGGTATAAATGTATAGAACCATAATTAACCGTACTGTTATGGATTTCATTATCTGTACTATTCACCTCATCAGTCAATTCCTGTAATCATTTCACTTTTCATAGTATTCAACGATCCCGTTCAATACACTCTTAATTCCGGCCCTTACAGTTAATAATCGGGCCAATCATCTGATGACATTCCACTACACTTTTATCGGACAACATCATATAAGGCCTCGGCCCGTCCACTGTCCGCCCGTACACATCTGTAATGTCCTCTTTGAGAATGCCCAGCCCTTTCACTGGGTCACCCCTCAAGGATCCATCGTGAGGCGTAGCCCGTTCACTAGGTCACTCGTAATTCGCGTCCATAATCGAAGTGTAAGTGGAATCAGTAATAGGGATCATTATATTCATATGACATCCTCTATGCCATTAATAACTCCATGTCTCTTAATAGATTCCAATTCAGCTCAGTTTTACCTCTGTTCCGAACTTCGCCCAACATAGGGGCATTTTCGTCATTTCGACATTTATTTCTTTCTCCTTAGTATACATTTAACCAAAGATCACATTATCTATGTACTGATATTATCCTTTCTGATACTTATATCAGTAATTTAGATCTTATTCGATTTCGACAGAGAAGTTCACAAAAATCCATAATTGGATTATTTTACATAAAATGCAGCTTTACATCATTAATTTCTCTGTCAAATCAATCAAATCCAACTTCTGTTGATCTATTTAGACTCTGAGTAAAATTTTAGAGTCAGGGGTATTTTGGTGATTTTTGGCCAAAAATTTTCTCTCTTCTAATTACCCTCAATCAGTGATCTTAAAGTCTATTTAATGATGATATTTCATTTCCTTTCTTCATAACATCATTTTCAGGTCTCAGCTCGATCCGGACCGTAAGGTACTGGTGGGGCCCTCACCGAGTCCTTTCGATTCCTTACCGAACAGGCCTTCATTTAGATTATAAGAATCACCAATTTTCTGGTAATTTCTGAGCCTATTTTCCTCTTTCACATTCTCAATTTATACTTTCTCACTCCCTTTAAATCATTTTACTCAATTTACAATCATTTATTTTCTCTGTGTATTCAGACGACACAGTACTACTAGGGATGTTTAATACTTTTCCTTCTAAAAGTATTCACAGACATCATGCCAACCATGCTCTGATACCATTAAATCTGTCACGACCCGTTACCACATTTTTCACCTTATTTTACACAATTTATCCGGTTGGGCTGTCTTTGATACTTCACTTTACACTTGATGTTAAACAATTTAATAAAATATTGTTAACATTATACACATCCCCTATCTTACTTAATAAGCAAGTATGTAGTACTGTAAACATGTCTAAATACAAAAAATAAATGATTATACCTGATATATCTTAGTCGGTCTGTCAAATTGTCCATTATGTGCAGCCGTAATCCACAAATACTGGATCTCACCATCATCAAAACCTTAAATGTTAAAATTGGGGAGTATGCAAACCACGGCTCAGTAAGAGAGTTATATGTCACACTTGATATTCAGCTATCTATATGCTGAAAATAATTTTTTTTTATTTTCTTTAAAATCTTCCTAGCTGGCTCTAGGCACACATGTAGGAAGGATACTACAGTCGACTAGGGATCCAGATGGAGTAAGGCAGGTATTTTAAAATACCTGACTTGTTTCGGAACCTAGAAGCGACTGTAGAGAATACCAATTCCGTTGTTTTCAAAACGATATAATTTTCGTTTTTCCACAGAGTAAACCACTTATTTCTTTTCACTTCAATATACTTTAAAACACGTGGCAGTTCAGTAATAAAAATGGTGGTTTACTTCACTTCTCTTCAATACAGTAAAAACACGTGACAGTACAATGATTTGTAAATATCCAATCATTGCATAATTACTTCTTCGATTATTTCTAGCTTAGAAATAATTCTTATGTTATTCTTTTAGAATAAACATTTAGTTCACTTTTCAAATCAGTAACCGTATCGTACAGTTCAGTATGACAGTATATTCAGTAAAACAGTAATTCGATACGGTTCAATCAGTAGACAGTAAACAATAGCTACCAGTTTCGAAAAAAGTATAAGGTAGCTTTCAGTTCAATAAACAGTAAATGGTAGCTTTCTTTTCAGTAAAACAGTCATCAGTGGTTATCATCTCAGTAAACAGTACAGTTTAGTAATAATAGTGTTTTGGTACGGTTTTTCATCAGTAAACAGTAAGCAGTAGTTCAGAACAGTAAGCAATACAGTACAGTACAATACAATAAATAGGATTCTGTAAATCCTTTCAATAAACAATAACAATATGTGAGACTAGGCATCACCCTACAATTAAATCATGCTATCATCGTCCAATAATGGACCAGTAATCATCATCCCCGAAGGGACACAGTAACAGTATAACAATGAGATATATGGCCATGATCTATATGGTGTCCTCGGTGTACACTTGCCAGGTGACATCCGGGACGCTGATGATTGGCAGGTCTATCAGCCACGTGACAGTAACAGTATAAGTGTGATGCATGAAATTCGGGGCCTAAGTCTCAAAATAGTATAAACCGTACCATAGCCTTTATGAATTTTAAATACAGTAAATAAAAATATTTCACAAATATCTATAAGGCTCACATGTAATAAAATCATCACCTTTATGAAATTTATAATTTAAATAATATTTCTCAAAATATTTCATAAAGGTATAAATCGTGTTTTCCTCGTGGTGAAACAGTTTGCAAAATCATCAATGTAACATATAAAAGGGCAAAATTGTCTTTCTCCACCGTAAAACACGTATGCACGCTTTTTTGTGCTTTCACTTGAAAACATGATTTTTCAATAATTTATGAAAAATAAAATATTTATTTTTCCAAATTCATAAATCCCTTAACCATGTTTCTTTCTAAAAACACGTGTAGAGACCTCTAGTCTCGAAATCATAGTTTTCCATCATTTCTTAATCTTTATGGAATTTATATAATTATTTATCTTACAATTAAAACCATAAAGGTTTCATATTAAATCAAGTGAATATTTAAGAATATTTATAAAAATATTCACTTCGGTCTCTTTTTCATTTTCATCTCGTTTCACGTGAAATATCACCTACCGGTGAATTTTCGGTGATTTCCTTTTCACCATACTCGAAAACATGAATATTTTAAAATCCAATATGATAATATTCATGTTTTATGAAATTTACTTGATTTCTCAATTTTCGTACCTGAAAATCGTTTCACGTGAAATCAACTCATTTATTATGATTTTTGGTGATTTTCGATAAATTCCAGTTATTATTCGATAATTTTTTAGCAGTATAACAGCTGTCGATTTGGCTAGCCTCATGCACGGAAAATACAGTTTATATTTTTCAACCGGTATTTCACCACAATTTAAAACCGATAAATCACCACAACTTTCAAAACTAATCATTATAAATTGCATTTATAAATTAAATACATAATTTAAAACATGTGACCGAATATCCTTACAGGCGGCACATGTCTCCCTTACCTGTTTCAGGTCGGCGACTGCCTCTTGAAGGTCGCACTCGTGTTCACCTCGCCCGATTCCATTGGCTCGGTCATCGAGGATATTTTCTGGAAATTAAATTCTAAAATTTAGAATTTTTCCATAATTATTTAAATAAATAAATTATTTAAATAATTTAATACTTTTCGGGATTTCTTATCGATTCTCGGAATTCTCGAGATTTTCCGGAATTCCTTTTTCCTCTGTTTCTTTCTTCCTTTTTCTTTTTCTTTCTTTTTCTTTTCTTTTCTTTTTCTTTTCTTTTCTTTTTCTTTCCTGGCCGGTTCAAGCCCTTCAGACCGGCTCCACCCTCCTCACTGCCGGTTCTCCTCCGATGGCCGGTTCTCCTCCGACTCGGGGGCTCAGCAGCTGGCCGGCGTCGAGGCGAAGCTACTGGTGGTCTCAGCTTGGCCTGGATCGGTGGCACGGTGGCGGATCTACTCGATTTTACCTTGGTCACTTCTCCTCCTCCGTCGGCCTTCCTCCGTCGTTCCCAGCCTCTCTGGTGGCCTCCATCCCTTTCCTCTTCTTCCGGCGGTGCTTTGGCTGTGGTGGCGGCGACTGATTTGGCCGGCAACGCTAGATCTGGTTTTCCTCTTTCTCTTTCGGTTTCACCGGAATTTCCTTCTATTTCCTTTCCGATCTCCTTCGCAGGTCGTCCTCTTCCCTTCCTTTCTTCACCGGCGACATCGTCTCTCCCTTCCCCTCTCTTTTCCCTCGCCGGAGGTGGCATCTCCGCCACTGACGGTTCTAGTTGGGGGGGTCGAGATTCCTCCCCCGATTCCTCCTTTCCTCTTTTGTTTTTAATTTCTATTTTTAGCATATAATAAACTATATTATATACTATAATGTATATTTTATACATATACTATATACTATATACTTTATACTTTATACATATAATATATATACTATATATTACACATATATTATTTCATATATAGTATAGTACAATATATATTATATATAATATATATTGTATATTACAAAATATATATCTAGTATATAAATATATATATATGTATATTTACATACTTAAAAATAAATAACATTTATATAAATATTTATATAAATGTCATAATTCCATATATATTGTATTTACAATATATATATCTTTAAACTTTAATGTAATTTAATATTTACATTTTCTCAAATATGTATATATTTATATATACATAAAATGTCATACTTGAATACATATGTATTATTTAAATTTATAAAATATTATATATATATATATATATATATACTTATATATACCCATGTATATTTAATATATACTATATACCATACGGTATTTAAATACATATGTATTTGCATGAAAATACATTTATATAATATATAATTATATAAATATATTTCACATTTCCTTTCTCATTTTCTTATTTAATTTGGATTTCCATTTATCCAAATTAAATTTCCTCCTTTCATTATTTTCCATAATTCTCATCTTATTTTTCCGATTTAATTTTCCTTCACTCGGATTTGCACCATCCGTTCCTTTCTCAATTCTCGGGATTTTCACCAATATCTCGTTCTCAAAATTTTATTTATTTATTTATTTCCAATATTTATTTTCTCCAATATTTATTTCCAACAAATGGAAAATTTACCGTTATCACAGGAGCAACATACCCACAAAGGACAGAAGCATGCACATTATGGGCGAGAACATGCACGACGTAGGCTAAACATATGCCACAAGGGACGAGAACATGCACAATGTGGCAAGCATGACAGGCAATAACATAAACTATAAGAGGGCCTTAGTCTCAAGTTTTACTTACTTTTACAACTTCTTAATCATAAATTTGGTAGAAAATAGTAAGAACCGGGAGTGCCTGGGTCATGTTAGCCAGGGATTTACCACCCCAATCGCGGTTTCGGAAAACATACTTATTTACTTTCATACTTAAAACATTATTGAAAAATCATGCATCGAAATCATAATGTTCATTTTCTTAGGCATCTTTAGTTAACATAAAACATGAACTTCGGTTTTAAAGCGATAAACTCTTCTTTCAGAAATCGGTTTGTACGTCTAGCTAGTTTTCGAAAGACTTTGGAAATTAACTTCGAAACGTAATTCATGCTTCAAACATTTCTTTATAAATTGAGATGAAAGTAAGAGGCACCATACAACTTTAAATTACATTCCTTACCTATCAGATCTCGGGGCAGCAATTTTCCTCAAGTCTCGGACGTGCCTCGATTTGTGTGCCTACACTACTTGTTGCCCAAAACAATTTCGAAACCATCAATACATACTCATACTTATCTTAACATACCTTAATATATCTTAAGTAACCATAAACATCATTAAAGCTGGTCTTATTCACTAACTTTTCTACTTGCTCAGTTTTTACCGATAAATGTGCCATTTCGATATGTTTATATTCCTTAGACTTAAACTCACCAAAATAATGTTTCACATGTTCTTTTAACACTTTACATAATACTTCAAGACTTGTTAAATTGTCAAATCCCACCATTTCATCATTTTCGATTAAATTGAATCTTAAACCGAACTTTTCGGTATTAAACTAACACCATACAATCATCAACCAAACAAACTTCACCATTCTTATAAAGAACCTAGGTTGTCCAAAACATAGCCTAACCCTAGAAGATCCATTTCAAAATTCTACTTTAGCCAAAATCTTGCAAATTCAACATACATCAATCATATTTCAACTTCATCTTCTTCCAACAATTTAACCTTATGTTGACCAACTTTGACCAAAGATTCATCCACTAACAATCACCCTCAGCTGTAGATCAACATGTAGACAACTTAGAAACACCATAAACAAGCTTAAAAATCCATCAAAGAAGTAAGGAATTCTCTCACCTTGCAAAAGAGGGAAGCTCTGTCTAGATTTCTTCTCTCTAACGTTTCACTAACCAAATGATCTTTGTTTTGGCTGAGTTATTTTTTTTGTGTAGGGGACTTATGATTGAACAATCGGTCCTTCTTGGCCGAACTCCAATTCAGCTTGGAAGGTGGTCAAAAAATTCCCACAAGATGAAGCAGATGAGGTCGCCTACGGCAGATTGACAGGGGGTTTTCTTTCTGGTCCGGTCAACTTACAGAGGCTATAATACCATTCTGGAGACCGAATTAAGCCTACTATCATGGGCTAAAATTGCAGGCCCAAACTTCACTCCTATCTCTTTTAATTTGACCCAAAACGAAAGCCTAGCAGTGAGCAGAAAATCTGGCTGCTGGCTGGCCTGCACCAATAAATCCATAAAAATATTTTCCAGCCCATTTTTGTGATTTAGCCATTTTTCAAGTGTTTTACTATGTGTCTAGTATATTTTTATTTTGGCCCTACATAAATACCAAATTCTGTAACGATCTGTTACCACATTTTTTCACGTATTTTTATAAAACTTATCCGGTTGGGCTGTCTGTGATACTTCACTTTTCATTAAATATTAAATAATTTCATATAACATAAATAATATTATATACATCCCCTATCTTACTTTATAAGTAAGTAGTATTGTACGTACAGAAAATAAATGATCGTATCTCGTATATCTTAGTCGGTTTGTCACATTGCCATTATGTGCAGCCGTAATCCACAAATATTGGATCTCACAATCATCAAAACCTGAAATTTTAAAATTAAGGAGTGAGCAAACCACAGCTCAGTAAGAGAGTTATATGTCACACTTGATATTCGACTAACTATATGCTAAAAAACTTTTTAATTTCCTTTAAAAGTTCCTAGATGGGCTTTAGGCTCACATGTAGGAAGGAGACTACAGTCGGCTAGGGATCCGGATGGAGTAAGGCAGGTATTTTGAAATACCTGTCTTGTCCCGGAATCTAGAAGCAACTGTAGAGAGTACTATATCAATTGTTCTGAAAACGATATAATATTCGTTTTCGTAAAGTAAACCATTTAATTCTTTTCACTTCAGTATATTTTAAAACACGTGACATTTCAGTAGTAAAATAATGTTTTACTTCTGTTCTCATCAGTACAGTTAAAACACGTGACAGTACAGTGGTTTATAAATATCCAAAACCGTTGGATCAGTAAACAGTAGTTTTCAGTACTATTTATTAATTCAGTACTATTTATTAATTCAGTACCTTACAACTCAGTAAAACCGTATCTTATAGCTTAGTAAAACAGTAATATTTAGTAAAACAGTATTTCGATACGGTTTAATCAGAAAACAGTAAACAGTTGCTATCAATTCAGAAAATAGTATACGGTAGCTTTCAGTTTAGTAAACAGTAAACGGTAGCTTTCAATCCAGTAAACAGTAATCAGTGGCTACCATTTCAGTAAACAGTACAGTTCCATAAACAGTATTTTGGTATAGTTTTTCATCAGTAAACAGTACAGTAAACAGTACAGTACAGTAAATAGAATTCCGTAAATCTTTTCAGTAAACAGTAAACAGTAAGCAATAAGTGAGACTAGGCAACACTATGATAACTGTAAAGTTTCCATTTATTGGAAATAAATATTGGAGAAAATAAATCAGAGGAAATAAATAAAATTGTGAGAACGAGATATTGGTGAAAATCCCGAGAATTGAGAAAGGGACGGATGATAGAAATCCGAGTGAAGGAAAATTAAATAGGAAAAATAAGGTTGGAATTATGGAAAATAAAGAAGAGAGGAAAAAAATTTAATTTGGATAAATGGAAATCCAAATTAAATAAGAAAATAAGAAATGAAGGAGAAATACGTTTATATAATTTATAATTTATATAAATGTATTTTTATACAAATACATATGTATTACAATACTATATAGTATATTTTAATATACATTAGTATATTTATGTATATATACTATTTAGTAAATTTAAATAATACATATGTATATAAATATGATATTTTATGTATATATATAGATATATATACATATATAAGAAATGTAAATATTAATTTACATTAAAGTTTAAGAAAATATATATAATGGTTATTTAATTAAAAATATATAAATATACATATATATATACTACTAGATATATTTTTTGTAATATACAATATATATATATTATATATATAATATATATTGTATTATATTATATATGAAATAATATATGTATAATATATAGTATATATTATATGTATAAAATACAAAGTATATTATATAATATATAGTATATAATATACTAAATAAGGAAAGAAAATAAAACAAAAGAGGAAAGGAAAAATCAGGAGAAACCCAATCTCCCCGGTGAGGCTGACCCTGTTGGCGGTGAGGAAGAGAAGAGAGGGAATCGTCGCCGGAGGAAAGGCGGAGAAAGGAGCTACTGGAGGCGGAAGGAGAAGAGCAGAAGGAAAATCAGGAAGGAAACAGAGGTGGAAGCCAGTGAAACCAAGGAAGAAAAAGGAAAATGGGAACCGACAGTACTGGCCGAATTGGTCGCTGCCACTGCAGCCACACCACCGTCGGAGGAAGAGGAAATGGTAGGAGGCCACTGGTGAGGCCACCAACGGCGGAGGAAGGCAAAACGAAGAGGAGAAGAAACCGAGTAGATCCATCGCCGTGCCGCTGATTTGGGATGAACGGAGGCCAGAGAAATCCCGGGAAATTTAGAAACTCGAAAATTACGAAAATTCGGTAAGAATTTCGGAAAAAGAATTTCGAGTAAATTTAATAAATTATTTGGAAAAATTCTAAATTTAGAATTTTAATTTCAGAAAAACCATCCTCGATGATCGAGACAATGGAATCGAGAGAGGTGAACATGGGCACAACCTTCGAGAGGCAATCGCCGACCTGAGACAGGTAAGAGAGACATGTGCAGCCTGTAAGGATATTTGGCACACATGTTTTAACTTATGCATTTAATTTTATAAATGCTATTGATAATGATTGGTTGAAAAATTGTGGTGATTTACCGATTGAGATTTAAACTGTATTTTTCGTGCATGAGGTTAGCCAATCGACAGTTGTTATACTACCGAAAATTATTGGAAAAATTACCAAAAATCATAATAATAAATGATTTTTCATCACGAGAAATGATTTTCAACACGAAAATCGAGACATCCATTAGTTTTCAGAAAACATGAATATACTGATAACTAATTTTAAAATATTCATGTTTTTGAAAATGGTGAAAAAGGAAATCACTTAAATTTATTCCGATAGGTGATATTTTACGTGAAACGAGGTAAAAAATGAAAAGGACCAAAGTGAATATTTTACTAATCTTTCTTCAAATATTCACTTGATTTTATAAATAACCTTTATGGGTTCAATGATGAGAATAAGTGTTTATAGAAAATTCCATAAAGGTAATTAAAGGTGAAAAACAGTGTTGTGAGGCTAAAAGGTCTCCGCATATGTTTACAGAGAAAACACGGGACGGGAGTGGTGATTTGGAAAATAAATATTTTGATTTTCCATAAATCATAAAAATAATTTATTTGAATCCCGATAACTTTGAAAATCATGTTTTTGATAGAAAGCACGGAAAAGCATGTGTATATATTTTACGGTGAAAAAAGGACAGTTATAACCTTTTATATTTTACAGTGATTATTTTATAAACTATTTTCATCGTATGAAAAATGTGATTTATACTGTTCTATAATATTTAGAATATTTTCGGGAATGATTACCCCAGTATGAATATTTTATAAATTGTTATTCATAAGAGGAAAATATTTTCCTTATGAATATTTATGGAGTGATTGAATTTATATTCAATGAAATTGATTTCATAAATGGGGTTTCTATCACGTGTTTACTGTTTTGAGACTGTTAGGCCCCATATCATGCTCACGTGTCACGTGTTAGTGCTGATAGATACTGATCCTATTATCAGCGTCCCAGTGGACACCTGATCAGTGCACAATGAGGACCCCATAGACTATGGCCATAGATCTCATGTGTTTCCCCTATTAGGGATGATATTATTATAGCATGATATATTTAGGGTGTTGCCTAGTCTCCATGATACTGATCTGAAAGCTACCGTATACTGTTTACTGTTTTCTGACTGAACTGTGTCAAGATACTGTTTTACTAAATATACTGTTTTACTGAAATGTAAGATACGATTACTGAACTAAAGAGAAATTAATGGTTATTCAAAAAGAATAACATTGAAAATTATTTCTAAAATAGAAAAAATTACAGAGTGATTTATCCAATGATTTGGACATTTACAACCACTATACTGTCACGTGTTTTTTAACTATACTGAAGAGAACAGAAGTAAACCACTGTTTTACTATTGAACTGTCACGTGTTTTAAAACATATTTAAGTGAAGAGAAATAAATGGTTTACTCTACAGAAAACGAATATTAAATCGTTTTGAGAACAATTTATACAGTACTCTCTACAGTTGTTTCTAGGTTCCGGGACAAGACAGGTATTTCAAAATACCTGCCTTACTCCATCTGGATCCCTAGCCGACTGTAGTATCTTTCCTACATGTGAGCCTAGATAGCTGAATATTAAGTGTTGCATATAACTCTCTTACTGAGCCGTGGTTTGCTCACCCCTTAATATTAACATTTCAGATTTTTGAGGACTACGAGATCTGACATCTGAGGATTACGAGCTGCGCATTTGGAGACACTGCGAGAGCTTGACTTATAATATGAGGTATGATCATTTATTTTCTGTATTTAGACTTACTTTCAGTACTACTTTCTTGAGAATTAAGATAGGGGATGTAATTGATATTACGAATTTTATATTTAATAGTTAAATGAATATGAAAGTAAAGTATCACAGACAGCCTAACCAGATAAATTGTATAGAAATACGTGAAAAATGTGATCACGGGATGTGACAAACACCCTACAAGTAAATCATGCTATCATCGTCCACTAGGGACACAATAACAGTAATGAGATTTATGGCCATGATCTATAATATGTCTTCGGTGTACACTTGCTAGGTGACAATCCAGGACGTTGATGACTAGCTGGTCAATCAGCCATGTGACAGTAACAGTATGGTATGATGCATGAAGCTCGAGGCCTAAGTCTCAAAACAGTGTAAACCGTACCATAGCCTTTATGGATTTTAAACACAATAACTCAAAATATTTCACGAGTATCCATAAGGCTCACATGTAATATAATCACCTTTATGAAATAATTAAATTAAATATCATTTCTCAAAATATTTCATAAAGGTATAAATCATATTTTCCATATGGTGAAAACAGTTTATAAATCATCACTGTAAAATATAAAAGGTCATAATTGTCTTTTTCATCGTAAAACATATACGCACGCTTTTCTGTGCTTTCGCTCGAAAACATGGTTTTTAAAATCATCGGAATTCAATTCAAATATTTTTGTAAATTTATGGAAAAATAAAATATTTATTTTCCAATTTCAATAATTCTGTCACCATGTTTTCTTCTAAAAACACGTGTAGAGACCTCCAGTCTCGAAATCATAGTTTTCATCCTTACTTAACCTTTATGGAATTTATATAATTAATTATTTTCATAATTAAGACCATAAAGGTTTTATATAAAATCAAGTGAATATTTAAGAATTATTTATAAAATATTCACTTCGGTCCTCTTCATTTTTCATCTCGTTTCACGTGAAATATCACCTACCGGGTGAATTTTCGGTGATTTCATTTTCACCATTCTTGAAAACATGAATATTTTAAATTTAAACTTCCATATATTCATGTTTTATGAAAAATACTTGATTTCTAGATTTTCGGGACTGAAAATCGTTTCTTGTGAAATCAAATCATTTATCATGTTTTTCGGTGATTTTCGATAAATTTTAGTAATTTTTCGATAATTTTTCGGCAGTATAACGGTCATCAATTGGCTAGCCTCCTGCACGGAAAACACAGTTTATATTTCCTCAACCGGTAATTCACCACAATATCAAACTGATAATTCATCATAATTTCAAAACCGATAAATCACCACAATTTCAATAGCATTTATAAAATTAAATGCAATTTAAAACATGTGGCCGAATATCCTTACAGGCGACACATATCTCCCTTACCTGTCTCGGGTCGACGACTGCCTCTCAAAGGTCGCGCTTATGTTCACCTCACCTGATTCCATCGTCTTGGTTATCAAGGAAATTTTCTAGAAATTAAATTCTAAAATTTAGAATTTTTTCATAATTTATTAAAATAAATCACTCGAAAATTAATTTCCGAAATTCTTACCGAATTTCTGTAATTTTCGAGTTTTCGAATTTTTCGAGATTTTTTGAATTCCCGAAAATTCCTTTTCTCTCTCTTTTCTTCTTTTCCTCTTTTCTTTTTTTCTTTCTTTTTCTTTTCTTTTCCTTTTCTTTTTCCTTTTTCTTTTCTCTTTTTCCTTTTTTCCTTTTTTCCTTTTCCAGCCGAACCGGTCACCTCCCCTCACCGCCGGTTCTTCTCCGATGGTCGGTTCTCTGGCTGTTCAGTGGCTTCTCAGCTGGCCGGCATCAAGTTGAACTTGGATCTAGCCTCTTTCAGCCTGGATCGGTGGCACGGCGACGGATCTACTCGGTTTTGGTTCGGTTCCTTCCGCCTCTTTGCCCTTCCTCCTCCACCGTTCTCTGCCTCACCGGTGGCCTCCTACCTCTTCCTCTTCCTCTTCCTCTGATGGTGTTTCGATCGCAGTGGCGGTGGCCGAATCGGCCGACACTGCCACTTTCCCTTTTCTTTTTTCTTCTCGGCTTCCGTCGGTTTCACTTCTATTTCTTCCCGATGTTCTCTCCTTTTCGTCACCGATCTCCTTTCCTCACATCGCCGGCATCATCCCCTCTCCTTTTCTCTCCCTCACCGCCGACGGTGGTCGGTCAGCTCGTGGAAGGGGGTCGGGATCCCTCCTTCTTGATTCCTTTCTCTGTTTTCCTTTTTGTTTTATTTTCTATTTCTCTTTTTAGTATGTAATATACTATATATTATATACTATAAACTATATTTTATACATATAATATATACCATATATTATACACATATTATTTCATATATATGTTAGTACAATATATATTATATATAAAATATATATTGTATATTACAAAATATATCTAGTATATATATATGTATATTTACATACTTTAAAATTAAATAACCTTTATATATATTTTCAAACTTTAATGTAATTTAATATTTATATTTTTCATATATGTATGTATATATATTTATATATACATAAAATATTATACTTGTATACATATGTACTATTTAAATTGATAAAATAGTATATATACATAAATATACCAATGTATATTAATATATACTATATAGTATTTTAGTACATATGTATTTGTATAAAAATACATTTATATAATAGATAATTATATAAATATATTTCATTTTCTTTTCTCATTTTCTTATTTAATTTGGATTTTTCATTTATCCAAATTAAATTTCCTCCTTTCATTATTTTCCATAATTTCTCATCTTATACTTATTTCCAATTTAATTTCCTTCACTTGAATTTCCCGATCCGTCACTTCTTTAATTCTCGGAATATTCACTAATATTCCAATATCATATTATATTTATTTATTTCCCAAATTTCCAATATTAATAATTTTCAATAAATGAAAAATTTACGGTTATCACATTATCCCCACCTTAAGAAATTCGGTCCTCCGAATTTAACATAAGTCCAAAGGTGGTACATTCCGTCCACTTACGATTTCTGACCTCTAGGTCATCTTTCAAGTAATACTGCCAGTACACTTTAAACATCAAGATTACTTCAGACCACTACATGTTGTCTTTCATCATATATTTATACTCCCTAAGTTCATTTATCAATTCGGGAGTTATTCATTTCCACTATTTTCTCATAAGAGTCCATGTATAGTATTTTTCATATCACAACTGATCTATGTTGTTCATCATCTATTGTTCTCACTTAGTGCCAAGTCGATTTAGTTTAAAAACTATCAATTACACATATCAATCACTTATATGTAATTGTCCAGTAGCTTTCATATCTCATGCATCTACTCTCTCAATGTATCTTTGAGCGTTTCAATATTACGCTAAGATATTTACATCAGTACAGAGCGATGCTATCAATACATTTGGGATCTCAAAGCCTTTTTGCTATTTCTCATTAGCATATGGCAACTCAAAGACTCCCATTACATGCAATGCTCACTGGAATTGTATATATACATTTGCACCATTTCATACTCATTTTTTACTATGGCACTAGAGAATCTAAGAGTTCGATAGTGGAAAAGTGATTCCATTTAGGCAATCAGTCTTTAATCACTTCCACATCATCATATTTCTTTTGGACTCTTTATTGTCCACAATACTAATTTTCTCATTCATTTTACCAAGGCTGCATCTCATTGCAGACTTTACTGTTAATCACCAATGATGAGACAATCATGTTCTCTTCATGTAGTATGGTTATTCGATGATTGAATCCTCAGTTATCCACTTAATCACCATATTATCCATACAGTTCCACCATTTCAAGGTGTGGATATGTGTATATATCATTTTTGTTCCATTTGCATAACTGGCAGTATAATAACACATGTCATTTATCTTACTCCTTTGAGTATCATTAATTCCACTTGTCAAGTTTGGCTTGATTTGCATCTAGCCACAGTCATGTGATAACCAACTTGAATTCACTTTGAGTCGTAATTTCGGGAACTATTTCATATCGGTGTTCCCTTCTCATCATGCAACTTACTTTCTTATTCCATTTTCGTTTTCATATTTTCACTCTTATCATTTTAGTCGGTTTTCTCAAGTGGTATGGTATTCTACAGTAAAATCTCTTAACATTTTGCATACCATCTTTTCCTTCCACTTATCCATTTACTGACTTTAACTTCTTTCATTATATCCCATTAGTAGAGCAACTAGTCCCATCACTCTTCTATAGGCTGGCAGTAGTATCTAGCTAGACTCCTTACTTTCGTATCTCAATCATTATCTCTCTATCGTAGATAAATTCATTGTCATTCTGTCATTTTGAGATCATACATCTCAGAAGGAGATATTGTCTAGCCAATCTCTTAGTTGCCAATTTTAATCTATAGATCACAATCTTTAAGAGTTTAAAGGGTTATACCACAATGCTGCTCATGTTCCATTAATGTCTTACACTGTATCAATATCTCATCATGTTATTCATGTATGGATGCCTCATTCCATAGGCTTATATACCTCACAAGGCAATTCATTAACCTTGTAACCTCAATAGGAACTCGTAAAAATTTCATCGAGTTCTAATCATTATCTTAGGGATATCAGTCTCCAACTTTTCTCTAATGACACTTTATACTGAGGCTAGTCTTATTAACTCCTTATGTATCTCTGATCAAATCAATAAAGCATCCATTTTCATGTAGATGAATACTAGTTCTTCATAAGAACTTTATTAATTAGTAAGAGTTTACTATATCCTTTTAGTTCATCTACTTATCAAAGTCATCTATGCTTCTCTCATTCATATTTATACATATAACTTCATTAACCTCAAATTACATTATCTGTATTTTCATTATTCACACCTTTACACGTGAATTTCATTATTCACGCTTTTTCCAGAGTTGATTCTTAAGCTTTCGAACTCTTTCTATGTTTCTGATATAAGCTTATAACCAATCGAGTCAAGGTTAGCTCGATTTCTCTAATCTATACAACTCTAAAAGTTTTATTGGGAATTACATCCGATACTTTCTTTAATCACACATCTTTTATCATTTGGACATTTCATCCTCATGTCCTGTCATTTCCACTATGTATTCTCAAGGCAGAGACATTCACTATTCAAATCATTTTGACACACACTCTACCTTGATTTCATTGTCTACTCATACATTACAGCATTACAAATTTCATTCTAGTAAGCTGTATCAAGTACAACAGTTATCAACACATGTTACAGCTAATCAATTTATTACAGTAATTTACTTTAAAATCATCTTCATTTAATGAGTTCAGGTTTAATTCCCTTGACCATGTTATCCACGAGGTTCGAACCCTAGTACCCTTATATACCTAATTCCTTACACTCGTATTACCACCAAGATAATTGTAAGAGCCCCGCCCGTTCATATTGACCGTCGGTGAGCATCCCCTAGGTGATCCTTCCGCCTCAGTTTCTGTAATTTTCAAGTTTCCGAATTTCTCGTGATTTTTCGAATTCCCGAAAATTCCTTTTTTCTCTCTTTTCTTCTTTTCCTCTTTTCTTTTTTCTTTCTTTTTCTTTTCTTTTCTTTTTCCTTTTTCTTTTCTCTTTTTCCTTTTTCTTTTTTCTTTTTCCTTTTTTCCTTTTTTCTTTTCCAACTGAACCGGTCACCTCCCCTTACCGCCGGTTCTTCTCCGGTGGCAGGTTCTTCGGCGGTTCGGTAGCTCCTCAGCTGGCCAGCGTCAAGGCGAACTTGGATCTAGCCTCCGTTCGGCCTAGAACGGCGGCACGGCGGCGGATCTACTCGGTTTTGGTTCAGTTCCTTCCGCCTCTTCTCGGCTTCCGTCGATTTCACTTCTGTTTCTTCCCGATTTTCTCCCCTTTCCGTCGTCGGTCTCCTTTCCTCACGTCGCCGGCATCATCCCCTGTCCTTTTCTCTCCCTCACTGTCGACGGTGGCCAGTCCTGTGATAAACGTAAATTCTCTATTTATTGGAAATTACAAATATTGGAAATAAATATGGAAGAAAATAGATAAATTTGAAATTATGAAAAATAATGAAGAGAAGGAAATTTAATTTGGATAAATAGAAATCCAAATTAAATGAGAAAATGATAAAATGGAAGAGAAATATATTTATATAATAATAATTTATATAAATGTATTTTTATATTAATACATATGTATTGAAATAATTACATAGTATATATTAAAATACAGAGGAATATATAGATATATATACTATGATATAAATTGAAATAATACATATGTATTAAATATAACATTGTATGTATATATATAAGTATATAAATATTTGAGAAAGGCAAATATTAAATTATATTAAAGTTGGAAAATATATATATTGTAAATACAATATATATGGAATTTTCTACATTTATATATAAAGAAATATATAAATGTTAAGCAATTTAAATTAAACAAATATATATATATATATACACTAAATATGTATTTTGATAATACATAATATATATCTCTATATACATATATAATATATAGTTATATAGTAATATAATATATATAATAGTAATATTATATGTATTATGTTTATATATAATATATGTATATATAATTAAACTAAATGAATTAAAACTGAAAAAAAAAAAGAAAAAGGAAAGATCGGGAGGAACCCGATCCTTCCAGATGGGCCGATGGCGGCGAAGCTGCCACCACCGGTGAGGGAGGAAAAGGAAGAGTGAAACGACGCTGGCAAAGAGAAGGGAAGCCGGTGACCAACGGAAAACAGAAGGAAAATAGAAACGGAGAAGGAAATCCCGGCGGAAACCGAAGGGAAAAGAGGAAAAAGGATCTGGCTGTGCTGGCCAAATTGGCCATCGCCACTGCAGCCACACCACCGCTGGAGGAAGAGGAAAACGTGGGATGCCACCGGAGAGGCAGGGAACGATGGAGGAAGGCCGACGGAGGAGGAGAAGAAACTGAGGGAAAATCGAGTAGATCCGCCGCCGTGCCGCCGATCCAAGCCAAGCTGAGACCACCGGCCGCTTTGCCTCGACGTCGGCCAGCTGCTGGGCCACCGAACCACCGCTGAACCCAATCTGACCGGTCTGAATGGCTTGAACCGGCCAGGAAAGAGAAAAAGAAAAGAAAAGAAAGAAAGAAAAAAGAAAAGAGAACGAGAAAAATAAACAGAGGAATTCCGAGAATTCGTAAAATTCTCGAGAATTCGAAAATTACAGAAAATCTCGGGAATTATGGAAATCGGGAAGAAATCCCTAAAAGTGTTAAATTATTTAAATAATTTATTTATTTAAATAATTATGGAAAAATTCTAAATTTTAGAATTTAATTTCCAGAAATTTTCCCTCGTTGACCGAGCCAATGGAATCGGGCGAGGTGAACACGGGCGCGACCTTCGAGAGGCAGTCGTCGACTCGAAACAGGTAAGGGAGACATGTGCCGCCTGTAAGGATATTCGGCCATGTTTTAAATTATGCATTTAATTTATAAATGCAATTTATAATGATTGGTTTTGAAATTTGTGGTGATTTATCGGTCTTAAATTGTGGTGAAATACCGGTTGAGAACTATAAATTGTATTTTCCGTGCAGGAGGCTAGCCAAATCGACAGCCGTTATACTGCCAAAAAATTATCAAAAAAATTACTGAAATTTACCGAAAATCACCGAAAACCATAATAAATTATTTGATTTCACGTGAAATGATTTTCAGGCACGAAAATCGAGAAATCAAGCAAATTTCATAAAACATGAATATAGTGATATCTAATTTTAAAATATTCATGTTTTCGAGTATGGTGAAAACGAAATCACCGAAAATTCACCCGATTGGTGATATTTCATGTGAAACGAGATGAAAATGAAAAAGAGACTGAAGTGGATATTTTTATAAATATTCTTAAATATTCACTTGATTTTACATAAAACCTTTATGGTTTTAATTATGGAAATAAATAATTATGAAAATTTCATAAAGGTTAAGAAATGATGGCAAACCATGATTTCGAGACTAGAGGTCTCTACACGTGTTTCAAGAAGAAAACATGGTTAAGGGATTTTGAATCTAGAAAGTAAATAATTTATTTTTACATAAATTATGAAAATATTTGATTTGAATCCCGATTTCTTTGAAAACCATGTTTTGGATAAAAGGCACGGGAAAACGTGCATATGTGTTTTACGGTGGAAAAGGACAGTTTTGCCATTTTATTTTTACAGTGATGATTTTGCAGATTGTTTTCACCATATGGAAAACATGATATATACCTTTATGAAATAATTTGAAAAATATTATTTATTTTATAAATTTCATAAAGGTGATTATATTTACATGTGAGCCTTATGGATAATTTGATTTATCATGTTTAAAATCCATAAAGGCTATGGTACGGTTTATACTATTTTGAGACTTAGGCCTCGAGTTTCATGCATCACACTGATACTGTTACTGTCACGTGGCTGACAGACTCGCCAGTCATCAACGTCCCGGATGTCACCTGGCAAGTGTACACCGAGGACACCATATAGATCATGGCCATAGATCACATACATACTGTTTACTGTGTCCCTTCGAGGATGATTAATGGTCCATTATTGGACGATGATAGCATGATTTAATTGTAGGGTGATGCCTATTCTCACATACTGATTACTGTTTACTGAAAGGATGTACAATTTCTTATTTACTGTACTGTACTGTTTACTGTACTGAATTACTGTTTACTATTGACTGTTAATGATGAAAAACCGTACCAAAATACTGTTTACTGAACTGCACTGTGTACTGAAATGGTAGCTACTGATTACTGTTTTACTGAACTGAAAGCTATCATTTACTGTTTACTGAACTGAAAGCTACCGTATACTATTTACTGAATTGGTAGCTACTGTTTACTATTACTGACTGAGCCATATCAAGATACTGTTTTACTGAATACTGAATATACTGTTTTACTGAAATGTACGATACGGTTACTGATTTGGAAAGAGAAATAAATGTTTATTCTAAAAGGAATAACATAAGAATTATTTCTAAGAAAGAAATAATCGAAGAAGTAACTATCCAATGATTGGATATTTACAAATCACTGTACTGTCACGTGTTTTACTTTACTGAAGAGAAGAGAAGTAAACCCCTGTTTTACTACTGAACTGTCACGTGTTTTAAAGTATACTGAAAGTGAAAAGAGAAAAGTGGTTTACTTCGTGGAAAAACGAAAATTATATCGTTTTGAAAACAACGAAAATAGTACTCTTTACAGTTGCTTCTAGGTCTCGGAACAAGTCAGGTATTTCAAAATACCTGCCTTACTCTATCTGGATCCCTAACCGACTGTATTATCCTTCCTACATGTGTGCCTAGAGCCAGCTAGGAAGATTTTAAAGAAAATGAAAAATTATTTTCTGCATATAGATAGCTGAATATCAAGTGTGACATATAACTCTCTTACTGAGCCGTGGTTTGCTCACTCCCCAATTTTAACATTTCAGGTTTTGATGATGGTGAGATCCAATAATTGTGGATTACGGCTGCACGTAATAGACAATGTGACAGACCAACTCAGATAAATCAGGTACGATCATTTATTTTCTGTATTTATACATGTCTATAGTACTACATATTGGTAATTAAGATAGGGGATGTATATAATGTTAACAATATTTTATTAAATTGTTTAACATCAGGTGTAAAGTGAAGTATCACAGACAGCCCAACCGGATAAATTGTGTAAAATAAGGTGGAAAATGTGGTAACGGGGCGTTACAGATTTAATGGTATCAGAGCATGGTTGGCCTGATGTCTGTGAATACTTTTGGAAGGAAAAGTGTTAAACATCCCGGTAGTACTGTGTCGTCTGAATACATAGAGAAAATAAATGATTGTGAATTGTGTAAAATGATTTTAAAGGGAGTGAGAATGTATAAATTGAGAATGTTAAAGAAGAAAATAGGCTCAGGAATTACCGGAAAGTGGTGATCTTATAATCTAAATGAAGGCTGGTTCGGTAAGGATCAGTAAAGGACTCGGTGAGGGCCCCACCAGTACTTTCTGTCCGGATCAAACTGGGACTTGAAAGTGATGATATAAAGGAGGGTAATGAAATATATCATCATTAAATAAACTTTAAGATCACCGATTGAGAGTAATTTGAAGAGAGAGAAAATTTTTGGCCAAAAATGACCAAAATACCCCTACCTCCAAAATTTTACTGGGAGTTAAAATAAACCAACAGAGGTTGGAATTGAGAGATCTGACAGAGAAATTGATGATATAAAGTTGAATTACAAGCAAAATAATCCAATTGTGGATTTTAGTAAACTTCTCTGTCGGAATTAAATGAGATCTAAATTGCTGATATAAGTAACAGAAAGAATAATATCAGCACATGGATAATGAGATCATTGATTTCAATGTATACTGAGAAGAAAGAAATAAATGTCGAAATGACGAAAATGCCCTTATGTTGGGCGATGTACTGAATAGTGATAAAATCAAGTGATTTTAAATCCATTGATGGTAATGGAGTTATAAATGACATAAAGGATGTCATATGAATATAACGATCCCTATTACTGATTCCACTAACACTTAAATTATGGACGCGAAGTACGAGTGACCTAGTGAACATGCTAGGCCTCATGATAAAACCTCGATGGGTGACCCAGTGAATGGGCTGGGCATTCTCAAAGAGTACAGTACACATGTGTAAAGGTGAACGGCGAACAGGCCGAGGCCTTATATGATGCGATCCGATAAAAGTGTAGTGGAATGTCATCAGATGATTAGCCCGAATATTGACTGTAAGGGCCTGAATTATGAGTGTATCAACTCGGATAATTATTACGGGATCGTTGAATATTATGAGAAGTGAAATAATTACAGAAAATGACTGAGAATGTGAATAGTATAGATAATGAAATCCATAACAGTATTGTTGATTGAGGTTCTATACATTTATACTATTTTGAAGTATTAAATGATTAGTTAATTATAGAACCGGAGCATTTGAGATATGCCTTGCAAATTAATGTACTGTATGGAGTATTGTGAATTGGTGAATATATATATAAGAACAGTAAAGTGATAAAAAGAAGATGACAACTAACCTAAGTTCTTCAGGACCCTTGAGACGGAACTGTGATGGGGGACCCAATGATGGTCGACCCGTAGTGGATTATGTGTTGTGAGATGCGGGCGAACAATGTTATCGCCGACTCACTAGTAAGGGTAAACCTGGGGTGAAAGGATCTCCTAGGGGATGCTCGTCGACGGCCGATTCGAATGGGCGGGACTCTTACAAGGAGCTTAATAATAACATGAGTGTAAGGAACTAGGTACGTAAGGGTGTCAGGATTCAAACCTCGCGGATAATATGCTCAAGGGAGTTAAACCTGAATTTATTAAATGAACTTGATTCCAAAGTAAATTACAATGGTAATAAATTGGTTAGCTGTAACATGTGTTGATAACTGTTGTACTTACTACAGCTTGTTGGAATGAGATTTGTAAGGCTGTAAAGTATGAGTAAACAATGAAATCAAGGTAGAGTGTGAGTCAAAATGAATTGAATAGTAAATGTCTCTACCTTGAGAATACACAGTGTAAATGACAAGACATGAGGATGAAATGTCCGAATTAATAAGGAATGTGTGATTAAAGAAAGTATCGGATTTGATTTCCGATAGAACTTTCAGAGTTATATAAATTGGAGGAATCGAGATAACGTTGACTCGATTTTGAATATGAAATCTAATTCTAAGCTTATATCGGAGAACTTAAGAAAACTTATTGATCTGATCATAGATATATGAAGGGTTAATATGACTAGCCTTAGTATAAAGCGTCCTTAGATAAAAGATTGGAGACTAATGTCCGTAAGATGATGATTAGAACTTGGAGTGAATTTTACGAGTTCCTATTGAGGTTACGAGGTTAATGATTTGCCTTGTGAGGTATATAAGCCTAAAGAATGAGGCATCCATACATGAGTAAATTGATGAAATACTGATAGAGTTTAAAGTAAAAATGGAAAATGAGCAGTATTGTGGTATGACTCTTAAACTCTTAAAGACTGTGGAATTGTGTTAAGATTGGTAAATAAGATGTTTGGCTAGACAGTGTCTCCTTATGAGGGATATATGATCTCGAGATGACAGAGTGACAATGAATCTGTCTATAATAAAGAAAATGATCGAGATACGAAAATAATGAGTCTAGCTAGATACTAATGCTAATCTATAAAAGATTGATGAGACTTGCTGCTCTACTAATGTGATGTAATTAAAGAAAGAAGTTAAAGTCGGTAAATGGATAAGTGTAAAGAAAAGATGGTATGCAAGATTTTAAAAGATCTTAGCAGTATAGTGCCATACCAATCGAGAAAACCGACTAAAAGGATGAGAGTAAAAATACGAAGAGATAAAAGTGGGAATATGAAAACAAAAATGAAAGTGGAATAAGGAAATAAGTTGCATGATGAGGAGGGAACATTAATATGAAACAGTTCCCGAAGGTAAGACTGAAAGTGATTTGTGTTGGTTATCACATAATTGTGGCAAGATGAAAAAAAATCAGGCCAGATTTGATAATGAAAGTAATGATACTCAAAGGAGTAAAATGAATGACGCGTCTTATTTTACTGCCGGTATATAAATGAAAATGATTATACGTATAACCACCGTAACATAATAGAAATGGTGGAAATATATAGATGATGTGGTGATTAAATATATAAATTGAGGATTCAATTGTGGAATCTTTATTATGAAAAGAGATTTAAAGACCTTACTACATGAAGAGAACATGATAGTCTCATGATCTATGACTGTAAGAGATGATCAATAGTAAAGTCTGCAAGTGCGATGCAACCTTAATGAAATAAAAGAGAAAATGAATATTGTGGACAATAACGAGTTCAAAAGAGAAATGATGACATGGAAGTGATTAAAGACTGATGATCTTAATAGAATCACTTTCCATTATCAGACTCTTAGATTCTCTAGTCCCTTAGTCGCAGTATGAGTGAGAAACAGTGGAGATGTATATGTACAGTTCCAATGAGCATTACATGTGATGGGAGTCTCTAAGATGCCATATGTTTAATGAGAAATAGCAAAAGGCTTTGAGATCCCAAGTGTATTGATAGCATCACTTCGTACTGATGTAAATATCTTAACGTAATATTGAAAACGCTTGAAGATACATTGAGAGAGCAGATGCATGAGATGTATAAGCTAATGGGACAATTACATATAACTGACTGACATGTGTAATTGATAGTTTTAAACTATATCGACTTGGCACTAAGTGAGAAAAATGGATGATGAACAGCATAGAGCAGCTGTGACATGAAAAATATTGTGCATGGACTCTTATGTGAAAAGAGGAATGAAATGAATGACTCCCAATTTGATGAATGAACTTACGGGAGTATAGATATATATGATGAAAGACTTCATGTAATGGTCTAAAGTACTCTTGATGTCGAAAGTGTACTGGCAGTATTACTTGGAGGATGACCTAGAGGTCAGAAGTCGTAAGTATACGACATGTACCACCTTTGAACTTAAGTTAAATTCGGAGGACCGAATTTCTTAAGGTGGGAAGGATGTGATAACCGTAAATTTTCTATTTATTGGAAATTACAAATATTGGAAATAAATATGGAAGAAAATAGATAAATTGGAAATTATGGAAAATAATGAAGAGAAGGAAATTTAATTTGGATAAATGGAAATCCAAATTAAATGAGAAAATGATAAAATGGAAGAGAAATATATTTATATAATTATAAATTATATAAATGTATTTTTATATTAATACATATGTATTGAAATAATTACATAGTATATATTAAAATACAGAGGAATATATAGATATATATATATACTATGGTATAAATTGAAATAATACATATGTATTAAATATAACATTGCATGTATATATATAAGTATATACATATTTGAGAAAGGCAAATATTAAATTATATTAAAGTTGGAAAATATATATATTGTAAATACAATATATATGGAATTTTCTACATTTATATATAAAGAAATATATAAATGTTAAGCAATTTAAATTAAACAAATATATAATAAATATGTATTTTGATAATATATAATATATATCTTTATATACATATATAATATATAGTTATATTGTAATATAATATATATAATAGTAATATTATATGTATTATGTTTATATATAATATATGTATATATAATTAAACTAAATGAATTAAAACAGAAAAAAAAAGAAAGATCGGGAGGAACCCGATCCTCCCAGAAGGGCCGACGGCAGCGAAGCTGCCACCACTGGCGAGGGAGGAAAAGGAAGAGTGAAACGGCGCCGGCAAAGAGAAGGGAAGCCGGTGACCGACGAAAAACGGAAGGAAAACAGAAACGAAGAAGGAAATCCCGGCGGAAACCGAAGGGAAAAGAGGAAAAGGGATCTGGCGGTACCGGCCAAATTGGCCACCGCCACTGCAGCCACACCACCGCTGGAGGAAGAGGAAAACGTGGGATGCCACCGGAGAGGCGGGGAACGGCGGAGGAAGGCCGACGGAGGAGGAGAAGAAACCGAGGGAAAACCATGTAGATCCGCCGCCGTGCCACCGATCCAGGCCCAGCTGAGACCACCGGCAGCTTCGCCTCGACACCGGCCAGCTGCTGGGCCACTGAACCGCCGAAGAACCGGCCACCGGAGGAGAACCGATGGTAAACCCAATCTGACCGATCTGAATGGCTTGAACCGGCCAGGAAAGAGAAAAAGAAAAGAAAAGAAAGAAAGAAAAAAGAAGAGAAAAAGAGAAAAAGAAAAAGAGGAATTCCGAGAATTTGAAAAATTCCTGAGAATTTGAAAAATTCACGAGAATTCGAAAATTACGGGAAATCCCGGGAATTACGGGAATCGGTAAGCAATCCCAAAAAGTGTTAAATTATTTAAATAATTTATTTATTTAAATAATTATGAAAAAATTCTAAATTTTAGAATTTAATTTTCAGAAAATTTCCCTCGATGACCGAGCCAATGGAATCGGGCGAGGTGAACACGGGCGCGACCTTCGAGAGGCAGTCGCCAACCCAAAACAGGTAAAGGAGACATGTGCCGCCTGTAAGGATATTCGGCCATGTTTTAAATTATGCATTTAATTTATAAATGCAATTTATAATGATTGGTTTTGAAATTTGTGGTAATTTATCGGTCTTAAATTGTGGTGAAATACCGGTTGAGAAATATAAACTGTATTTTCTGTGCAGGAGGCTAGCCAAATCGGCAGCCGTTATACTGCCAAAAAATTATCAAAAAAATTACTGAAATTTACCGAAAATCACCGGAAACCATAATAAATGATTTGATTTCACGTGAAATGATTTTCAGGCACGAAAATCGAGAAATCAAGTAAATTTCATAAAACATGAATATAGTGATATCTAATTTTAAAATATTCATGTTTTCGAGTGTGGTGAAAAGGAAATCACCGAAAATTCACCCGGTAGGTGATATTTCACGTGAAACGAGATGAAAATGAAAAATAGACTGAAGTGAATATTTTTATAAATATTCTTATGGTTTTAATTATGGAAACAAATAATTATGAAAATTCCGTAAAGGTTAAGAAATGATGGAAAACCATGATTTCGAGACTAGAGGTCTCTACATGTGTTTCTAGAAGAAAACATGGTTAAGGGATTTTTGAATCTGGAAAGTAAATAATTTTTTTTTACATAAATTATGAAAATATTTGATTTGAATCCCGATTTCTTTGAAAACCATGTTTTGGATAAAAGGCACGGGAAAGCGTGCATATGTGTTTTACGGTGAAAAAGGATAGTTTTGCCCTTCTATTTTTACAGTGATGATTTTGCAGACTGTTTTCACCATATGAAAAACATGATATATACCTTTATGAAATAATTTCAAAAATATTATTTATTTTATAAATTTCATAAAGGTGATTATATTTACATGTGAGCCTTATGGATAATTTGATTTATCGTGTTAAAATCCATAAAGGCTATGGTACGGCTTATACTATTTTGAGACTTAGGCCCCGAGTTTCATGCATCACACTGATACTGTTACTGTCACGTGGCTGATAGACCCGTCAGTCATCAGCGTCCCGGATGTCACCTGACAAGTGTACACCTAGGACACCATATAGATCATGGCCATAGATCACATACATACTGTTTACTGTGTCCCTTCTGGGATGATTAATGGTCCATTATTGGACGATGATAGCATGATTTAATTGTAAGGTGATTTAATTGTAGGGTAATGGTCCATTACTGATTACTGTTTACTAAAAGGATGTACAAAATCCTATTTATTGTACTGTACTGTACTGTTTACTGTACTGAATTACTGTTTACTGTTTACTGTTAATGATGAAAAACTGTACCAAAATACTGTTTACTGAAACTGCACTGTGTACTGAAATGGTAGCCACTGAATACTGTTTTACTGAACTGAAAACTACCATTTTATGTTTACTGAACTGAAAGCTACCGTATACTATTTACTGAATTGGTAGCTACTGTTTCTTGTTACTGACGAACTGTATCGAGATACTGTTTTACTGAATACTGAATATACTATTTTACTGAAACGAATGATACGGTTACTGATTTGAAAAGAGAAATAAATGTTTATTCTAAAAGAATAACATAAGAATTATTTCTAAGAAAGAAATAATCGAAGAAGTAACTATCCAATGATTGGATATTTACAAATCACTGTACTGTCACGTGTTTTACTTTACTGAAGAGAAGAGAAGTAAACCCCTGTTTTACTACTGAGCTGTCACGTGTTTTAAAGTATACCGAAAGTGAAAAGAGAAAAGTGGTATACTCCGTGGAAAAACGAAAATTATATCATTTTGAAAGCAACGAAAATAGTACTCTTTACAGTTACTTCTAGGTTCCGGAACAAGTCAGGTATTTCAAAATACTTGCCTTACTCTATCTGGATCCCTAGCCGACTGTAGTATCCTTCCTACATGTGTGCCTAGAGCCAACTAGGAAGATTTTAAAGAAAATGGAAAATTATTTTCAGCATATAGATAGCTGAATATCAAGTGTGACATATAACTCTCTTACTGAGCCGTGGTTTGCTCACTCCCCAATTTTAACATTTCAGGTTTTGATGATGGTGAGATCCAATAATTGTGGATTACGGCTGCACGTAATGGACAATGTGACAGACCGACTAAGATATATCAGGTACGATCATTTATTTTCTGTATTTAGACATGTCTACATTACTACATATTGGTAATTAAGATAGGGGATGTGTATAATGTTAACAATATTTTATTAAATTGTTTAACATCACGTGTAAAATGAAGTATCACAGACAGCCCAACCGGATAAATTGTATAAAATAAGGTGAAAAATGTGGTAACGAGGTGTTACAAGTCGGCTCGTGAAAGGGGGTTGGGATCCCTCCTTCCCGATTCCTTTGTCTGTTTTCCTTTTTGTTTTATTTTCTATTTCCCTTTTTAGTATGTAATATACTAATATTATATACTATAAACTATATTTTATACATATAATATATACCATATATTATACACATATTATTTCATATATATTTTAGTACAATATATATTATATATAAAATATATATTGTATATTACAAAATATATCTAGTATATATATATGTATATTTACATACTTTAAAATTAAATAACCTTTATATATATTTTCAAACTTTAATGTAATTTAATATTTACATTTTCCATATATGTATGTATATATATTTAGGATAATTATTACATATACTGACAGTGGAGTTTTTTTATTCCACAAGCAACGTTAAGATCGTGACACATGTCCTATTTTATTTATTTTAATATTTTTATAACACACATGTCATGATCTTAACGCTGCTTGTGGAATAAAAAAACTCCACTGTCAGTGTATGTAATAATTATCCATATATTTATATATACATAAAATATTATACTTGTATACATATGTACTATTTAAATTGATAAAATAGTATATATACATAAATATACCAATGTATATTAATATATACTATATAGTATTTCAGTACATATGTATTTGTATAAAATACATTTATATAATAGATAATTATATAAATATATTTCATTTTCTTTTCTCATTTTCTTATTTAATTTGGATTTTCCATTTATCCAAATTAAATTTCCTCCTTTCATTATTTTCCATAATTTCTCATCTTATACTTATTTCCAATTTAATTTCCTTCACTCGAATTCCCCGATCTGTCACTTCCTCAATTCTCGGAATATTCACTAATATTCCAATATCATATTATATTTATTTATTTCACCAAATTTCCAATATTAATAATTTTCAATAAATGAAAAATTTACGGTTATCACAAATTCATACATTGAACTTCTTTCTAGTTTTCAATTTAATAATAATATGAAAATTTTGGGTTTCACAAGTATCCACTCAGAATTTATTTATAATCAAAACCCCATAATCTAGAAATCATTCATATATACATATATGAAAATTTACAATTGGTTTACAAAATATGTTCACATCCCTTGTACAATATTTATATATCGTAGTATTGTAATTACAAAGTCTGAACATATAAAAAGTAAAACGTATACCTCTACGGTGATCAATAAATTGCATGAGGGATGCGATAAAAGTAACTTTCATACATAGAAAATTCACTACAAATAATCTGGAGAGAAAAAAGGGGTGAGCTCGAGGAAAACCCAGTAAGAAATACATATATAAGTACTAATACCATGCATGATTACATGCATAATAAAAACATGTTTTAAAATAACATGTCGTGTTAAAGCCAGAGTTTGGGCACGATAAAATGTTGGATAATATAATCGATTAGATAACCAAGCTGAGTATGGGAGAATGCTTTGGAGCACCTCACATGTCTCAATCCCTAAATCCGACTATAGGGAATAAATTTATTGCTAGTAAAATAAGTTGTTCAAAGGTACAGTTTTCGATCTAACATTTCATATACCATTTAGAAAATATTATAATTTACTCAGAAAATTATACAGAATTTACATTAGAAAATAATCAGATTTAAATGATTAAAATTATCGGTAAGTCAAATCAATTGATTAGATTCAGAAAAATCAATCATTCAGTAAATCAAATTCAATCATTCATATTCAAAAATCAAACACTCAGTGGATCAAAGCAGTTGATCAAATTTTATAAGTACGATCAGATTCAGTAAATCAATATAAAAAGTTCAGTAGTAGGATAGAGGAGACTAAGCTACACCTAGTAGTATTATGTATAAGAAAATCCCAGAGAGATTAATAAAGACATATGGTCATAGTCAGTAGGTCAACAGTGTACACTTGCTAGGTGACAACTGCAGGAGTTGAAGACTTGGCAGGTCTAACAGCGTACAATCACTCACTCAAAATGCATGATGAGGCCAATAGTCTCAAAACCGTTCATAATTTAGAATAAACACATTTTTCATATTTAGAGTAGGAAAACAGTGTTTTCAAATAGATCATAAATTTTGAAAAGTAGCAGTTCAACAATAATTATTCATAAAATATTCTCAGTATATAATTCAGAGTTCAAAATATTTTCTTTACATATAATTTCAATGCAATCATTCGTATAAAACACAAAATCAAGAAAACTATCAAAATTGTGCTTAGAAACTGAGTTATAAATTTAATGCTTCTAATTACTATATGAGATTTAAATCCATTTGTTCCCCAAAAATCTACTCAAAATATTTCAAATTTCACTCTTATAAAATCTAGAAATTAAATTACGTTTAATGACATTGTGAAGCCCCGGATTTACCGAGCCACTAGCCCCGGATTTGCCGAGCCGCTAGCCCCGGATTTACCGAGCCGCCTCACTCATCCGAACTGTCCGCTCTGGGTTCTAGAGGTGGCCCCCGTCACACAGACGTGGCACTTAGCCCCTCACGGATTTACCGAGAATAAATTCCCAATTCGCGTCCGCCATGACTTGAACCCCTTACCACTTGTAAGTGTCAAGTCATGACTAACCATTGGACTAGGTCCAATGGTTAGTCATGACTTGACACTTACAAGTGGTAAGGGGTTCAAGTCATGGCGGACGCGAATTGGGAATTTATTCTCGGTAAATCCGTGAGGGGCTAAGTGCCACGTCTGTGTGACGGGGGCCACCTCTAGAACCCAGAGCGGACAGTTCGGATGAGTGAGGCGGCTCGGTAAATCCGAGGCTAGCGGCTCGGCAAATCCGGGGCTAGTGGCTCGGTAAATCCGGGGCTTCACAATAAAACGCGCGTTTTTTTGTGATGCCCTGGTTTTTACCGGACTCCGTCGGGGGGACCCAGGCCGCATCACTCATCCGTACTGTCCGCTCTGGGTTCTAGAGGTGGCCCCCGTCACGCAGACGTGGCACTTAGCCCCTCACGGATTTATCGGGAATAAATTCCCAATTCGCGTCCGCCATGACTTGAACCCCTTACCACTTGTAAGTGTCAAGTCATGACTAACCATTGGACCTTGTCTCAATGGTACCAGGAGTGTAAGAACTAGGTACTTAAGGGTCCTAAGTTCGAACCTCCTGGGGGACGCGAATTGGGAATTTATTCCCGATAAATCCGTGAGGGGCGGTGGCCTGTGTGGTGCACCCCAGAGCGGACAATACGGATGAGTGAGCTCGGGCGGTGGCCTGTGGGTGCACCCGAGTCGTCACAAAAAAACGCGCGTTTTTTTGTGACGCCCCGGGGTGCACCCGCTGGTCCACCGACCCGAGCCACCGCCCCAGGCGGGTCACTCATCCGTATTGTCCGCTCTGGGGTGCACCACACAGGCCACCGCCCCTCACGGATTTCTTTCGCGTCCGCCGCTACTCGAACCCCTTACCACTTGTAAGTGTCGAGTAACGACTAACCATTGGACCTAGTCCAATGGTTAGTCGTTACTCGACACTTACAAGTGGTAAGGGGTTCGAGTAGCGGCGGACGCGAAAGAAATCCGTGAGGGGCGGTGGCCTGTGTGGTGCACCCCAGAGCGGACAATACGGATGAGTGACCCGCCTGGGGCGGTGGCTCGGGTCGGTGGACCAGCGGGTGCACCCCGGGGCGTCACAGACATTTTGACAGCATAACGGCTAAGTTTCCTTAACCTTCTTGCACGAAAATACAATACATAACCCAATGGCAGTTTCACAAATCCAATCCAAATCATTCTAAAATCATTCCATAATTTCATTTTCAAAGCCAATATGCAATCATAGTAGCCCCATGTCTTCTTCACATATTCCTTACCTCTCGGTTTCTACTAAAAGCTCGATAGCACCCGGATTACACCACTCACTTCTGAGCTGCAAAATTCCACATAAATACTATCAAATCATCATACTTCTTCAAAAAGAATATTTATCATCCTAAAAGCCATTACATTGCCTATTGCAGCTGCTACACTAGTCTATTTTATACCGGTGCTAATGCTGTTTGCAGCTGCTAAATTGGTCTATTTCATACCGATGCTAACAGTGCAACTAGCATCAAAACTACTCCGTTTTTTATTTTGATTTCACTGGTAATCTTATATTAATTTCTACATTCTCCTAGTACCCAAAACACATTGAAATAAGCATAATTCATGGCTGTCCTTTACTTGGCCGAATGGTACCCATAAGCTTACACAACTTATTTCAACAATTTAAGCTTGTATTTATACTCTACACATGTTATTCATCAATTTTACATCCATAATTCATCAAATAACTACATGGACATGCATGGCATATGGAGGCTAAAACCCTTAGGTATTGAATTTCATGGTTTTATTTCAAATTAAGCTTAAACACCTAACTAAACATGAAGATCACATGGTATAAAGCCTTAAAACCATGAAAAACTAAGCTTTCTCTCTCTTACCTATGGTGACCGAATCTTACAGCTTGCCTTACACCCTGATTTTGGCCTTTTTTGGATGAGAAATTGGTACCAAATTGAAGAGCATTGAGTTCTGCACAAGTTTGGTGAAGGCATTTTTTGATTTCAATGTGTTTTGCTTAGGGTTTTAATGTGTTTTCTCTCACTTCAAGCTTGGCTATAGTGGAAACATGAAGGAGGAAGAAGATGGCCAGCTCTTATGAAGAATGAAGAAAATTCTTTAAAAATTTATATTTTAATGGGCAAAGTACCAAAATGCCCTTATACTTAAAGATTTCGGACAATTTTACTCTTAAACTTCCATAATGTTATTAAACAATCAATTTAACTTCCAAATATTTCCTTTTATCATAAAATATGAATATTAAACATATCCTAATCATTGTACAAAGTTTCATTAAGGTTTGACTGACCATAAGGGTAAAATTACCAAAATACGCCTATCGAGCCAATCGCGTATATTTTACTCTTCGCATGTGATTTAGTCTATCCAATGACATGATATAGAACTGTATCACACGTAGATTATCATACTTTTATTGGTTGATCAAAAGTCCACTCGATTTGATCGTTATTCACAATAATTCATCTAGCTTATGTCCTTAATCGTTATTTTAAAATTTGTTGCACACTTTTCAAAAATGACCCAAACAAATGATTTTGAGTTGCAAAAACTTACCATCATATTAATTTGCTCCAAATATCAGCACTGTGGAGTTTCATGTCCATTCGGACTGTATAAGTCTCAATGGGGCCCATAGCTTGAATTCTTAGTTATACCTATAAAGCCCAATGAATAGAAATGGTTATGAGACACCTTAATTCAGTGGCATATAGTATAGTATTAGGAAATGTGGATCTCATAGTATGGCCTTGATTGAGCCAAAGTAGCACAATACCAAATAGAATCTCTTTCACATGCACCGTATTAAAAGTCATCTTTATTTATTATCTTTGACTTAATATTTATTTTGAGGGATTTTTAATTTAATCGTCTCACCTATCATGCTTTTTAACATATATATCAACATATATAAGTAAAAGCACAAAATTAAATGTGACACAGTTATGGCCTTTCTATTACAAAAGAGCTTAAGGATACATTGTTTTCTAAATGCCTTCTCAGTTTTCCTTTCAAGCGTCACCTTGGTTCACCTTAGCTCTGAATCATCTTGGCTCCAAATGTTGTACATTTTACAAGATAATTCTAATTTATCTATGTAACTATTACAAAATAAATTATAAATAAATGAAGGCTCGTAGGTCCAATTTAAATTTATTTAAATAAATTACAATCCATGTAAACCTAGCCCCATAACCATCCATATCACATATGAATCAAGCATCAAGCATACATAGCAATATCATATATTAATTTGCATGCTTCCTAATCAAGATTTAATTTTAATTAATCAAATTTTAATTAATCATAAGTATCAAGGATTGTTTTAATTTAATTTTAATTCTCAATATTCAATTTGGGCTTAATTGAAATTTTAATCTCATTAAAATATCAAAAACCATTGAATAACTCTTGTCCAATTTGATATAGAAAATATTTTATTTTAAAACAATAATTTTATCAAGATATCCTTTTTGAAATTTTAATCTCATTAAAATCTCAAAAACCATTGGGTAACTCTTATCCAATTTTGATTTTAAAAAATATTTTTCTTTAAAATATATTTAATTTAAAACTCTTATTAGGATAACTTTTATCATAATTTATTTTAATTAAAATATATTTTAAATAAAATAATTATTTCTTTTTTTTTTGCAAGGGTGGCAATTGCAAGGTTTCTGTTAAATAATTTTAACAATTATTCTAATATCCATAATATTAGATAAAAGCCTGCAAGAATTTTGTCAAACAATTTTGATAATTATTCTAATATCAATTGTATTAGATAAAAGCCTGCAGGGTTTCTGTTAAACAATTTTGACAACATTTTAATTACAAGTTTGAAAAGAATTCTAACACGCAACTCTTAATTCAACAAATCTCTACAGGGTTTCTTTAAATCTATAATTGTCTTATAATTATTTTAGGTTGCCCAAAAGAATTTTGAAAATTAAAGTCAAATCTATAACAACTTACAATAAAAACAGCATCACTGCTAATCGAATTTGTTATCCCGAAAGGCGTTCTCTACACTGGCTAAGATACCACTGTAAGGTTCGTTGTCTCGATTTATCATGTCATACACGATAATTAGCAGTGGATTAGAAAAACAACAAAACCAAAATCACTAGGATCATGCAACAAGATTGCTTTTAGGATAAATCTGACCTTTTTGGTGTTGCTCATGTAGAAAAGTTCAACTTTTGAATATAGTAACCAACAAACAGCCTTCAGTTTATTGTTAACTCAAGACTCCTAGCTAAGAGAATCCTTTTAACGGTATCCACACATGTAGGATGTAAAACGGGACCTTTGCCTAGGCAAAAGAAGGAGGAAGGGGATTGTTTTGTGAGTGCTAGCTCCAAGAGGTAGAGCGGCTATTAAGAACGTACAATTTAACTTTTAGACATAATGTTGTTTATATAATGCCTATTGACAAAACCCTAAAAAGGCTTTAGTCTTAGTCCAACTAGATTGGGTTTTTTAGGCCTTTTAAAATTACTTAATCCAAATTCAATTGACTTGTAGGGCATACTCTAATGGCTTTTTGTTTCCTTCAATCTTTGGCTACAGCAACACCTCCAAAAAATAGCCAATTCTCAAGTTTCTCTGGCCAACTATCATCACACAACACCTTAACATTAACCCATAATACACAAATGTATTATCTTAAGCTAAAAGGATAAGCCCTAACCTTGGTTTCTTATGGTAGGAAAATTGTCCCATGACTTTGTTCAGGATTTTGTTGTTGTTTTCCTTCCTTAACAGCAGCCATGATGAAGGATTTCAAGCTTAGGAAAGATAAAAATGGGGTAGGGGAAGTGTAGGAATTCTCCCCTCTACCTTTCTTCCTCTTTTCCCCTACTTTTCTTCCCCTGTTTGCTGCTATTCAGATCTATTTTAACTCTGTTTCCAGCAAGAAAACATCTTGTATACAGCCCCATTGCTCATCCCTTTCACTCTTCTTTCTCTATTTTCTCTCTTCCCTCTTCTTTTATTTCCTTTCTCTTCGGTACCAGCCTTGAAATTCCCTTGTTTTAAGCTGAATATTTTAGACCTGAATGCTTCAACCGAATTTGAGACCCTAAGTAAGTGGAGTTAGTTGGCTCTTTAAGCTTCCTAAAGAAGCCACTCTAGCAATAATAATAATAATAATAATAATAATAATAATAATAATAATAATAATAATAATAATAATAATAATATATTTTATTTATACATTTTCTTTGTTAATTAAATCACCAAAAAATATAGTTACTAATATGTTTTCAGTTGGTTAACTTTGTATGTTATGAGTTAAATGAAAGACAATTCATCTACTTAATTAAATCTCTATTCCTTAACACCAATTTAATTAAATTGATCCCATATAACCTCTTAAAATACTTGATTTATTTAATTAATCCATTAATTCACTATTGTATGTCCAAGATAACTCCCCAATTTATTTTCCATACATTAACTCACTTCCCTTCTTACTTTACTGCACCTAATAACGATCTTTAAAAATTCAGTGAGATCAATCCACAATGAATAAAAATATAAGCCATGCATGGTTGAAAAGGTATTCGAGTTAGCTTTCCAACTCAATATGAATCACTTTAATCAGAGTTCTCTATCAAAAATTACGCTTAACTCTTTACCAATCGCTCATTTCAAAAAATTCCTACATGTGACATGAATCTAGAAATTTATTGGTATTGATTCACAATGAATTAAAATATGAGCCTTGCATGGATGGAAAGGTATTTAAGTTAGCTTTCCAACAGATTTAGGATCACCTCAATCGGACTTCTTTATCAAACATTAGGCTTGACTCTTTACCGACTGCTTGTTGTCCAAATTTCCTGCACGTGGCATGAATTCTAAATTTTTTTAGTATTGATCCATAGGGAATTAGAATGCGAGCCATATATGGTTGAAAAGATATTCGAGTTAGCTTTTAAACGAATTTCGAATCACTTCAATCAAAGTTTTCTACTGAAATCCACATACAACTCTTTACTGAGAGGTTGGTTGACTGAATCCCCTACTCATGGGGTAAATTCAAAAATTCACTAGTATTAATTCCCAATTAATTAGGAAGTGTGATATATATGGTTGCAAAGCTTTCTGAGTTAGCTTTCTAAAGAATTTTATCATTTGAATTCTCTGATCATGAACTATGATCAAAAGAATACCGATTAGTCAATAAATTTCATACAAGGTATTCAAGGTAGGAAATTAAATCCTTTAGATCCTCATGCAATTTAAAATTCTTAAAATCACAACCCACATTATCCATTTAACTCTTATGATTTATTGATCCTCATAATTCTCAATCTTTAATTTACTTCCATTAGTATAAAATTTGCGGTTATCACAAATATAATTTATATTTAACTGCTTTTTACATTTATTGATTTTTCTATATTAAAATAAATAAATAAATTTTAAACTAATTATTTTTTAAATAAATAATATTTTTATATTAAATTTTAATATTATTTTTATTTTAAAAAATTAATTAATTTTATTTCATATTTTTATTATGAAAATAAATTGATAATATACTAATATATATATATAAACACACACACATTGTTCATATATTTATGAATAGTAATAAAAATGAAAATATGTTTCTAAAAACAATAAAAAAAGAGATTCTTTCTTCTAGCAATTTTGAAAATTCTTATTTTCATTTTCATTTTCTAACAACAGAAACACATTACCAAACATATATTATTGCTACTGTTTTAAAAAAAATTGAAAACAAAAATGAAACCAAACGATCCCTTAATAATAAATTAAAAATTTTAATTATTAATTCATTATTAATTAATAATTATTACTTAATTATTAATTAAGCATTTTTAGTTTTTAATTTTGTATTAATTATATTATTAATATTAATTAATAATTAATTAATAAAAGGAATTTTTCATATTTGTTTCGATGGAAATAAAATTAACTTAAAAATAAAATATTGATAAATTATTTTCTGCCTTTTAATTCTTTTTTCATTTTCTTTTGATCCTTTCTTTCTCCCCCGTTTCTTCTTCATTTGTCTTCCACCTTTCTCTCTTTAAACAAAAAAATGTCGGCCCTTTTGATTTCTCCCTTCCCCAATGTTTCTTCCCCATCTCACTTTTCCCCTTTTTCTCTAAACCAAAAAATGTCCAAGGCCCTCTTGATTTCCTCTGTGGCTCTAAATAGACTTTACCACCCCTACAATTCGTCTCTCCCATAATCTGCCTCTCTCCCCTATATCTTCCTTCCTGCAGTTGTTTGAAATTTTTCTGTAAAGCAGGAGGAGAACTAAAGACGATGGTATCAAGTTGTAATTTGTACATAGTCAAAAGGCAAACTTGTCCTTTAGAATTTTTTTTTTCCACTAGCAAAGAATGAGCCTTTTGGTCTCTAAGCTAGGAATGCCCCTTCACCTAACAGTAGGGATGAGGGTTCTTGAAGAATCCCAATTTCATGGCCTAAAAACAAACCAAATAAAAGAAATGGTAGGCCTTACGAAATAAAGAGAAATTGAAAAAGAATTCTGCCAACAAAATGGCCAAAGAAAAATGATAAATCCCATTTGCAAATAGAAAAATTCTATATACACTTCAGTGTTGCTCTTTCTGCTACATTTTTTCACCCACAAACCTACCACAAAATTACTAAATAAACTTTTTGAATTCACAAAATTAACCTTATACCCACATCCATCCTTTCAGCTTAATGCCATCTCCATCGCTATAGGTAGACCATCTCTATCGTTATCTCAGGTATAATTCTTGTTCAGCTGTAAAAATGGGAGTTTGGGGATTCTATGTTTGATTGTCGTCTGTGGGTGAGGTGGTGGCTCTAGGTAACGGGTTTGACAAACCTACTGGTGGGTTTGTTCAGAGCATCACCATCTCGCATCAGTCCAGTTGTCTCACGCAAATGGCCTTACGGGAGACCCAGGATCTTGCACAAATGGTGTCACCTCCTAAATCATAAAATTTAGGACTAAAATTTTCCTTTTATCTTAGTCAGTTAGGTTGTGTCAGTGTCTCAATCTCACTATCAAGCTAAACTTTACTTAGCTAAATTAATATCTAATAATTCAAATAGGTCTTAGTTCAATCACTTACAGAGGCATATATTTTTCTTTTGTTTTCAACCCAAATCCATCTAGTCTGACTAAAACCATTCTATAATTAAACTCAGGTAATCACCTCAAACAGGGTATATCATAACCTTAAACATTATCGTTAGACTTACATCTACACCGGTTGTTATAACACAAAGGCTATACTTGACGTCCAATTCATTATAGTTTACATCCCGTTTACATAATTCAAGTACAGTACAAATTAAGTCTAGATACATAAAGAGTTGTATAATGTATACCTTCAAGTTACAAAGCAAAAATCTTGAAGGAAATAAAGTCAAAAGTCCTCTCTCACTGTAACAGCAACTACTGCAGATAATCTGTGAGGTGGAAGAGGGGGTGGGCTTATGCCTAGTAAGATATTCATATAAAAGAACCAATACTACGCAAAACTATATACAGGTATCGAAATCATACTTTTTATGTAAAGGTATGAAGTATATTGTTAGCTTTAAATTGCCATATATATTTTGAAATGACAAAAACTTAAGTAAGCTTTAATGTTTTAATTCATATTGTAAATTTACCTTATCACACATGATTTTCTCAATCCATTTTTAAGTGTTCATATCAAACATTAAGACCATGATTTAATGATATATTCTTATGGGTCTTAATACTTTATAAAATGGTTTTCAATATTAAGTAATTTTCTCAAGAATTATTGAACATAAGTTTAGAAAATTACTTATAAGTTTTTGGACAATATTTTCATTTGAGAAAGTAAAGAAAAACTCCCTTAAAGCTTATAAATGTTTTGGGTTGATTTAGAATCAAAGGCTATATCATTTCTAACCCAAAAGTGCAGGAAAAATGCCCTCTGGAAGAAAAGGATCGATCCCATAGGGAAAAGGATCGATCTCTTTTTGGCAGAATGCCCCGGAAGCCCAGAATGAAGAAAAGGATCGATCCCTTTGGTAAAAGGATCGATCCCTTTATGCCAGAAAGCCCCTAACGACTAGTTTCTGTGAGACATAACGGCTAGCTTCTGTTTTGGCTCCAACCAATGTCCACAAACCATCCAAGGGACTATAAATAGAGGCTTAGAAGCTAAAGGAAGAAGGGGGAACAGCTCAGAAATTCTATTCATCATCTTCTTCATTTTCCTCAAGCCTCAACAACAAATCAAGAGATACAAAGTCTTCTTCTTCTATCATTCACATATCTCTTGTATTGCTTAGCACAAATCTTGTATAGGTTTTTCCTTGTGCTTAATTTCTGTAATCATTTGCCTACTTAGAGGCCTTCTTTGATTGCATCATTTGTAAACACATTCAATCTTTGTAAAAAGGGGAGGTTTCTCTTTAGCCTTAGAAAAAGAGGGAGGTTTTTCTTTAGCCTTAGAAAAAGAGAGAGGTTTCTCTTGAACCTAGAAAAAGAGGAAGAAGAGGTTTCTCTTGAGCCTAAAAAAATAGAGAGGTTTCTCTTGAGCTTGTAAAAGGAGGGATTGTAAAGACAAATTTAAAGATAGTGAATTTGGGGAAAATCCTTGGGAGTGTCTCAAGGTAGAGGACGTAGGCAAGGTAGCCGAACCTCTATAAATCGTTTGTGTAAATCTCTCTTTCCCTACTCTCTTTACTTGCAATTATATTGTGCTTATTGAATTGAATTTATATTGCATGCTTGAGTAGCTTAGAGAACTTAGAAAATATCAATCTAAGCTAGAGAATTTAGAGGAACCGAAAAACGAGCTTAAAGTTAGTGAAAAACCGATTCACCCCCCTCTCGGTATTGCCTGTAAGAGCCAACAATTGGTATCAGAGCTTGGGCTCGAGATCGATTTAGACTAACCTCTATCGAGCAAAACGATCATAAATGGCTCTAGATGATGATTTTGAGACTAGCTCACAAAGTTTAGAAGAATATTCATTTGATGAGCTTCAAGATGCATTTAATGAGCTAAGTGATGAATATAAATCAATGCATGCAAAATATAACAAAAAGTTAAATAAATTTAGAAAAGAGAATGAAATTTTGATGAATACTAATGTTGAGTTGGAGGAGAAAATAAAAGATCTAGGCTTAAGGAATGATGAACTCAACAAGGTGAAATTAGAGCTAGAAAAAAAATTAGAAGACATTAAAGATAAATTGGCAAATCCTAGCTCTTTGACTATTGAGGATGAAAAGGAGAAAGCTAGCTCTAGTGAATGTAATGACCATTCTTATGATGATTTACAAAATGCTTTTGATGAGCTAGCTAGTGAATTTGAATGCATGAATTCAAAATACAAGAAAATGATTACAAAACTAGAAATGGAAAATGATGAGTTATTGAATGCCAAGCTTGATTTTGAAAAGAAATTAGAAGAAGCAAATCTAGAAATTGATAAAGTAAATAAAAAAAACTTAAATTTGCATAATTCATTTTCTAGATTCTACATCGGTCAACAAAAGCTAGATCACATGCTTGAGACCCAAAGAGCTTTCTTTGACAAAGATAGGTTAAAATATAATGCAATACCAAAAGAAACTCATCTTAAGAATTTCTTTGTAAGCAAAAATAATATGCATGATACATCTCTCACATGCTCACTATGCAATAGGATAGGCCACTCTTCACAAGCATGCACATATAGAAAAACTATTTTTAGAGGAAAAGTAGTTAGGAAGATGTGGATCCCAAAGCATGTTATAAATGATGATGAAATGAGCTTAAAATGGATCCTAAAAGATCTAAAATTGTTTGCACTAACTCTCATGGACCCCAAAAAATTTGGGTACCAAAACATGCTTGAATTTGTTTGTTGTAGGAGTGTTAGAGCATGAGAATACAATGAAACAATGGAGTTTGAATGCTCAACACATCCTCATGGAGTTTGCTTGTGCTAATGAGAAAAAGGAAGAGCTTGAGGATCCATTCTTGGCAAGGTCACAACAATTCTTCAAAGAATCGCACAAGGTGGACTCAACAATTCAAGGCAAAACATACTCAAGCAAAGGAGTTTTGTAAGCTTAATTCTTTACTCCTTAAAACTTTTATTTGATTAGTTATGCTTTGATGAGAAAATTGGTTAATGATTAATGATGCATTGTGATTGAGCAAAAAGCATGATTGTTGAGTGTTTGATGGACAAATCTTGATGATTGAATGAAAGACATGATTTATGATTTTGAAATGATTATTGGATTTCTGCATTTTGAGCAAGTCTTCTATGTGTTGATAATGTATTTACTTGCCTCAAATTGCCAAATATGTCATATATGCAAAATTTCATGTCATGTGCATTAATGAAGAACTTGTATGTTGAAAATCATGGCATAATGTTCACAAGTATGATGATTTGATGATATATGTGCTTAAAACCTATGTGAACAAGTTTGTTTTGACATATTTGTGGTATCCAATGCTTTGGTTTGGTGAAAATATGCATAATGCTTAAAATGACCCCCTTTGAGACCAAAAATGCATATATTGGTGAAAATCCTTCCAAAATTGCAAAATCTTTTGTAATATGGTTTTTCATTCATGTTTTTCATTCATACAAGTCCAAAATCATGTTTTACAAATGTTTAAACCTTTACTTGGACTTAAATTACTCAAAAACAAAGATTTGGCACCTCAAAGGTTGGATTTTCTGTCAAAAAACTGCAGAAACAGGATGAGGGATTGATCCCTCAACAAGCAGGATCGATCCCCCCTTGAGCAGAATGTAGAATTTGTGCATTCTGGAACTAAGGGATCGATCCCCCTCCTAAAGGGATCGATCCCCCAAGCCAAAAAGGGCTTTCCTGCATGTTTTCAACCGAAATTGAGAAGAACTTTTCATTGTTTTGATACTTTCTCTCTTCTCAACTTAAAATTCATTGTTTTAAATTCTTTTTGATGATATTTAAAATATGAAAAATCATTTTTCATTGATATCATGCCTCAACTCTATCAATTAATATCATTTCCAGCAAATGGTATCACTTTCAACAATCAATACCATTTTTCTTGAGCTCACAAGTGCTAAATCAGTTTTCTCATTGAAGATGGTCATGATTTGCATAACTCTTGAAATAATCTTGAAATATACTTTCAATGAATGCTTAACCATAACTTTGAGAAACATTTCAAGAATTTATGGATATATTTGAGAATTTGATGAACTTGTGCATAATGAATATTCTTCATCTCTTTTGTTCATCTTAGTCAAGCATGCTTATAGGATTATGTTTATTAGCTTGACTCAACTACTCCACTCTAGGTTACATGATAATTATACATCTAGTGGAAGAATAATTAAAACTTGACCTTAAGGATTGACTTCAAATGTAAATTCAACAATTGGTATAAGGTCATAATTTTCCTTGGCTTATAATTAGTGACGATAAATGAATCCTAAATGTTGAGTTACATGAAAATTTATCATCCATGAAATTAATTCTTTATGGCCAAATTATCATGGAACTTAAGCATTAATGACAACACAAACAATTGATACACATGCATAGACTCTTGATTGTTTTGATGTTGAACATGTATGTTTACTTAAGTTGAATCAATAATCATGCCTATGAGATGAGAATAGTTGTTTTCATGATATTATGTGCTTAACCTCACTCATAGTTTATGGATTTTAATGATAAAATATATTTTAGCTTGATAATATTGATTCACTTAGGTGAAGCCATTTTTGTTAAAACAGCATATACCCTCTAGAACGTTAAATGATGATAACAACTAGGGATATGGCTCTTAATTGATTAAAATGGTAATTTTGAATCTTTCCTTGCTCATAATTGGTTAAGGACTTGAATTGGAAAATGAGCATAGGACTTTTGTGCTTGAAACCATGGAAGAAAATGTGTTTGCTTGAATTCCTTGATTTTTTGAATCTTCCATATGGTATAAATTTGTGAATATGAATATGGATTAATACTTTATGATAGTGGACTAATGATTAATTGATCCATATGCATATTTGATGATATGTGTTGTGTTCTTGCATATTTAGAATGAGTATTTTCTTGACATGAACACACTGCACATAGATATTGGATTCATGCAAAATGCCTAAGTCAACCATTAGTAACAATTGGCATTTAGATTGAAATAACAATTAGTATCATTGGCAATCATATTTTCAACAATTGGTAGGCCAAAACTAAATTCCCAATTGGTATGAGCTTTAAATTGACAATTCTTCTTGTGCTCTTTAGTTTGAAATGACAAATAGAGAAGTATGAGCTTTAAATTGAAATGACAAATGAAACTCTTATGTGCTAGAACTTGTAGTTAATTGCTATATGTCTTAATTCTATGCACACTCTTGATTGAACATGATTTATGAGTTCTTGCATATGATATGTAATCTAATTTTAGCTCATAATCATGATGTATTACCATGCACCTTAGTTAGACTTTAGAGAACAATTGATACACTTAGGTGCTTAATAGGATTGAAATAAGCAAGTCATAGACCTTAGTAGATATTTATACTAAACTTCCTTCATTTCTTACCAATTGTGAACTTCTTGCAAAATTATTTATAAACAATTGGTATAGGATCATAAGTCATATTCTTTGCATAAATATTTTATACTCTTTGTGAATATTGACTTATTTGTGCTATGAGTCCCATGTACTAACACATTTCTTGTTGGATGGAGCATCTTTATCTCTTCTCACATAGCCATAATTTTAGGGGGAGCATATTGTTTATTATTTTTCCTTCTTTTTGCTATGACAAAAAGGGGGAGAGATAGATATTAAAAGGGAGAAATATTAAGGGGGAGAGATAATGGGGGAAAAATAGTTTGAAAATTCATTTTCAAAACCCATGCTTATATTAAGGGGAAGCTTTATAAAATCCTGCTTTATTTGAGGGGGAGTATTTTATCAAAGAATTTTCAAAGCAAATTTACATTAAGTTTTGTCATATCAAAAAGGGGAAGATTGTTAGTTTTAAATTGCCATATATATTTTGAAATGACAAAAACTTAAGTAAGCTTTAATGTTTTAATTCATATTGTAAATTTGCCTTATCACACATGATTTTCTCAATCCATTTTTAAGTGTTCATATCAAACATTAAGACCATGATTTAATGATATATTCTTATGGGTCTTAATACTTTATAAAATGGTTTTCAATATTAAGTAATTTTCTCAAGAATTATTGAACATAAGTTTAGAAAATTACTTATAAGTTTTTGGACAATATTTTCATTTGAGAAAGTAAAGAAAAACTCCCTTAAAGCTTATAAATGTTTTGGGTTGATTTAGAATCAAAGGTTATATCATTTCTAACCCAAAAGTGCAGGAAAAATGCCCTCTGGAAGAAAAGGATCGATCCCATAGGGAAAAGGATCGATCCCTTTTTGGCAGAATGCCCCGGAAGCCCAGAATGAAGAAAAGGATCGATCCCTTTGGTAAAAGGATCGATCCCTTTATGCCAGAAAGCCCCTAACGACTAGTTCCTGTGAGACATAACGGCTAGCTTCTGTTTTGGCTCTAACCAATGTCCACAAACCATCTAAGGGACTATAAATAGAGGCTTAGAAGCTAAAGGAAGAAGGGGGAACAGCTCAGAAATTCTATTCATCATCTTCTTCCTCAACAACAAATCAAGAGATACAAAGTCTTCTTCTTTTATCATTCATATATCTCTTGTATTGCTTAGCACAAATCTTGTATATGTTTTCCCTTGTGCTTAATTTCTGTAATCATTTGCCTACTTAGAGGCCTTCCTTGATTGCATCATTTGTAAACACATTCAATCCTTGTAAAAAGGGGAGGTTTCTCTTTAGCTTTAGAAAAAGAGAGAGGTTTCTCTTGAACCTAGAAAAAGAGGGAGAAGAGGTTTCTCTTGAGCCTAGAAAAAGAGAGAGGTTTCTCTTGAACCTGTAAAAAGAGGGATTGTAAAGACAAATTCAAAGATAGTGAATTTGGGAAAAATCCTTGGGAGCGTCTCAAAGTAGAGGACGTAGGCAAGGTAGTCGAACCTCTATAAATCGCTTGTGTAAATCTCTCTTTCCCTACCCTCTTTACTTGCAATTATATTGTGCTTATTGAATTGAATTTATATTGCATGCTTGAGTAGCTTAGAGAACTTAGAAAATATCAATCTAAGCTAGAGAATTTAGAGGAACTGAAAAACGAGCTTAAAGTTAGTGAAAAACCGATTCACCCCCCTTTAGGTATTGCCTATAAGAGCCAACATATATAAGTTAGGCACAACGTCAGGAAAAGATACTATAATCTCTTAGATAACCAGGCTGAGTACAGAAGTGTGCTTTGAAGCACCTCACTTGTCCCAGCATCTAAATCCGACTATAAAGATTTTTATTGGAAGTGTGTAGTTCAATAAACGTACATAATTCAGTAAATAATCAAAAGTAATCTTTAGCAGAGCATTTGTCATTCAAACAAACAATTTAAATATTTCTCCGTAAACATTACAGTAATTAGTTTTTAGTAAGTAGTGACAACATTTAAGGAAATGTAGTCCGCACATTGTAAAAGGCACTTTTTATCAAAACATGTACCACAATATCCCTCCGTCTTTTATACTCATCCCTTATCAATTCAAATCACAGTGCACCATATGAATCCACTCCAGCAAAAAATGAACATAAGCAAGCATATGTATAAAATATAAAAATATAATCAATTTCAGTATTCCTTTTACAAAGAATGTTTTAGACTCCGAGGTTTTTCATATTTCCAAATACAACAGCAAATCCAGTATACTTCATACTGAATGCCAAAACTACAATTATAGTCAAAACACTTCCTTTTCGAATTTAACTTCACGAACAGTCTTATATTCATCTATACCGCTTTCTATAACCATTACATTAGCAATTTAAGGATGGTAATCTTCTTTTTCCTACTTGACTGAATATGCATAACAACTCTACATTTATCATCTCCCACAATTAAGTACAAAGTCAAATACCATTTAAAGTTTCCAACAAGGATTCGATACCATTCTTATATTCCATTAACATGTTACATTTATCTCATAATTCGCAAACATATTAAATCGATATCCCAATAATGTTCTCATCGCCTAACAATTATAATATTGTATTATCACAACAATTTAAACATTTCGAACAACATATGATAATATTGCAAACTAATTTGTTATTGTACATTATAAGTTTAATTCCGACTTATAGAAATATCGTACTTAAGGTTAATCTCGAAATTTCACATAACCATTTCATTTCTTCCAAAATTCATGAAATCAATTAATTTCATGTCCACTACTCCAACAACATTCACATTCCATTTATATCCTATCAACTTTATGTCATGCTCTAATAACACTAACTCAATACTCAAACAACATGTATTATATCACCATACCAAAAATATCAAATATTCAACTATGGTCAATTCATTTTTCAACAATCTCTTATAGTCGCCAAATTACTTTCCAACAATTTTACATTATCACCAAATCATTTTCCAAAATTTCACATACCCAACAATCACAATCTTACATAGACTATTTTATTTAAGTAAGATACCTAACATCAAAGCTTGCGATTTAATCTCTCTCAAGCTCGGTCGAGCTCAAGTCACCACTTGTATAATCACTATAATTTCAAATTCATATCTATGCTTAAGAGATTTCACAAACTATTTAACAATTTATTAACTAAATAAAAATATAATAAAATAAAATTCTTTATCCATCCTTCATCCACTTCTGTCTTCTTTTCTTCTTTCTTTCTGTTTTTTTTTTTTGGCTAAACTGGTTCAGACCTAGTTCAGCCCCAGTTCAGCCCTTGTCTTCCCAATTCAGGAATCATCGGCGGTGGCTTAAGGCTTCGACTGCAGTGGTGTTGATAGTAGGATGGAGAGGCTTCTCCTTTTTCTTCTCATTTTTCCTTTCTTTTCCTCTTTCTCCTCTGTCAGTTCTTCCCTTGCTCGATTCGCCCTTCTTTCCTCCCTTCCACCGCCCGATTTGGCTGCGCTGACAAAGCTTGACACTAATAGTGGCTTCCAGCTCCGATCCTCTTTTCCCTTCTTTCTCTTTTCTTCTCTTTTCCTCACTGACTGTCCCTTTCGTCCTTCTATCAGATCTACTCTTTTTCTTCACTCTCCTTTCCTTTTCTTCTTCTCTCCTCCGATATTTATATTTTTATTTCTTGATACACACACACACACACATTTATTTAGGTATAAGGAATGATTTACAATATATATCTATTTACTGTATATTTCTATTACTTTAAATTTTAAATTCCTTAATAGCCAAAATTAATTCCTAAATATTAAATCTCCAATTCATCAATCAATCAAAAACCATAATTTAAAATATTCCAATCCCATAAATAAATTTATTTATCTACTCTAATTTATCTATTAACATCTGAAATTAAATTTTCATAATTCATAATTCCAAAAGTGAAAAAATTCTCAGTTATCACATATGGCCTTTAACAATCTTTGTTCAACCTCTTCCCTTGGAACTCATATGGGTGAGTGGGTATTAATGTCATTTTACATAGAGGTACTTTTGTTCTCTAATAGTTGAAATAGGAAGAGCGAAAAATGTGGTAAATTTAAAATTTTTCTTACAACTAAAAAACATCTTCAAACAAAAGCTAAAAGCTAAAGGAAGTTGGCAACGCACAACAAAAGCACTTTAAACTTTTTTAAGAAAGAAAAGTGACCTAGCAATCTCTTTAGTCAATTGACGTAAAAAAAAAAAAGAGTATTCTAGGGTAGGTTCGAATCCCCTACGCCAGCGCAGTGAATTCCAACCAAAAAAGACAGAAAGAAAGTGTCAATTTATATTTTATCATTTTTTAAAAATATTTTATTATTAATTTATTAAATTTGTTTTTACTTAACAATCATTTTACCTTTTTTTTTAATCTCTTCATAATTAATCTTATTATCTATCTAAATTAGTCATTGATAAATTTTTATGCTCTTAATTTTTTATATGGTTCTAGATTTAACTATAACATAGATGACAAACTTCTTTTTTTTTATTTTGGTTTATTTTCTTATACAGATTTTTTTTTATTTTGATGAATTTTTTTCATACTTCTATTATTTATTATTATTATTATTATTATTTTATGGAAATTATTATTATTATTATTATTATTATTATTATTATTATGTTAGAGGCTTGAACTAATTGCGGAGAAAGGACAGTAAAATAAGTTGATAGCCCAATAACTTTACTATTATAAATTGCACCCAAAAAAAATTTACCATTATAAAAAAAACTTAGCATCCATTCTTGGAAGCCAAATAAAATATAGATATGTTTACTGATCTTTGCGGGTATTTTTCTCTTTAAAATTGGGTGAAATTATGTGCTTTAACTAGAGGTGGCAAATGGGCGGGTCGGATCGGGTTTGGGTTGGATCATTTTGGATCGGATCATTTCGAGTTAAGAAAAAATTGGATCATTTTGGATTCGGATCATTTCGGGTTCGGATAAGGTCGGATTTGGGTCAAGGAAAAATCGGTCTATTTCGGGTTTGGATCGTTTCGGGTTCGGATAAGGTCGGGTTTGGGTCAAGGAAAAATCGGTCTATTTCGGATTTGGATCATTTCGGGTTCGGATAAGGTCGGGTTTGGGTCGTTGACTTTTTTAGTCAATTCGGGTTGGTCTGATTTGGATTCGGGTCAATTTGACAGATTTATTAGATTAACCTTTGGTCATCTTGATGTAATTTATCTGATATAAAAATCAACTGAAACCATATTTCTAAGAACTACAAAACTCATGAATATAAAATTGTCTTCTTACATGACCTATAGTACAATTGGGATTGAAATAATCAAAATATTTAATAATCTGTATGATAGTTTTCTTTATAATATATTTACCAATATTCATAAATTAATTACTTTTTTTCATTTTATTTTTATTATCTACAATAATTAATAACTTTTGAATCAAAGTGATTTAATAATCCATACTAAATATTATAAAACAATGCTATATATCTCTTTAATTTAGTTTGATTTTTTATAGAATAATTAGAGACATTAGTGTAGATGATATAGCTTCTGTACTCTATTATAGATTAACCATTAAATAATTATACATTATGTTCAAATGAATGCAATACAAAAGCGAATATTTAAATTAAACTATATTAAAAATATATATAACACTCATATTATTGAAAAAAAATTATATTTTTACTATATTAAAATACTTTGATATTTAATTTTAACATTTAAATATTTATTAATAATATTAAATTTAAGTTTGAATATTTTTAGGTTTGGGTAAATTTGGATTCGGGTCAATTTGGGTTCGGATTAATTTGGGTTCGGATCAATTCGGGTTCGGGTTAATCTAAATTCGGATGAATTTGGGTTCGGATAAATTCGGATTCGGATCCGGTCGGGTTTGGATCAATGTAAATTCGGATAAATTTGGTTTCGGATCGATTCGGATTCGGATTGGGTTGGATTTGGATTGTTGACTTTTTTAGTAAAATCAGATCGGTCGGATTTGGATTCGGGTTAATCGGACGGATTTTTCGGGTCAGGTCAACTTTTGCCACCTTTAGCTTTAACAATTAAAACAGATCAGGCGAAAATAAAGCATGTTGAGTCGGGGACAAACCTACCTCCCTTACCACAGTTATTCACTAATGAAACTTCCTGGTCTGTATCTTAACAAGCTGATGATCTGACTGAAAATTGCCATTCCAGTGAAGATTTATTTTGGGAATACAATCAAAGATATTTCTCGTGATCGAATTTACTTTTATGCTTTCACAAAAATCGAACCCTATTTGATCAAGAAAGAGAACTGCACTTACCAACTAGATTGATTGACCCTTGTGGATAGTAAAGATCCTTTTAATGAAACATTGAGATGCTCTCAAACCCCTACCTTTACATAGGTGCAAGAAGTACCTATAATTTAGCAAAGCATCAATTGTGAAGCTGGTAGATCAGCCAAGTGCTTATTATGGCTTACCAAAAAGAAAGGAGTCCAAGCTTTTGTTTGGCATGTACTCATAGATTAACAGTTTTCCATATTCTTGAATGCAGAAACCAACGAGTCTTACAAGATTAGTGTTGGAGTTTAGCAATGAGCATTACTTCATTCTTGAATTCTACAATGAATTGTCCTGAAATTCCTGAAAGCCTCTTTATTGCCACTTCTCGATCATCAGGTAATTCACCTTGAAATTATCTCTCTTTAATGATTAATTACAAGAAACCTTACTTTCCTAGTTCACTTAATAGCACCAGCCTAGAGTTCACTTTCTTGTCCCCTAATTGAGTTGGTAGCCAAAAGTACGTTAATTAATTCTATAGGCAAATACTTAGCATGTTAGCTTTCTCTTCATTATTCTTAGCGAATGGCAAACCTCATTCCATTGGTAATTTTTTTAATTAAAATTTTATTAAAAATGGTCCTCTCCCTGTTATATTATAGACATATCTCTTCCCATTAAAAAGAAGGTAGAAAGATATTATGAAAAAGAGGGAGAAACATAATTTTTTTTGTTGTAAGTGGATCATCTCAATTAAGAATTTTCATGAAAAAATGTACGTTTACTGATTCATTTTTTTAACTGGTGAAAATTATTAAGTATGAATATCATAATAACTGAAAAATTAGAGTTTATGCAATTAGAAATTTTTTACATGTGATATCAAGAATGATCAGGTTTAAGAATGAATGATATTCTCATTAAGTAAATAATTTTTTCTCATTTGATTGTATGCTTAAAAATTTGAGAAAGATTTTGACAAAAATAAATTCGAATGATGTTTTATGCTTTGGTTGACGAAGACCCGAAAACATATTAGGCTTTCATGAAATTGTTTGTCATGATTATAATCAAACATATATATTTATATATACACATATACATACATCCCATATACTTATATATAGCACTGATGCACTATGGTCGGTATGTGCAAACAAGAAATGAGCTTGATTAAATATAGTGCTAAAACACTTGGTGAGCTTTTTTTTGGAAATTATTGCCTACGTTCTCATAAAATGTGTAGCTTGTAGGGTAAACCACTGTTCTCTTGCTAACGTTGACTGTATAAAAAAGCACATTGTATTTCTTTCTTTTGTGAGGCTATATGTACACTACTTCGGCACTCTGCAAAAACATTAGACAAAATCCAAATCATACTCCAAGATAAAATAACATAACCCATGATAAAAAAAAGTTTCATCTATATTGATGGTTTAAGAAGTGTCGAAATAAGTATGGTATATCTAACAATTTTAAAAACTCATAGGTATATACCATACTTATGTTGTTAAAAAAAGTTCCATCTATATTGATAGTCTAAAAAGTGTTGGCACAAGTATTTTATATTTAAACATATATATCATATTGATGATGGTCTTAATAAGATTAATAATTATACTATATACGATAAGTTGCCAATTGCTTTTAATCTCATTTCAATTTATTATGGTAAATTAAATATTTTGCAAGTTAATTTAGAAAAGAAAAAGAGAATAATTGACTTTTTTCTACCATTTATGACATAAAATTAGTAAATTTTAACAATTAGGTATATAAACATATATATCATATTAATGTCTATAAGATTAATAATTATACTATATTTGAAAATTTGTCAATAGCTTTTAATCCCATTTCAAATTATTATGGTAAATTAAATATTTTCAAGTTAGTTAAAAAAACAATAAATGACTATTTTTGTCGGTTTATAATATAAAATTAGTAAATTTCATCAAATACATATACACACACGTATATATCATATTGATGGTGGTCTTTATAAAATTAATCATATACTACATATGATAAGTTGTCAATTGCTTTAAATCCCATTTCAATTTATTATGGTAAATTAAGTATTTTTTAATTTAATTTAAAAAATGACTATTTTCATCCAAATTATGATATAAAATTAGTAAATTTAATCAATTATTTATATAAACAACTATGAAAAATTGTTCCTAATTTAATAAGATTTCAAAACAGATTTTTTTTATCGTTACGAATGTGATATAAATATGGTAACAACTTTTATGTTATTGTATAAAATATTAAGAAAAACTAATTAGGCAACGAAAATAAAAATTCGTTGCAAAAACAATGAGATATTGTAATGATTTTTTTAATCGTTGTCAATTTGATATGAATTTGTAACGATAAAAAATATCGTTGCATAAAATATAAAGAAAAATCAAATAAGTAATGATAATTAAAAATCATTACAAATATAATAAGATATCACAATAACTTTTTTTATTGTTGTCAATCTGATAAGAATTTGCAACAACAATAAGTGTTGTTGCATAAATATAAAGAAAAATCAAATAAGTAATGACAATTAAAAGTTGTTGCAAACATAAAAAGATATTGCAACGATTTTTTTTTATCCTTGTTAATTTGATAAGAATTCGCAACAACGATAATTGTTGTTGCATAAAATATAAAGAAAAATCAAATAAGTAACGACAATTAAAAGTTGTTGCAAATATAATAAGATATCACAACGACTTTTTTTTATTGTTATTAATTTAATAAGAATTCGCAACAATAATAAGTGTCGTTACATAAAATATAAAGAAAAATCAAATACACAACAACAATTAAAAGTCGTTGCAAATATAATAAAATATCGTAACGATTTTTTTTATTGTTATAAATTTAATAAGAATTTGTAACAACAATAAGTATCGTTGCATAAAATATAAAAAAAATTAATTAAGCATCGGCTATAAAGAATCGTTGAGATTTTGCAACGACTATTTTAGTCATTGCAAATTTTGGTTGCTAAAGGCCCTTTTCTAGTAGTTATATAAATATATATATATATATATATATATATATATATATATATATATGTTCTCTTGCTAACTTTGATTGTGTAAGAAAGCACATTGTATTTCTTTCTTTTGTGAGGCTATATATATACCAACGCGATGTTACGGGTCTTTTTATTTTGTAATTTTTAAAGTTAATAAAATTGATTATTAGATAAGAGTTGTTGATCATAAGGAATATTTAATTCTTTCATATTGTTTAGTACAAAAGAGAAACATGTTTATTAAGGAAAGAGTTTATATATCAAACAAAATGTCCAAAAATTTTTTTTATAGAAATTTGGATCAACTTAGATTAAAGAAAAATACACGCTACTTAAGTTAAATAATATAACAAATAGATAATTTGTGCTAAAAACAAACAAAATAAAATAATGATACAACAACAACAAAAAGTATAAGCACCAAAATATATATACGGTATAGTTGTTCAAACAATTTAACAAAAAGGTAAGAAAAATTAGCTAAGAATGCTTTGTTAATATTATTAATCAAGTGTAAGGTTTTAAACCCATCTATAAGCATTTTTATTTTAAGAATAATTAATTGAACTATTTCTATTTACTTCAAAGTACAATATGTAAAGTGAAAGTATTTTTTTTAGAAAAATTAGAGGTAAAAAAACAATTTCATATAATAATTTTTATTCGAAAACAAAATATATACGAGTAGAAGAAGCAAATATATAAAAATATAAAGCAATACTACAAACAATAATAGAATACTTGATTGAAAAGAGTTAAAAAGCAATGTAAAAAACATGTTGAGAACCTAACTAAAAAAATGTTGTTGAGAAAAAAATAAAAGGACATAACTAAAAAAAATTCCTTGAGAAAAAAAACAAAAAGACTTAAGTGAAAAAACAAAAGTTGTCAAGCAAAAAAAAAATAAAAAAATATATGTCAAGGTTAGGGAGATGAGAAGACAAAAATAGTATAAATATATATATATATATATATAAATTGTAAATATCTAATTTTGTTCAAAACTATAAATTTTATTATGATAAATTCAATACTAATCGATTTTTGAAATTTATTAAAATTTATTAAAATTTATTGGATATTTTTGTTATTAAGCTCTATTAAATTCATTTTAAACTTGAATGGATTAATAAATCTTGATTAATTTAAATTGAATTATTTAAAATTTCATATCCATCAATTTTAAATTTGAGCTTATTTAATTAAATTCAATCCAAATTCCAGTAAAGAATGTTGGCTTGAAGCCCAGCTCCAAATGCGTTAAGGTCTTGTTTTTGTTGATTGTTGATTTTTTTTTAATAACTTTGTAAATTAATTAATGAAAAAATATAATAAATATTAAAAAGAAAAAAAATTGAAAAAAGGAAAAAAACTAAGAGTGGGCAGCAGCAACTCCTGCCGCCTCCCATAGCCCCTCTCCCCAGGTTGTCCATCAACCGCCCACTGCTTTGTAAACCCTCATCCCCGTGATTAGATGACAGCGAAATCCTTCTCCCCATTACAGTCACTTGGTGGCTGAATGTGGCGGTAAAAAATCCCTAGGATTAAAGATTGAAAACCGGACAAGATAATGATCCCAGATTATATTAAAGCTAAGACCGAAACCATCTTTACCACCACGCTCTCCTCCACGCAACAACCAAGACAGACACCAATCCGGACCATTTCAGCCCTGCCAACATCGACCCGAAAACCTTTAAACAGCCCCATCATTCGGCCTTCTTGACCACCAACACAGAATCACCATTCGCACTCACCACCATCACCGGACCACCAAACGAGTCACCATTCACCACTGCCTCTCAAAACACCAAGGACCCTCTCGGCCACACCTCCACCGTACTCTGCTTCAGATTCGGCCTCACCAGTCACCATTCACCCAAAACAGCCCCAACACCGACACTGCCTTCAACAACAACTGAACCCAAAAAGCCAACCCCGAAACTAAACCCCCACTAACGGCATCCCTTTTCATCCCTTATGCCAAGAACCTAAAACAAACCCAAACCAACACAATACACCCCCCCCCCCCCCCCCAAAAAAAAAAAACCACCAAATGATACCAAGCACCATTCTTAGCAAGCATGGAAAATCATAAAGCAAGTTAGAAAGAAAGAGAGATCAGTAGCATAAAAAATTCGAAGTTTGGGTCTAAGATTTTGTGCATTGGTCATCTTTTCGGATTTTCTGCACGAGAGGAAAGAAAGAAGATGGAGTGAGGCGGTTGCTAGAAAAATAGGAGTTGCGGCCAGTGGTCTTGGATAGTGGACGGAGAAGAAGCTAGAAATGGAAAAAAGGCTAGACCTGTGTCTGGCTTTGGAAACAGCACCAAGTTTGGATGGTTTTGAAGTCTTGAAAGCTTGGATTTTGGATAAAGGACACAGTTTGGACCATATGGAGAGGGAAGATTTGAAGGTTAATTTGTTGTGCCTTTATTATTTATTTTATTAATATTTATTCTATTATTCGTGAGAGGTGCTATGATGTGATGTAGTTTTTTTATATTTATTTTATTAGGAAATTGTATTGAATGCATGAATATTTTGTTCAGAAGATGTACGTTTATACCTTTTTTTTTTCATGAAGGTTTTTAGTATTTGAAAATAGGTTTTAGTCTTATTTTAAAACAGAAAATAGCTTTTAGTCATGACTCGTGTGCCATAATTTGACTTGAGTTGATTGTTTATTAGTTAATTAATTGTTGCCTTTTTTTTATTAAAATTAATTGTTGCATTTTGCTTGTACGGGAATGAAAAAAATGTATGCGGGATAGAAATGACAAATGGACAAATGGTTATTTTAGTTCGGATTATTTTGAGTTAAGAAAAAATTGAATTATTTTAGATTCAAATCATTTCAGGTTCGGGTCAAATCGGGTTTGAGTAAAAAAAATCAGTTTATTTTAGGTTTAGATCATTTTGGATTTAGATAAGGTCGAGTTTAGATCAATTTAAATTCATATCAATTTGGATTTCGATTAGATCGGGTTCGGATCATTAACTTTTTTGCTCAATTCAGGTTGGTCGGATTTGGATTTGGGTCGAGCAGACAGGTTTTTCGAATTAAGCTTTTGTCATCTCGATATAATTTGTTTGGTATGAAAATGATTTGAAACTATATTTCTAAAAATCACAAAACTCATGAAAATAAAATTTTCTTCTTATATGACTTATAATAAAATTGAGATTAAAATAATAAAAAATTTAATAATTTGTATGATAATTTTCTTTATAATATATTTACCAATATTCATAAATTAATTACATATTTTTCATTTTATTTCTATTATCTATAATAATTAATAACTTTATGAATCAAAGTAATTTAATAATCCTTAATAAATATCAAAATACACTACTATACATCTCTTTAATTTTTCTTTATTTTTTATAGAATAATTGAAGACATTAAGTGTAGGTGATATAACTTCTGTATTCTATAATAGATTAGCAAATAAAAAATTATATATTAGGTTCAAATGAATATTTATCAATATTCATAAATTAATTACATATTTTTCATTTTATTTCTATTATCTATAATAATTAATAACTTTATGAATCAAAGTAATTTAACAATCCTTAATAAATATCAAAATACACTACTATACATCTCTTTAATTTTTCTTTATTTTTTATAGAATAATTGGAGACATTAAGTGTAAGTGATATAACTTCTGTATTCTATAATAGATTAGCAATTAAAAAGTTATACATTAGGTTCAAATGAATATAATATAAAAGTGAACATTTAATTTTAACTAGATTTAAAAAAATATAACTTTGTATTATTGGAAAAAATTATATATTCACGATAGTAAAATACGTTGATCATTAATTTTAACATTTAAATATTTATTGATAATATTAAATTTAAGTTTGAATTTTTTTTGGGTTTAAGTTAATTTGGATTCGGATTAATTTGGGCTTGGGTCAATTTGGGTTCAGATAAATTCAAGTCCGAATTAGGTCAGGTTTGGGTTGATCTAAATTCGGACAAATTTGGATTTAGTTTAGGTCAAGTTTGGATCAATATGAATTCAGATCAATTTGGTTTCGGATCAATCTGGATTCGGATCAGGTTAGATTTGGATTGTTGATTTTTTAGTCAAGTCAAATCGATCAAGTTTGGTTTCAGATTGATCGGATTGGTTTTTTTGGATCGTCAATTTTTGCCACCTCTAATGCTGAGTGTTTTGCTTGTTATTTCATTTATTTGTGATTTTTAATCAATTGTATGATTTGATTTTTTTTTTTTGGTTTGATATGCATGTACAAGGACCATTAGCTCCTTTCTTTGTATTTGTTTAGATTTTTGTGTTCTATTTGCTAGTCTATTCATTTGTAATTTTATAAAAAAAGGTTTAAATCATTTGTCAAGTTTTGAAAAGTTAAATAAATCGAATAAAATTTTTAAATATTAAGCTTATACAAACCTGTATAGAATAAAAGTTTAATGTATAAATTAAAATTCAGCATGAAGAAATTTTTGCAAACTAAAAATAAAATGAAAATTTGTCCAATAATGGGATGTTATGGAAATCGTAAGAAGTGATTCTTAAATGATCTCTAGGTGAAAAAAGTTTACTAAATATTACTAGCATATTAGGGTATTTACTTTGATTTTTCAATAATTTAATTTTTTAAAAAAAATTAAAATGAATCAGTTTTTCTAAATTAGTTATAAAGTTTAAATTAAAGTAAATTTGTCCAATGATGAAATGTTATAAAATTTACAAGTAGTGATTTCTAATTGATCTCTAGGTGAAAGAATCCAGTAAATGTTACCAAAGTATTGAATATTAGTGTGATTTTTCAATAACACATTTTGTTTTAAAATAAATAAATAAATAAATAAAATTTTTTAAAAAAAAGAAAAATAATAATAAATTCATGTGCATCGTTGCATCATATACAATCACGTAAATTTCAAAATGTGAATCTTCTGAGGATGAGTTTTATAGAAATTACAAGTAGTGATTTTTAAGAAATCTTTAGATGAGAAAGTTATTCGAAATAATACAATAGTATTGGAGTATTTTAGTATATTTATCTTTTTATATAAAATAAAAAAATATTTTTATAAAAAAAATAAAATCTATTGCAATAAAAAGGAAATTATATTAAAACTAAAGGATAACACACAATTAGATGGCACCTTTTTTAACGGGAGCTGTGAGGGTGCTAATCATTTTCACATGTAACCATACTCATGAACCCAACTTTGTTTTCACAGACTTCAAAATTATCTTTTTAATAAAATTTAAATAATTTTAAGTTTCATTAAAAAGATAAATATTTTTAGATAGCTAATCACACCTAATAAAAAAGACTGGTAATGACTCCAAGTTTTTTTAATGTTTTCAAAATTATCGAGCGATCGAATTCCTAGACAAAATTGTTAAGACATATATATATATATATATATATATATATATATATATATATATATATGTCATGACCCAAAGATCATGATGTATACTTAACACTAACACTTATTCCATTTACCCAAATTTACGAACTAAAATTTTTTTTTTCACTTTAAGGTTTGTATTTGGTATTAGTATAGTTACTAAACTAATTTCACTGATCCTTTCATTATACTTTAGTCTTGGGAGCTTAAACTTTAACTTGTGAGCATATTTACTCAACTCTTTAGGTGAACTATAGTCATTTCACCTAAATATTAAACTAGCAAAGAAATAGATCAAAAACCTCCCCTTTAAATTTTATCACTTTTTCTAGTTACTCACCTGTAAAGAATCCACAATTCACAATATATATGCCTCATGTACTGCGCACAATCTCATAATCATCTCAGTTACGTTTTCGTATTCCACAAAATATACAGTCAACCAAACATAATTACATCCCAGATAGTGTTCGATAATCATAAGAACCTATATAATAATCTAATATGCTCATAAGTTACATCCCAACTCATTGAAAAAAATTGTACTATGCATCAATTAAAGTCTATACATGTAAACAAGCGATATACAAATATCATATACCTCAAAAGCAACAAAATAGGGTTAGGAGGACAAAAGCCAGTACCAAGTCTAGGTACTGTCTTTGAAGGCCCACACAAAAGCTCTTGTGACGAAGTCTGACTTAAATAATCTGTAGAGAGGTGAAATTAAGGGATGAGCAATCCACGGCTCAATAAGATGCTAATATAAATGTAGAAGTAGAATTATACTGTCCTAAATACAATACATGTAACACTTAAGCTTGGATTCCAACTCTCATTTCGTACGCGCATCATATTATGTCATAACATGATCAACTATTAACTCAAAATCGATCCATAATGCTTATACTTACTCAAAATTAATTCATAATATCCATCTCAACTCAAAATCGATCCACATTATACGTACATTTTCAAATCATTTAATTCACAATATAAAAATCATATGTGAGATTGCACGAATTCAAATTCATGATATGCATGGCCAAGAAATATGTCACATGTGCAGTCTCAAAATAAGTACAATCTCAAGCATGTGCATATGTATAAAAGTTTGTTCAAAATTCAAAGTTCAAATCTAATATCAAACACACATACACTTTCAGAAGTCAAACGATTGATAGTTTAAGTTCAAAGCTTCTAAAACAATAATCTAGACGTTGTCCAAAGCTTCAAGCCAAACAGTCTGATTGTCTAAAACAATGGTCAAATAGAGTTCTAAACACATATGCTTTTCAACTCAAAGTTTTAATGATCAAAATTTAGAGTTCTAAATCAATACTTTGAACGATGTTCAGAATTCTAAATAATATTTCAAAAGTTCTAATAATAACACTCGAATTATTGTTCAAAGTTCTGAAAGAATGCTTTAGCAAAACTAAAAATATAAGTCAAAGGTTCTAAAACGAGATATGGCCTAAACAGTTCAAACCGTAAATAAAGACTTATAAATCTCATTGTAGCTATCAGCGGGTCAAACTTCCCAAACGGGCGCTCTCTATGGCCAGAGACCTCTAACCCTATCCCATTGATCAAATGAAATTGGGACCTATCCGTGATTATTGTCGGACAAGCCTAAAATTAGAGGTGGTTATTGGGTCGGGTTAGCCTGACCCAATTGACAACTGGATTGGGTCAATCCGGCCTAATAATCGAACCGGTAGTAATCGGTTTCAATTTATTGGGACCGAGATAGAATAACCGGATCGCTTCCGGTTGAACTGGGATCGAATAACCGGACCGATTCTGGTTGAACCGATCCGGTTCAAATTAAAAAAGAAGGAAGGCTACCACTACACAACTTCCCTTAGTTCATAGCAGCTTGACTATTTGATAGGCAACGACCATTTGGCTGTTGCCCATTCATCAATCCATCTTCTTTCCTTTTTTTTTTTAGTTTTAAAATTTTCAATTTTTTCCCTATAAATACCATCATTCTTCCTTTTATTTTTCTTTACATTTTCTTCTATATTTTCTCTCAAATCTACTATCTACATTCATCCACCCTTATTCTCTTCACTCACATACTCTCTCAATATTCACTCAAACTCTCTCAAATTCACTTAAATTCTCTTATTCCAAATTTATAATATCATCATTTTCCTCTCTAAATTTCGTTTTTCTTTTTATTTTATAATTTTACAAATTTTACTTTTAATTTTCAAGTTTCAATTCCCAAATTCCAATATATATATATATCCTACATCTATTTTTTTAAATTTTAACATATATTTATTTTCAAAAAAATATAAAAATGTCAAATTTCTTTCGTCGTTCATGCTATGTTTCTTGACCTTTTGGTTCCACTGAAATTCCTAATTTGGGTGACGAATCATTTAATGAAATCGAACCCGATATTCATCCAGAGGAGGAGGAGCTTCCTTTGGCACCATCGATTGGTAGTGGTCGTGGTCGTGGTCGTGGTCGTGGAGGAGGTTGTGCTCAAACACAATCATCAGCTGCCACTACTGCTGCTACATCATCAAGTCCGAAGCTTAGCCGAAAAAGAACAAGCAATATAAGAGTATTTCGACATTATAGTAAAAGAAGATATGACAGATAAATATTGTGCTATCTGTAAATTGTGCAAAGGCATTTACTCTTATAACTCCGGTGGAGGTGGTAGTGATACAGATTCGTATAAAAGACATTTAATTACTGCATATAAAATTAATCCTAATGCCGAACAAAATGAAATTTTGGAAGGCAAACAATCTCAAATTAATACACATGATGGTGGAAAAAATTTTAATTTTGATAATATTCAAGCTAGACGAGGTTTAGTTAGATTTGTAGTTAGGACTGAACAACCATTCACAATTTGTGAAAAAGTAGGATATTTAGAATTTGTTTGTAAATATTTACAACCTGCATATAAATCTGTTTCTAGACATACATTAAAAAAAGATTACATGGATATGTTTAAAGAATATAGACAAGCTTTAATTGATAAACTTAGTAATATTTCATCTAGGGTTAGTTTAACTAGTGATATATGGACTAGTACTAATGATATAAGTTATCTTGTTATAACCTGTAATTGGATAGGTGAAGATTGGTGCATGCAAAAACGAATTTTATCTTTAGATGTAATAGAAGAAGCACATACTGCATATACTATTCATAAATATATTACTAAAGTTTGTAAATTATATAGATTAGAAAATAATAGACTTTTTGCTATTACTTTTGATAATGTTTCGAGTAATACTGCAACTATTTCTCATTTAATTAAAAGTTTAAACCCTGTTATGCAAGGTATATTTTTTTATGCAAGATGTGCATGTCATATTATAAATTTATGTGTTCAAAGCGGTTTTAGTTCTAGTAGTAATGGTAGTAGCATAAGTCCAATTGATAAAATTAAAATTTTAGCAAAATGGATTCGCATTCCAAATAATAAACGTGAATAGAAGAAAATTTGTATAGCAAATAATATACCTATTAAAGCGTTTCCACTTCCTGTGGAACAAGATGGAATTCACTTCATTGTTTGCTTTCTTCTGTTTTACCTTATAAAGAACTTGTTACTCATTTGTATAACAATTATACAAGTAGCACACATTTAGCACTTTTTGAAGAAGATTGGACTTTTATTGAATATTGTGTTGATTTATTATCTACTTTTAAAGATGCAACCGAAAGATTTTCAACTCAATTTTATCCAACTACACCGTATTTTGTTCCTATTATCTACACAATGTTTGAAAATTTTGTAAAATTTAGGAATCATGAAACTTTAAGTTCTTTTGTATATGATATGGAGGAAAAATTTTAAAAATATTGGGAAATAATTCCTCCTATTTATTGTATTGCAGTTTTACTAGATCCTAGTCAAGGTGAGGTAAATATAGAGATTTTTTTTATTGTTATAAAGAATTTCTTGGTCTTGATTCTATTGAGGATCAAAAGTCCTCAATTAACAATATTTTTCGAGAATTGTTTAATGTTTATAAAGCAAAAAGGGAGCAGTTCAACTTTAATCGAGGAGAAGAAGATTCATACGAAGAAATTGAGAGTAGCAAAAAAGGAAAAGGAATTTTAAACGCAATTAAGGAAGCATCAAAGAAGAGAATGAAGCTAAAAGGAAAAGCCAATGGATCTAGATCAACAACTCAAAGAATTATGGGAGACCATCAAACCACTCTTAATCCGGATTCATTGTGCATGTTAACATGCCTTAAAAATTGGATTGATGCGAAATCGCGTAATGTCGAACTTGGAATGGCCAATGAATTCGTTGATAATAATTCAAAGGAGGAGGAAGAAATTTACAAGCCAATCCATATAAATTATGAAAAATAAAGAATAATCTTTTTTTTTGTAAATTGTATGTAAAATTGTAAATAAGTTTAGTCATAGTAAATATTTTTATGGACTACGGTCCCGTGGTTTTTATCCTTCTAACTTTTGAATGGGTTTTTCACGTAAAAAATCTTTGGTCTCCTACTCTCTCCTTTTTCTCCTTTGTTATTGTTGTTGTTGTTGTTGTTGTTGTTGTTATTATTATTATTATTATTATTATTATTATTATTATTATTATTATTACATACCAAATTAATTAATGTTATACTTATCTATGTTTAAAATAAATAAATATTTAAAATACAAAATGAATGAATATTTTAAAAACATATTAAATAAATAAATAAAAAATAAATGAATAAATATTAAGTAAATGATATTTCCAATATAATAAATTATTTTAAATGCAAAATGATATTGATACGCTTATAGCTTATTTATCATTTTAAATGCAAAATGAATATAATAAATGAATATAAATAATGATATGCAAAATGATATTGCAAAATAAATATAATAATAATATTCATAATATCATTATTTATATTTTGAATCAAATATCACTTTATCCTAATAACTTTATCATAATATTATATTCATAATATAACTTTATTTTATTATAACAATAATTTTATTAGATAATTTTATAGTAATTTATTTTTACATTATTGTTGCATTAATAAAATAAATTATAATAACTTTATAATAAATTATTGTTAAATTAAACTATTAACATAACATTATTTATTATAAAAATAAATTTATTAGATTAAATTATAAAAATATATTGATATATATTTATTTTTATTAAAATAAATTAATATAAATTTAAAAAAATAAAATTTTAAATTTATCCAAAAAAATTAAAAACTGGACTGGTTTTGAGCGAACAGGACCGGTTCGCACCTTAATATAATACGAACTATCCCGGCTCGAATCGGTTTGCATACTGGTTCAGACCGGTTTGCTGATTTGTGGGATGGAACCTGTAAAAATTAGTTCGGAACCGGTCCGGTCTGGCCCATAATCAACTTTACCTAAAATGCCTATTGATCATTAATTTAATTAGGCAAATTTTGAGATGGTGTTTTATTGACATTGCCAAAATATGCCATAATCTCAAATCTGAAGTTCTAAATCTTCTGATAATTCTGATATTCAAATAATTCGGATGCACTTAAATTCAATGATTCTAATACCATGAAGTTATGTCATGTTTTTCATTCAAAATCGCACTCTCGCATGCCATCATTTCAATTAACATTAAAAATATCAAGACGATATGCTTTAATATCATAATGCATATCATATGAAAATTTTTAAAACGATAGTTATACACGTGAAACAATGTAATTATGCATGACTGAGTGCATGCCTAAACGAAATATTTTCTTTCTTTCAATTCTATTCCATTTTTATAATTCCAAACCAAAACTTTTGATACAATTTATAACTTCAAACATTAAACCTTTAAACGGCAAAATGATTATCGAAACATTTCCTTTCATACGAACACGTTAAGTCATTTCAATTCCTTAAGTTCAACAAATCTCTTTGATATACTTAAAATTCTTCTTAAACATATTAATTCAAAAAGCCCACTTATGCGGGAAAACAACAACCTTACATCAAACATTTTTATATAATCTGACAGCATAATGTTTCAGAAACGAAAACCTCCTACAACAATATTCAGGAAAATCTCAACAATCCATAGCAATTTAAATCCATAAAGTCCACAAGTAATTCAATTCTTAAACCACAAACAGTTCAAGTACTTTAAATCCAAATCAATTCATAAACATAGCACTTGTATCACATAGTTACATGCCCCCCAATAAGTTACTATGTCCTTCTTATGCAATAGAGTCATGCAAAATATATATCAATATACTCATAATGTTCTAAAATCACAGTACCATGGCAAATCGATCCACTAAGGCTCGTTTTTCATGCCATACATATCAAATCAATAGTTCATCAATTTGTAGTATATCATATGTATTTTATATCTCAACAGTTTTCACAAGACACATAAAATTCCTTATCACTTCTTAAATTTCACATTACCATAGTCAACAATGCACCATGGCTCACATTTACATTTCACATATCATTTAATCATTTCCCATCAATCATTCAAATAAATATTAATTCAATTCACTATAATCTGGCAATATTTTCATAACCATTAAACACATTTCATTCACACCACACATTATTTAGCTCAACATGATCACATTAGCACAAATAAATAGATTAAAGAATCAGTATCTCAAACCCCGCATTGGAGTTATCCATTTCGTTTCCACCAAGATCCATAATTCGTACTCTGCAATGTCTAACTCACAAAAATTCAAAATCCTCATCTCACCATACTAATTCATTCTTTTTCAAAGGAATTATACTTTCTTTGATTCACTATTCATCTGTTTCTATTAATACCATGACCATATTTCACCGCATTCCACATTTTCACAAATTTCTATTTAATTCCTATCATCACTCTAATGATATATTAACATTATAATAATGTTACTCTAATAACATTTCAAATCATTCCAAAATTATTTCACCAAGTTTCAAAAATTTCTCATTCAAACAATACCTCAAATAACTAACCCATCCGACTCCAACAATATATATTTATTATAAAAGTTCTATCGTTATTCCACAAGATTCTTTCAAATAATTATTCAATAACACTCCTCAATGTCCTAAAATCTTCCAAAAAAATTTATCAATATTTCCAAGTTCATCTCCAAGCATTTTTTCCAACAATTTTGATTACTATTCTTTTAATCCAGGCTTACTTTAAACAACACCTTAATATCTTAACAATTTCATAATCATCCAACCATTTGCAATCATCACTTTATATTAATTCAATTAAATAAAATCTAACATAATATAATTTTACTTCTAACTTACATAAATATCTTACCAATCCCAAAATTTAGTGTAAGTGCTTCCGCTCCAATTTTAAGCCAAAACATCTCCAAGCAACGCTTTATGATTTCTCTACAAATCACACACATACAAATTTGTTTAGAAAATTAGTAAAGATGATCATATAAAATTTTCATAGAAAAATGTACCTTTCTTCTAAGATTTCCTTAACTATCTACACTAAAATTCTAGCAAGGTATTTCCCAAACTCCTGCTTTTTCCTTCTTTTCTTTCTTTTTCCTTTTCTTTTCTTTCCTTCTTTTTTCTTTCTTTTTCTTCTTCTCTTCTTGTTTGGCTCTGTCCAGTCTCAAAGTCCCTGTTCTAGCCCTGTTTCAAGCCCTTGTTTCCAGCATTTATAGCCACCTTAACTCAACCCTATTGGCCCCTATCTTAGCCTCTGATCAGTACCCAAAATCACCTCTAACAGCTGTCACATTTACATTTCTTGTTTCTAGCTCTTGTCTTACCTCAACAGCCGCTTAATTCATCCTTTAACAGCCCTCAAAAAGCCCTTTAAAATCGCCCCTTTTCAGCTTTTTTTCAGCTCTTAAGTACCCTCTATACAACCCTTAAACTACACTTCATTTGGCATGGTATAACCCTTATCAATAGCATCCTCAATTACCTGAAGTGACTTTGTCCTGAGCCTATGTTTCCACGCACCTAAGGAGGCACCCGAGACCCCTTGTCAGTGCTGTTTCTCCCTACCAAACCGTCATTGTCTATAGCCACCATTCAAGGCTGATTTTAGCCTTCCAACAAGCCTTGGTAAATCAGCTCAACTCTAGCCTGATTCTGCCATTGTTTCCACCTCCATGGAAGCCGATGTTTCAGCTTCGAACCACCCTTCCTCTGAGTGAAAAATGATGGTGAAATGTGAAGGAGAGGTGAGTGGGTGAAAGAGATAAGATGAGGGAAAATCGATGGAGGTGGGGGTAAGTAACTATAGGTAGAGTGCTCTGCCCCCTTTTGAGTTTCAAATCCTGCTCCCACGTTAGTGAGAGCTGTTGGGAAGCCGATTGGCTTCCACTAGAAGCCAATCTCACATCCCTCTTTTTTTATGTATATTCCTTATATAGTAAAATATATATTTCCTATCTTAATTATATATATTATATGTATATTTTCATGTCTAATGTATAAAAATACATATAATAGTAGTATGTATATTGATATGTTTTATTTCACTTTATTTTTAACTTTACATACATAGATATAAATATATAAATATATATGTAAAGCATAAAATATATAACTTTCTTATTTATTATATATATTTTTATTTGTTCTTAATTGATTCGTCACTTCACAAAAAGCAAAATTTCAAAAATATACCAATTCCATACTTAATTTAATTCACTTATGCATTTATCTATTGCGGTCTTCACAATATATATATCTAATGCTTTCATGGGTTTAAAAACTTGAAGATTGAAAATATAATTTTATTTGCAGAATTGCTAAAACTGTTTATTATTATTATATCTAATGCTTTCATGGGTTTAAAAACTTGAAGATTGAAAATACAATTTTATTTGCAGAATTGCTAAAACTGTTGATGATTATTATTATTATTATTATTATTATTATCATTGACAAAAATGTTAAATTGGCAAATTGATTGTGCCCCACCCAGGTTCTTTATCTTATGATTTCTTTTCTTTTTAAGTTTTAACTTGACTTTTAAGCTCTCTTGCCACTATTTTCATTAAAACTAGAATGTTGCCCCTGCTTCACATGAGATCTTTTTTCTATAAATAGTATTCATTAAAAACGATAATAAATTAAAATAATTATTTTGAAATATTAATATTTTAAATCGAAATGAAAATATTTAACTTATTAATTAATGATTTAATTTATTTTTATTCTTATTTTTTCAAAAAATAATTTAAAATTTTAATACAAAATTAGAAAATTATATAAACCAAAATAAAAAAATGTGTTCTGTAAATTTGAGCCTAAATGTGTTCCGTAAATTTGAGCCTAACTTTTAGTTTAGGTCCGTTTTTTATTTTATAATACAAGTCCAAACTTGATTCGGCCTAGTTTGAATATTATTTTAGTTTTTTATACTTTAATTATTTATTTGTTCTTATTCTTTTATTTCTTTTAAAGTTTATTTGTTACTATTGGCTCATCAAGAGGGGGTGAATCAATTTTTCGACTAAATTTTAATTTTAAAGACTAAACAATCAAATAAAACAGTTTATGCAATAAATTCACAAATGTAGTAAATAAAGCGTAAGGGAAGAGAAGCAAACACAAGATTTATAGAGGTTTGGCCAATTCTCTTGCCTACGTCTTCTCTCCTTGATCTACTTGTCAAGGTATTTATTTAGTTCTTCTTTGGAATACAACACACATCACTTCAAGGTCTCTTGAGAGCTGTTACACTTCCTTTTGTAGGCTTAGGAAGAAACCTCTATAACCAATCCCTTGTAAAGCTACCTACACTCTTACAGGATAGCCTCACAAAATTACATTCCCCTTTTGAATATTGAACTGAGTTTGAGATGGGTTGTGTATAAGACAAGATCTCTCAAAGATAGAAAAATACACAAATAAAGTACAAAAAGTGGATTTTGAACTTTGAAGTCTTTCTTGAAGCTTAGAGAAGACGATGAGTGCTTGTTCTCTCTTTAATTTTTATAAATGCATGTATTTATAGTCCACCAAGAGCTGAGGACGGTTGTTAGAGCATTTAATACAATCCTTCCCCTTAAAACCCTCAAAAACTAGCCGTTGGGCACTGTTCTCGTGGTAGGGGATCGATCTTTAGCCATAGGGGATCGATCCCATAGCTCCAGAAAAAAGTTTGGGCCTTAAGGGATCGATCCTTTCCTTTTTTTTTCGATGCATTCTGCCATTGTAGGATCGATCCCTCTTCATTTTCCTGCACTTTTCTGGGCCATTTTAGGTTAGAAATGATGTGATGTTTGGTTTTAAGTCATCCAAAGACATTTTTCAATTTTATGAAAGTTTTTTTTTTTTACTTTCTCATATGAAAACTTTGTCTAAAAACTTATTAAGTAATTTTCTAAAAATGTAATCCTTATTTTTCTTTGAGAAAATCACTTAATGACAATATTCAAACATATTTTATAAATTGTTTAGACCAGCATGAATAAACAATTAAATCATGGTCTTACTTTTGATTCATATATACACTTAAGATGGTTTGAGAAAATCATATAATTGTTAAAGCAAATTTACAATATAGAATTAAACACTTAATATTACTTAAGTTTTTGTCATTTCAAAATACACACGTCAATTTAAAGCTAACAATCTACCCCTTTTTGATATGAAAAAACTTAAGGTAAATTTGCTTTGAAACAGTTTTGAAGAAACGCTCCCCCTCAATTAAAGCATAAAGCATGAATTTTAATAAAAATTTACCACCACTTCTCTGTCTTTTTGTCATAGCAAACATGAAACTCCCCCTTAATGTATCCATATATATATATATATATATATATATATATATATATATATATAACACACAACAAAAGAATGGGCAATTTAAAGCAACAATAATGTCATAAAAGGATATGTGAATATAAACATAAACATAGAAAATAGCATTCATAAACATAGGCAATAGCAGAAACATAAACATAAGCATAAGCAATCACATGGTGAACATAGCTAAACAATCACAAACAGTCATTAGTAGTCTAAACTAGATATCCTAAGTAGTCATGGAAGCCTAAGGACTTAGATATCCTAGTTATGTCTAGCTTAAGGTCTCTTAGCAAAGGCCTTGTGATATTGCTCTTTAAACTCCTCTTGTTGCATGTGAACGTCTTGACTTTCATCGTATAAAGCACTTTGCTTCTCTTCCATGTGATCAAGACAGGTATAGACATTATCTTGAAAGGCTGCGAATTGAGTGTTCAAGGCTTGCTACTGCTCCTCAAGTGATGTGAAACACATTTCAAGTTGATTGAACCATATTGTGACATCTTATTAGAAGGCTTGTTGAGTGGTGTTGAATTGTTGAAGCATAAGCATGATCTGGTCAAGTGAGGCAAGCATGGAACTCAATGGAGCGGAGGAGGAAGGAGCCTCATAGGCTTCCTTTATAGGAGCATGTTCAGGAGATGGAGGATGTCCATGACGCTTTTTCCATTCTTTAACATCAGCTCTCTGTCTTAAATACCATCTGAGATTGTGCGTCGTGGCAAGATTGATAGTAGTGCCAGGATCGAGGAGAACACTTGGTTCACAGGAGCAATTAATACCTATAGCAAGAAGATAAAAGACCAAAGGCTGAGGAAATACTATCGTTTTTGCACCACCCTCAACAATCTTCACCCAATCATAGAAGATGAAGTTAATGAGATTGGGCACGATACCATCGGGAGAGTGAATTTGATGAAGCCAAAAGCGGTCAAGTTTCCGAACTTGGGAGTACTTGGTGCCAAAAGGTCAGAGGTTCCATGAGATAATGATATGTAAGAGTCGTGCAAAAACAGGAAGATCACCAACACGCTCATCAACAACCTCAAACTCCAATGGAACTTTTATATCTTCATAGATGAGGCCTTCGTCGGGAATGCTAAAGACATGGGAAAGTGATTGCTTGGAAATTTCGATAGACTTTCCCATGATAAAGGATTTAACGCCCACAACTTTGCAACAATCATTGGGAGTTGTGATGAGTTCGACATTGAAGAAAAAGGCCCGGATAATATTGCATGGGACATGAGTGTTGATTTTAAGTAATCGGGTCCATTTGAAGGCTTCAGACTTGGCAAGATAAGGAAATCCAATTTCCTCTAGGAAAGGAAAGTTGATAGGTCACTAAAGTTTGATTTTCATGTTGGCAAACTTCTTATGAAAACGGTTCTTTTCTTCTGCATTGTAAAAGCTTTGATTGAAGGCAGTGAGTGTGGATGAAGTGGAGGAGAAGGCAACTTTGCATTTTTGAGCAGTATGTTTCACTCTAGGAGCCATTGTGAGCAAGGGTAGAAGGTGAAAAACTAATAAAAAGTCTTTGAGGGATTTTAGCAAACAAGTGGTGGGCACTACTTTGGTGAAGTGGTGATGAGTTTATGAGAGAATTTGAGCACACAATGAACACAAACACACAGAGTGCAATACGGTAAGCAAGTTTGATGAAGAGAGTAGGATGAAATACAGAATGGAGTGGAAGATATGAAGGCTAGAAGTTGTGCCCAAAAATGGGTTTTTGTGAACGTGAAAGTGAGTAGGAATGAAAAATTGTGCAAGAAATTGAAGTAGGTTTGAAAAATATGATGAAAAGGATGAAAATGCAAGAAAAATGATGAAGTTTGGTGAAGAAATGAGAGAGATTGGAATTTTGGGTTTAATGGCATTGGAAAGAATGAGAGGAAGATAAACATGCAATGATAGAGAGTTTTTGGAAATGATGAAGATGAGAAGTGAAAAGGGAATGAAAATGATGGAGAATGGTGAAAGAATGGTGAGATTTGGTTGAGAAATGAGAAAGATTGAGATTTTGAGGGATTTTAGCAAACAAGTGGTGGGCACTACTTTGGTGAAGTGGTGATGAGTTTATGAAAAAATTTGAGCACACAATCAACACAAACACAGAGAGTGCAATACGGTAAGCAAGTTTGATGAAGAGAGTAGAATGAAATACAGAATGGAGTGGAAGATATGAAGGCTAGAAGTTATGCCCAAAAATGGGTTTTTGTGAACGTGAAAGTGAGAGGGAATGAAAATTGTGCAAGAAATTGAAGTGGGTTTGAAAAATATGATGAAAAGGATGAAAAATGCAAGAAAAATGATGAAGTTTGGTAAAGAAATGAAAGAGATTGGAATTTTGGGTTTAATGGTGTTGGAAAGAATGAGAGGAGGATAAACATGCAAAGATAGAGAGTTTTTGGAAATGATGAAGATAAGAAGTGAAAAGGGAATGAAAATGATGGAGAATGGTGAAAGAATGGTGAGATTTGGTTGAGAAATGAGAAAGATTGTGATTTTGGGTGTGAAAGTCGGTTGAGGGAGAGTACTCGTAAGGAAGGTAATGAATAGTGAAGCAAATTTTGCAAAAATTGACATTTTAAAAGCCTAAAAAATGCTTGCTGGACCGAGGGGATCGATCCCTTTAAGGAAGGGATCGATCCCTTCGTGGCAGATTCAAAAACCAAAAATTGCTATGACTAGGGGATCGATCCCTCATAGTTTGACCCGAGATTTTGGGCATGAAAAACCCAAGGAATCGATCCTATGTCATAAGGATTCAACCCCTCAGTCATGTTCCTCAATTTTTATGTAGAAAAATTGTTTGAAAACAAGTGAAATCATGCAATTTTAATCTTTTAAAATCGAAACAAGATTTGACCAAGTTAATTCATGTTGTATGACTTGTAGAAGGCAAAAACACTTTGGAAAATCATTAAAAATGCATTTTGATGTGTTTTATGAAAATTTTAACATGAGAAATGATTTTTAAGAGCTGAGATGATGACTATGCTAGATCTATGTTCTTTTTCAAAGTGAGTGATAAGTATTTAACAGAGAATTTAGAGCATAATCAAACAAGTGTTGAACACATAATTCACCAAGTCATCTAACAACTAAAGCTCATATAAAAGAAACATGGCAATTTAAGTATGTGATGAGCAAGTAGTCAAAATATTCTCTAAATTTTTTACTTGCATTCATCACAATCAACTTAAACCATTCATTCAAGAATATAAAGATGACATCTATGTTCAAGAAGTATTCATTAGACCAAGTTCACCTCTAAGTATGCAAAATCTTTCTTTATCCAAGGGTTTAGTAAAAATATCAGCCAATTGATGCAAGGTATCTATATATTTTAGAACAATATCACCTTTTTGCACATGATCTCTTATAAAATGATGCCTTATTTCAATGTGCTTAGTTCTAGAGTGTTGTATGGGATTTTTGGTGAGATTAATAGCACTAGTATTATCGCATTTGATAGGAATTTGATTTATCTCTATTCCATAGTCACTCATTTGTTGCTTAATCCACAATACTTGTGCATAGCAACTTTCAAATGCAATATATTCAGCTTCAGTTGTGGATTGAGCTACACTATTTTGTTTCTTAGAGAACCTTCAATGAGTCTATTTCCTAAGAATTGGCAAGTGCCAGATGTGCTTTTCCTATCAACTTTACAACCACCAAAATCTACATTGGAGTAAGCATGAAGAGCAAAAGTAGAATCTTTAGGATACCATGGTTTAAAGGAATAAGTGTCTTTAAGGTATCTAAGGTTTCTTTTGACAGCTTGTAAGTGTGATTCTCTAGGAGATGATTGCAATCTAGCACACAAGCATGCACTAAATATTATATCGGGCCTACTAGTAGTGAGATATAACAATGAACCAATCATAGACCTATATAATTTAGTGTCTACACACTTACCTCCTTCATCTTTATCAAGCTTGATAGATGTGCTCATTGGGGTGGATTGAGGTTTGGACTCATCCATCCCAAATCTTTTGAGCAAGTCCTTAGCGTATTTAGCTTGATTTATGAAAATCTCATCTTTACATTGTTTAACTTGAAGTCCTAGAAAGAAGGTTAGCTCTCCTATCATGCTCATTTCAAATTCACCTTGCATTAATTTGGAGAAATCTTTACACAATGACTCTTTTGTGGATTCAAAAATAACATTATCTATATAGATTTGAACCACTAACAAATCACTACCCTTAGATTGAATAAACAAGGTTGTGTCTACTTTGCCTTTTGCAAAAACTTTTTCAATCAAAAACTTGGATAATCTTTCATACCAAGCTCTAGGAGCTTGTTTTAATCCATATAAAGCTTTTGAGAGTTTGAAAACATGATTGGGAAACTTTGGATTTTCAAAACTGGGGGTTGCTCTGCATAAACTTCTTCATTTATGTAACCATTTAGGAAAGCACTTTTAACATCCATTTGATATAGTTTAAAATCATTGTAACTTGTAAAGGCAAGTAGCATCCTAATAGCTTCTAGTCTAGCTACCAGAGCATAAGTTTCATCATAGTCTATTCTTTCTTCTTGCCTATATCCTTATGCCACTAACCTAGCCTTGTTTTTAACTATCACACTATTCTTATCCATCTTATTCTTGAATATCCATTTAGTTCCAATGATTGGATGATCATTAGGTCTTTCCACTAGATTCCAAACTTTACTTCTTTCAAATTGATTTAATTCCTCTTGCATAACCATAATCCAATTTTCATCCTTTAAAGCCTCATGCACATTCTTCGGTTCAAATTATGATACAAAAGTCACATGTTGGCAAATATTTCTATAAGATGATCTAGTTTTAACACCAATATTTGGATCTCCAACAGTATCATTATTTTTCACATAACTAAGTTCTCTAGGACATCTTGATTCTTTCTCAATTGTTTTGATCTAATGACTCCTCCTTTTTATTTATATCAAGAGGCTTAATAGCCAAATAAGCCCTTAACCTTTAGCCCAAAATAGAATTCAGCCCTTAACGTTTTATTGCATGAAATTCGGTCCATAAACTTTTATTTCAATAAAAATAGACCAAATCTGTTAAATGAACTAACTGCCGCTAGTTTTGCATACATGGCATGCCACGTGACAGCTAACTAAGCTATCCACGTCAGCTGCCACATATGCAAAACTAACGGCAGTTAGTGTCATTTAACAGATTTTGACTTAATTGCATAATCGTAAAAGTTTGAGGGTTTATTTCCATTGAAATATAAGTTTATGGACTGAATTTCATGCAATAAAACCTTGAGAGCTGAATTCCATTTTGAGCTAAAGGTTGAGGGCTTATTTGACTATTAAGTCATATCAAGATCTTCTAATTGTTTCCTAACATCTTTATCTTGAGATGGATCAATTGTTGGTTCATCAAATATTTCCACATCATCATCAAAATTGGTTCTACTAGAAGAGTTTGACTCATCAAAAATCACATGAATTGACTTTTCTACAACTAGTGTTGAAAACTCTATACGCCTTAGAATTTAACGAATAGTCAAGAAAAATACTTTCATCACTTTTTGCATCAAACTTTCCTAAATTATCTTTTCCATTATTCAAAACAAAACATTTGCAACAAAAAAGATGAAAATAGCTAATGTAGGCCTTTTTCCTTTATAAAGCTCATAAGGTGTTTTCTTTAAAATAGGCCTAACCATAGTTCTATTTATAAGATAACATGCAGTATTAATAGCTTCAGCCCAAAAATATTTTGACAAATTGTTTTCACAAAGCATGGTTCTAGCCATTTCTTCTAAGGTTCTGTTACTCCTTTCAACTACCCATTTTGTTAAAAAGTTCTAGGAGCTGAAAAATTATGGCTAATTCCATTTTCGTTACAATAATCATCAAAACCAAGATTTTCAAATTCTTTTCCATAATCACTTCTAATGCTAGTAATTGAATAACCTTTTTCATTTTGAATAAGTTTTGAAAAAATGATGAATTTGTCTAAAGCTTCATTTTTCACTCTTAAGAAGAACACCCAAGTGAACCTAATACAATTATCAACTATGACAAAACCATAGTGTTTCCCTCCTAAGCTAGTGGTTCTAGTTGGTCCAAAAAAGTCTAAGTGGAGGAGTTGGAGGGACCTAGAGGTGGCAACACACTTCTTAGATTTAAAAGATACTCTCTTGTGGTTTCCTATTATACAAGCCTCACACATCTTATCATTTTCAAAATGAAGTTTAGGCAATCCTACAAGTCTTTTTTAGCTAATTTATATAAAACACGTATTCTAGCATGACCTAATCTCTTATGTCACAGCCAAAGTTCATTTTCTTTTTTGGCCATAAAGCACATATTTTTGTTATTTAGCTCATCTAAGTGTAAAATGTAAATATTTCCTTGTCTATGTCTTATAAAAAGAATTTGATTGGTTTTAGCATCAACAACATGACAACACAAAGCATCAAACACAACCTTAAAACCTTTATCACACAATTGACTAATACTAAGCAAGTTATGTTTTAATCCTCTAACATACAAAACATTTTCAATAGTAGAGGAAGAGTTACCAATGGAGCCAATTCCTTCAATTTGTCCTTCAGAGTTGTCCCCAAATGTGACTTCTCCACCACTTTTAGGTTTTAGGATTTTGAATTGACTCTTGTCACTGGTCATGTGTCTTGAACATCCACTATCAAGGTACCAATGCTCCTTAGACTTAGCCTTGTAGTAATGCTTTTCCTCCTACAAACATATACATTAAACTTTTGTCTTAGGTAGCCAAATTTTCTTGGGTCCTTAAAAATTAATACTAATAATCTTTTATCCTAGTTTGTTACATAAAGTGCATAAAACAGATTTTTCATCTTTAACAAGAAAAGTTTTGAAATGTGTTTCCTTATTGGAAGCATTATAACCTACTCCTTCTTTATCAAAAAATACTCTTTGGGTCTCTAGCATCTGATCAAGTTTTCGTTGACCTATATAGAATATAGAAAAGGAGTTTTGCAAATTGATCTCTTTTTATTTAACTCTTCTATTTCTAGATTTGCATTTTCTAACTTCTTTTCACATTCTAACTTGGCATTTATGAGCATTTCATTTTCTGTTTTCAATTTTAAAATCATTTTCTTATATTTTATATTCATGCATTCAAATTCACTTTCTAAATCATCAAATGCATCTTGCAACTCATCAAATGTGTATTCATTAGTATTAAATGAATTGGATTTTACCTTTTCATCTTCAATAGCCATGAAGCAAAGATTGGCTACTTCATCTTCAACATTTTCTTTATCAAAGCAGTCACTATCACTCCATGTAGACATCATTGCCTTCTTCTCACTTTGTTCTCTATAAAGAGGATAATTAAATTTAATATGATAAGGTTTTTTACATTTATAACAAATAATTGTATCCTTTTCTTTTCTACTTGTTTCTTCCTTACTAGAATCTGTCCTAGGGGGTCTCCTAAAGTTTCCACTAGCTCTCATTCTCATAAATTTGTTGAATCTCTTTGCAAACATAGCCATCTCAAAATCATCATCATCACCACTATCATCATGATCATCTTTGGATTCCTCATGTGTGGTGGATTTCAAAGCAACTCCAACTTTCTTAGGAGGTTCTTGATTTCTCTTGAGTTTCATCTCATAAGTAAGTAGAGATCCCATGAGTTCATCTAAAGAAAAGGTGTGGGGATCCTTTGATTCCTCAATAGCTGTAACTTTAGCTTCCCATGATTTAGGTAAGCTATTAAGAATTTTCTTAACCATTTCCACATTAGAATATGTCTTTCGTAAGGACTTAAGACCATTTATAATATCAGTGAATCTAGTAAACATGTCACTAATAGTTTTTTCACTCTTCATTTTGAATAGATCATAATCTTGAGTGAGCATGCCTACTTTGGTCTCCTTGACTTGAGTTGTTCCATAATGGGTGATTGCTAACTTATCCCATATTTGCTTTGCATTTTCACATTGTGAGACTCTATTATATTCATTAGGTCCTAATGCACAAAAGAGTATGTGCATTGCATTAGCATTTAATTGTGCCATTCTAAAATCATTTGTATCGCATTTATCCTCTTTCTTTGGCACTTCTTCCCCTATCAACTTTCTTAATTCGAACTATAGGACCTTTCACAATAATTCTCCACACTTCATAATAATTGGCTTGAATAAATAACATCATTCTAGTTTTTCTATATGCATAATTTTCACCATTTAAGAGTGGTAGCCTAACTATAGAGTAGCCCTCTTCTACTAAGGGTGTAGCTACACTATTTTGCGTTATCTAGATCGTTTACACTCGATGCAAATTACTCCAAATCAATTTCAAGTCTAGGCTCTGATACCAATTGTTGGCTTTACCGAGAGGGGGTGAATCGATTTTCAACTAAACTTTGATTTTAAAGACTAAACAATCAAATAAAATAGTTTATGCAATAAATTCACAAAATGCGGTAAATAAAGAGTAAGGGAAGAGTAGCAAAGACAAGATTTATAGAGGTTTGGCCAATTCTCTTGCTTACGTCCTCTCTCTTTGATCTATTTGTCAAGGTGTTGATTTAGTTCTTCTTTGGAATACAACACACACCACTTCAAGGTGTCTTAAGATCTCTTACAAGTACTTCTTTTGGTAGGCTTAGGAAGAAACCTCTAAAACCAATATCTTATAAAGCTACCTACACTCTTACAAGATAGCCTTACAAGATTACACTCCACTTTTGAATATTGAACTGAGTTTGAGATGGGTTGTGTTTAAGACAAGATCTCTCAAAGATAGAAAAAAACACAAATGAAGTACAAAAAGTAGATTTTGAGCTTTGAAGTCTTTCTTGAAGCTTAGAGAAGATGATGAGTGCTTGTTCTCTCTTTAATCTTCATAAATGCATGTATTTATAGTCCACTAAGTGCTTAGGATGATTGTTGAAGCATTTAATGCAATTTTTCCTGTTGAAACCCTCAAAAAATAGCCATTGGGCACTGTTCTCATGGTAGGGGATCGATCCTTAGCCATAGGGGATCAATCCCATAGCTCCAAAAACAAGTTTGGGAGCATTTTGCCAAATGGGGATCGATCTCTTGCCTTAGGGGATCGATCCTTTGCCTTAGGAGATCGATCCTTTCTCTTATTTTTTTCCTGGTGCATTCTGCCATTATAGGATCGATCCCTTTTCATTTTCCTACACTTTCTAAGCTATTTTGGTTAGAAATGATGTGATGTTTGGTTTTAAGTCATCCAAAGACATTTTTTCAATTTTATGAAAGTTTTTCTTGACTTTCTCAAGTGAAAACTTTGTCCAAAAACTTATTAAGTAATTTTATAAAAATGTAATCCATATTTCCTTTAAGAAAATTACTTAATGACAATATTCAAACATATTTTATAAAGTGTTAAGACCAGAATGAATAAGCAATTAAATCATGGTTTTAGTTTTGATTCATACACTTAAGATGGTTTGAGAAAATCATATAATTGTTAAAGCAAATTTACAATATAGAATTAAACACTTAATAATACTTAAGTTTTTGTCATTTCAAAATGCACATGTCAATTTAAAGCTAATAGTTACATGTCAATTTTCATATTAAATATATATAGTAATATTTATTAATCAATAACATTTTCTATATATATATATATATATATATATATATATATATATATAATTACATTATTATACTAAATAAATACATTTAAAAAACTTAAAATTTTAATTATGTTAGGTTGGGTCGGGCTCAAGTTTCGAGGGATCAAGTTTGGGCCAACTCGATGATAGGATGATATTTTATTAATTTTATATGTGCTAATATATTTGCTTTATTGATGTTTTATGCCTAAAATAGCTTACTAATGTTTATTATATGTTTTAGGTATTAAATATCAAAGTTGGAATAAAAAAGAGCTAAAAAGAGCAAATGCAGATTTTTCTGTCCAGTGCAAAAGATTGATGAATTTGACCAACTTAATGACCTGATCTCAAGAAGTGACCTTCATGAAAGTTGTAGAATACTTCTCAAGGTTTCCGAAATGTATAAGATCATGAAAATCAGAGTTCGTTTGATGGGTCAAATGTCTAGATAAAATCAGTACGAGATTCTAGGCAGAAATAATGAGATTGAGAAGAAATTCCAAAAAAGCAAGTTCAAGACAAGATTTTGTTGGGACAAGATAATTTCTTAATTTTATTATGTCTTAGATCTGTAATTAATTAATAAAAATAGGCCTTAGGAATTTTGCTTAGAAAATAATTATAAAAAGATGATGAGATAAAGGTAAGAGTTTACTAATCAAATTACTTGTTTCTCAAGTAAACTCTTATCATAATCCCACATTGCTTAGGAAAGTCTTTTAAACTCTTCCTTAGGCCTATATAAAGAGCACATGGCTCTTATAAACAACATCCTTCACATCCTTCTTCCCTCTTTTAGTCTTGTAGGATTTTCTTTAGGATTGTTAATAAAAAATTTATTTTTCTTTATTTTTAATTAGTTATTGATTTTTATATTAAATTTAGCGAAAATATTTTATTTTTCTTGTCTTTCTTATTCATTTCTGATTTCTTATTATTGTTTTATAAAATTATTTTATTTTTATTTTTTTAATGATATCTTTCTTGGATTTTTTTTAGATTTTGCAATTTCTTGTTTTATTTTTAATTATTATTTGTTCGAATCTTATTAGATCATAATCTTAATTATAGATTTTTTTTGTTTGATATTATTAAAGATTGATAGTTTAATTGTTTATTGCATGATAATTGTCTTCTTTATAATATTAAACTTGAATTTTATGATCTTGAATATGACTAGTGAGTAGTTTTCTTATTCAGTTACTCGGTAAATTGATTATTCTTAGGAAAAGCATGTTGTGAGATTCTTGAACCTATTATATAATTGTTGATTAAATATCCAAGATTCTCTGAGCACATTATAATGATTATTTGTTTGATTAGATAGGGTGCATGCTATTTAGTTAAATTAAATAATCTACCGCCAAATTAAAAACATAAGTCCATAATTGCTTATGGAGTTAATCACTAGAGATGGAGGAGAATTAAGGCTTAGATTAAATGAACCGAGCTTATGTGTTTGTTATCTAATGTCAACCCATATCTTTCTTGTTGTTAATGCTGCTACAACTTATATCTAGAGAGCTTGTAACAATCTGAGTATACAGTAAAACACTTATTTTTACACATATTTGACGGTTCGGCCGACTGCGATGCCTTAATCACTTAAACAGTAACAATGATAACATTTAACTTTAATTTATTTACAAGACCGGAATATGAAATTTTGTAATATTCCTTAGCAATTTATGTCCCCTATATCTATTTTATAATTTAAGTAGCATTGTACAATTAATCTGAATATATAAAAGAAAATGAAATACCTCCAAGAACGACAATATGCAAACTCGGGTAACCAAAATCACGGCCGTAAATCTCGGGATGGTATGTCTCTTATCCAAATATAGTATTCTGTGGAGTGGAAAGTAAAGGGGTAAGCGAAACGTGCTCAGTAAAGGAGTCGCATGCAAAACTGATATAACGAAAACTATATGCTGGAAAATATTCATTTTTCTAATAGTTAATTAGGCATAGTAAACGGGTGGATACTACAATCGACCGGAAAATCCAAATGGAGCATGGAAGGTATTTTGAAATACCTGTCTTGTCCCAAAAACCCAAAGCGACTATAAGGAATATTTCATAAATTGTTGATATAAAACAATTTAATAACGTTTTTCCATAAATCATAAATGGTAAAAAAAACCATTTAATTTAATCACTTCAATAACACTTTCAAATCATGTGACGTAATAGTAGTAAAACAGTACAGTAAATCAGTTGAATTTAAACAGTGGAAACAGTATACCAGTCGATTCAGTAACAGTACGATAAAACACTTCAGTAAACAGTGAATAAACTGTTCAGTGCAGTAAACAGTATATTTCGATATAGTTCAATAAATAGTAATCAGTAAATCACAATTCAGTAAACAGTATGTTTCAGTATAGTTCAGTAATCATTTAACAGTAGGTTGAGACTAGGCAACACCTTAAATAATCATGCTATAATTATCCTTGTAGGGAAACAGTAATAGTATGCAGTAAGATCTATGACCATAGTCTATAGGGTGTCCGTAGAGTACACTTGCCAAGTGACCCTAGGACTGCTGATGACTTGGCAGGTCAATTAGCCACAATGACAGTACAGCAACAATGAGCATGAAAATGGGGCCTAAAGTCTCAAAATCATCTTATTTAAATATAAAATACCTTTAGGAAATTTAAATAAAATATTATTAAATTTAATTAAATTTCCAAAAGGTATTAAATTCATATTTAATAGTACAGTGAAAACAATCAATAAAATATTCATGCTTCAGTGATAAATTTTATAAACGTTCAATTTTACTATAGAATATTTTAAAAATGTATTTATAATCTCACTTTAATAAATTTTGGTTATGTGAATACTTAATAAATATTTTTCGGTAAAATACCAATTTATGAAAAATGTTGGAAATAAATTCCAAAATCCATAATTCACTCACTTTATGCATCTAAAATATTTCATGCTATTTTAGAATATTTTAGAGTAATTTTCGGCAGTATAACAGCTGTGATTTCCCTAATCCCCTACACTTGAGATACAGTTTATAAAACAGTCGTAATACCACAATTTGCATGATTTCAAGGCAATATCCAAGTAATTTCATAAAATTATACTCATAAAATTATGCAATTCATTATATCCCTACGGCTTTCACACTTCTCCCTTACTTGTCTCGTATTACCAACTCTTTCTGTTGCACCACTCGATATCCGTGTATCCTGGCTGCAAAATAATTTCACCAAAAATTTTCAGTAATTATTCTCTTATTTTTAAGCTATTAACTTTCACTAAATGCAGCCACCTAGGATAGTGTCTATGCCTAACCAGTGTAAATTACACCGATAGTAAAACATAACTTTCTCGTTTTAGCTCTGATTTCAAATCCAATTTACCAGTCTTCTTTTCTTAATTTCTATAGTCATTTAGTATATTCAAACCATAAAGTGCAGCACAATGCCATCCTCAAAAGGACTTGGCCGAAACCTCCCTTATACCTCCTTTAATGATTTTCATCCAATTTCAACAATCTAACTTTCCTAACCTTTAGATCCATGTTCACTTAGTCATTTTCTACCATTTTCTTGCAAGAAATCACATGGTTTCCCCATGTTCCCATGCACACCGAATCCTCCTTTAATGGAAAATTTTTATTGAGCCAAAATAAATCAAACCCAAAGCTAGCATCTTATTCTACACCTTTGAATTACTTAAAAAACAACCTTGAAATTAAACAAAACATCACAATTTGTAAAATGTATACCTTGGCCGAACCACTCTTGGCCTCTTTTCTCCTTGTTTTCTTCTTTGTTTGATGAGATATTGGTGTCAATGGAGAGAGGAAATTGTGTAGAATAATTTCTTAGAAGCAACTTTGGTGAGAAAGTCAAGTTTGGTGGGTGTTTGTTGACTTTTTCTTTCTTTTTCTTTCTTGGTGTCATGGGATGTGAGTTGAAGAAAGTGAATAGTGGCCGGCCATCCTCCTTTGTTGACTTATTGAACTTTCTAGAGAGGGCAAAATGAGCCTTGGTTATGTAAATTTTGGATAATTTTACCCTTAAGCTTCCGTAATAATAAAAACTATGTAATTGGACTCCAAAATTTTGGATTCTAGTACCAATCAATCACATTTAATGTATTTTGATGATTGGAAGTGGTTTCGTTGATGCGTGGTGCACCGATAATGAGAAATTACGATTTTACCCCTAGCGGACCGCCAGCGAAAATTTTCAATTAAATCACTGTTTCAATTAATCTCTTGGCACTATGTTATTCTCCTTTTCATGTAGCATATCATGGTATTTTTACTTTGTCCTAACTCATCTTAGTTTGGGCGTAGTTTATGAAAATGCCATCAAGATGTATTTATCATTTTTTAATTTGTTTTCCAAAATTCACAAAATAATTCCAAATAATATAAAATTATTTTTTATGCCTCAAAATCATTATATTATATTTATTTCACCCACTGTATACTATATTATCAATCTTGAATCCATCAAAACCATAAAAATTAAAGTGGGGCCCACATTACAAATTCACTTAAAATTACAAAATATATTATATTTCACTAAATAAATAATTACAAAATTATATACAGTACAGTAGAAACAGGTCTCATAAAGCTTGTTCTAAGTAGGTTATGTAGTTAGAGATTAGTTAAAGAGCTTGTTTTAACTAACGAGTCAATAAGGAAAGATGGTGTAACAGAGCTTGTTGTTATGCTACAGTTGACTATTTAATTGACAATAATATCTTGTAATCAATGATCAACATCGAAATCCAAGAATAATTAATTGAATTGTAACTGAAGCCTTTTGATATTTGTTTTTGATATTTAATGATCCTTGTTTTTTTTATTTTAGTCATAGCTTATAAAACACCAAAATCCCAAAATTTCTTCTTCTTTACTTAAACCTTAAAATTAGATTTTTAATTTAATAATTAACTTAAATAATTCAGTCCCTGTGAGTACAACCCTTGCCTCGTTATCTACATAGTAGAGTTAGAAAATTTTACTTTTGCTAACTAACGACACTCATCACTCGATTTTGATCGGGTCTAAAAATTTTGTCAAAATCCATTAACTACATCCGATATTTTTGCCCAAACCCATCCAAATATTGAGCGAGTCCTTGGGTTTAGACAGGTAGCTTAGCCCTTAAGTAGGTCTATAAGGAGTATAAATTTAGAGATTTTTTTAATTTTATAAATTGGGGATTCTGAATTTAATCTTTTTTTTGTCCAATTTATTTCATTCTTTTTCTTTTGATTATTTTCCTTTTTTTTGTTTTATTGATTCCCCAAAATTTGACCTTCTCTTCCAAAAATTTTGACTTTAACTTTTCCAATTTCCCTTTTTTTTGTGCGCTCTCTCTCTCTCTCTTAGAATTTAATAAACAAATCAATTATTATTAAAATTATTTTTATATCCCTCCACAAGTGTCAATCAGAGAACCTTTTGGGATTCTTTTTATATAAGTTATAGATTATTATTTATGTGAATCATTTGAATGATTTCTTGAAATTAAGTTTGATGAATAATCATTTATTTGCATGTGTTATATTATTTCTTGAAGTATAATACGTGGGTGTGTGTGTGTGCAGGGATGGAGCCTTGTGGGACTCAGTGGGGAGCCCCCACTGACAAAAAAAAAGGTTTTCAAATTATGTTTTAGACATCAAAATTTTTATATAATGTTAAATTTTATTCAATTTTTTATGGAACTTTTAAAGTTTAATATCAAAATTATATTATAGATGTACATTCTAATATTAAAATTTTAGATTTAAAAAATAAATATCTTACTATAATAATGGTTGAAACTACCATATATATATATATATATATATTTATATATATCCAATAATTTACTGTTGTTTAAACTACTTTTTATTGAGAAAATTTTCATTAATGAATATATTGAAAATTTGTTTGCACAATGGCTTAATACCTACATATGCCTTCAACAATCACCACAAAATGAAATTAAGCCTTCAACGTTCAATTGCATGGACATCAATCCATTAGGTTTTATTTTAATCAATTAAAAATCTAAATGTTTCAAAATAACAAAATTAAGTACATTTTTCTTAAATTCTTTAACTGTCATTCACGGCAATTAAAATTTCAATATATTCAATAATTGTAGTTATTGTTTTTACATATATGTAGTCTCTTTGTTTGTTTTTTTTTCTAATAGTGATACTAATGCTTTCTTTTTCTGAATAACGATAAAAATATTGCCTTAAATTTACATTTAAAAATTATCAGAATTGTGTTTATTTGAATTGATGTGAGAGGAAATTATTTTGTTTTCCTGTTACAAGAACTAGTGGAACGGGAACACAAGAGTAAGGTTATTGGAAAAATACATGCTTATGGGCATGATGCGCATGTTGCTATGATTTTTAGTACTACAAATATTTGTGAAGAACATTGTATTGATTTGTTGGTTCCTTACTTTATTTGCTGTTGATAGAGATAATCCTCTAAGGTTGTGTTTGGATGAGGAAGAGGAATTTCAAGGAGGAAATTCATTTTAATCAAAATATTTAAAAGTCCAAAACACAAATTTTTTGTTTGGCAAAAAATTTTGAAGAATTTGAAAATTTAGGAGAGATTTCAAAAGAAAATTTGAATGCTCAAATTCCCTTTTGAATCTACCTAAAGAAGTGGTTTTTCAAAATTCTTTCCACTCTTTCTTATTTTATTGACATGACCTACTATTAAATATAAAGTTAAAAACAAAAAACATATTATTTTATTTAAATTTAATATATATCTTTATTTTTTATATTATTAATAATATTTATACATTTTTACAAATATAATGATACCCATATTGCATATTTTATTTGATATTTTTCTTTTTCTAATATATAATATTTTTCTTTTTCTTTTATAATTATTTTTTATTTAATCAAATTCTAGTATTCAAAAATTCTTTCTAAAATTTTTTTATCCAAACAAGTCAATTATAAATGCTAGCATTTTAAAATGATGAATTTTGAAATGTTTTCATTTTAAAATGCATCAAAATTTCAAAATTCTTCATCCAAACGTACTCTAAAAAAAATAACTTCTCGATAAGGATAAGACGAATTTTGGAAATGAACCACCCACGATGAGCAACGACAGACCACCAAAAAGTGGTTTTTTTTTTTAAAGGTTGGCTATTGTGATGTTGAGAGAAAGAGGAAAAAAGAATGGGGATAAAAAAGAAAGAGACAGAAAAAATGAAGGAAAAAGTAAAAAAGCCACATCATTATCATATGAACAAAAAAATAAGCCACATAAGCAAAGTCAATGCCATTTCAACAAAAGTGAACACCGTGTTAGCACTTTTAATTGAGATCTTTAACATTGTTATCAATTAGACTAAATTTTGCAAATCAAATTAGTAAATGAATTTGATTTATATGAATTATATAAAAAGGACTAAATTTCAAACTTAGTGAAAGTGCAAGGATCAATCACGTAAACAAAGAAGCCACAAAAGCAATGGGTGTACTTGTAGTCCAAAAAAATGCCACATTAGCAAAATCAAAACCACGCAAGCAAAAGTCAATGTGTGATGTCATCATTTTTAATAAAAAATGTAACCGACATCATCGATTAGATTAAAATTTTCAAATTATAATACCACAAGGCTCGATGTTTGTGAATTATAGTGAATGATAAAATTTTAAGTTTTGTGATAGTACAAAGATCAATTGCATAACTTAATTTTTTTTTTCAAATAAAAAGAAGTTAACATATTCTATCTATCGATATATTGAAATGAGATATGCAGAGCACACAAGTTTATAAACATTATTCAAACTATCAATGCCCTTTTAAGAAAAGGACTCGAGAAACTAGTAGCAGAGCCAAAAAATTTATTTAATGGGGGCTTCAATGTATTTAGTAATAATTGTTTAAAAAAATTTAATTGCCTTTAACAATATTTTGAAAACGATGCACAATTGTTTCATTATCAATATTTTGGAACACTTATTTTTCAAGGTATATAATGAATTTATTATTTAACTATTAATCAATCATTTTATTAAGCAAATAGGTGTTCAACATATTCATTGTTGAAGATGTATTATTTACCTAACAACAGATAAAATTAATGTTAATGTCAAGAACAAATAAATTATTGGATACGCTTTATACTTTCGAATCTCAAACATTTTTATAGTAAAATTGTAATTTTTCAACCTTAAAAATCATTACTGAAGTACATAAAATCAATAAAAAATATTGCAAAAAATTTTGTAAATATAAAATATTATTTATGTATATAAAATTAAATATTTTTTTGGACCAGTGGGGGCTTGAGCCCTCACTGGGCCTCATGGGGCTCCCTTGGGAGAAATTATGGGCGCCAGATCATGTTGGGAAGTTAACCATTATAGGATGATGAATATAACCTTTTGCAAGTTTACAAAGGACATTTTAATCTATCAGTGGGACATGAATCGAAATTCATGTATCTCATGTATGGTTGAAAGCATGGTTAGAAACTTTTTTTTTTCAGTGATTGAATTATATACATACATCAGACATGCATTTTTCCCCTTTAATAACCCTTACATATGTTAAAACCTAAACCGTAATTGCTAATACTATTATCTGTTAATTACAGTCGTATTCATGTAAAATATGATTTGTTTAAAGCACAAATTTTATATTATCATTCAGATTAGATCTTTAAGAGGTATTGAGCAACATTTGCTTAGGATTTAGACTCTTTTTAACCAATACCCTCTTGGAAACTTAGAATGCATGGTTATTCACTCCTATAGCCACTTCAATGAAAGGGTAAACAACCATTACTTTTACTAATTAAGGTCAAGAAATAAAAGCAAATCTACTCAAAAAACAAGGTTTGGTAAGAATTAGAACCATGTTTTAGCCCCCTGTTTAAGTGGGATTTGATAGTTTTCTGAATTAGGAAGTTATCAAGTACCTCGACAAGAATGTCTAGTTGGTCAATTTTCTTAATCGTAGGAAATGGAAACAGTTCAGCGGCAACAGACATTTACATATAAACATCAAGGCCCGTCATTTGTTGCGACTTACTAAAACTTCAGCGGGGTTAACGATTGCCCCAACTTCTACTAAATCTATTAGCGTAGGTTTCCCAGCAAGCTGTTGACTCTGAGAGAATGGTAGGTATGAACATGAGCTGAACATTGGCAGCCAGGAAAATTTAATTTGACAGAATTAGTTGCTTATCAACCAACAACCTCTCTGTCTCTCGTCTTCTCCTCCTGGATTCACTCCATTTCCACCAAGATTTCTCTTCAATCAACTCATCTTCCTAACTGTTAACAACCATTCGATCAAATTTCCATTGTCCGTCATAGTACATCATGGTATGCACTCTCCCTCGCATTATTTTTAGATTCTTTTTCTCTACATTTTTGTTCCCAAGTTCAGTGGGAAATTTCTTAAAACTTCACTGTACTAGCAAATGTAATTGTTGTTGCCCAAAACAACAATAATTTTTTATGAGGTATGAATCTCAATCTTCGTGTCAAGTTGTCTCCAAGAATTCTGAAAAATAGAAAACCATCAGAGGGTGCAGGGGTTTTTCTCTGCGCACGCACTCCGATGCTTAAGTCAGATCGGGTTTTGGTAGAGTTTCCGTAGGCAAATGGAGCTTAGGGTTTAAGAATGATACCTGTGACCTATTTATAGGAGTTATTTTGCGCGTAATTACTTTTAAGCCCCACAGCTTAAATAATAACCCAGTGGATTATTTATGGGCCTTCTGAGTCCTCTTTCCTCTTGGACTTAGATTATTATTTTGCTCAATGGTCTTCAACTTGACTTATAGAAAAGCCCAGTAATAATTGACCTAGTCCACATCAATTGCTCCCCACTCTTTTACAAGGTTTACCATGTGAAAGAGTATATAAAGAATGGGCTTTTCAAATTCTTTTGCTGCCCTCTTCCTGGGATTATCACAAGAATCTTTTCATCTTCACTTGAGGGCTTAACTAGTGAACTTCATTATTATTTGTAGCAGAAACGACGTCGTGTCATCATTTCTTTTGTCGAGTGTCTTTTCAGAACACTACCGGGATACGTTTTTCTCCTCTGAGCTAAATGCTTCTCCAGTGGAATATACCACCCTTCTTTTCAAATTTAAGGTCTTAGCTGACCGAAATCAAGAGCTATAAGGAGAAATTACAAGATTGCAAAGCCACCAAAGCCTTTTATTGGCCTAGAGGAAGAAAACCAAATCTGAGTTAAAGCCATGAGGGCACATCGTCAAGAAATGCCACAAGAGGATGCATATGCTCTTAATTGGTTTCATCAGATGCGATTTGTGCTTGGCATGCTCCTGATTGGTTGAAGCTTGATCCAAATGCTGAGGATTTGGAAACTTTTCTGAGGATAGGCATTTATAAAGATCTATCAGATCTTACCAGCCCTTAAGAGCCTTTTCGTCAACCCGAGATGGTCGGGGTTCTCACAGGCTCGGACAAAGATGATTCAGATAATTATAGCACCTCATGGCGTACATGCTTGGGTTCCGGTTAGTATTGATGCTCCTTTTGAGGCAAAAGTTAATCTAGAGTGCTCCCCACTTTTTTTGTGAAAGAGCTTAGTCTTTTACAAACTGATCAACACATTTTTAAACTCATCTACAGAGGCAACTACACATTTACCTTGTATTAGTTTTACGTAATCATCAGACTTTCCTCGTGCACTTTTTGCTTTAAGTTCTTTTACATATGTGGCTTATGCCACTCAATTACTGCTTCAAGCACAAGCACTTCATGCATGACTTACATCACGCATTTTTCGCTTGAAGTGCATGTGTAGCCTACATCGCGCATTTTTCACTTCAAGCTTTTTTCTCTGAGTACGTGGCTTACTTCGCGCATTTTTCGCTTCAAGCCCTTACACTTTACGCATGACTAACATCGCGTACTTTTTCGCTTCAAGTACATGCGTAGCTTACATCGCGCATTTTTCGCTTAGGGACTTTTTGTTTGCCCGTCTTGCTCATTTTCGCTTAGGGACTTTTAGAATTGATAAGACTATAACATTATTTATATCCGAAATGCCAACATAAAATGTTAAATGTAATTTGTCAACCAATTGCAGCACGTATCCAATGATAAATTGTGACATACCTCGTAACATACCTCACAGCCTGCATACTGTGTGCTCCCCAAGTTTTTCTTTGCGACTTTTTGTTTCCAAAGAAGAACTTTTACTGAAGTATTGGTCCTGTCTTGCGTACTATCCGCTTAAGGACTTGTTAGAATATAATAATATCCGAGATGCCAACATAATACATTAAATGTAATCTGATAAAATTGTAACATGCCTTGTTTAGAGATTTATTTTTGCTCGTCTCACACCCTTTTGTGATTAGGGACTTTTGATTTACCCGTCTCGCGCATTTGTCGCTTAGGGACTTTTGTTTGCCCGTCTCGCGCACTTTTCGCTTAAGGACTTTTTGTTTGCCCGTCTCGAGCACTTTTCGCTTAAGGACTTTTTATTTGCCTGTCTAGCACATTTTTCGCTTAGGGACTTTTTGTTTGCCCGTCTCGCGCACTTTTCGCTTAAGGACTTTTTGTTTGCCCTTTTAATGCCTTCGTCATGCTTAGGCTCTTATTTTGCCCACTTGGGGTCTTATTTTGCCCTTCTAGCGTCTCGTCATGCTTAGGGTCTTATTTTGCCCGCTTTGGGTCTTATTTTGCCCTTCTAGCGTCTTCGTCATGCTTAGGGTCTTATTTTGCCCGCTTGGGGTCTTATTTTGCCCTTCTAGCGTCTTCGTCATGCTTAGGGTCTTATTTGTGCCCGTCTCGCGCATTTTTCGCTTAGGGACTTATTTGTGCCCGTCTCGCGTCTTCTTCACGCTTAAGGTCTTATTTGTGCCCGTCTCGCGCATTTTTCGCTTAGGGACTTATTTGTGCCCGTCTCGCGTCTTCTTCACGCTTAAGGTCTTATTTGTGCCCGTCTCGCGCATTTTTCGCTTAGGGACTTATTTATGCCCGTCTCGCGTCTCTTTGGCCAGCTTCCATTTTTTCTTCTTCTATTCCTGCAACATGTCTACCAAACATGGAGGATTATCATAGCACAGATAAAAATAACTGGCCTTTCATTTCATAATGTAGTATTTCCAATTAAATGGAGTAAGTAACAATATAATTGCAACAAATGTTAAAACAATAATAGCAAAAGTTTACTACCAGTATCATTCCAAGTCTTTGTCTTTGTAAAATTTGTAAAGTACGAGTGCTAGGATGTTCTGCTATCAACCATGGATCGTGTGTTAAGTCGTGCCTCGGTACCAGCAATATGCCTTTACGAGCTTACCACAAGTTGTTTTCGATTGAACCGAGCTCTCCTTGGCTTGCTGCCTTACACAACAGTGGCTAGTGCCTGCCTAGGACACCTGCCTAATTCAATCACAATTGTTAGAGTAGACAAGAAAATCGAAAACATCGTATGAGAGTACCTCAAATTTGGTTACCATTCGTATGTCTCTGCTTAAGTGTGTTTTGCAATTTCCGTTGTGCTAAGCACTCACTTGTATTGATACTTAAAAATGCTAGGTATAGGGGCTTACAAGGGAGACACAGCCTTGATCTCAACACCCTAAGTTGGCACATTCTTATCTTGCTTAAAGGACTCACGAAGCTGACATATCCTTTATATAGACAAACCCTCTTTCACAGGTGTGGTTGCCAATAGGCCAAGTGTGTGGCTCTTAAGCCACTTCTAGATGGTTGCTAGAGCAGTTCTTGAAAGCTTCTATGTCAGACGATCGACAGATGGGCCGAAGGAAGCTTTTAGACATTCTGTCGGGTTAGTGCGCGCACCAGGTCTAGAAGATTCTAGATCATTCTGCTCAGATCCCGCATTTGGGCGTGCGCTTAGATCGTCAAATTTAAATGTGCTCGCCAAAGTTTTTTCTAATGGGCGAACTAGTAGTTTGGATTCCGTGCTTGCTAGCGTTGCTAGCCATTGCTGAAAGGCATGACTCGGGTGTTGTTTACTTGCTTGCATTGTGCTTGTAGACACCCCATTTTGTCCGGGATCTTTTAATGTTATTGGGCCTATTGGGTTTGATAATTAGAAGATGAATCTAATTTTTGTGTTACTATTTTTTTTATTATTATTAGAAAAATGAAAAGAAAATAAAAAAATAAAAAAAATAAAAAAGGGAAAGTCAAACTTGTGTCACAAATTGTGGAATAAAAATCAAATCTTTTGGTTTTGGAAACTTTGGACAAATCTAGAATTAATTAAAAGAATCAAATTAGAATTTGTTTATGGAAAGCTTTAAAAGAAAAGATGTCAATGTTGAGATTATGGGATTAATGATCAAGAAAAAATCAAGAAAAATTAAAACTAATATGAAGAGGAACAATCACGATAAAAAGGATAGAGGTACAATAATAAGTGGGGGGGGGGGGGGGGGGGGGAGGGGGGGAAAGAAAAAAAAAACCTAGCTAGGGGGGAGCATTTTGCCAAAAAAGAAGAACCCTAGCTAGAGGAGGACAGCGGCGCTTCATGAGGGGGGCATGATAACCTTGCCTCAGCATCACCATTCAGGAGGAGAAAAAGGGAACCCTAGAAAGAAAACCTAAAAAAAAAAGGGCTACGGCTCTTAGCCATTGGAGAGCCACGGTTCAGGATCTTGAACGGAGCTTCCTTGCACGTTTGCGTTGGGACGAAGCCTCTCGTTTTTGCCTCTCCTTGCACAAACCAAACCCTGGTCTTCCCTTAGTCAACAAAGCCAAGCTCCAGACTGTCCAGCCGGCGAGATGCTGCTGCACTCTTCTCCGATTGCTTTGCATTGTTTCGCTGCTACGTGGTTGTAGGCTGATATATTGCCGTCTTGATTTGTCTTCACCGTTGTCCATTTATCGTCGTTTTTGCTGCCGCTGCCGAGGAGGAAAATAGCAAGCGAAAGGCTACGTTACTTGTTGCCAATAACGTGGTTTAGCTTTGAGGAAGGTGAACAAAAACAGAAAGGGGGGTACACGGGCAAACTGGAAACACTCTTTACCCATTCTAGTTCCCCTTTTAGCTAACCAACTTTCAGTTTCCCGACTCCGATCACGGTCACCGGCGGGATCTACGGCTCTGATGGACTCTTGACTCACGCTCTTTCCATGTAATCTACTGCTAGGGTTTCTTTATGGTCTCTTCGACACTTGCATAGGTTTGGCCTAGCAGCAGGAGCATATTTTAATGGAAAATTACAAAGCCCAGATGCTGGCAGTCCTGCTTTGCAACAGATCTCTGATATCGTTCATCACAATCTGAGCATGGAAGTTCTCCAAGATAAAAGCCATCTTTAAAAACAGTGCAACTTCAGCTTTTTCCTCAAGGTATAGTGCTCTTTTTCTTTATATGGTTTACGTGTATGCTATTCATTCTAATGCACTATTTTATTATTTTATTCACATTTATTTAATGATATCATATATTATTTTATTTGTGAATTTTCATCATGTAATCAATATGTTTTGTTTATTTACTCCATTAGTCAACTTGATTAGCTTGTGTTTATATATATATATATATATATATATATATATATATATATATATATATATATATATATATATATATTTGTCTTATGTTTTGTTTAGTTATTTATTATCATTATTATTATTTTTTCTCTTTCTTTTTAAAATTAAATCTTAGGTTAATGTAGAGATGGATTAATTTAATTAATTGGATGTGAAATAATTATTTTACTATATATATATATATTTGCCATTTAGTTTATTCATCATTTATACCTTCATTACTTAAATCTAATTTATTAGGAATATATTCTCAACGTCTTTTTAACAAAGATAAAATTAATAGATATTAAAATCATTTGTTAATTAAATAAAATTTTGGGTAAATTAAAATTATACCGACGATGGAACTTTAAAGGTACTGCACTTGAGTAGTACTTTTAAATATCTTGAGGTGAGGAGGTTCTTTTTAAGTCTTACCAGCTTGATGGAAGATTTAAAAAGATATTTTCGATATTTAAAATTCAAATTTATTATTAAAAAATTGAAATAAGAATCGATTAAAATTAATTGCCATTAAAAGAATAAATAATCAAATGAGAAATAAAGAGTTATAAAAAATTAATATATTTAGAAATAAAATATAAAAAATAACATAACTACAAATATTCCGATGACGGAATTCTAAAGAGACTGCGCTTGAGTAGTACTTTTAGATGTCTTGAGGTGAGGAGGATTCTTTTAAGTCTTGCCAGCTTGATGGAAGACTTAAAGGACATTTCCGAGATTTAATAAATTAACTTATAAAAATAAAAATTAAATTAGATTAAAAAAAGTAAATTAAAACTAAGTTTATTATAATAAGGAATAGAATTAATAAATTAGAATTAAAATTAGAAAAGAATTAAAATAAATAGAAATTAAATTAAATATTTTAATAAATGTGAATTACTCCGAGGATGGAATTTAAAGGAAATTGCGCTTGAGTAGTTTCTTTAAAAATTCCTAAGGTGAGAAAGTTTCTTTAAAGTCTTACCAGCTTGATGGAAGGTCTTTAAGAAAATCTTCAATATCAAATAATTCATGTTTATATAAAAATATAAAAATATATGAAATAATAATTTATATAAGAAAATAATAATAATAGAATAAAATAAGATACAATAACAAATAGAAATTCGGGTAGGTGTCTAAATAGGGATTGCATAAAATATTTAAACAATCCGACGACAGAGCCTCTTCAAGAAAGGCGATTGGTCCTACTTGAATACTCTTGAGGTGAGAAGAACTTTAAAGTTGTCCAACCAGCTTGATGGAGGAGGCTTAAAAGATTCTGCAATAATTAATCATATCGAAATTAAAGTAAAAAGGCAAAATTTGGATAACCTTAGATTATTTGGTACCATTTTAGGATGGGCGTTGTGAGGGTGCTAATCCTTCCTCACACGTAATCGTACTCCCGAACTTAGAACTCTTAACGTAGACCAAGCCTTATCCTTAGTTTGAATAGGTGACCAATCACACCTAGGTTAGAATGGTTGGTGGCGACTCCATAGTTTTATATCTAGCTATTAGGTTTCCGCCGAAACTTGATACGTTATGACAGTGCTAATGGGGGAATCTTGCCTATAGGTGCTGTGTTCGTCTAATTGTCTTCACTGTCATTTTATCAAAGTGGAGAGCTTGTCACATTTGAAATGTGCTCGCCATCCTGATTTCTTATTTGCTGGGCGTTCAGCTAGATCACCTATCGAGCTCGGCTGTGTTCATGGAGAGCTTTTTGCGACTGGGCTCGCCAAAGTCTTGCTTGCAAACCGGAGTTCACATTGTCTGGGAGAGCGCATCCTCGCTCGGTCCTTCATTACATGGGCGTGCACCTGATGATGTACAAAGTCGCCTAATCCTTTCTCGCTTTGGTCACTTAAAATGGCTTGCCCATCAAGATCGTTCCTCATGCCTTGACACGTGCCTTACCGAGCGAGCCTTGTTGCAGTGGCTGGGCTGTGGCGTTAGCCATGCAATCGCCACATGCCACTCAATCGTCGAAAGTGTCTGCTGCAGTGGTCTTGTGCTCGCCACATGACACTGCATTTGTCAGCATTGCTTCACGCCTTGTGTGCGGGAGGCTCTTCTCGCCCGTGGGAGATGTCACATGCGGGAATCATTGCTCGCCCGCTTTAGCTGTCGCGCAGGCGAGCCACCCTCTCGCCCAATGAGCTTGCCGAGGGTAGATGTGATCTCTGCTTTTGCTGACGCATTAGCGTGGCATCCTCTCGCTAAGAAGTCTGCCTCATGGCTTTTGTTCGCTTGTTTTGACTGTAGCATGGTTGAGCATTGTGTCGCCTGGGTGGCCTTCCGCGCGAGACCTATTTTCACCCGAATTGGGTGAGCCTTGTGTGTGGCAATTGTTATCGCCCATATTGCTTTACTATGCGACAGAGTGTTTTTTTTTTGCGCCTGTTCGCACGCCTGTCGTGCACACATCCTGAAGTGTTATTATGGTTGAGTGGCTTGTTGCATGGCCAGTAGTGGAATTGTCCTGCTACGTGGCTTGTCGCGTGAAAACTTTTTGTGCGACGGACTAGTCAAAAAGAGTGGAAGCAACAGAGTGGCTCACTTATGCTTGAGACAGAGTGGCCTGCCGCGTGGCCTTTTGCTCATTGGCAATCCCCCTATTGCATATGCGAGCGACTCCTTTCGCGTTGCCTTTCGCATGGGCTCTCGTTTGGGAGAGCAGGTCTATCGCCTAAAATGTCTGCCGCTTCAACATGTGCACTTTGTCGCCATTTTCTTGTTAACAACACCGATTTTCGGTATGCGTTTTCCTGTTCTCAGATGTTGGTATGTAATTCTTTGCATTTTCATAATTAACATAACTTGTCCCGGCTTTGATTAAGACTTTCTTCGTTTGTGGAAGCTACTTTTTTATTATTTATGTAAGCTACGTAATTTTTCAGATGATAGTGCTTCGTCATTTTGACACTTGCCTCAAGTTTATTTTGCATATAATTTATGTAGGTACAAATATGACATAGTTGCAACACTATTCTACTTTATTATGGAAGACTTGATCAAGGTCTTCGGAGAAAATTGTTTCTAACAAAATAAAAAATTAAGTCAACATGTATATATATATATATATATGTTCCTTTTCGCCCTACTGTAGCACTTTCTCATTGCTTCATATTGTGCTTTATGAACAAGGAAATAATCCTTCCAATTAATTTGAAATACAATATTTCTAATTTTGTTAGCTCTTCTCGAAGCTTAACCAACACCTTTCTATGTTGGTTATTCTCCCATGCTATGCTACTTGCATTTGTCGATCTCACTTTGCTCTTTGTTGTGCTTATTTGTAGGAAAGGTCGTGCATGCCTCCCCAGGATACAAAAGCCATGCATACATACATGTCATACATGCATACAGGCATTATTAATGCGACTAAGTTTCAAAAAGAACAAGCCTTTATCAAATGCTGCTTCCCAGCATCCAAAATGGAATTATATTGTAAAAATAGAATTTCGGAAGGGCTATTTATTAACCCTTCGCACTCGAATAGCAAATACCTTTTAAACAAGTATACTTTTTATAGCTCATTCTCTCTCGACTACTCTGCCACCCAACCTGTAGCCAAATTAGTTGTATAGGATACAAATGCAACTTCTATTTCCTCTACGTATCTCTTGTTGTACAACATGTTTGATATCTGCGAGGATAGGCATAATCTTTCTGCATATTCATTCAAGCTTCATGATCTTCTCTTTTGTCCCTTATTATTATTATTCCTTCTTCAAAGCTTCTCTTTTCCATGTAAAATGTTAGACCCGAAAGCTACACAGTCAACACCAATAGTATGGCCATGTAGTAGTATGAGGACCACAAGAAACAATAACGTTTTGCAGCAGCACACGACTAGGTTGCAAAGGAAAGGCAGCATACAGCTGTGGTTATAAATTGGGAACACTCCTCAAAGTAGTAGGAAACCAGCGAGGATGGGCAAAGTACGGGAGCCTTGAGTCGATGCAGCAGCAGAGGCTCAGCTTGGGAACAAGTCAGTACGCAACGCAGCAAGCTGGTGGCAGGCAGCGGAGAAGATGGCTGGGGATGGAACTGAAGTAAATAATTCTCCGAGTAGAATCCAACTAAGTTCCCAAGATTTTTCATTTTAAGGGAATCTAGTTTAGCGAACAAAATCTCAGCATTCTTTTCTTTCTCTTTTTTTTTTTATTTTTTTTAACTTCATTGGGCAATTGGAGTTCTTCTATGAGCAAGCCCCGGATGCCATGAGGAGCCTATGCTCTGCTCTCACTTACAACAGCTGCCTTGGGAAACTACCTGAGATTGTGACAGATTTTAGCACCAGGCACGATAATCTTGGCTGGATACCAGACAACTTGAACGATGGCCATCTTCACTACTTTTTCTGGCTTTTGGCAGTGTTAAGTGTATTGAATTTGGGAGTCTACCTTTGTGGTTGCGAGGTGGTATACTTACAAGAAGGCAGTTGTTTGATTGTATCCATCAATTAAACCTCCATGTTCTCATGAACTCTTTAAGGTTATATATTGAAATTCCTTTAAAAAAAAGAATAATTGAAAACACTAGAGAAGATTTCAAAGCAATGAGTAGAAATTAAACATTAAAAAATAATTGCAGATCTCTCATATCAATTTTGTCGTGGCCACGAGACTGGATAGCTTAGCTGGCAAGGGACAGGTATTATTGTTGAAGCAAAATGGATGACACGCGGTAGCCCTCTCGGCTGCTTGTTGAAAGAACCGGAGCCAGCCAATAGCAAAGAAACGGAATTGTCCTGGTTAATGGAGTTGGCAGCCACCACCGTGCTCAATGACTGAGCCTTGATCGAGCCACCTTCATGCTCGGCTAAGACCAACGTACTTGTAGATCTTGAAGCGAAGATGGAGCAATGCAGGTGCCGTTTTGAGAGATTTTTCAGAAGGAAACGACTCGCCATTTCTTTTTTTTTTTTTGTGTTGTGCTTAATCTCTGACTCAATGACTTGATGGATTTTGGAGATTTACTTTGTTTCATTGGCGGTAGATTAATGATTATCCGAACGACGTCCGCTCTTGCTGTGGCATCTTCCTGATGTCAAAACACTGCATTTTCAGTTTCAGCCAACGATGTTTAGTCCAATACTTAAAACCTGACAAGCTTGAACTCTTGCTGAAGGCATAGGCGCACAGCAGTACTGTTAAGAATTCATTGATTAAAGTATTTCCTAATTTTTCTGCCATGGTCATGGCTGTCAAGCTGCAGTTCTTCTTCCAAGCACAAAAGATTGTTATATCCTGATTGGAAAAGTCTTCTGTTCAAGACCAAGAGGTCCGAGGTTTGAAGCCTTCCCTTTTTTAGCAATAAGTGGAGATCCTGATCTCCTCTCTGATTTCGTTGTTCCATTTGGAACTAATGTTACTCAACTGGATAACTCCTGTATTATGACTTGAAGCTATAATCTCTTGGCTGTTGCGCGCGGGAGGGTCTTTCGCTCAACGCTTGTCGCGGGCGAGAGCCTCTCTCTCGCCAAGCTGTCTGGTGCGATAGCCGCTTTCTCGCCCATACCAAGGTTTGTCGCATGCATCTCTCTTTTGGAATCTCCCTTTTGTATTTCTTTGGTATAAGGTATGAAGATGTTGCCTGTTGTGGACTAGAAACTCTCTCTCGCCTAGCTCGTTTGGTGCGAAAGCCATTCTCTCGCCCGTTGGGGGTGCGATAGCCACTCTTTCGCCCGTAGTGTATCTCTCTCGTCAAGCCTGTCGCCCAAGGTCTGTCCCGAGAGCCACTCTCTCGCCCATAATCTTTCGTACGGAAGGGCTGTCGCTAGTTGCATACACTCTATCGCAAAGACTTGTCGCGGGCGAGAGATAGTCTCTCGCCTAATGCTATCTCTCTCGTCAAGCCTATCGCCCATGGTCTGTCCCGAGAACCACTCTCTCGCCCATAATCTTTCGTACGGCAGGGCTGTCGCTAGTTGCATGCACTCTATCGCCAAAAGGCCTGTTGCTCGAGATAGCCAGTCTCTCACCAATGCCTTATCGCGTAACTTATGCACCCTGCCACAGCCTACGTACCCTGTTTTCTTCAAATCGTCTTTTTACCATCTTTTGTATTTGGCTTTTTTGTTTGCTTTCCCACAGACGGCGCCAATTGTTGTTATCCAAAACAACAATAATTTTTTATGAGGTATGAATCTCAATCTTCGTGTCAAGTTGTCTCCAAGAATTCTGCAAAATAGAAAACCATCAGAGGGTGCAGGGGTTTTCCCCTGCGCGCGCACTCCGATGCTTAAGTCAGATAGGGTTTTGATAGGGTTTCCATAGGCAAATAGAGCTTAGGGTTTAAGAATGATACCTGTGACCTATTTATAGGAGTTATTTTGCGCGTAATTACCTTTAAGCCCCACAGCTTAAATAATAACCCAGTGGATCATTTATGGGCCTTCTGAGTCCTTTTTCCTCTTGGGCTTAGATTATTATTTTGCTCAATGGTCTTCAACTTGACTTATAGAAAATCCCAGTAATAATTGACCTAGTCCACATCAGTAGTATTCTCTTCTGCCAGTAATATAACAAAAATCTGTTTGACTTGATCTTGTAACAAAGTCTCCTCCATTCATAAGTTTAGGGATATTTTTGCAGTCTCTCGTTCCACTGATGTTCTGCTCACTGGCAAGGCTATTAATAGCGCTAGTGGCTCAGCCAGCAGCCTTTGTCACAACGTTGCTTTATTGCAGCAATCTTCTACCGCGAAACCTCAACTTAGAGAGATTGGTTCGACGATAATTGCTCGAACGAAAAAACTACTTTTTTCATTTTCTAATCAACCTCTTGAGATGTTTATGGTGGTAGCAAGTCAGCCCTGATTTTCATTTCTGACCATGCATGGTTACCTATAGGACCATTGATAAGGGTAATAGTAACATCTTTTTCCACCATTTTTGTTTTTCAGACGGAGCTTGGATCAACTTGGGGATCGTATCCATAGATGGACGGGTGAGTTTTCAATAGGCACATGTTATATATATGAAGAGAGCTGCAATATTCATGAGTATATTTGGGACTTAAAATTAATGTCATTGTATGTATAATAAGGTTTTTGCTTGTAGCTAGAGAAGATTTGCAGAGGGTACGTATTGACTATGCCCTAAAGCTTGTGCTGATGAAACCTTGAAGCTCAATATATATTCTCTGTGGGGGAGTTACAGCTGCATTTCCCTTTGCAGGAACCGTTTAGAGTCAATATATACAGCAGAACTTGTATCAGTACTCAAAGGCTCTGCTGGATTCACGTGGAGTAATTTCGAAACAAAGTAATCCTGAAATTGCAAATATTCTTTGAGGTTCAGAAGATACAGTTAGCATCTTGATAATAAATTAAATTAAGACTTACATTCTTAAATCGACGATAGTGGTTGGAACTTGGAATAATAGAATTTCATAAAATCTTATTGTTTACCGTCCTTCAAACCAGTTCAACAGAAATTAATTCAATAAAATCTTGTGAACCAATAGAACACCTTTGCGTCTCCAGCTTGTCATTAATGTGAAATGTGAAACATGACAAATTCGATGACCAATATTGGACATGAGACACATAACACAGATGAAACACATAATTCGCTGTGAATTATGAAGTCAAGTCGAAGATATTATTCAGATATGCAGTTCTCCAGTCAGCATGCAGTACTATTTAACTCGCCTGATATCTGCGTAAGGTGATCTCTCAGCTGATATGATCAAGAAATCTTTGACTTTGAGGCGATCCAAAAGTTTGATAACCACTAACTCAGATCTACAAAAGCAAACCAAACCAATTCACTTATAATTAACTCATCATACTTTTTTCCTTGCCTCCTTAGCCAACTACTTATTGCTAGCTAGCTGTGTTTGGACCATTAGCTACCCTTGAATTCATGGATGCCACATTTGCCTTGACTCTCTTTTGATCACATCAACTCCATTTTCGTAGGGCTCGTTTGCTTCCAAGCCAAAAAAATTTTGTCTGCTCTATCAGTAATCCATATATACCACCAAATTGAACTTTCTTTATATCTATATATATATATATATTCCGACAGTGGTTACTTCTGAGAATATTATTCATAAAAATCCAATTGTATTTGGTATATGATTTAATTTTAATGTGTTAAACACCTATTAATTAAGTTAAAATTGTTCCTATTATTATTAAAAGAAATTGTGCATATTAAATCAGTTGATGTCTTTTTTCCTAAAAGAAAAACAAATGTTATTAAGGCATGATTTAATCATGCTCCATACACGCGAAACATGCTTCTTTTTAGGTACAATTCCGAACCAATATGAAATGAAATCAGTGTTCTGGTTTTCTGTTCAAATTTAAAAATAAAAAATTTTTGCATTTGCGTTTACCAATTTAGACGTAATATGAAGACATATATAAAAAAAAATTAAGAAATAAAAGTAGACTTAGTTTAGTATTAAGGTTGATAAGTAATTTTTGCGTCTAAAAATGTTTTTATCCAATCTCAAAGTTAAACAATTTAAAAAATGTAATTTTCTTTAAATGATACGTAGGGGATGCCCACTACCAACTAAGATGGCAAAATCAAGGTTTTCTCTGATAAATTTGGATCATTCGTGCCCACTTCAATACAATAATACTAGACGGGAAATTGTGCTAACTACTTTCGGTTTTTATAATTGTATTCAATATCTAGTGTTTGTCCAATGTGGGATTAATTTACATTGTGTAATTAACTACAATTTAGTTATGAGATTTTTTTTTCGAATAATAGTTAGGAGATTTTTTTTTTATCCAAAAGAAGTCAAAATTTAATAAGAAATAGCGACAAAAAGTTTGCATGATTAAATTTTAATTTTACAAGAATTCACTTTTAATGGAGGTAAAATAAATCATTTAGGGCAAATACTAAATTCAAAACGGAATTAACAATGCTAAACTATTTTTATTCATGAAAAAAAGAAATAGAAAAAAATATGCCAAATAATTATCAGGAAATATTGAATTGATGCATGTATAAATACCAACCAGGTCCAAGAGTTAAGATATGGTGTATTATTCCGTCAACAACTTGTTGTCGGCTATTAAACCATGTCTCATTATAAAAGTCAATAGGACCTAAAACCTTTGGTTGAGTTCAGTGATCAGGGTACAACTCTTATACTAGATTCTTAAGAGCGATAACCTTTTTGCCATATTGACATGTTCAGCCTTAACCCTTGCGCCTATTCTAGCTCTGCAAAGTTCATTCCCTGACAAAAGTATATTGATCAAAACCATGTGAACCAAAAAGAACAATGCAAGTTAATCTTATATACCGTAATTTTATTTACCAAATTCATACGAATCGATTTCATTTCCATGCATTTTGTTATTGCCAATCACCATTCCAAAGACCCTTTTCAGTTTTACACTCTTTTCTTCCAATAAGAGCATAAATTCAACCCGAATGTAACCTTTGCTCTGCAAAAATATTTGAGATTTATAGAGATTCATAGAGATCATAGTTACTTAATGTCTTTAATTCATAAATATATACCCAGTTTTATTGAACAAGTTATTCACCTCGTCCCAATTCTCCATGGGAAGACATCCTTCGGAGTTTTCAAATTCAATTTTCAAATTGTACTAAGAATTGGGCTAAATCTCTGTTTTAAAAAAATTGGATGTGGGCATCACAAAGTTTGAAGTGAAGACCTCGTTGTATATGTATATGGCAAAGCATTACACATCAAATGTTAATCTGTTTTATAGCTCAAGATACTGCCAAGCTCATGGCTTATACATTATTAAATTGATAAGGATGTGGGCATCACAAAGTTTGAAGCGAAGACCTCGTTGTATATGTATATGGCAAAGCATTACACATCAAATGTTAGTCTGTTTTATAGCTCAAGACACTGCCAAGCTCATGGCATATACATTATTAAATTGATAAGTGAAGATAATTATTGTTTTATAATTTTTATTAACAAAATTAATTATCAAGAATCATCTCAAGGCGAAGGAGTTGGTGAAACTATCTTGACCACCCAAAGTACACTTATTCCAAATTTTTGCACTTGTTGATAAAATCACAGATGTATCATTGTTCTTAAATAAAGGATTTTGAAGAGTGCTTGTGGCAAAGTTGACCAAGTCCAATAAGCTCATCACAGCAATTACTTGTAACAATTCCAATCTTGAATATGCTTGCAAAAACCTCTTTGGCACAGTGCAATGTCATCTTCGTTTCACAGTTATTTATCATGATGGGATCAATGTCACGAGCAATGGCAGCTCTACTTGCCAAAGTAACCAAGCCAATGAAAACAACATAAACATTAAAACTTGCCATTATGAATTGTGATTGTGATTTCACTCGTTTTGGTTTGATTGATAGAACAGAATACTTTTGTACTATTACAAGATATAGATTGCCATAAAATTTTCTATTTATAAGAAGGTGAGTGTGAAATTCATTTAAAAGTTTTAAAATGACATGTCAACTTCAATAGAAGTAGTAAATACACCATTTAAGGCATTAATGGGAATTAAAATTTTTAATTCACTTCCTTTGTTTCTTTAAGAAACATATATGTTTGAATTTACCTAAAAGGTTTTATTATTGCATACACCAATGCATCCATGGAGGGTATAATAAAGCTTGACGAATTCATTTTGGAGTTTGAAGGAATCTTGAAAATTTGGAGTACTGTTTTAAAATGAAGATAAAGCCTTCGATTATAACATGAAAAGAGTTCTTAGCAACCACAATTCATGAAGACTAAGAATGTCGTTGCAAATTTTCATAATATTTGCAATAATTTTTCATAGTCGTTGCTTTATTAAATGTTTTTTATTTTTAATGTAATGGGATTTTTTGTTTTTGCAAATTTTAATAAAATTGACAACGACAAAAAAAAATCGTTACAATATCTCGTTATATTTTGCAATGATTTTTCAAAGTCATTGCTTAATTAATTTTTTTTATATTTAACGCAACGATATTTTTTGTTGTTATAAATTCTAATTAAATTGACAACAAAAAAAATCGTTATGATATCTCATTGTATTTTGCAATGACTGTCGTAACGGCTTCGCGCTCGACGGTTTTGAAAAAAAAATTTAAAAACAAGGGAGTCGCCACCAATCTTTTTTGACTAGGTGTGATTGGTCACCTAAAATATTTATCTTTTTAACAAAATCTCAAAATTAATTAAGTTTTATTAAAAAGATAATTTTTGAGGTCTGCGAAAACAAAACTTGGGTTCGAGGGTACGGTTACGTGTGAGGAAGGATTAGCACCCTCACAACGCCCGTTAAAAAACGGTACCATCCAACTACACGGTATCTTTTGATTTTAATAAAATAGTCTTGGCTTAAGTTTAATTCATTTATTATATAAAAAAAATCGTGTGTTTGCTTAAATATCAATATTATATGTGTTAAAAATTCCAATATGAACATGAACACCATTTATTGAAAAATTAGATCAAATATCCCAATACTCTGGTAACATTTGAAATAATTCCCCTCATCTAGAGATTTCTTAAGAATCACTACTTGTGAGTTCTATAGAATCTCATCCTTGGTGGTGCTCATATTATTTTATAATTAATCTTGTACGCATGTAGTATTGATAAAATGTATGATGCATACGGAATTAGGAAAAAAAACTTTATACTTTAATTTTTATTAATGAAACTCTTAATATTGAAAATTTTAACTAAATATCCCAATACTCTGGTAACATTTAGCTAATTCCTCTCACCTAGGGATCAGTCAAAAAATCACTACTTGTGAGTTTCATGACATCCCATCATCGGAAGAATTTCATTTATTTTGAAATTAATATTTTTTATGCACATGATGCAAGCATATAGTATGAGATGCATATGAAATTATAAAAACTTTGTATTTAATATTTCTTATAAACGAACTCTCGATATTGAAAAATTTAACTAAATAATCCAATACTCTGGTAACATTTAGTTAATTCCTCTCACCTAGGGATCAGTCAAGAAATCACTACTTGTGAGTTTCATGACATCCCATCATCGGAAGAATTTCATTTATTTTGAAATTAATATTTTTTTTTGATTTATTGTCTTGATTCCTTTGATTATTTCCTTTTATTAAAATTCCATTATTACTTATTTAATTAATTTAACTATCATTCTTTACTTTTGGAAACTTTATTATGATTAATTTTTATTATTTTGTATTTATGTATTTCTAAAAATCCCCTTTCGTTTATTTCTCTCAATTGTTTTTATTACCTCTTTTGTTTTTATTAGTTTTTATTTAATTAATATTTCTCTAAACACTCTTTATTTGTCAAAACTCTTTATTTATTATATATATATATTTATTTATTCATTAATTTTTAATTTTTTTCCTTTTAAAAAAAACAAATAAGTATGAAATTGGATATTGAGGAATAATACCGAATATCCCAATACTCTGGTAACATTCGATATAATTCTTCTCATCTAAAGTTTTTCGAAGAATCGCTACTTGCGAGTTCTACGAAGACTTATCATCGAGATTCCATACTTATTTTATTTATTTTGTTATTATTCTTTATTTATTATTATTATTTTTTCCTAACCCACATTGCATTTATCTAAAAAAAATTCATTTTTATTTTAAAAATATGTTTTTATGGCTATATATTTTATATGTTTACATATATGTATTTTGCATATTTATTTATATTCATTCTAAAACTATATTTTTACATTTCCTTTTATATATTCATTATTATATGTATTTTATATACATCAAATTTATATACTTTAAAACTATGTATTTTACATATTTTATATTTATTTATTTTTCCTTTTAAAACTATATGTTCATTTTTATTTTATTGTATCATACTATTTATTTATTTATTTTATTTATTTTTCACTTTGTTACATTTTCTATTTTATTATTGTTGTTTTTTTTTTGTTTTTTGTTGTTTTGCCATAATTAATAAATAAATGAATAAAATGAAATAAAGGAGGAAAATATACCCAAAACGGAGCGGGCTGGAGCCGCTGGGCCGGGGCAGGCGCGGACAGGTCGGATCTTGAAGCGGGTAGGCGCGCGGATCACAGCAGACGTGGAGTCGAGTTGCCGGACGGGTCTCGCGGATCCGGGTCGGGTCAGACGTGGGGCGCGGATCTCCTTAGTCAAAACGCACCGTTTCGTCTAACTATAAAAGATCCCCTTTTTTTTTCTTCTTTCATTTGCAACCGGCTCCCTCAAAAAAAACTTCCCCAGATCCTCTCGCCTCTCTCCCTCACCGAGCGATTTCCGACCGCCGTGCGCCGCCGTGCGCCAGTCGCCGGTGGTCCTCCCCGTAACCTAAAATCACTTCCCTCATCTTTCACTACTCCGATCTGCCCTCCGTTTACTCCGAAAACACTCCCAACCCTATAGATCTAACCTTCTCCGAAGCCTCCTCTCTCTTTTTTTATTTTTGTTTTCTTTTTTTTTTTGTGGTTGATGGCTCAGCTGTTGTGGTTGTGATATTGTATTGTTGTTTCTCTCCTTTTTTGCAGGTATTAGATCTAGGATTTTCAGATCTAAGATCCTAAGGGTCTCGGTGTTAGGGTTTTCGGATTGGGTTTTTTTTTCTTTTTTGGGCTCTGGGGGGGGGGGGGGGTCTCGGTTTTGAGAGTGATGAAGGTGTCAAGGGTCTCGGGTGAGTGATGGTGATGAGTGGCCGTGGTGATGCTGGTGGGTAGACGATGATGAGTTTAGGGTTTTTTGTGAGTGGTTGGTGATGATGTTGGTGGGTAGCTGTGATGATGGTGGTGAGTGGCTTCGGTGGTTATGGGTAGTGGCTGTGGCGGTGAGTGCTTAGGGTTTTTTTTCTCTCCTCCCTCTGTCCGAAGAAATCCCAAAAATCTCTGCTTGGGGTCTTAAACCGATTTTGAAACCTCATCTAGCCTTTCAAAATCACAGAATCGATAGGCTCCTGTTGGAGCGGGATTCACGGCATGAGGAATATGATTTTGCCGGGGGTTGCGGCGCCGGCGGCTGGGCAGGGAACCGGCAGATCTGGCCGGTAGATTTGGTAAATCCGAAGCATTTAATGCTTCACTGTGACAATAGGACTGATGATGATGACGATAATAATAATAATAATAATAATAATAATAATAATAATAATAATAAAAAATAAAAAGAAAAGATAATAATAATAATAATAATAAAAACAGTAATGATAATAATAACAATAATAAAACCCATGTGATAAAAAAACAATAACAATAATAATATACATAATAACAAAACAAATAAATAAAAACAAATATATAAAAATAATAATAATAAAAATGAAAACAAAAACAAAATAATAAAAATAAAACAAATAGATACAAATAAAATACTAATAAAAATAAATTTACTCATTTTAATGGGCCTTGAAGCCCAATGTTTTATTTTGGATTTTGAAGGTTCGATTAAGTTTAAAACTATCAATTTGGACAAAATTTGATGTCTACAGCTGCCCCTCTTTGCTCATTGCTGAGTATCAGGAATAGAGCAAAGACAATAGACAACAATTTTGTCCAACTCAACACCTAATCCTTTTCCTTCTCTCTCTCTCTCTCTTTTTTTTTGTTCCCTTTCTTCTTTCTTCTTTTTCTTTTTTCCTCTTTTCTTCTCTCTTTTTTCTTCTTTTCTCTCTTTTTTTTTTGTTTTGGTGTTTTTCTTACAACAAAAGTAGTGAAATTTTAAAATTCATCCTAAAAATGTGTTCCTCTTGCAGCAGAGGTGATGAAACTTTAAATTCCTCCTGGAAATGTGCTCCTCTTGCAGCAGAGGCGATGAAACTTTAAATTCCTTTTTTCTGAAAATGTGCTCCTCTTGCAGCAGAGGGGATGAAACTTTAAATTCTTTTTCTGGAAAATGTGCTCCTCTTGCAGTAGAGGGGATGAAACTTTAAATTCTTTTTCTGGAAAATGTGCTCCTCTTGCAGCAGAGGCGATGAAACTTTAAATCCTTTTTTGGAAAATGTGCTCCTCTTGCAGCAGAGGCGATGAAACTTTAAATCCTTTTTTTGGAAAATGTGCTCCTCTTGCAGCAAAGGCGATGAAACTTTAATTTTTTTTCTGGAAAATGTGCTCCTCTTGCAGCAGAGGCGATGAAACTTTAAAATTAATAGTTTTTTTGTTAGTTTTTAGTTTTTTTTCGTGTTTTTGTTTTTTTTTGTTTTTTTTTCTTCTTCTTTTTTTTCTCTCTTTTTTTTGCTTTCTTTTCTTTCTTTTTTTGAATTTTTCGCATTTTCTTATTTTTGAATTTCTTTTTCCTTTTTTTTAATATATACACATAAATATACATACTTAACAATATTTCTCTTACTAAAGGCTCTTCACTTTAACATTAATCAATGACTTTAAGATTGCATCCAAAGAATCTCGAAACCATACTCGAATAACTTAGAATTTGTACCTAAAAGATTTGAGATTTGTGCCCGGAGGACTTAGAATTGTGCCCGGAGGACTTTAAAATTGTGCCAGGAGGACTTGAGATTTTGTGCCCGAAGGTCTTAAAATTTATGCCCGGAGGTCTTAGAATTGTGCCCGGAGGACTTAAGATTATGCCCGGAGGACTTAAGTTTTGAAATTTGTGCCCAGAGGACTTGAAATTTTATGTCCGGAGAACTTGAAATTTATGCCCGGAGGTCTTAGAATTGTGCCCGGAGGTCTTAGAATTGTGCCCGGAGGTCTTAGATTTATGCCCGGAGGACTTGAAATTTATGCCCGGAGGTCTTAGAATTGTGCCCGGAGGTCTTAGAATTGTGCCCGGAAGACTTAAGATTTGTGCCCGGAGGTCTTAGATTTATGCCCGGAGGACTTGAAATTTATGCCCGGAGGTCTTAGAATTGTGCCCGGAGGACTTAAGATTTGTGCCCGGAGGTCTTAGATTTATGTCCGGAGGACTTGAAATTTATGCCCGGAGGTCTTAGAATTGTGCCCGGAGGACTTAAGATTTGTGCCCGGAGGTCTTAGATTTATGCCCGGAGGACTTGAAATTTATGCCCGGAGGTCTTAGAATTGTGCCCGGAGGACTTAAGATTTGTGCCTGGAGGTCTTAGATTTATGCCCAGAGGACTTGAAATTTATGCCCGGAGGTCTTAGAATTGTTTCATGGAGGACTTAAATGCTTTTTCTGGAAAGTGCTCCTCTTGCAGCAGAGGCAATGAAACTTTAAAAATTTTGCCCAGAGGACTTGAGATTTTGTGCCCGGAGGTCTTAAAATTTGTGCCCGGAGGTCTTTGAATTATGCCCGGAGGTCTTAGAATTATACCCGGAGGACTTAGAATTTGTGCCCAGAGGTCTTAGAATTTATGCCCGGAGGACTTGGAATTTTGCGCCCGGAGGACTTGGAATTGGATTTGAAATTTTTTGAAAATCATTCTTTAACCTTAATTAAACATAGCACTAATCAAACTGGACTTGAAAATTTCTTTATCATGAAAAAACTTGACTTTTTTGTTTTGAAAAAAAGGTTGTATAACCTTCAAAATTTTGATTGGATGTTGTCGAGCCTTTAGCTTGATAAATATGTTTTAATCTCAAAATTTTACACAAAACTTTCAATGCTGATGCTGTATGATTCTGTGTATGTATGCATGTATGCATGGCACTCAATCCTGTACATTCTCTAGCTTTGAAACTCTATCTTGTCAAAGAGGAACATCATTCGTCTTTTGTATTTTCTTTGCCCCAACATGATCATGAAAGCTCCTTTCCATTTCCGCTTTTTTGCAGAGTTCTTGTACCTCATCATAGCTTGTTGACGAAAAGCGCTAGAAATTTTCCACATAACTATTTTCCAGGGGGAATGAATCCAAATTTCGCAAGTGATACTTGATCCTTTCGAGAAATTAGTGATTACTTTTCAAGATGAGTGACATAAATCCTATTCGGATCTTTCAACTGGACAATTGAAAGTTTGGTGCACCAAAATGTTCTGTTTGGGGAACATTTTGCCACTTATCCAAAAAAACAATGGTTTTTTTTTGGCTCAAAATGGTTTTCTTAAGATACCATCGCTTTTCTTCTTGTTTTCCTTTTTTTTTTTGGAACAAAGTTTTGAATGAGAAAAGAAACAAAATATTTACAACTTGGTTTGACAATCTCTCAAATTCTCAAATAATGACGTTCTACAAATGCCAAGATTGGGCATGAATGATTGACGTCTTTCCTACTTAGGAAGAGTATTTACAAGAAGGAAGGTTCAAACTTTTTTCAAAAAACGTCGGGCAATCAAATGACATCAAAATCTTTGGATATCTCGAGGATTTCTCAAGGCTTGTTAATTCTTTTCCTACATTTTCAATTCATGTCACTGCTTGGCTTGGTTGCATGAAAAGTTCATTGTTCGCTCTAGACTGCCCTTTTCGGGTTTTCACCTTAGAGCCTTATTCTTTCTTTTGTTTTCTTTTCTTTTTTCTCCCTTTTTTTTTATTGATTGATTGTGCTACTATGCGTTCAAGAATTCAAATTTCATTCAAGCCAAAGAATTGAGAGAATCTTCCAAAGAAGAGCTCTTCGATACAAGCATCCATACTTGATCAAAATGGACTTTTAAGTACGTAATGTAGGCCATGGTTCAGGGTTCTGAAAGAATAGATAAACAGGCCCAAAATGTGTTTGAAGGTGATCAATCCAAGGATCATTTCTTTTCATATAGACATCTATCATTTACGTGCTTAGAAGCACCTTTTCTCTTTTTACTTTTCCATGTATTTCTTCCTTTTCTTCTTTTCTTCTTCTTCTTTTTTCAAAATCCTTTTCATTCTTTGAATCAACTTTCTTTGTGTACTTTCACACGCATCCTTTCTCTTTTCTCTTTCTTTTTCTTCTTTTTTTTCTTTCTTCATTGATTCATGTCTAAGATTTCAAAAACGATTTGCCCCAAATTGTCCCACAACAATAGTTAATCTTATTTGATCAAAAACAAAAGTTGAATCATTCATTTTCCTTGAAGAGATATTTTCTGCACATGCCCCCCAGTGTGGAGGGTGATCCTTGGAGGAGGTTTATTTTGAAAGAAACTATCAGGCTCAAAAAGGGTAGCAACAGGATAACATTTATATTTGAGAATGGAATATGAAAGACGGCCATTCGTCATCTCAAATTAAGATACTTCTATAGAAAAGCAATTCTTAGGATAAGTTTTTTCTTTTGGCATTTGAAATCCTCTGAATATCATGTTTGCATGATGTCACGATCAATTTCATTTTTCTTTTTTCTTTTTTCTTTTCTCTTTTTTTGTTGTTTTTTTTTGTAATACAACACTTTAGTATGACAGAGCTTGACCTCACAGACCACATCGTCATTTAAGGAAACAAGTGATGCACAGCTCGAGGTATTACGCAGATGGACATTGATGGGAAAATCCTCGACTTTGGTTCTCTTTTTTCTTTCTCTCTTTTTTTTATCTTGCCCCAAAACATGGGCAAAAGGCATCTAGGGAATACAAGATTGAAGGGTTTGGGATTTGTACAAGAATTTAGGTGGAAAGGTATTTCAAAATGATCTTGTCAAGTGTAAAATTACCAATATCAAGAATATTTAGAGATTGTCATTGATTTCCAAATTATTCTCAAAAGGTTTTGCAAATCGATTATTTCTTTGAAAATTATTTACAATGAAACCCTGTCATGATCAAAGTGAAAACAAAATAGAACTTTCAAAATCTTATGCCCCAATTTAGCTTTTTAGCTCTCGACTGTCTTAGATTTTATGGAGACATGATCCAAAAATGATTTAAGACGTTCATCTTTGACCGTAATCACCGATTTTCTTATAATCAGTTATCATTATTGTGAAGAAAAGAGACATTCTTGTCATATGCCACTGGAAAATAAATTATGCAAAAAGTTGTGCTCATACAATTGTCACCTAGGCCAACGGAAATGACAAGCACTTTCCAACAAAATACAAACTCTAAGATCTTGACATTTCAGTTTCTTCCAATCTAGTGTCTCATCATAACCTAACTTTGCATCAAAGTGGACTTCCATCGATCCATAAGTTCTTGAGTCAAGATTCCACCATTGACGAGCTCTTCAACCCTTTCCTTCAACTGTCTGCATTTTTCTGTTGCATGCCCAATTGCCCCCATGTGATAGTCACATTTGCTATTCGGATCATAGCTCTTGGCCAACGGGTTTGGTGCTGTCCTCAAAGGTATAAGAGTCAAGTATTGGTTTTTCACCAAAAAGGGCAAAAGATCAGAGATTGGAATTGGGATTTTTCCTTGATTACTTCTCGATCTTTTTCTGTTGTTTGTTAATGGTTGAGGAGGTTGAGCTACTGGCCTAGGCATGAAGATAGGCGCATGAGCAACCGTTGAAGGGTAAGGGTTTGCTTGGAATCCCAGTTGCGGGATTGGTGAATAAAGATAAGGATCATAGGAAGCATTGTTCGAGGTTGGACGGTATGATGGGTGAGACAAAAAAGAATTATGTGGAGTGGGATTTTTGAGAAATTGCCCCCTAAATGTCGCAGCTTGTACTTCTTCTTCCGTTCTTTCGGGCCTGTTATCAGCAATGTCATCTATCTTAATCTTGCCCCTCTTAACTGCATTCTCAATCATCTCTCCAGAGGCTACCATGTTAGCAAAATTCTTAGTAACACTCCCAATCATCCTATCATAATATGGTGCCTGGAGGGTTTTAAGAAACAGCGCTGCAGTCTCTTTTTCAGTGAGGGGAGGCCGGACTTGAGTGGCAACATTCTTCCATCTCTAGGCATATTCTCTAAAGCCTTCAGTAGCTTTCTTCTCCATGGTTTGCAAAGATAAACGATCTGGGGCCAGATCTACAATATGCTTATATTGGGTGACGAATGCCCTTGCCAAATCTTCCCATGAGTGAACATCGCCCCTGCCCAATTGTGTATACCACCTAGCAGTAGATCCTTTAAGGCTATCTTGGAAGACATGGATCAATAGTTTGTCATCATGCACATGCGCTGCCATCTTTCTACAATACATAGTTATATGGGCTTTGGGACATGTAGTCCCATCGTACTTCTCAAATTCCGGGGCTTTGAATTTTAAAGGAATGATCACACCAGGTACTAGAGATAATCTAGTTGCATCCAAAAATCCATGAAAATCCACTCCTTCAACAATTCGAAGCCTTTCTTCTATAAGCTCTATCTTTCGTCGGGAACATGAACCTTCTTTCACTTGTGGCATCCCTTGATCTTTGTGACTATCCAAATTTCCAATATGAGTTGGTTCGAGGGGGTTCATTGTAGGAGTCTCATGCACTTGAAACCGACTAGGGTCGACTGAAGATGGCATATTAGGGCATACATAATCTTTGGTGGGCATTGCTGGTGGCTCTTGAGATGTTTGGGTTTCTCGTGAGCCACTGTTAATTGGACAAAAAGAATCCTCAGCATTTCGCAACTGATGCCCCTCTTGAGTAGCTAGTCCTCCCATCGTTTCTTTTCCATTATTCCACCTTTCCAACAAAACTGCCATCTGTGATCATTGCTATCTTATCTCTTGCTGTGCTTTTTCCATCCTTTCCATTCGAATCATTTCTGTTTCTTCCATGGTCCAAAACTATCTCCAAATCTTTTCGATGTTCAAACCACTTGACACCTAATCCAACATAACCCTGAATTAAATGTCATGCTTGCTATGCAAATATGAAGCTTTTATTGTATGGAAATTTAAAAAGAACAAAATTCAAATATTATTATCATATCATAGTATTACAAGTTGTATACCGAAAGGAAAAAGGAAAAGAAATAAATTGAAAATTGTCATTTGACATTCATTTGCTTTGATCATCTATTTTTTTGTTGTTTTTTTGTTTTTGTTTTTAAAGGAAACAGTTGTTGTTAGCCGTATTATATTCTGACAAAATCATATTATGCGCATATGAATGAAGTGAATGCAAACTTAAATAAAACCTTGTAACATTCATATTCATAAAGGAATTGTTTACAAGATTCAAAAGTTCCTTACTACACTCCCTACTATACTAACGCCCCTTACATTCAAAGCTTTTTTCAAAAAGAAATTTCATAACAACAGCTGCTTTTTCATCCTCTGAACTCTAATCAAGCATGGCAAATTCCTGGCTGACCACTTCCCCTATATCGAGCAACTTTGCTTCAATCAATCCCTTCACCTTATACTTGAAAGCCTTACAATCTTCAATGGAATGCCCAATATTTCCTGCGTGGTACTCACATCTTGCATTTGCATTGTACCATATTGGGTACGGAGGCTCCAAGGGTTTTAAGAATACAGGGGCAATAAGGTGCCTTTCAAGCAGATAGGGGAAAAGTTTGCCATATGTTACGGGTAAAGGGTCAAGCTGCGTGCGCTTCATCTTCTTGGATTGTTTTTGGCCAAGAGCTTGATTTTTAACTTGAGCAGGTAGTGGCACAAAAGCTGGGGCGTTAGGGACTTGTTGAAAAGGTGGTCGAATAGAATTGGCATGAGCATATGGGTTCACAGATGAACAGGTATGTAAAGGTTGGGCGAGACTAGGAGATCCTGTTCCAAAAGCCTGAACATGTGGTTGAAAAGTAGGTCGAGGATAAAAGTTTGGCCGTGGACCAATTCGCGGAGGTCGAACAAAAGTAGGAGGTCCTGTTTGGAGTGCTTGGATAGGTGGCTGATGAAGGTTAGGGTTTTGTAATGGCCTACATGGTATGGATTGTTTGAGGCCATAAGGTTTAGCTTTAGTTGTAAGGCCCTTAAGTTCATCCATTACCTTTTTCACCCTTTTCATAGCCTCTTCTACCACGGGATCATCGTCTGGACAGTTGAGAGCATCGGAGTGTCCCTGGCAAGCCATTTCATGAAGAGTCGAATGGTCTCCACTTGCTGATGATTCAACGTGTAGTTGTCTTGGAAATGACGATGAGCCTTGAGGATGAACCACTTTAGTCTCTCCAAAGCTTTCAAGCATCTTCATTATCTTACCTAGCTTCCCCTTTATCTCCCTTATGTCATGTCCAAACTCCTCTTGATTATTCTCCAGAGCAGTAAGTCTAACTTCTAATTGATCTCCCATGTTTCTGACCTCCTTTAACCTAAAAAGATAAATGCCCTCCTTATTATGTGATATAATGAGATATGCCGTGCTAAAATTTAAGAATAAAAGAATCAAAATTTTCTCTTATTTAAGTTCAATGAATAAATTCTTTTCCCCTTTTTTTTTAGAGTTTGATGATTTCCCTTTTTTCTTTTAAAGAATAGATTTTTCTTTGTGCTCTTTCTTCTCTTTTTTTATTTAAAAGAAAAAAAATCTTATTTTCACGCCATAATTTATTTTCTTTAACTTCCCTTGTTTATTTTTTGAAGAAATGTGATAATGTAAAAAAAAAATTTTATGTCTATGCATAAGTTCCAAAAAATAAAAAATGTATATTTTTTTTTGTGGTATTAAAGAATAAAGGGATATTTTCATGTTATTTTTAGACAAAAAAGAAAAATCGAGTAAATCTTTGTTTTATTCTTTAAAATTGTAAAATTGTGAAATTTTATTTGACAATGACATTAAAATATATATATATATATATATATATATATATATACCTTGATTTTATGAAAATATGAATTTGAAAAATGATTAGAGTTATGACACGAAAAAGATAGTAAAAATGTTCCCTTATGTGTCCTAATCTCGGGATAATTTCTACAAGAATTGGACATAGCTCTACCTAAGGCTGGCCTCTTAGGTTTTTCTATATGTTGGGTTGGGATATAAAGATCTAAAGGTTCCCAAATTATACCTCACTGTCGTCCACACTGGACTAGTAAGATTTAATTTGAATGGGAGTATTTCACTTGCCATTGCGGAGGTGATTACCTCACGAGAGCATAGCTACTTTACCCCCTCCTAAAGAGGACAGAACCCGGGTGTAGGGCTCATGTTATGCAAATGCATTAATGTATGCAACAATAAATGAGTATGTGTCCTACTTTATTTATTCGACAACATCTTCATACATAAAAAAATATAATGAATCAATATGATAGAAATGGATGAAATGAAGTTTTTATTTATTTATTTATGTAGATTTTATTTTATTTTATTTCACTTTTCCCTTTTTTTTCATTTCTTTTCATTTTTCTTAAAAAGAAGATTAAATTTAAATGCCAACCAAGAATGTCAAATTAAAATTTAAGATACCATATGATTATTCAATGGCTTGACCCTCAAAAAGTCCCCAGTGGAGTCGCCAAGCTGTCGTAACGGCTTCGCGCTCGACGGTTTTGAAAAAAAAATTTAAAAACAAGGGAGTCGCCACCAATCTTTTTTGACTAGGTGTGATTGGTCACCTAAAATATTTATCTTTTTAACAAAATCTCAAAATTAATTAAGTTTTATTAAAAAGATAATTTTTGAAGTCTGCGAAAACAAAACTTGGGTTCGGGGGTACGGTTACGTGTGAGGAAGGATTAGCACCCTCACAACGCCCGTTAAAAAACGGTACCATCCAACTACACGGTATCTTTTGATTTTAATAAAATAGTCTTGGCTTAAGTTTAATTCGTTTATTATATAAAAAAAATCGTGTGTTTGCTTAAATATCAATATTATATGTGTTAAAAATTCCAATATGAACATGAACACCATTTATTGAAAAATTAGATCAAATATCCCAATACTCTGGTAACATTTGAAATAATTCCCCTCACCTAGAGATTTCTTAAGAATCACTACTTGTGAGTTTTATAGAATCTTATCCTTGGTGGTGCTCATATTATTTTATAATTAATCTTGTACGCATGTAGTATTGATAAAATGTATGATGCATACGGAATTATGAAAAAAAACTTTATACTTTAATTTTTATTAATGAAACTCTTAATATTGAAAATTTTAACTAAATATCCCAATACTCTGGTAACATTTAGCTAATTCCTCTCACCTAGGGATCAGTCAAAAAATCACTACTTGTGAGTTTCATGACATCCCATCATCGGAAGAATTTCATTTATTTTGAAATTAATATTTTTTATGCACATGATGCAAGCATATAGTATGAGATGCATATGAAATTATAAAAACTTTGTATTTAATATTTATTATAAACGAACTCTCGATATTGAAAAATTTAACTAAATAACCCAATACTCTGGTAACATTTAATTAATTCCTCTCACCTAGGGATCAGTCAAGAAATCACTACTTATGAGTTTCATGACATCCCATCATCGGAAGAATTTCATTTATTTTGAAATTAATATTTTTTTTGATTTATTGTCTTGATTCCTTTGATTATTTCCTTTTATTAAAATTCCATTATTACTTATTTAATTAATTTAACTATCATTCTTTACTTTTGGAAACTTTATTATGATTAATTTTTATTATTTTGTATTTATGTATTTCTAAAAATCCCCTTTCGTTTATTTCTCTCAATTGTTTTTATTACCTCTTTTGTTTTTATTAGTTTTTATTTAATTAATATTTCTCTAAACACTCTTTATTTGTCAAAACTCTTTATTTATTATATATATATATTTATTTATTCATTAATTTTTAATTTTTTTCCTTTTAAAAAAAACAAATAAGTATGAAATTGGATATTGAGGAATAATACTGAATATCCCAATACTCTGGTAACATTCGATATAATTCTTCTCATCTAAAGTTTTTCGAAGAATCGCTACTTGCGAGTTCTACGAAAACTTATCATCGAGATTCCATACTTATTTTATTTATTTTGTTATTATTCTTTATTTATTATTATTATTTTTTCCTAACCCACATTGCATTTATCTAACAAAAATTCATTTTTATTTTAAAAATATGTTTTTATGGCTATATATTTTATATGTTTACATATATGTATTTTGCATATTTATTTATATTCATTCTAAAACTATATTTTTACATTTCCTTTTATATATTCATTATTATATGTATTTTATATACATCAAATTTATATACTTTAAAACTATGTATTTTACATATTTTATATTTATTTATTTTTCCTTTTAAAACTATATGTTCATTTTTATTTTATTGTATCATACTATTTATTTATTTATTTTATTTATTTTTCACTTTGTTACATTTTCTATTTTATTATTGTTGTTTTTTTTGTTTTTTGTTGTTTTGCCATAATTAATAAATAAATGAATAAAATGAAATAAAGGAGGAAAATATACCCAAAACGGAGCGGGCTGGAGCCGCTGGGCCGGGGCAGGCGCGGACAGGTCGGATCTCGAAGCGGGTAGGCGCGCGGATCACAGCAGACGTGGAGTCGGGTTGCCGGACGGGTCTCGCGGATCCGGGTCGGGTCAGACGTGGGGCGCGGATCTCCTTAGTCAAAACGCACCGTTTCGTCTAACTATAAAAGATCCCCTTTTTTTTCTTCTTTCATTTGCAACCGGCTCCCTCAAAAAAAACTTCCCCAGATCATCTCGCCTCTCTCCCTCACCGAGCGATTTCCGACTGCCATGCGCCGCCGTGCGCCAGTCACCGGTGGTCCTCCCCGTAACCTAAAATCACTTCCGTCGTCTTTCACTACTCCGATCTGCCCTCCGTTTACTCCGAAAACACTCCCAACCCTATAGATCTAACCTTCTCCGAAGCCTCTTCTCTCTTTTTTTATTTTTGTTTTCTTTTTTTCTTTTTTTTTTTTGTGGTTGATGGCTCAGTTGTTGTGGTTGTGATATTGTATTGTTGTTTCTCTCCTTTTTTGCAGGTATTAGATCTAGGATTTTCAGATCTGAGATCCTAAGGGTCTCGGTGTTAGGGTTTTCGGATTGGGTTTTTTTTTTTGGCTCTGGGGGGGGGGGTCTCGGTTTTGAGAGTGATGAAGGTGTCAAGGGTCTCGGGTGAGTGATGGTGATGAGTGGCCGTGGTGATGCTGGTGGGTAGACGATGATGAGTTTAGGGTTTTTTGTGAGTGGTTGGTGATGATGTTGGTGGGTAGCTGTGATGATGGTGGTGAGTGGCTTCGGTGGTTATGGGTAGTGGCTGTGGCGGTGAGTGCTTAAGGTTTTTTTTCTCTCCTCCCTCTGTCCGAAGAAATCCCAAAAATCTCTGCTTGGGGTCTTAAACCGATTTTGAAACCTCCTCTAGCCTTTCAAAATCACAGAATCGATAGGCTCCTGTTGGAGCGGGATTCACGGCATGGGGAATATGATTTTGCCGGGGGTTGCGGCGCCGGCGGCTGGGCAGGGAACCGGCAGATCTGGCCGGTAGATTTGGTAAATCCGAAGCATTTAATGCTTCACTGTGACAATAGGACTGATGATGATGACGATAATAATAATAATAATAATAATAATAATAATAATAATAATAATAATAATAAAAAAGAAAAGATAATAATAATAATAATAATAAAAAAAAAAACAGTAATGATAATAATAACAATAATAAAACCCATGTGATAAAAAAACAATAACAATAATAATATACATAATAACAAAACAAATAAATAAAAACAAATATATAAAAATAATAATAATAAAAATGAAACAAAAACAAAATAATAAAAATAAAACAAATAGATACAAATAAAATACTAATAAAAATAAATTTACTCATTTTAATGGGCCTTGAAGCCCAATGTTTTATTTTGGATTTTGAAGGTTCGATTAAGTTTAAAACTATCAATTTGGACAAAATTTGGTGTCTACAATGACTTTTCATAATCGTTACTTAATTAATTTTTTTATATCTAATGTAACAATTTTTTTTTGTTGTGAACTCTTATTTAATTGACAACAATAAAAAAAAAAATTGTTACGATATATTATTATATTTTGCAACGACTTTTCAAAGTTGTTGTCTAATTAAATTTTTAAATATTTTAGACAATGATAAAATAAATTGTTACAATATATATTCTATTCATAACGACAAAAAAAACTTGTTCTAAAATCATATCAAATTTGTAACAACATTTTATAGTTGTTGTTAAATTATTGTAATTTAATTTTTGTTTAGTATAATCATTGTAAATTTTAAAAAATAAATATACGAAAAATAAAAATTAAAAAAATTAAATTATATAATTTAGAATCATAATTTGCTTAGATTAAAACACCTAAATGTTCTTGAGTTTGTACTATTAATGTAATATTATTATAGAATATCAAATTAATAAGTACCCCATGTATGCTTCTCTTGATATAAAACCTTAATATATCTCCTATGTTTAATGTAAAACATATTATAAGACCTCATCTTTGCATTTATAATACTTTATTTGATGTTGCAGCTTTTAATTGAACAAAACCTGTCCGACGATTTTTGGCTTTGGAGTATACTATTAATGCCTTCAAGCATAGTTGGACTGCAAGACAAGCAAATTAAAGGTTAAATCAATCTCAAAGAATTAGTTGACAAGCATGTAGTAAGTTCTTGGCTAAGCCACATGATATATTTTTAATTTTTTTTGTTGATATTTATTAATCATGATAATAAAATTTAAAAAATATATAAAGAAAACCATCAAGGAGATTATTTACCTAACATATAACAAATACTTAATAATTAAATAATGCTTGCAAATGCCAATGAATTAGACATTTTTCAAAAACTTTTTTACAAATTACACTTACAAATGCGTTTGCATTATGTAATATGTAATATATTAATTTTTTTATATATTTAATTTTGATCATTATTAAAATATAAATATTTTAATATTAAATAAAATATATTAAAACATAAAAATTATTATTTAAATAAATACTACTTAATATTTATTAAAATTATATAAAAAAAAAGTCCCCAACAAAGTGGGGGCATACTTGTTATTATTAAGTCAATAAGAAGAAGAAGGAAGGTTGACCATGCCTTTCTATTTGGGCAGTGCTGCTGTTGGGTCTCACCACAACAATGGGTTTTCCTTTAAATCCCCAATCTTAAGGTTCACGTAAATTTTCAAATTTCTTGGTTTCCGGATTGGGTGTGCTATTGATATATAGAACAGTAAGCATTAAGATTTTTTGGTTTCCTGCTTTTGATTCCCAAATTAATTGTGTTTATTTTTTTGCAGTGATGATCTGGGAACGTTTATGGGCACAGGATTTTAATTTGCAATTGCAAGGAGAGGACTTCAAATTATTTTCCGATTTTTACTGAGGCTAGTCAATTTGGTCACTTACCAAATTTGAAGATAAATTATATATTGAGGATTTTTCTTCAATTAAAATTTTAATTTGTTATTAATCACAAAATTTCTCAGAAAAAAAATCATTTGGCGCCAATGATAATTATTTCTTCAGTAATTCTTGGCGCCAATGAAATATTGTCTTCCCTCCAAATTAATGCTTTAAATCTAAATTATTTCTTATATTTAATCAGTGTACTGAGAGGATTGTATTCCCACGGCCAAAGGATATCTTCTTCCCGTATATTCAAATTGTTTCTGGTATTTATACTGAAACCGTATTGATCAGTTTGTTCCCATAGATCCTTATTTTAATGTTATATATATACAGACTGATTTGTTCTTACTTGATTAATGTGTTTTTGTTTATTTTCTTATGTAGAATGGCTGGTAGAGGTAGAGGTAGAAGAAAAGGTAAACTTTTTAGTGGTGATGCTGGAAGAACATATAATCGAAGTAATGTGTTAGAAGATTATTTCGCACTTAATTCAATAGCAAGACAAAGGATCAATGTTATGGAAAGGATGAGTTTTGTAGATAACAATGAAAGCCAGCCACCAAATGATTGGGAAAATGAAATAGGTGATTTAAACTCACCTAAAATTAGAATAGGTAATCTGTCATATTCCGTTTATTGTAAATTTCCAAAATTAATCCATATTCCAAGATGTTGTAGGTGTCAAAATTATTTGCCAGAATGTTTGTATGATCATTGGATAGAATGGGTTATTAATGTCAAACTTGCTTTATGCATTGATACTTTATTTATTGGTTTTATATTTTAGAAATACTACTTCCGTTTATTGGTTTACTGTTTTGTTAGCTTTCATTTGCTACCTTTGGATTAAAAGAAATAAATTTGTTTTGTTGTAACATAATTAGAGGATGTATTAGAAAAGAATTCCTATTTGTTTCTTAAAAACTGAAAGGAATCTATACAATGTATGACATAACATGTTATTAATAACTAATCACTATATTTTTTTAGAAATAAAAACTAAAAATATATTATACAACTAATATATTGACTTTCCCCTCAAACTCTCCCTTTATATTTCATTTTCCAAATCTTTATTAGGCATAATAACTGCACATCATAATAAACTCTCCTTATAAAACACAAACCCCATAATAACAACACACCATTCAAACTTTCCATTTCCAAATCATGTTACTACCTTTTAAACTCATAGAAATTGCCATTTCTGATTCATCTAAGCCTCCTCCCTCCCTCTTGAACTTCAGTTTTTAAGAAACACTCATGGATAACCCTAAATCCTGTTTTACTATTTGCCGCGGTAGCCTTGGAAAATTCTATGTTCGGCCTTGATCAAATTCATCTAAGCATCATCTTCTCCTTTTAAATCTTAGTTTTTACTTAAACTTCACGGATAGCCCTACATCTTGTTTGAATATCCATTGTCGCTACATTGGAGATCTTCATGTTTTGGATGAATACCGGCATTTCTTCTTACTTCTTTCTCTTGCCTTTGGTTTTTTTTTTTTGGTTAATACTTGTTTAATGGGAATTCCGTAGCAAATAAACATAGTAAATTTAATTTTTGGCCTGTTTTATTGATTTTTTTTATTGACTTTTTCTATTATATGATTTTATGATTTGTTCATATTATCTCTATTTATACAGACATTGTTTTGTACCAGACTCAGAGTTTTGCTTGGATCTTTAACGTGCTTTTTTCTTTACTATTTTAATTGTCATGCACTAATTTTAATTTTTGTGTTAACAAACTATTAAATCATGTGTAGATTGTATTTCGTGAAACCAAGCACGTGCAATAGCACTCCTGGCAACCAGTTGTCTTTGTTAAGAAAGGGACAGAGGAGGTTTAATGGGCATTTCAAAATAGACAGGGTTTTCCATCTAGGCTACTACACTAAAAAATGGCATATTTGAATGTTGTTAAACATGGCCTGGAACTCGCTTGGTAGAAAGGGTTTTCAATTTTTCTTTGCTTGGGGAGTGGCTTATTGATCCCCAAGCTATTAGAACTGTTTATGTGATATTTATTTCATGTTTTTTAATTCCCTTTGTAACAAAAAAATAAATATATTTTTAATTTATTAATGTTAATTTTCTTTTGTTGAATTGTCTTTATTTAGTCTTGAAATTTTATTGAATTTTAAATTTTATTAAAATTTATTTAAATTATCATTTTTTTATGTTAAAAATATTATAATGAAAAAAATTATTTGCAACAACTATAATCGCTATTATAAAAAATTTATTTAAATTAGAATGACAAAATTTTTGTTTTTTGTACATTTTCTAACAGCAACTATAATTGTTGTTAAAAAAATTAGAAGCAACAAAATTATTGTTTTGTACATTTTTAGCAAAAGCTGTACTCGTTATTAAAAAATTAGAAACAAGAAAATTATTGTTTTGCAAATTTTTTAGTAACGGCTATAATCGTTGTTAAAAATATTAGAAACAACAAAGTTATTGTTTCATACAGTTTTTGGCAACAACTATAATTGTTGTTAAAAAATTAGAAATGACAAAAATATTATTTCGTTAATTATTTAGTAACGATTATAATCGTTGTTAAAAAAATTAAAAGCAACAAAATTATTGTTTTGTACATTTTTAACAACAACTGTACTCGTTATTAAAAAATTAGAAACAACAAAATTATTATTTTACAAATTTTTTAGTAACGGCTATAATCGTTGTTAAAAAATTAGAGACGACAAAATTATTGTTTCGTACATTTTTTGGCAACAACTATAATTGTTGTTAAAAAATTAGAAATGATAAAAAAATTATTTCGTTAGTTATTTAGTAACAACTATAATCGATGTTAAAAAAATTAGAATCGACAAAAATTATTGTTTCATAACGACTATAATCGTTGATAAAAAATTAGAAACAACATATTTATGGTTGCTAATTATTTTTTAACAACAACTATAATTGTTGTAAATAAAATTGGAACAGATAAAATTGTCCCTTTGTAATAATTTTTAGCAACAACAAATAGTCATTGCAAAACTATCTTTTGCAACAATAAAAATATCATTGCCAAATAGGATCTACAACCAATGTTAAGTTGTTACTAAAACAAAATTTAATTAGAAACGATAAAAGTCGTTGCAATAAATACCTTTTTATTGTAATCATGAAATTTGTTGCATATACTTTTAGCATCAAAATTAAATACAACGACTTTTAGTTGTTACGATAAAGCTTTGACACGATAAATATCGTTGCAAAAAAAAATCTTTTTTCTAGTAGTGATGTCATAACCTGGAAAAGGAAAAAAAATGCATTTTTGAAAATCCACAGCAACGTATTGATGATAGCTGTTTAATATTTTCTCAAAAGTTTTTAAAAAGAGCATAAACCACCAAATCTACCGAAACTCTTAAAAAATAAAGCACATAGGGACCAACATTGTTAAGGAAATGGGTTAGAAATTGCCTATTTCTAACAGCTCTTGGCCTTGCTATTTACCTTACACAACCAATCCTAGTTATTATATATATTGAATATTTTAATTTATCACTACATTTTTTAATTAATGCCAAATATTTAAAATTTTTTAATAATATTTTATTACGTGTGAAGTTCATTAAATGCATTAAACTTCCAATGATTTGTGCATATTCAGATTGATCCACAGGGTCTCCTTGATTTTTATTTAATTGAATGCTAGAATTATAAGGGGTACTCATAGGTTTATCATTAAAGTGTTCAAACTTCTTAAGAAGTTTCTCCACATAATGTGATAACATAATACTATCATTCATCCTTATGATTTTAACACTCAAAATGACATTTGCTTCACCCATATCTTTTATATCAAATTTTGAAGCAAGAAAACTCTTAGTCTTATGCACAATATCAAGAGAAGTACCAAAAATAAGAATATCATCCACATACAAGCATATAATTACACAATCACCATCTACAAGTTTATTGTAAACACATTTATCAACTTCAACAGAAGAAAAGTCATCACATAACAAAACTTGGTCAAATTTCTCATGCCATTATTTAGATGCTTGTTTAAAGCCACATAAAGAGTTTAGCAATTTACAAACTTTATTTTCTTGTTCATAAATCACACAGCCTTCAGGTTGCACCATATAAACCTCTTCATCCAAATCGCCGTTTAGAAAAGCAGTTTTAACATCCATTTGGTGAATAAAAAGTTTATGAATTGAGGCTAAAGCAATCAAAACTCGAATAGAAGTAATTCTTGTCACAGAAGCAAAGGTATTAAAATAATCAAATTTTGTTTTTTAGTGAAACCCTTAGCTGCCAATCTAGCTTTATATTTTTCAATAGAACTATCAGGATTGTATTTTCTTTTGAAAATCTACTTACAACTAATGGGTTTTGATCCTAGAGGTAAATCAACTAAAATCCAAGTTTTATTTTGATTAATAGAATCAATTTCAGTTTTTATAGCTTCTTTCCAAAAAGGTGCATCAGGAGAAGAAATAGCTTTATGTGAGACCTTGAATTTTCGAGAACTATTTAATTATATTTATATAATTGGAAATTATGGAATAATTATAATTAATAAATATTTGATTTTATCTTAGGTTTTACGATTAAACAGTAAGCGGGCCACACCAATCCCAAAGGTCCAGATGAAGGTGAAACTTTACGGACTCGATATTTGGAGCCAAAAAATATTATGGTAAGAATCTTAGCCTCAATCTCAATTATTTTTGCATATTTCAAAAAATGTGCAACAATTTAGAAAATGACGGTTTAGTCCATATGCCGATAGAATTTTCGGAAATAACAGTCAAATCAAGAGGATTTTGGACCTATGGACTATACAAAATAATTACTCATAAAATATAGTTCTAGAATATCTAGTCAAATGGAAGAAACTAGATGTGAAGACATAAATTTATGCGATTTTACGGTTAGGAGTATTTTAGTAATTTCACCTAAACCGATAACTGAACTTCAACAAAAATTTCACCAAACATTAAAGTAAGTTAAATAGAGTTGATTTATGATTAAATAAAATATTTTGGAGGTTAGACAGACTATTTTTAACAAAGTCAAATTTTATGGGCAATTTTGGAAGAAATCTTTAAGTATAAGGGCAAAATGGTAATTTTGCCCATAAAATCTAATTTTTCTTATCTTCTCCAGCAGCTTCCTCATCACTAGAGGTGTAATCAAGTCGAGCTGAGCCGATACAGTGAAGTGCTCAAGCTCGAGCTTGACTCAAAAACACGGTGCTCGATACTCAGCTCGACCTCGGTTGAGCCTTAATTTTTGAGCTCAAGCTTGGTTCGAGATAGAAATCAAACTACTTGAGCTCGCACAATTAGGCTCGATTATCTAAGCTTGACTGAAATCGCAGAACAGAACCAAACAAAGATCCAAACATCAACAAAACCAAACAATAACAGGCTTCAACCAAAAAATTCAAAAATAGAACGCATACTCCAAATCATATACAGAGACATCGTCCAGAGAATGAAATAGCAGAACAGAACCAAACAAAGATCCAAACATCGAGTTAAGAAACAACAGAACCAAACAACAACTGGCTTCAAACAAAACCTCAAAATTCAAAAATAGAATGCATACTTCAAATCAGAAACAATAGAACAGCCGCGACTTCAGTTGTTGGAGCTTGGAGGAAATGGATGATGAAGACTTGAAGAGGGCATTCAGACTTCTACCGTTCACGTTAGTGAGGATTTTCAAGGGTCGTAGGATCTGGGTTGTCGTCAAATCTGGGTTGGAATTTCATATCTAGGTTGGATCTAGGTCGTCGTCGGATCTAGGTTGGAATTGCATATCTGGGTTGTCGAGGTTGCTGAGTAATATTGGAAGACGATGTCGGTAAGGACGTCTAACAATAGGAACTTGCATTGCTAATTGCTGAGGAATACTTGAACAGGTGAGGTGAGATCATGAGATGTGAACGTGAAGACTGAGATTCACATCGGTGAGGATTCTAAGTGTTGCCAAATGGAGTTAGCCGTCGAAGAGTGAAGCAAAAGCAGGGGGTGCGGGCATGCGGTAGGTGTGAAAACCGAGAATTTCCAAATAAATATTAGAGATCCGGAGAATTTGATTGGGACAAATTGAAAATCGAGATTAAATAAGAAATGAAAATGGAGAAAATAAATTTGGATATAAAGAAAACCCAAATTTAATAAGATATAAAGATATGTAATTTTATATTTATATAATGTTATTATATAAATATATTTTAAATAAATATATACATTCATATATGGAATATATGTATATATCATATGTTGAAAATACCATTTTATATTATTGAATATATATACGTAAATTTTGTACATTTATGTATATATATAATATGTATATATATAATATATATATGAAATATATAGTATTTTAAAATAAAGTATATATATAAATGGTTTATATGAAATATATACTTATATATATAAATATAATATATATGAAGTATATGTATAGTATTTTAAATTTAAAATGTATAGATTTATACATACATATATATATATAGAATTAATACAAATTTTATATATATATATATATATATCTATAGATTTATTTATATGGTACATTTATATATATATATATATAAAAGATAAATATTATAAATATTATATTTATAAATATATTTTATAAAAAAAAGAAGAAGAAAATTTGAAATGGGGATCGGGCTATACCCGATTCTCTTGTTCCTTTCTCCTCTGTTAAAACAGAGGAGAAAATGTAAAGAGAGGCCAGCGTCGGTCGGCCGAGAGGAAGGAGAATGGAGAGAGAGAGTGACACTGCCGGTGAACAGAGGAGGAAGAAGAGAGAAGCCAGCCGGCGACGAGCGGAAAAAGGAAAGAAGAAAAGCGAAAAAAGCGAAGCGAAAAACCCGAGAGGAAAAAGGGAAAAAGGAAATCGGCGATGCCGTCGATCTGGGCATTGCCACCACCACCCTGGCGTAGACGAAGGTGAATCGAAGGGAAGTAGACCACCGGCGGTGGAAGACAAAGGAGGGGGAAGGAAGAAACAGAGAGGAAAGAAGCCTCCGCTGCCACCTCCAGATCCAGTGCTATCACCGCCGGTGGGGAGGAAAAGAGACCAGATTTGGCTTCAGCACCACCTCGGCCAGCTGTGGGAAGGTCAAACCGGCGAAGGACCGACCGGCGAGAGGCTGAACCGACGGATGAGACCGAACCGGTCTGAACCGGTCCGAACCGGTTCAGACCAGGAAGGAAAAAAAACAGAACAGAAAAGGAAAGAAAAAAAAAGAAAAGAAAGAAGAAAAGAAAAGAAAAGAAGGAAAAAAATGAGAAAGAAGGAAAGGAAGAAGAAAGGGAAGAAGAAGAAGAAGAAAAATTTGGTAAGGAAAAATTAAGAAAAAAAATAAATTGATGGTATTTATTGAATAATTTATGATTATATTGATGTAGTGCACTAATATTGAAATTGTAGCAAAACGAAAATGAGACGAATGGTAGAGTTCGGCAAGGCTTGAAAATCGAAAAGTGCGCTAAGCTTGGCGAATAGGTAAGATACTTTTATAAAGCATTAGTAGCTTTATATTGTATAATTTGGTATTTGATTTTTGATATGAATAATTATTGAATTGATGCTAAAAATGCTAAGAGGACCCACAATTGATGGTGGGGGTCTTAGTAAGAGACAAAAATTGGTAAGAATCAACGGCTGCAATTATAAATTGTGTTTCCTTGCAGGAGGTTTAGAGAAAATTAAGTCGTTATGCTGTCGAAATTTCCACGAAAATGTTTAAGGAAAAATATTAAGTTCTCATCTAAATGGAATCCTAAAAGAATTATCGAAGATAAGCTTGAAAGGATCTTATTGTGTCATAGGAAAAATTGATTTTTAAATAGTTGAGAAGGTTAATGGATGAGCACGATAATGTGAGGAATTTTGTTGTGAATCTTATAGAGTCAATAATTCGAGTTATTTTAATATTACAAGTTGACTATCGAACAGAAATTGAGGTGGAATATCGATAGTTGGAGTATTGATGGAAGTAACGATGATTATATGATATTGCCTTGAAGAGAAGATCATAGTTGAAAATTGATGGTTAAATGATTGGATTGTGAAGCTATTAACAGAGTAGTGATTTCCAGAATTTACCGAGTTCGGTTTCTTGATTTTGAAATAATTTCGAACGTGATAATATAGACAAATTCGAGAGATCGAAATGGAGATGATTTCACCGTACTACATTATATTGTCGGATATACATGAGATAATAAACGGACATACGCTACTAATATGGGTCTTAGTATTGATATGATGGTACACAATGAATAGTTATGATACTGAGTCAGAACGAATGTACGAATTGTGCATGCAAAAATTGATTGAAATTGAGATTGAATTACGACACAATCCAATCAATTATGGATTCAAAGAAATGAGTGATAAATATGTAAAAGATGATTGTGTTTATAACTTTAGAATAGATCTTCAATAATAAGATAGAAAATTGCATAAGTTCGGATTAAATCATAAAGGCCACATGAAAATTTATATGAGGATTTAGATATGATTATGTGATAGTAAATGAAATTGAACCTTAATTCGGAAATGATGAACATGTATCAGTAGATCAAATCATAGATGGATTTGATAAGTGACTATCGATTTTTGTGATTATGTTATTCTCGATATCGACTCTGGAATAGATATTGAATGATGATATAGTTATTTGCATAATTTCGATACCTTGATGACTATTTAGAAACATGATGTTTAAATGCTCATAGAAACTTAGAGGATTCGTACTAATGATGCGATCCTAATATTGATGATGAGATGTATATATGATTATTATAATCGATGACGATTGAAAAAGGATATTGAATACAGAATGGTCTGAATACCAAGTGATTCGATTTCCGAATGAATTGAGTACTGAGCAAATTGAATACCGAATTAAATGAATAGTGAATGAATTGAATACTAATTTACTGATTTGACAGGAAGAAAGTCTTGAAATCGAATAATTGATGGTGATAAAGTTAAATGAATCGCTTCACTGTATTTGATGAAAATAGTACCGAAGTTGCATACTGAAATGTTTTATAGCATCGCATTTAAGCATGCCTTCTTACAACCTGAAACATTATAATAATATTTATATGAATATTGTAAAGTATTGATTTGTTTTGAAATGAAAGTATATGGTAGATATATATATTTTTTTATATATGAAGCCTCATACAGAATTTTACCATATGTTTTACATGATATGAAAAAGAAAGATAAAGATTTAAATGTTTTATGAGACTGTAGGCACCCTAAAAGAATTAAACTCAATAAAGCATAGTGGAAACCGCCTAATTGGAGCTTTGCTCATTAGGCAGAGAGATGCTTGTCCGACAATAGTCGTGGGCAGGTCTCAGTCACGCCTGATCAGTGGAGCTAAGAGAGATGAGGTCTATAGCCATAGATAGCGCCCTAGTTGGTTTCCAGGGGACGATGACATGATTTTCACTGCTAGCTACAGTGATTTAAGTCTTTATTGATAGAGATGATAGGGATCTAGCCTAGTCTCTAATCGATATGATATGAGTCTAGAGTATGATTTTTATTGATATGAACTCTAGACTTGGCATGATTTATACTGTACATGAAATAAGTTTGAAATGAAATATGTTTTGAAACAGTACATGTTTTAAACATGTTTTAAAAGTCCATAAGATACGATTTTGACACTTATATGATTTATATGTGATTTTGTGTCGAACATGGCATGATATGCGATCTAGAGTATAGTTTGATTTGATATGAACTCTAGACCTGATATGATTTACAGTATATGTTTTAAAAGTACATGATAAATGATTTCGACACTCATATGATTTTTATACGATTTTGTGTCGAATTTAAAACGATATACGGTCTAGAGTATAGATTGATTTGATATGAACTCTAGACCTGATATGACTTATAATATATGAAAAATGTTTTAAAACCGCACGTGTTTTAGACATGCTCTGAAAACTAATACATGAATTGAAATTGAACATGTTTCTATCATGCCTTAAAGGCAAATTTGAAATGAATTGAAAATTCATATGTTGAGCATGTTCTAAAGTATATATGATATGATTTGAAATGATAGCGGTTTATACAGTAAAATTTCATAAATTGCATATTAAACGCTGACATGATAATATGCTTCGTACATGAGAGTTCCATGAGAAATGTCATGGCTCGACATTAATGATATTTCATCTAGACGATGACATGATATGATACCTGAACATAAGATTGATATGAAGAGAATTGTGAACTTACACTATTGTGATCATGATTTCTCTATATGGAAAGTGATATGAGATGATAGATTACAGGAGTACGATTATGAAACATAAAGTGAATTGATATGATACTTCAATTGGACATGATGTACTCCGAGATAGAGGAAAATATAGACTAATAGTATATGACATTCAATTTGGACACGACAGATTGTTGTGCGATGCACTATAGTGTAAGGACGAGAAGACTGAAAAAGTGATTATGATGATTTATTTAAAAGTATAAGTGATAGACAGATGACAAGAAATGAGATAATGATATGTTATCGATGAGAAAGGATTAACTGTAATTGCAAACCTGTAAGTTTTAAGCATTGCAGTTTAAGACAGTATAATCTTACTCTTGTATTTATATTAGTATCTTACTGAGCCGTGGTTTTGCTCACCCCACTAAATTTCATCTTTTTCAGATAATTGAGTTAAACTCTGCCATAAGATTGATATGAAGAGAATTGTGAACTTACACTATTGTGATCATGATTTCTCTATATGGAAAGTGATATGAGATGATAGATTACAGGAGTACGATTATGAAACATAAAGTGAATTGATATGATACTTCAATTGGACATGATGTACTCCGAGATAGAGGAAAATATAGACTAATAGTATATGACATTCAATTTGGACACGACAGATTGTTGTGCGATGCACTATAGTGTAAGGACGAGAAGACTGAAAAAGTGATTATGATGATTTATTTAAAAGTATAAGTGATAGACAGATGACAAGAAATGAGATAATGATATGTTATCGATGAGAAAGGATTAACTGTAATTGCAAACTTGTAAGTTTTAAGCATTGCAGTTTAAGACAGTATAATCTTACTCTTGTATTTATATTAGTATCTTACTGAGCCGTGGTTTTGCTCACCCCACTAAATTTCATCTTTTTCAGATAATTGAGTTAAACTCTGCCATGAGGGCTTCTGAGTGGCCCCGGATACGGTTTACAACTTTGGTACTAACCATCATCCTACGAATCCACTTCGCTATTTCTGAGGTATAAATTCCTTGTAAATCTCTTGTTTACATGTATAGACTTTAATTTATATACAGTACGCATGTTATTCAGTGAGTCGGGATGTAACTTAGAAATGTGATAAAGTATTGTATAGAGAATAAGTGAAATTAAAGTAGTAACTAAACTGACACCGAATACAAACCTTAAAAAGAAAAAGAAAAAAATTTAGTCCATAAATTTGTATATTAAGAAAAGTACAAGTATTAAGTGAAAGTTGCGGCCTTCGAGTCGTGACAGTGGGTGAGTTGAGGAGAAGTCCAAATAAAGGTAAAGAGGAATTAGGGAAATTTGTTAGGGATTTTTAAGCATTAGGGTAAACATGTAATTTTAGGAAAAATATGTAATTTCATATTAAAATAATAAAATATATATTAAATTATTAATAGCTCGATTAAGCTTGCGAGCTACTCGAGCCAAACATTTTAATGCTCGAACTTGGCTCACTCGATAGCTCAAGCTCAGCAAAAATCAAGCCGAATTTGAGTTTTCCTCGAGTTGAGCCCGAGTAGCTTGCGAGTAACAATGTATCGTTTACACCCCTACTCATCACTTTCCAGCTGATAACAGAACCCACACTTAGCCTCCATTAACGTGAGCTCCCAAGAAAGAAAAACTCCAAAAATCTCAAGGAAAATCATACCAAAATTAAAAACCATCTTCACCAATCTTGTCCTATTCAACTTGGTCCTCAAAATGGTACCCAAATTAAGTGCTAAATCAACAAAAATCAGATTGTGAGACCTCTTATTGATTTTGGTCAAGGTGAGTTTCATGGGAAACTTGGAAATTCTCGTGATTTTCTTACTAATTCTCATGTGTTTAAGCTATATCCATGTTTATTTAAGCTTAAATCATGTTAAAATCATGTGTTTGGATTGATGAGGGTTTTGGTCAACATTTCATGCAAATGAATATGGTGCAATTTGATGAGAAATTAATGTAGGAAAATTGTGAAAATTATGAAAAGTATGAAATTTAGTTTAACTAAACTTAGTTATGTTTCAAATGAAGAAACTCAATTTATGGGCCATAAGGGAAGGTTCGGCCATGGCTTAAAAGATGAGGATTTGATGCCATTTCATGCAAGAATTAGGTAGAAGTGGTGTGGAAATTTAATAAAAATGATTTGGAATTAAAAAGGAAGTATAATTTAGAAAATTAAATATGTGGGGAATGAAGGAAGCATTCGACCAATGAAGGGGAGGCTGGAATTTTGTCCATTTTAATGTAAATTAGGTCTTAAAATAATATAGAAATTATTCTGAGAATTTAGGCGCAATCGGAATTATGTAGCAAAAGTTAGAATTTTGCACCGGTAAAACTTATACTGCATTTAGTAGATTATACTGACAATTCATTAGCATTTAAATTATCAAATATTCTTTTAATTAAAGAATAGTGAATTTATTAAATTTGAATAATTATTTGTAGCCTCTTAGTCCGAGGGTACTACTGGTGCCAGAGAATCGGATACTAAGAAAATTAGAGGTAAGGGATATTTATACAAAGCGTAGGGATATTTCGTTGCATGATTTTGATTAAATTGTGATTTGATGAAGTTGGATTTGATGCTTTGGATTGAATTTGGACACTGAAAATTGTGGTTTAGAAGTTGGTTTTCGTGCAGGAGGGTTAGGCAAAAATATACTGTTATGTTGTCGAAATTCTCAAAAATAGCCTAAAATCCTCCAAATATTATTTAGCATGATATTCAAATTAAAAGGAATGAATTTGAGAATGTTGAAGAAATTAAGTTCTTATATATGATTTAAATACATTAAATCACAAATTCTATATTTAAAAATTCATGTTATTGAATTTGATATAAGTGAAAATATTTATATACTTTTATAACTTATTTACAGTTAAATAGAATATTTTTGGAACTAAATATTACCTTGTGAATATTTTATGAATTTTTTATTTGAACTGCTTATATTTCTAGTGTTAAGTATTTATGGACTAATTGAAGATTTTTTATTTCTGAATTTATCTCCGTAAACTGCTCGAAATTGTTTTACATGGTTTTAGAAACTGTTGGCCCTGTAGCTACCTTCGGGTACATGTCATTCCGTTCTATTCTGATTGCTATTGACTTTAACCCGATCTTCTAGCTCCTACAATTGACACCTGGCTAGTGCTCACATTGTGGCCCCCTGACTATGGCCATACGTTTATTATGGTGCATGTGTCTATTGGGTGTAACCTAGTCTCCACTAAAATTATATTGGAGTGGTAAATCCCTAGTTAACTTAGATACAGGCACTCTTAGTTTGATATATATATATATTTCTGATTTTGATTTATCCGTATGATATTTTTTTCCGATATGAATGATATGCTTGTGAAATTATTTACTGGACTATCTGTTGGAAAAATTGATATAAATATGGTTTAAAATGTTTATAGAGAAAAATTATTTAATTTCTGATGTTTTATATTATATTTTGCAGGATATTGACTTTATATTGAATTTGTGATTTAATTCAATCAAATAAACTCCCTATAGTGGCTTTCGATACTGAAACACTACAGGTACTCCAAAGTACCTCCCATACTCTACTTGATTACCGAACCCACTATAGTATCCTCCCTAATAGATCATGCCAATTTTATTTCATGTTCTAAATCCATGTTTTTGTATAAATATCTGTTTTGTGAAATTTGCATATAGGATATGTTATATCAGCTTACGTATAGATGTCTCTTACTGAGCACGTTTTGCTCACCCCTTTATTTTTCTACTCCCAGATTATTTGTAGTGAGCTCGAGTCTGCTATTTCAGGAGAACTTGATTCCAGAATTCCTTAGGTAACGTCTCTAGTTCGTCGAGGTATACTTGGTATATTTTATATGTTCAGAGTTTTGTACAATATTACTTTTACGTATCTTAAACTAGGATGTAAATATGAATATTTTATTGATGTAAATAAATTTTTGGATCTTGGGATTACATATAGTATAAATAATAAATTTCTATTTGGAACTTAATTGACACTGCAGATGAGCCCAACCTACGTATGTGATTAATATATGTGAAATTAGTAGAATATGCAGTATTTCTTACCGTCACAAGAAAATGTTATCAGAGCGAGATTGATCTGATGTCTATCAGTGTCTTTTGATTTGAGATGATAAACATGTATTGTACTTATCTAAATATATAAATGAATTAGGAGACTAAAATTTATTTTGTGCGATTTGTTGTGGTGCAGTATGTCAGATAAGCAAGGAGGTACCAGACAAGGTAAGGGACACCCTAGGGGATGCCTGAGGTGTGTACAGCCCACCTCAAAGCCTACTTCAGAGCCGATGCCAAAGGCAGCTCTCCCTCCACAGCCTGAGAGTTTAGATACCTGGATGTCCAGGCTGGAAAGAATAGTAACAAATTTTATTAAGATTTTTCAGTGAGCACCAACACCCAAGCACGCACAGCCTCCACCTCCACAGCTAGAGCCACAGCCACAATAGGTGCAGTCCCCACCGTAGCCTCAGGCCCAGATTTAGAGCAATCGAGGCGAGTTCCTGTTAGGGGTTGTGATGCTAATCTGATTTAGTAGTTTAAGAAATTGGATCATCGAAGTTCAGTGGGGAGAAGGATCCGATGGCTATAGAGGAGTGGATTAATGAGGTGGAAAGCTATTCGACTATATGACATGTTCTGAGACCGAGAAGGTCAGGCTGGCTACATTTTTACTGGTGGGTGATGCAAAGTATTGGTGGAAGTCCACCATGACAGTTTTATCTGCTAGACATCTTAAGTTGACCGAGAGGTTTTTCTTAGACCTGGCAATCTTAGACACGACACGAATAAATGACACGAGGTGACACGAGATGACACGGGGTTAAAATTAAGTAAAATTAATATATGAATGTGGTAAAAGCTAAAAATAACATTTTGAGTTTTCCTTGTCGACACGAATTTTTGACACGAATACACGACACGAACACTATTTTACATGACACGAAAATGAATTTTTGACATGAATTGCCAGGTCTAGTTTTTCTAGATGTCTTTTTCAAGCAATACATCCCCAATATTGCATAGACTAAGCTAAAGTTAGAATTAATGAATCTTAAGCAAAGGAGTATGACAGTGGATCAGTACGAGTCCAGATTTACTACCTTGAGCCGTTTCGATCCAGAGGTTGCTAGGAGCGAAAAGCATAAGATCGAGCAGTTCGTGTCTGGTCTTAAGATTTCTATCAGAAATAGCTTAGCCCCATTCGATATTTCTACCTATGATGAGGCAGTCCGTCAAGCCCAGCTATGCGAGCAGAATTACGAGGCTCAGCAAGCGAAGTTTGGATTCAGAGCAAAGAGTAAAGAGAAAGCTCGACGGGACGATGATAGAGGTGATTTTAGGCTAGCTAAGAGGCCTACCAAGATTGTTATTTAGGACAGACCTGCTAGAGATAGATCCACTAAATTAGCTGGCACCGGGAGATCTACTACTTCCCAGAGGGGCGCGCGTACCAGGTGCAAGCAGTGTGATAAGTCATATGTAGATAGACCCTGCTATTGGGCGATGGGAGCGTGTTTTAAGCGTAGACAGTGGATTCACCTAATGAGAGACTGCCTTAAGGACAGAGAGGTAGTGACAGCGACTCCAGCAGCACCAGTAGCTCAACAGCTAGAGAGGAGAAGGCGACACTGTCCGTACCGCACAAAGCGACAGCAGCAGAAAAAGGCAAGCAGGTGGTGACTCAAGGACGGGTGTATGCCTTGGATAAGGAGACTGTCGATGCATCTTCAGATGTTATACAGGGTAAGATTTATATTTTTGATATTGTTGCTATTGCATTGATAGACCCAGGCTCCACGCAATCATTTATTTTCCCTGCATGTGCTACTAAGATACCGGTGAAACCCGAACCTTTAGGATACTCATTGCAAATTACTACCCCATTTAAGGAGTCACAAATGATAGATGTAATATATCAGAATTGTAAATTAAAGATAGGAGAAAAAGAAACTATTGCTAAAATAATTTTGTTAAAATATGTATGATCTAGATGTAATTTTAGGGATGGACTAGTTAGCTGCAAATTTTGTTAGTGTAGATTGCTACACTAAGTTTATAACATTCTCCAAACCAAAAAAGTATATTGCAAAGCTTTTTGTGTAGGAATGAAATTAAATATTTTATCGAAATTTGTTTGATTTAAATTTAAGTACTAAATATTTCTGTGATTATTAAAGGGTTCATAGCCTATGTGAAGGATGTTGAAAAGAGGCGTCCGGAGTTACACGAGGTTCCAATAGTTAGGGACTTCCCAGATGTGTTTCCGGATGATTTACTGAGACTTCCGTCCGATTGGGAGATTGAATTCACTATTGATTTAGTGTCCGATACTAAACCTATCTCGAAGCCCACTTACCGGATGGCACTGGTTGAACTTGAAGAGCTTAAGAAGCAGCTCCAAGAATTACTTGATAAGGGTTTTGTCCGTCCCAGCGTTTCTCCTTGGGGTGTACCAATCTTGTTTGTCTGGAAGAAGAATGGTAGCCTGTAACTCTGTATCGTCTACTGGTAGCTCAATAAGGTTAGTATCAAGAATAAGTATCCACTTCCCCAAATTGATGATTTGTTTGATCAGCTCAGGGGTGCTCTGGTATTTTCTAAGATCAATCTGAGATCAAGGTATCATCAGCTGAAGATTTGGGAGAGTTATGTACCTAAGACGGCTTTTAGAACTCGGTATGGCCACTACAAGTTTCTGGTAATGCCATTTGGGCTTATAAATGCCCTTATAGCATTCATGAATTTTATGAATGAGGTCTTCAAGCCCTATTTGGATAAGTTCGTCATTGTGTTTATCAATGATATTCTAGTGTATTCTAAGTCGCAGGAAGAACATGAACAGCACCTGTACATAGTTCTGCAGACACTCAGAGACAGAAAGCTGTATGCTAAGTTCAGGAAGTGCGAGTTCTAGCTGGATCATATTACTTTTCTTGGTCATGTGGTCTCTAAAGACAAGGTGTCCGTTGATCCGTCTAAGGTTGAAGCTATTGTTCAATGGAAGAGACTAAAGACTGTTACAGAGATACCAAGTTTTCTGGGTCTAGTCGGATACTGTTGGAGATTTATTGAGGGTTTCTCCAGACTTGCTGCTCCATTCACACGTCTCACACATAAGGGAGTAAAGTTCAAGTGGACTGATGCATGTGAGCGTAGTTTCCAGGAGTTGAAGCGAGGGTTGACCACAGCATCGATCCTGACCATTTCAAACGGTTCTGGAGGATTTTCAATATACAGTTATGCCTCCTCCTTAGGCTAGGTTGTGTGCTGATGTAATATGAAAAGGTGGTTGCTTACAGGTCCCGTCAGCTAAAGAATCATGAGAAGAATTATCCCCTGCATGACCTGGAACTTGCTGCCGTGGTGTTTGCTCTAAAGATATGGCGACACTACCTATATGGTGAGAGATTCCAGATATTTACTGATCATAAGAGCTTGAAGTACCTGTTCTCACAAAAAGAGTTAAATATGAGGCAGCGCAGATGGATAGAGCTACTAAAAGACTATGATTGCGAGATTCTACACCATCCGAGGAAGGCTAATATGGTTGCTAATGCATTGAGTAGAAAGCATCTGGGAACGGTATCTTATATGATGGTTCAACAATACGAGTTGTTGAAACAGTTTGCGAGCCTCATTTTAGGTATTTCTCCTTCTGAAAGGTATGGATTAGTGGTCAGTTTTCAAATAGAACTGGGGTTAATGGATTAGATTAGAAATGCTCAGAAGGAGGATCTGAGATGTATTAAAATTGCCAGTCAGCTACAGTTGGAGGTTCAGTTAGAGTATGTTATCAGCACTGATGGCATTCTGAGGTTCCAGAATAGGATCTGTATTCCTAAAGATAAGCAGCTACGAGAGTTGATTTTAGCGGAGGCACATAGTTCTACGTATACCTTACATCTGAGCAGTAACAAAATGTATCAGAATCTGCGTAAGGTGTACTGGTGGCCTAATATGAAGTCGGACATCGTGGAGTTTGTTGCTAGATGTCTCACCTACCAGTAGGTTAAAGTAGAGAATTAGAAACTAGCAGGATTGCTTCAGCCTCTGCAGATTCTGACATGGAAATGGGAGCACATCACCATGGATTTCATCATGGGTTTACCAAGGACCAGACGGAATCATGATGCATTCTGGGTGATTGTAGATCGGTTGACGAAAACTGCCCACTTCCTGGCTATTAAGTCTACCGATTCTCTAAGTGTCTTAGTTGATTTGTATGTTCGGGAAATCATAAGGTTGCATGGTGTTTCAGTAAGCATTACTTCTGATCAAGATTCCATATTCACATCTCATTTCCAAGAGAGGTTTCAGGAAGCTATGGGATTTCGTTTGAACGTCAGCACGGCTTTCCATCCGAAAACTGATAGTCAATCTGAGCGCACCATCCAAACGCTCGAGCATATGCTAAGAGCCTGTGCGTTAGATTTTAAGGGCTCCTAGGATGATCATCTTCCATTGGCGGAATTTGCCTACAATAACAGTTATCATTCGAGTATCGGCATGGCACCTTATGAAGCACTATATGGTCGATGTTGCTGTTCCCCAATAGCATGAGAAGAAGTGGGCGACAAAAAAATTCTGGCTTCCAATTTGGTTGAGCAGGCTCTAAGGATGTACAGTTGATTTGTGACAGGTTAAAGACTGCTCAGAGTTGACAGAAGAGTTACTCAGAAGTTAGACGCCGACCACTAGAATTTACTGTTTGTGATTTAGTATTTCAGAAAGTTTCACCTTTAAAAGAATCATAAGGTTCAGAAAGAAAGGCAAGTTAAGTCCTCGTTACATCGGACCCTTCGAGATACTAGACCAAGTGGAAGAGGTGGCATATCGGTTGGCCTTACCACCAAACCTCTCCGGTGTACACAATGTCTTCCATGTGTCCATGCTCAGAAAGTACCATCCAGATCCGTCCCACATGATTCAATATGAACCATTAGAGATCCGAGAAGATATGAGTCACGTGGAGAGACCGATCGGATTTTGGATCAGAAAGATAAGGTGTTGCGGTCGAAAACGATACCTCTGGTTAAGGTTCTCTGGCAGTACCATACCGAAGAAGAAGCTACTTGGGAGCTAAAAAGCCTAATGATAGAGAAATATCCAAAGCTGTTCGTCGAGTAGGTTCGATCAAATTTGGAGGACCAAATTTCTTAAGGTGGGGGGAAATGTGAGACCTTTTTTTTAGTACTGTTTAATTATATTTATATAATTGGAAATTATGGAATAATTATAATTAATAAATATTTGGTTTTATCTTAGGTTTTACGATTAAATAGTAAGTGGGCCCCAACAATTCCTAAAGGTCCAGATGAAGGTGATTCAGTATGAACTAGTAAGTAGGAGACGTGGCATATCAGTTGGCCTTACCACCAGAGCTCTCCGGTGTACACAATGTCTTCTATATGTCCATGCTCAAGAAGTACCATCCAGATCTATCTCACGTGATTCAGTATGAACCATTGAGGATCCGAGAAGATATGAGTTACGTGGAGAGATCGATTCGGATTTTGGATTGGAAAGATAACGTGTAGTGGTCGAAAACGATACCTCTGGTTAAGGTTCTTTGGTAGTACCATACCGAAGAAGAAGCTACTTGGGAGCTAAAGAGCCTAATGAGAGAGAAATATCTAGAGTTGTTCGTCGAGTAGGTCCGATCAAATTTGGAGGACCAAATTTCTTAAGGTGGGGGGAAATGTGAGACCTTGAATTTTTTAGTACTGTTTAATTATATTTATATAATTGGAAATTATGGAATAATTATAATTAATAAATATTTGATTTTATCTTAGGTTTTACGATTAAACAGTAAGCGAGCCCCACAGGTCCAGATAAAGGTCAGGGACTCGATATTTGAGTTGAAAAATTTTATGGTAAGAACTTAATCCCAATTATTTTTACATATTTCGAAAAATGTGCAACAATTTAGAAAATAATGGTTTAGTCCATAGGCCAACAGAATTTTCGAAAATAACAGTAAAACCAAGAGGACTTTGGACCTATGGACCATACCAAATAATTTCTCATAAAATATTGTTCTATAATATCTATTCAAATGGAAGAAACTAGATGTGAAGATAGAAATTTACGCGATTTTACGGTTGGGGTATTTTAGTAATTTCACCCAAACCGGTAACTAAACTTCAACAAAAGTTTCACCAAACATTAAAGTAAGTTAAATGGAGTTTATTTATGATTAAATAAAATATTTTGGAGGTTAGACAGACTATTTTCAACAAAGTCAAACTTTAAGGGTAATTTTGGAAAAATCTTTAAGTATAAGGGCAAAACAGTAATTTTGCCCATAAAATATAATTTTTCTCATCTTCTCCAACAGCTTCCTCATCCCTTTCCAGTTGAAAACAGAACCCACACTCAGCCTCCATTAACGTGAGCTCCCAAGAAAGAAAAACTCCAAAAATCTCAAAGAAAATCATACCAAAATCAAAAACCATCTTTACCAATCTTGTCCTACTCAACTCGCTCCTCAATTTGGTACCCAAATTAAGTGCTAAATCAGAAAAAATCATCTTATGAGACGTCCCATTGATTTTGGTCAAGGTGAGTTTCATGGGAAACTTGCAAAATTCTCATGATTTTCTTACTAATTTCATGTGTTTAAGCTATATCCATGTTTATTTAAGCTTAAATTATGTTGAAATCATGTGTTTGGATTGATGAGGGTTTTGGTCAACATTTCATGCACATGAATATGGTGCAATTTGATGATAAATTAATATAGGAAAATTGTGAAAATTATGAAAAGTATGAAATTTAGTTTAACTAAGCTTAGTTATGTTTCAAATGAAGAAACTTAAATTGTGGGCCATAAGGGAAGGTTCGGACATGGCTTAAAAGATGAGTATTTGATGCCATATCATGCAAGAATTAGGTAGAAGTGGTGTGGAAATTTAATAAAAATCATTTGGAATTAAAAAGGAAGTATAATTTAGAAAATTCAATATGTGGGGAATGAAGGAAGCATTCAGCCAATGAAAGGGAGGCTGGAATTTTATCCATTTTAATGTAAATTAGGTCTTAAAATAATGTAAAAATTATTTTGAGAATTTAGGCGCAATCGGAATTGAAATCGAAATTATGTAGCAAAAGTTAGAATTTTGCACCGATAGAAATTAGACTGCATTTAGTAGATTATACTGACAATTCATTAGCATTTAAATTATCAAATATTCTTTTAATGAAAGAATAGTGAATTTATTAAATTTGACTAATTATTTGCAACCTCTAAGTCCGAAGGTACTATCGATGCCGGAGAATCGGGTACCAAGAAAATTAGAGGTAAAGAATATTTGTACAAAGCGTAAGGATATTTCGTTGCATGATTTTGATTAAATTGTGATTTGATGAAGTTGGATTTGATGCTTTGGATTGAATTTGGACACTAAAAATTGTGGTTTTGAAGCTGGTTTTCGTGCAGGAGAGTTAGGCAAAAATATACCGTTATGCTGTCGAAATTCTCAAAAATAGCCTAAAATCCTCAAAATATTATTTAGCATGATATTCAAATTAAAAGGAATGAATTTGAGAATGTTGAAGAAATTAAGTTCTTAAATATGATTTAAATGCATAAGTCACAAATTCTATATTTAAAAATTCATGTTATTTAATTTGATATAAGTGAAAATATTTATATACTTTTATAACTTATTTACAATTAAATAGAATATTTTTGGAACTAAATATTGCCTTGTGAATATTTTATGAATTTTTTATTTGAACTGCTTATATTTCTAATGTTAAGTATTTATGGACTAATTGAAGATTTTTTATTTCTGAATTTATCTCCGTAAACGACTCGAAATTGTTTTACATGGTTTTAGAGACTATTGGCCCCGTAGCTACCTTCAGGTACATGCATTTTCGTTGTGTTCTGATTGCTATTGACTTTAGCCCAATCTTTTAGCTCCCACAAGTGACACCTGGCTAGTTCTTACACTGTGGCCCCCAGACTATGGCCATACGTCTATTATAGTGCATGTGTCTATTAGGTGTAGCCTAGTCTCCACTAAAATTATATTGGAGTGGTAAATCTCTGGTTAACTTAGATACCGACACTCCCAGTTTGATATATATATTTCTAATTTTGATTTATCCGTATGATATATTTTTCCGATCTGAATGATATGCTTGTGAATATTTACTGGACTATCTTTCAGAAAAATTGATATAAATATGGTTTAAAACATTTACAAAGAAAAATTATTTAATTTCTGATGTTTTATATTATATTTTGCAAGATATTGACTTTATATTGAATTTATGATTTAATTCAATCAAATAAATTCCCTATAGTGGCTTTCGATACCATAACACGACAAGTACTCCAAAGTACCTCCCATACTTTACCCGATTACCCAACCCACTATAATATCCTTCCTAATAGATCGTGCCAGTTTTATTTAAAGTTTTAAATCCATGTTTTTGTACAAATATCCGTTTTGTGAAATTTGCATATAGGATACGTTATATCAACTTTCGTATAGATGTCTCTTACTGAGCACGTTTCGCTTACCCCTTTATTTTTCCACTCCTAGAATATTTGCAGGGAGTTTGTGTCTGTTATTTCAGGAGGACCTTATTTCAGTATTCCTTAGGCAACGTCTCCAGTTCGTCGAGGTATACTCGGTATATTTTATATGTTTAGATTTTTGTACAGTATTACTTTTACATATGTTAAACTTGGGATGTAAATATGAATATTTTATTAATGTAAACAAATTTTCGGATCCTAGGATTACATATAGTATAATTAATAAATTTTTATTTGGAGTTTAATTAACACTGCAGACGAGCCCAACCTATATATGTGAAATTAGTAGAATATGCAGTATTTCAGACCGTCACACTTCAGAAAAAGTAACAAAGTCATTTTCAACAAGATATGTATAAAAATCATTTCTAAAAGAGTTTCCTTTTCTTTGCCTTTTACTCTTTCTCAAATCCTCAACATTATTTTCAACTTCTTTTTAAACCACAAGGAAATGAGAAATATTTTTAGATTTTAATGGATAAATATGTTCAAAGAATTCAACATTTTTAGTTTCAACAATAGTATTGCAATCAAGCACATCACTTTTCAACACAAGAAACCTCTAGGCTGCACTATTTTCAGCATAACCAATAAACATGCAATCAAAAGTTTTAGAACCTATTTTCCTTTTCTTAAGATCAGGGAGCATTACCTTAACAAGACACCCCCACACTTTCAAATATTTAAGATTAGGTGAATAGCCTTTCCATAATTCATAAGGTATCTTACCAGTTTTCTTGTGAGGAATCCTATTTTGTAAGTGACATGCAGATAAGATTGCTTCACCCCAAAGATTATCAGGTGCACCACTACTAAGGAGTAAAGCATTCATCATTTATTTTAAGGTCTTATTTTTTCTTTCTGCTACTCTATTAGATTCTAGTGAATAAGAAGGAGTTATTTTGTGAATAATTCCTTCTTTCTCACTAAATTCATTAAGCAAAGTATATTCACCATCTCCATCTGATCTAACTCTTTTAATCTTTTTATTTAATTGATTTTCTACTTTAGCTTTATATTCTTAGAACATGTCAAAGGCTTCATCTTTATGTCTACGCAAATAAACTTTAGTATATCTAGAATAATCATCAATAAAAGTCACATAATACTTTTTACTTCCTCTAGTCATGGTTTGTTTTAAGTCTCCTAAATCAATATGAACTAGGCTTAATAATTCAATTTCCCTTTGAACAAATGTGTAGGGTTTCTTTGTTATTTTAGTTTTAGCGCATATTTCACATTTATCAAATTTTGCTTTATTAATACTGGAAGTTAATCCAATGGATTGCATTTTATTAAGATAGTTAATATTAACATGTCCTAATCTAACATGCCACAAATCAACAGAGTCAATCAAGTAAGCAGAAGATGATGCATTCTTATTTATAATTTCAAAAAAAAATGAGTACAAAAAGTCCCTGATTACAATAACCTTTCCCAACTAGCACATTATTCTTTGTCATAACAATTTGATCAGATTCAAATGACACTTTAACCCCAGCCTTTCCTAATAGAGCCACAGAAATTAAATTTGCTCTAATGTTACACATATGTAATACATCATTTAAAGCTAAGGTCTTGCCAGATGTGAGCTTGAGAAGAACTTTTCCTTTTCCAAGAACATTTGCAGCTCTAAAATCTCCAAGATAAACTTGTTACTCTCCATCCCCCACAGAATTGTAGGAGGTAAAGGCATCTTTGTTAGCACAAATATGCCTGAAAGCACTAGAGTCTACCACCCACTCTTTCACATTGGCCACAAGATTGGCTTGAGAAATGACCGTAGCAACAATGTCATCTCCTTTAACCAAGTTGGCTTTTGGCTTAGGAGGTTTGTCATTTCTCACTCTCTTCCTACATTGAAGAGCATGATGACCTGGCTTTCCATAAACAAAACAGTTGCCTTTTTTCTTAAAGGAAGGATTAGAAACTTTAGGCTTGTAATCAAGTTTCTTATTATCGTACCTTTTATTGTTGAATTTTCCTTGGACCAAGCTGGCCTTTGAGGTTATTTCTTTTGCTTTGGCAGCCTTGAGTTCCCTTCAATTAGTGTCTTCAATAATGATGTAAGTGATCAAGTTTACCAGAGAAAGTTGTTTGTGCTTGTGTTTCAATTGTTGCTTGTAATCCTTCCATGATTTAGGCAGCTTCTCAATCAAGAGACCAACAACAAATTCTTCTTGCAGATTAATGTTTTCAGCTCTCAAATCTTCCAACAGCTTGTGATACTCATTAATCTACACTTTGATATCTTTTTCATCTGTCATCTCCCACCTATAGAAGTTACCAATCACAAACTTTTGCTTGCCAACATCTTCAACAGTGTATTTGGGGTTCATGGAGTCCCAAATTTGTTTGGCTTCCTTGTAAGAACAGTGGACATTGAAAAGATCATTAGAAAGAGTACTAATAATTGTATGTCTACAAACCTTATTAGCATACGTCCAAAATTCCAATTGTTTGGCATCTGCAGTTTGATCAGGCTTTGGATCTGTTAAGGCAGCAGCTACTCCATGCATGTCAAGCACTGAGAAAATACGTTCTTGCCATCTTTTGTAGTTCTAGCCGTCAAAGATTTCAATCTTACTAATGTTTGGAAAAGGCTTGGCATAATGCATGGACACAGCAGGGGGAGCTCCAACAGGCATGGAAGGACCGACGTTAGCAGAATAGGAGGATCGGTGTTGGCAGCAACAAGAGGACTAGCATTGGCAACAGGAGGACCGACATTAGCAGCAAGATTGTTGTTGGCGTTTTCCATTGATGAGAAAATAATCCTTAAGATTGTTGGAGCTAGAAGAAGAAAACTGAAAAATGGGAATAATTTGAGGCGTGCTGCAATCACACTGTCCTTAAGGATTATTTCACCATTAGGTGTAATCCCGCAGGATTTAACAAGCTCTTCTAGAATGACTAGGAAGCAGGAACAGCTAAGAAGAATAAAATAGATTTTAACCCAGCAATAGAAGAGAGTAGGAGAAGCAGTGAAGTGAAGGAGAAGTGCATTGGAAGCCTTCTGTAGCACTGTATTTATAGGCAAAAATATAAATGTTAGGTAATGTTCAGAAAATTAGAATAAAATCAAAATAAAATGTAATCAGAATAAAAAAATCAAGATAAAATATGAATAAAATCTGAATAAAATCTGAATCAGAAAGAAATCAGTAGTATTTGACTGTATCTTCTGAAAGTAACGTTAAGTAAAAACAAATCTGGAGAAAGTTAACGTTAAGTAGAAACAAATCTGGAGTAGCTTATAGAATTTTGGATAAATTAAAACATAAGTTACTAGATAAGAATTAAATACTAAAAATAGCTGAAAAATAAAAAAGTAAAAACTAAGCTTGATCTCTTTTACTTCGTGTGCGGGGGGGCAAATCATCAATTTTCAACTGTGAATGGGCTTTCGACTCATTTCTCGTGTGCGTGTGAGGCTCCTCTTTTTGCTTGCCCTTTACAAGCCCATAAAACAATGTTGATATATAACACCTTTTGAAATGATTTATCTAAGCAATGTGGGACAAAAGTCTTTTAGAAATACACAACTTATCCAACACATATAGGGAAGGGAATTCTTGTGCGGATAAGTTGGCTAAAATGGCTTGTGATTTGGAGGTTGATTTTGTGAAGTTAGATTGCCCACCACCTTCTTTGATTAGCTTGTTAGATGCTGATGCATGAAGAGTTTATTTCCCACGTAGACAAATTGTTTGGCGGGTGAACAAAAAGTTTGACACTGGTCTCTGCCAATTAACGTTTGTAATCCTGACTCTGGTTTGAATTAAATGAAATTGTCACTGTCGGTTACTTGTCAGATAATGTTTTACACAATCAATTGCTATCTAATAAATTTAAAATTTAAATCGTAATACTTATAATCATTTTTCCGATTTTATTTTATAGTTTTCCTATAAAAAAAAATTAAAGCAGGCATAGTGTTGGCTCTATAGGCTATACCGAGAGGGGGGTGAATCGGTTTTTCACTAACCTTAGGTTCGTTTTTCGGTTTCTCTAAATTCTCTAGCCTATATTGATATTTTCTAAGTTCTCTTAGCTAGGCAATTATACAATATAAATTCAATGCAATAAACACAAATATAATTGCAAGAAAGTAAAGAGAGAAAGGATAGAGAAATGTACACAAGTGATTTATAGAGGTTCGGCAACCTTGCCTACGTCCTCTACCTTGAGACGCTCCCAAGGATTTTCCCAAATTCACTATCCTTGAATTTGTTACACTCTCTCTTTTCAAGGCTCAAGAGAAACCTCTCCCTTTTCTAGGCTCAAAAGTAACCTCTCTCTTTTCTAGGCTCAAGAGTAACCTCCCTCTTTTTCCTAGGCTAAAGAGTAACCTCCCTCTTTTTCAAGGCTCAAGAGAAACCTCCCTTTTACAAGGAATGAAATGAGTTTACAAATGAGTAATCAAAGAAAGCCTCTAGATAGGCAAGTGATTACAGAAATTAAGCACAATGAAAAGCCTATACAATATTTGTGCTTTTCTATACAAGGAATATGAGAGTGATAGAAGATATTGAATTCTAGCTCTTGAATTGTTGTTGAGGCTTGAGGATTTGAGGAAAATGAGTATTGGAGTTGATTGAGTAGTTCCTCTTGCTTTCTTTAGCTTCTTAGCCTCTATTTATAGTCCCTTGGATGTATTCTAGCCGTTGGGTGGAGCCAAATCTCAGATATTACCGTTGTCTCACAAAAACTAGCCGTTATAGGCTATTTTCGGGCAAAGGGATCGATCCCTTTCCATAGGGGATCGATCCCTTTTGTCCAGAATCTTGATTCTGGGCTTCAGGGACCTTGGGAAGACTTTCTGCCAAAAAGAGATCGATCCTGCTACAGTGGGGATCGATCCTTTTCTTCCAGAGGGCATTTTTCCTGTACTTTTGGGTTAGAAATGATATGACCTTTGATCCTAATTAAACCCAAAACATTTATAAGTTTTAAGGGAGTTTTTCTTGACTTTCTCAAATGAAAATATTGTCCAAGAAATCATCAAGTGATTTTCTAAAATGTTTATAAAGAATTAAGACCAATAAGAATATGCATCATTAAATCATGGTCTTAATGTTTGATATGATCACTTGAAAATGGATTGAGAAAATCATGTGTGATAAGGCAAATTTACAATGTGAATTAGAACATTAAAGCTTACTTAAGTTTTTGTCATTTCAAAATATGTATGGCAATTTAAAGCTAACAATCTCCCCCTTTTTGATATGACAAAACTTACTGTAAATTTGCTTTGAAAATTCTTTGATAAAATACTCCCCCTCAAATAAAGCAGGATTTTACAAAGCTCCCCCTTAATATAAGCATGGGTTTTGAAAATGAATTTTCAAACTATTTTTCCCCCATTATCTCTCCCCCTTAATATCTCTCCCGTTTAATATCTATCTCTCCCCCTTTTTGCCATAGCAAAAAGAAAGAAAAATAATAAAAAATATGCTCCCCCTAAAATTATGGCCATGTGAGAAGAGATAAAAATGCTCCATCCAACAAGAAACATGTTAGTACATGGGACTCATAGCACAAATAAATAAGTCAATATTCACAAAGATTATGAAATATTCATGCAATGAATATGACTTATGATCCTATACCAATTGTTTATAAATAATTTGGATACCAATTGTTGATAAGTAATTTTGCAAGAAGGTTCCAATTGGTAAGAAGTTAAGCAAGCACCTAAGTATATCAATTGTTCTCTAGGGTCCAACTAAGGTGCATGGTAATACATCATGATTATGAACTAAAATTAGATAACATATCATATGCATGTGTTCATAAATCATTTTCAAGAAATATTGTGCCTAGAATTAAGATATATAGCAAATAACTACAAATTCTAGCACACAAGAGTTTCATGCAAGAATATCCTAAGAGAATTCTTCTCTATTTGTCATTTCAATCTAAGGAGCATGAGAAGAGTTGTCAATTTAAAGCTCATACCAATTGGCAATTTAGATTTGGCTTACCAATTATTGAAAATATGGTTCCCAATGATACTAATTGTTATTTCAATCTAAATATCAATTGTTACTAATGGTTGACTTAGGCATTTTGCATGAATCCACTATGTAGTGTGTTCATGTCAAGAAAATAATCATTCTAAATATGCACGAACACAATCAAACATCATCAAATATGCATATGGATCAATTAAACATTAGCACACTATCATAAAATATTAATCCATATTTATATTCACAAATTGATACCATATGGAAGATTCAAAAAATCAAAGAATTCAAGCAAACACATTTTCCCCCATGGTTTCAAGCACACAAATCCTATGCTCATTTTCTAATTCAAGTCCTTAACCAATTATGAGCAAGGAAAGATTCAACTAATAAATGCATGGATATCAAGTTTGTTCAAGTTTGCATTTATCTTTGAGTGTTGGTGTTGTCATTAAGACCCTAGTTCTTTAAGTACAAGGATGATAAAGTTTTATGCATTTTAACATTTAGGATCCATTTACCATCACAAATTATAGGCCAATGACCATTACCAATTGATGAATTTACATTTGAAATCAATCCACTAGATGTATAATGATCATGAAACCTAGAGTGGAGTAGTTGAGTCAAGCTAATACACATAATCCTATAAGCATGCTTGACTAAAATGAACAAAAGATATGAAAAACACTCATTATGCACAATTTCATCAAATTCTCAAATATATCCATAAATCATTGAAATAAATCTCAAAATTATGTTTAAGTATTCATTGAAAGTATGTTTCAAGATTATTTCAAGAGATATGCAAATCATTAATGTTTTCAACAAGAAAAATGATTTTGCACTTGTGAGCTCAAGAAAAATGGTATTGATTGTTGAAAGTGATACCATTTGTTGGAAATGATATTAATTGATGAAATTGAAGCATGATATCAATGAAAAATGAATCTTCATATATTAAAGATCATCAAAAAGAAGTTAAAACAATAAATTTTATGCTTATACAAAAGATAGTGTGAAACTAACAAAAGATCCTCCCAATTTTCCGTTTAAACATGCAGGAGAGCCTTTTCTGGCCTGGGGGGATCGATCCTGCTACAGTGGGGATCGATCCCTCATATGTTTCCTGCAAATTCTGCAGTTGTTTTGACAGAAAATTGAACCAGTGAGGTACCAAAACTCCGTTTTTGAGTAATTTAAGTCCATGTAAAGGTTTAAACATTTGTAAAACATGATTTTGGACTTGTATGAATGAAAAATCTGAATGAAAAACCATTTTACAAAAGATTTTGCAATTTTGGAAGGATTTTCACCAATAAAAGCATTTTTGGCCTCAAAGGGGGTCATTTTGAGATTTATGCATATTTTGGCCAAACCAATGCATTGAATTATATAAATATATCAAAACAAACTTGTTCACATAGGTTTTAAGCACAAATATCATTAAAGCATACATCTTGTGAACAACGTGCCATGATTGTCAACATACAAGTTCTTCATTATTGCTCATGACATGGCATTTTGCATATATGACATATTTGACAACTTTTGAGCAACTAAATATATTATCTAGACATATCAAACTTGCTCAAGATGCAGAAAACCAAAAATCATTTCAAAATCATTAAACATGCTTTTCATTCAATGCATCAAGAACTATTCATTAAGCATTCAAAAATCATTTATCATGCCTTTTGTTCAATCATTCAACTCACAAAGCATCAAAGATCATCAACAAACCATATCATCAAGGCATAAACAATTTAAATGTAACACAAATTTTAAGGAGTGAGAATTTAAGCTCACAATACTCCTTTGCTTGAGAGTGCTTGCCATGATGTGTTGGATCCACTATTAGCCATTTTTTGAGAGATTGTTGTCACCTTGCTAAAGATGGATTTCCAAGCTTTTCCTTTTTCTCATTGGCACAAGCAAACTCCATGAGGATGTGTTGAGCATTTAATCTCCATTGTTTCATTGTATTCCCATGCTCTAACACTCCTACAACAAACAAATTCAAGCATGCTTTAGTACCCAAATTTTCTTGGGTCCATAAGAGTTAGTGTTCACAATTTTTGATCCTTTTGGGATCCATTTTAAGCACAATTCATCATTATTTATTACATGTTTTGGCATCCACATCTTTCTAACAACTCTTCCTCTAAATGTGGTTTTTCTATATGTGCATGCTTGTGAGGTGTGGCCTATCTTATTGCATAGTGAGCATGTAAGAGATGTATCATGCATGGTATTTTTGCTCACTAGGAAATTTTTAAGATGAGTTTCTTTTTGTTTTTCATTATAACCTAACCCATCTTTGTCAAAGAAAGCTCTTTGGGTCTCTAACATGTGATCTAGCTTTTGTTGACCCATATAAAACCTAGAAAATGAGTTATGCAAATTTGTGTTCTTTTTATTTAACTCATTTATTTCTAAGTTGGCCTCTTCTAGTTTCTTTTCAAATTCTATCTTAGCACTTGTCAAGGCTTCATTTTCTATTTTTAATTTAGCAATGATTTTCTTATATTTAGAATTCATGCATTGAAATTCATTTGCTAAATCATCAAAGGCATTTTGTAGTTCACTAAAGGTATAATCATTATCTTCACTAGAACTACTACTAGCCTCATCATCACTAATGGCCATAAAGCATGAGTAGGCTACTTCTTCATCTACATTTTCCTCATCGGAGTTATTACTATCGCTCCATGCAGCCACAAATGCTTTCTTCCTAGGCTTCCTATCTTTTTCCTTCCTAAGTAAAGGGCAATCTAACTTGGTATGACCCGGTTCATTGCACTCACAACACACTAAGGGGTCTTTTTCTCTTCTACTTGATTCTCCCCTATGATGTCTCCTATTTTGCTCTCTCTCATTCATTCTCATGAACTTATTGAATCTTTTGGCAAACATTGCCATTTCCTTTTCTTCCTCATTTCGACTCTCATTACTATCATCCTTATGAGTGGAAGACTTAAGTGCTACTCCTACTTTCTTTGAAGGCTCTTCATTTCTTTTCATTTTCATTTCATATGTAAGTAGGGAGCCCATAAGCTCATCTAGAGACAAGGTATTTGGATCCTTAGACTCTTCTATTGCGGTTACCTTTGCCTCCCATGATTTAGGCAAGCTATTCAAAATTTTCTTTACCATTTCAACATTAGAATAAGCCTTGCCTAGAGCCTTAAGTCCATTAATTATATCATTAAACCTAGTGAACATTTCACTAATGGACTCATTTTCTTTCATCCTAAATAGCTCATAATCATGTGTGAGCATTCCTACTTTGGTCTCTTTCACTTGATTGGTCCATTCATGTGTGATGGTTAATTTGTCCCATATTTGCTTGGCATTCTCACATAGGGAGACTCTATTATATTCATTAGGACCTAATGCACAAAAGAGAGTGTGCATAGCCTTGGCATTCAATTATGCCACTCTCATGTCATTTGTGTCCCACTCATCCTCTAGCTTAGGGACATCTTTTCCATCTACTTTCTTCATGGGAATTCTAGGACCATTCACTATAATTCTCCACACTTCATAATCATTGGATTGCACAAATAACAGCATTCTAGTTTTCCAATATGAATAATTTTCACCATTGAATAGTGGAGGTCTAACTAATGATTGTTCCTCTTCTCCTAGGGGTGTGCCTACATTCAAGTGAGCCATTTTAGATCGTTTTGCTCGATAGAGGTTAGTCTAAATCAATCTCAAGCTCAAGCTCTGATACCAATTGTTGGCTCTATAGGCTATACCGAGAGGGGGGTGAATCGGTTTTTCACTAACCTTAGGTTCGTTTTTCGGTTTCTCTAAATTCTCTAGCCTATATTGATATTTTCTAAGTTCTCTTAGCTAGGCAATTATACAATATAAATTCAATGCAATAAACACAAATATAATTGCAAGAAAGTAAAGAGAGAAAGGATAGAGAAATGTACACAAGTGATTTATAGAGGTTCGGCAACCTTGCCTACGTCCTCTACCTTGAGACGCTCCCAAGGATTTTCCCAAATTCACTATCCTTGAATTTGTTACACTCCCTCTTTTCAAGGCTCAAGAGAAACCTCTCTCTTTTCTAGGTTCAAGAGTAACCTCTCTCTTTTCTAGGCTCAAGAGTAACCTCCCTCTTTTTCCTAGGCTAAAGAGTAACCTCCCTCTTTTTCAAGGCTCAAGAGAAACCTCCCCTTTACAAGGAATGAAATGAGTTTACAAATGAGTAATCAAAGAAAGCCTCTAGATAGGCAAGTGATTACAGAAATTAAGCACAATGAAAAGCCTATACAATATTTATGCTTTTCTATACAAGGAATATGAGAGTGATAGAAGATATTGAATTCTAGCTCTTGAATTGTTGTTGAGGCTTGAGGATTTGAGGAAAATGAGTATTGGAGTTGATTGAGTAGTTCCTCTTGCTTTCTTTAGCTTCTAAGCCTCTATTTATAGTCCCTTGGATGTATTCTAGCCGTTGGGTGGAGCCAAATCTCGGATATTACCGTTGTCTCACAAAAACTAGCTGTTATAGGCTATTTTCGGGCAAAGGGATCGATCCCTTTCCATAGGGGATCGATCCCTTTTGTCCAGAATCTTGATTCTGGGCTTCAGGGACCTTGGGAAGACTTTTTGCCAAAAAGAGATCGATCCTGCTACAGTGGGGATCGATCCTTTTCTTCCAGAAGGCATTTTTCCTGCACTTTTGGGTTAGAAATGATATGACCTTTGATCCTAATTCAACCCAAAACATTTATAAGTTTTAAGGGAGTTTTTCTTGACTTTCTCAAATGAAAATATTGTCCAAGAAATCATCAAGTGATTTTCTAAAATGTTTATAAAGAATTAAGACCAATAAGAATATGCATCATTAAATCATGGTCTTAATGTTTGATATGATCACTTGAAAATGGATTGAGAAAATCATGTGTGATAAGGCAAATTTACAATGTGAATTAGAACATTAAAGCTTACTTAAGTTTTTGTCATTTCAAAATATGTATGACAATTTAAAGCTAACACATAGTTTTCCATCCTCTGAGAAATGATCCAATTAAAGCATTAAAGGGAATGCAACTTTTCAAAAAAAAGCTAATATAATAAAAAATATTGTTAACTTTATCAATTTATTTAAATATATTTTTATATTTTTATTGCATTTAGATAAACTTTTAACATTTAATTTGTACTTGATTAAACCTTTAAATTTTAATTTATATTCAAATAATCTCTTAACCTTTGATTTTTACCTAACTGAACCTTTAACATAAATTAATCTTTTACCATGGTTAACGATCAATTTTCTCTCAATTTAAAACCCAACTTTTCCCTCATAAAAAGGACGAGTTATATATAATAATTATATAATATTTAATTGTTCATATAGTTATATATAATAGACTTAAAAATTATCAGTTAATTTAATATATAGATTCGATTCGTAATTCTAAACATCGATTTAACCGAATATATTAATTTTAAAAATTAATTTAAACACAAAAAACCAATTTAATCAACCCAAATTAATTCAATTTTGATTAGTTAAATCGATATGAATTATCCTTTAGTCACCCATAATATTCTATTTAAAATAAATATTTATTTGAATACAAATAGAATGTAAGAACTTATTTACTTACAACAAAAATATAAGTGCTTATTAAAAAAAATAATTCAAAAAAAATTTTAATATATTATCCTTTCAAAGACTTGAAAGAAAGATCAACGAAGAACTTGCCCAACAAGGCGCATACCCTTAGGGGGGCATTTGGTGGCCGGAATTTTTTATTCCCCTTAATAATTTTTTTTTCCGCCAAATGATTATCATGTTTGGTTTGCGAAATTTTTTCATACCAGGAATTTTTTTTTACCAACAGTGCAAAAAGGGAATAAAATGATTCCCCCCTCATCTTGAGGTATTTTTTTTTTGCAGGGAGAATCCATTTTTTTTGCCTTTTTTACCCTCCAATAATTATATTTTGTTTCCATTTTACTCCTAAACCTATCTAATATTACAACCATTGTTTTTTTCTTATTTTGATGAAGAGAAAAATGAATTTAAAATCAAATGGACCAATAATATGATGGACCCTATGATTTTTGATTAATCAAAATCAATTTAATATAGTAATAGTTTGTTAAATCAAAATAATTTACATAACAAAAATCTTATAAAAAAGGGACAAAATAAATAAATAAATAAATGAGTATCTTAAATAAATAAATAAATAAATAAATAATTTAAATATAATTTATATCAAGTGTTATTCATTCTACATCAACTAATAATACGGAGGGTATTATAGTAAAATAAGTAATTAAGTAATCTTACTTTCCTTTAACCAAACACAAAAATCTTATATTCCCACCAATACAACCAAACACAAGAATCTAATATTCCCAAGAATTCGTCAAGTAAAATAATTTTTTATCAAATAATTTCCAAAGATAATCCTAAATTTCACGAACCAAACGGCCCTTTAAAGTTGGACTAACTAGGAAAATATTGCTGAAAAGTCCAAGCACTTTTTTCTTTTCTGTTTTCTTGGTCAAAAAACTGGCATATAGAGCAATTCTTTATAGAAAGAAAAGTAAGAAAATGGGTGTATTCTGATACTTAGCACGTAAGTAAGGAGTTAGGCAATATTTCCAACCAAATCACAGCTGTGTCCCAGAGACATGGAAACCCACTTTTTTCTTCCGATTCATGCTTGCTTGGACTTGTTTTCGGGGGATGTTGAAAAGTGGTATGGATTTGCATGGGCTTTGTACCTTTATTCCCCGCCTTAAGTACACGCAAACTCATTCGCGATTCATCACCACCACACCGCCATCTTTATTCTTCAATCATTTGTTACACATTCAGGGAAAATGCTCCGAAATTGCTAAATTTTAGATTTAGTAATTTTAGATATATGACACTATAATACGATATAAAAAAAAATAAAAGATATGGAAGTAGTATTAGTTAAAATTTGATAAAAATGTATATGAATATAACAAAAAAAAACAGAACAAAAACTTTTTAATTTAACGTATGGATATAAATTTTAAAATAAAATTATTATGTTTTTACATTATATGAATACGAATTATATATATGAATTATCATAACTATGTAAAATTAAACAATCTTTTAACATAAATACTAATTAACCTCATTTTGGATTGATTTGGAACTATATTTATGTTGTGCCTTCTCATCAAACAACATCAACCATGGGTTTTTTTTCCTGTTTTAATTTTGTTTGGATGTTTTAGTCTGTAATTGCCAGAATGATAAACATCCTTCCAGGCAAGCAGGCCACCATTGAGCAAGGCCAGCTATTGACCGGACTGCTAAGAATTTGTTTGTCCTGAACTCTCATTGATGGGTGCGTTTGGTACCATCATGGTGCTGCGGAGGGGACTCCTCCCACCTTTTCAAATGTCATTAGGGAGAAACGAAGAGGAGATTTAATTATTTAACATACGATAAAAAAAATTAATGGTAAATTAAAGTTTAAAAATAAATTATTTATAAATTTGGTAAAAATTAAAAATTTATTTTGCGTTTCATTTGATGTTTTACACGAATTATGACATAGTAGTTTTTATGTTTTATACAAAATAAATATGACACAAATATATAAAATTTACACCAATCTTTTGCTTGGATAACATAATCTCATGGGGAATGCTAAGGATAGTTATTTTTGACAATCACTTTTAACACTCTCACTTTTATTGGATTACATCATTTTCTAGTTTTATGTGAAGAAGTATTACCCATGTGAGAAGTAAAAAACTAAAGTATGTTAATGCTAAAAAAATACTTTTCAAGTAACCTATAATTATAGGTAATCAGTTTTCACATAAAACTAATAAATGGCGTGTTCCAATAAGAATGAGAATGTTAATTGTCAAAAGTAATTGTCCTTAGCATTTCTCTAATCTTATTCTTGTATTAGAAGTTCCCCCCCTCCCTCGTGCGCTAAGGGTATAATCGAGCCGAGTCGAGGTAATCTAATATCAAGTTCATGTTTGATTCGATATATTACTTGAACTATTTGAGCTCATCTTGATAGGTTCTATTTGTCAATTTTCAATTATATATTAGGGTAAAATGGTAAATTAATAATGAAATATTAAAAATATATATTTAAAAAAATTCAATTAGGTTCATGAACCACTCGAATCAAGTATTAAAATACTTGAAATCGGCTCGACTTGTTACTTAAGTAGCTCAAGTTTGGCTCGAAAATAAACGAGTCAAACTTGAGTAATCATCGAGTGAAGCTTGAGTAGCTCAAAAGTAGTTTGACTCGTTTACATTTCTAACCAACGCCTCCTTCACTATTTTTTTAATTATTTTTTATTTTGTAAAAAATAATTTAAAACTCAATAATTCAGCAAAAAATTTATTCCTAATGGCATGTGCATTTTTATTCTCTTGTTTTGCTTAAGAGAAAATTGAAAAAAAAAAAGAAAATTGAAAGGGAAAAGACGACAAAAATAGAATACATTTTTTTTATTGATATACTTGGTAGGAATTAGGAAATATGAAAAATGTGAAAGAAATAAAACATAATTATATTTTTCTTTCTAGCCATTGTCTAGTAGAGTTGAAAATTTGAAAAAAAAAATTATATTATTTTATCATTATACCATTATTTTTTTTAGCCAAAACAATTGTACCATTAATTAGTTAATATAACAAAATAAATTTTAAAAAAATTTAAAAATATAAAGGATAATATTATAAATATACATACTTGACTCAATTTTTTTTTCATTTTCTCTTCAATAATCTTTTCAATTAAGAATGATTTAATTTTATTACTAAGGAAAGAAAATAATAATCTTTTTTTTCTAACACGTTTCTTTTCTACCAAACAATATTGAAATTCATTTTTTTTTCCACTTTTCTATTCACTCCTATCAATCCGTTCACTTTTCAAATGGCAATAAGACCAAAAAACTTGCAAAATAATTTGTGAGTATATGATCCAAATCCCACCTCCACAAATGGGTGCGAAATTGACAATCTATGTTTTTAAAAATTTTGACTTTATCTAAATTTATATTGTCTGATATAATCGAGTTGAGATGATTTAGTATCCAGTTCAAATTCAGCTCAATTTTAAAATTTGAAACTCGAAGTTCAGCTCAAGCTCAATCGAGCTTAATTTCAAAACTCAAGCTCATCTCGAAGAAACTCAACTCAATTTATTATTCTTCAACCATATATTATGATTGTAAAATTATAAATTAATAATTAAATATTAAAAAGCTCGATTAAACTGCAAACCATTTGAGCTAGACATTAAAATACTTGAACTTGACTGAATTCGTTACTTGAGTAACTCAAGCTTGATTTAAAAATCAAGGGGTCAAATTCGAATAAACTTATTGAGCAATGTGACTCGTTTACATCCCTAGTATCCTTTTTATATCATCATATTTGGTGCAGCAAAAAATATACAAATTAATTTTAATATTACTCGTCCAAAATTATTAACAGTGAATCTCATAAGTTTTTAACTGAAATTTTCATTATTATGAATAAAAGAATCCATATTCAATTAAATAAAACTGTTAGTTGATCATTTTTCAATAGTTAAAATTTTATAATAGACAAGAACATAAAAATAAAATAAAAATAAAATGGTGAGATTTACGTTGTAGCCTCAAAACTATAGTCAAGCTTCCACGCAGGTTTAGACAGGAAACTTTTGTCCACACACTCTTAAGTCAGCCTTCTTTCGAAGTGCGTGAGTGCTCCACTCAACTGAAGCCTCTAAGTCTTCCGCAAGTGAAAGCCTTAAGCATAAGAAGGCCTAAGCACTCTAGGTAAGAAAACTTGAACCTTGACTGCTCAGGACAAGTCATATATACAACACCTTTGGGGAGACGCTACACCTCAGTCTCACTCCTTGACACTAAGCCGTCACACCTATTAATTCACACTTAGGTACACACACCAAGCTTGCACACTTTTGCCTTACTTAACACTTTTTTAAAATGGCTCACACTTATGGCCATTTAGTCTCCCTGTTGTTCAAATGACAGGCGACACCGCTTTATATGGGCAAGACCCTCTTAGAACTTGTGGCTATTTGGTAGCCAATTGTGTGGCTGTTGAAGGGACTCCAGACCTCGTCTAGGTTGGTTGAGGATTTCCAAAGCCTTAAATGATATGGATGCTTCTAGACAAGCCTTGGGATCTAGACTTTAGAGGGTTCCAAACCCATCTGCTTAGGGCCTGAGACTTAGGTCTTCTAGGTTCTTTCACTTCCTTTAGCTCTAAGCGAGTGTAGAAAATTTGATGCTTCTCTCGCATAGCATTTGCACCTATGGTCCTTTTCACTCATCCGCACATAGGGCTTGGCTGGGTCTCCAATACCTTTTGTAGTCTTCTGCATCTAGGCGCTGCCTTATGGTGTCTACCTGGTTCTAAGACCTTTTGTGCGTAGCCGTGTTTGGAAGGTTCAAGAGCCCAACTCTAATCCTGGTTAGAGGTGTAATCGAGCTAAGCTGATATAGTGGGGTGCTCGAGCTCGACTTGGAAACACGCTGCTCAGTATATAGCTTGAACTCGATCGAACTTTAATTTTTGAGCTCGAGCTCAACTCAAGATCAAAATCGAGCTACTCGAGCTCGCTCAGTTAGGCTCAATTGTTTGAGCTCGATTTTCATATTCGAACTCAAGCTCAAAGCTCATGCTCGAACTCGAGCTTGAGCTCGAATTTATTTTAATATAAATAGAAATATTTTGTATTAATTAAATATAATAAAATATAAATTTTTAATAACAATAATAACAAGGCAACAACAATATTAAAAACTCAAAAAAATAAAAACTTAAAACTTTATCCTTATGTAATTTAATTAGAAAACTCAAAACAGTAACAAAAAATGTTATACATCTCGGAAAATCATCTACATAAGAAAAATATATGCCAATACAAATTCACTCCACACAAGTCACCACATACCACACATAATGCACATCACCCTAAAAATCTTCATAATCTGTCCAATATCTGCAATTCAGCATGAACCAAGAAGGTAAAACATGAATAATTTACCTCTTTGGATGAAGTATGACTTAAGCAGATGCTATAATACAGTGCTTTTAGAAAATAATCTATACTTTAATTATATTACTCGATGAGTAAATCCAAACAATACTTCAAGATTTTAGAATATGCATACAAAAAAGGGACAAGAATGATAGGAACAGCATTAGGCAACCAAGAACAAAGAGAGTTTGGCTTTGTAATCAACATGTGTAACCACCTTTTTGCTCAATCTCAATCACAACCTCTGGGATGCTTTGAAAATATCTGCCATCATACACAAATGTGATATCAATAGAAGAAAAAAATCAATAGTGTTAATAAAAATTGTTAAAATAAAATAGGATCAAAGGGGGTGCCAGATCTGTTGTAGGTTCGTCGGATCTGCTGCAATAGGGGCTAGGTGCGCCAGATCTACTGTGGGAGAGGGACAAGCTTGCTGGATCTACTGCGGCTCATCAGATTTGCTACGGAAGAGAGGAAGAGAGCGGCTAGACGAATGGTGTAGAGGCGTTGAAGCTTAGGGACTAGGCTTGTCAGACTTGCTGCGATAGGGGTTTGGATCTTCTACGAGAAGGGCTAGGCTCTCCAGATCTGTTGTCGAAGGTGCTAGACTCGCTGGATCTACTGCGGGAAGGGCTAGGCTCTCCAGATCTGTTGCCAGAGGTGCTAGACTCATCGGATCTACTGCGAAAGAGAGGAAGAGAGGGGTTGGTTGGCTGGTGTAGGGACTTGCCAAATCTGGTGCAAAAGGTGCTAGAATTGCCAGTTCTGCTATGGAAGAGAGGAAGAGAGGGGTTGGTTGGCTGGTGTAAGGGCATCGACTTGGGGGTACGTCGGACTTGCGACAGAGGCTAGGTGGGGTTGGGGCTTGGGCAGCCGCAAGGTTTTGGGTTAGGTAGAATATGGAGTAGTAAGTGATTGTGAAAGCCTGAAGGATATATTAAGGCGACCAAAAGAGAGAAAGAAATAGATATTAAGGTTTTTGAAGGTTAACGTGTATCTTAGGGCATATATGTAATTTTACATTAAAATAATAAAGTTCGATAAGGCTCGCGAGCTACTCGAGTTGGGTATCTTAGTACTCGAACTCGGCTCGCTCGATAACTCGAGTAGCTCGAGCTCGGCTAAACAAAAATCGAGTCGAATTCGAGTTTTCGTCGAGTCGAGCTCGAGTAGCTTGCAAGTACCAGTGTATCGTTTACATCTCCCCTAATCCTGGTGCACACGCTTGGGCCTCATCCTATGTCTTAGGCTTCGTCTGGGCACTAAGCTCGCGCACCTGCCATCAAGGGCTTGAATATGAGTACTAGTCCAAATGGGCCTAGAAATTTCACTACTTCTAATTTCAGCTAACTACCTAATGCCTAGCAACTTGGTGTAGGCTCATTTGTTCTCTCGCTCCCTCACCTCTCCACTGGGACTTGTTTTGACTTGATCTCCCACTAGGCCCAAGACAAGCATGCGAGCTGTAGCTAGAAATATAAATGAGTATTCAATAAACTGGTATCCAGCAATACCAGACCTAATTAAGTAAGATTAGGATATCTAATAATAAGGTTTAAATAGTAACTTTACTACTCGTTACTAGTTCAGCTAGTGATAAAACTATTACCTGAATTCTATTGTAAATAATACTTTTTAAATTATAATATACATTTTTATTTATAAATTTTTTTATTAATATAATACTTAAATTAAATTAATTCATTAAACTTTTTAATTATGATTTTTCACATTAATTTATTTTTATGAGTTAGTTTAAATTTATAAATTTACTTTTTTAATAATATGCATTAAATTTGATTTTAAAATTAACGTTGAAAGTCAAATTTTGATTAAATAATATTTAGCAGGTATTTCTTTTTGGATTATTATCCAATACACTGTCAGTGAAATTTTTTATTCCACAAACAGGGCTAAGATAATGACATATATCCTTTTAAGAATATTAAAAAATAAATAAAAAATAAAGTATAATATGTGTCATCATTTTAACTTCGCTTGTAGAATTATAAAACTTTGTTAACTGTGCATTGGATAATAATCATTTCTTTATTATATAAATAATGTTGGAATGATAAAAATTAAAATATTCGAATAATTAAAGGAATTCAAATATTTTATACTATAATAAGATTTGAATTTTAGCCCTCTAAAATGTACAAGTATTTTACTCGTGGCTACCCTAACCATGACACTTGTACCTTCATAGTATTTCAACTAATTACACTTAAAACTTGAGAATGCTTCTATTTGCACTTCATTTTTTCTTGATTTAATAGCCAAAATAGCACTCAACCTTTAAGGTAAAATGAAATTAAGCCATTAAAATTTTATTGCATTGATATCAATCCAAATTATTTTATTTTTCTGTAAATTAACCCAAAACATATCAAAATCATGGAATTAAGTATAATTCCGTTAAATACCACTAACAACTGTTACTATTATACATGTAGATACTGACGTGGCGTTGATATTTTTTATTAAAAATGAAGTGGTTGCTGACAAAAATGACATGGTGTTTTTCAAAGCTAAAAATAAATGGCCACGTCATTTTTGTTAGTAGCCACGTTATCTTTAATCGAAAATGTTAGCGCCATGTCAGCATCTACTTGTATAAAAGTAACGACTGTTAGTGGTATTTAAAGGAATTATACTTAATTCCATGATTTTGATATGTTTTGGGTTAATTTACAGAAAAATAAAATAATTTAGATTGATATCAATGCAATAAAAGGTTAAGGGCTTAATTTCATTTTATTTTAAAGGTTGAGTGTTTTTTTGGCTATTAAACCTTTTTTCTCTTTATACTTCAAAATTTTTTAAGACAAAAAACTCCTCATATAAAAAGACAACTTTACGCATAAAAATTTTACCAAATCAACTTGTCTTCTTTTCTCTTTCACGTTTTCTTTTTTCTCTAAAACACATCTTTTTCTACATGAACCCATCTTTATGGTTTTTTTTTTTGAAACCCTAATAATTTATTCCTCCTGTTTTACTCGAAATATTTTGGGTTGTTATCAAAATTCAAAACCGTTTTTGGTTTTTTGGTTAGTTTTTGTCTGTGCATTGTAAACAAAGTCGTAGAAGAGAATCACTCTACTTTAGACAGCATCTCAATCTTTGAAACTTGGGAGTTCACTTTTAAATTAATATATCAAAATACAACTTAGTTTTTTTTTAGATTTTTTGTGATTTAGGTTTAGGGTTTAAAAATGGGTTGAGGGTTTAGAGATGAAAACGAAAAAACTAAGAAAGAAGATGAAAAACATATGAAGAAAGAGAAACTAAATGTGAGTTTTAGAGTAGGATAAATCTGTAATTTTAAGAAGTAAAAATAGTATTTTCTTTAAGGCTTTGTTTGGTAGGAAGGATAAAATGAGATGAGGATGGAAAATTTAATAATCTAATGGTTAAGCTACAAAAAAGGAAAATAATTATAAAATCTAACAATTAGATTAGCAATTTTTCTATCCTTACAGCTTTCTATCTTTTCTACTAAGTAAAGTCTAAAAGTGTATTTAAAATTATGGTATATAAATGAAAAAGTGTGGTGTATTTTGAAATTCTCATAAATCTATAACCTATATATAAAAAAAGAATCCCATTAATGTGAGACTGACACCTGCTCATTTTTATATTTTTTATTCCAAGCAACGTTGTCAACATATTCGCTATTTAACAATTGTAGAACTTGAATAAAACTATTATATTCACAATTTTTTTTATAAATATTATATTTATTTTCCCTTAAAGTTAAAATACAAAAAAGAGAGAGAAAATATGAAAAGTGGAGAGAGAAAAAATGAAAAATTCAAATATATAGTTTTTTTGTAAATAATTAAATCAAATATTCAAAAATATGTTCTAAAATTTTCCAAAATTTTGAATCAAATATCCAAAATTTTTAGTTTGCATAAATTCAAATCAAATACTAAAAGTAAAACACTAAATATCCAAAATAAATTAATAAATGAAATTATTATTCTATATTTTTATATCTATAATTCTTCAAAATCTAAAATTACAAAAACTATAAAAATCTAATAATTGCAAATAATATAAATTAAAAAAATGATAAATTATAGAATAAAGCAAGAAATTCCAAAAATCAAATGTCTTAAAATTAAGCACAAAAAGAGAATTAAAAAAAATAAATCTATGTTTAAAAACAAATTCTTTGAATATGAATATAGAAAGTTATCAAAAAAATCAAGTGAAAAATAGATAATTTAAATAGAACCTTAAAATTTTAAATTATTTTTTGAAAAAAAGTAAGAATAAAAATAAGTAATTAATTAATTGATAAATTAGATGTTATCATTTTGTTTTTAAAAAGAGAATAACTTATATTAGGATGATTATAAGAAGTGAGAGTTTTAGGCACCAATAAAATAATGACAATTCATATTTTCTTAAAAACATGTAATAACTATCTTACACTCATTCACACCAAATCAATTCTAATAAAATTTATTTACTTAAGAGTCAATTTTCTTTAAATTAATTTACTCATCTATTTAATTCAGATTAACATAAAAAAAAATAAAAAAAACTCACATAATTAACAAAGAGCTATTAACATCTAACAAAAGGATTAATTTAAAAAGTAAAAAAAAAATTTAATTTGATGAATTAGAAATTTTGTGTTTGATACTTTCAAAACAAAAAACTTATTTTGCTATTAACATCATTTTTTTTTATCGATAATGATGAACAAAACAAAAAAAAATGATGATAATTTCAAAAGCATTCTATCAAACACAATTTTTTTTGTATTCTACAAATTAATTTTTTTGTTATTTTTTAAATTACTTTTTTTGTTAGATGTTAATAGCTATTTATTAATTATGCCAGCTTTTAAAATTTCCATTAATTTGAGTTAAATAGATAAGTAAATATATTTAATAAGAGTTGACTCTTAGTAAATGGAGAATGATAGGAGCAGTTATTTTAACAGTCACATTTCAATAGTCTCAATTTTATTAAGTCACGTTATTTTTTAGTTTTACGTGAAAATCGATTATTCATATGAGAAATTGAAAAACTGAAGCATGTGAATAGTAAAAAATACTTTCCAAGCAAACTCTAATAATAGGTAATAGGTTTTTACGTAAAAGTATGAAGTGACATTACCTAATAAAATAGAGAGCGTTGAAATGTAACTGTCAAAATGACTATTCCTAGCTTTTCTGCTTAGTAAATTAATTTAATCAAAGTAAATTTCGTGAAATGAGTGTAAAATAATTATTACATGTCTTTGAAAATATTTGAGGTGTCATTATTTCATTAGTATCTAAAACATTTACTTTTTAAGATCATCTTAATATAAATTATTTTTTTTAAAAAAAATAATATATTAAAACAACTACTTGTATTTTTGTTGCTAAAAAACTGTTTGTATTTAATCAGTGCCAAAAAATTGTTTGTATTTAGTGAACACTATTAAATATTATTTATTAAAAAAAAAAAAAGGAAAAGGAGTGCCCGTGCGAACCAGGGCAACATGCTAGTTAAAAAATAAAAAAGGCGCAAATAATTTTCTTTTCTAGCGGGAGATTCAGAGAGGCCAATGTGACTAAAGTTTCTTCTCTCTTTCAATTTTCGTCTTTCTTGTGATCCGCTTCTCTTTCCTTTTTTTTTTCTTCATTGTTTTTTCAGCTATATATCTGGTTGATTTAGTTCTTCCTAAAGGATTCTTTAAACCGAACCTTCTTTTCTTGGAAATATATCAAAATTCCTTTCGTTTTAGCTTCTTGCTATTACAGACACCCATTTTAGCTCTCTCCTCGTTCCCTTCTGGGTTTCTCTTTTTCTTTAACTGAAAAACTTTTAAAAAAATTATCTGAAATCCTTGCTTTTTCCCTAAAAATACAGCTTCTTTTCTTTGCTTCTTTGGGTTTTGACATGCAGATTCCAAGTGTAACTTGAAAAACAAACTTTCAGTTATCTGTTATTATATAACCCTCGTCACAAAACCTTGTCATTCTTCAAAAAAGAAAAACTCCAGCCTTTCTATTTTGATTCTTAAGATGTTTGACTTGTTCATGAAGCCCAAGTTCTCTGCAAAATGGTTAGACATGCAAACCCCAAAATTATTTCTTGCTTCTTTTTCTTTTCTTGTAGTGTTTTTGGTCTTTTTTGTTCATTGTATTTATTGTTTGATTGGAATTTTTTTTTTTGGGTTTAGCAAATCGGCAATAAAGATGATTAAGTTGAGACTTGAGACTATAAAGAAGAAGAGAAATGCGGTGGAGAAGTATTTGAAGAATGATATCGCCGAGCTTCTCAGGAATGGTTTTGATTACAATGCTTATGGCAGGGTATTTGCTTTTTTATGTCAATTTGGCATTTTCTTTTTCTTTTTTTCTGAATGATTTCTGCTTTAACTTTCTCCATAAAGCTTGAAATTTGTGCTTGATAATTGCTATTGATGATGTTTTGGCCTATATTGCCAAGCAATAAATACTCTTTGTTTCTTAATGCCCTGCTTCACATGCAACAAATTATACTATCTAATGTTGAAATTTGATTTTTTTTTTTGTTTTATGATCTGATAGCCTGAATTTTCAACAATAAAATGTCTTTATCATGCAAAGCCCCATAATTTTTGTTTGCTTGCTTGTTTTATTTATCTTGGCGTTTTCTGGAGTATATCATTTCCGTAGCCAAACGGTGATGAAATTTTTTTAATATTGTTATTTGTTAATTCTATTTTTTTTCCCATTTGTTGTTTGTCTTTAAGCATTTTATTTGATGGAATCCTTCCATTGTTTGCTTCCCGTGAGATTCATTGCTTCCTGACAAGTTTTGGACATCATTGATTTCAGTGCCTTGTTTCTTGCTTCATAATCCCTGATATAAACCCTCACTTTAGGCTTTAGGAAATATTTCTATTCAAATATACAGCCAAAAAAGAGTGAAAAAGAAGGGGGTGCTGGAAGTTGGGAGAATGTGAACGCATTATGGACCAGATGTTGGCATTGACACTGTCAATTCACATGGTCCTATCATACCATTCATGAGACTGAACTTTAATATTTTCATCTTTCATTTGCTATGTTGCCTTCAATTCTCACACTACTTGTTTTGCCCAAGAGTATTTGTTTCTATTTAGGAGATTTAATCTTTAATGAAATGTGATAAATGCAGTGTGTCAACTGAGCACTGGAAGATTACAACCGTTAAGTTTTTGTTTTGGTCACAAGGCTTTGAGGACAAGGAAGTAACTCATGCCATGAGCTGCTAGATTTTCTGTACTTTTTGTTGGCATACATCGGGGTTCATGTGCCTTGACCCTTCTCTTCTGTTGCAATGAAAGTATACATTGCTAATGTTTGCTTTTAGGAATAGGGTCATCAGGCAGTCTAGGTACCCAAAATTCCCAAGTTGAACCAATCTTGTGTGATTAAAATATGCACACTGTGCACACATTTTTACATGTAATTTAATATAAGCTTTTATTATTTGGCTTACTGCAATAACTAAGTTGGAAATTATGCATGACATGTTTATGTGTAGACAGATTAGCAGATAGGGCCTCTGAATTATCCTAGATCAGTTAAAGTGTCTAAGTTGTTTGTGGATGGTAATACAGGCTGCAGGTCTTCTGACTGAGCAAAACAGAACAGCCTGTTACAATTTCATTGAGCAGTTTACCGAGTGCATCTCAAAGAATGTCTCAGTCATGCAAAAGCAGAGGTATATTCAGACTCTTGAATTTGTGGTACTCTATTTCTGTTTATAAAATTGATACCTTGTCACGTGCCTGAATCAAACGTTTTCCCTGCTTTTCCACCTCTCAAGCATGAGGATATTGGAAGATGATTGCATGTTACCCAAATTTTCTCTATTGCTTAACAGAGAAGGTTTTTTATTTTGATTTCTATTTGATAGTAATGTGAGGCACCAATTCAATTAAACATTCTTGTGTTTGGTTGTGTTATAATTCTCTAGTCATTGGTTTTATTAAGACATCTGTTTCTCTTCCCATACAGTGAGTGTCCTGAGGAATGTCGAGAAGCTATACCATCTCTAATATATGCTGCAGCCAGATTTGGAGATTTGCCAGAGCTACGTGACCTCAGAACTATATTAACCGAGAGATATGGGAATTCCCTAGATTCTTTTTTAAATCAAGAGGTAATAAATGGAAGACTTGTTCAATTAGATGTCGTCTTCTTCTATTCTTAGGAATATTGCCTCTCTGAGTACTAACCTAGATAATTGCTTATATACAGTTTGTGCAGAAGCTAAGGTCAGAGCCTCCAATAAAGGAGATGAAGCTTCAATTGATGCATGACATAGCGCAAGAGTTTTCTATTGAGTGGGACTCCAAGGCTTTGGAACAGAAATTGTTTAAGCCACCTCCATCAGAGCAGGTAAACCTCCTTATCTAGAACCTTGTAAATTTCTGCATCTTATTGAAACAGAAGTGGATAACAACTTTGAAAGGTTTAATGTTACACAATACTATTGTTTACTTTTTACAGTAGGTTTGTTTGCTTTCTCATATGGCTAGCTTTAGAATGCTCGGATGCATTGTGGAAGGTATTGGACCTTTTATGAGCAGGGAGAATAGTTAGGAGGTTCTAGAGACTAAAGAAAGGCCAAATGTAAAATAATGATTTTCCTGATTTATTGGCTTTTAATATAACAACATAGAGGACAGAGTGTGTTTTCTTCCTCCATATAGTAGATGCAATATGTTTCGTTGCATGAAATACTTGTCTTTGAAGATCTCTTCCAATGCTGATACTCGTAGTAACATGTATTTGTATATATGACTTTTCTTGCAGAATGAGACTTGGAACAAGTCTTTAAATGATGCTGATGATGATGGATACAAGTTGTATGGAAGCAAGAATGATAACTTCCAGAAAAGCAACAATAATGGTGATGAGAACGCTTCAAGTAACCTGCATGAGTACAGGAGGCCAAAAATAAATGAAACAGATTTCACTTCTTGTGGAAGAAGGGAGGACACTGACAATAAGTTCATGTTGCATAGCAGCAGTGAAGATGAAGTAACTGATCAAGATATCCCAGAGACTACTACTTCGGACAAAAGTGTTTCTGAGGATGGTATAGAAAACTGGAAGCCCTTTTACTACGGATTTATTCCTCCTCCCTATGTCAGGCCATCCCCGGGCAAAGTAAAAAGCAGCACGGAAGAGCCCACAACATCAAGTGATAATATCGACAACAAGGAAAACAATAAATGGAATGATTCAACTGGTGAAAGTAAGCCAAAACCAAGATCAGTTATGAGGAGACCTTTGAAACCACCAACAGGTCAAGGCCTCAGCAGTTTTGGAAATGATGGGGCTGCAAATATTAGTCAAACTGCAGTGAATCATACAGAAGCGAGAAAGGGTTTGGCATCCATACAAAATGAACAAAGTGATCAAAGAGACGAGGAGGAGAAGACACTGGACGGGCTTTTGATGCATTACAGTAAGAAAAAGTCACCTTATGAATTGGTGAGCAAATGGAAAGCAAATCTAACAGCTCGTGGAAGACAAACAGCTGAAGACACCAATGAGGGTGCAAGCTTCCGAAGCTATAAATCTGATCCAAGTTCTCTTCCGAGCAGAGTTGCATCTTTTCCCAAACAAGCAACAAGTCCAACTGAGACAACAATAAGGCATACCCGAGCCTCCTCGTTCCAGCCAGGCATGTTTGCTGGGCATGTGCATCCCAAGCTACCAGAATATGATGATTTGGCAACTCAGCTTGCAGCTTTGCGAAGGGGATAAAAGAAAATACCAATAGCAGAGTGGAGATATTACCTTGTATTCATTCTAATTCTTTCTAGTATTTTCACATTCGAAAGGCATCTATAGGAAATTAGTTTGTTGGTTCATTCATTGACTATACATAGCCCACATTTGATTATGAGAAAGCATTGCATGGTTATTCAAAAAGGAAAAAAAAAGGCTTTTAAAAATAGATTTGGACATATACGGATGACAGTGTTATTTGTTTATTACCTACAGATTTTGGCTAAATTTCAATCAGTGATTAGAATTTGCATGATGAATTTGAAATAACAGGTACATAATATTGATTTGGTGAAATGTAGGAAGTTATTGTCTGCTTCAGATTTTCAGCCAATTATGGGAAGGAAAGGCAGTTTGAAAAACTTGAATAGATGAAAATGGCAATCTGGAACTTTATCCTTTGTTTAAATTTAAACTCTTTCGCTAATGACTAACGAGATACTGTAAGTGTTGGACAGGCATTGTTTGAAACTAAAAAGATTGTTCTCAAATTCCAGTTTGCAAAAATAATATACAAGGTATTACTATTTTTTATTAGATCTGCTCAAGAGTTGGGTTATTTACGTATACTTGAAGGCCCGCTTGATATTTAATCGGGTTTGGATAAAAATATTTGATGCAATTATCGGACTTGGGTAAAATTTTTAAGGCCGTTTAAAGATCGGGTCGGGTGTGACTTGAATATTAATATTAATTTTATATATTTTTTATATAATTACTACATATGATATAATTATAAATATATCAAATATTATTGATTAATAAACATGATTATAAATATTTAATATGAAAATTGACATACAAATTTTAACAAATTAAATTAAAATTTAAAGGGAATAAAATAATAAAAACAAATAATTAAATAATTAAAATATAAAAAATAATATTATATTTGAGTCGGGCAAAGTCGAGCTTAGGCTTGTAATATAAAAATGAAAACGGGCTTGGATTAAAAGTCAGGTTCGAATTTTCGAATCGAGCTAGGCTTGAGCATACACAAAAATCATTATTGCTTGTCTTGAGCCCGGCCCAAACTCGGCTCAGCCCATGATCACGTTCACTCTTTATCCTACTCTCATCTAAATTTGCTCGGTTAGAAACTCCTATAATTTATATCAATGTTTTCTATAGAATTGTATTATATCCAATTATTAAAATAATTATTAATTTATTAATTATTCTAGATATACACTAACAAGATATGTGACAACTTCTTAATTTCATTAGTGAAATTTAAAAATTAGTATCGATAAATTTCTTTTTATTTTATTAATTATTTTAAATTTATCTTAATTGGAAAATAACAATTTTTCTTTTAGTGTAAGCACGGGTATTCTCATCCATTTTACGGTTTGATATTAATCCTATTCAGGTCGGGTGTACTAAACGGTAGATGTATTGAATAATTTTCCTAATTTATGTCATTTTTCAAAAAAAAATCAATGCGGTAAATTCATTTTTATCTTTGAGCTACTTATTTATAAGAATTTACACACACGCAAACATATATATATATATATATATATATATATATGGATTTATATATGATACATTGATAGTATATAATCTCTATACACTATCAATGCATAAGAGGTTAACACTTCATCAATAAGCCTTTTTGAGCAATTGGAAAAAAATTTTATTTGTATTTATTTTTAAGGGCTTATTTTTTTTAGTTTGCATATTGATGAGGTGTCAACCTCTTATATATTAACATTGTATAGAGATTAATCAATTTAAAATTCGATTTCTCCTCACTATTCACTAAATAACATTTGGTATCGTTTTCAAAATCATTTTGGTAATCTAATCACCATAATGATTTTATCACTAGGATAAGCTTATCACTCGTGAATTTAAATTGTTTTATTTGATTAATAATTTTTAATTTTTAGAATTTAAATATGTTCAGCATTAGTGAAAATTAAATATTATTTTGTTGGAAAGAATTAAACTAATTGTATAGTACTATTTAAGCTATTTGGTAGTTGGAATAGTTGTTAAAGACTTTTTTTTTTCTCGCACCTTCATTGCTTCAAACTTCTGAGTCATTAAACTCTTCGTTGAACTTCAACCAAATAATAAAAATGCAAAACTGATTTTAAGGTGTGCCACTATAATACTATTTTTCTCATACTTATTTCGCTCTCTAATTACGATATGCAATAGAAGTTTGTTATATAACCTTAGGAAAAGGATACAATAAAACCACAGTTTCAAATCATATTGCAATTGTGAAATCAAACTCCTAAATACTTTAGACAAACACAAAAATATATTGTCTTAATCATTATTTTTGTGGTAAACAATATTTAAAAGATTTGTTTTCACTTTGAGAATGAGAGAGAAAAGAATAAATTTCACCCTTTTTTTTCTTGTATGTACAAAAGCTATTTATAGAGGTTCACTTCAAGAAATGTGATTCTTTAATAAAGTGTTATGATTATTCACTTGCTTGATCGACAAATACAATTATCTAATATAATAATAACTTCTAAAATTTAATGTTTATGTTTCTTAACCATTTAAAAGTGAAAGAATACTCTTTGAATAAGTATGCATGTGAGATCCCAAATTTCTCTATCTCTCTTACAACTATTGAATATGATGAGTTAAAATATCAAGTCAAGTTATGATAACTAACTCTCATATACTTAAAAGTTATTGGGGAAAATTGTCAAGTGGACCCCAAAGGACAATCTGTAATCCGGATGATCTCCGAAGCGGCACAATGTAAATCGTGGCTCGAAATACATAACTGGCTAGAATACTACTTCTTGAAATTCTTTCAATTGAGCACACGTAGGTTTACGTGCAACAAATTAAAAAATGATGATTTTGTCCACAGGCTGAAAAAACTTTTTTGAATAACGATCAACCTAGTTTGATTTTAGACCTACTGATTGTTATCAGAGAGTATTCAAGTAAAGGTCATGTGGAGCCCGCCCGTGAACTGAATTACGGGAAAATATTAAAAACGACGCGAAAGAGCAAAAAAGCCTTCGTTTAGGGGTATTTTAATAATTTCACTACCCATGGCCGGTCAAACCACCTTGGGAGTCTACCATTGACCATGTTTGACCAGAATAGGTGAAAAATAATAACAATAAACATTAAAATTTGTAATTAAATATATTAAAATAATGTTAGGACATATTTGTAAATAATGAGTTTTAAGAAGGGTATTTTGGTCTTTTCTCACATAACTGGTCAAATCATATTTTTAATCAATGTTTGACTTAGTTGACCTAAATAAATAAAATATAATAAAAATAAAATTTAAAATTAGAATTTAAAAATAATAAAATAATGCCAATGGCATACTTGTAAATATTAGAATTTTAAAGGGGCATGTAAGTCTTTTCTCAAAGGCTGGTATTTTAATGATTAAATAATATAAAAATGTGATATTTTGGAATCATCTTCAACCTTGAAGGTCAGCCACTATTTGCTGCTATTTCTCTCCCATTTTCTCCAAGTTTTGCTTACTTTTACCTTGTAAAACACCTATCTACTTCCACCAAATCATCAAGCTTCCTTAATAAAAGTTATTCACCATCTCAAGAGCTATCTAAAGCTATAATTTGGTGGATTAAAATCCAGCAATTGAAGGCTGTAGTGGCTGCACATAGAGAGGTAAGAGGAAACAACCATTGTTTTGCATTCTCTTGCTTGATTTCAACTATTTCATGGTAGTTTAACATGTTTAGGGTTAAATTTGAAGTAAATCAAATTGTATCGACATGCTAAGGTTTCAGTCATGAGGGTTCCTAGGGGGAAAATGTTGTTCTCATGCTCAAAAGGTATTGTAAAGTTGCAAGAAAACAAGTGTAAAGTGTGTGTATGTGCTGAGATTGCCATCCTGCTGCATTGTCCTATTCTGGGTTTAATGTTTAAATGTTCAGTTTGGGGGTTTTATAATGAGGTAAATTCTGAAAAAATTATGGTAGATAGCCCTATGAGTTAGGAGAAATTCAGTTTTGGAATCACCTAATTTGGAGTTCTATAGCTTAAGATATGTGCAAATGAATGCAGAGCACTCTACCCAGAAAATGTGATCCCAACGGCTGACTTTGAAAAATTATAGAACAAATTTGGGTGCAAGCTATACATTTCCAGATAGGTAAATGAGTTAGAAATAATATGGTTTTGAGTTTACACAATTTGGACAACCTTGTAATTAGATATTAATGGGTGCACAGAGATCAATAAATAGTTCTGCCAGAATGCACCTGAAAACAGAGTAAATTTGAGGAATTATTAAAAATGACTCAAAAATGATAAAATTGTGAAACTTACCATTCTGAATAGGGAATTGAATTAAGATTCACATGGTCTTGGATTCATAGTTTTTTGATATCTATATAATTAGTAATGTAATTTTTAATGTATAAAGGTCAGAAAACCATCTTGGCAAATGGGCCAAAATTGGATTGAACTTTGGAAAATTGTGGGAAACAACATAGAACGAATTAGGAAGTGAGCCTTACACATCTGAATAAGGAATTAAGTTAGGTTACATCCAAAATTGACGATGTATTAATTAGAATCCAATATTCACGGTTATGAACAAAAAGGAATCAATAGGTCAGAAAATTCTTGCAAAGAGTGAACTACTCATATAATGAAATAATGAGAGCTTAATGTGCATGGTTGGATAAAATAATCGGACTGCTAATGAGTAGGAATTCTAAAAATGCTTTGTATATAAAGTTTGAAACTGAACTTGTGTGAATGATCTTCTGCAGCTCTGAAGCTAAATGAGCAAAATTGGAAAGTAGAAAATAAGGATCTACTCATTGGCTCGATGCTACAAAGGGTATTGTTTGAGTGAAATGACACTGTAGAGGTAAAGAACGTGTATGGAAGTAGCATAGGAAAAGCTATGCTTGCATTTGGGGATTTTGGCTAATTTGAGAAAATATATATTGTGATTTTTATGTAGGGGTCGGATAGGTACAGCTAGAGGTGGTTATGCGCCGGTTCAGATCGGTTTCGGACCAGTTTTTATCGGTTCCGGCCCACACCATGATGTAACCGGTTTGAACCAGTAGGAGAACCGATCCGAGCCGGGCCGGTTCTTCTTTTCTTTAGGTGCAAATCGGCCCGGTTCATAGGATCGGTTCGCCTTAAACCGGACCGAACCGAGTTAAACCAGTTCGGTCCAGTTTTTTTTTAATTTAAAATTTTTATTTTTAAAATTTATATTAATTTATTTTAATAAAAATAAATATATATTAATATATTTTTATAATTTAATCTAAAAAATTTATTTTTATTATAAATAATGTTAATAGTTTAATTTAACAATAATTTGTTATAAAGTTATTATAATTTATTTAATTTATGTAACAATAATGTAAAAATAAATTACTATAAAATTTGTTAGCTTTAAATTGCCATACATATTTTGAAATGACAAAAACTTAAGTGAGCTTTAATGTTTTAATTCATATTGTAAATTTGCCTTATCACACATGATTTTCTCAATACATTTTAAGTGATCATACCCAAACATTAAGACCATGATTTAATGATACATCCTTATTGGTCTTAATTCTTTATAAATGTTTTGAATATTTTAGAAAATCACTTAATGAATTTTTGGACAATGTTTTTATCAAAGAAAGTCATGAAAAACTCCCACAAAAGTGCCAATATGTTTTGGGTTGAATTAGGATCAAAGACCACATCATTTCTAACCCAAAAGTGCAGGAAAAACCCATTCTGGAGGAATGGGATCGATCCCCTAAGGAAAGGGATCGATCCCTTTTTGGCAGTGTGCCCCGGAAGGCCAAAATGAAGCATGGGATCGATCCCCTAAGGAAAGGGATCGATCCCTTTATGTCAGAAAGTCTCCAACGGCTATTTTCTGTGAGATACAACGGCTAGTTTCGGTTTTGGCTCCAACCAACGTCCACAAACCATCCAATGGGCTATAAATAGAGGCTTAGAAGCTAAAGGAAGTAAGAGGAACAACCAAGCAACATCTTTCATCATCTTATTCATCTTTCTCAAGCCTCAAACAACAATCAAGAGCTCCAAAGTCTACATCATCTATCATTCTCATATTCATTGTAGTGCTTAGCACAAATATTGTATAGGCTTCTCATTGAGCTTAATTTCTGTAATCACTTGCCTACCTAGAGGCTTATCTTTGATTACATTATTTGTATCTCATCAATCCTTGTAAAGGGGAGGTTTCTCTTAAGCCTAGAAAAGAGGGAGGTTTCTCTTTAGCCTTAGAAAAAGAGGGAGGTTACTCTTGATCCTAGAAAAGAGAGAGGTTTCTCTTGAGCCTTGAAAAGAGGGAGTGTAACAAATTCAAGGATAGTGAATTTGGGAAAATCCTTGGGAGCGTCTCAAGGTAGAGGACGTAGGCAAGGTTGCCGAACCTCTATAAATCACTTGTGTACATTTCTCTATCCTTTCTCTCTTTACTTTCTTGCAATTATATTTGTGTTTATTGCATTGAATTTATATTGTATAATTGCCTAGCTAAGAGAACTTAGAAAATATCAATATAGGCTAGAGAATTTAGAAGAACCGAAAAACGAACCTAAGGTTAGTGAAAAACCGATTCACCCCCCCTCTCGGTATAGCCTATAAGAGCCAACAATTGGTATCAGAGCTTGGGCTCGAGATTGAATTAGACTAACCTCTATCGAGCTAAACGATCTTAAATGGCTCATTTGAATATAGGCACACCCTTAGGAGAAGAGGGACACTCGTTAGTTAGACCTCCACTATTCAATGGTGAGAATTACTCTTATTGGAAAACTAGGATGATGTTATTTGTGCAATCTAATGACTATGAAGTGTGGAGAGTAATAGTTAATGGTCCTAGAATCCCAATAAAGAAAGTAGATGGAAAAGATGTCCCTAAGAGTGAGGATGAGTGGGACACCAATGATATGAGATTGGCACAATTGAATGCCAAGGCTATGCACACCCTCTTTTGTGCATTAGGTCCAAATGAATATAATAGAGTGTCCCTATGTGAAAATGCTAAACAAATATGGGACAAACTAGCCATCACACATGAAGGGACCAATCAAGTTAGAGAGACCAAAGTAGGAATGCTCACACATGATTATGAGCTTTTTAGAATGAAAGAGAATGAGTCCATGAGTGATATGTATACTAGATTTAATGACATAATCAATGGACTTAAGGCATTAGGCAAGACATATTCCAATGTAGAAATGGTGAAGAAAATCTTGAATAGCTTGCCACAATCATGGGAGGCAAAGGTAACCGCAATAGAAGAGTCTAAAGATCCAAATACCTTGTCTTTAGATGAACTTATGGGCTCCCTACTTACATATGAGATGAAATTGAAAAGAAATGAAGTGCCTTCAAAGAATGTAGGGATAGCACTTAAGTCTTCCACTCATGAGGTCATTGAAGATGATAGTGATAAGAGTGGAAATGAGGAAGAAAAAGAAATGGCAATGTTTGCCAAAAGATTTAATAGATTCATGAGAATGAAAGAAAAAGAAAATAATAGGAGACATCATAGAGGGGAGTCAAGTAGAAGAGAAAAGGACCCTTTAGTATGTTATGAGTGTAATGAACGGGGTCATACTAAGTTAGATTGCCCTTTACTTAGGAAGGAAAAGGATAAGAAGCCTAGGAAGAAAGCATTTGTGGCTGCATGGAGCGATAGTGATAGCTCCGATGAGGAAAATGTAGATGAAGAGGTAGCCTACTCATGCTTTATGGCTATTAGTGATGATGAGGCTAGTTGTAGTTCTAGTGAAAATAATGATTATACCTTTAGTGAACTACAAAATGCCTTTGATGATTTAGCAAATGAATTTCAATGCATGAACTCCAAATATAAGAAAATCATTGCTAAATTGAAAATAGAAAATGAAATGCTATTAAATGCCAAACTTGAATTTGAGAAGAAGATAGAAGAAGCAAATCTAGAAATAAATGAGTTGAATAAAAAGAATACAAATTTGCATAACTCATTTACTAGGTTTTATATGGGTCAACAAAAGCTAGATCATATGTTAGAGACCCAAAGAGCTTTCTTTGATAAAGATGGGTTAGGATATAATGAAATACATAAAGAAACTCATCTTAGGAATTTCTTAGTGAGCAAAAATACTATGCATGATACACCTCTTACATGCTCACTTTGCAATAGAATAGGACACTCTTCACAAGCATGCACTTATAGAAAAACTACATTTAGAGGAAGAGTAGTTAAGAAAATGTGGGTGCCAAAGCATGCAATAAATAATGATGATTTGAGCTTGAAATGGATCCCAAAAGGATCAAAAATTGTTAACACTAACTCTCATGGACCTAAGAAAGTTTGGGTACCAAAACATGCTTAAATTGGTTGTTGTAGGAGTGTTAGAGCATGAGAATACAAAGAAGCAATGGAGATCAAATGCTCTACACACCCCCCATGGAGATTGCTTATGCCAATGAAAAAGAGGAAGAGCTTGGAAATCCATCCTTGGCAAGGTCACAACAATTTCTCAAAGAATGGCTAATGGTGGATCCAACACATCAAGGCAAAGCACTCTCTAGCAAAGGAGTTTTGTAAGCTTAATTCTTTACTCCTTAAAACTATTATTTGATTATTTGTGCTTTAATGAGAAATTTGGTTGATGATTCTTGATGCATTGTGAGTTGTGATTGAGCAAAAAGCATGATTGTTGACTGTTTGATGGACAATTCTTGATGGATGAATGAAAGGCATGATTTATGATTTTGAAATGATTTTTGGATTTTTGTAGTTTGAGCAAGTTTGATATGCTTAGATAATATATTTAGTTGCTCAAAAACTGATAAATGTGTCATACTTGCAAAATACCATGTCATGAGCTTTAATGAAGAGTTTGCATGTTGGAAATTATGGCATGTTGTTCACATAATATATGCTTTGATGATATATATGCTTAAAATCTATGTGAACAAGTTTGTTTTGACATATTTATGTAATCTAATGCATTGGTTTGGTCAAAATATGCTTAAATCTTAAAATGACTCCCTTTGAGGCCAAAAATGCATTTTATTGTGTAAATTCTTCCAAAATTGCAAAATCTTTTGTAAAATGGTTTTTGATTCATGTTTCTCATTCATACAAATCCAAAATCATGTTTTACAAATGTTTAAACCTTTACTTGGACTTAAAACACTCAAAAACGAAGTTTTGGTACCTCACAAGTCCAATTTTTCTAGTAAAACATCTGCAGAATCTGCAGAAACGTATGAGGGATCGATCCCCACTGTAGCAGGATCGATCCCCCTTGAACAGAATGCAGGAAATTACATTCTGGAGTTAAGGGATCGATCCCCATCCTAAAGGGATCGATCCCCCAAGGCCAAAAAGGGCTTTTCTGCACTTTTTCAACCGAATTTGAGAAGGATTTTTCCCTTTCTTGATATCTTCTTTCTTCTCAACTTAAAATCCAGTATTTTAACTTCTTTTTGATGATCTTTAAACTATGAAAATTCATTTTTCATTGATATCATGCCTCAACTTCATCAATTTGAATCATTTCCAACAAAATGGTATCACTTCCAACAATCAACTCACAAGTGCAAAATCATCTTTTGTTGAAAACATTCATAAATCTTGAAATAATCTTGAAATATACTTTCAATGAATGCTTAAACATAATTTTGAGATTTATTTCAATGATTTGTGTATATACTTGAGAATTTGATAAACTTGTGATCATACCTTTTGTTCATCTTAGTCAAGCATGCTTAAAGAACTTTATCTTATAGCTTGACTCACATATTCCCATTGAGCATCATGATATAATTCTTAGTAGAAGTTGATTAGTTAAGGTCACATACCTTAATGATAAAATGATTGAAACTTGACCTTATGGATTGATTCCAAATGTAAATTCAACAATTGGTAATAGTCATTGGCCTATAAATTGTGATGGTAAATGGATCCTAAATGTTCAAATGCATGAAACTTTATCATCCTTGTACTTGAAGAACTAAGGTCTTAATGACAACACCAACATTCAAAGATAAATGCAAACTTGAACAAATTTAATATCCATGCATTTATTATTTGAATATTTCCTTGCTCATAATTAGTTAAGGACTTGAATTAGAAAATGAGCATAGGATTTGTGTGCTTGAAACCATGGAAGAAAATATGTTTGCTTGAATTCCTTGATGTTTTGAATCTTCCATATGGTATCAATTTGTGAATATGAATATGGATTAATCTTTTATGATTGTGTACTAATGTTTAATTGATCCATATGCATATTTGATGATCTGTGTTGTGTTCTTGCATATTTAGAATGAGTATTTTCTTGACATGAACACACTACACATAGATATTGGATTCATGCAAAATGCCTAAGTTAACCATTAGTAACAATTGGTATTTAGATTGAAATAACAATTAGTATCATTGGAAACCATATTTTCAATAATTGGTAAGCCAAAACTAAATTACCAATTGGTTTGAGCTTTAAATTGACAATTCTTCTCATGCTCTTTAAGATTGAAATGACTAATAGAGAAGAATTCTCTTAGGATATTTTTGTATGAAACTCTTGTGTGCTAAAATTTGAAGTTAATTGCTATATGATTTAATTCTAGACACAATATTTCTTGAATATGATTTATGAGCACATGCATATGATATGTTATATAATTTTAGCTCATAATCATGATGTATTACCATGCACCTTAGTCGGACCTTAGAGAACAATTGATATACTTAGGTGCTTGCTTAACTTCTTACCAATTGGAACCTTCTTGCAAAATTACTTATCAACAATTGGTATCCAAATTATTTATAAACAATTGGTATTGGATCATAAGTCATATTCATTGCATGAATATTTCATACTCTTTGAGAATATTGACTTATTTATTTGTGCTATAAGTCCCATGTACTAACATGTTTCTTGTTGGATGGAGCATTTTTATTTATTCTCACATAGCCATGATTTTAGGGGGAGCATATTTTTTATTATTTTTCCTTCTTTTTGCTATGACAAAAAGGGGGAGAGATAGATATAGAGAGAGATATTAAGGGGGAGAAATAGTTTAAAAATTCATTTTCAAAACCCATGCTTATATTAAGGGGGAGCTTTATAAAATCCTGCTTTATTTGAGGGGGAGTATTTTATCAAAGAATTTTCAAAGCAAATTTACATTAAGTTTTGTCATATCAAAAAGGGGGAGATTGTTAGCTTTAAATTGCCATACATATTTTGAAATGACAAAAACTTAAGTGAGCTTTAATGTTTTAATTCATATTGTAAATTTGCCTTATCACACATGATTTTCTCAATACATTTTAAGTGATCATACCCAAACATTAAGACCATGATTTAATGATACATCCTTATTGGTCTTAATTCTTTATAAATGTTTTGAATATTTTAGAAAATCACTTAATGAATTTTTGGACAATGTTTTTATCAAAGAAAGTCATGAAAAACTCCCACAAAAGTGCCAATATGTTTTGGGTTGAATTAGGATCAAAGACCACATCATTTCTAACCCAAAAGTGCAGGAAAAACCCATTCTGGAGGAATGGGATCGATCCCCTAAGGAAAGGGATCGATCCCTTTTTGGCAGTGTGCCCCGGAAGGCCAAAATGAAGCATGGGATCGATCCCCTAAGGAAAGGGATCGATCCCTTTATGTCAGAAAGTCTCCAACGGCTATTTTCTGTGAGATACAACGGCTAGTTTCGGTTTTGGCTCCAACCAACGTCCACAAACCATCCAAGGGGCTATAAATAGAGGCTTAGAAGCTAAAGGAAGTAAGAGGAACAACCAAGCAACATCTTTCATCATCTTATTCATCTTTCTCAAGCCTCAAACAACAATCAAGAGCTCCAAAGTCTACATCATCTATCATTCTCATATTCATTGTAGTGCTTAGCACAAATATTGTATAGGCTTCTCATTGAGCTTAATTTCTGTAATCACTTGCCTACCTAGAGGCTTATCTTTGATTACATTATTTGTATCTCATCAATCCTTGTAAAGGGGAGGTTTCTCTTAAGCCTAGAAAAGAGGGAGGTTTCTCTTTAGCCTTAGAAAAAGAGGGAGGTTACTCTTGATCCTAGAAAAGAGAGAGGTTTCTCTTGAGCCTTGAAAAGAGGGAGTGTAACAAATTCAAGGATAGTGAATTTGGGAAAATCCTTGGGAGCGTCTCAAGGTAGAGGACGTAGGCAAGGTTGCCGAACCTCTATAAATCACTTGTGTACATTTCTCTATCCTTTCTCTCTTTACTTTCTTGCAATTATATTTGTGTTTATTGCATTGAATTTATATTGTATAATTGCCTAGCTAAGAGAACTTAGAAAATATCAATATAGGCTAGAGAATTTAGAAGAACCGAAAAACGAACCTAAGGTTAGTGAAAAACCGATTCACCCCCCCTCTCGGTATAGCCTATAAGAGCCAACAAAATTATCTAATAAAATTATAGTTATAATAAAATAAAGTTATATTATGAATATAAATATTATAATAAAGTTATTATGATAAAGTGATATTTGATTCAAAATATATAATATTATTATTATATTCATTTTGCAATGTCATTTTGCATGTCATTATTTATATTCATTTATTATATTCATTTTGCATTTAAAATGATAAATAAGCTGTAAGCGTTTCAATATCATTTTTCATTTAAAATAATTTATTATATTTGAAATATCATTTACTTAATATTTATTCATTTATTTATTTATTCATTTATTTAATATGTTTTTAAAATATTCATTCATTTTGTATTTTAAATATTTATTTATTTTAAACATAGATAAGTATAACATTAACTAATTTGGTATGTAATAATAATAATAATAATAATAATAATAATAATAATAATAATAATAATAATAATAATAAAGGAAAAAAAGGAGAGAAGAGGAGACCAAAGTTTTTTTACGTAGAAAACCTCTTCAAAAGTTAGAAGGGTAAAAACCATGAGACCGTAGTCCGTAAAAATATTTACTATGACTAAACTTATTTACAATTTTACATACAATTTACAAAAGAAAATTATTCTCTACACTTCGTAATTTATACGGATTGCCTTGGAAATTTCTTCCTCCTCCTTTGAATTATTATCAGCGAATTCATTGGCTATTCCAAGTTCGACATTACGCGATTCTGCATCAAACCAATCTTTAAGGCATGTTAACATGCACAATGAATCCGAATTAAGAGTGGTTCAATGGTTTCCAATAATTCTTCCACATGTCGAGAATGCGGATTCCAAAGCAACAGAAGAAACTTGCACTGCAAAAACATCTTGGGCCATGGAAGCTAAAATTGAAAATTGTTTTTGGTTTTCTTTCCACCATTAGAGAAGATTAAAGTTTTCATTTATAAAAAAATCCTGACTTAAGAAAAATCTTAGCTCATTGAAGCTAGAATTTCGTCGAGTTGTTGATCCAGATCTGCTGGCTTTTCCATTTAGTTTCATTCTCTTCTTTGTTGCTTCCTTAATTGCGTTAAAAATTCCTTTTCCTTTTTTGCTACTCTCAGTTTCTTCATATGAATCTTCTTTTCCTCGATTAAAGTTGAACTGCTCCCTTTCTGCTTCATAAACATTAAACAATTCTCGGAAAAGATTATTAATTAAGGACTTTTGATCCTTAATAGAATCAAGACCAAAAAATTCTTTATAACAATAAAAAAAATCTCTATATTTACCTCACCTTGGCTAGGATTTAGTAAAGTTGCAATACAATAAATAGGAGGAATTATTTCCCAATATTTTTAAAATTTTTCCTCCATATCATATACAAAAGAACTTAAAGTTTCATGATTCCTAAATTTTACAAATTTTTCAAACATTGTGTAGATAATAGGAACAAAATACGATGTAGTTGGATAAAATTGAGTTGAAAATCTTTCGGTTCCATCTTTAAAAGTAGATAATAAATCAATACAATATTCAATAAAAGTCCAATCTTCTTCAAAAAGTGCTAAATGTGTGTTACTTGTATAATTGTTATAAAAAGGAGTAACAAGTTCTTTATAAGGTAAAATAGAAGAAAGCAAACGATGAAGTGAATTTCATCTTGTTTCCACGGGAAGTGGAAACGCTTTAACAGGTATATTATTTTCTATACAAATTTGCTTCCATTCACATTTATTACTTGGTGTGCGAATCCATTTTGCTAAAATTTTAATTTTATCACTAGAACTAAAATCACTTTGAACACATAAATTTATAATATGACATGTACATCTTGCATGAAAAAATATACCTTGCATAATAGGGTTTAAACTTTTAATTAAATGAGGAATAGCTGCAGTATTACTGGAAGTATTATCAAAAGTAATAGCAAAAAGTTTATTATTTTCTAGTCTATATAGTTTACAAACTTTAGTTATATATTTATGAATAGTATATGAATTATGTGCTTCTTCTATTACATCTAAAGATAAAATTCATTTTTGCATGCACCAATCTTCATCTATCCAATGACAAGTTATAACAAGATAACTTATACCATTAGTACTATTCCATATATCACTAGTTAAACTAACACTAGATGAAATATTACTAAGTTTATCAATTAAAGCTTGTCTATATTCTTTAAATATATCCATGCAATCTTTTTTTAATGTATGTCTAGAAACATATTTATATGCGAGTTGTAAATATTTACAAACAAATTCTAAATATCCTACTTTTTCACAAATTGTGAATGGTTGTTCAGTCCTAACTACAAATCTAACTAAACCACGTCTAGCTTGAACATTATCAAAATTAAAAATTTTTCCACCATCATGTATATTAATTTGAGATTGTTTGCCTTCTAAAATTTCATTTTCTTCAGCATCAAGATTAATTTTATGTACATAATTAAATGTCTTTTATACGTACATGTACTGCCACCACCTCCACCGGAGTTATAAGAGTAAACGCCTTTTCACAATTTACAGATAGCACAATATTTATTCGCCTCACCTTCTTTTGCTACAATGTCGAAATACTCCCATTCTTTGCTTGCTTTTTTTCGACTAAACTTCGGTCTTGATGATGTAGCAGCAGTGGTGGCAGCTGATGATTGTGTTCGAGCACGACCTCCTCCACGACCACGACCAAACAATGGTGCCAAAGAAAGCTCCTCCTCCTTCGGAAGAATATCAGGTTCGATTTCATTAAATGATTCGTCATCCAAATTAGGAATTTTAGTGGAACCAAAAGGTCGAGAAACAGAGCATGAACGACGAAAGAAATTTGACATTTTTATATTTTTTTGAAAATAAATATATGTTAAAAATTAAAAAAAATAGATGTATGATATATATAATATATTGGAATTTGGAAATTGAAACTTGAAAATTAAAAGTAAAATTTATAAAATAAAAAGAAAATTGAAATTTAGAGAGGAAAATGATGATATAATAAATTTGGAATAAGGGAATTTAAGTGAATTTGAGAGAGTATGTGTGAATATTGAGAGAGTATGTGAGTGAAGAGAATAAGAGTGGATGAATGTAGATTGTAGAATTGAGAAAAAATATAGAAGAAAATGTAAAGAAAAATAAAAGGAAGAATAGAGGTATTTATAGGAAAAAAATTGAAAATTTTAAAATAAAAAAAAGTTGATAGATGGGCAACAGCCAAATTGCCATTGCTCATCAAATGGCAAGTCACAGCACAAAGGAAAGACTGCACAGTGGCAGCAGCCTTCCTTTTTTCTTTTAAATTTGAACGGGACCGGTTCACCGGAACCGGTCCGAGATTGGGACCGGACGGTCCTGATCCTTAATGGTTTGGGCCCTTAGCGGGCCCGGTTTCAATTATTAGAATCGGTACAGTACCGATTCGATTATTGGGCCGGATTGGACCTGGCCCAATAACAACCTCTAGGTACAGCCGTTATATTGCCGAAATTTTTAAGCAAACAATTTATACCGATATTTTAGACTAAACTAAAAATGTTTACCAACCTAGATAATCCAAGTTTCTTTAATGGAAATAGTTTATACCTAAACTCTCATATTTTAAGATCCTACTTGATCTGCATGAACATTGTTTTCACTTGTTTTAGAATTTAATCCATAGTTTTTACTTGAGAATATTTCTTGGATTTTCTACTCTTAGATATAAAGTTTATTCTTTTATATGATTATGAATTGATTAAAGATATTTTTATTTTAAATAATTTCTACTGTAAATGTTATATGATATGTGAACTGTTTTGAGACTGTTAACCTATGGTGATCATGCATAAATGTGCTTATATGATTTACGTAGTTTACGTGATTTACATGTATATGGCTAATTGACCTTAGCCAAGTCATCAGCATCTACAGTTGGCACTGTTGGATTATGCCCTTAGAACCATTCATTAGATGATTGACTTTGGCATTTTTATGTATCATGACATTTTATTTATAGTTCATTATTATATTTGTCTTATAACTGCGTAATGTAATCTTATATGATAATGTCCTTAGAATAGTAATAACACACTATTCTTAAAATATCCCTAGTTAAGTATTATTGTGAACAAGGATAACAATGATACGATAAGACTAGTATGTGGTTGACTGATGACCATTGTCATGAATATAGGATATCAAGTCATCACATAGGTACATGTTAGAGAACTATGTACTGGATCGACCCTCCATGAGAACGCTACATGGATTGTATATGAGTGTCATAAGCGATTCTCATAGTGATGATGGTGTATGTGATCCTTTGACTTGAGATCATCAGAGATCCCAACATAGAGAATTGCATACTTTAATGCTGCTAGATGTCATTCGTAACAGGATGGACTATAAAGGTAGTAATTGGGTATGCCTTGATCTATGTAGAGGGATGTTGAGTGATCAAGATAGGATTTATCCCTATTATATAACAAGAGTGATGTCTTGGGCCCTTTGATAGAGTGAGACTAAGAAATGCATGGCCGTGCTCGAATAAGTCAATATGAGATATTGATTTTATTTGTTTAATTAGTCTACTCAGGAATCAAGAAACGCTGATTAGACTATACAAGTGTGACACATTCCATGACTTGTGTCTAATCAAGACATCAAAGGATAAAGGGATTAGACTACACGGTAACATCTATCACGAGTAAGGTTATGTCGAGTCATTGACATTCTCGTTACATGGGTAGCAATGATGTGTTGCTAGATACCGCTCATTGCCTATGACAATTTTGTCATTGCCATTGTTTTGAGAACCTCTTGGGTCGCACACTTAGAACGGATCAATGAGGAGCTTAATTAATCCTATTCTGAATTGGATTAAGGATATATCTAATCCTATTCTAAATTGGATTAAGGATATAGCTAATCCTATTTTAAATAGGATTAGAGTTCTGTTTGGCAGTAAATTTTAGGGTAAAATTTACTGCCTATAAAAGGATGTTTTCTAAAACAAAGCCGCACAGAAAAAAAACAGAACAAAAATTATTCTTTTAATCGAAGCTAGCAAATCGATTATAAGAATCAAAAACGCTCTTTAAGGCTTCTGATCGTGAGACATTCAAGAGTCGTGAGATCCGTTCGTATGGATACCATAGAGGCAGGAACGAAAAGTTGTTCCTTGTGACTCGACCAACGACAGAAATCAGAGAAAACGTTAGGTAAAATCTCGAAACCCTAATCAGGCAACTCTCCGAATCGATCCTGGTGGAGGCCGAATGATTTAAATTCCGCTGCATGTTTGTTTCGGTTTCCATCACTGGTATCCGAGCCAGATTCGGAGTCCCTTATTTGTTTTGATAAAAGCATGATCTCTGGTTACTTTCTGTTTATGATTACATGCAATCGTTTTAATGAGATTAATACGGATTAGAATGTATATGATATATTCAGAGGCTAGAAATCGAATTGTTGAAATTATATATATGATATATATCAATTTGGATTCAACTTATATGTGAGATATAATCTGTGATGCGAATTATTAATGGCGGTTTCTGTTCTGCATAAACGTTATGGAAGAAACAGAACAATGTCGAAAGTGTTCTAATGCGACTAAAATTATAGTCAGTATGAGATACTGGCTGGAACATCCTGATAAGATTAGGACACTCCCGGATAAGGGCCGTTGGCAATGTCAATACTGTTGACCTTTTTTTTTTTGGGGGCTCCGCCCCCAAAACCCTGCAAGGGGCGCTGCCCCTTGACCCCGCCCGCTGACCTGCCAGCGGGACCGCCGCCCAGGGGCTGCAGCCCCTAGGAACCCCACAGTCAGGGTCATAATTCCTTTCAAATGTGCCTCATTAATAAAACTAAAAGTTGAAATTGCATTACACTTGTTTGTATAACACGGTGGTTGTTGTTTGAGCATGGTGCATAGTTATAGCCCTAGCCCAATATGATTGTATTTTGGTGGTTGTAAATTTTAATAAATACGACCTGCGTGTCGTGCCTTATTCTTGAAATTCTAGTTGTACATTCTTTTCTCATCTTACTCCCCTCGAATGTAACTCGAGGTTTCTCTTAAACTATGTAATTGTAACGTAGTATAGGGTTAGAATTTAGCTAAGTATGAATTGATGGTGATCAACACTAATGGAGCTGACAACCATGCAAAGGAAGACCAAATAGGCACTTGGAGAAGATGCTATTACCCTTAGGTTAACCCTTAGGGTTTCTCATTGGCTTGGGAAATCCATTTAGTTTGGGCTATAACTATGTCACGTTTATTTTATTGCTTAATTGCATGAGATGCATGGTTTATTTTGTATGTTTATGATATGAAAATCATATGATAATTTTTAAAAAAAAGTAAAATTGGTGAGATCTTATTCAATAAACTAAGAAAATCCCTCAAATTAAATTAAGTCAATAATAGATGCCTACCAATGAATAGCACTCGTCAAGGCTAGAATCGATTTTGTTATGTTTGCCAAAGCAAAATATCATATCTATCTTAGTAAGACGCGATGTGATAATAGTGATATCCAAAGGCTATAAATTGGGTTGACTTAACTAGATTTCCTCAATAGGATTGGGAATTTAGAGGCATAAAGTTGGGCTTCCATTCATGAGATGAATTAGAACAAGTGTTGTTCACCCAACTATCCAAGAGTTACATGTGATGTAATTGGTAAGTGTTGCCTACCTAAATAGCCAAATCTTGGGCGATTAGCCAAAGCTAACTCTAGATAAGGTGAAATATGGATCTTGGCCCACTAGAGAAATTATGTGATAATTTTTTCGAATTAATAGTGAGGGTTGTTGATTCGATAAAAAATAGTGAGAGCATCATTTAATAAATAAATATTTAATTAAATGAATGCATTCATGATACTTATATTTTGCATATTTCTGTTGTAGATTATCATGGCATCAAACACAAATAACACACTTTCACTGCGATCTGTCCTTGAGAAGGACAAGTTGAATGGGACAAACTTCCTGGATTGGTACAGGAACCTGAGGATAGTCCTCAAGCAAGAAAAGAAGTTGTATGTCCTTGAGATTCCTTTACCTGAGGAACCACCCTCTAATGCTCCAAGGGCAGAAAGAGATGCTTATAAGAAGCATCAAGATGATGCATTGGATGTTAGTTGCCTTATGCTTGCCTCCATGAATCCTGAGCTTCAAAAGCAACATGAGGAAATGGATGCGTTCGATATGATCGAGCATCTCAAGCAACTCTATCAAGAGGAAGCTAGGCAAGAAAGGTACAATGTCTCTAAGGCATTGTTTCAGTGTAAGATGGCAGAGGGGACTCCCGTTGGTACTCATGTGCTCAAGATGATTGGGTATATTGAAAACCTTGAAAGATTGGGATTTCCTTTGGGCCAAGAGTTGGCCACTGATGTGATTCTGCAATCGTTGCCAGACAGCTACAGTCAGTTTGTTGTTAATTACAACATGAATGAAATTGACAAGACTCTACCACAGTTACTTAGCATGTTGAAAATAGCTGAATCCAACATGAAAAAGGCCAAGCCCAAAGATGTCTTAATAGTTAAGAAAGCTAAGGGCAGGGCTAATGCAAAGGGCAAGAAAAAAGGTAATAAAGCCAATGGCAAGTTCAAGCCCAATGATACTGCACTGAAGCCTAAAGGTAGGGTTGCCAAAGAAGGGAAATGCTTCCATTGCGGTGAGACCGGACATTGGAAGAGGAACTGCAACAAATACCTGGAAGAGCTAAAGAAGAAGAAAGGCAGTGAGACTTCCACTTCAGGTATTTATGTTATAGAAGTTAATCTATCTACTTCTTCATCATGGGTATTAGATATTGGATGTGGTTCTCACATTTGTGTAAATGTGCAGGAACTCAAAAGGAGTAGACTGTTGACTAAGGGCGAGGTCGACCTACGAGTGGGAAATGGAGCAAGGGTTGCTGCATTAGCTGTAGGAACTTATATTTTGACATTGCCCACAGGGCTTGTTTTAGAATTAGATGATTGTTATTATGTGCCCTCCATCACTAAAAACATTATTTCTATTTCTTGTTTGGACAAGAAGGGTTTTTCATTTATAATAAAGGACAATTGTTGCTCCATTTATTTAAATGATATCTTTTATGGTAGTGCACAACTAATTAATGGTCTTTACATTCTAAATCTTGATATGCCTATTTATAACATAAATGCTAAAAGGATTAAATCTAATGATCAAAATCCAACATATCTCTGGCATTGTCGCTTGGGACACATAAATGAGAATCGCATTTCCATACTCCATAAAGATAGAATTTTGGACTCATTTGATTTTGAATTGTATGAGACATGTGAATCTTGTTTGATGGGTAAGATGACTAAAGCCCCTTTCAAAGGACATAGTGAAAGGGCAAGTGATTTATTGGGTTTAGTAGATACAGATGTATGTGGACCTTTAAACACACAGGCCAGAGGTGGGTTTATGTACTTTATTACATTTACTGATGATTTCAGTAGATATGGCTATGTGTATCTTATGAGACACAAGTCAGAATCTTTTGAAAAGTTCAAAGAATTCAAGAATGAAGTACAAAACCAACTTGGCAAGAGCATTAAGGCACTTCGATCAGATCGAGGTGGTGAATACTTAAGCCAAGAATTTTATGACTATCTTAAAGAGTGTGGGATTGTCTCACAACTCACTCCTCCAGGTACACCACAATGGAATGGTGTATTTGAAAGGAGAAATCGAACTTTATTAGATATGGTTCGATCAATGATGAGTCATACACATCTTCCAGAATCCTTTTGGGGACATGCATTAGAAACAGCTGCTTTTACACTGAACCGTGTTCCATCTAAATCGGTTCCAAAGACACCATATGAGATATGGACTGGTAAACGTCCCGGTATGTCTTTTATGAAGATTTGGGGTTGTGAGGCTTATGTGAGACGTCAAGTCTCTAACAAACTTGCACCTAAATCTGATAAGTGCTATTTTGTGGGATATCCTAAATTAACTAAAGGATATTATTTTTACAATCCCACTGAGCGCAAAGTGTTTGTAGCTCGAACAGGTGTCTTTTTAGAAAGAGAATTCATTTCTAAAAGAACTAGTGGGAGAAAAGTAGAACTTGAAGAAATTCAAGAGCTACAAGATAGCGCACCCGATGTTGAGATGGAGCCTGAGCAAGCACCACAAGTTGTTGTGGAACCAGAACCACAAGCTGTTGTGGAGCAACCGCCTGCTCAAGAGACACAAGCCTTGCGTAGATCAGTTAGAACACATCATGAGCCACAGAGATATGGATTTCTAATGACTCAGAACGGTGATGTATTGCTCATGGACCAAGATGAGCCTACTACCTATCAAGAGGCTATTACAGGGCCAGACTCTGAGAAATGGCTTGAAGCCATGAGATCTGAGATGGAATCCATGTATGCCAACCAAGTTTGGACCTTGGTTGACTTACCCGAAAGGGTAAAACCTATAGGGTGTAAATGGGTTTTTAAGAAGAAAACCGACATGGAAGGAAATGTTCATACCTATAAAGGGCGATTGGTTGCAAAAGGTTTTAAACAAATTCATGGTATTGGCTATGATGAAACTTTTTCACCAGTCGCGATGATCAAATCCATTAGGATCTTGCTTGCGATAGCTGCATACCATGATTATGAAATCTGGCAAATGGACGTCAAGATCGCTTTTCTTAATGGAAAGCTACTCGAGGATGTGTACATGACACAACCTGAGGGTTTTGTTGATCCAAAAAATGCTGGAAAGGTTTGTAAGCTGCAACGTTCTATTTATGGACTAAAGCAAGCTTCTCGAAGTTGGAATCTTCGTTTTGATGATGCAATCAAAGAGTTTGGTTTCATCAAGAATGAAGATGAACCTTGTGTCTACAAGAAGGTCAGTGGGAGCGCTATTATCTTCCTGGTGTTGTATGTAGATGGCATACTACTTATTGGGAATGACATCCCTACCCTTCAGTCTGTAAAGACTTGGTTAGGGAATTGCTTTTCAATGAAGGACTTGGGCGAAGCTACCTATGTACTGGGTATAAGGATCTATAGAGATAGATCAAGGAAATTAATTGGCCTAAGTCAAAGTGCATACATAGATAAAGTGCTAAAGAGGTTTAGCATGCAGGATTCCAAGAAAGGATTCTTGCCTATGACACATGGCATTACTCTCTCAAAAGAACAGTGTCCTACAACACAAGAAGAGAGAGAACGTATGAGTAAAGTTCCATATGCATCTGCTATTGGATCCATTATGTATGCCATGTTATGCACACGTCCCGATGTCTCGTATGCCTTGAGCATGACGAGTAGATATCAAGTTGATCCTGGTGAACGTCACTGGATCACTGTCAAGAATATTCTTAAGTACTTGAGAAAGACTAAGGATACATTCTTGATATATGGAGGTGAGGAAGAGCTCATTGTAACAGGTTACACTGATGCTAGCTTCCAAACTGATGAAGATGACTATAGATCGCAGTCTGGTTATGTGTTTTGCCTTAATGGTGGTGCTGTGAGCTGGAAGAGTTCAAAGCAGGCGACCGTGGCCGATTCTACAATAGAGGCTGAGTATATAGCTGCCTCTGAAGCTGCTAAGGAGGCTGTTTGGATCAGGAAGTTCATTACTGAGCTTGAAGTTGTTCCTAGCATTATAGATCCGATTGAGCTCTATTGTGACAACAATGGAGCCATCGCATAAGCTAAGGAACCTAGATCTCACCAACGATCCAAACATATACTACGGCGCTTCCATCTCATTCGAGATATCATCGAGAGAGGAGATGTGAGGATATGCAAAGTACCAACTGACGATAACATCGCCGACCCACTGACGAAGCCTTTGACGCAGCAGAGACATGATCGTCACACTAGGTCACTAGGTATTAGATACATGAGTGAATGGTCTTAGTGCAAGTGGGAGATTGTTGGATTATACCCTTAGAACCATTCATTAGATGATTGACTTTGGCATTTTTATGTATCATGACATTTTATTTATAGTTCATTATTATATTTGTCTTATAACTGCGTAATGTAATCTTATATGATAATGTCCTTAGAATAGTAATAACACACTATTCTTAAAATATCCCTAGTCAAGTATTATTGTGAACAAGGATAACAATGATACGATAAGACTAGTATGTGGTTGACTGATGACCATTGTCATGGATATAGGATATCAAGTCATCACATAGGTACATGTTAGAGAACTATGTACTGGATCGACCCTCCATGAGAACACTGCATGGATTGTTATATGAGTGTCATAAGCGATTCTCATAGTGATGATGGTGTATGTGATCCTTTTACTTGAGATCATCAGAGATCCCAACATAGAGAATTGCATACTTTAATGCTGCTAGATGTCATTCGTAACAGGATGGACTATAAAGGTAGTAATTGGGTATGCCTTGATCTATGTAGAGGGATGTTGAGTGATCAAGATAGGATTTATCCCTATTATATAACAAGAGTGATGTCATGGGCCCTTTGATAGAGTGAGACTAAGAAATGCATGGCCGTGCTCGAATAAGTCAATATAAGATATTGATTTTATTTGTTTAATTAGTCTACTCAGGAATCAAGAAACGCTGATTAGACTATACAAGTGTGACACATTCCATGACTTGTGTCTAATCAAGACATCAAAGGATAAAGGGATTAGACTACACGGTAACATCTAGGGGTGATATCGGATCAGTTCGGTTCGGGTTTTTTGGTTTTTTTGATCCGATCCGAACTTATGCAGGTTTTGCTTTTATTATCCGTATCCGATCCGCACTCTATAACAATCCGAATATATCCGATCCGTCCAAGTTCGGATCGGATCGGATAATATCCGAATTGATCCGGATTTAAGTGCAAAACTGAAAATTGCAAACAAAACATATATATAGAATGCAATTGCAAGCTACGTTCGTCAAGTGTCAACATAGAAGCACCAAATATTGCAAATACCCCAATTAATGTAACCAATAGGATGCACAGCAGACGCTACTTGTCATCAAAACTCCTGAATTAAATTTCATGCTAGATCAAGTCATGAAGAGGAATAACATTCCTTGCCATTCTTTCTGTTCATCCAGTTGTAGTAATGTAGCAAATGTTTCTTGATCTGTTTTTCCCTTTTTTTCCTTTGATTCTTATTATAGGAATTTAAAAGAGTCTGCAACTAAACTAATAATTTTTTGTTTACAGAGGTTGATAACATAAACCAGTTCTGGCATTAGGGTATTGAAGGTTTTACATGAATTTCAGAACTGTTACTCCAAAGGCAATGCTAAGAAATGTGACGAAGGCAATGCCAAAAATGCTTGCAAGAATACCAGGAACAACCATAGAGCTCCACCCTTTGGTTGTGGCCATTCCACATTCTGTTGTAGGACCTCCACCGTTGGCATTTGATGCTCTATAAGCAACAGCTTCAGATAAAAGCGAAATAGCTTCCCTGGTCCCAAGATTAAAGCCAGATGGATGGCAATCTGAACCAGAGCAAACATGAATATACTAGGTGCTGTGTTGATGACATTCCATATGTTTCCACTTGCACCCACCACAGCGAAAAATACCTGGACAAAACATATATATCATTGCCAAAATTGTAGATACATCCACGATAGATCCAACTTTAGCATATAGAATGATAATATGACAGCAATTAAAATTTTCATATGCTATGCACAGTTAAGAAAATCCCTCATACAAAAATAGTTGGAAAAAAGGACTTGAGGTTGGTGGCTGCTTCTAATATTGATTAGTTACCTGCATCAGAATTAGAGCCATAGCCTAATGCAAATTTTCTTGTAAGCCAAATGCAAAAGAAAGGTATGCCTAATGCAAATTTTATTGTAAGCCAAGTGCAAACGAAGGCATTTCTAGTTTAAGAAATACAGGCAAAATTAGTCTTCATTTTGTAAGGAAATTCAATGCATATCTTTTGGCAAAGAATCAGCTAAAACAAGATCAGGGAAGTACAAAGAGATTATGACTAGAAGAGCCAAAAAAAAAACAAACTGAAATGGCTCAAGAAAGAAAACACACATTGGGAGAAACAATGCTGTTAACATGTCTAACTTGCAATTTCATTTTCCCTCATGTACTTCACAAACAACTATGATTTTCTCTTACATGTTATATATAAATGTGCAAAACATAGCCTAAATTAATCACTTTCTACACAATTCTAATCATGGTGGAAAATCTAGAAGTTTTACAAGCAAGCATGATCAACAGCAAGAGGTTTTAACTTTTACCTCTTCCAGAATAGAAATACAGGCTGGAGCATAATCTAGCTAACGAGCTCCATGATTTGAGACAACAATACCATCAATGCCCACTTCAACAGCCTTTGTGAACCAATCCTGCTTAACTAAGAGTAAATGAAACCTAGGGCTACTAAAATTTACTTGGAAGGTTTGCATGAAAACAGGTCAGCCTCTACTGATGTTAGAACTCTTAATCTCTAATGAAATGATAAGTGGTACTAATAATATAGTCTCATCAGAGCCAATTAAGCTTAAATACAATAAACTAGGACAGCTAAGAAGAGCCAAAACCTCCTCTTTTAGGCTTCACTTCACAACTTTAAAAAGGGTATCAATAACAATTGCGGAAAATTTACAATTATAAATGCAACAAAGCAGCAAAAGCTTTATAATTTAAAGGTCTACATGCTACCAGCCTACCATGATATGTGTCAAGGATTATTGAAAACTTGAACTTCAAAATACAGCTATAATCAGAATGCTACTTTTTCAATAAGACATATGTGGTCAAGGACAAATCTCACCCATCATAGATGCATGTTGAAGTATGAAGGCCATCAAAAAGAATTACTAAAAAATCAAAAGAACATTAACAAGAAACACTGCAGATTCTCTCAGCTATGAAATCATATGGCAATTGATGACCAAATGAAGCTCACTTACAAAGAGAGAAGAACCATCTCTGGCTAGATGAATGGAAGTCATTGCCTCCAGATGTCCTGTAGAAATCTAACCAGTGTTTATACAACTTTTGCATGAGACCATAATTGGAATTCGAATCATCATCCTGCAAAATAAATGAATAATAGGTGAAACAAATTCATAATCAAATTCTTTATTGATAAAACATGGGTTCAACCTTGATCCAGACACTACTCCTAGTAGCTAAACCAACCTAATTATCAGCAGGACTCGAATAGAAGAACAACATTTTGCATTTGCCTCCTATGAGCTACTGGCACAACCTTCAGGACAAGCCAGCCAAGTAGAAAGGGCTTCTTTAATCAGTTCAAAGGATGACATTCTGTCTATTAGGTTTAGGATTCACTGCTCAATGTCTTATTACTAACATGACATCCTACATATCTCTAAAAATGTAAACAGCACAAAGCCAATTACCCGTTATACAAAATACTACAAATCTGTAAGATTCAAATTACTATCATAGTCACTTACAAGTAAGATTCAATTCCTTCAACACAAGGATGATAGAAGCAATCCTATATTTGACTTGAAACAGGGACAAAGCCATTTAAAAAAAAAAACTGCAACATGAAATGATAGGAGCACCATCTCCAAAGCCAGCCTAAGGAAAATCATGTTCTTTTCTTCCTTCTTTTTCTTTTTTCTCTTGCAAATTTTAAAAGCCATAAAGAGCAGACTGTATGTAATCTGATTTTATTATGGATTTAATGTAAAGAGATGGAGATGGAAAAACTAACATGAACAAGAAAAAACAACCAAATTGGAGTAAGAAGAGCCAACAACCGGAAAAGGACTTGAACCTGGATTACCATAAATCCAAACAACCAGAAATGATCTGTACTTAATAAAACTCAACAAATTGGACCTAAGGGCATACTATGATACTAGGAAACAAGAATATATTACCTCTGCCAATATGTCGACCCATAAGGGCAGCAGCAATCTTCCAACTATCTTGACCAAGTGCTCTCATTGGCACTATCAGATAAGCCAAATAAAATATGTGCTATAACAGCCAAATAAAATATTCATTGCAAGTTGTAACATACTAACAGCCCACAAGAACAATAAAGAGGACAACAACAACCATTTCTTTAACAAACCAAACACAAACAACAACAAAGTGATAATGACTACAATTTATATTCAATACAAATCATCCATAATCATCATGTTCTACAATTCCAGGCCAGCATACAACTTACTAAGCAACTAAATAAAACCAAACATTTCTTCAAACTAAATAAAACCAAACATTCAATACATTTCTTCAACAAACTAAACACAAACAGCAACAAAGTAATAATAACTACACTTTATATTCAATACAAATCATCCATATTCATCATCTTCTACAATTCCAACATACAACTTACTTAGCAACTAAATAAAACATTAAAGTCTTAAATCATCCATAATTATCACAAAATAAGTCAAAAGCTAATTCCAACTTCTAAGAACCAAACTAATAAGCTACTAGAAATCAAGTTCAAATCAAAATATCCGAAAAATATAACTACAACATTCCAATTTCCATTTTTCAGATATGAAATTAAAAACAGTAAATTGCAAATTGAATTTCATATTCAATGGAATTGTTGCTATCAAATTGCTTCCATCTTCGATTTCCTAAAAAAAAATAAAAAGAATATTCATAATAAAGAAGAAAAAAACTAATTTATAATTAAATTAGCAGAAAATTGATCAAATTACCTTTCACTCTTGAAGTTAATTATCAATGACCATCCTTGTTTCATTAAGGATCAACTCCTTAAAATCTACAAAAATATATGTACAATTCATAAAATAACTAAATAGTATATAATGAACAAAACGATATAAATATATCAAATTAAGTTATAAATACTTAATTACTTACTGGTTTCAATGTCTTCCCAAACATCTAATTTCTCCTCATTTTCAATTGGCATAGGTGTAGAATTTAGCCAATTCTGTGTGCATATAAGGGCTTCAACCATTTTTGGAGTCAAAGAACTGCGAAAAGGATCAAGGAGACGCCCTCCAGTGCTAAAAGCAGATTCAGAGGCCACAGTAGACACAGGAATGGCTAATACATCTCGTGCCATTGCAGCAAGTATTGGATATTTGCAACCATTTACCTTCCACCAAAGTAGAATATCAAAGTTCCTATCATCATGTTCATAAACATCCTCTAAATACCTTTCCAATTCTGACTTCCCCTCCTTGCATTGTGACTCCGCCCTTCTCCGTTTGTACTTTAACAAGGCATATGCCTCCGCATCATTAACATCAACAACCTCTTCTACCTTCATTGGTGCTTGAGAACTAGCACTTGCTTCTTCACTAGAACTACCAACAACTGAAGCATAATGCTCAAATAATGCATTTAGAGTGACCTTCACCCGGTTACCCAACTCTGCAACCTTTTCCTCATCATAAACTTCATCAATGACAAACATAGCATAATCCATTTTACGTCTAGGATCTAAAATGACAGCAATGAATAAAAAGGGATTAAGGTTCTTTACATTTCCCCAATACTTCTCAAATTTTTGTTTCATTCGAAAAGCCATCAACTTAATATTTGGATTTGGATCACACAATCTATCATTAATTTGCATTCCAACACCAAACACCATATGAAAGTAATTATTGCTAGTCACATATAAAGAACCAGAGACACGCAAAGTGGAATCATAAAAGCTTTTCAAAAAAGGCAACAATCCACGAACATAATCCCAATCATCTCCAGTAGGCAAACCCCTATTTTTTTCTGCCCTAAGTTCAGCTCTATATTTGTCATCTTATTCCTCTAACCTATCAAAAGCTGATTGAAACTTCAAAGCAGATTCTAACATCAAGAAAGTTGAATTCCACCTAGTCTCAACATCTAAACAAACAAGGCTTTTACTTTCTATTTTTTCTTGCTCCACACAAATGTTGAATCTTTGTAACCTAGCAGGAGATGACCTCACATACCTCACAGCAGAACGAATTCAAAATATTGAATCATCCAAATCCTTTAATCCATCTTTCACGGTAAGACTAAAAATGTGTGCACAACATCTCATATGCAAATGCTCACTCTTTAAAATACTACCCTTCCAATTATTAAGTCTTCTTTTGACATATTGAATAGCAAGATCATTAGCACTTGCATTATCTACCGTGATAGTAAGAACTTTATCTATTCCCCATTCAAGCAAATGTTTCTCAATACATTTTCCAATTACCTCACCACAATGGTTAGGAATTGGAGTGAAACTCAAGATTCGCTTATGTAATTTCCACTCCTGATCAATGAAATGAACTGTAAGGCACATATAACTAAGATTTTGCCTAGAAGTCCAAATATCAGTAGTAAGACAAACTCTTAGCTTTGATTTTTTTAAGTACATGAAAAGCTTCTCTTTCTCACTCAAAAATAAGTCATAGCAATCCTTAGCTACAGTAAACCTTGAAGGAACCTGAAATCGAGGTTGCATAACTCTACAAAAGTCACGAAATCCATCATGTTCGACCACCCTAAAAGGCAACTCATCTAAAGTGATCATCCTAGCACAATATTTTCTACAAGTTTCTTGATCAAACTTCCACGTAACCATTGCTGAACCACTACTAGTCCCCGAGTCATCCCCAGACAAAGCTTTAAACATTAACATCTTTTGGTTTTCATCAAGTTTGTTAAAAGGGTTCTTTTTACATCTATTTATGTGGTTACGCAAGACAGTGGTTCCATTTATACTAGGACATTTCATGAGTTTACCACAATAATTGCAAGTGGCTTTTTGATCCTCTCTAGTCTTACAAGGCATTCTAGTAAAATGTTCCCATACCTTGGATGTCAAGGACCCCAATTTGCCACTAGGTGGCTTCTTAGCACTTGGCTGGACATTGGCATCGGCATTTGCTTCCTCATTTGTTGTTGTTGTTGGGTCAAGAGTCGAAGTTTCAACCACATGTGGGTTTCGAGTTTGACCACTTTGATTCTTAGGGGAAGTATTACTGCCAGGGAGATTGCTTGATGCTGTTGAATCCATCCAGCTATCTAGAAAGAAACAAATATAACATGTTAAAGATATATTAAATATAAAGAAAATATTTGTAGAAATAATTTACATCAAATCTATAACTTAAGTGAATGAACATCAGATCTGGAATTTTTTAGCAACAATTTACATGAAAAAAATGTAACCAAATAGCAGCTAGACACTAGGTGGTGAAATAAAGAAAATGTTGACTTTATATGCAGTAAACTAATTGCAGCAATTTTTCAAACACTATTTGCACTTAACTTCATTCCATACCAAAAAGACTTAATGGAGCATCAATCTAACTCGTATTCGAGCAAATTTAAAGGGTAAAAACAAAACACACAAGAGCTAGATGGAATTTGCAAAACAGGACAGCAAAGTAAGATCAACAGAACTTGCAAATCTGTGGCTTATTTCTGTTTGATAGAGCTTTGCTGAAAATTGGTCACATCTCAGCAATCATATGATACTTAGACCACTATAAACTGTTGGAAATGAACCAAAATCCACAAATAGCTAGAGCAAATAAAACTTAATAATTTCAACTTCTTTATGAGCCTTGCTTGCTAAGATGAAAATGGAAGCCTTTAAAAAATGTTCAGAGATAAAAATGAACTTCTTTTATGCAATATAATTTTGACAATCATGAATACTCATTGAATATCTTCTGAATATCCCAATTTTCAATGGTGTATTTGATTTAGATGTAATTTAGAGACATATAGAATTCATTAACTCAAGTAGAGCTTCTTGCAAAATATAAAATATAATAATCAAAAATAAAGGGCTACCAAAAAATTAAACTTAAAACATTATCTTATCATATAAAAAATAAAAAACAAGAAAAAAGAAAAATAGGGAAGAAGAGTGTTAATGTCATTCATTTAACTTGAAATCATTTTTAATATTTTATTAATAGTAACATAACAATCATGACTCTTTAGAAGCCACTTATATGCTTTGACATGTCCCACCTTTGCTGTTCCTAACGTTTTCAGGCTCTCCTTTGAGTCCCCCGAGTTCTCTAATCTAAAGTTTGAACTTTGAACCATTGTTTGATGAATCAAAAGCATTTTTCTCTTTTCTGTTATTTTCTTTTCCTTTTGAATTCTTAATCTTGTGATTGACACCCATAATTAGGACAAAATCATGGTCAGTTTCTAAATCAATCTGATTTTGACTAAATTTGACCAATTTCTCATCTAGAAAAAAAAGGTTTTTTCTTTCTGGACTCAAAAGAGAATTCAAATGAGAAGCAATAAAGTTTGACTTTAGCTAGTTTTCCATGTATCAATTCATCTCTCCATTAATTAAAAAAAATACAAAAATATATAGATTAAAAATAAAAAAAATAAAAAAAAATCTATTTAATATTTAACATATCATGTGAATAATGATAGTGTTTTATACAATTTAATACATCATTTTGACATTTTGGCATCAGACTTCTTGGAGAAAGTGGAACTGTTAAACTGTTTAGAAGATAATTACCCATAGCTCTAACTTCGATTCTAGGCAAAAAAAATTTTCAAACAATCCAAGCTTACCCAGCACTTAATTTGCTGGAAGATTGTTTAAATTTGTGTGCAAAGTAAGAGAAAATAAAACTAGTGGCAGTTTGTAATAATGAAAAAGTGGAGGCAACAAAAGAAAAGATAGATCAAACAACGTTTACCTTGAAGATCCGTGGTGCTCTTTTGAGGAGGAATGCTAGATCTGATGAAGAACGAGAAGTAGAGCAAGGCGTTTTGAAAGAGAGTGAGACAGTGAGCGGCGTCGGTGGTGGTGCAGAGATCTGTAAAAGAAGTAAAAAAAATCAGAAAAACTTAGTGACTAGGAGTAAAAGAAGATCATATAGACTTAGTACTTACATGATCAGATGCCAGATGCCCTTCGAGAGGTGTGGGTGTGGCTGTGTGGGAATGGGAACTATCGAGACTGAGAGATTGCCGAGAATGCTGAGTTGAGTTGCTGCTATTGGTGGCGTAAACGCGTAACTGGTGGCGTTGCCGTTATGTGTGGAGCGGACTATGGTTTTTGCCTCTGTGGAGTGGAGACTTTTCTTTAGGGTTTGAGTCTTTGAGATGAGAGTTGAGAGATGAGTAGATGACTGATCTCGACAGATGAGTGAGACTATGAGAGAGTCAAGAGACTGAATTTGAAAGTGACAAACAGATTAAGTGAGAGCTGAGGCCTGATAGGCGATAGCTTGAGATGGTTGTTTTATTTTGGGCTAAAATCAATACTCAGTAGCCCAGTATTATTTGGGCCAATTTGATGTTTATTTTTGGGCTTTTATTTTATTCGGTTTTATTCGGGTTTTCGGGGCCCATCGGAAAAAACCCGATCCGATCCGAATGTATAAAGTATTGATGATGTCACTATCCGCATCCGATCCGAGTTCTTCAAAAACCGATCCGAACCGATCCGAACACCCCGGTTCGAGTCGGTTTTTCGGTTTTTCCGGTTTTTTTCTCAGCCCTAGTAACATCTATCACGAGTAAGGTTATGTCGAGTCATTGACATTCTCGTTACATGTGTAGCAATGATGTGTTGCTAGATACCGCTCATTGCCTATGACAATTTTGTCATTGCCATTGTTTTGAGAACCTATTGGGTCGCACACTTAGAACGGATCAATGAGGAGCTTAATTAATCCTATTCTGAATTGGATTAAGGATATATCTAATCCTATTCTGAATTGGATTAAGGATATAGCTAATCCTATTCTAAATAGGATTAGAGTTCTGTTTGGCAGTAAATTTTAGGGTAAAATTTACTGCCTATAAAAGGATGTTTTCTAAAACAAAGCCGCACAGAAAAAAAAACAGAACAAAAATTATTCTTTTAATCGAAGCTAGCAAATCGATTATAAGAATAAAAAACGCTCTTTAAGGCTTCTGATCGTGAGACATTCAAGAGTCGTGAGATCCGTTCGTGTGGATACCATAGAGGCAGGAACGAAAAGTTGTTGCTTGTGACTCGACCAACGACAGAAATCAGAGAAAACGTTAGGTAAAATCTCGAAACCCTAATCAGGCAACTCTCCGAATCGATCCTGGTGGAGGCCGAATGATTTAAATTCCGCTGCATGTTTGTTTCGGTTTCCATCAGGCACTTGGCTAGTGAGCACTGTGGACTTTTCGACAATGGCCATTGTTACAGTTACTTGTTACTGTTTCGTAGAAAGGGCTTAGAGATGGATACCTGGCTCATGTATGGGTATGCCCGATTCCTATATAGGTCCTTGATGGGATATAGTTCGTGCATGATCTACTGGCTGTTAACTGTCTCTAATGATTTACTTACGATTTATTTGAATACTGTTTCATTTGATTTGACAAGAAGAAAGTGTTTATTTGAAAGAATATTTATCAAAACTGCAAATGATTTATTTGACTTCCATATTTGTTTACAAAGTTATTAGTAAATGCTTTCTTTAAAAGTTTAAAAGTATTATTATTATTATTATTATTATTATTATTATTATTATTATTATTATTATTATTATTATTACCAGTTTTACTTGCATGTAGTAGCATACTTCTACACTTTTATGCATGTTTCCTTGCTGTGTGTAAACTCACTCCCCTAATTTTTCCTCCCAATCTATTTGCAGTGATTTTTGCTCGTTAAAGAGGAGCACAGATAGTTGGATTACAATATTCCTTCAGGACACGCTTCTAGTCCACAGAAAGTATATTGTATTTTACATATATATCTCAGACTTAATTGTACAGTATTTAGTGTTTGTATATAATTAGGGGGATGTAAATTAATAGGAAATGTACTGTAAGGATAAAGAGAACCTGGGACTTGTGCATGAAATGATATGTGAATAACAGTGCAAGTTGATTATGAGATGAATTAATAATATTATTGTTATTTACTGGCCTTTGATGAACTGAAATTGTTATTATGTTATATGTGTGATAAGTAAAAATCAAAGATGACATTGATAAACAGCCTAACCCATTGTAAGAAAAAGAAAAAGTTAGGTGGTATTTGAATGGAATCGAGACGTTACAATGCAACTCTTCAAAGTTGAAACTATTTGCTTTTAGCATCTTGTATTTGGACAACCAAATACCTAAATAGAGTAATCAACTTCCCTATTGTATTTTTTTTACATAGAATGCAAATGTAAAGTTTTATTTAAAGTAAACTTATTTGTGGAGTAGTCGAATGCCACTCTTTGGAAAATCAATTACCCTAATGTATTCTTTAACCTGGGGCTTTCTTTGTGTAACAACTTGGGTAGTCAATAGCCTTACTAAATTCTTTAACCCGATGCTTGCCTTGTGTAATGTCACATTCTGAATTTAAATATTTTCTGTACATTTTCTGCTAATTTCACAGGATAATGGTTGGGCTGTTTACAGTGCCTTTATTTCACTAATATAAAATCCATATACAAAAGGGAAATTTATTTATTTACATTATGAAATTTATTTAATTTACATCCCATAACTGTATTTTTCATACAACAGTATTGTACAATATAAGTTTGAATATCGAACAGTCACAGATAACACTGGTCAGGTGCTCACTGTAGAAACCTGTGGGTTTGACCATAATTCTCACAGTCATGTACAATAAACAATCAACCTGCGGATTGATCAGGTCTCGCAGTCATATAACAGTATGCATGATTATTAAAGAACGACTATCTCAAAACATTTTCATAAATCATTTCATTCAGTAAAAATCATTTCAAATAGCAATTATCTTTAATCAATCCATAATCATGAAAAATTACAATTTATGCAATCTAAGCATTTCATGTAAAACATCTAATGTAAATCATCTCATGTAAATTATTTCATTTGAACTAATTCATGTAAATCATTTCATGTAAATCAATGCATGTAAATCATTTCATTTAAAACAATAATAATAAAATATATTTCTTGTAAATAAAATATATTTAGACTTGTGTGAAGGTAGAATAAATTTTTATTTTCTTGTTTAGGAGAATTGGGTGCAAACAATAACGATTTGGTTTCCAATAATTTTTCAGTTGCAAGTAAAACATTTCTTGTGCAACTCTTATATATGTTCCTTACCTCTATTTTCGTGCAGTATAAAATCCGATAGTGTCAGTACGCCTCTTTATCCTTCAATTTCTTAACATTGTACAATAATTCCAAATTATATTTAAAATTCTTTTCTATGACTTTAACAAATTTCTTTTAATTCCTATCTTTCATTTTGTAAATTTCAATAATTTATTTTTTTAATTTCCTACTAAATGCCCCAACATAACTACTATTTAAATTCAAATCTTTTCCAATTCAAATTTCACCAATAATTCATATCTCAATTCTAATAATTATTCATTCATTTTATCAATTTTATTTTCTATTTTATTACTTTTCATAATAGATTTGTTTTATTTCTTATTAAATATCTAAATATAGCTATAATTAAATTGACTTATTTTCCTAATTTTTAATTTCATTAAAATACTATTGTCTTTAATTATTTAGTATAATCAAGTATTTTATTCTTGCATTATATTTATTATTTTCTCATTCAAATTTATTTACAAAAATCTTTATTCATTATAAATATTAATTCCATCATTTACTTCTATCACAATTACTTCCATTTTATTAATTTCAATAATTAATTTAACTTACCTTATTTTTTATCAATTGTCAACACATGTTTACAATTAAATCACATTCTTCTTAAAAATCCAATTTCACCAATAATTTTATTAACCCCCAAATTCATTATCTTCTACTATATTAAATTCACTAATTAATTTATTTTATTTTCTCTTAAATAACATAACATAATTACAATTAACTCATTTTTTTTCCAAATCTAATTTCACCTATAATTCATATTTTCCATTTTAACTTATTACAATCTGTTAGCTTTAAATTGCCTTATATATTTTAAAATGACAAAAACTTAAGTAAGCTTTAATGTTTTAATTCATATTGTAAATTTGCCTTATCACAAATGATTTTCTCAATCCATTTTAAGTGTTCATATCAAACATTAAGACCATGGTTTAATGATATATTCTTATTGGTCTTAATACTTTATAAAATGGTTTTCAATATTAAGTAATTTTCTCAAGAATTATTGAACATAAGTTTAAAAAATTACTTATAGGTTTTTGGACAATATTTTCATTTGAGAAAGTTAAGAAAAACTCCCTTAAAGCTTATAAACGTTTTGGGTTGAATTAAAATCAAAAGCCATATTATTTCTAACCCAAAAATGCAGGAAAAACACATTCTGGAAGCATGGGATCGATCCCCTAAGGTAAGAGATCGATCCCCTAAGGTAAGGGATCGATCCCCTTTTGGCAGTAAGCATCCCAATGCAAGAAAAGGTCCCTCAGCCCAGAATAATTGAATCTGGAATGAAGGGATCGATCCCCTATGGGAAGGGATCGATCCCTTTGCCTGAAAATAGCCTATAACGGCTAGTTTTTGTGAGACAACGGTAATATTCGAGATTTGGCTCCAGCCAACGGCTAGAATACATCCAAGGGACTATAAATAGAGGCTTAGAAGCTAAAGAAAGTAAGAGGAACCACTCAATCAACTCCAATACTCATTTTCCTCAAATCCTCAAGCCTCAACAACAAATCAAGAGCTACAAAGTCTTCATCATCTATCATTCTCTTATTCCTTGTATTGTTTAGCACAAATATTGTATAGGCTTTTCTTTGTGCCTAATTTCTTTAATCACTTGCCTACCTAGAGGCCCTTCTTTGATTACACAATTTGTAAACACACTCATTCTTTGTAAGAGGGGAGGTTTCTCTTTAGCCTAAGAAAAAGAGGGAGGTTACTCTTTAGCCTAAGAAAAAGAGGGAGGTTTCTCTTGAGCCTTGAAAAGAGGGAGTGTAACAAATTCAAGGATAGTGAATTTGGGAAAATCCTTGGGAGCGTCTCAAGGTAGAGGACGTAGGCAAGGTAGCCGAACCTCTATAAATCGCTTGTATAAATCTCTCTTTCCCTACTCTTTTTACTTGCAATTATATTGTGCTTATTGAATTGAATTTATATTGCATGCTTGAGTAGCTTAGAGAACTTAGAAAATATCAATCTAAGCTAGAGAAGTAAGAGGAACCGAAAAACGAACCTAAGGTTAGTGAAAAACCGATTCACCCTCCTCTCGGTATAGCCTATAGAGCCAACAATTGGTATCAGAGCTTGGGCTCGAGATTGATTTAGACTAACCTCTATCGAGCAAAACGATCATAAATGGCTCTAGGTGATGATTTTGAGACTAGCTCACAAACTTTAGAAGAATATTCATTTGATGAGCTTCAAGATGCATTTAATGAGCTAAGTGATGAATATAAATCAATGCATGCAAAATATAACAAAAAGTTAAATAAATTTAGAAAAGAGAATGAAATTTTAATGAATACTAATGTTGAGTTGGAGGAGAAAATAAAAGATCTAGGCTCAAAGAATGATGAACTCACCAAGGTGAAATTAGAGCTAGAAAAGAAATTAGAAGACATTAAAGATAAATTGGCAAATCCTAGCTCTTTGACTATTGAGGATGAAAAGGAGAAAGCTAGTTCTAGTGAATGTAATGACCATTTTTATGATGATTTACAAAATGTTTTTGATGAGCTAGCTAGTGAATTTGAATGCATGAATTCAAAATACAAGAAAATGATTACAAAACTAGAAATGGAAAATGATGAGTTATTGAATGCCAAGCTTGATTTTAAAAAGAAATTAGAAGAAGCAAATCTAGAAATTGATGAAGTAAATAAAAAGAACTTAAATTTGCATAATTCATTTTCTAGATTCTACATGGGTCAACAAAAGCTAGATCATATGTTAGAGACCCAAAGAGCTTTCTTTGACAAAGATGGGATAGGATATAATGCAATACAAAAAGAGACTCATCTAAAAAACTTCCTAGTGAGCAAAAATTATATGCATGATACATCTCTCACATGCTCACTATGCAATAGAATAGAACACTCTTCACAAGCATGCACATATAGAAAAACTACATTTAGAGGAAGAGTTGTTAGGAAAATGTGCGTACCAAAGCATGCAATAAATAATGATGAGTTGTGTTTGAAATGGATCCCAAAAGGATCAAAAATTGTGAACACTAACTCTCATGGACCCAAGAAAGTTTGGGTACCAAAGCATGCTTGAATTTGTGTATTGTAGGAGTGTTTGAGCATGGGAATACAATGAAACAATGGAGTTTGAATGCTCAACACATCCTCATGGAGTTTTCTTGTGATAATGAGAAAAAGGAAGAGCTTAAGGATCCATCCTTGGCAAGGTCACAACAATTCTTCAAAGAATGGCACAAGGTGGATTCAACTATTCAAGGCAAAGCATTCTCTAGCAAAGGAGTTTTGTAAGCTTAAATCCTATCTCTTCAAAACTCATTTTTGCTAAAATTATTTATATGTTTTATTGAGGCACTTGGTTGATGATTCTTGATGCATTATAAGTAGAATGATTGAGCAAAAGGCATGATAAATGATTGTTAAGTGTTTGATGGACAATTCTTGATGGATGAATGAAAGGCATGATTTATGATTTTAAAATGATTATTGGATTCATGTATTTTGAGCAAGGTTTCTATGTGTTGATAGTGTATTTACTTGCCTCAAATAGCCAAATAGGTCATATATGCAAAATGCCATGTCATATGCATTAATAAAGAAGTTGTATGTTGGAAATCATGGCATAATGTTCACAAGTATGATGATTTGATGTTATATGTGCTTAAAATCTATGTGAACAAGTTTGTTTTGGCATATTTGTGGTTTCTAATGCCTTAGTTTTGTCAAAATATGCTTAACTCTCAAAATGACCTCCTTTGAGGCCACAAATGCATTTTATTGTGCAAATTCTTCCAAAATTGCAAAATCTTTTGTAAAATGGTTTTTCATTCATGTTTTGCATTCATACAAGTCCAAAATCATGTTTTATAAATGTTTAAACCTTTACTTGGACTTAAAATACTCAAAAACGAAGTTTTGGTACCTCAAAAGTTGGATTTTCTGTCAAAAATCTGCAGAAACAGGATGAGGGATCGATCCCTCAACAAGCAGGATCGATCCCCTTGTGCAGAAAACAGAATTGGTGTATTCTGGAGTTAAGGGATCGATCCCCCTCCTATAGGGATCGATCCCCCCAAGCCAGAAAGGGCTTTCCTGCATGTTTTTAACCGAAATTGAGAAGAACTTTTCACTGTTTTGATACTTTCTCTCTTCTCAACTTAAAATTCATTGTTTTAACTTCTTTTTGATGATCTTTAATATATGAAGATTCATTTTTCATTGATATCATGCCTCAACTTCATCAATTAATATCATTTCCAACAAATGGTATCACTTTCAACAATCAATACCATTTTTCTTGAGCTCACAAGTGCAAAACCAGTTTTCTCATTAAAGATGGTCCTGAATTGCATAAAACTTGAAATAATCTTGAAATATATTTTCAATGAATGCTTAAACATAATTTTTAAGATTTATTTCAATGATTTATGGATATATTTGAGAATTTGATGAACTTGTGCATAATGAATATTTTTCATTCTTTTTGTTCATCTTAGTCAAGCATGCTTATAGGATTATGTTTCTTAGCTTGACTCAACTACTCCACTCTAGGTTACATGATAATTATACATCTAGTGGAAGAATAATTAAAACTTGACCTTAAGGATTGACTTCAAATGTAAATTCAACAATTGGTATAAGAACATAATTTTCCTTGGCTTTATGATTAGTGATGGTAAATGGAACCTAAATGTTCAAATGCATGAAACTTTATCATCTATATACTTGAGCTTTAATGATAACACCAACAATTGATAAACATGCATTGAATCTTGATTATTGTGATGTTGAACATGCATGTTTGCTTAAGTTGAATCAATAATCATGCCTATGAGATGAGAATAGTTATTTCATGATATTATGTGCTTAACCTCACTCATAGCTTATGGAGTTTGATGATAAAATATATTTTGGCTTGATAATATTGATTCACTTAGGTGAAGCCATTTTAATTAAAATAGCATATACCCTTTAGAACTTTAAATGATGCATACTCTTATTGGTCTTAATTTATACTCAACTTGCTTCATTTCTTACCAATTGTGAACTTCTAGCAAAATTATTTATAAACAATTGGTATAGGAATATAAGCCTTGTCCTGTGCATGCCTAAACATTTCATACTCTTTATGGACATTGACTTATTTATTTGTGCTATGAGTCCCATGTACTAACATGTTTCTTGTTGGATGAAGCATATTCTTTTATCTCTTCTCACATAGCCATGATTTTAGGGGGAGCATATGTTTTTATTATTTTTCCTTCTTTTTGCTATGACAAAAAGAGGGAGAGATAGATATTAAAAGGGAGAGATATTAAGGGGGAGAGATAATGGGGGAGAAATAGTTTGAAAATTCATTTTCAAAACCCATGCTTATATTAAGGGGAGCTTAAATCCTGCTTTATTTGAGGGGGAGTATTTTATTAAGGAATTTTCAAAGCAAATTTACATTAAGTTTTGTCATATCAAAAATGGGGAGATTATTAGCTTTAAATTGCTATATATATTTTGAAATGACAAAAACTTAAGTAAGCTTTAATGTTTTAATTCATATTGTAAATTTGCCTTATCACAAATGATTTTCTCAATCCATTTTAAGTGTTCATATCAAACATTAAAACCACGGTTTAATGATATATTCTTATTGGTCTTAATACTTTATAAAATGGTTTTCAATATTAAGTAATTTTCTCAAGAATTATTGAACATAAGTTTAGAAAATTACTTATAAGTTTTTGGACAATATTTTCATTTGAGAAAGTCAAGAAAAACTCCCTTAAAGCTTATAAACGTTTTGGGTTGAATTAAAATCAAAAGCCATATCATTTCTAACCCAAAAATGCAGGAAAAACACATTCTGGAAGCATGGGATCGATCCCCTTTTGGCAGTAAGCATCCCAATGCAAGAAAAGGTCCTTCAGCCCAGAATAATTGAATCTGGAATGAAGGGATCGATCCCCTGTGGGAAAGGATCGATCCCTTTGCCCGAAAATAGCCTATAACGGCTAGTTTTTGTGAGACAATGGTAATATCCGAGATTTGGCTCCACCCAACGGCTAGAATACATCCAAAGGACTATAAATAGAGGCTTGGAAGCTAAAGAAAGTAAGAGGAACCACTCAATCAACTCTAATACTCATTTTCCTCAAATCCTCAAGCCTCAACAACAAATCAAGAGCTACAAAGTCTTCATCATCTATCATTCTCTTATTCCTTGTATTGTTTAGCACAAATATTGTATAAGCTTTTCTTTGTGCCTAATTGCTTTAATCACTTGCCTACCTAGAGGCCCTTCTTTGATTACACAATTTGTAAACATACTCATTCCTTGTAAGAGGGGAGGTTTCTCTTTAGCCTAAGAAAAAGAGGGAGGTTACTCTTTAGCCTAAGAAAAAGAGGGAGGTTTCTCTTGAGCCTAGAAAAAGAGAGAGGTTTCTCTTGAGCCTAGAAAAAGAGAGAGGTTTCTCTTGAGCCTTGAAAAGAGGGAGTGTAACAAATTCATGGATAGTGAATTTGGAAAAATCCTTGGGAGCGTCTCAAGGTAGAGGACGTAGGCAAGGTAGCCGAACCTCTATAAATCACTTGTGTAAATCTCTCTTTCGCTACTCTCTTTACTTGCAATTATATTGTGCTTATTGAATTGAATTTATATTGCATGCTTGAGTATCTTAGAGAACTTAGAAAATATCAATCTAAGCTAGAGAAGTAAGAGGAACCGAAAAACGAACCTAAGGTTAGTGAAAAACCAATTCACCCCCCCCTCTCGGTATAGCCTATAGAGCCAACACAATCATAAACCCAATTTAATAGGTTCATAATATATATATTTTCATATTGGTTCATAATATATTTATTTTCAAATAACATTCTTTCTCCCAATTAGTTCCATCGTTCCACTTTAATGAATTTTCTTTTAAATTCTTATCTCCCAATTGATTAATTTTAATTTCATTGACATCTATATTTTATTGTAAAATTTTCAAACCATGTAAATTCCTATGAGATTCCCATTTCCAAGCATAATTCAAACACTCCTTCGTGTACTCAATTTATCTTTTCTTCAATTTAACTTTATAAGTAATCCTTATTCATTACCATCTTAATTTTTTTTTAAAATCATTGTTTAATAAAATCAAGCCTAACACCACCTCTTTTCCTCCATGGTCATGTGCCTCAAGTTGCCAAATCCTATGGTTTTCATTCTTCAATCATTTCTAACTTCATGAACCTCTTTTACTCATTTAGGAATTCTATCAAACACCTTTAATTCCACAAAATTCATCACCAATATTCAGCCCACATCATGGCCGATTATACCCATTCCTCATGCCACTTCTATATCTTCTAAATTATCACAACAACCAAAATTCAAACCAAGTTTCTCTCATCATCTTCTACTAAATCCTACCCAAAATACATGGAAATCACAACAATTTCCTTATTTCTACATGATGGCCGAACACTCCATTTTTGTAACGTTTGGAAATAGAAAATTCTGAACCAAATTTTTCCTTTCTACTTCTATCTTCTCATTCAATTAATTGGTATAATTTAGTTTGCGTTTGGAGTCAGTGTAAGTTGACTATACAATTTCCATTTCGATTAAACCTTTATACTATTAAATTATTTAATCTATAATTAGGTAGTAATAAATTTAGAATTAATTCTATAACAATATATTTATAATTTCTATGTATATTGCTATTCATATGAAATTTACATCCCACAATTCATATACATCATATAACTTAACAATACATTTATTGATATCTCATTATAAATATATCTGTTATGCATTTACTAGTCTGAATATAAATATAAAATTCTAAAATACCTGGTTACTTGATACTTCATACTTCTATAAGTTTTCTTCAATTAACCTGATACAACAGTTGTCATGCACTCTATGAGCTATCTGGAATGGTGAGAGGGGGGTGGGCTTTGGGAAAAGCCCAGTAAGAAACATATATAAAAGTTACACTATATGCAGTTAAACAAAATAAACTTATTTAATGTGACAGTATTATCTTTTAATAAAATACTATGAAACTTTTTCAAAATCATGAAAATTTCTTGTTTGATGTAGTATAGTAATTCTTTTAAAATCATTAAAATGCAATAAATACATTTCGTATTTCAATTAATGCTATAAAACATTTCTTGTAAAATCATTAAAATATGATAAATGTATTTGTATCGAGAAATACATACTGTAAAACTTGTATCGCTTCTTTTATCACTTATTAATCAAATCGTTTAATAAGTCATTAATCTGTTAGATATCCCATATCGATAAAAACTAATCTCCTAGAGAAATCTTGCACAATCTCGTATCCCCGAAGGGACCTCGTAACAATGACCACTGTCGATCACTCACAGTTCGCACTGGTCAAGTGTTCACTGCATAAACCTGTGGGGTTTGACTGTAGCTCCCATAGTCATATCATGTAAAGGGAAGGTCCGGGACGTCTCCCAGCCTAATCATCACTGTCTCATATGCACGATCATCAGGGAAACATCAATCTCGTAAAATCATTTCATATACTCGTATATCATTTCATATAAATCAATTTATGTAAATCGTTTCATAAAATTCAATTCATGTAAAATATTTCATGTCATTCCAAATCATGTAAAGCATTTCATGTAACTCATTTCTTGTAAATTGATTTATGTAAATCATTGCATGTAATGCAATTCGTGCAAATCATGTCATGTAATGCGATTCATGTGAATCATTTTTTGTAATTCAATTCATGTAAACTATTTCTCATAAAATCAATCCATGTAAATCATTCATGTAATTCATTCCTATGCAACTTCTATATATGTCTCTTACCTCTATTTCCGTGCAATGTCCAAAATCTGATAACACCCTTTATGTTTCTTTTAGTTCTCGAGCTTGACACTACACAATAATTCTAAATTATATTCAGAATCCTATATAGTGACTTTAATAATTATTCTGTAATTCTTTATTTTCTATTTATCATTCTCGAAAATTAATTTATTTTATTTCCTATCAAATACCAAAATATAATGCCATTTATATCCTATTCTTTCTTTAATTTCCATGTTACCAATAATTTCAACCTATATTTAAAATCTCATGTATAATTATAATAAATATTTTATAATTTTCCAACTTTCCCATTCGTAAATTTCAATAATTCAAATATTTAATTTCCTAGCTATATTTAAATTGAAATCTTTTCTTAATTATAATTCTACTAATAATTTCATATTTCCAATATACTAATTGTTTTATTGATTTTATTTTCTATTAAATGCCAAATATTTTTTCAATTAAATCTCATTATCTATTTTCTATTGATTCTCACTCTTTCTTAAATTCTATTTAAAATCTCAAAGATAACTCAAATGAATATTTCTATAATTTCCTACTATTTCTAATTTCAACTTTGATAATTATTCTATAAATCCTTATTGTCTATTTATCACTTTTCCTAATAAATTATTTTATTTCTTATTAAATACCAGAATTCAACTATAATTATAGTGACTTACTCTCCTAATTTTAATTTCATTAAATTCTCTTATCTTAATTATTTATTAAAATAAAATATTTTCTTCTTATATTATAGTTATTATTTCCCAATTCAATTCTACAAATATTCTTTGTTCACTATTAATATCAATTTTGCCATTTGCTTATATTAAAGTTATTTCCATTTTATTAATCTCTATAATCTATTTATTTCATTTCTTATTAATTACTACAATATGATTATATTTAAATTTACAATCTTTTTACCAATTCAATTTTATTTACAATTAATCTTTATTCATTACTAATATTAATTTCATTATTTACTTATATCAATTACTTTCATTTTATTAATTCCCAAAATCAATTTATTTTATTTTCTTACCAATCACTATAATATAATGGCTTATTAACTTTCATTCTCTTCCAAATTCAGTTCCACCTATAATTTTATTAATCCAAATTCATTATTTTAAATCACCAAATTTTGCATGGAACCTTATTCTAACGCTTGACCAACATGAATTTTACTTATGTTTTTCAATTCCAATTTCACAATTAAACTTTATGCATTATTTATTTTAATTCCATGATTAACATATATTAAATTTCACTCTAATATTTATGCTTTCCCTTACATTACATTTGTCTTATTTCTAATCCAATTCTCCAATTTATCTTTATTCAGTTTAAATAACATTCCTACTATCATTTAATATCAAAATTATCTAAATATCATCACTAAAAGTCTAGGCCAAATGCATATATATATATATAAATATATATATATATATATATATATATATATATATATATATTCCAACCTTAATCTTTTTCCAAATCTTGTTTTACAACTAATCTTAATTTATTATTACATAAATTTTTACAATTACCATTTATTTAAAATTACATTAACATTTTATTTTTTTTCTTTTCTTTTCTTTTCTATTTTCTTTTCCTTTTACTGCTTTCTTTTCTTTTCTGTTTTCCAGTCATGCCGCCAGCTTCACATTTGTCTTCCATGGTCGGCTGCTCATCTTGCTCTTCCTTTATCATATTTTCATAGTTTTTTTTTTTTCATTCTTTCTTTTCTTTTCTTTTCTTGGTTTTTCTTCTACTACCGGCAATTTCACCTCACCTTTCTTCCATCATTTTTCATGCTTCCTCTTCTCACTTCTTGTCTATTCATTTAGTAATTTCATCAAATACCTTGTCTACCTTAAATTTTCATCCTCACCATTTCATATCTTCATGGCCGAATACCCCCTGCAGAAAATTCATCATCACGCCAACTCAAGAAATTTTGCAATTTATCTTTTCAATCAGGTTTCAATTAATTTGCACTCATCACTCCTTACTAATTTATACCCAAAATACATTAAAATCATCACCAATTTTCACCAATTCCTTTCACGTTTAGTTCTGTCCTAATTTCTACATTTCCATCCAATTCAATTCAAGGTCCTAATTCATGCTACTCAAGTTCAAACAAGCAAATACTACAACCAATACCAAGGAAATCGTCACCCCTGTCATCTTACCTGACAGAACCGAACCAAACAGCCCCGGAACAGTGCCGATTTGTTTCAACTCAGCCTTCCAATTCCCAGGTTTCGGGTGACCTTAAGGCGAGCAAGGTATTTTGTGAAGAAATTGGTTAATTGGATGAAGAAAGAATGGAGTTTCATGAGGTGTACGTGAGGAGCTATGGAAAAAATGAAGGGAGAATGAGCAACAGAGAAAGGCGGTGCAGCAAAATGAAACAGAGAAGAAGTCGGTGGTGGTGAGGCTAAATTGGCCGATTTTTTTCTCTTTTATTTTCATTTTATCCAATTACCTTATGTCACATGATCCACTAACTAAATTTCTCTTTTTTTTTTTTTTTTCTGTTTTAAGTAGAGGTGGTAAAAGTTGATCCGATCCGAAAAATCCACCCGATTAACCCGAATTCAAACCCGATCGATCCGATTTGATTAAAAAAGTCAACAATCCAAATCCAACCTGATCCGAATCCGAATTGATCCGAAACCAAATTTATCCGAATGTACATTGATCCAAACCTGACCGGATCCGAACCCGAATTTATCCGAACCCAAATTCATCTGAATTTAGATTAACTCGAACCCGAATTGATCAGACCTGAATTGATCCGAACCCAAATTGATCCGAACCCAAATTGACTCGAATCCAAATTGATTCGAATCCAAATTTACCCAAACCTGAAAATATTCAAACTTAAATTTAATATTATTAATAAATATTTAAATGTTAAAATTAAATATCAAAGTATTTTAATATAGTAAAAATATAATTTTTTTCAATAATATGAGTGTTATATATTTTTTTAATATAGTTTAATTTAAATATTCGCTTTTATATTGCATTCATTTGAACATAATGTATAATTATTTAATGGTTAATCTATAATAGAGTACAGAAGCTATATCATCTACACTAATGTCTTTAATTATTCTATAAAAAATCAAACTAAATTAAAGAGATATATAGTATTGTTTTATAATATTTAGTATGGATTATTAAATCACTTTGATTCAAAAGTTATTAATTATTGTAGATAATAAAAATAAAATGAAAAAAACGTAATTAATTTATGAATATTGGTAAATATATTATACAGAAAACTATCATACAGATTATTAAATATTTTGATTATTTCAATCCCAATTGTACTATAGGTCATGTAAGAAGACAATTTTATATTCATGAGTTTTGTAGTTCTTAGAAATATGGTTTTAGTTGATTTTTATATCAGATAAATTACATCAAGATGACCAAAGCTTAATCCAATAAATCTGTCAAATCGACCCGAATCCAAATCCGACCAACCCGAATTGACTAAAAAAGTCAACGACCCAAACCCGACCTTATCCAAACCCGAAATGATCCAAACCCGAAATGATCCAAATCCGAAATAGACCGATTTTTCCTTGACCCAAACCCGACCTTATCTGAACCCGAAATGATCCAAACCCGAAATAGACCAATTTTTCCTTGACCCAAACCTGACCTTATCCGAACCCGAAATGATCCGAATCCAAAATGATCCGATTTTTTCTTAACTCGAAATGATCCGATCCAAAATGATCCAACCCAAACCGGATCCGACCCGCCCATTTGCCACCTCTAGTTTTAAGTAATCTGCCGCAAGCTTCCACGAGGAGCTTGCTGCATGAGTTTTTTTTTTTAGATTTTAAATTTTTATTTTTATTATATATATTTTGTTAATTTCAATAGTTAACTTACTTTATTTCTAATTAATTGTTTAAAACATAATTACCATTAGATTTTATTTGTTTTCAAATTATATTCCAATTTCTATATTATAATCTTAGTAATTTCCTTTTAATTTCCTATCTTCTATTTTATTAATTTCTATAATTAATTTATTTTATTTCTTATTGCATATTACTAAAATATAATTACAATAAATCGTATTCTCTCTTTTCTTCTTTGTTTTTTCACAATCTATCTTTATTCATTATTTACCTTAATTCCATAATTAACAAAAATTAGCAATTACATCAATAGTTATTTATTTATTTATTTTTTAACTTAACTTAAGAGTTATTTCTACTCATGTAATATATTTATGATACAATTATTTTGTACTAATTTCATCCTCTAAAATAATCATTCTAAGGTCTCTCTTTGATCTGGACAGAGAAAGTTCTAGTGAGACTCTCACCGAGTACCTCTTTGAACCTTATCGAACAGACCCTTATTTGATTATTTTAACAATTAATATTTTCTTTTTAAATTTCTACATGCTATAGATTTTATCGAATGTAAGAAAATTGGAGTCCTCGCAATTTTCCCCTACACTTAATTTTAGTTCATTCTAAGGTCTCAAATACATTTCCTAGGCATGAATAAATTGAAAACCATAGGCTGGAAATTAATGAAACATCACCAATCCTTACCTTTCACCATTGTTGAACTGTACAAGCTTCCAAAACCGATTCTGCTTTCTTCCTTTCAGCCCTCTAATTCTAAGTTTAAGATGTTCCTAAGGTGAAAGACAGGTTTGGTAAAGAAGGTTTGTGTCTTAGTGATGAAACATGGTGAATTTGTTGAGTAGAGATAAGAAAAACGTGAGATATCTTAGAAAGAATGAAGAGAAACAAGTAGCAGTAGAAAATAGGGGAGAGTCGGTGATGAAGCTGATGAAGCTTGAAAAAAAAATCCCATTTTGCCTTATTTTATTAATATTCCATCCAATAAAAATTGGCCACATAGTTAACTAGTCAAATTTCCTTTTTAATTTCCTAATATTTACACTTATATCACACATAATATTTTATTATTTTCTAAATTCAGATTTTTAATTTCATTTTAATTAAATTTAATATATTTAAGTCAATTATAGTTAATCTTTAACCAATTTGACCAACCCGTGTTAATTGACCATAATACCCTTATACTATTTCGTTATTTCCATTTATGTCCCATCATTAATTTAATATTTTAAAATTTAGATTTAATATTTTATTTTTATTATTTTCTATATTTTTGAGTCAAACATGGTCAATTATTCACTCCTAGGGTGGTTTGACCGGTCATGGGTAGTGAAATTACTAAACTTCCCTTATACGAGTGCTTTCGGTTTTGTTCGGGTTGTTTTTAGTACTTTTGCGTAATTCAGTTCACGGGCTGGATCCACGTGAAACTTCTTTACATGAGGATCATCCTATGATAGTCTATGGGTCCAAGGTCAATTTGGTTTGACCGTTATTTAGAAAAGTTCGTTTGGGGTATGGACATGATTGTCATTTTTGGATTTGTTACACATAAACCTAGGTATGCTCATCATAAAAAATTTCAGAAAATGGTCTTCTTGACCTTTAGGTATTTCGGACCCAATTTTAATATTTTACTACTTCAGAGGCCATCCGAGTTATGGATTGCCCTGTGGGGTTCACTTGATAATTTTCCCCGATAATTCCATAACGTAGAAGAATTAGTTTTCATAACTTTACTTATTATTCCAATTCTTCACCTTCAATAGGTATAGAGACAATAGAGAAATTTGGGCTCTCACATTGTCAGAATGAGTGATAGGCAAAAGGGTACTGGACGAGGTTGAGGACGGGGACGGAGACAAGTTCAACCTTTCCCAGAGCTATCTTCGGAACTAATCCCTAAACTTGCTCTTCCTCCACAGCTTGAGAGTCCCAACACTTGCATCTTTAGGCTGGAACTGTAAAGACCCTTTTTACCAAAATTATGTACCAAAATTTTCCTCATTCCTACTTGCATTGTTGGGCTGTACATAATGTCTCAAAATCAACTCTTAAGCTAAGTTTATAATAGCTATATAAACATCCTTCAACATTTGGTCCCAATTCAAACATTCTAAGTGAGTATGCATTTATCAACACAAAACTTTACACTTGACTAATATGTAACCATCAAGTTGCATGCATCGCTATAGAACGTAGATATATCATGTAATTCCTATTGCTACATCCCCATGTTCTAAAAGTACTGAAAATGCAAGTCTGAATATAAGTTAAATAGCTGCACATAATATACCTCCAAGGTAGAACCAAAAGCCTCGAAGGACGCTATAACTCCTCGTGTATACGCTCCTACTGCAAGTAATCTGGAAGGTGGAGGAGGGGGGGTGAGCTTTTTGGAAAGCCCAGTAAGAAATAAATATAAGAGACAGATACTAAATTTCTATATGCACGTTTAAATTATTCATTTAAAAACTCAAATACGGCAATTCATAAAGTTTGGAAATTAACGTACTTATGCAATGTGTCATAAAGCAGTTCATTCAAAACTATCGATAAACATTACAATTCGAAACATACTTCTCATTATAACATTCAAATTCCATAAAAGCATAAGCACGAAAGGAGCATATATAGTGTAAACTGGAGACATGATAACTAAGCGAAATCAAGCAGTTCAATTATTCCCGTGAGGGAGAATATAGTTGACATATGGCCATAGTCCAGAGGGGTCCACAGTGAGCACTGATCAAGTGTCTACTGGGCCCGCTGTGGACTGGATCAAGGTCACACAGTAGTCCAAAACATTACTGCTATGATTATTAGTCATGTCTCAAAACATTTCCATACATATAATTTCCAAAATAAATACGAAGCTTAATGATTTCTATGAAAATGAGAGTTTTCGAATATAGCTTCCAAAGTAGTTAAAATCCTGCCATTTCGTACTTATTTTCAAAACAAAACTTGCTAGAGGAGTGTTATTCCAAATCATTTTCATTAACTCTAGCCCATTTTATAAATCAATATTATACAAAAATTCGGCATCATAACAACTTAATTTTAGTAAAAACCTCCTGCAAAGAAGATACAATTCATAAACCACAAGCAATTGATTTTAATAGTTCATTTAGTATCCCCTACGTTTCCGTTATATATCCCTCACCTTAATGTGTAACACAAGTGTTGTTATGGCACCTTTGCTCTTCTTGATTTCCTTCTTTGGTATTTAATATATAGTGTATTTAGTGCCCTCTACCTTGTGTCCTTTCCTCCTATATTATGGCATAAAATTAATAAAACTTATATTATTGAATTTTTTTAAGAAAGCTTATATTTTAATTTCTTCCTTAAATACAGTACCTTGTAATTTTCTCTCTTGGTGGCCAAATGCTTCTTTGTCTTCTTAAATTTCCTTTCTCCACATAGTCCTACATCAAGACCATATTTTTAGCCTTTTTATTTCATTCAACATTTATCATGTAAATCCACAATAGAAAATCAAATCCTTACCTTTGCAAACCTCTTAACCGAGCATATATTTCTTATTACCTTAGGAGCGTTTGCCGCATATCTCGTCAGATCAACAACTTATGTGTTCTAACAGCCCTATATATGCATACATATCTTTAGTATAAATTCTCTACTCAAATATATAATTTCTTAAGGAGAATGGCCTTACCCCCTTGTAGTTAGCCAATACCGACAACCTCCTTTAGGTAACTTGGATCTCTACGATTTTGGGGGCTGCTGTGGGCTACAAATGTGCAGCAAAATTTCCAGACTTAAAAACTTTTCAATAGCTAATTTTGTTTCCTTAGAATTTACTTCCCTAACACCCTTACATGTGCCTTAAAAGTCACCTTTGTTCAGGCCTCTTCCACGTTTTTGTTGTTCGTCCAAATCAGCAGTCTGCCTTTCTCCTTTTATTCAATTTCCACGCAACCTACAGCAGTCCAAATACAATAAAACCTGTAACGGTTCAACCTTGGACCATCATCTTTTGTTTTCCTTGAATAAATTCTTTAGTTTAAATTTAATTACTCCAACTATTGATTACCTTACCTCTCGGTCAGCCCACCCTTTTCCTTTGACCAGCTTTCATGTGATTATAGCAGTTCAAACAAAAGGTGTGCCATGCCTCCAGCTGCCTCTTTCAAACCTGAGACATCCTTGCTTCACGTCTCTTTTTAGCCATATACATTTGCTGCCTTGTTTCAGCCCACTTTTCTCTTCTTTTGGCTCTCGTTTCAGACCACTTCCTACTCCATTTTGCCTCTCGTTTCCCTCTCTTTCATTCACTCTTGTTACATCCCCAAATCTAACTTTGATACAGCACCTAAAATGATGGCCTAAGCTGTAAAGGAAAGAGAGAGTTGCAATGGTGTTTTGTAAGAAGAATGGTGATGATGGACGATGATGAATGAGATGGTAGTGGCCGGTGGAGAGGGGTCAAAGTTAGTGGGATTGGTATTTGTGAGCTTCTTCAACAAGCCACTCACTCTAAACTATATTTTATTCTCCACTATTAATATTATATATATATATATATATATATTCATTCATTTAACCTCATTTTAATATTATATATTTTAATCCATCGAAAGATGGGATTTACAACTATTACATCCTCCCTATCTTAGAAAATTTGGTCCTCCAATTTCGCATCGAGTAATCTCTGATTGAACAGCTTGGATACTTTTCCCTCATAAGACTTTCAAGTTCCCATGTTGCTTCCTCAGTTGTATGATATTGCCAAAGCACCTTTACCAGTGGAATACTCTTAGACCGTAGTACTCTCTCCTTTTTATCCACGATCCGTATCGGTTTCTCCACATAGCTCATATCCTCTCTGATTTCTAGAGGCTCATAGTGAATGACATGTGACGGATCAGGATGGTACTTGCGTAGCATAGATACATGAAATACATTATGTACTCCGGCTAACTCAGGAGGTAAGGCTAACCGGTATGCTACATCTCCTACACGGTCTAGAATCTCAAAAGGCCCAATGAAATGAGGACTAAGTTTTCCTTTCTTGCCAAATCTCATAATACCTTTAGATGGGGAAATCTTCAAAAACATAGAATCACCTACAGAAAACTCCAAGTGTCTCCGCCTATTGTCAGCATAGCTCTTCTGTCGGCTTTGAGCTGTCCTAAGCCTTTCACAAATCAATCGGACATCCTCAGAAGCCTGTTTTACCAAATCGGGAGCAAGTATCTTACGTTCGCCCACTTCTTCCCAAGCAACAGGAGAACGGCACTTTCCACCATACAAAGCTTCGTACAGTGCCATTCCAATGCTCGAATGATAGCTGTTATTGTATGCAAACTCGGCTAAAGGAAGATGATCGTCCCAGGAGCCCTTAAAGTCCAAAGCACACGCTCTCAACATGTCCTCCAAAGTTTGGATTGTACGTTCAGACTGCCCATCTGTCTGTGGGAGAAATGCGATGCTAAAGTTCAGTCGAGATCCCATGGCATCCTGAAAGTGTTCCCAAAAGTGGGATGTAAATCGAGAATCTCGATCAGAAGTGATGCTCACTGGAACTCCATGAAGCCGTGCAATCTTCTTAACATACATATTAGCTAGAGCATTAAGAGCATCCGTAGAATTCATAGCCAAAAAGTGGGTTGATTTAGTTAGTCTATCCACAATAACCCAGATAGCGTCATGATTCCTCCTAGTTTTGGGTAATCCCATGATAAAGTCCATGGTAACATGCTCCCATTTCCAAGTAGGTATAGATAGTGGCTGAAGTAAACCTGTTGGCCTCTGGTGCTCTACCTTAACCTGCTGACAGGTGAGACACCTAACAATAAAATCGGCAATGTCTCTCTTCATTTCGGACCACCAATACACTTTACGTAGATTATGATACATTTTTGTATTACTAGGGTGTAAAGTGTATCTAGTAGATTAAGCTTCTGATAAAATAAGATCTTTGAGACCTCTATCATCCGGGATACAAATTTTGCCTTTAAACCTTAACAGACCATCAGACCCAACTACAAAATCAATCTGCTCCCTCGTCTGAATCTGACTAATCATATCCACACAATACTAGTCCTCTCTATGAGCACGTCTAATACTCTCCATCAAATCAGGCTCAATCCTCATACTTGCCACCATACCATACCTTTCAGAAGAGGAGATGTTCAAACTCAGATTTGCAAACTGTTCTAATAAATCAAACTCTTGGACCATCATATAAGAAACCAATCCCAGGTGTTTCCGACTAAGAGCATCAGTAACAACATTAGCTTTACCTGGGTGATATAAGATCTCACAATCATAGTCCTTTAGAAGCTTTATCTATCTCCTTTGTCTCATATTTAACTCTTTCTGAGAGAAAAAATACTTCAAACTTTTGTGATCCATAGATATCTGGAATCTTTCCCCATAAAGATAGTGCCGCCAGATCTTCAAAGCAAAAATTACTGTGGCTAACTCCAAGTCATGAGTGGGATAGTTTCTTTCATGATCTTTAAGCTGTCGAGACCCATATGCCACTACTTTTCCATTCTGCATAAGCACACAACCCAAACCCTGAGCAGATGCATCACTGTACATCAAGAAACCTCCTGAACCACTAGGAAGAGTGAGGATTGGTGTTGAGGTCAATCTACACTTCAACTCTTGGAAACTACGCTCACAGGTGTCATCCCACTCAAATTTTATATCTTTATGCGTGAGGCATGTCAGAGAAGCAGCTAGTCTAGAAAATCCCTCAACAAATCTCCGATAATAACCAGCTAGACCAAGGAAACTCCAAATCTCATTGACTGACTTCGGCCTATCCCATTGCATTATAGCCTCTATCTTGGACGGATCCACAGACACCCCATCCTTATCCACTACATGACCTAGAAAGGAGATTTGATCCAGCCAGAAGTCACACTTGCTAAGCTTAGCATACAACTTGCGATCCCTGAGAGTCTGGAGTACAATCCTTAAGTGCTGCTCATGTTCTTCCCAGGACTTAGAATAGACTAGGATGTCATCTATGAACACGATGACAAATCTATCCAGATACGACTTGAACACTTCATTCATCAAGTTCATAAACGCCGTAGGTGCATTCGTAAGCCCGAATGGCATCACCAAGAATCCATAGTGTCCATACCGGGTCCTAAAAGCTGTTTTGGGAATATCATCGCTTCTAATCTTCAACTGATGATATCCCGATTTAAGATCAATCTTGGAAAAAGATCTGAGCACCCCTAAGCTGATCGAATAAGTCATCGATCCTGGGAAGTGGATACTTGTTCTTGATAGTAGCTTTATTCAACTACCGATAATCGATGCACAATCGAAGGCTACCATCTTTCTTCAGGACAAATAGTACTAGAACGCCCCATGGAGACACGCTCTGTCAAATAAGCCCTTTATCTAACAATTCTTGGAGCTGCCTCTTCAATTCATCCACCCCGACTAAGGCCATCCTATATGGTGGCTTAGAAATGGGTTCCGTGCCAGGAATCAAATTAATAGCGAACTCTAACTCCCTATCCAGGGGAAGTCCTGGCAATTCATCCGGGAATACATCAGGGAAGTCCCTCATCACAGGCATCTCATGTAATTCCGGACGGTGCTTGTCCACATCCTCAACACAAGCAAGAAACCCTTCATGATTAAACAAACAATAGAAATTATCATTCAAAACATTCATTCAATAGAAGTAAAACACTTTCATTACTTAGAACTGAAATTTACATCATATCTTTCGGGATAAGTGAAGGTTATAGTCTTAGAGTAGCAGTCTAAATTAACTCGATTGGCAGATAGCCAATCCATGCCCAAAATCACATCAAAGTCGTACATATCTAGTAATACTAGATCTGCTACTGATTCCTTCTTACCTATCTTAAGTTTGCAATTCTTGTACACTACATCAGTCATATGAGATTCCTTTAAAGGAGTGCTAACTTGTAAAATATGCCCTAAAGGTTCTGGTTTTAAATGTATTTTCATAGCATAAACAGGTGATATAAATGAATGCGTGGATCCAAGGTCAAACAATGCAAGTGCCATAACCTCAAACACAAATATCTTACCTTTGATGACATCTGAAGAAGTGTCTACAGATCCCTGATCCAGTGCATAAACTCGGCCCTGAACCACCTCTTTCTTACCTTTATCTGTTGTAGTGGCTCGACTCTGGGGCTGGGTAGGACGCTCAGGCTCCTTCGTTGTATTCCTATTTAGCGGACAATCTTTAACCACGTGTCCCTTCTGTCCACACCCGAAACAAGCGCCCGTAACCCAATGACAAGGCCTACCTGGATGCGCCTTTCCACAACTACTGCATGCTGTCCAAGTAGTGTTCTTCTGACTATCCGCACCCCTATCAGTAATAATGGGCCTAGTCGGTCGATCCCCAATAGTCCTATCTCTACTCTTCCTCCTAGCAAAGGGCTCATCTCTCCTAGGCTTCTTAGCAAATCTCTCAACTCCAAAAGATTTATCATCCGAGGCTCTCTTACTTATCTCCTTACCTTTGCTCTTAAAACGGGACCTATACTTCGCTTGCTGGAACTCATAGTCTTGTTCACATAATTGGGCCTTCCTAACAGCCTCGTCATAGGTGGAGATATCAAGTGGGGCCAATCGAGACCTGATAGATGGTCGTAATCCGACCAAAAACCTCTCTACATGGTGCTCCTCACTACTCGCCGTCTGTGGATCATAACGACTAAGGGCAGTAAGCCGTGACTCATATTGGTCCACTGTCTGACTCCCTTGAGACAAATTCAAGTACTCAGTCTGCATCCTTCTTTGAGCCGTACGGGGAATGTATTGTTTATGAAAGTAGTCCAAAAATATGTCCTACGTAACTGCAGGATACCTAGCCTTCAACATAGTCTTGGTGGACTTCCACCAATGCTCCACCTCATCCACAAGTAAGAAGGTGGCCATGCCCACTTTTTTTGCCTCGGAGCATGCCATGTACTCAAATAATTTCTCCATCTCATTCACCCAACTCTCCGCCACCATCGGTTCCTTTTCCCCCTTGAACTTAGGAGGGTCAAACTTTTTGAACTCTCGAAGCCAAGTCAGATTACAACTTTCTACTGGTTCTGCCTGCGGCTGCACTAGAGCAGGTACCTTGGGCTGAGTCTGGGACTACGCTGGCTGAGCCAGAGGAGGTACAGGCTGAGCCGGAGGCTGAGGAGCAGGTGGTGGTGGAGGCACAGGAGGAGGCACTACTAGTGGTGGGGGTGGTGGTGCTGGTGCCAATGGTGGGGCTGCCTGTCCCTGATTATTATTAAAGTTTGCCATGAATTGAGTAAACATGGCGGACATGGCATTCATATTCTGGGACATGGTATCTATAGTCCTTTCCAGCCTATCCATTCGGTTTTTATCATGTTTTGGCTGAGGAAGAGGAGGAGGTTCTGGAGTCGGAGTCTCAGGTGCCGGCACTTCTTGTCTCCTACTGACACTCCTCACACTCCTATAACGTCCTCGTCCTCGTCCTCGTCCTCGTCCACTCATTTTTTTTAGATAGCCTGGAAAAAACAAACATATTTAGTGCCATTTACGCAATTATGTACAGTATATACTCAGACATGTACAGTACTTATAGAGATATAACCAATTCTTTACCTACCGATATTACGTACATTGGACCAACATTGCTCTGATACCAACTTTGTAAAGATCCTTTTTACCAAAATTATTAACCAAAATTTTCCTTATTCCTACTTGCATTGTTGGGCTGTACATAATGTATCAAAATCAAGTCTTAAGCTAAGTTTATAATAGGTATATAAACATCCTTCAACATTTGGTCCCAATTCAAACATTCTAAGTGAGTATGCATTCATCAACGTAAAACTTTACACTTGCCTAATATGTAACCATTAAGTTGCATGCATCGCTATAGAACGTAGATATATCATGTAATTCCTATTGCTACATCCCCAAGTTCTAAAAGTACTGAAAATGTAAGTCTGAATATAAGTTAAATAGCTACACATAATATACCTCCAAGGTAGAACCAAAAGCCTCGAAGGACGTTATAACTCCCTGCGTATACGCTCCTACTGCAAGTGATCTGGAAGGTGGAGGAGGGGGTGAGCTTTTTGGAAAGCCTAGTAAGAAATAAATATAAGAGACGGATACTAAATTTCTATATGCACATTTAAAATATTCATTTAAAAACTTAAATGCTGCAATTCATAAAGTTTGGAAATTAACGTACTTATGCAATGTGTCATAAAGCAGTTCATTCAAAACCATCGATAAACATTACAATTCGAAACATACTTCTCATTATAACATTCAAATTCCATAAAAGCATAAGTACGAAAGGAGCATATATAGTGTAAACTGGAGACATGATAACTAAGCGAAATCAAGCAGTTCAATTATTCCCGTAAGGGAGAATATAGTTGACATATGGTCATGGTCTAGAAGGGTCCACAGTGAGCACTGAGCATAGTCTAGAAGGGTCCACAGTGAGCACTGATCAGGTGTCTACTGGGCCCGCTGTGGACTAGATCAAGGTCACACAGCAATAGAAACTCTACTGTAGACTGGATCAAGATCATACAGTAGCCCAAAACATTACCTACTGTGGACTGGATCAAGGTCACACAGTAGTCCAAAATATTACTGCTATGATTATTAGTCATGTCTCAAAACATTTCCATACATATAATTTCCAAAATAAATACGAAGCTCAATGATTTCTATGAAAATGAGAGTTTTCGAATATAGCTTCCAAAGTAGTTAGAATCCTACCATTTCGTACTTATTTTCAAAACAAAACTTGCTAGAGGAGTGTTATTCCAAATCGTTTTCATTAACTCTAGCTCATTTTATAAATCAATATTATACAAAAATTTGGTAGCATAATGGCTTAATTTTAGTAAAAACCTCCTGCAAAGAAGATACAGTTCCTAAACCATAATTAGTTGATTTTAATTGTTCATTTAGTATCCCCTACGTTTCCGATATATATCCCTCACCTCAATGTGTAACACAAGTGTTGTTATGGCACCTTTGCTCTTCTTGATTTCCTTATTTGGTCTTTAATATTTAGTGTTTTTAGTGTCCTCTACCTTATGTCCTTTCCTCCTATATTATGGCATAAAATTAATAAAACTTATATTATTGAATTTTCTTAAGAAAGCTTATATTTTAATATCTTCCTTAGATACATTACCTTGTAATTTTCTCTTCTTTTAGCTCTCGTTCAGACCACTTCCTACTCCATTTTGCCTCTCGTTTCCCTCTCTTTCATTCACTCTCGTTACATCCCCAAATCTAACTTTGTTGCAACACCCAAAATGATGGCCTAAGCTATAAAGGAAAGAGAGAGTTGCAATGGTGTTTTGTAAGAAGAATGGTGATGATAGACAGTGATGAATGAGATGGTAGTGGCCGGTGGAGAGGGGTCAAAGTTAGTGGGATTGGTATTTGTGAGCTTCTTCAACAAGCCACTCACTCTAAACTATATTTTATTCTCCACTATTAATATTATATATATATATATATTTATTCATTTAACCTCATTTTAATATTATATATTTTAATCCATCGAAAGATGGGATTTACAACTATTACATCCTCCTTATCTTAGAAAATTTGGTCCTCCAAATTCGCATTGGGTAATCTCTGATCAAACAGCTCTGGATACTTTTCCCTCATAAGACTTTCAAGTTCCCATGTTGCTTCCTCAGTTGTATGATATTGCCAAAGCACCTTTACCAGTGGAATACTCTTAGACCGTAGTACTCTCTCCTTTTTATCCACGATCCGTATCGGTTTCTCCACATAGCTCATATCCTCTCTGATTTCTAGAGGCTCATAGTGAATGACATGTGACGGATCAGGATTGTACTTGCGTAGCATAGATACATGAAATACATTATGTATTCCGGCTAACTCAGGAGGTAAGGCTAATTGGTATGCTACATCTCCTACACGGTCTAGAATCTCAAAAGGCCCAATGAAACGAGGACTAAGTTTTCCTTTCTTGCCAAATCTCATAATACCTTTAGATGGGGAATCTTCAAAAACACAGAATCACCTACAGAGAACTCCAAGTGTCTGCGCCTATTGTCAGCATAGCTCTTCTGTCGGCTTTGAGCTGTCCTAAGCCTTTCACAAATCAATTGGACATCCTCAGAAGCCTGTTCTAACAAATCGAGAGCAAGTATCTTACGTTCGCCCACTTTTTCCCAAGCAACAGTAGAACGACACTTTCTACCATACAAAGCTTCGTACGGTGCCATTCCAATGCTCGAATGATAGCTGTTATTGTATGCAAACTCGGCTAAAGGAAGATGATCGTCCCAGGAGCCCTTAAAGTCCAAAGCACACGCTCTCAACATGTGCTCTAAAGTCTGGATTGTACGTTCAGACTGCCCATCTGTCTGTGGGAGAAATGCGGTGCTAAAGTTCAGTCGAGATCCCATGGCATCCTGAATGTGTTCCCAAAAGTGGGATGTAAATCGGGAATCTCGGTCAAAACTGATGCTCACTGGAACTCCATGAAGCCATACAATCTTCTTAACATACATATTGGCTAGAGTATTAAGAGTATCCGTAGAATTGATAGCCAAAAAGTGGGTTGATTTAGTTAGTCTATCCACAATAACCCAAATAGCGTCATGATTCCTCCTAGTTCTGGGTAATCCCATGATAGAGTCCATGGTAACATGCTCCCATTTCCAAGTAGGTATAGATAGTGGCTGAAGTAAACCTGTTGGCCTCTGATGCTCTACCTTAACCTGCTGACAGGTGAGACACCTAACAACAAAATCGGCAATGTCTCTCTTCATTCCGGACCACCAATACACTTTACGTAGATTATGATACATTTTTCTATTACCAGGGTGTAAAGTGTATCTAGTAGAGTTAACTTCTGATAAAATAAGATCTTTGAGACCTCTATCAACCGGGATACAAGTTTTGCCTTTAAACCTTAACAGACCATCAGACCCAACTACAAAATCAATCTGCTCCCTAGTCTGAATCTGACTAATCATATCCACACAATACTGGTCCTCTCTCTGAGCACGTCTAATACTCTCCATCAAATCAGGCTCAATCCTCATACTCGCCACCATACCATGCCTTTCAGAAGAGGAGATGTTCAAACACAGATTTGCAAACTGTTATAATAAATCAAACTCTTGGACCATCATATAAGAAACCAATCCCAGGTGTTTCCGACTAAGAGCATCAGTAACAACATTAGCTTTACCTGGGTGATATAAGATCTCACAATCATAGTCCTTTAGAAGCTTTATTCATCTCCTTTGTCTCATATTTAACTCTTTCTGAGAGAATAAATACTTCAAACTTTTGTGATCCGTAAATATCTGGAATCTTTCCCCATAAAGATAGTGCCGCGAATTCAATTCAATATCCTAGTTTTAAATTCAATATCCTAGTTTTAAATTCGATATCCTAGTTTTAAATTAATACAAACTATGTGTTATTCGAGGCTCATGAGTTCAACATCGAGGGCTGTACAAATCTTACACTTGATCACATACACATTCTCGAAATATCACAACATACTGGCGTGCTCACTTGGTGCAACTTAAGTAAATCGTACGCATTTCTCGCAATGCAAGCACCTACGTTATACCAGTTTATATGTTCATTGAGCATAAGCAAATCATAACGCACAACACACAAGACACAATCAAAGTTTCATTCTAGCCCAAGCACTATTCACAATTGCATCAAGTCGAACTTGTATCTTGTTGACACCTAATTTTGTCCCATTTTGTTACTATTATTATTATTATTATTATTATTATTATGTTTATATTTATATTTATTTTTATTATTTGTTTTGTTATTATTTTTATTTTTATCTTTATTATTATTATTATTTTTGTTTATTGTCCAATCAGCCCTACTTCCCAGGCCATCCCATCGCCGGCCAACTTGTCTGCCAACCACCCATAGCCCTTCCCCTCAAGTTGTCTCGTCTGTCACCATCCTCGCCAGTCCCAAGCTTCAAGCTCCCACTACTATTTCTACAGCCAGGCTACCAAAGGAACGGAGGAGGGGGGGCCTGCACGAAAAATCCCAAATTCGAGAGCCCCTGATCCCTCTCCCATTCGACCATTGCCGGTACCACCCAAAGCAACCAAAAACCGCCATTACTGCCAAGCCCCATCATTCGAACTCATCATTCACCACCGTGGCCATTCTCACAGAAACACCACAACCTCAACCCTCCGACCAACCACACAGCCACGTACCACCATTATCACCAAGCCATCATCGCCACATCCCAGATCCCATCATCACTCACCACTCACAGCCATCGAAACCAACCCCCTCCTAACCCAGATCTGAAAACCCACTACACCGGAACCCAAACTCAATACTTCCCAAAACCAATCTTCAAAAACCTGCAAAGAAAAAGAAGAAGAAACAAACCAAACAATACAACCCAACCAGATTCAACACCAGATCCAACACCAGATCCAAAACCCAAAAAACAAAAATAACACAAAGAGGCTTCTGTTTATCAGATCTATGTGGCTCGAGGGATTTTTGGGCAAAACGAGGCTCAAATCGGAGTAAAGGAGGGGAAGTTGAGTTCTTTAAGGGTGTTGTGAATATCACAGACGACGGGTGTAAGGCGGTGCACGGTGACCAACAGTTGTCCGAAGAAGGAGAGGCTTAGAGGATTTTGAGTTTTTTTTTTGAGTTTTTTGGCGTGAAATCTGATGGAAATGGGTTTTTTTAAGAAAAAAAAAAGGGGTTTGCCTTTTATAGCTAAGGAGAAAAGAAGAGTAAAGGAGGCGACCCGCGTGTAGGCTTGACTCAACCGAGACCCGCAGGATCGCCCGCGCGCCAAAAGCGAGGAAACCCGCATGCCTGGCTGCCAGCTTCACAAGATCACCCGCCTGCGGAAAGAAGCGTAAGTTCACTTGCCCTTTCACGAGCTCGCCCGCCAGAGAAAAAGTCGAATCCGCGAACACACTTGCCAGTCCACGTGTTCGTTCGCCCGCCTGCTCAAGAGAGGAAGGATCCACGAGCTTACTCGCTCGTTCACGAGCTCGCCCGCCCAAAGAGCTAGCCCAATCAGGGAGCTCGCCCGCCCAAAGAGCTAGCCCAATCAGGGAGCTCGCCCGCCTGCTCAAGAGAGGAAGGATCCGCGAGCTTACTCGCTCGTTCACGAGATCGCCCGCCCGAAGAAAAGGAAGTCCACGCGCTCGCTTGAGGAGCTAGCCCACCCGAGGAGAAAGAACATCCACTCGTTCGTCCATTCAAAGAGCTCGCCCGCCAAGGAGCTAGACCACTCAAGGAGCTCGCCCCTTCGAGGAGTTTGCCCGCCCGAGGAGGGTATATTTCCTTTTTTGTTTTATTTATTCATTCATTTATTTAGGTATTTTTAATATATTGGTAAAAAATAATAAGTAAATAAATAAACATAATAAATATTAAAGGAAAATAATAAATGGAATCCTTCCGAGGATGGGATGTCATGAGACTCACAAGTAGTGATTTCTTGACTGATCCCTAGGTGAGAGGAATTAGCTAAATGTTATTAGAGTATTGGGATATTTAGTTAAATTTTTCAATATTAAGAGTTTCAATATAAAGTTCTTTTTATAAATTCCATATGCATAAATAAAGGAAAATAATAAATGAAATTCTTCCGATGATGGGATGTCATGAAACTCACAAGTAGTGATTTCTTGACTGATCCCTAGGTGAGAGAAGTTCACTAAGTGTTACCAGAGTATTGGGATACTTAGTGCAATTTTTCAATAATAAGAATTTTTATTTAAAATAAATAAAGAAATATTTATATAAAAAATCAAAAAATTCATTTACATCATTTATTACCTGTTTGCATCATATGCATTCATAATAATTTTCGAAGCGAGTGTGAATCTTCTGATGATGAAATTCTATAGAACTCACAAGTAGTGATTCTTAAGAAATCTCTAGGTGAGGAAATTATCCGAAATGCTACCAGAGTATTGGGGTGCTTCGGAATAATTTTCAATACAAAAGATTTTCACTTATTTCAAATAAAAAAATAAAACTTAAATGTTTCAAAATTAAAAGAATAAAATTGATTGCAATAAAATAGGAATTATTTTTAAATGTTAAATTAAGACCATTTTATTAAAACCAAAGGATAACACATTATTATTATGATACCGTTTTTTAACGGGCGTCGTGGGGGTGCTAATCCTTCCCCACGCGTAACCGTACTCCCGAACCCAATTTTTGTTTTTGCAGACCAAAATTGTCTTTTTAATAAAACTTAATTAATTTTGAGATTTTGTTAAAAAGATAAATATTTTAGGTGGCCAATCACACCTAGCCAAAAAAGATTGGTGGCGACTCCCTTTTGTTTTTAAATGTTTTTCGAAATCGTCGAGCGCGAAGCCGTTACGACAGCTTGGCGACTCCACTGGGGAAGCTTTTTGAGGGTCAAGCCATTCATTAATCATGTGTTATCCAAAGTTTTAATTTAATAGTCTTGATTGATATTGAAACTTAATTCACTTGGATTTTGAAAATAATTTTGTTTGCGTTTGCATTTGCATTTTATGTTATTTATTCTATGTTTTATATTTGTATATACTTGTTCTTAATAAATTGTTGAGACATTTAGGATAAAGATAATAATTTAATTTGAGTTTGATGTGTTCCCTCGTACACACACTTGCACTTGCATTTGCATAACATGAGCTCTATACCCAAGCTCCATACCCGAGCTCCATCCTTCTTAGGAGGGAGTAGAGCACCTTTGCTTTCGTGAGGTAATCACCTCTGCAATGGCAATCGAAATACTCCCACTCAAATTAAATCTTACTAGTCTAGTGTGGATGACAATGAGGTATAATTTGGGAACCTTTTAACCTTTTAGAGACCTAAATCAGCATATAAAAGGCCCTAAGAAGCCGATCCTAGCTAGAGCCATTTCCGATTTTTGTAGAAATTATCCTGAAATTAGGACACATGAGGGAACATTTTACTACCCATTTTTTCATATCATAACTCTATTGATTTTTCAAATTCATGCTCTATAAAATCAAAAGATATTTGTTTTCAAATAAAATTTCACATTTTTACAATTTTAGAGAAAAAAAACAAAGATTTATTCGATTTCTCTCCTTTGTCAAAAATAACATGAAAACATCCTTCATTCTTTAATACAATTTGAAAAATAACAATAATGTTTTTTATTTTTTTTAAACTAATGCATAGACATTAAAAAGAAAGAGGAATTTTGATGAGAAAATAAAAGGTAATTGCATCGTCACATTCCTTTAAAAATAAATTAAATAAAAAGGGAAATTAAAGATAATAAATTGTGATGTGAGAATAAGATTTTTTTAATAAAAAAGAGAAAAAAAAAGTTTATTCTTTACCAAAAAAAAAGAGAAATCATCAAAATTTAAAGTAAAGAAAAAGGAGAGAATTCATTCATTGAATTTAAATAAGAGAAAATTTTGATTCTTTAGCATGTCATATTTCATTACATTCATACATTCACATCACATAATAAGGAGAGTATTTGTCTTTTTGGATTAAAGGAAGTCAAAGATATCGGAGATCAATTTGAAGCTAGACTTACTATTTTGGAGAATAATCAAGAAGAATTTTGCTAACATGATACACGAGAAATGAAAGGAAAGCAAGCTAAGATAATGCAGATGCTTGATTTTCAAGGGTCGTTGTCGTTTCCAGAACAATTACATGTTGAATCATTAGCAAGTGGAAACAGATCGACTTTTCATGAAATGGTCAACCAGGAATCTACAATGCTTGATTTGTTTTTGAAAGACTTTGAATGTTAAGGGCACTAGAATAAGGGAGAGTTAGTAAGGAATTTTGAGTCTTGTAAACAATTCCTATGTGAATATGAATGTTACAAGATTTTATATAGGTTTGCATTCACTTCATTCATATGTGCATAACATGATTTTGACAAAAAATAATAAGGCTAGCAATAATTGTTTTCTCAAAAAAAAAGGAAAAAATGAAAATGAAGAAAGTAAATAAACGGTAAAAAAAATTTTTGTTTATAATTTTTTTCTTTTGGTGTGTAACTTGTGATATTGTAAAATAATAACAAGTTTGAAATTTCTTTTACATGTAGATATACAATTTCAATACAATAAAAGCATCATACTAGCATGGCAAGCATGACATCTAATTTTAGTTTGTGACAGATTTGGTGGAAAGATAGCTTGATCATTGAAAAACTTCGGAGATAGTTTTGGACCATGGAAGAGAAAGAAATGAGTAGGATGGAACGAATGGAAAGAACTCAGCAAGAGATGAGAGAGTAATTATCACAGATGACGGGTTTGTTGGAGAAGCTGAATAATGGAAAAATGGGAGAACCAGCTACTCAAGAGGGGCATCGGTTACGAAACGCTGGAGATTCTTTTTGTCCAGTTAACATTGGCCCACGAGAAACCCAATCATCTCGAGAGCCACAAGCAATGCCCACCGAGGGTTATGTGTGCCCTAATATGCCGTATGCATTCGACCCTAGTCAATTTCAAAGGCATGCAATTCCCACTATAAACCCCCTCGAACCAATTCATGTTGCCAATCTGGATAGCCACAAAGAGCAAGGGATGCCACATGTGGAAGGAGGCTCAAGTTCTTGGCAAAAAATAGAGCTTATAGAAGAAAGGCTTCGGATTATTGAAGGAATGGATTTTCATGGATCTTTAGATGCTGCCGGATTATGCTTAGTACCTGGTGTGGTCATTCCTTTAAAGTTTAAAGCTCCAGAATTTGAGAAATATGATGGGACCACTTGTCCAAAGGCCCATATCACTATGTATTGTAGAAAGATGGCATCACATGTGCATGATGACAAACTGTTGATCCATGTCTTCCAAGATAGCCTTAAAGGATCTGCTGCTAGGTGGTATACACAGTTGGGCAAGGGCGATGTTCACTCATGGAAAGATTTGGCAAGGGCATTTGTCGCCCAATATAATCATATTGTGGATTCGGCCCCAGATCGTTTATCTTTGCAAACTATGGAGAAGAAAGCTACTGAAAGCTTTAGAGAATATTCCCAGAGATGGAAGAATGTTGCCACCCAGATCCAGCCTCCCCTCACGGAAAAAGAGATGGCGACTCTGTTTCTTAGTACACTCCAGGCACCATATTATGATAGAATGATTGGGAATGTTACTAAGAATTTTGCCGACATGGTGGCCTCCGGAGAGATGATTGAGAATGCAATCAGGAGAGGCAAGATCAAGATAGATGACATTGCTGATAACAAGTCAGAAAGAAGGGAAGAAGAAGTACAAGTTGCAACATTTGAGGGACAATTTTCCAAAAACACCGCTCCACCTCATCCCTGTTTACCTCACTTATCGTACCATCCAACCTTGAACAATGTCTCCTATGATCCTTATCTCTATTCACCAGTCCATCAACCAGGATGCCAAGCAAATTCTTACCCTCCAATGGTTGCTCATGCGCCTATCTTTGTGCCCAGGCCAGTAACTCAACCTCCTCAACAATCAATAGACAACAGAAAAAGATCGAGAAGCAACCAAGGAAAAATTTCGATTCCAATCTCATATCTTTTGCCTTTTTTGGTGAAAAACCAATATTTGGCTCCTATACCTTTGAGGACAGCACCAAACCCATTGGCCAAGAGCTATGATCCGAATAGGAAATGTGACTATCACATGGGGGCAGTTGGGCATTCAACAGAAAAATACCGACAGTTGAAGGAAAGGGTTGAAGAGCTCATCAATGGTGGAATCTTGACTCAAGAAATTATGGAACAGTGGAAGTCCACTTTGGTGTAGAGTCATGGCATTTTGACAAATCAATCTGGAGGAAAATGAAGATGTTGAGATTTTGAAGTCTGTATTTTGTTGGAAAATGCTTGTTGTTTCCGTTGGCCTAGGTGATAATTGTATGAGCACAACTTTTTGCATGAGTTATTTTCCAGTGGCATATGACGAGAATGTTTCTTTTCTTCACATTAATGATAAAAATGATTCTAAGAAAATTGGTGATTACTATCAAAGATGAATGTCTTAAATTGTTCCAGGATCGTGTTTCAATAAAACCTGAAGCTAAATTGGGGCATAAGATTTTGAAAGTCCAACTTGTTCCCATTTGAACATGACGAGACTTTTTTGTTAATGGTTTAAAAAAATGATGATCGACATGCAAAACTTTTTGAGAATAATTTGGAAGTCAATTTATGACAATCTCAAAGATTTTGGGTATTGGTGGTCGAATATTTGTCAAGATCATTTTGAAACAGCTTTCCACCTAGATTCTTGTACAAATCCCAAATTCTTCAACCCTGTACTCCCGAGATGCCTTTTCGCCCATGTTTTGGGGCAAGAAAACAAAAAAAGAAGTAAGCAAAAAAAGAGAGAGAACCAAAGCTGAGGATTTTTCACTGTTGTCCATTTGTATAATACCTTGAGTCACGCATCACCTTTTTCCTTAAATGAATTTTCGGTGTGTGAGGTCAACTTCTTTCATACTAAAGGGATGCATTACAAGAAAATCAATTAAAAAAAAACAAAAAAAAAGAAGAAAAAATGAAATTGATTGTGACACCATGCAAACATGATATTCAGAAGATTTCAAAGCCAAAAGAAGAACTTGTCCTAAGAATTGCTTTTCAATATAAGCATCTTAATTTGAGATGATGAATGGTCGTCTTTCATATTCCATTCACAAATATAAATATTATCCTATTGCTACCCCTTTTGAGCATGATAATTTCTTTCATAATAAACCTACTCCAAGGACCACCCTCCACACCGGGGGGCATGTGCGGAAAATATCTCTTCAAAAAAGATGAATGATTCAACTTTTGTTGTGGGACAATTTAGGGCAAATCGTTTTTGAAATCTTAGACATGAATTAATGAAGAAAAAAAAAGAGAAAGGAAGAAGGATACATGTGAAAGTACATAAAGAAAGATACTTCAAAGGATGAATAGGATTTTGAAAAAAAAATAAAAAAAAAAGAGGGAAGAAAGAGAGAAAAGAAGAAGAGGAAGAAATATATGGAAAAGTATAAAGAGAAAAGGTGCTTCTAAGTATGTAAATGCTAGATGGCTATATAAGAAGAAATGATCCTTGGATTGATTACCTTCAAACACATTTTGGGCCTGTTTATCTATTCTTTCAGAACCCTAGACCATGGCCTACATTACGTACCTAAAAGTCCATTTTGATCAAGTATGGATGCTTGTATCGAAGAGCTATTCTTTGGAAGATTTTCGTCATTCTTTGGTTTGAATGAAATTTGAATATTTGAATGCATGATGGAATAATCAATAAAAAAAACAAAAACAAAAACAAAAAAAAGAGAGAAGAAAACAAAAGAAAGAGTGAAGCTCTAGGGTGAAAACCCGAATAGGGCAGTCTAGAGCAAATAATGAACTTCTCATGCAACCAAGTCATGCAGCGACATGAATTGAAAATATGGAAAAAGAATCAACAAGCCTTGAGAAACCCTCGAGATATTCATAGATTTTGATGTCACTTGATTGGCTGACATTTTTTGAAAAAGTTTGAACCTTTCTTCTTGTACATACTCTTCCTAAACAGAAAAGACCTCAGTCATTCACACCCGATCTTGGCATTTGTAGAACGTCATTATTTGAGAATTTGAGAGATTGTCAAACCAAATTGAAAATATTTTGTTTCTTTTCTCATTCAAAATTTTGTTCAAAAAAGAAGGGAAGAAAAGCGATGGTATTTTAAGAAAACCATTTTGAGCCAAGAAAGAAACCATTGTGTTTGGATAAGTGGCAAAATGTTCCTCAAACAAAACATTCTGGCGCACCAAACTTTCATTTGTCAAGTTGAAGAGATCCGAGTAGGATTTGTCACTCATCTTGAAAAGTAATCACTAATATTTTGAAAGAATCAAATATCACTTGTGAAATTTAGATTCAATTCCCTCCTGGAAAATAGTTATGAGAAAATTTTCAGTGCTTTTCGTCAAAAGGCTATGATGAGCACCAGAACACTACAGAAATGGGAAACAGAAAGGAGCTTTCATGATCATGTTGGGGGCAAAGGAGACAAAAAAAGCAAATGATGTGCCTCTTTGGCAAGATAGGAAAGAGTTTTGAACTTAGAAAATGTACAGGATTGAGTGCCATGCATTCATGCATACATACACAATATCATACAGCATCAACATTTAAAGTTTTTGTGTAAAATTTTGAGATTAAAACATGTTTCTCAAGCTGAAGACTCAACACCATTCAATCAAGATTTCAAAGGTTATGCAACCTTTTCCAATAAAAAAAAAGAGAGGAAGAAAAAGGAGAAAAATGTTTCAACATTTTTAGAAAAAGAATTTAAAGTTTCATCGCCTCTGCTGCAAGAGGAGCACTTTCCAGAAAAAGCTTCTAAGTCCTCCGGGCAAAAGTTTTAAAGTTTCATTGCCTCTGCTGTAAGAGGAGCACTTTCCAGAAAAAGCATCTAAGTCCTCCGGGCAAAAGTTTTAAAGTTTCATTGCCTCTGCTGTAAGAGGAGCACTTTCCAGAAAAAGCATCTAAGTCCTCCGGGCAAAAATTTTAAAGTTTCAATGCCTCTGCTGTAAGAGGAGCACTTTCCAGAAAAAGGATTTAAGTCCTCCAGGCATAATTCTAAATCCTCCGGGCACAAATCATAAGTCCTCCGAGCACAAATCATAAGACCTCCGAGCACCAAATCTCAAGTCCTCCGGGCAAAATTTTAAAGTTTCATCGCCTCTGCTGCAAGAGGAGCACTTTTCAGAAAAAAAAAAATCTTAAGTCCTCCGGGCATAATTCTAAGACCTCTGGGCATAAATCTCAAGTCCTTCGGGCAAAATTTTAAAGTTTCATCACCTCTGCTGCAAGAGGAGCATTTTTCAAAAAAAAAATCTTAAGTCCTCCGGGCATAATTCTAAAACCTCCGGGCACCAATTCTAAGCCCTCCGGGCAAAATTTTTAAAGTTTCATCGCCTCTGCTGCAAGAGGAGCACTTTTCAGAAAAAGAATTTAAGTCCTCCGGGCACAAATCATAAGTCCTCTGGGCACAAAATATAAGTCCTCCGGGCAAAATTTTAAAGTTTCATTGCTTCTGCAGCAAGAGGAGCACATTTTCAGAAAGGAATTTAAAGTTTCATTGCCTCTGCTATAAGAGGAGCTTTCTTGGAAAAAAAGAAAAAACAAAACAAATTTAAATTTAAAGTTTCAATGCCTCTGCTGTAAGAGGAGCACTTTCCAGAAAAAGCATTTAAGTCCTCCGGGCATAATTCTAAGTCCTCCGGGCACAAATCATAAGTCCTCCAAGCACAAATCATAAGACCTCCGGGCACCAAATCTCAAGTCCTCCGTGTAAAATTTTAAAGTTTCATCGCCTCTGCTGCAAGAGGAGCACTTTTCAGAAAAAAAAAAAATTAAGTCCTCAGGGCATAATTCTAAGACCTCCGGGCATAAATCTCAAGTCCTCCGGGCAAAATTTTAAAGTTTCATCGCCTCTGCTGCAAGAGGAGCACTTTTCAAAAAAAAAAATGTTAAGTCCTCCGGGCATAATTCTAAGACCTCCGGGCACCAATTCTAAGTCCTCCGGGCAAAATTTTTAAAGTTTCATCGCTTCTGCTGCAAGAGGAGCACTTTTCAAAAAAAGAATTTAAGTCCTCCGGGCACAAATCATAAGTCCTCCGGGCACAAAATATAAGTCCTCCGGGCAAAATCTCAAGTCCTTCTGGCAAAATTTTTAAAGTTTCAATGTCTCTGCTACAAGAGGAGCACTTTTCAGAAAAGAAATTTAAGTCCTCTAGGCACAAATCATAAGACCTTCGGGCACCAATTCTAAGTCCTCCGGGTAAAATTTTAAAGTTTCATCGCCTCTGCTAAAAGAGGAGCACATTTCAAAAAGAAAATTTAAAGTTTCATTGCCTCTGCTGCAAGAGGAGCTTTCTCGAAAAAAAAGAGAGAAAAAAAGAAAGGAAATTTAAAGTTTCATTGCCTCTGCTGCAAGAGGAGCACATTTTCAAAAAGGAATTTAAAGTTTCATTGCCTCTGCTGCAAGAGGAGCTTTCTCGGAAAAAAAGAAAAAACAAAACAAATTTAAATTTAAAGTTTCATTGCCTCTGTTGCAAGAGGAGAGCATTTCGGAAAAAAAAAGAGGAGAAAAACAACATTTTCAATTTCATTGCCTCTGCTGCAAGAGGAGCTTTCTCGAAAAAAAATATAATAAAAAAAAAAATAAAACAAATTTAAATTTAAAGTTTCATTACCTCTGCTGCAAGAGGAGCTTTCTCGAAAAAAAGAAAAACAACATTTTAAGTTTCATTGCCTCTACTGCAAGAGGAGCTTTTTCGAAAAAGGAAAAAACAAACAAAACAAAAAGAAATTTAAAGTTTCATCGCCTCTGTTGCAAGAGGAGCACATTACAAGAAAAAAACAAAAACAAAAAAATGGATGATTTAAATTTAAAGTTTCATCGCATCTACTGCAAGAGGAGCGCATACAAAAAAAGAAGAAGAAAAAAGAAAAAAGAGAAAGAGGAAAAAAAAGAAGAAAAAAGAAGAAAGAAAGAAAAAAGAAGAAGAGATTAGGTCATAAGCCGGACAAAATTAGTGTCTATTGTTTTTGCTCTATTCCTTATCCTCAGCAATGAGCAAAGAGGGGCAGCTGTTGACACCTAATTTTGTCCCATTTTGTTATTATTATTATTATTATTATTATTATTATTATTATTATTATTATTATTATTATTATTATTATTATTATTATGTTTATATTTATATTTATTTTTATTATTTGTTTTGTTATTATTTTTATTTTTATCTTTATTATTATTATTATTATTTTTGTTTATTGTCCAATCAGCCCTACTTCCCAGGCCATCCCATCGCCGGCCAGCTAGTCTGCCAACCACTCATAGCCCTTCCCCTCAAGTTGTCTCGTCTGTCACCATCCTCGCCAGTCCCAAGCTTCAAGCTCCCACTACTATTTCTACAGCCAGGCTACCAAAGGAACAGAGGAGGGGGGGCCTGCACGAAAAATCCCAGATTCGAGAGCCCCTGATCCCTCTCCCATTCGACCATTGCCGGTACCATCCAAAGCAACCAAAAACCGAGACCCATTACTGCTAAGCCCCATCATTCGACCTCATCATTCACCACCGTGGCCATTCTCATAGAAACACCACAACCTCAACCCTCTGACCAACCACACAGCCACGTACCACCATTCACACCAAGCCATCATCGCCACATCCCAGATCCCATCCTCACTCACCACTCACAGCCATCGAAACCAACCCCCTCCTAGCCCAGATCTGAAAACCCACTACACCGGAACCCAAACTCAATACTTCCCAAAACCAATCTTCAAAAACCTGTAAAAAAAAAGAAGAAGAAACAAACCAAACAATACAACCCAACCAGATTCAACACCAGATCCAAAACCCAAAAAACAAAAATAACACAAAGAGGCTTCTGTTTATCAGATCTATGTGGCTCAAGGGATTTTTGGGCAAAACAAGGCTCAAATCGGAGTAAAGGAGGGTAAGTTGAGTTCTTTAAGGGTGTTGTGAATATCACAGACGACGGGTGTAAGGCGGTGCACGGCGACCAGCAGTTGTCCGAAGAAGGAAAGGCTTGGAGGATTTTGAGTTTTTTTTTGAGTTTTTTTGCGTGAAATCTGATGGAAATGGGTTTTTTAAGAAAAAAAAGGGGTTTGCCTTTTATAGCTAAGGAGAAAAGAAGAGTAAAGGAGGCGACCCGCGTGTAGGCTTAACTCAACCGAGACCCGCAGGATCGCCCGCGCGCCAAAAGCGAGGAAACCCGCATGCCTGGTTGCCAGCTTCACAAGATCGCCCGCCTGTGGAAAGAAGCGTGAGTTCACTTGCCCCTTCACGAGCTCGCCCGCCAGAGAAAAAGCCAATCCGCGAGCACACTTGCCAATCCGCGAGCACACTTGCCAGTCCACGTGTTTGTTCGCCCGCCTGCTCAAGAGAGGAAGGATCCACGAGCTTACTCGCTCGTTCACGAGCTCGCCCGCCCAAAGAGCTAGCCCAATCAGGGAGCTCGCCCGCCTGCTCAAGAGAGGAAGGATCCGCGAGCTTACTCGCTCGTTCATGAGATCGCCGGCCCGAAGAAACGGAAGTCCACGCGCTCGCTTGAGGAGCTCGCCCACCTGAGGAGAAAGAACATCCACTCGTTCGCCCATTCAAAGAGCTCGCCTGCCAAGGAGCTAGACCACTCAAGGAGCTCGCCCGCTAAGGAGCTAGACCACTCGAGGAGCTCGCCCGTTCGAGGAGTTCGCCCGCCCGAGGAGGGTATATTTCCTTTTTTGTTTTATTTATTCATTCATTTATTTAGGTATTTTTAATGTATTGGTAAAAAAATAATAAGTAAATAAATAAACATAATAAATATTTAAGGAAAATAATAAATGGAATCCTTCCGAGGATGGGATGTCATGAGACTCACAAGTAATGATTTCTTGACTGATCCCTAGGTGAGAGGAATTAGCTAAATGTTATTAGAGTATTGAGATATTTAGTTAAATTTTTCAATATTAAGAGTTTCAATATAAAGTTCTTTTTATAAATTCCATATGCATAAATAAAGGAAAATAATAAATGAAATTCTTCCGATGATGGGATGTTATAAAACTCACAAGTAGTGATTTCTTGACTGATCCCTAGGTGAGAGAAGTTCACTAAGTATTACCAGAGTATTGGGATACTTAGTGCAATTTTTCAATAATAAGAATTTTTATTTAAAATAAATAAAGAAATATTTATATAAAAAATCAAAAAATTCATTTGCATCATTTATTACCTGTTTGCATCATATGCATTCATAATAATTTTCGAAGCGAGTGTGAATCTTCTGATGATGAGATTCTATAGAACTCACAAGTAGTGATTCTTAAGAAATCTCTAGGTGAGGAAATTATCCGAAATGCTACCAGAGTATTGGGGTGCTTCAGAATAATTTTCAATACAAAAGATTTTCACTTATTTTAAATAAAAAAATAAAACTTAAATGTTTCAAAGTTAAAAGAATAAAATTGATTGCAATAAAATAAGAATTATTTTTAAATGTTAAATTAAGACCATTTTATTAAAACCAAAGGATAACACATTATTATTATGGTACCGTTTTTTAACGGGCGTCGTGGGGGTGCTAATCCTTCCCCAAGCGTAACCGTACTCCCGAACCCAATTTTTGTTTTCGCAGACCAAAATTGTCTTTTTAATAAAACTTAATTAATTTTGAGATTTTGTTAAAAAGATAAATATTTTAGGTGGCCAATCACACCTAGCCAAAAAAAATTGGTGGCGACTCCCTTTTGTTTTTAAATGTTTTTCGAAATCGTCGAGCGCGAAACCGTTACGACATATCTTACCAGTACTTATCCTTATAGTCGTTTCGATGATATTTCACAAAGCTTAGTATAAGATTAGATAAATGTTAGATAAAGATTCATTCATCTCTCACGAGATGATACTAGCAAGTTTTATTTAACCCATTTACCTCACATTCCACTAATATATTTCCTTAAGCCTCCCCAGTTGAAGCTCAATCTCCTGTCCTAGTCCAAGCCACTCTAGGTTTAGGCTCTCTTTCTTTTTTCCATTTTTTTTGTTGTATTCTTTCCCTTCAAAATGGCAGCCCACGATGCTCTCTTAGCAGCCCCTACGTGCTCTCTGTTAACAGCCCTTCATTCTGACTTTGAGATCAGTCCTTAATGCCACGTTCTAATCCCCAAAACAATGTCTAATGTTACTGCACCTAACACCCCTGTTTTTCGATTTTTTTTCTTGCCAAGATGAACACCTGTTTTGGGCGTGAGAATGGTACCCCTCGTTTCCTTCTATCTCTTACCTTACACTATTTCTTCTCTAACCGAACTCGGTGGCTGTTCCTCCTCCTAGATTCTGTTGCTAAAAGGGCTCCAAACAATAGCTTCTTACTCCTAATTTCAGGTTTTTCTTCCCATGTGAAGCTGCTACATTTTCGATCTTCTTATTCCCTTGACCAGTCGTCACTTGTAGCTGCTCCTTACTTCTCTCTTTCGATTCCAGCTTCCCCTCTGTTTGTAGCTTCCTCTCGATCTCTCGTCCCTTTCTCACTTTGCTGAGATCTTCATCTCTCTCTTTTTTTTTCCTACAGTTTCTTTCCTCTCTCACAGACCCGATCAATTCTCCCTCACTGTAGCAGTTTCCTTTTTCTTTCTCTGTACCGACGATTGCAACTCCTCTTCTTCCTCTTCTCTTCTTTCTTTTTAGCTTCTCCTCATTTTTTCCCAATTTATTTTAGCTTTTGGTTCTCTCTCGTGTCTCTCTTCCTCCCTTTCATTTTCATTTTCTTTTCATAGCTTTTCCACAGATGATGATGATGGTGATGGACTGCTTAGTGGGGTTTGGTGGGAGAAAGTCCCATCAAACTCCACTAAGTCTATATTCAACTTATTTTATTCTATAAATTTCAAATTTGTTTTATTTTAGTTTATTCTTAATATCTATATTTATATAATTTATAAATATATTTACACAATCGATATATATATATTTACATTAATTTACATATATATATATATATCTTATATTTAATATATATATTCTCCTTATTTATTCTCTCTCTCTCTCTCTCTCTCTCTCTCTCTCTCTCTCTCTCATGTATACTTATGTATGTCACATTTAATTTAGTATACTTGTACCCTTAATGTACAAGGTATCCATTATCTCTTCCATTGGATATATATATATATATATATATATATTTATCTTTAACTTATTTATAAGATTTCTAAATTATACATGCATTAATCATTTATTACTAAATGCTCCAAATTAGAATTTGTTTTGAAATAATAAGAATTACAGACTACATTTCAACACTAGCTTAATTAATGTCTTCTATTTATTTACTAACTTGGTACAAAAATTTGCAGTCTTCACATCCCAGGTCAATCCTGGCGTAAGGCGGGAAAACCCTATCTCATAACCTCAAGACCTTGTCGCCTAAGCCTTGTCGCAGGTCCCAACTCTATCGCATCCTCATTCTCTCACTGAGACCCTGCAGCAGGCCATCTGCTTCTAAGTCTGTCGCATCCTATTGGTTCTAACTCTCTCCCACAGGACGCACCTCCTATCTCAGCGAGGGGTCTGTCACGGCTTGAGTACCCTGTCGCCCTGTCTCCTACGACGGTACCCCTTCACTCGTCTCTCCCACGAGGTCTGTACAACTTGCGACTGGTTCGATTGCGGGAGGACTCCCTTAAATAGATCCACCATGGCCCTCAGCACTTCGGTTGTTTCTTCGCTCTGCCACCTCAGAGCTTCGAATTTCGCAAGACACTATCGTTCTCTCTTCTTCCCTGTTCACCTGTGTCCTGTGGCGGATCGGTTGTTCAGGAGAACTCACGGAGTTCTCATCACTTCCATCTCTCACAGTAGTCGATCTTGTTCTCACCATCTTTAAAGTTTCAGCTGGCTTTTATGTCATTTCTCACATACGGCGCCAATTGTTGTTGCATAAAACAACAATGAGTGATTACTGACGTAAACTGTTTGTCTTTTTCTCCACGTGTCTCCAAAAGCTTCTGCAAAATAGTGAAAGTCAGAGGAACGCAGGGGTTGGTTCCCTGCATAGGCACTCCAATACTTAAGTTAGCAAAAGTGTTCTTGGGAATATTCAAAGTCAAAGCCAGAAGTAGACAAAAATTAGAGAATAAAATAATACCTGTGGCCTATTTATAGGCGAGTAAATTACCATTACCGTAGAGTAATTACATGGGGACAATTTTGTCCTTTTAGAGGAGTTTGTTCCCGATACGGCACTAAAATGTTGTATGTCGTCTAATTGTGGCGGCAAGGGTTTGTCGCGAGGTGGGAGGCTCGTAGATTGGGAGGCCACAATCGATAGGAGACAGGCTTTTACTTGTGGAGATCATCTGATGGTTGTTGCAGGCGACAGGCTGCCTATCACCGGTGGGAGGCATCTTCTGCAAAAGGCTTCCACGCGCCATGTAGTATCTACCGCCTACTGCCACGTGGCCCAATGGCTTTACGTCACTTGGCAGCCTCTGTGGATTTTAGGCCTCAGTACTTTGGGCTTTCCCATATCAATAATAATAATAATAATAATAATAATGATGATGATGATGATGATGATGATGATGATGATGATGATGATGATAATAATAATAATAATAATAATAATAATAATATGAGAAATAAAGGCCTACATACAAAACCCTCAAATAGGACAGGAGAGGCAGTGCTGTCTACAATCCAAGAGAAGAATCTGAACAAGTGGTCGGTCCTAACCAGAGCCGAAGCCAAAGCCACATTTAAAACAAACAAACCAAACCAAACCAAACCAAACCAAACCAAACGAAGCTGAAAAAGCGAAATAATTCAACTCTCAAAAAAAAAAAACTAAAGTGCAAATTGCAAAACGAAATCTTAGGTATGTCTTTTTCTCTGTGTGTGTGGGTTGGGCATGCAATAACGGTAAAACAAACACTACCCAAACCAAGGTGGCTGACAGACTGTGTCGTTAACTAAAGTAACGATTCTCTGACAAGTGATATGCGATGATCCTTCCTGTCCTCTCTTCACTCTTTCTCCCACACTCACATATTTACTACCCTTTTCTTATCTATCAAAATAACCTCAATTAAATTTTTTTTGAGTAGTATATTTTCATTAGAAGTTACAATCACAATCAGCATATTACATTTCATGAACAGGTAACTATGAAAATCACATTACTCAAACTAGGTAAACTAATAAATAACTATAACAAACTAATAAATAACTAGACTAACTCAAGCTCACACTTGGTGAAACTCGAACTTGAGATCTCACACTAAGTCAAGATCTCATTAGCAAAATAGCCTCAATTAATAATTATTCAATAATTGAATAATTAAACAAGACAAGGACAAAGATAAAATTTGACCTAACCTTTGTTTTATTGTACCCCAACATCTACACCATTTAATTATTTTTGTATTGATTTCATATTTTTATATAAAAATCTCCCCTTTAATTTATTAATTATTGATAAAAAAAAGGAAAAAATAAAACAATGCCCAGTGCTCCAACTCTGTTCTAATAACTGTTTCCACACTCACTCGTCAAACCCCATATCGACTATTGCTAATCGTTCACCCAATAAAATGAAAACGGCATCGTACCAGATGCTCCAGAGCCAACAACTTTCTTCCTCCTCACTCCGCCACGGCAGTAGAGTAAACCCAGCAACAATTCTCTCTCTTTTTTTTTGGTTACGGCAAAAACTCTCTTTCAACTTTCAACCCTCAACAAAAAGCACAGAATAATTCCTCTGTTAATTTTGCTCAAAACCCCTAAAATTTCGTTTCTTTTGTTTTTCTCTTTTTCGAAACTCTGGGGGAGAGATGGGTTGTTCGCAATCAAAGATCGAGAACGAAGAAGCGGTTTCCCGCTGCAAAGAGCGGAAGCAATTCATGAAAGAAGCGGTTGCGGCACGAAACGCTTTCGCCGCTGCTCACTCCGCCTATGCCATGTCCTTAAAAAACACTGGCGCCGCCTTAAGCGACTACGCCCACTGCGAGGTTCAGAATCCCAATCTCCCTTCTCACCCTGGGTCATCAGTCGTGGGACCTCCGCCTCCGCAGCCGCCTTCAGTTGAACTCTTCCCTCCTCCGCCGCCTCCGGGGAATCTCCCCCGCGATCCAGGGGTTCCGATCCAACGCTCGGCTAGTATGCCGATTCAGATGCCTTTGAAAGGGAAGCAGAGGGAAACGTCAACGAGCACGATCATGGAAGATGAGGAGGAGAACGATGACATCGAAGGGAGTGACAGGTTGGTGATACGAAGATCGCGGAATTATAGGGGCAGTGGTAGTGGTGGTAAGAGTCAGAGAGAAGTGGTGGAGAAATCGGAGGAGGTAGAGGAAAGGGTAACGTCTACTACTGTGCAGGCGCATGCAATGCAATCACAACCTTCCCAGGATCCGACTTACTTATACTTCTTTCCACCGGCAGATAGTATGCCTGGACCAAGTTTAGGGGAGGTGGAAGAAACGAGGGCGGAGAACAGGGAGGTGGAAAGAAAGGTTTTTGAGAAAATGCCGAGAGGAGTTGAGGAGGAGATGATGGAGGAGAAGGTGAGGGAGGAGGAGGTGGTTGTGGAGAGGGGACAGAAGAGGGAACTGGAAGTGGAGAAGCCAGTCGAGTCGATGGCTGGGGTAGCAAAGGGGAGCAAGAAGGGTGGGAAGGTGGGGGTTGGTAGTGCAGGGGAGAAGAGGTTGGTGAAGGGGAGTTTTAATATGTTGCAGGTGTTTGCAGAGCTTGACGATCGTTTCTTGAAGGCCTCAGAGAGTGCACATGAGGTTTCAAAGATGTTAGAGGCTACTAGGATGCATTATCACTCTAATTTTGCTGATAATCGAGGTAATGGTTTTTCACTTTTATACTATGAAGTTGACCATCAATACAGAATTGTTAAAATTTTGATTTGGATTGTTTGATCTCTCTTACATGAATTAGTAGAATTTTAGAGAATTTTCATTATGTTTCAAGTGTGTACCAGTTGGTATCAGCAGTTCAGCATAAGATTCTGCGAATGGATTTTGAGGTTAATGGCTCTTGCATGAATTTGTGAAGATGAGTTGACCATGTTGATAAGTAAATTTGGGTTATCATTCACGTGTAACATTGGCTTATTAGAATGCGCTTTCTTGGGATTTGGATTTTGGATGGCGATGAATCTTGCATGAAGCATAGAGCTAGGGTTCAGGTTTAGGTTTATTCAAAGCATGTAAGTAGTTTAAACTTTGTTTAAAAAAAATTCAGTCAATTTTGGTTTAGTGAAGCACAACATGGGTTTGCTTAGAAGTTTTGCTTCAGTCTGTAGAGAGCTCTTCTTTTCATTGAATGGCAGGCTTTTTCCAGTTTTGTTTTAGAGTATAAATGGTTTAGTTTGTACAGATATAAATAAATAGTTAACTTACAATTAGCTGGATATGAGCTATGCAAGATCATAAGTTGAAGTTCTACAATTTGGCTAATAACTTTGTGCCTTTTCTCCTTCCTTCTGGAATGGAACAATTTGATTATTCTATTCATATAATGTAGCTTAACCAGGTTTTATATTATCTTAATTTATGCTTTGCAGGGCACATTGATCACTCTGCGAGAGTGATGCGTGTTATTACTTGGAACCGCTCATTTAGAGGATTAAATTTAGACAATGCTGATAATGCAAATGATGATTTTGATTCAGAGGAGAATGAGACTCATGCTACTGTGTTGGATAAAATGCTTGCTTGGGAAAAAAAGCTTTATGATGAAGTGAAGGTAAATTAAAGAGTTTCTTTCTCTTCTTCTGCCATTTGTCCTATTATTCATTTTCCATTTTCTGCAGATTGACCACTTTACTGTTACTTTTTTTTTTAATCGTTTAAAATGGCTTGTTTAAAATGCTCAATCATATGATACCTTATTCTTGACAAATTAAACCAGCATAATACATCCAATTCTCTTATAATGCTGATCTTATTCCTTATTTCATGATTGAATACTCAAGATTGAAGGGCCTGTATAGGTAGTTAACTTATCTAACTTTTGTTGAATACAAGGCGATAGATATTAGAGTTTTGCATTGTTTCACTGCTGGCACTTGCCTTTTGACCAATATTTTGGACTTTTATATCACAGTTCAGATTGTGACTGCTCTGCTGCAAGTTCTGTTTGTTTGGATCATGTGAACACATGCATGCTTGAATAAACTTGGACCATCAGTAAGCTATAGCTACTTGAGGCAATGAACTTTTGAGTCATTTTTGGTTTGGTGTAATTGATGTAGAGCTAATTTGTTCCTTGTATGTTGAATCATCCATTGTGTTAAATCTGAGTGATTGTTCCTAGTGCCAATCCCCTTCTAGTAGATAACAAGTGGGATGTAACTGTATCAGTCATTTGCTGAGCTCACCCAAAAAAAATTGTACATTTCTCGTCTTGGTTCAGTAACTTAGCTACAAACTCAAGGTCCAGTTTGGCTAGTAGGCCATTGCATCCATCCTAGAGGAAATCTCATCTTCACCATTCTATGGAAGATGATCTATGTTGACATGTTATAGCTTGAACAAGTCAGTTGTGTTATAGGCACAGCATGAGAGGGTAAGAGACTAAGAGGCATCGTATAGAAGATTGCTACAAAGAGCACATATAGAGGACAACGGCTTTCAGATTATATTTTGTTTTGCTAGATATTACCGTAGCTGCCTTGTTGAGGGAAAAGAAAATTTTCAAGATAATGTTACTAGTCAAATAGATACAAAATTTCTGCTTTATTTAATTCCTGGTTTTCTTTAATGCAATTTATGTTTTGTTTCCATGAGTACTTATATCTTCTTCTGTCAGTTGACAATACTTAGCTTCTTGTTATGTCATGGGCTAGTGTCAGATACCAAGTTGGATTTGCTTAAAAAGTAAACTTATTGTCATTTCATAGCTTGGCATATCTGCACCTTTCAGAAGGACTCCAGTTTACATGCTTTTGTTTGATTTGGTAACAATTAAGCACTTCTTTGATCTTCTTTGAGTTTGTTTTTTGATGGATAGGCAGGTGAGCTTATGAAGTTTGAGTACCAAAGGAAGGTTGCCACTTTAAACAAACTAAAGAATCGAGGTAGCAACTCCGAAGCACTTGAAAAGGCAAAAGCAGCAGTAAGTCATCTACATACCAGATACATTGTAGACATGCAATCCATGGATTCAACAGTTTCAGAGATAAATCGTTTACGAGATAAACAGTTATATCCAAAACTTGTTCAGCTTGTTGATGGGTAAGTTGCAGTTCATTGTTTTAGCTTTATACTAGACTTTCTCAGAAAAAAGGCCCATGACTTGTTCCAATAAAGGATTGAATGGCTTAGCTGTCCCTTTTTTCCTAGCACTTTATTTTTGTATACATGGGGTTGTGTAACATTCACTCATAGATGCATCCTGCGCAGTCTTCTGCCTTTTTTATTTTTTTCCTGTAATAACTTAATCTTAAGTTCTGTCATCAGTTTAGTTTTTTTGCTTAGGGTTGCGTAAGGTAATCTAAGATGCTTTAACAGATCAAGTCACTGAAATTTGTACCCTTGTTCAAAAGCTTAGATGATATGTGCTGTGATGTGTGTCAATTGCAGGATGGCGACAATGTGGGAAACCATGAGAGATCAACATGAGAACCAATCTAGGATTGTGATAGTCCTGAGAGATAATCTAGATCTCTGTCATTCCCCAGAGGAAACAAGTGAGCACCACCATGAGCGTACCATCCAACTGTTAGCGGTTGTTCAGGATTGGCACTTGCAGTTTGGTAGGCTTGTAGACTACCAGAAAGCGTACATAAAAGCCCTGAACAATTGGTTAAGGCTAAATCTCGTTCCTATTGAAAGCAGCCTGAAGGAGAAAGTTTCTTCTCCTCCAAGGGTTGAAAATCCCCCTATTCAAAGGCTCCTCTTTGCTTGGCAGGACCAGCTTGAGAAACTTCCAGATGAGATGGCAAGAAGTGCCATTAATAACTTTGCTCAGGTGATAGATACTATCATGCAGCATCAATTAGATGAAATGAAGCTGAAGGAGAAATGTGTCGAATCTCGGAAGGAGCTTCAGAAGAAGCAACGACAATTTGAAGATTGGTACCATAAGTATATGCAGCGAAGAACACCAGAGGAGTTGGATGCAGGGAGGACAGATGACAACCCTAATAATGATGCTGTTACTGAAAGACAGTCTATGGTGGAATCAGCGAAGAAGAGGTTGGAAGAAGAGGAAGAGGCCTATCAGAGGTTATGTATTCAGGTGAGGGAGAAGTCTTTGGTAAGTCTTAAAACTCGCTTGCCGGATCTCTTTAGAGCAATGACAGGCATTGCGATTACTTGTTCAAACATGTATGGAGAGCTAAGGTACATATCACACAAAAAGAATCCAAATCATAGCTCATAGAAGTGCTTGTATGCCTATGTAATTTTCTTTCTATGTCTTATGTAATTTTATGTGCTTTATATAAACTGTTCAACGGGAAGGTATAGGACAAACTCTTAAAGGTATATATAGTCATTACTTTGATATGATTTTGAATCCTATAACTGATGTCGTAATTTCACTGTTATGGCACGTGTTATATTTCGATGAATTGGACTCTTATTTTTTCTGGCCGTTCAAAACCTTGATCTTTACTTTCTGTTGTGTGTTTGGTCATAACTTGTTTGTAGCCTTTACTTTCCCTCAAAACAACAAATATTATGCGGGTGAACTCTTTCACAAAGGAAAAACAAAACAAAAGAAATAACTGGCTAAAATAGTTTTGCCTATTTAACATTGACTTGAAAACAATTGAAAGGTTGCATCATAAGCATCTATACAAACTGTGAAGCAGTATACTGCTTCCGGTATTTAATCATTCTACAGTATTCATGAATGCCTCTCAGCAATTTATTTACAGTTATATACAGAATACTCTGAATCAGCTATCCGGCATTTGATATAAGAAATAGCATAGAAACTCTGGAAGGAATGATCTGCCTCAGAAGTATTCGACAGGCTTGAAATCAGTTGGCTTACACCACGACTCCTGAGATTGTATGACTCAACCAAAGCAACAAAATAGTTTTCCTCTTCTTTCCTGTCTTTCATTGTTCAGATTTATCCCTGATGGTTTCGGAGGGCAAGCTCTTGCCAACTTCTTTGCTGCACATAGGAAAGGAGCAAATGATCCAAGCTTTCAGATTCAGTTTACTATAGAAAAGGACGAGAAAAACACAAAAAAAGAATGTCGAAACCTCGAAGCTTTGCATATCTGAAACATAAAGGATTCTTGCAAGCTCAGTAGTATAGGAGAATGCCTGAATGGATAATTTGTAGACTATACAAGATGAAGCTGGTCTCATACATTGGCAACAACGAGAGGGTGATGTTTCCATCAACCATGAAATAAGAATTAAGGTGAACAAAGGCTTGGCCTAACGATTTTTACTCCTCCTTACCTCGTGAGGTCGATGAACCAAAGAAATAAGAATTAAGGTGAAGGGCATACCTATTTCATAGAAAAGCTCATTGACATGCTGTGCAGTTTTTGCAGATGTTTCTATGAAAAACATTCCATTTTCTTGAGCAAATTGTTCTCCATCCTGAAAATAACAATAAAAGAAAATGAAGGAAAACTAAATGAACTTTGTCCTTAACAACTTCAGATAAAGAATACTAGAACTACAAAGGTATGTTTGATGACTATTATCAAAACAAAGTTATTTTCGATTCTGAGTTCCATTTGTTTAAACATAGATAGAGGTCACATTCGTGGAGCACTATGATGGAATTTGCTATGAAAGGATCTCCTCTTTAGGGGAGTAATTCTAGCAAGGTAAGAAGATTCTAGGTTGTCCTGGACAAAACCCTCTGTTCTCAAGGGCAAAACCTTATGCCAACCACAGCCATCCAGAGTCACAAGTGGGGCAGGAAGAAGTTGCTCTAAGGTGCACTGCCATCCGATTTGGGCAACAGCAGAATGGAGATTGGTCGAATTAGGCTTACAGGAACCGGACAGCCAAAACTTGGGGTGTACTAAGGCATAAGCTGTTAAGGAAGGTAGGATGGCACCAGGTTTTATGGTTTAAGTACCATATTCATAGGTATGCCATAATTGCTTGGATAATTATTCTTGACAAACTTCCTACAAACCAGAGAATAAGCTTATGGGGGATTTGCATTCCTAACAAAAATTGTGTGTTCTGTGATAAGGAGTTGGAGACTAGGATTGTTTATTTGTATCTTGTGATTTCAAAAAACAGGCATGGCAGAAAATTCTCCAGCTTTGTAGCATCCAAAGACAGGTGGGCTGGGAGATTGGTCCGGTGAATTCAATTGGGTGCAGCAGAAGCTCAGGGGGAAAGCACTGATTGTGCTTGTACTCGGGCTAGCCTGGAATTCTTATCTCCATTTTATTTGGACGGAAAGGAAGTCCAGACTTCATGGTAGACGTATTCACAATGCTTATTCTTCTTAATCAAATCAAGGAGGTTATAGACTGATTGCAGGGGATGAAATCAACAAAATGCTTATTAAGAACTGGGTGTTAGAGGAAGATATGCTAGTTAAAAGAATGCTGTTACTTTTACTTGTAATTATTGTTTTTGCAAATTACAGTGCTTCTTAGTGCTGGATAAGCACTTAAAAACAGTCTGCAATTCTTTTTCCTGCTATGAAATTTATGCTACTCCGAAATAGGAAGGGAAGCATTTTGCAATTACCTCATTTTCAACCTCTCTCTTTGAGTCCAAGTCTGACTTGTTTGCTACCAGTGCCATCACTAAATTTGGATTTCCTTGGAGATAGTATGATCATGTACAAAATAATTAGCTGTGGATTTAGAGCTAAACAATCATTCCATAACTAAAAACCATTGCAGGCTTATATGTTATAGAGGCTCATGCAGAAGAGATAGCATAGATTGAAATCACTAGCAGATTAAACAGACTCAGAAAATCAGAGACGGCCATATGTACAAGCTGTCTCTTGAACTAAAAGATTATGAGTTTATACAATCCCATAACTCAGTAAAAATCGAAAGTTTTTCCAAATAACCAAAGAGAAAAAAGAAAAATCATAAAAGCATTACTTTGCAAATCGATTTTCTCACCTTGTCTTTGCAGTTCTTGTACCCATTTCTTTGCTCGTACAAATGTATCCTGAAGAAAGAAAAGAAAAACAAAGATATGTCATTGGAATAATATTCCATGATATTGGAATGGCCATGTAACAATCAGTTTTCCAGCAGCCCCAGGGTACCTAAACAAGTCATGTACTTATTTCCATTGCATAGAAAAAACATGCTGCATTATTGCAGCAATAAGTTTATTCAAAAAATATGCGAAGAAATGACGCATTCCATTGGAGAGAGAAAGAGAAGAGCATTAGGGATCTCAAATAAATAACCCTGCAATTGTTTGAGCATTTTGATTCATTTAAACGGCATTGCAACGAAAACTGCCCATGTAATCTTTTTGACTAATTTCGCATCACATTCTATGTCTTCTAATTAACATTGTTGGTCGTCAACAGAAGAAATAAGCAGGAGAAACAGAGGCCTAAAACTCGCATTCTCATCAACTTGCAATGAATGATTCAATTGAAGTTCCATATCAGTTGCAATAAATATAGTTTTAAACGACTACTGCATGAAACAACTGTAAATAGCAATGTGGTTGAGAAGAATTCGAATTTGATTAATACCAACATTCCTGACATAAATTACTTAATCTAATCATGATTTTAACAAACTGGATGAAGATCAATCAGCAGTTACCACGCTTGAAATGTCATAAACAACAACGGCAGCTGCGGCACCTCGGTAGTACATCGGAGCTAAGCTATGGTATCTTTCCTGACCTGCTGTATCCCAAATGTCAAACTTCACAGTGGCTTCAGTTACTGATAATATCTGAGTGAAAAAGGCTGCTCCAATCGTTGGTTCCTGAACGTAGACAAATATAATTAAGCCTCTTAGGCCTTAACTACAAGTGAAGGTGTAATTGAACCAAGTAGAAATGATCTAGTATTAGGTTCGAGTTTGACTCGATTCAAAAACTTAAAACTCGAAATTCGGTTTGAGCTTGATCGAATTTAGCTTTTAAAACACAAGCGATAGAATACTCAAGTCGTTCGAGCTCAGCTCGATAAGCTCGAACTCAATTAATAGACTCTATTTGTCAAATATGAGAGTAAAATAGTAAATTAATAATAAAATATTTAAAATGTATATTAAAAAAACTCAATTAGGCTGGCCGACTGCTCGAGTTGAATATTAAGAAGTTTGAACTTGACTAGGGTCATTACTTGTACAGCTCGAATTTGAGCTCAGCTAAAAAATAAAAAAGTTGAATTCAAATAATTATCGAGTCGAGCTCGAGTAATTCGTGTATAGCTTGACTTATTTACACCCCTAACTACAACTACTCATATTTAAAGAACATCGAGAGGACAAAATACATAGAATAAAGAAGAAAAGAACAAGACCTGGTGATCCAAAAACTGGCCTTTCACAAATCTTAGTACCAAGCTGGTTTTGCCGGTTCCCATGTCCCCTAGAAGAACCTGCAAATAAAATGTTTGCAATTTATCTCCTCGCAAAGGTTTTTGGTTGTCCATTTTACTCTATTGTTGCAGTGAGCGGGTTGAATGCACCGGTTATCTTCAATATCCTGGTTCTAATAGCTAGTAAAATTGTAACTTTCAAACGCATCAACCTAACCTACCAGTCAGAGGACTAATTCAACCTCGATCAAGCATCCCAGTTTGCCAAAAAATTTTGAAATCAAATTTATCAAGTAAAGCTTATTATAGACTATCTTCAGAGGCAATGCTACAAAATGCGGTAGTTTTAATGCATAAAAGCCATAACCTACTCCACTCTAGTTCTATCAGGGTTAACCTTTACAACCTAACATCATCATCATCATCTTATCCATCAAATATCTTTCTTTTCTCAATCAATCACTAAAATTTTGCATTTGCAGCTTATCTGGGCAATACACTCAGGGACTAAAACCAAAGAAAAGAAGCAGGTTGACCAGAAAAGGCAACAAATAAATAGAGAAGGGTAAGACATACCCACCAGCTTGGCTTGTATGATATCTTATCCATCAAATATCATTTTTTTCTCAATCAATCACTAAATTTTGCATTTGCAGCTTATCTGGGCAATACACACAGGGACTAAAACCAAAGAAAAGAAACAGGTTGACCAGAAAAGGCAACAAATAAATAGAGAAGGGTAAGACATACCCACCAGCTTGGCTTGTATGATCTTGTTACCAGGCCGTGCCATTGTACACTTTAGATCAATTGCAAAAAGCTCAGATATACGACTTTCCAGAGAAACATAGAAGGGAAAAAGTTTTAGATGGAAAAAGTTTAGTCTAACCGTTCTAAAAGGCAACCATGAATATTGTTTAGCAAGAAACATTGAACGAGAATGGTAGGTTAGAGACTCGAAGACTCAAGACAGTTTGTATTTGTGTTAATAATAAAATACTATTTCCATTAACAACTTTGACCGGTAGTTTTCCAATTTGCATTTCCGAGTACCATTAGCTAGCTAAATATGGTAGCTAATTTGTATTCATACATATCGTCTCTTATTAGATACAACACAAATAACTGAAAAAATTAACAGGTTTATATATGATGTACTGATAGTATATAGTTTTCATATATTATCAATGCATCAGAGAATGACACCTCATCAATAAACAAATTAAAAAAGTCAAGTTCTTAAAAATAAATACAAATATTATTTTTTAATTTGCTTATAAAAACTTATTGATGAGGTGTCAACTTTTATACATTGACAGTAGATAGAGACTATAAACTGTTAGTACATCATATATAAATCCAAAATTAATTATATGAATTATAAAAAATGTGTTAAAATCTAAAATACGAACATGATACATTTATTATATGTATTACATGTGACACAACATGATATGATTAATAAGTTTAAGATTAATCCGCCTAATGCGAGATGACACGATTAAATAAATTAATATGATTAACACAATTAAACACAGTTAACATGACCATCATTAATCAATTTATAACTTATTTAAACCCAAAATATTTTTTATTAGTAATAATTTTAACATAAATAAAATAAAATCATAATTTAATAATTTACATCCAAATTAATAATTCACAAATATAACAAAATAAGAATTTCTACAATCCATAATTATGTTTAAAATTGAAATAGTCAAACAAATCTCTTATTATAATTATAAATATTATTTAAAATAAATGTGTTTGCTTTAAATTTTAAATGTATAATGATACCTTATCATCTAATATAGAGTAGAACATATAATCTTGTATCATTGTACATAACACTTGGAAATTAGAATGAATTTCTTATTTTTAATAGGATTATTATTTAATATACTGTTAGTAGAGGTTTTTAGATTTTATAAGTTGAGTTAAGATGATGACACATATATCATTTTATTTATTTTTTTTATTTTAATATCAAATGTATGATATTTTATTAAGTGATTTAAAATAAAATGTAGAAAATAAATTATTCATACATGTATCTTATCATAATAATTTGTATATTATGTTATAACTTATAATTTAAATTACTAAAATGAAGCATTTAAACTAAAATGAATCAATCAAATACCTTAAGAAAATGAATTAAAGATCTTGGTTTTATCTTTCTTTCTAATAAAATATGTTACATGAAAAAGAAAAGTACACTTATTTATTACTATCACCATTGGATTTAAAACTAAAGTATAATTTATAAATAAACTTGTTCTTAGTATAGATAATTCAATCACTGAGAAGAGTGGAATCAAGTAAATTTTGAAAAATTATTTTTAGCACTTACATTTTTTCGGTTCTTTTAGTGGTCCCATTTTAACAAAAAAAATCATAAATTGATTAAAAATAAATAAATAGTTAAAATATAACACAAATTACAACGCAACTACTTAATTAATCTGCATCAAATAAGTAAAGGCTGTGGGATTTCCTCTTCTCATATCCGGGCATGTCATTTTTCACTATTTTTTCTCATCTTATGCCCTTTAGTGTTTTTGTTTCTCAACCTTGTGGTGCCCAAATTAAAAATTTCAATAAGCAACACTTTTGCTTTTCTTCTCTCTTTTACCCAATATATGCTAATGTCATCTCTAATATTTTTAAGGCGAAAAGATTGTATGAATCGATTATTTCATGTGAACAAATATCTCTTTTAATCTAATTATACCACGTAATCATGTTATTGAAAAAAAATCAATCATTTATTAAACATCAAATGTGATAATTAAAAAATGAATACTTATTTCAAGAGACTCATTAATGATTCTGATAATAAATGATTTATTTTTTAAAATATTGTAATTACGTGATATAATTTGAATAAAAAAGATATATATATATATATATATATTAACACGCTTCATATAATCCTTTTGCGTTTTTAAAAATGACTTTTTCCAAGTTTTGTTCCCCTACTGTTTTTGGTGATTGTCCTATTTTTTTCTTACCTTTAGAGATTTTAATGGATCGGACCTGGTTGGTTTCGAGCTGGGCTAAACTAGTTCTGACTCATTAATAAATGGACTTAGTTTGGTAGGGTTTAAATATCGGGCTAGATCGAGTTGAGCAAGAAAAGGCTTATAAAGGATCAGTTTGGTTCGGTGAACCGACAAGCCGGTTCGGCCCAGGCTATTGACATTTTTTATTTTTTAATTTTTTACGGTTTTTTAAACTTTACCTTTTTAATATTTTTAAATCTCATTATTAATTTTAATAAAAATATTGATTTATTTAATATATTTTTGTCTAATAAAGTTATTGTTATAATAAATAAAGTCATTATGATAAAGTTATTAAAACTTATTTAATAAAGTTAATATTTAAAAAAATTATAGTAGTTTTAAAATTTTTTTAATTTGTTTTGATAAAGTTAAATTATTTATTACATTTGAAATATAATTAAATTTATCATTTGAAATATAATTAAATTTGTCATTTTGTATTTAAAATATTTATTCATTTATCATTTACTTCTAGGAAAACATATTTATTTAGTATGTTTTTAAAATATTTATTCTTTTTTATTTTAAAAATTTATTCATTTTCTAAACTTATAGTATCAATTTATTTAGTATTTAACAATACTAAATGAAAATAATAAGATTTATAAGAAATTAAAAAAATAACACACAAAAATTTAGCCAAACTGAGCTCTTACTAGACCTGGCTCTTATAAGGCTGAGCCCTTAATGGGCCCCATTCAAAATATGCTAAACCGGCCCAATTTCATCGAATTGGCTTATCCTGGAATCGATTATTCCAGTTCTAGGTCTAGACCAGGCTATACTAAGCTAATTTTTGACCAATTCCAAGTTAGCCCGACCCATTTAGCACCTTTGCTTACCTTCTCCATGCTTGAGAACCCTTTAGTCATCCAAGATTTCTTAGACATGGCTTTGTCAAGCCTTGTCCATTTCCATTTCCTCCCATCTAACCAAGCCCTTGTATCCAAATAAGTCTTTGTACTTTAATTTGTACTCAAGTAAGCCCTTATTTCATTTCAATAAAAGATCACATATGTATAAAAATTGTTTCAAATTAATTTAACGAATCAAAATTCAATTAATTCAATTCGATTAAGTCGCTTTTGAGTTTAAGTTAATTTTTATTCGATTAAGTCGATGTCTAGAATCATGAATTAAAATGATTGAATTAATTTTACCTTTTTTTTAATATACAATATATAATATTTAATATACATTATTCAATATTATATAATATATTCTATCTAACTAGCCCTTTTTATGTGAGAAGTTAGGTTTTAAACCCAACCGAAAAAATCAATTGCTCACTCTTGTAAAAGATTGGTTTATGTTAAAGGCTGATTTAGATATAAATTAAATGTTAAGGGTTTATATAGGTATAAATTAAAGTTTAAGGGCTTATTCAAACTCAAATAAAAAGTTAATGGTTTATCTAGATACAATAAAAGTATAAAAATTTATTTAAATAAAATAACAAAGTTCAAATACTTTTTTAATATTTCAGCTTGGTTGGGTTTTCGGTTTGCAAATCCTTGCTAGCCCATTCCCATTTTTTCTCTTGACATACCCGATTCCCTGCACAGCCCACACGCCCTTCTATGGTTTATCATAATACTCATAGCCACTAAAACGCCACCAAGAAGTTCTTCATGTAAAAAATTAAAAACAAATTCTTAACAACTACGCAATTATATTCTATATTTAAAAATACAAAAAAAAAGCATAAAAATCCTGAAAAAAATTAAAAAGATCAAATTGAAAAACAGAAGAGAGTAAAGGGTTTTTTAAAAAGGATTGAAAGAAAATGATGTCTTCTATAAAAAGAAAAATATCTCCTGGACATTAGATCTAGGTGATTTGAGAGTTGAGAAATGATATTTAAATTGTCGAAGAAGAAAAAGATTGTAAAAAAGAAGAAATAAAAGGTAAAGAATGAAGAAAGAAAAGAGTAGAGAAAGGAAATAATAAAGAGTAATTGAGGCAAGGCAAGGCGAGGCCATTAAGCTGAAGGAATACTAGAATAGAAAATAAGCATTAGACTTATATGATATTTAAAATAAAAACGATGTTGTTATGAAAAGAAGAAAATAAGGTAAGGAAAGGAATGAATTGTTGGTGTAAATTCAGCCCAAACTTATTTTTATCAAACAACATAGTGGGTTTAAAACCAAACTGAATATCCAATTTAAAAAGGTGTTTCTCTTTAATTAGTGACACATATTTTTATTTTTTTGTTTTACCATTAATTAAAATCATTTATGTTAGGTTAAATTGTTGGATAAATAAATTAATAAATAAAAAAATGATTGGTCAGACAATCCCTACAATAAAAAAATTCACAAAAATTTGTTGCGATATTTAGAGAATAATTTAAATGGTTCCAAAAAATTCTTTCAATATAAGGATTAAATTTTGAAGAACTATAATAAATAGATATGAAATAGTTAACAATTTCTTGATCTAGTAGTTAAGGAAGAATTTGAATTCAAACAACTCCATCTCACGTGATAATTGAGAATTTTTCACTTTTAGAATTATGAATTATAGAAATTTAATTTCGGATGTTAATAGACAAGCTAAAGATAAATAAATTTCTTATGGAATTGAAATATTTTGAATTATAGTATATGATCAATTGGTGTATTAGAGATTTAATACTTGGGAATTTATTTTGGGGTATTACGAAGTTTAAAATTTAAAGAAATATATATATATATATTTATATATATATATTTATATATCAAGCAATAGGTGTTGATATGCATAATTATATATTTGTACAAATACAAATTTTAACACACACACACGTACACAATAAAAATTATACAATTGAAAAATATAAAATTATATATATTGTAAGGATTATATATATATAAATTATATATTTTTTTAACTATATATAAAATATATTAAGTATATGTAAATATGTATATTATATATTTAAAAAATAAAAAATAAAATAATAATCATGGCAAGCTTCCTTTGGAAGCCTGCCGTGATTTGAAGTCTGTGAAGGCAAACTTAGTAAAAAGAAAAAAAAGAAAAGAAAAGGGAGCAGATCGGAGAAGAAGAGAAAGGGTGTCAGACGGCTAAGAGAGAAAGGGATACGCGAAGAACAGCGCGGTGGAGAGACAGAGACAGAGACAGAGACAGAGAGAGGGATCGATCAAAGAAAAAAGAAAAGAAAGGATCCTGATGGGAGAGAAGCCGGCCGGGAGAGAGAGCCAACGTCGCTAGTGCCGAGACCCTTAAGATCGGTGACAAGGGAAAGAGAGAGAGAAAGAAAGTGATGTAGACTAGATCAATTATTATTGAGCTTTTCTATAAATCAAGTTGAAGACCATTGAGCCAAATGATAATCTAAGCCCAAGAGGAAAGAGGACTCAGAAGACCCATAAATGATCTACTGGGTTATTATTTAAGTTGTGGGGCTTAAAGGTAATTACGCGCAAAATAACTCCTATAAATAGGTCACAGATATCATTCTTAAACCTTAAGCTCTATTTGCCTACTGAAACTCTGTCTGACTTAAGCATCAGAGTATCTACGCAGGGAATCACCCCTGCGTCTCTCTGACTTTTCTTGTTTTACAGAAGCTTCTTGGAGACACGTGGAGACCAAGTACGAACATCGACGTCAGCATACCTTTATTGTTGTTTTGTGCAACAACAATTAACGCCGTCTGTGGGAAACAAATAAAAAAGCCATAAAAAATAGTGAAAGACGATCTGTGCAAGACAGGGTATGTAGGTTGCAAAAAGGTGCACAGGTTACGCAACAAAATAGTTTGTCGCGCGCAATGTGCATGCGACAGAACAGTCTGTCGCATATCAGGTCTCACGCACAAGGTTTCACCCTCACATAAAAAGTCTGTCGCCACAAACAAAAAAAATAAAGAAAAAAATATATTACAATGGCGCGAAAAGAGTGACTAGCCTGTCGCAGAAGCCTGTCGCGCATCATCTATTCTGGCCTTAATTTAACATATCAGACACAAAGCACAACCTGCATGGGCGAGAGATTGCATGGCGAGAGAGACTAGCTCTCGCACCTGACAGCATAAGCAAGAGACCTGCGAGAGACCTGCATGAGTGACAGGCGAGAGACAACATAAGCGAGAGACCTGCGAGAGACCTGCATGGGCGAGAGGCGAGAGACAGCATAAGCGAGAGACTTACGAGAGACCTGCATCTGCATGGGCGAGAGACTAGCTCTAGCACCCGACAGGCGTTAAGCGCCCGACAGGCGTTAAGCGAAAGAGCCCATCTCTGGCGACAGGCATCGGTTCATTCTGCCTATTAATTCCTAAATCAAGAGCAAATGCATGGAGCCCACTGCCATTAATTCAAATATTCTATAAATATAGGAAATTCGAAGGATATAAAAAAAACTAAATATTTATTATCTATTGAAAAGATGTCATTAATGGAACTGAACAAAAGGAAGAGGAATTCCATGCATAAAAGCATTATCCTTTTTTAAAGATTTATTCTTTTTTTTAAAGGATCATTCTCTCCAGTAAGCGTCTCCAAATCGGATTGCATATCCTCTTTGCGTTACCTGTATGCCTGATCGTTTTCCTTTTTCTTCTGAGCTCGTTCTGTTTCTGATAACTTTGAGTAGTTTCTTTTCAAAAGAGGAGAGCTCGAAATGTTTGTAGATGGAGATGCTCGGGTTGTGACTACATTAGTCTGGTTTGGGACTACCCCATTGTTTATTCCAAGTTGATTGTTGCTTTCTGTCCACGGGAATGTCCACCATCCTGTTACCGCCTGAGAAACTGATATCCAATCAGCCACAAGCCCTGGACATCTTGTAAATTATCCCGAAAATCATCATAAGAATCTGGGTTGTTATTTCTCTCCTGTGCTAGCTTGCTGAATTGACATTAATGATTCGGCTTGGAGATCCTCTGATAAGGGATGGCAAAAAGCAATATTGAAAGCAGTGCTTGAATTTCTACAAGTCTTAGCGATAAAACTACTTCAACATCCATCAACTTCTCGCCTAACCGCGCCATCTTCCCTGCTGCCTGGCTTGCGCGTCACCGCACCAAACCCCTGCTAGTGGAACTTTCCACCGCCACTCTTAAGCACCAAACCACTGCTACGTGCACTATTGTCCCGATTTGCTGACCGCCTCTACTACTGTGAAGCTACTTGTTTCGTTACTTCACTGTCTTGCATGTATTTTGCCTGTGCCATCATCGCTACAACCATACCTTACTGTCCTGTTATTGCATCCTCACTGCTGTCCACTGCATCAAGCCTTATGTTATTATTATTATCATTATTTTTTGTGTTTTGCCCACTACAACATGAAGAGGCAAGAGACTCGAGCCGCACGTGAAGGAGCAAGGAAGTTCTCGAAGATAAAAAAGCCATCTTTAAAAGAGTGCAACTTCAGTTTTTTCCTTGATAGAACGCAACAAAAGGAAGAGTAATCCTGGCAGGTCAGACACTTATTTCCCGGTTAATGCAAGAAATTTCGAGCCTGCAGATTCGGTAATGCAGGCTCTATCATTCATCTTGTGGTTTTCATTTTTACAATTGGAATCTCAATATTAAGAGTTGAGAATGTTGAGAACAGAGACTCTAGCTTTGATCATACGCCTGAAGAGGCACTCAAGTCCATCTTCTAAATCTTGAATACGTTGCTCCAAGTCTTTTAGCTGGTTTTTCATCTCAACGTTCATGATGTTCTCAGTTTTGCTCATCTTCCGAATCACAACCAGGCAGCATCGGCTCACTTTCAAAAAGATGAGAAAGGCAGCAAGTGGAAAAGAAATAATGAGAGCGACCACAATACAGTAGCTTCTTTTTGTCTTTGTTTTACTTAAGGAAAGCTTTGAAAGTGGAACTAAAAAAAAACAAGACATTGCATGGCACACACGCCCCAATGGATAAGGCGCTGGTCTTCGATCCCCAGTGGAGTTGCATAATTTTTTTTTGTGAGTTCATCTCTGTTTCTGTTTTCTGAACATAAACAGCTTGGTAAACGAGAAGACATTGTTAAAATCAGGAAAGCTATCAAATAAATAAATCTATTACAGCAATACCTCACTTGCTATTTACTGTTAAAGAGTAAAACATAGCTTGAGCGAGTATTATAGTTCTACCCAAGTTAACCTGCTGACAGTCTAATGATGATTGAAAACCTTTGATTGATGGTCCCAAAGCATGTTCATTGGTAAAAACATATTGGATACACTAGCAAAAGGGACGCTTAATGATATCCCATGCCAATGCTGCAATACTAGACGGGCAGAATCTGAAGTGAACTTTGACAGCAAAATCAACCTCAACCAAGTTGGACAGACAAATGAGGATGGTGCAACAAAAAGCCTTCAGTTTCTCCAGTTGTTTTCGAAGATAGGCATGCCTGAGTTTCTCACGACGAGCTGCCGCTTGCTCTTGCCTTCGCAATTTAAGCTCAGGCACCATAACTAAAGAAACCTGCTATCGTTTCCGGGCGTACTCAAGTGACTATTTATTGTTCCTGGGGAATCAAGAAGTATCCCGCGGGCAAGCGTTCGTCATAAAATGAAATAGCAGGAGAAGGAGCGGGGGTTGCTATTGCTAATACTAGGAACGGAGGAGCTGCTGGAGACGGTAAGAACATGCAAAGCTGTTCCGACCACAAAGAAGAAAATCCAAATCCCAGGAAACTTCATAATGTTAATGCTACGTGCTACAAAAGGATGTCATTAATATGCCACCCTTTTCATTTGGTTGCAGGTTGGCATTAATTAATTAAAAGGGTCAAATCTAGCAAGACATACTTTTTTTTGGCTTTTTATGATCGTACGTGCTATATAGAAAATAAATACGGTGCAATCAATGTCAACAAAGACGAGAGCTTAAATATCAAACCGATTTGATATTGGCACGCCTAAGGCATCATAAAAAAAAAGGGCCAAATCTAGTGTATCACTTCGTACACCAATATCTTCATTGATGATTGATCCTTTTGTGATTGATAATCCTTAGGCAAGAGAGGGTCTCCCGCACACTGACAGCGAGAGAAGGGCTCCTGCGCTCGACATCCCTTTTTTCGAGAGTGACACGCGTGGCAAGCGCCTGGGTAGAACAACGCATGTGTGCAAACACAGCCTAACTAGAAATGCTTGTTTGGCAATGGTGAACAAAGGACTGTTACATGAGCTCGCGCCAAGAGTGGAATGTGGGCGAGTAGGACCATACGACAGAACCCTTTGGCAAGAGATAACAACTCGCACATGCAAGGGAGGTAGAGTGCCGCACAAAGAACACACGTAGGCGTGAATGTGGTAAGCATGTTGCATCGCAGGCCTTTAATGAGAGATTGTAGCTCGCCTATCAACAGCCAAAACAAGCAAGCACAGTTAAACACGGCCCGAGTTTTGACAAAAGAGTAAGCCACAATGGCGAGCACTGCACATACACGACAATCTTGGGTAGTAAGAGTAAAAGATTGAAAAAACAGCTAATGAACAATAGGCACCACCGCAACAGAAGGGCTCCTGCAATGACAGGTCACTTCGTCGTACGCAAGGCAGTAGCGCAAACACACGAGCATTGATCCCAAATTGCATGCTAGCCCGATAGGTAAAAGGTAATGGTGAGCACATTTGACAAGTTAGATTGCGATAAAGCAATTCGTCCTATGCAACAACCATACGGGCAAGAAAAAGTCACACGGCAAGCATTCTAGGTGAGCGAATGACCCTCATGAGCCCAGCCTTCCGCACACAAGGTGTAAAGCAATGTTGATGAATGCAGTGTCATGTGACGAGCACAAGACCATTGCAGCAGACACTTTCGATGATTGAGTGGCATATGGTGATTGCATGATCAACGCCACAACCCAGCCTCCGCAACAAGGCTCGCTTGGTAAAGCGCGTGTCAAGGCACAAGAAACGATCTAGATGGGTAAGCCATTTTGGGTGACCAAAGCGAAAAAGGATTAGGTAACTCTGTATATCATCAAGCACAACGCTCTAAAAAAAGTTCATCTTTGAACAGGAATGACAACACTGTTTCAAGGAAGAACTTGGGGAGCTATATGGTGTAAAGGTACTCTAAATACAGGTATTGTGCCGCAAGAAATGGAAAGATAAAAGAAGAGAAAGAAAAAGCTGAGGCATAGCCTCAGTCACATATTTGGCGGCAAGTAGTGATCTCTAGCGACAGGGTACAAGGAATGAGCGACAGCAGTGTCCTCAATTCACAAGCATAGGCACGCACATGACAAATTTTGGCGACAAGGTTCCACGTGGCAGACTCTTTCTGCGAGAGGTGGCTCACACGTGCTACAGCCCAAAATGGTGAGAAAGAGAGACCACTATTGAAGATCTCACAAAGATGCCACTCTTTTGAATAGTCAGTTGCATGCAAGACGTTATGCGATAGAACAATCTGTCGCTCAAAAAGTGCTTGCTACACTACAAATTTGCGCGACTACAAGCATGCAACAGGCACTCTATCCCGAGCTAGCTCAAGGCCACGCGATAGAGCAGTTTGCACAACTATAGGCATGTGACACGACTCGAACATGGCAACCTTATCTTCTTCGTTGTCAAGTTGAACTTCAAAGCCAAGAAGCGCGACAGGCCTTGGGCAACAGGGGAGCTCCCACGCACGACAGGCCTTGGATGAAATAGGGGCTCTCGCAAGCGACAAGCTCCCCACTTTGATAAAATGACAGTGAAGAAAATTAGGTGAACACAGTACCCATACGTAAGATTCCCCCGTTAGCACAATGCAGGCGAGCAAAGAACACTCGAGTCATGCCTTTCGGCAATGGCTAGCAATGCTGGCAAGCACGAAATCCAAACTACTAGTTCACCCATTAGAAAAAACTTTGGCAAGCACATTTAAATTTGACGATCTAAGCGCACGCCTAAGTACGGGATCTGAGCGGAATGATATAGAATCTTCTAGACCTGGTACGCGCACTAATCCGACAAAGTGTCCAAAAGCTTCCTTCGGCCCATCTGTCAATCGTCTAACACAGAAGCTTTCAAGAACTGCTCTAGCAACCATCTAGAAGTGGCTTAAGAGCCACACACTTGGCCTATGGACAACCATATGAAAGAGGGTTTGTCTATATAAAGGGTGTGTCAGCTTCGTGAGTCCTTTAAGCAAGATAAGGAGGTACCAGCTTAGGGTGTCGAGATCAAGGCTGTGTCTTCCTTGTAAGCCCCTATACATAGCATTCTTGAGTATCAATACAAGTGAGTGCTTGGCACCACGAAAATTGCAAACACACTCAAGCAGGGACATATGGGTGGTAACCAGATTTGAGGTACTCTCATCTGATGTTTTCGATTTTCTTGTCCACTCTAACAGTTGTGATTGAATTAAGCAGGTGTCCGAGGCAAGCACTAGCCATTGTCGTGTAAGGCAGCAAGCCAGGGAGAGCTTGGTTCGATACAGTTGGATCGAAAACTTGTGGTAAGCTCCATTGCTGGTACCGAGGCACGACTTAGTGCATAATCCATGGTTGACAGCAGAACATCCCAGCATTCGTACTTTACAGAGACAAAGACTTGGAATGATACTGGTGGTAAACTTTTGCTATTATTGTTTTAACATTTGCTGCAATTATATTGTTACTTACTCCATTTAATTGAAAATACTACATTATGAAACGAAAGGCCAGTTATTTTTATCTGTACTATGATAATCCTCCATGTTTGATAGACATGTTGCAGGAATAGAAGAAGAAAAAATGGAAGCTGGCCAAAGAGACGCGAGACGGGCACAAATAAGTCCCTTAGCGAAAAATGCGCGAGACGGGCACAAATAAGACCTTAAGTGTGAAGAAGACGCGAGACGGGCACAAATAAGCCCCTAAGTGAAAAATGCGCGAGACGGGCAAAAATAAGACCCTAAGCGAGAAGAAGACGCGAGACGGGCACAAATAAGTCCCTAAGCGAAAAATGCGCGAGACGGGCAAAAATAAGTCCCTAAGCGAACAAATCAAAAGTCCCTAAGCGAAAAGTGCGTGAGACGGGTAAATCAAAAGTCCCTAAGTGAAAAAGTGCACGAGACGGGCAAATCAAAAGTCCTTAAGTGAAAAGTGCACGAGACGGGCAAACAAAAAGTCCCTAAGTGAAAAATGCGCGAGATGGGCAAATTGTGAAATCCTCAAGCAATAAAGTGTACGGATAAATGCGATACCCAAGTAAGAATTCTTCTTCAGATGTAAGTGCTTCATAAGAAGAACTGGGGAGCACTATAGATTAACTTTTGCATTAAAAGGAGTATCAAAACTAATAGGCACCCATGCATATGCGTCTCGAGGTGCTATAATGTCAAGAGCTTGATCCTTAAGAAAATTAGTCTCTGAATTATCTAAATAATCTTCGTCCAAGCTTGTGAGAACCTCGACCATCTCAAGTCGACAAAAAGGCTTTTAAGAGCTGGTAAGATCAGATAAATCTTTACAAGTGCCTATCCTCAGAAAAGGTTTCAAATTCTCAGCATCTAGATCGAGCTTCAACCAATCAAGACCATGCCGAGTACAAACCACATCTGATGAAACCAGATAAGAACTTATGCATCTGCTTATGGCACTTCTTGACGATGTGCCCTCATGGCCTTAACCCAGATTCGGTTTTCTTCCTTTTGGCTAATAGAAGGCACTTGACAAAAGAAATGATGACACAAAGTCGTTTCTGCTACAAATGATAATGAAGTCCACTAGTTGAGCCCTCGAGTGAAGATGAAAAGACTTTTGTGATAATCCCAGGAAGAGGGTAGCAAAAGAATTTGAAAAGCCCATTCTTTATATACTCTTTCACAAGGTAAACCTTGTAAAAGAGTGGGGAGTAATTGATGTGGACTAGATCAATTATTACTGGGCTTTTCTATAAATCAAGTTGAAGACCATTGAGCCAAATGATAATCTAAGCCCAAGAGGAAAGAGGACTCAGAAGACCCATAAATGATCCACTGGGTTATTATTTAAGCTGTGAGGTTTAAAGGTAATTACGCGTAAAATAATTCATATAAATAGGTCACAGGTATCATTCTTAAACCCTAAGCTCTATTTGCCTACTGAAACTCTGTCTAACTTAAGCATTAGAGTGTCTACGCAGGGAATCACCCCTGCGTCTCTCTGACTTTTCTTGTTTTACAAAAGCTTATTTGAGACACGTGGAGACCAAGTACGAACATCGACGTCAGCATACCTTTATTGTTGTTTTGTGCAACAACAGAAAGGAAGAGGAAAAGTTGGAACGAAGTGCTGTCACCCTGATACTGCATCGCCCTTGCTGTAGGATTGCCATCACACCTTTGCCAGTGCCGTTCGCTCCACCTCTGTAGTCGCAAGTCAGTGTTGAATGAGGAAGGAAGCTGTTGCTTTAGCAGTAGCAGTAAGTTCGGCCAAGGATGCTGAACCAAAAAATAGGATGAAAAAAAAAGAAGAAAATAGAAAGGAAAGAGTGGTGGCTGGTGACACTGAGAGAAGGAGCCAAGGCTGCTACCGATAAAAAAAAAAAGGCAAAAGTGGGAAAGGGAAGGGTAAGGGCTACAAACAGATTTCCTCTTTATTAGTGGGAGTAACAGAAACATATCGAGGAAACATGATTCCTCTCCTATCCGCTTCTAAAGCCAAAATCACAAAATCGGGTGGTTTCTCATAGACACAAAACAAATCATTAAAATTTGTCCCCATTTTTGCAAGAAGATCCGCCACTGTATTTCCTTCTCTTAGCTTGTGGGATATCTTTACTTCTTGCATCCTTCCTAGCAACCATCTACAATCATCCACAATAGCAGAGTAAGTGTGGTTCGACTTAACTCCATTAATCACATACCTATACACAATTTGGGAGTCCACTTCAACTTGTATCTTATTGAAACCTCGGTTCATAGCAATCTGCAGGCCATCCCGCAATCCCCAAAGTTCAGCACAACTGCTTGTAGTAATCCCAAGGGATCTTGTATATCCGCATAGCCATTTTCCTACATGGTCTCAAATAACACCCCCTGATCCTGCTTTTCCGGGGTTACCCTTTGCTGCTCCATCAGAATTAAGCTTAACAAAATCGTTTGGTGGGGGCTCCCATCCAACTTGTAACTCAATATGATTTCTTTTCTCCCCTTTTATAGCCCAAAACTCTTTAGAACAAAACAGAGCTTGTTGGTACCATTTATCTTTGTCTCCCGAGGCTCCTTTAAACACAATATTGTTTCTTTCCTTCCAGATTGTCCATATGATGAATGAGAAAACTGTATTCCATGGTATTTCTGATCCAAAGAGCACTGACTTACTCCTACAGTTTACTTCAATCCACTTTTCCACTTCCATTCCGAAAGATTGTTGTACATCAGCTGGAATTTGTGGTATATTCCAAAACTCCTTGACTTTTTCACAGTCTCTGAGGTAACGTAAAGTAGTTTCATTATAGGTATTGCATCTTGGATAGATGGGCGAAATTTGCAAGCCTCTTTTGTTAAGCATTTCTCTCGTAGCAATTTTCTGATGCTTGCATAACCATAGAAAGAGCTGAATTTTTGGAAGAGTGTGAGTTTTCCAAATCTCCATCCAGTTCTGATTCTCTTCTTTCCTCCCTTCAGTGGTCATTTTATAAGTAGACTTCAGACTAAATTCCCCATCATGAGTGTATTTCCAAGAAAAGTTGTCCGTAACTTTTGAATTTGATTGAATCGGGATGCCAATAATGAGGTCTTGAATTTCTTTAGGAATAACTGCAATAAGCATCTCAAAATTCCATCCCCCTGACTCAGTCACTGCATCTTTAACTAACATGAGCTCATCTCGTGGAAGCCACGGGCCATAGATGATGCTATTCAGAGGACCAATACCAATCCAATCCTCCCTCCATAGCCATGTTTGCTTTCCAGATTTAATGTTCACTTTGGTCCCTTTCTCAAGGATTTTACATCCTTTCTTCAGTCCATTCCAGAGTGTTGATCCATTGCCCGTGGGGGCTCTACCATTCCTGAAATACTTAGACTTCATTACATCGGTCCAAGTACATTTCTCATTTATCAACCTCCAGCCAATTTTTGCCATGTTTACTTCATTGAGGGTTTTCATATTCTTTAAACCAATCCTCCGTTCTCTTTAGGCCTTGTGACAATTTCCCATCTCACCAAGTGTGTTTTCTTCCGCTCCTCCATAGATCTCCATAGAAAATTCCTACTTAAACGATCGATCTCCTTGCAGATATTGTTTGGTAAGTAAGCTCCTTGCATATGGTACGAAGGGATAGCGCTTATAACTGAATTTATAAGCGTAGCCTTACCCGCCAGTGATAGAAGGTTAGCCTTCCATCCAGTAAGCTTATGCTTAATCTTATCCACAACAAAGCGATAATTCTCTTTTCTATATCCACCTCCAAGCGAAAACCCAAGATATCTCCCTAAATCCTCTGATTGTTGCATCCTTAAGGTATTGCTAATTTGTTCTTTTATTTCTGAGTTGGTGTTAGGAGAGAAATGAACAGAGAATTTAGATAAACTTACGGCTTGTCCTGATAGTGAACAAAATTCTGTCAATATTTCCTTCATAACATTGGCATTGTTTGTCGAAGCTAAGAAGCATGTCATCCGCATAAAAGAGGTGAGATATCTCAGGACCTCTTCTAGAAATCTTGATCGGTTCCCATTGCTTCCTTTCGCAAGCCTCAGTGATCATTAGGGATAGATATTCTAGGCATAAAATAAAAATATACGGAGACAAAAAGTCTCCTTGTCTAATCCCTCTTAAAGGCTTGAAAGTCGAGCATTGCTCACCATTGATGAGGATGGTCGTTGACACTGATGAGATACAGTGCATTACAATCTTAATCCAAGATTCCAGAAACTTGAAGAAAGCTAGCACCTCTCTGATGAAACTCCACTCCAATATGTCATATACTTTCTCAAGGTCTACTTTGATGACCATTAGCCCTTGCTTACCTTTCTTCTTTTGAGCTATGTGCAACACTTCTCTAGCAATAATAACGTTGTCTTGCGGCCTCGTCCCTGGCACAAAGCTGGTTTGGAAAGGATTGATAAGGCGCAGGAGGAAAGGTCTTAATCTATTGACCAACAGCTTGGTTATCACTTTGTACACAATGTTACAAAGGCCTAGAGGCCTGAAGGGTTGAGAGTTTTAGGGTTGGGTGACTTTGGAATAAGACAAAGAAAACTCTCATTTATACCTTCAGGGACTTTCCCTTCACTAAAAGCTTTATAAACAAGATCCCTAATAGATTTCCTCATCGATGGCCAGAATTTTTGGAAGAATACAGGATGTAATCCATCTGGACCTGGGGCCTTATATGGTTTCATCGAGTGAATCGCTTTGCAAATTTCTACTTCCTTGATCGGCTTTATGATATCATTAATCTCATCTTCTGTCCATCTATGTGTGAGCTGGCAATTAAGAGATGTCTTCCGAGTACTAAAATTCTTCGAGGTTGTGAAAAGAATTTCAAAATGTCTTTTGATTAGATCTTCAATGCCCTCTTCCTCTTGGATACAATTTCCTATCCCATCCTTAAGTGCCAGAATCCTATTATTACTCCTATGTTTTACAGTCGTCAAATGATAAAATCTCGTATTTCGATCTCCGTCAGAAATCCACTCCACTCTAGCTTTTTGAGCCCGAAATTCCTTCTCTAGTTTGAGCACCTTCTGGTACTCTCTCATAAGAGATTTTTCAAGTTGAAGAAGACTGTGACTAGTTGAGCTGTCTAAAGCACGTTGGATCCCCTCCAACCTAGCTTTGATGGTCTTTTTCTTTCGGAAAATGTTTCCAAAATTCTCGTTATTCCATGGAATTACAATCTCCTTAAATCGAGAAATGGCTTCCGTAAGAGAGTGATTAGCTTGATCCATGCGGTGTCAACTATTTGTTTGAAATCTAGATGGGTAAACTAGATTGTTTCTAGTCTAAAGGGTCTCTTTCCAAATGTCGATCTTTTCGGATTTGTATCTATCATAATAGGTGAGTGATCTGACCTGGTCTTTGTAAGATGGAAAACTGCAGTATTTGGGAAGATCGCTTTCCAACTACCATTTGCCCAAGCCCGATCGAGTCTCTCTTGAACCACCTACCCATAGATGTTTTTCCCCGTCCATGTGAATCTATTACCTACAAAACCCAAGTCCATCAGCCCACAATTGTCCATACACTCTTGATATAATTTGGCTTTCGTCTGGCTGATGGGTCGTCCCCCCATTTTTTCACTGTTGTCAATAAGTTCATTAAAGTAGCCAATAATTGACCAAGGCAAATTATGTTCTGTCGCAAAATCGTTTAAATTTTCCCAGAGTTTCTTTCTCTCTTCAAATCTTGGACTTGCATAAACTACAAAAGGAATCCAAACAGGAGAACTAGAGGAAGAAGTCAATCGGTTATTGATGTCATAGGGTTGGGAGATTACCTAGACAGTCGCGTGAACCACTTGGGCATTACGCTGCAGGATATCAACCGTGACTTCAGTGGGATGCCATAGGATCCAGATGCCTCCTGCATATCCCTCTGCATCCACTCGAAATACTTTGTTAAAGCTGAGAGTGGTGCTAACAGCCTTAGCCTTTTCTCCAGATATCCTGGTCTCAACAACAATAGCCATACTTGGGTTATTGATGCGGACTAAGTCTAGAAAGCTCTTTTTAAAATCGGGGTTTCCTGCTTCCCTTGCATTCCATAGCATGAACCTCATTGGGAACACTTCCAGTGCAGTTCGGTTGAGGATCCAATCAACCAGTTCTGGTGCAGCAATCACCTCCCCTTCCTTTCCCTTGCAAATTAGATTCGCTAATTGGTGGAGATGAGGGATGCATATCATTCTGTGTAGCGTTCCTTCCCCCTTGTCCATCAGATTCGACCATAATAGAATCCTGATCAGATTTATGGTTGGAGGGCTCTTGAATAACCATGCCTCGTTGCTGTCATTCCCCATTTGGATTTTCCTTATGGTATCTAGCAGTATCCATTTCAGTGCTGTGTCCCTCAATGGAGTAAGCACTTCTATCCTTCTTAGTTGTGACGATGGGAGTTGATTGTTCATCAGGTGTAAACACGGTTGTGGATTGGGAATGTCCAGTGCAATGAGCATGTTGTTCCATGCTTGTGCAATTTCCTCTTCGCTCTAATCTCCTTCCTGATGCTCGTGACCCGGCAAAATCTCTATTGCTCGCGTTATCTTGATCACATTGTTCTCCATTATTAAGAACATCATCTTTAAGACGTGATCCATTTTTGGTGTTCTTTGCTTTGGCTTTGAAGGTTTTTGGGCTTGTAAACTTCTTTGTGGGTGCCTCGTTTAAATTTCTTTTATTTTTCTCTGTTTGGCTAGTGAAACGAAATGAGAGATTAGCTTGGGACTGACTTGGTTCGCCTTGAACTAGCTTAGTTCCCCCGATGTCAGTTTGCAGATTTTGATTGAAAATCTGATTCTCGAAAATAGCTGCAAATGGATTCTCATTCAGAGGGACGTTTGAGCACTGTCCAGCCTGACTCAATGACTGAGTTTTTGACTGTTCTGACTCCTCAGTCATTTTTGTTTTTCCTTTAGTGCTAGGGTCACTTTTCGGGTTTTTCCTCGAGTTTTCCTTACTCGTGTTGACTATCTTACTCTGTTTTTGCCTCCTCCGTGACACCACCATCCACGGCCCAAATTTGTCTTGTTCATCTTCAGCTTTCTCTTTCTGTGCTTGTGCTTCTTTTGGTTGGGTTGCTGTCTCTAACTCTTACTCAATGTCCCTTGTAAGGGGGTATATTTCTTTCCTGTGGCCGATAACTCCGCAGTGAAAGCATATGTTTACTCCTTTGTATAACACCTGTTGTACCAATTTTCCAATCCTTATCCTAGGAACAAGGGGCTTATCTAATTCAACTTGCACACAGATTCTTGTGTATTGTCCCCTAGAGTTATGCTCAATGCAAGTATCCACTTTCAGTAAAGTACCAATCTGTTGCCCAATCCTTTGTAAAATCCGTTTATCATAAAATTCCAATGGCAGTCCTAGAAGTCTCACCCATACTGCTGTGGTAGAGCATGTCACATTTGCTTCGGGTAAGAACTCCGGTTCCCACATCCTCATTGTAAGATAATACGGTCTTACAAACCATGGACCTCCATAAATGACTCTGTTGAAGTCATCTAAATTGTGGAATTTGAAGACAAAGAAATCATGCCCCAGATAAATGCATTTCATATCTCCCTTGGGTTTCCATAGTGTCTTCAGCCTTGGGTATAAAAAATCATATCCTACAGTTTTACCGAAGGTCTTAACAATGATCGCCTTCTTCCATGGAGCTCTAATCTTGTTTTTCTCTTCTCGAGATAGCAGAGTAAACGGGATATTATCTTCCGCTTCTGTCTCCTGGTCTGATTCTTCCTTAAATATGGCTTGTTAAGAGAAAGTTGAGTAAGATTCTGTGAGTTGCTCTCCCATCAGGAGATCTCGGTAAGATACATTTGATTGTCCATGACTATACACTATCTCTTGTGCTGTAGTTTTGAAATCACCATTTTTTGTTCTCTTTACACTTCTCACTTTCAGATCATCTTCTTCAACACAAGGCGGAACAGTGTTCTTTGCGAGAGAATTTTCCATTGCGAGAGTCGATGTTTTCTTAGCTCTTGATATTAATAATCAATGCTATTTGAATACAAAACATTCATTGCTTTTTACGTTATCAATGGTTTCATTTTTTTTTTTGTGTTGAAGAAGTTGAGCTCACTGGTGCTTCAACAGGGCCTTCAAGGTTGATTTGGGAAGAGTTAGGTGCGGTAATTGGAGCTCATAATAGGGTAGATGCAAGGGCTAATTGGGTGAGTTTTTGAAAGGCCAGATTAGGTTGGACAGAGGAGAGAAAAAGAGATACAGAAGAAGTGAAGAGGAAGATGCTTTAAGATTTTGGCTAAGTATTGGATGGGTAAGAAATATATATTTTGATTGATGAAGTTTCTATTTAATTAGATTTATTTTCTAAGGACATATATATGTCTATCTTGTAGAAATTCTACCAAGAAGTGACTTGTGAAGCTGGCTAAAGTTGAAAGATTGCTTAAGTATGAAACTTGGTAAAATTGGGATAAGATACTTTTATAAGATAGTAGCATTATATCGTATAGTTTAGAGTAATAATCCTTGATGCTTAGTTATTAATGAAATAATGTTCAAATACTAAGAGGACCCATATATGGTGATGGGGGTCTTAGTAATGATCATGGTATTGCGATGAAATGATTGTGAAATGCTATTGTAATTTTTTCGGAATTATTTGCAAGAGGTTTTAGTTTTTGAAATGTTATGTTGTCGGATTTTATTTGAAAATGTTTGATGAAAAAGATTATTGTTTTCACGTATAAATAGAACTTTGGAAAGAATTATTGAATGATAAGTTTTTGAAGGATTTATTGTATTGTCTGAAAATTTGATTTTTGGAACGGTTTGATGAGGTAAATGATTGAGCATGATAACATGATGACTTATATTTTGGTTGTGGTAAGATACTTGTATAAGGTGGGTTTAGATTTATTTTTTTTAAGACGATTGTGACTAAATGAATTGCTGAGGAAAACAAGTTGGTTAGTGTAATACAGGTTAAAACGAATTGTAGAAGTGACTATGTGAGGATAGAACATGTCTAAATCTATGTTGATTTTGGAATGATGATTACTTTTATTTATTTATTGAGTTAATGTGGGTAAATGGTAGTTATCTTGTGAGATTTGAGAAAATAAAGATAGGTGTTTGGTTTATTTTGATAGTGTGAGTTGATGTTAGCGTAGTATTGATTACTATTGGGTATTATGAGGGTTTGATAGAATGTAAATGCTGATTCTCGAAGGGGTTGATTAGTGATATTGGTTGTTGATGAGATTATTAAAGACATGTTTCATGGTACTTACTAGGAAAAGAATGAATGGTGCAGAGTGTATAATTAATGATAGGGGTTGTAAAGTGATTTATTGTGTTCAAATGACATGATTTGCCTTATGAACTAATATGAGGTGTGGCTTAAAAGTGGCTAGTGGTCATGAAAAAAAAATAATTTCGGATTGTGATGATATAAATTTTGACGTTACTAAGAAATTGATAGAATTGAATAAGTTAATACATATGACATGGTAATTGAGGGTTTGGTGAATAAATTATATGGATTAACTACCTACTTTAACGTGATAATAGATGTCTTGAAAGTATTAAAGGATATGCATGAATAGTTGTGACGTCTTTTTTACCTAAAATTAGGGTAATTTTTTTTTCGATCGTTATTGTTAGGCCGTTTGTTGGGTCATCATACCTATTACCTTTCCTACTTTACTACATTACCACGATCTTCATTCCACATTTTCTTATCATTTCATTCGTTCAAACGTTGTACATCAAATATAGAAATTAAAACCTCAATATTGGATATTATATTAACCACAAAACATTTCTTACAATTGTCGTTTTATTAACGATTAACTATGTTTATAGTTTACATCCCATATACACAAATACAAAAGTGCGTTACTGTATTGTACAATAAGTCCAAATATATAAAGGAAATACAATATACTTCCACAGAACGAATGATCACCTCGAAGGAATACCATCCCAAAAGTATACATCTTCCAATTGAATTACTGCAGGTAATCTGAAAGGGAGAAAAGAGGTGTCATGTTTTGATATAGACATTTTTTACTAATAATTCATTCAATTTCAATATTTGGTTGGGCTGTCTGTAGTGTTTCCTCTCAATTCTTTTTATCATTCACAAATTTAAACAAAATGAAGGCATATGTCATTTATAAAATATATATATGATTAACAAACATCTATCTAGTATATTACGACTCTTCTTACATCCCTTGCATAATTTACATATGGTAGTACTATAAATATATAATGTCGAAACATATAAAAAAAAGTATACCTCTACAGCCTTGAAGTAACTACCTAAGGGATATTGATCAACTTAACCTCCTTGGCTAAATGGAGCTATGCAAATAATTTAGAGGAAAGAAAGAGGGGGTGAGTTTATGTCCAGTAAGAAATATATATATATATATATAACAGAGTTGATATTATGTAAAATTATATGCAATTATTTTTTAAATCATCCTAGCAGTAAAGTAACAAACATTTTATCAGAAGGATACTATAATCGATTAGGTAATCAAGTTGATTACAAAAGAATGCTTTGAAGCACATCACTTGTATTGGTTCCTTGCTCCGACTCTAGGGAGTAAACAATTTGATAATTCAATAAGTAACAGTATGACAATAATTTGGTAAACAATTCAATAATTCAGTTCAAAAGACAGTGTACAATCCAAATTCGATAAACAGTTCAGTCGATAAGTTCAATATCGATGTGGTAAATAGTTTTCAATAAACAATATATTCAATAGTTTTCAATTAAATCCCATTTAGTAACGATATAGTAATTCAGTTTGGTAAAACAGTATAGTGAAGATCGGGCAACACCTAATAGAAATCATGCCATAAAAGTATCCCAGGAAGGGAGAAACAGTGTTGTCAGTGTGCATTGATCAGGTGACAATTGGGATGGCTGATGGCGTGATTAGGATCAATCAACAAGCTGTACAGTATTGTAATAGTCAATCAGCATGATATACTCGAAGGTCTCTACAGGGCAAAATAGTCTCAAACAAATTATAAAACAATTTCTGGAAATCAATTCAGTAATTCAAATCTTCAATCAGTCCATAAATGCTTAAAATAAAAAATAATGGCAGTTCAAGAATAAAATTTGGCAAATATTCTCAATTTAGATTCTAGTGTTCAGAATATTTTATTTACGTATAATGATGACTTTACTACTCGTAGGTGTTTAGAAAATTGAGAAATTCAATAAAAAGGATCTTCGAAACTAAGTTGCAAATTTAATGCTCTTAAAGATCTATATGTAACTTTTCATTCTTTTCTTCCATCAAACTTTAATTTGATTCCAAATATAGTTAATTTGATTCCAAGTATAGTATATTTTTGGGATTCTAAGATTTAGAGTTGGGTTTACTAAATTTCGACAACATAACAGGAATTTTGATCCTAACTCTCCTACACTAAAACGTAGTTTAAAACAACAATGCCAGTTTCACAATTTCAATCCAAATCATCCAATGCAATCATATAAGACCAATTCCATCAAAATCAATGCAACTGAGTATCCTTACGTCTCTTACATATATATATATATATATATATATATCCCTTACCACTTGGTTTTCATCGAACTGCTCGATAGCGCTAGTATGCTACACCTCACTTTTAAGCTGCAAAACACCACACAGATTCAGTCAATTCACCACACTTCAGTTATAAAGAGTATTTAACTCTGTAATACCTAGTATATTGCCAATTACAATCTTAAATCTAGTCTACTTCACACTGGTGCCAACTTTGCAACTACAGTTAAAATCACTTCTGTTTTCGATTATGAGTGCACTAGCAGTCTTCTATTAATTTGTACAGTATCCTAGAACCCAAAACACATTGAATTAAACACTCTTTCAGTGTCTCCTCCACCTCGGCTGAACTCATTCTTTTTCCTACATGTCTCATTTCAACAATTCGGGTTTGAATTCATGCTTTACACATGTTCTACATTCATTCTACATCATTTTTACATGAGATAACACATAATCATTCATTGACATGGTTTGATTCAATTCAAGGCTAGATATAAGCTTAAACACCTTAAACACAAAGCTTAAAACTATTAAAACAAGAAAAACTTTCTCTCACCTCTTTATGCTTGGTCGAAACTAAGGGAAGTTCAAACACCAAGATTTTTGCCTCTTTGGCACTTGTTTTTGGTGTCAAAAGATAAAGCACTAAAAAGTACATAACCTTGATGAAGACATTTTTTAGTTTTGAGGTTGTAAGACTAGGGTTTTTGAAGCTTTATCTCTTCAAGGTGTTAAAAATGTAGGAATGAGGTTGAAGATGATGGCTGTTGACAATGGAAGAAGAATGGGCTGGAAATATCTAAAATATTGATATTATAGTGTGAAAATTACCATTTTGCCCTTAACGATTTGACTTTGTTGAAAACTGTTGGCTCTACCGAGAGGGGGGGTGAATCGGTTTTTCTAATTCTTTCTAATTTTCTTAGCTCTTAATGCACAATTTAAGCAAAATAAACAGTGATGAAATAAATGCAGTAAATAAGAGTAAGGGAAAGAGTAGCAAACACAGGTTTTATAGAGGTTCGGCCAATCTCTTGCCTACGTCCTCTCTCCTTGAACTCTTTTTCAAGGTTTTGATTCACCACTTCCTTGAGAATCCTTACAAACCACTTGAAGGTGTGGCAAGACCTCTTACAATCTTCTTAGAGACTTTGAAATCTCCTTCTAAGCCTCTACCCTTGTATTACTACCCAACACTCTACAATATCAGACCTTACAAGGATAGCTCACCCCTTGAATAACAAAAATTTCAGTGAATGGCTGAAGAACACAAGTGAATCTCACAAAGTAGAGTAATACAATGAACAATTTTAGATTTGAATTTCTCTCTTGAAGCTTGAGGATTTTTCAGTGCTTGTTGTACCTCCAAACTTCATAAATACCTCTATTTATAACCCACCAAACGGATAGAACAGTTGGTTAAGCATTTAATGCAAATCCTCCCGTTGAGACCCTCAAAAACTAGCCGTTATTGTCAAGTCTCGGGCAAAGGGATCGATCCCTTTTCTGGGGGAATCAATCCCTTTTCTCCAGAATGCTTTCCAAACTTCTCCCGGGTGCCTTTTAAAGTATTTTGCCAATTTGGGATCGATCCCTCTACAGTAGGGATCGATCCCTTTTGTCCAGTATGCCCTCCTGCACTTAACTTGCTGCAAAGTTTATAGCTTTTGTGATTTTAAGTCAGTTCAAAATCTTCTAACACTTTTCTAAGAGTATTTACTGACTTTTTCAGTTGAAATCTCAATCCAAGACTTTGTTAAAATAGTTTAAATTATTTAGTTCATTCAATGCAAATTTACTTGTATAAACATCATTTCTAAGCTTGCTTGAGTTTTGTCATTTTCAAAATACTTGTCAATTTAAAGCTAACAATCTCCCCCTTTTTGATATGACAAAACTTAAGGTAAATTTGCTTATGTGTTTGAAAATTGAGGTTACTTGATTTTTGAAGGATATTACTCCCCCTCAACATATTACTCCCCCTCAATATTAGCTTCCCTTTTTAAGTACCAAGATGAATTTATCACATTAATTCTCCCCCTTTTTGTCATAGCAAACAATAAAAAATGATATACTCCCCCTCAACAGTAATAAGAAACAGGGAGAATTGGTTAGTCAATTTAAAGCAATATGGCGATGAATATATTGAAGAACAGAGACAAACCATGGCAGAGTGATAAAATAACAAGAAATATATAACATGCCATATCACAGAGGTTCAAACATCTAACAAAGTTTACAAAGATAAAAAAAAACAAAATCTGACAGTGAAGTTCAACAATCAGAGCACAGAGGTGCAAACATCTAAGCAGAACAAGGAAAATGCACACCCTACACACAAGGAACAAAATCAACGCCTGAGAAATGTCTTATGATACTGATCCACGAAGTCCTCATGCTGCATGCGGATGTCTTGGACTTTATCAAATAAGGCAGCCTGTGTAGCCTCCATGGTGTCAAGGCAAGCGCCGACAAGATCAAAGCGTTGAGTAACGGTGGCCTGGAGGTTTTGAAGCGATAGCATGATCTGGTCAAGAGAGACCGAGGTCGAGGCGGATGGGGCTGAGGATGTGGCTGCGGCAGGAGCTGCCTCTTCGTCGTCGCCTTCATCACCGCCTTCTTCCGGATCATGGCTGGGAGATGCTAGAGCACCATGGGCCTTTTCCCAAACGATGGTATCACCTTGCTCACGAGAGTACCAGCCAAGATTATGCAAAGTAGCAAGGTTGATGGTGTGGCCTGCCTCTGGAAGGACGCCAGGCTCACACGAACAGTCGATACTGTGGTCGACTAGGTAGAAGGCAAGTTGTTGTGGGAAGACAATTGTCTGAACTTTGCCAAGAACAATCTTGATCCAATCATGGAGAATGAAATGGAGAAGATCCGGTCGATCGCCATCAGGTGAGTGAATGTGATGAAGCCAAAACCGATCAAGTCTTCGGAGTTGGGAATATTTGGTGCCAAGTGGGCGAAGATTCCAAGAGATGATGATATGGAGAAGACGAGCAAAGACAGGAAGGTCACCCGCACGGTCATTGACGATATTGAATTCTAAGGGGACGTTGACATTTTCACGTGCAAGTCCATGCTCCGGAGTTCGAAAGGCATGGGAAAGGGAATCTTTAGTGATTTCAACATCCCGACCCATAACAAATGATTGAATTCCCACTGCCTTACATGGGTTATTAGGCGAATAGATAACTTTGGCATTGGAAAAGAAAGCTCGAATGATGCTCATAGGAACCGGAGTGTTGATTTTGAGAAAGTATGTCCAATGGAAGGCGTCAAATTTGACCAAGAAGGGAAAGTTAATCGATTCCAAAAAACCGAAGTCAATTGGGCGACAGTGCTTGACGCGCATATGGGCAAAGAGGGCATGGTAACGGTTTTTCTCTTCCGCATTCCTAAAGCAGCGATTAAAGGCGGTTGGAACGGAGGCGGAGGAAGAGGAGGGATGGGATCTTTTTCGAGAGACAGCATGTTTGACGTTGGGAGCCATGTTAAGAAAGGATGATGAGGGAAAGTTCAAAGAGGCGTTTTGTCGAGCAGGTGATGGGCATAGGTTTGGGGAACTGTGGGTGAATGTGTGTGAGAAATATGATCTAATCAACAGTGGAGAGCCACAACCCAATATGCATTTAACAATTATGATAAAGAATTTCTTATGAATAACTATAACTAGGCTAAGGAAAATTCCTAGAAAAGACTAGTGCCAAATGAAGTGAAAACCTAGATGGAGAGGAAATTAATACAAGATATGCAAATGGGTAGACAAGATATGAGCAAATAAACGTGAAATGCAAGAGAAATAGATGAAAATGAGTAAGAAATACTTACTATGAGATGTAGGGCATGAATAGTGACAAAGACAAGAGGGAAGAGAGGAAATCGAGAGTCTTGAGGATTTGGTGAGAAAAGATGATGAGAGGTGAAAGAGATGGAGAAAAGATGAAGAATGGTGAAGAAAGGAAGCGATTTGGTGAAGAAACGGAGTAGATCTTGAAGATTTTGTGAAGAGGAATGGAGAAGGGGGAAGGCTTGCGGATGATGGGGAAGAGGAATAGTGAAAATGAGTTGAAATCCCGATTTTAAAAGGGATTTTCGTGAATCTGGAGACGAAGGGATCGATCCCTTTATGGGACGGATCGATCCCTTTATGGGACGGATCGATCCCTTTTTGGCAGTGACAAGTCTTTACCATTCGGGAATAAACGGATCGATCCCATGGAAAAAGGGATCGATCCCTCATATTCAAACCCAGAATTTTAGGCCTCAATGACCCGGAAATCAATCCAATTTGTAGAAGTATTGACTCCGTAGGCACTTGCCTCATTAGTGATGCATAAACATGATTTGAAAACAATGAAACTTATGCATTTTTACCATCTTAAAATCAAAATTTGATTGTTTTCACTTGAGATGCAGGAAATGAGATTGAAAACTGCAGAAAACTGCAGAAAAAGTGCAGAAAACTGCAGCAAAGTACAGAAAATTGCATAAGTATGCAGAACCAATAGGTGGACATGGCTGTGATAGTGTCTTAACATTAGAGATGTGTGTTGGCAAGGGAAAAAAGTCTAACATGAGCAAAACACACAGAATTCAACATTTCAGTCTCAAGGAGCTATGAACATGAACAGTAACTCAGTAAGTTAAGGTCATGAATTGCAAGTGTAATTATATTCTTCAAATTGCTATCTTGCAATCATCACAAACCAACCATAAGACATTCATGCAACATCAAATTACTTCAAGGAGCATTCATAATGCCTAATTCACCTCTAAGAGTGCAAAATCTCTCCTTGTCCAAGGGTTTTGTGAAGATATCAGCTAATTGGTGCAAGGTGTCCACATACTCTAGAATTATGTCTCCTTTTTGCACATGATCTCGTATAAAATGATGTCTAATCTCAATGTGCTTGGTTCTAAAGTGTTGGATGGGATTTTTTTGTAAGATTGATGGCACTAGTGTTGTCACACCTAATGGGAACTTGGTTCATTTCTATTCCATAGTTTCTCATTTGTTGCTTAATCCACAAAACTTGAGCACAGCAACTTCCGGAAGCTATGTATTCAGCCTCGGGGTGGGACGGGACGTTGGAAAATAAGGGGCAGTGTTGCTCTACGTTTCTGTTTCATCATCATCTTCATCTCGTCCACTGCGCACACCCATTCTAAAACTTTCCTACCCTGTTTCTCCACCATCCAAACCACGCCACTGCTACTACAATCAAGCGTGCTGCTGCTATCGCCCAGGTTGCTGTCCTTGTCGCCCAGCCACTGCATCCCGTCTTTTGCTGCTATCCTGCACCACCATCACTGCAGTGGTTTCTGTCTGCGCCATTGCTGTCAAAGACACCTTGCTGCCATACATCTTTGATTCTCTTCCCCACCGCTACTGCCATCACAGCCTTGCTGGCTTGCTAACTCCACGCTTTGCTGCCCAGCAAACCCGAGTCACCTTGTTGCGCACCAAACAACCCTGCACTGAAGTCATTCAGCCCGCTATTCTGCTGAGCCCGTCCCTTGCCAACTCCTCCATTGCTGCTCCTATTGCTGGTTACACTACCTGCACTACACCACACTTTGCCTTGCCTCATTAAAGCCTCATCGTCCGTTGCGTCGAAGCCACAAACACACCTGTTGCCATCTCGCTGCTGCACCGTTTCTGCATGACACCACCGCTGGAATCGAAAGCAAGAGTGTTGTGTTCAAAAGAAAATCGACATGCCTTTTGATGTCTAATCTTGATTGAAAGCTTAGTTTCCAGTGGATTTGTTTTGGTGAAAAGGAACGTAGAGTAGAAAGTTAAACAAGCTTATGCCATTCCTGCATTTCTCGCCAAGTCTGTCACGCCACCATTTGCTGCCAAATTCGTTGCTTGCTGCACGTGTTAAACAAAGTAAAGAAACTAGAAAAATTGGAGCAAACCCGTAGGTATCCCATTCTTTGCCTTTATGCTTACATTTATTTTATCTTTTTGACTAATTGACTATGGAATCATGTATTTGCACGTGGATCCCTTTAGTTTAGTTGTTTACTTTATTTTATTTTACTTTTTGGTTTAAGTGAATATTTATTCATTTTGTATGGTGTTTATGTAGTACGTACAAGACATGTTCATGTTTTGGTTGTTAGTTCTTTTATTTGCAAAGTTCAATAACATGTCTAGATTATTTGTCCTTTAGCTAAAAGTAAGACATGTAAAATAAGTTATTAAAATAATGTTTCATAAAATGCTCTCATAAAATTTGAAAATATTATTAACATGAAAATAAATTGAGATCATTCCGACGATGGATCTCCAAGAGGATTGCGATCGAGTAATACTCTCGGAGATCTTGAGATGAGGAGGTCCTTTTTAAGTCTTACCAGCTTGATGGAAGATTTAAAAAGTCATTTCCGATATTAAAAACTCAAATTTATTAAAAAAAATTGAAATAAGAATTAATTAAGATTAATTACAATTAAAAGAATTAATAATCAAATTAGAAATTAAGAGTCATAAAAATTAATATATTTAGAAATAAAATAGAATAGAATAATGCAACGACAAATATTCCGACGATGGAACTCTGAGAGGATTGCGATCGAGTAATACTTTCAGAGATCTTGAGGTGAGGAGGTTCTTTTTAAGTCTTACCAGCTTGATGGAAGATTTAAAAAGATATTTCCAATATTTAAAACTCAAATTTATTAAAAATTGAAATAAGAAATAATTAAAATTAATTGCAATTAAAAGAATTAATAGTCAAATTAGGAATTAAGAGTCATAGAAATTAATATATTTAGAAAATAAAATAGAATAAAATAATATAACTACAAATATTCCGATGACGGAATTCTAAAGGGACTGCGCTTGTGTAGTACTTTTAGATGTCTTGAGGTGAGGAGAGTTCTTTTAAGTCTTGCCAGTTTGATGGAAGATTTAAAGGACATTTCCGAGATTTAATAAATTAATTGTAAAAATAAAAATTAAATTAGATTAAAAAAATAGTAAATTAAAATTAAGTTTATTATAATAAAGAATAAAGATCAAATTAATAAATTAGAATCAAAATTAGAAAAGAATTAAAATAAATAGAAATTAAATTAAACATTCTAATAAATGTGAATTATTCCGAGGATGGAATTTAAAAAGAATTGCGCTTGAGTAATTTCTTTAAAAATTCCTAAGGTGAGAAAGTTTCTTTAAGGTCTTACCAGCTTGATGGAAGGTCTTTAAGAAAATCTTCAATATCAAATAATTCATGTTTATTTAAAAATATAAAAATATATGAAATAATAATTTATATAAGAAAATAATAATAATAGAATAAAATAAGATAAAATAACAAATAGAAATTCGGGTAGGAGTCTAAATAGGGATTGCATAAAATATTTAAACAATCCGACGACGGAGCCTCTTCAAGAAAGGCGATTGGTCCTACTTGAATACTCTTGAGGTGAGAAAAACTTTTAGGTTATCCAACCAGCTTGATGGAGGAGACTTAAAGGATTTTTCAATATTTAATTATATCGAGATTAAAGTAAAAAGGCAAAATTAGGATAACCTTAGATTATTTGGTACCATTTTAGGATGGGCGTTGTGAGGATGCTAATCCTTCCTCACACGTAACCGTACTCTCGAATTTAGAACTCTTAACGTAGACCAAGCCTTATCCTTAGTTTGAATAGGTGACCAATCACACCTAAGTTAGAATGGTTGGTGGCGACTCCATAGTTTTGTTTCTAGCTATTAGGTTTCCCCCGAAACTTGATACGTTATGACACACCTTGCATTAGTTTAGAGAAATTTTTGCACAATGACTCATTTGTAGACCCAAAAATGATATCATCTACATAAATTTGAACTACTAATAAGTCATGACCCTTAGATTGAATAAACAAGGTTGTGTCTACCTTTCCTCTTGTAAAACCTTTTTCAATTAAAAACTTTGAAAGTCTTTCATACCAAGCTCTAGGAGCTTGTTTTAATCCATATAAGGCTTTTGAAAGTTTGAAAACATGATTAGGAAATTTTGGATTTTCAAAACCGGGAGGTTGCTCAACATAAACTTCTTCATTTATATAACCATTTAAGAAGGCACTTTTCACATCCATTTGATATAACTTAAAATTCTTGTAACATGCAAAGGCAAGTAGCATTCTAATGGCTTCTAATCTAGCTACCGGAGCATAGGTCTCATCATAGTCTATCCCTTCTTCTTGTCTATAACCTTGAGCCACTAACCTAGCCTTGTTTCTAACAATAATGCTATTTTCATCCATCTTATTCTTGAATATCCATTTAGTTCCAATGATGGGATAGTCGTTAGGTCTTTCTACTAATGTCCACACTTTGCTTCTCTCAAATTGATTTAATTCTTCGTGCATGGCCATAATCCAATTTTCATCATTCAAGGCCTCAGCCACTTTCTTTGGTTCAAATTGTGACACAAAGGCTACATGTTGACATATGTTTCTATAGGTTGACCTAGTCCTAACTCCAATGGTTGGATCTCAAACAATGTCATTATCTTTCACATATCCAAGTTCTCTAGGACACCTAGATTCCTTCTCAATAATTTCTTGTTCCATGGATTCCTCATTTTTGTTAATAGTAAGATCTTCTAATTGTTCCCTAACATCCTTATCTTAAGAGGGGTCAACTATAGGTTCATCAAAAATTTCTACTTCATCATCAAGATTGGTTCTACTAGAAATATTTGATTCATCAAAGATACATGTATTGACTCTTCTACAACAAGTGTTCTTTTATTGAAAACTCTATAAGCCTTAGAATTTAAAGAATAACCAAGAAAAATACCTTCATCACTTTTAGCATCAAATTTTCCTAGGTTATCTTTACCATTGTTTAAAACAAAACATTTACATCCAAATGGGTGAAAATAACTTATGTTAGACCTTTTTCCTTTATAAAGCTCATATGGAGTTTTCTTTAAAATAGGCCTTACCATAGCTCTATTTATGACATAGCAAGAAGTATTTATTGCTTCAGCCCAAAAATATTTAGGTAAGTTGTTTTCACAAAGCATGGTTCTAGCCATTTCTTCTAAGGTTCTATTTCTCCTTTCAACTACCCCATTTTGTTAAGGAGTTTTAGGAGCTGAAAAATTATGGCTAATGCCATTTTCATTGCAAAACATATCAAAACCAAGATTTTCAAATTCTTTTCCATGATCACTTCTAATACTTGAAATGGAATAACCTTTTTCATTTTGAACAAGTTTTGAGAGAACAATGAATTTATCTAAGGCCTCATTCTTCACACTTAAAAAGAATACCTAAGTAAACCTAGTGTAATCATCAACTATCACAAATCCATAGTGTTTACCTCCTAAACTAGTTGTCCTAGTTGGTCCAAAGAGATCTAAGTGAAGAAGTTGAAGTGATCTAGAGGTAGTGACACACTTCTTAGATTTAAATGAATTTCTTTTGTGTTTTCCTCTTACACATGCTTCACAAACTTTGTCATTTTCAAATTGAAGTTTAGGCAATCCTACTACTAAGTCTCTTTTGGCTAACTTAGACAAAACATGCATGCTAGCATGGCCTAGTCTTCTATGCCATAACCAAGGTTCATCTTCTCTAGTAGCCATAAAGCATACATTTTTGCTATTAAGTTCATTTAAATCCACAATATAAATATTTCCTTGTCTATGTCCAATAAACACAATTTGATTAGATTTGGCATTAACAACATTGCAACACAAATCATCAAACATAACTTTAAATCCCTTATCACACAATTGACTAATACTAAGCAAGTTATGTTTCAAGCCTCTAACATACAAAACATTTTCAATGGTTGAGGAAGAGTTACCAATGGAGCCAATTCCTTCAATTTGTCCTTTGGAGTTGTCTCCAAACGTGACCTTTCCACTACTTTTATGCTTTAAGTACTTGAATTGGCTCTTGTCTCCCGTCATGTGTCTAGAGCATCCACTATCAAGGTACCAATGCTCCTTGGACTTAGCCTTGTAGCAATACTCTTCCTCCTACAAACACATCAAGCTTTTATCTTAGGTACCCAAATTTTCTTGGGTCCTTGAGAGTTAGTATCAATAATTTTTGATCCTTTAGGGATCCATTTCAACTTTAAAGCCTCATCATTTGAATTCAAAACATGTTTAGGCACCCACATCTTGATAGCCATTTTTCCTCTAATTATGGTCTTCCTAGAGGTGTATGCTTGTGAAGAATGTCCTAGTTTGTTACATAATGGGCACAAAGCGAATTTTCTATCTTTAACTAGGAAATTTTTAAGATGCGTTTCTTTGTTAGATGCATTGTAGCCTAATCCTTCTCTATCAAAGAATGCTCTTTGAGTCTCTAGCATTTGATCAAGTTTTTGTTGACCCATGTAAAATCTAGAAAAGGAGTTTTGCAAATTAGTGTTCTTTCTATTTAATTCTTCTATTTCTAGATTTGCATTCTCTAATTTCTTTTCACATTCTAATTTAACATTCACAAGCATTTCATTCTCCTTTTTCAATTTAGAAATCATTCTCTTATATTTCAAATTCATGCATTCAAATTCATTGGCTAACTCATCAAATGCATCTTGCAATTCATCAAAAGTGTATTCATGAGTATCTAGCAAGTTAGAAGTTACCTTCTCATCCTCAAAAGCCATGAAGCAAAGGTTAGCTACTTCATCTTCCACATTCTCTTCATCGGAGGAGTCACTATCACTCCAAGTAGCCACCATTGCTTTCTTCTTTTGTTTCTTTTCATTTTGCTTCCTATACAAAGGACAGTCAAATTTAATATGGCCAGGTTTTTTGCATTCATAACATATAATTTGGTCCTTATCTTTCCTACTAGTTTCACCTCTATTTAACTCTCTCCTAGGGGGTCTCCTAGAGTTTCCACTAGCTCTCATCCTCATGAATTTATTGAACCTTTTGGCAAACATGGCCGTTTCTAAATCTTCTTCATCACCACTTACATCAAGATCATCTTTTGATTCCTTACTTGTGGTGGATTTTAGTGCTACTCCAACTTTCTTTGGGGGATCTTGATTTCTCTTAATTTTCATCTCATAAGTGAGCAAGGATCCCATAAGTTCATCTAATGATAGTGTATGAGGGTCCTTGGATTCCTCAATAGCAGTAACTTTAGCTTCCCATGATTTTGGTAAGCTATTGAGAATCTTTTTCACCATCTCTACATTAGAGTATGTATTTCCTAAAGCTTTAAGACCATTTATTATGTCCGTAAACCTAGTAAACATGTCACTAATTGACTCATCATTCTTCATTCTAAATAGTTCATAGTCTTGTGTGAGCATGCCTACTTTGGTTTTTTTGACTTGTGTGGTTCCCTCATGTGTGATAGCTAGTTTATCCCAAATTTGTTTAGCATTCTCACACCGTGACACTCGATTATACTCATTTGGTCCTAATGCACAAAAGAGTGTGTGCATTGCTTTAGCATTAAGTTATGCCATCCTAATATCATTAGTATCCCATTCGTCTTCTTTCTTAGGCACATCCGTCCTATCTACTTTCTTAATAGGGATAAGGCGACTTTTAACAATAACTCTCCATACTTCATAATCATTAGCTTGAATAAATAGCATCATTCTAGTCTTCCAATAAGCATAGTTTTGACCATTAAAGAGTGGAGGTCTAACTGTAGAGTGTCCCTCTCCTACCAAGGGTGTAGACAAACTAGTTTGAGCCATTAGTGATTGTTTATACTCGATAGATGTTAATCTAAGTCAATCTCGAGCCCAAGCTCTGATACCAATTGTTGGCTCTACCGAGAGGGGGGTGAATCGGTTTTTCTAATTCTTTCTAATTTTCTTAGCTCTTAATGCACAATTTAAGCAAAATAAACAGTGATGAAATAAATGCAGTAAATAAGAGTAAGGGAAAGAGTAGCAAACACAGGTTTTATAGAGGTTCGGCCAATCTCTTGCCTACGTCCTCTCTCCTTGAACTCCTTTTCAAGGTTTTGATTCACCACTTCCTTGAGAATCCTTACAAACCACTTGAAGGTGTGGCAAGACCTCTTACAATCTTCTTAGAGACTTTGAAATCTCCTTCTAAGCCTCTACCCTTGTATTGCTACCCAACACTCTACAATATCAGACCTTACAAGGATAGCTCACCCCTTGAATAACAAGAATTTCAGTGAATGTGTGAAGAACACAAGTGAATCTCACAAAGTAGAGTAATACAATGAACAATTTAGATTTGAATTTCTCTCTTAAAGCTTGAGGATTTTTCAGTGCTTGTTGTACCTCCAAACTTCATAAATACCTCTATTTATAACCCACCAAACGGATAGAACAGTTGGTGATGCATTTAATGCAAATCCTCTCGTTGAAACCCTCAAAAACTAGCCGTTATTGTCAGGTCTCGGGCAAAGGGATCGATCCCTTTTCTGGGGGGATCGATCCCTTTTCTCCAGAATTCTTTCCGAACTTCTCCCGGGTGGCTTCTAAAGTATTCTGCCAATTTGGGATCGATCCCTCTACAGTAGGGATCGATCCCTTTTGTCCAGTATGCCCTGCTACACTTAACTTGCTGCAAAGTTTATAGCTTTTGTGATTTTAAGTCAGTTCAAAATCTTCTAACACTTTTCTAAGAGTATTTACTGACTTTTTCAGTTGAAATCTCAATCCAAGACTTTGTTAAAATAGTTTTAATCATTTAGTTCATTCAATGCAAATTTACTTGTATAAACATCATTTCTAAGCTTGCTTGAGTTTTGTCATTTTCAAAATACTTGTCAATTTAAAGCTAACAAAAACAATCAGTCTAATCTTCAAAATATTTCATTTAGTCTTAAAATACATCTACTCAACATGTTCTTATGGTTGGACGAGCTTTGTTGAGATTTGACTTGTCAAATGGGTGAAATTACCAAAATACCCTTAACCATCAAATCGCATAGTTTTATGCTTTTTCGTGTGATTCAATCAACCTATTGACATCGCATAGGACTTCTTCACACAAGGGTTATCTTACATCTATCAGTTAGTCAAAAGTCAACTTCATTTGACCGTTATTTATGATTGTTTTTCAAACTTATGGACTTTATCATCATTTTTGAAATTATTTCACATTTTTTGAAACAAACGTAAATAAAAGAATTTTAAGATGTAGATTCTTACCATATCATTATCTTGCACCAAATATCATAGCGTTGAATGTCCCAGTGGGTCCCACATTCCAAATCATTGTTATACCTACAAAACATAAAGTATATAAATTGCCATGAGACATGTTAGTTATCTTAACTTCATTAATAGTATGGAACAGTGTCAAGAAAGGTGAATCTCACATCTTCCCTACCTTAGAAAATTTAGTCCTTAAAATTTGATTAGGCCCATCAATTGAATAACCCTGGATATTTTTCTCTCATCAGGCCCTCTAATTCTTAGGTAGCTTATTCTATTGAGTGATATTGATAGAGAACCTTAACCAGAGGGATAGTCTTAGACTGTAGTACTTTCTCTTTTCAATTCAAGATCCGAACTAGTTTCTCCACATAACGCATATCTTCTCTAATCTCCAATGGCTCATGCTGAATCACATGGTACGGATTTGGGCCATATTTCCTTAACATTGAGACGTGAAAGACCTTATACACTCCGGATAACTCTAGCTGTAGAGCCAATCGATATGCAACATCCCCCACTTAGTCTAAGATTTCGAAAGGCCCTATATAACGAGGACTTAACTTCCTTTTCTTCCCAAATCTCATGATGCCTTTAGTCGGTGAAACTTTCAGAAATATTGAATCCCCCATTGAGAACTCTAATGGTTGATGTCTAAAATCTGCATAACTTTTCTGTCTACTTTGAGCAGTCTTCAGTCTTTCACATATTATTCGTACATCTTCTGAAGCTGGCTCAATAAGTTCGATAGCTAAAATCTTTTGATCACCCACTTCTTCCTAGCCAATAGGTAAATGGCATATTCTGCCATACAAAGCTTCATAGGGCGCCATGTTGATGCTAGAGTGATAACTATTATTATAAGCAAACTTTGCCAATGGTAAGTGGTCATCCCAAGAGCCTTTAAAATCCAGCGCACAAGCTCTCAACCTATCCTCAAGCATCTGAATGGTGCACTGGAACTAACCATCAGTCTGCGGATGGAAAGCTATACTGAAATTCAATCGAGATCTCATGGTATCCTGAAAATGCTCCCAAAAATAAGAGGTGAACTGGGAATCTCTATCAGAAGTGATGCTCACTGGAACACCATGCAGCCTAGCGATCTCTTTGACATAAAGATCGGCTAAGGCATTTAGAGAATCAATGGATTTAATGGCTAAGAAGTGGGCTGACTTCGTCAATCTGTCAACAATAACCCAAATTGCATCATGGCTTCTTTTGGTCTTCGATAAACCCATGATGAAATCCAGAGTAATGTGCTCCCATTTCCACATCGGTATCGATAGAGGCTGTAGCAACCTTGCTAGCTTCTGATGCCCTACCTTTACCTGCCGGCAAGTGAGACACCTTGCAACAAACTTAGTGATGTCTTGCTTCATCTTAGGCCACTAGTACACTTTACGAAGATTGTGGTACATTTTGTTATTGCTAGGATGTAAAGTTTACCTTGAGGTATGGGCCTCTATAAGAATTAATTTCCTTAGCTAACTATATTTGGGAATACAAATCCGACCTCTGAAACTCAGAATCCCATTTGTACCAATCCCAAAATCAGATTGAGTACCCAAATGCACTTGCTTAGCAATTTGAATAAAATAAGGATCATCCCTTTGAGCGTTTTGGATTCGGTCCATTAGATCTGGCTCAATCCGCAGACTAGCTATCATACCATATCTCTTAGAAGGAGTAACATTCAAACTGAGGCTCACAAATTGTTCTACTGGATCATATTCCCGCACCATCATATAAGAGACCATACCTATATGTTTTCTACTCAAGACATCTGCCATCGCATTAGCTTTCCCCGAGTGGTACAGTTCTCGCAATCATAATCCTTCAATAGCTCTATCCATCTATGCTGCCTCATATTCAATTTACTTAGCAAGAACAGATACTTGAAACTTTTAATGTCAGTATATACCTGAAACTTCTTACCATATAGATAATGCTGCCATATCTTCAATGCTAACACCATGGTAGCTAATTCCAAATCATGAGTAGGATAATTTCTCTCATGGTCTTTCAGTTGATGAGAACCATAAGTGACCACTTTTCTATTTTGCATCAGCATGCAACCCAAACCTTGTGAGGACGCGTCACTGTACACTGAAAAACCCTTTGACCCACTTGGAATGGTGTGGATTGGTGCTATAGTCAATCTTTGCTTCAACTCCTGAAAACTACGCTCACAAGCATCAGTCCACTCAAACTTAACATCTTTGTGTGTGAGATGCATCAAAGGAGTAGTTAATATAGAGAAACCCTCAACAAATCGGCGGTAATACCTTGCTAGACCTAAAAAGCTTCGAATCTCTGTCATTGTCTTGGGCCTTTCCCACTGTACAATTGCTTCTATTTTAGGCGGATCGACCAACTCCCCGTCTTTAGACACCAAGTGACTAAGGGTTTGTAGAACAATGTAGAGATGCTGCTCATGTTCTTCTCTGGATTTAGAATATACCAAAATGTCATCAATGAATACGATGATGAACTTGTCCAGATAGGACTTGAAAACTTCATTCATCAGATTCATGAATGTAGTAGGGGCATTTGTAAGCCCAAATGGGATAAATAGGAACTCGTATGGGCTGTACTGAGTCTTGAAAGCAGTTTTAGGGACATCTCCTTCCTAAATTTTCAACTGGTGATATCCTAATCTAAGATTAATTTTAGAGAATACCTAGACACCCTTGAGCTGATCAAACAAATCGTCAATCCTGGGAAGAGGATATTTATTTTTGATAGTAGCCTTATTCAGCAACCGATAGTCAATACAGAGTTATAGGATACTGTCTTTCTTTTAGACAAAGAGAACTGGTGTACTCCAAAGAGAGATGTTGGGATGAATGAAACCCTTGTTTAATAACTCATGGAGTTGCTTCTTGAGCTCATCAAGCTCAACCAGTGCTATTCGATAAGGAGGTTTCGAAATAGGTTCAGTATCGGGTGTCGTAACGGTTTCGCGCTCGACGAATTTTGAAAACATTTAAAAACAATAGGGAGTCGCCACCAATCTTTTTGATTAGGTGTGATTGGTTACCTAAAATATTTATCTTTTTAACAAAATCTCAAAATTAATTAAGTTTTATTAAAAAGATAATTTTTTGGTCTGCGAAAACAAAATCGGGTCTGGGAGTACGGTTACGCGTGGGGAAGGATTAGCACCCCCACAACGCCCGTTAAAAACAGTACCATCTTAATCACGTATTATCCTTTTTGTTTGAATGAAATGATCTTAATTTAATATTTAAAAATAATTTCTATTTCCATTGCAATCAATTTTATTCTTTTAATTTTGAAACATTCAAATTTTATTTTTTATTTGAAACAAGTGAAAATCTTTTGTATTGAAAATTATTCCGAAGTACCCAATTACTCTGGTAGCATTTCAGATAATTTCCTCACATAGAGATTTCTTAAGAATCACTACTTGTGAGTTCTATAGAATCTCATCATCGGAAGATTCACACTCGCTTCAAAAATTATTATGAATGCATATGATGCAAACAGATAATGAATGATGCAAATGAATTTTTTAATTTTTTATATGAATATTACTTTATTTATTTTAAATAAAAATTTTTATTATTGAAAAATTGCAATAAGTATCCCAATACTCTGGTAACACTTAGTGAACTTCTCTCACCTAGGGATCAGTCAAGAAATCACTACTTGTGAGTTTCATGATTGTTGGATTATGCCCTTAGAACCATTCATTAGATGATTGACTTTGGCATTTTTTTATGTATCATGACATTTTATTTATTATAGTTCATTATTATATTTGTCTTATAACTGCGTAATGTAATCTTATATGATAATGTCCTTAGAATAGTAATAATACACTATTCTTAAAATATCCCTAGTCAAGTATTATTGTGAACAAGGATAACAATGATATGATAAGACTAGTATGTGGTTGACTGATGACCATTGTCATGGATATAGGATATCAAGTCATCACATAAGTACATGTTAGAGAACTATGTACTGGATCGACCCTCCATGAGAACGCTACATGGATTGTTATATGAGTGTCATAAGCGATTCTCATAGTGATGATGGTGTATGTGATCCTTTGACTTGAGATCATCAGAGATCCCAACATAGAGAATTGCATACTTTAATGCTGCTAGATGTCATTCGTAACAGGATGGATTATAAAGGTAGTAATTAGGTATGCCTTGATCTATGTAGAGGGATGTTTAGTGATCAAGATATGATTTATCCCTCTTATATAACAAGAGTGATGTCTTCGGCCCTTTGATAGAGTGAGACTAAAAATGCATGGCCGTGCTCGAAGAAGTCAATATGAGATATTGATTTTATTTGATTAATTAGTCTACTCAGGAATCAAGAAACGCTGATTAGACTATACAAGTGTGACACATTCCATGACTTGTGTCTAATCAAGACATCAAAGGATAAAGGGATTAGACTACATGGTAACATCTATCACGAGTAAGGTTATGTCGAGTCATTGACATTCTCGTTACATGGGTAGCAATGATGTGTTGCTAGATACCGCTCATTGCCTGTGACAATTTTGTTATTGCCATTGTTTTGAGAACCTATTGGGTCGCACACTTAGAACGGATCAATGAGGAGCTTAATTAATCCTATTCTGAATTGGATTAAGGATATAACTAATCCTATTCTGAATTGGATTAAGGATATAACTAATCCTATTCTAAGTAGGATTAGAGTTCTGTTTGATAGTAAATTTTAGGGTAAAATTTACTGCCTATAAAAGGATGTTTTATGTTTTCTAAAACAGAGATGCACAATTAAACAGAAAAAAAATATTCCTTTTAATCGAAGCTAGCAATTCGGTTATAAGGAATAAAAAACGCTCTTTAAGGCTTCTGATCGTGAAACGTTCAAGAGTCGTGAGATCCATTCGTGTGGATACCATAGAGGCAGGAACGAAAAGTTGTTGCTTGTGACTCGACCAATGACAGAAAATCAGAGAAAACATTAGGTAAATCTCGAAACCCTAATCAAGCAACTCTCCGAATCGATCCTGGTGGAGGCTGAATGATTTAAATTCCGCTGCGTGTTTGTTTCGGTTTCCTTCAATGACATCCCATCATCGGAACTATTGAACTAAATTTATTTTATTATTTATTTCTTTTTTATATTTTCTTTTTAAAAACTTGTTTATTTTTTATTTTTAACGAAAAATTAAATTATTGAAAAATCATATTAAATATTCCAATATTTATGGCAACATCTAGTACGACTCTTCTCACCTAAGGATCAACTAGGAATCACTACTTGTGACTTCCGTAACATCCCATCATCGGAAGAAATTATTTATTTAAATTTTAATTTTATTATTAATTAAAAAACTTATTGATTTAATTTTTTAACAAAAATTTAAATTATTGAAAAATTATACTAAATATCCCAATACTCTGGTAACATTTAGTAGACTCTTCTCACCTAGGGATCAGTCAAGAAATCACTACTTGTGAGTTTCATGACATCCCATCATCGGACAAATTCCATTTATTTTATTGTCAATATTTATGCACATGATCCAAGCAATATGGTATAGGATGCATATGGAATTATAAAAAGCACTTTATATTTCAATTTTTATTAATGAAACTCTCATTATTGAAAATTTTAACTAAATATCCCAATACTCTGATAACATTTAGCTAATTCCTCTCACCTAGGGATCAGTCAAGAAATCACTACTTGTGAGTTTCATGACATCCCATCATCGGACGAATTCCGTTTATTTTATTGTTATTTTTATTGATTTGTTATTTTTATATTTTTATTATTATACATATCTTTTAAAAATAAGCATGAAATTGAATATTGAGAAATAATATCGAATATCCCAATACTCTGGTAACATTCGGTATAATTCCTCTCACTTAAAGTTTTTCGAAGAATCGCTACTTGCGAGTTCTACGAAGACTTATCATTGGGATTTCACACTTATTTTATTTTGCTATATTTTGTTTATTATATTATTCTATTTATTTGTTTATTTATTATTTTTGTCATGATAATACATTAAAAATGCCTAAACAAATATTTCTACAAATGAATGAATGAGTAAAACGAAAAAGGAAATATACCCTCCTCGGGCGGGTGAACTCCTCGAACGGGTGAGCGCGTGGATCTTCCCTATATTCGGGCGGGCGAGCTCCTTGAGTGGGCGAACACGTGGACCTCGGTCACGTCTAGTGGGAGCAACACGCGGATCTTGTTTCTCCTAGGGTGGGCGAGCTTGCGGATCCTGCTTCTCTTCCCACGGGCGGACGAGCTGGCGGATTTCGGTTGGGTCGAGTTCGCACGCAGATCCTGTTTCTCTTTCCATGGGTGGGCGATCTCGTGGATTTCGGTTGGGTCGAGTGGGAGCAACACGCGGATCCTGCTTCTCTTTCCAAGGGCGGGCGATCTCACGGATTTCGGTTGGATCGAGTCCACACGCGGGTTGCCTCCTTTATTCTTCTTTTTTTCTCAACTTCAAAATCCTCTTGGACTCTGTCCGCCTTCTGAACAGCTGCTACCGCGTCGGCCGCCGTACTCCGGTCACCGATGGTCTATCCGTAACCTTAGGAACACTCCCCTTGCCTTTCTCTTTTCAGATCTAACCTCTGTTTAGCCCAAAAATCACTCCGACCTCCCAGATCTAGCCTTTCCGAAAGCCTTTTCCCTTTTTTTTGTTTTGTTTTCTTTTTTTTTTAGGTTGATGGTTTTGGATCTGATTGTCAGTTCTTTGGTGTTTGCTGTTATTTGGTTTGTTTTCCCTTTTTTGCAGGTACTGTGGAGGCCTTAGATGTTAGATCTAGGGTTTTGGGGGATCTCAGCTTTGGGGTTTTCAGATCTGGGTTAGGGGGTTGGTCTCGCTGGTGGTGATGATAATGATCTGGGTGATGGTTGGTGGCCGATGGTGATGGTTTAGGTCTCAGTGATGTTGAATGGTGGCTTCGATGGCGAGTGGGGGATGGAATCTGGGATGGCTTTTGGGTAGTGGGGAGTTGGCATTGGTGTGGTGATGATGATAGCTTGGTGATGATGGTGATCTGTGGTGACTAGACGGTGGTGAGTGGCTGTTTGGGCAATGGAGGGTTTGGTTTTGTCCCTTTTTTTGTGCCCGAAAGTTTCCAAAGAAGCCCCTCTCTGAAGAAAATCTAGTCCTTTTAAACGAGTTTAGGATCAACCTTTGATCTGCAGGGTTAGATACAATCTGGGTTCTTCTTATTGTTTTCTAGATCTCCAAGGCAGTGTCAGGATGGGACGGTTGAAGATGAATTTCAGGTGGCAGCCGAGACCTAGGGGGAAGGGTTAGAACCGCCGGCGGCTGGGGCAGTGGGTCTGGTCGGCAAATCTGGAGAATTCGAAGCATTTAATGTGATAATGGGATAGATGGATTGTCTCGGGAGGCTGACGACAAGTAGATGAAAGACGAAAACATAATAATAATAATAATAATAATAATAATAATAATAATAATAATAATAATAATAATAATAATAATAATAATAATAATATAAACAATAACAAACCAAATAATAAAAATAAATACAAACATATATAATAAAAAATGGGACAAAATTAGGTGTCAACAGCTGCCCCTCTTTGCTCATTGTTGAGGATCAGGAATAGAGCAAAGACAATAGACACACTAATTTTGTCCGGCTTATAACCTAATCTCTTTCTTCTTCTCTCTCTTTTTTTTTATTCATTTCATTTTTCATTTTTTTTGAAATGTGCTCCTCTTACAGCAGAGGCAATCAGACTTTAAAATTCTTCCTGAGAAAGCTCCTCTTGCAGCAGAGGCGATGAAACTTTAAATTTTTCTAAGAATGTGCTCCTCTTGCAGCAGAGGCGATGAAACTTTAAATTCTTTCTGAAAATGTGCTCCTCTTGCAGTAGAGGCAATCAGACTTTAAAATTCTTCCTGAGAAAGCTCCTCTTGCAGCAGAGGCGATGAAACTTTAAATTTTTCTGAGAATGTGCTCCTCTTGCAGCAGAGGCAATGAAACTTTAAATTCTTTCTGAAAATGTTCTCCTCTTGCAGCAGAGGCAATGAAACTTTAAATGTTTTTCTTGAAATGTGCTCCCCTTGCAACAGAGGCGATGAAACTTCAAATTTTTCTGAGAATGTGCTCCTCTTGCAGTAGAGGCAATCAGACTTTAAAATTCTTCCTGAGAAAGCTCCTCTTACAGCAGAGGCGATGAAACTTTAAATTTTTCTGAGAATGTGCTCCTCTTGCAGCAGAGGCAATGAAACTTTAAATTTTTCTGAGAATGTGCTCCTCTTGCAGCAAAGGCGATGAAACTTTAAATTCTTTCTGAAAATGTGCTCCTCTTGCAGTAGAGGCAATGAAACTTTAAATGTTTTTCCTGGAATGTGCTCCTCTTACAGCAGAGGCAACCAGACTTTAAAATTCTTCCTGAGAAAGCTCCTCTTGCAGTAGAGGCGATGAAAATTTAAATTTTTCTGAGAATGTGCTCCTCTTGCAGCAGAGGCAATCAGACTTTAAAATTCTTCCTGAGAAAGCTCCTCTTGAAGCAGAGGTGATAAAACTTTAAATTTTTCTTTTTCTTTTTTTTTTCTTTTCTATTTTTCTTTCTCTTCTTTCTTTTCTTTCTTTCTTTTCCTTCTTTTTCTCTTTTTTTTTTACAAATTTTCCTTTCTTTTTTAATCAATTTTTTTTTTCAATCCAAAATCTCCTATATTCACATTTTTCAATGCTTGGATGCAATGATCACTGATGCAAACACAAATGCAATAACAATGCCAATGCAAATTTCTTTATCAATGATGTTAATGATCTTTTTTCTTTTTTTCTTTTTTTTTGACTTTTTTAGCGTTGTGCTTGAACTCTTCTAATATGAATAAAATGCGAATGCATGTTATTGACAAAATCATGCAATTCCTATTGTGTTAATCAAATTCTCAGAACTGTCCCTTTTGTGTCCTTTGATCTTTCCACTCATGTTTCACAAAATAGTTGTCACTAATTTTGAATCGGAGCTGGTTCCCAATATGTACTTGTCACAATTTTCAATTTCCTTTGTTTCATTCCCTTATTTCTTTCTTTTCCTCCTTTCTCTCCCCCTTTTTTTCTTCTTTCTTCCTTTTTGTTTTTCTTTAGTAATGTTAGCAGGTAGATTATCATTTTAATCATCATCTTCCTTTCAATTTGGTTAACAAATGCCATGCATTCTTACACTTTATCGGTTAGTTGTAAAATGACTAAAAGAACAATCAATTTTAGAAGAAAAGCATTTGTTATTAGGCTGACAAGAAACAATGACAACAAGAGTACAGTTGGGTAGCGAATGCCACAAAGGCCAAGTGGTGAATTTCAAGGAATGGTGACCAAAACAAATAATGAATGTCTAGATAACCCTTCACGAACTGAACCGGTGCTTTCTTTGGAAAAAACTAATCCGTTGATGCCCCCTATCACGCTGAGTTCATCCTGCTAATGCCATGCCCCGCATGATTTCAATCTTCAGGTGTTGATCTTTTTCGCATCTAAGTCGCCTTTTCAGGTTTTCAACTTAGATATCCCCTTTTAATCCAACTGCCCTTTTTTTTTGGGTTTTCAGTTTGAATTCCCCTTTCATTTTTCTTTTTCTTCTTTTCTTTTTCTTTTTTCGTTTTTTCTTTCTTTTTCTTTCTTTTTCTTTCTTTTTTTTGTTTGCTTTTCTTCTTCTTTTTTCTTCTTCAAGCATAGTATTTCTTCACAGCATCGGAATTTATCGGATTAGGCAGATCACTCCCATCCATCTCTGTCAAGATCAACACTCCACCTGAGAACGCTCTTTTCACCACATATGGTCCTTCCCAATTTGGTGTCCATTTGCCCCGATTATCATGGTAGTTAGGGAGAATCTTTTTCAACACAATTCCTCTTCACGAAAATGCCTGGGTCGAACCTTTTTATCATGGGCTCGCATCATTCCCTTCTGGTACATCTGACCATGACATAGTGCTATGAGCCTTTTCTCTTCTATAAGATTCAGCTGCTCAAAGTGACTTCGAACCCATTCAGCCTCATCCAAGTCTAGTTCCATTAAGACTCTCAGGGAAGGGATTTCAACCTCAATAGGCAGCACTGCTTCCATGCCGTAAACCAAAGAAAAAGGAGTTGCCCCAGTAGAAGTACGCACTGATGTTCTATAAGCATGCAAAGCAAATGGTAGCTTTTCGTGCCAGTCTTTGTATGTGCTTGTCATTTTTCCCACAATCCTTTTGATATTCTTGTTAGCAGCCTCAACAGCTTCGTTCATCTTTGGGCGATACGGGGCCGAGTTATGGTGTTTGATCTTGAACTGCACGCATACTTCCTTCATCATGTCATTGCTTAAGTTGAGGGCGTTGTCTGCTATTATCCTTTCTGGGAGCCCGTACTGACATATTATCTCTTTCTTTAGGAACTTACAAACAGTAGACTTAGTCACATTCGCATAAGAGGCAGCTTCAACCCATTTTGTAAAGTAATCTATCATCACGAAAATGAATTTGTGCCCATTCGATGCCTTGGGAGAGATGGGTCTAATCACATCCATCCCCCATATAGAAAAAGGCCACGATTGTGCCATGACGTTCAGTGATCTTGGGGGAACTTGAATCTTGTCAGCATAGATTTGAAACTTGTGGCATTTTCTAGCATATTCTATGCAATCTCTTTCTAGTGTAGTCCAATAATAGCCTGCCCTCATAATTTGTCTATCCATGAAGTGACCATTTGCATGTGCCCTACAAGTTCCATCGTGTACCTCTTCCAGAATCCTTTTGGCATCAGACGCTTTTACACATCTCAACAACATCTGATCTCGACCCCTTTTATACAAAACGTCTCCATCAACAAGGAATCCCATTGCCAGTCTTCTGAGGATCTTTTTATCATTCTCCGATGCATGCTCTAGGTATTGTTGATTCTTAAGGCACTGCATGACATCGTAGTACCAAGGTTGTCCATCTGCTTCCTCTTCAATGCTAGAACAGTGGACCGGAGAGCCTCTCATACGCAGTTTGATAGGCGAGACTTCTGCTTCTACCTTCATTTTAAACATTGCAGCTAGTGTTGCCAAGGCATCAGCGACTTGGTTTTCTTCTCGAGATAAATGTTGGAAGACAATGTCATCGAATCGTTGTACAAGGTCAGCTATGTACTTTTGATACAGAACTAACTTCTAATCCCTCGTTTCCCATTCACCTTGAAATTGATAAATGACTAGTGCTGAATCTTCATAGACTTCCAAGTTTCTGATTCCCCTCTCAATTGCAGCTTCTAAGCCCATTGCGCAAGCTTCATATTCAGCCATGTTATTAGTGCAGTTGAAATTTAACCTGGCTGTGGACGGGTAATATTTTCCATTTGGAGATATTAAAACTGCTCCTATCCCATGTCCTAAGGCGTTAGATGCACCATCAAAGAACATTTTCCATGGTTTGCTGTCGAGCTCCTCCTTCTCCATTTGAAAGACAGACATTATATCTTCATCTGGAAAATCTAGCTTGATAGACTCATACTCATCGGTAGCACGATCTGCAAGGAAGTCGGCTATTGCCCCACCTTTGATTGCTTTTTGAGATACGTACACGATGCCACCTAGCTAATCTTCCTGATAATGACGGCTTCTCAAAGATGTACTTGAGGGGATCCAATCTAGCTATCAACCAAGTCGAATGATACAACATGTATTGCCTCAATCTGCGAGCAACCGAAGCCAATGCGCAACACATTTTTTCTATTGTAGTGTACTTGGCCTCGTAATCAGTGAACTTCTTGCTCAAGTAGTAGATGGCCCTTTCTTTCTTGCCCGTATCATCATGCTGGCCCATCACGCATCCCATAAAATGGTCATTGACGGTCATGTACAACAACAGAGGCCTTCTCGCAACCGGTGGTACTAGAACAGGTGGATTTGACAAGTACCTTTTCACCTTTTCAAAAGCATCTTGGCATGCCTCGTTCCATTCACCCGGATCTTGTTTCCGAAGCAACTTAAAAATAGGATCACATTTGAGTGTGAGTTGTGAGATGAAACGGGAAATATAGTTCAGTCTTCCCAAAAAGCCTCTTACTTCCTTCTGTGTGTGTGGAGGCGACAGATTTTGTGTCACACTGATTTTATCCGAGTCCACTTCGATTCCTTTTTCATTGACTATAAACCCTAACAATTTTCCTGATTTAACAGCAACAGTGCATTTGGCAGGGTTCAACTTGAGTTGAAACTTTCGTAGCCTTTCGAACAACTTTCGAAGGTTGGCTACATGATCCTCTTCTCCTCGGGACTTGGCAATCATGTCATCCACATACACCTCTATCTCCTTATGCATCATGTCATGAAAGAGGGTTACCATTGCCCTTTGGTACGTGGCCTCGGCATTCTTTAGATCGAAAGGCATGACTTTGTAGCAAAATGTTCCCTAAATTGTCACAAAGGTGGTTTTCTCCATGTCATCCTCGGCCATTTTAATCTGATTGTAGCCTGAAAAACCATCCATGAACGAAAACATGTAGTGTTGGGCTGTAATATCCACCAGGGTATCGATATGAGGCAACGAGAAATTATTCTTAGGGCTAGCTCGGTTTAGGTCCCGATAATCCACACACATCCTTACTTTCCCATCTTTTTTCGGTACCGGAACTATGTTAGCCACCTATTCCGGATACTTGGCTCCCTTTAAGAACCCTGCATCGAATTGCTTTTTTACTTCTTCCTTCACCTTCAGCAACATCTCGGGCTTCATGCGCCTAAGCTTCTGCTATACTGGTTTACATTTTGTTTTCAAAGGCAGACGGTGCTCCACAATGTCAGTGTTTAACCCGAGCATGTCTTGATAAGACCAAGCAAAAACATCCAGATATTCACGAAGCAATTCCTCTAATCTTTTGCCTCTCAACTAATGGAAGTGCTGTACCCACTTTGACTTCTTTGATGTTCTCATCATCCCTTAAGTTGACAACATCAATAGCTTCTTTGTTGGGCTCAATAGGTTTTTTCTCCTGCTCAATCATTTTCAATAAATCTGGAGACAAGGCATCATCGTTTGAATCTACATTGTTATCGAGTTCACCGACGTATATAGAATTTTCAAAATCAAACCCCAGATAGCCGTTAAGGTTATATTCACATTCATTATTCATTTTCCTGAAAAAGTAAAAAATTTGACAAGTATGGTTGGTTGTTCATACCAATTGTAGTGAATGAAAAGAAAGAATAGCTATAAAAATGATGATGGATGAAAAGAGAGTACTCAGAATGCATTGAACTTGTTAATTTATTGAAATGATGATGAAGATCAAGTTTACAAAAGAATCTTCTAGAGCTCTCTAGACCGAGATGTTGATAATCTACCTTACTACATTACAAAAGGAAAAACAAAAAGATAGAAGGTATCCTTTCAACAATCCAGTCTTTCAGCTTTGTGCCCAACAACACCATCATTTCTATAACAAGAGCTGTCATTTCTCCATGCACCCCTTTAGACTAGGAACCCGCGGGAGGATCCTTTTATCATAGGTCTCGCTTCCACTGCCTCTAATGAATCAGGGTGATAACATCCGCCAAAGCGAAAAGTATCATAGAGGTACGGTATCACTATCTTCTTTGATTTTTCTTTGTATCCTCGGAGGCGGGCTATTCTTTTCTTCCTTCTTTCTTCTAAAATCTTCTTTTTCTCTGAACCAGTGGCCTTGTATCCGAGGCCGAACCTATCTTTGTTCTCCTCAATCCTCACAGGCTTCCTTTGTCCTTGGAGATTTTTCCCTAAGCCTTTTTCGACACGCCAGCCCTTTTGCAGTGTCTGTTTAACAATCATCTCAGTAGTGGTTGACAACCGAGGGGTGGGTATTCTTGATCCTTCCCCCACGTATGCTGCGTTTACGATTTCAAAGGCCCTAAAAGAGCATTCCAACGCTTCTTCGGCTACCTCGATGTAGGGTACAGACAAAGGTTTGGTGATCAATAGGTCTTTTTCTCCAGAAACAGATACTTGTTTATCACCAATGACAAACTTCACCTTCTAGTGCAGTGACGAAGGAACAGTGCCCGCCGTATGGATCCATGGTCTCCCCAGTAAGAAAGTGTATGACTGTGAAATATCCATCACTTGGAATTGGATGTTGAAAATGACTGGCCCGATGTCAATTGGGATTTCTATATCACCTATCACGTCTCTTCTAGAACCATCAAATGCCCTCACAACCATGTTACTCGGTTGTATGTAAGACAGGTCAACAGGCATCTTTTTTAGCGTAGCTATAGGCATGACATTGATCGATGAGCCATTATCAATCAAAACCTTCGCAATTGTGTGAACCTTGCAGCTTGTAGTAATGTTCAAGGCCTTAATACTTCCTCACCCTTCCGGCAGAATTTCATCATTGATGAAAGATATAAAGTTTGCCGTTGTGATGTTCCCCGCTAACTGGTCCATACTGTCAACTGGGATGTCATGAGGCACATAGGCTTGATTCGAAACCTTTATTAAGGCGTTCCGATGAGATTCTGAATTCAACAGCAAAGATAATAGTGAAATCCGAGCAGGCATCTTATTCAATTGCTCGACTACACTATATTCACTGTGCTTGATTAAATTTAAGAACTCCCTTGCATCTTCATCCGACACCGGCTTTTGCAGTCTTTCCGTTTTGTCCTTGGAAAGTACGACCTGTTCTCCTTCTTTTTTCGCCTGATTGTCTTTTTCTCCCTCCTTTGCTTTTCCTTTTCGGGCTCTATCTAACATCCCCGGAGTATAGCACCTCCCACTTCGCATAATTCCCCCTATTCCACTTATGTTGGCATTATCTGGCGTGTCTGAGTCCGTGTTGCTTGGTCCTTCAACCACTGATTTGAATTCATACTTCCAAGGGACGACTTTATTGCTCTTGTACGGGAAAGAGCTCAGAATTTTGATTGTCATGGTTGGAAGGGCGACATGGCTAGATTCCTCCTTTTTGGGACTAGGCTTCTCCTTGTAAAACACCGTCAGTGGTCTCCCCCAAGGGTAATCATATCCCGAAGGTTCATCTGAGGCAGTGCTTACTACATCTCCCTCTTCATCCGTATAAAACTCTATTAAAAATGAATCCATCATTGATTGGACCATATGTCTAAATTGATGACAATTTTGGACAGAATGGCCAACATGTCCCATGTGTATTCACAAATTTGATCGAGGCCGAATTCATCTTGATGGACTTTCGACTCCAAAGGTGCAGGCTGAACCATCTTGGCCTTGGTTAGAACATTGAATACTAGGCTCATTGGAGTCTTAACCTCCTCCACATGTTTCTTTATGCAACACTTCCCCCAAACTTCAATTGCACTTACTGATCCTCTACTGTGGCTTGGCAGTGGGTTAGCATTGATACTGGGCTCCACCTCGTTGGAAAAAGTCAACCTCCCTGATTTGACCAAATCTTGCACCTTATATTTCAGAGCTGTGCAATTCTCCGTTGAATGACTCGGGTTTCCACCATGATAGTCACATCAAGCACTGGGATCATACCATCTTGGAAAAGGTGGTCTCATTGGCTCTATGTAAAGAGGTGCGATCATGTGACCTTCCACTAGTTGTGGGAATAAGTCCATGTATGACATGGGGATAGGATCAATAGGAGGCCTTTCAATATTTCTTCGGGGAGGCCTTTGGTTAGCAGTTGGGCTACTGTTTGGTTGGTAAGGTTGGGCCGTAGGCGTTGGTGTATAATAAGGTGTTGGAGGACGAAAATCTAGATGAAAAGTTAGCGGTTGTAACGGGCTTTGGTAGGGAGCGGGAGAGACATTGTTTGAGGCCGAGAAATATGGTTGGTAATATGGGTAAGGTTGAGGTTGTGGTTGAAATCGAGGTGGGCAAGGTGCATAACCCCTATACCGAGGTGTTGTATTGGTGACTACTTGGGTTTCAACCTCTTTCTTTTTGGACACTCCACCCTTCTTCGAATCACTGCCTTCCAACTTTCCGTTCTTAATTGCATTTTCAATTATTTCACTGGTGATGACCATGTCTGCGAAATTTTTTGTTGCGTTCCTTATCATACGTTCATAATAGGGGGCCTTCAGAGTGTTGACAAATAGCACTATAATTTCCTTTTCAGTCAAAGGTGGCTGGACTTGTGCTGCCAAGTCTCTCCAACGCTGAGCATACTCCTTGACGCTTTCATTGGCCTTCTTTTCTATGTTCTGCAGAGACAACTTGTCTGGGGCCATATTCGTGACATGTTTGTACTGAGCAATAAATGCTCTAGCTAGGTCACTCCAATTGTGGATGCGTGTACGATCTAGCTGTACGTACCACCTAGCAGCGGACCCCGTGAGGCTGTCTTGGAATACATGTATCAACAGATTGTCATCGTGGTTATAAGCGGCCATTTTGTGACAGTACATTGTCACATGAGTAATGGGGCACTTGGTCCCATCGTACTTCTCGAACTCAGGAGTCTTAAACTTCGGGGGGATTACCACATCCGGAACTAAGCACAATCCCATTGCATCCACTGACCCGTAGAAATCACTGCCTTCGATGGCCCGTAACCTTTCCTCTATAATGCTAAACTTTTTAGAGTCTGAGTCGCCTTTTACCTCCGACACGCTACCCCTTAATTTCTCTTGCTCTCTTGGATCATCTAAGTCAGGGACTTGAATTGGATCCGTAGGTTTTGTCCCTTGAGCGAAAGGTATCGGCAATGTGATATGAGGTTGTGCTGAGGCGCTCGGTGCTCCCGGATACATGTAGGCGTAGTTGCCCATAGGCTATGGAGGAGGTGGACGTAGAGGTATGCCTTGTGAGGATTGGGCATAAAGTGGAGGTGTGGGGTAAATCCTGGAGGGTATTAAGGATTGTCATCTTCCCAGGGCTGATCAGTCCCTGGGTTAGGTGTTTCTCTAGCCACTTCTTTTTCACGGTTCGTCCTTGTCATCATTTCCATTAAAGGGGCCAACTGTCCTCGGATTTCTTCTTGTGCTTTCTCCATTCTATCCATCCTATTATCATGTTTTTCCTCCATCGCTCTTGAACGTGATCAGGTATTGTATGAGTGTTTGGGAATTTGGGCTAAAATTTTGGATGTTGGAGCTATCCTTGAATCTTTATTACCACAATAAGAAGCTAATTACTATATGATGCAACTTTGAAATATTGCGTTTTATTTAAACCATATGAATAAATGAACGAACGTGATGAATGAATATGATGCAAAATGAATGATACTTTGAGCGATATTTAAGCCATAACAATTTCAACAAAAGGGAACTTTCATTCATTCAATAAATCATTTGTTATATTCCAATCATATTCTGATTATATCTATAAAAATGACTAACTTGCTGATATTGATCCTTAGCCTCATCTAAAACGTTCAGCAGCCTTTGCCTATATTTTTCTGTTGGGAGGATTTCTTGTCTCAAAGCTTCGGCTTTATCAACCATCTCTCTCGCCTTTGTCACGGCTTTGCAAACTTGAGTGGCTAAATGCTCTATATATTGCTGTCTCCCCAGACTTCCCAACCTCCACGTCATGCTTGCATCTTGTGCCAAGTCATATCCATAACTCCAGCTGTTTTCACTTTGTTCCTAATCTTCTATTATCACTTTAACGTGGTTCTTATGTTCCTGTAACTGCTCCTCTAACATTTGAACCTTTTGTTGCAATGTAGCTTTTTCATCATCTATCTCGACTTGCTTTCCTTTTTTCAACTTCTCCTTTAGTTCCTCATTCTCTTTCTGGCATTAGGCTAACTTCCTTGCACTTGCTGAGTACATGCCTTCCCAATTTTGTCGTTCTTGGAACAAATAGACAACTTCTTCTTCACTTTTCTTTGCTTTGTGTGCCCAGTGTTCTGCCCTTTTGTGCAAGTCTTCTAATTCCCTTTTTCTTTCACTTGAATTTTGCATAATTCCTCCAACCCTCATTTCAGACCTTAACTTCTTGTTCTCTAGGTGCAGACTTCTGAGATCCTTGCTGGTGATGTTGTGTTCTTGTTTGACCTTTTTGAGCTTGGCTTCTCGCATTTCTGCCTCATACTTGAGCTGTTCCATCTCTTTCCGAAGCCTCAAATTCTCTTGTTTCCACCTTTCCTCTTCTATCTTGAATTGCTGCCTAGCGATCTCGACCTCGGATACTTCTACTTCTGGTTCTAAAGGCATGCTGCATTCTCTTGGGAGAAAAGCTACCTCCCTCACTTGCTTTGTCCTCCACACCAAGTATTCCGAGGTAGCTTTTTCAGAGAGGGGTCCAAGGTTGATTCTTCGTGCTTGTTTCCATGATTGAATCACTTGCTCACCCTTTTTCATTGCCTTTGGCTCACCGTAAGAAAACTCCAAATCACTAAGCCCATGTGTTAGTGGAATAAACTGTTTAGTTCCAAACTGTCTTAGCACCATAAGTGGTGCATAGCTCACCACTCCCCATGGTCCAAGAAGTTGCACCTGTGATTCTTCTCCACATCGATATAAGACCGGTACATGAGGCATCCAAGGTGTCATCCATACAATTTATTTTTCTCCAAGTCTTTGCAAAAAATCCACCCATTCTTCCTTACTCTTCGGTTTTGGCCACTTACTGTTGCAGAACTCTTTAATTGGAGCACGATGATGTAGGAAAGTTCTCTTGAAAGCCTTTTCCTCACATTTAAAATGACTTTTGGCCCAAACATGCAGCAACTGTGCACATCCCACAAATCGCCCTTCTCCGTTCCTCCTACAGTAATTCAATGACCTGAAGGTTTCGGCTAGTATGGCAGGTGACGGATTCCCATTATTCTCAGTTTGCTCAAAAACGTCTATCACTGCTACTTCAATATGCCCTAACACTTTTGGGAAAATAACCAAACCATAGATCATTAAAGCAAAACCCGATAACCCTTGCTGATCACTAAGATGTCCCTTGATGAATTCAAGAAGAAAATCCCACGACATACAAACATTGGATCCCTTCTCCTTTTTATGGGAGTCTATGTGTTCTGGTCTAACTCCCATAAGTTTGGCTAGCTTTTTGCGGTATCCGGATTTTGGCTTTCGAACATAGATTTTATCCGGACTTTTCAAGTCAATACCTAACAGGATGGAGTTCTCCTCTACTGTGGGTGTCAAGTCCATTCCATTGAAAGAGAAACACCTACGGGAGGGGTCCCAAAACTGAATAGCAGCTTTGATCAGTGGTTCTTCAACTTTTATAGCAATCAAAGACTCTATTTGGCCATATTTTTCATGGAAATCCTTCTTCCCTTCTTCACTGATTTGATCCCATAAGTTGGCTAAATCTATTAGATTATTTTGCTGGAGGTTTAGATTCAGTTCTTGTGGGAGCGAGGACATAAAATTCCCAGTTAAGCAATCCCCTTTTACTTGTTGAACCTTTTTAGACCAAATTTGTACCTCCCAATAGGAATCACATGGAACGTTCACAGATAACGAACAAGCTAACATTTCTATGGATTCAATGAAAAATTCCTTGTTAAAGAGAGCCATGGTTAAAATACCCCCTTATGTGATTATGTGATGCAAGAAGATTCATGCAAAAAGAACAGAAAAACAAATACAAATTAGTATGTGTATAAACAATATAAACATTGAAATAAAAGCAGATAAAGGATGTGATGCTTATTTATGTCCTATCAAAGGTCACTCTCATAAAAGGGAAGGAATGGCTCTAACTTAGGTTGGTCTCCTCACAACATACTATATGCTGGTTTAAGGTTTCACATATCTACAAGGTTCCCAAATCATTCCATACTGTCGTCCACACTGGACTAGTAAGGAACAGATCTGAGTGGGAGTATTTCACTTGCCATTACGGAGGTGATTACCTCATGAGAGCATAGCTACTTTACCCCCTCCTAAAGAGGACAGAACCCGGGTGTAGGGCTCATGCATGTAAATGTATTGATGTATGCAACAGTAAATGAGTATATGTTCTACTTTATTTATTCAACAACAATCTCATACATAAAGAATGTAATGAATCAAATGATCAAAATGGATGAAATGGAGTTTTTTATTTATTTATTTATTTATTTTGAGTTCTATGTAGAATTTATTTCTATTTCACCCTTTTTTTTAAAAAAAGAAGATTAAATTTAAATGCCAACCAAGACTATCAAATTAAAATTTAAGATACCATATGGTTATTCAATGGTTTGACCCTCTTAGCGTCCCCAGTGGAGTCGCCAAGCTGTCGTAACGGTTTCGCGCTCGATGAATTTTGAAAACATTTAAAAACAATAGGGAGTCGCCACCAATCTTTTTGACAAGGTGTGATTGGTCACCTAAAATATTTATCTTTTTAACGAAATCTCAAAATTAATTAAGTTTTATTAAAAAGACAATTTTTTGGTCTGCGAAAACAAAATCGGGTCCGGGAGTACGGTTACGTGTGGGGAAGGATTAGCACCCCCACAACACCCGTTAAAAATGGTACCATCTTAATCACGTGTTATCCTTTTTGTTTTAATGAAATGGTCTTAATTTAATATTTAAAAATAATTTCTATTTCCATTGCAATCAATTTTATTCTTTTAATTTTGAAACATTCAAATTTTATTTTTTTTATTTGAAACAAGTGAAAATCTTTTGTATTGAAAATTATTCTGAAGTACCCCAATACTCTGGTAGCATTTTAGATAATTTCCTCACCTAGAGATTTCTTAAGAATCACTACTTGTGAGTTCTATAAAATCTAATCATCGGAAGATTCACACTCACTTCAAAAATTATTATGAATGCATATGTTGCAAACAGATAATAAATGATGCAAATGAATTTTTTAATTTTTTATATGAATATTTCTTTATTTATTTTAAATAAAAATTTTTATTATTGAAAAATTGCAATAAGTATCCCAATACTCTGGTAACACTTAGTGAACTTCTCTCACCTAGGGATCAGTCAAGAAATCACTACTTGTGAGTTTCATGATATCCCATCATCGGAACTATTGAACTAAATTTGTTTTATTATTTATTTCTTTTTTATATTTTCTTTTAAAAACTTGTTTATTTTTTATTTTTAACGAAAAATTAAATAATTGAAAAATCATACTAAATATTCCAATACTTATAGCAACATCTAGTATGACTCTTCTCACCTAAGGATCAGCTAGGAATCACTACTTGTGACTTCCGTAAAATCCCATCATAGGAAAAAATTATTTATTTAAATTTTAATTTTTTTATTAATTAAAAAACTTATTGATTTAATTTTTTAACAAAAATTTAAATTATTGAAAAATCATACTAAATATCCCAATACTCTGGAAACATTTAGTAGACTCTTTTCACCTAGGGATCAGTCAAGAAATCACTACTTGTGAGTTTCATGACATCCCATCGTCAGATGAATTCCATTTATTTTATTGTCAATATTTATGCACATGATGCAAGCAATATGGTATAGGATGCATATGGAATTATAAAAAGCACTTTATATTTTAATTTTTATTAATGAAACTCTCATTATTGAAAAATTTAACTAAATATCCCAATACTCTGGTAACATTTAGCTAATTCCTCTCAGCTAGGGATCAATCAAGAAATCACTACTTGTGAGTTTCATGACATCCCATCATCGGACGAATTTCGTTTATTTTATTGTTATTTTTATTGATTTTTTATTTTTATATTTTTATTATTATACATATCTTTTAAAAATAAGCATGAAATTGAATATTGAGAAATAATATCGAATATCCCAATACTCTGGTAACATTCAGTATAATTCCTCTCACCTAAAGTTTTTCGAAGAATCGCTACTTGCGAGTTCTACGAAGACTTATCATCAGGATTTCACACTTATTTTATTTTGTTATATTTTTTTATTATGTTATTCTATTTATTTGTTTATTTATTATTTTTGTCATGATAATACATTAAAAATGCCTAAACAAATATTTCTATAAATGAATGAATGAGTAAAACGAAAAAGGAAATATACCCTCTTCGGGCTGGCGAACTCCTCAAACGGGCGAGCGCGGTGATCTTCCCTATATTCAAGCGGGCGAGCTCCTTGAGCGGGCGAACACGTGGACCTCGGTCGCGTCTAGTGGGAGCAACACGCGGATCCTGTTTCTCCTAGGGTGGGTGAGCTCGCAGATCTTGCTTCTCTTCCCACGAGCGGGCGAGCTGGCGAATTTCGGTTGGGTCAAGTCCGCAAGCAGATCTTGTTTCTCTTTCCACGGGCGGGCGATCTCGCGGATTTCGGTTGGGTCGAATGGGAGCAACACGCGGATCCTGCTTCTCTTTCCAAGGGTGGGCGATCTCGCGGATTTCGGTTGGGTCGAATCCACACGCGGGTCGCCTCCTTTATTCTTCTTTTTTTTCCTCAGCTCCAAAATCCTCTCGGGCTCTCTCCGCCTTCCGAACAGCTGCCACCGCGTCGGCCGTCGTACTCCGATCATCGGTGGTCTATCTGTAACCTTAGGATCACTCCCCTTGCCTTTCACTTTTCAGATCTAACCTTTGTTTAGCCCAAAAATCACTCCGACCTCCCAGATCTAGCTCTTTCGAAAGCCTTTTCCCTTTTTTTTTGCTTTGTTTCCTTTTTTTTTGGGTTGATGGTTTTGGATTTGGTTATCGGTTCTTTGGTGTTTGCTGTTGTTTGGTTTGTTTTCCCTTTTTTGTAGGTACTGTGGAGGCCTTAGATGTTAGATCTAGGGTTTTGGGGGATCTTGGCTCTAGGGTTTTTAGATCTGGGTTAGGGGGTTGGTTTCGTTAGTGGTGATGATAATGATCCGGGTGATGGTTGGTAGCCGATGGTGATGGTTTAGGTCTCGGTGATGTTGAATGGTGGCGTCGGTGGCGAGTGGGGGATGGGATCTGGGATGGCTTTTGGGTAGTGGGGAGTTGGCAATGGTGTGGTGACGATGATAGCTTGGTGATGATGGTGATCTGTGGTGACTGGACGTTAGTGAGTGGCTGTTTGGGCAATGGAGGGTTTGGGTTTTGTCCTTTTTTTTGTGTTCAGAAGTCTCCAAAGAAGCCCTTCTCTGAAGAAAATCTAGTCCTTTTAAACGAGTTTAGGATCAACCTTTGATCCGTAAGGTTAGATCCAATTCGGGTTCTTCTTATTGTTTTCCAGATCTCCAAGGCAGTGTCAGGATGGGATGGTTTGCTTGGGAAGATGAATTTCGGGTGGCAGTCGAGACTTAGGGGGAAGGGTTAGAACCGCCGGCGGCTGGGGTAGTGGGTCTGGCCGGCAAATCTGGAGAATCCGAAGCATTTAATGTTATAATGGGACTGATGGATAGTCTCGAGAGGCTGGCGGCAAGTAGATGAAAGACAAAAACATAATAATAATAATAATAATAATAATAATAATAATAATAATAATAATAATAATAATAATAATAATAATAATATAATAATAATAATAATAATAATAATTATAATAATAGTAATAATTTAATAATAATATCAGATAATAATAATAAAAATAATATAAACAATAACAAACCAAATAATAAAAATAAATACAAACATATATAATAAAAAATGGAACAAAATTAGGTGTCAACATCGAGCATCAAATCGATGATAGATTTGATGTCTTGATTAGGAGGAAGTCCTAGTAATTCATCTGAAAATACATCTGGAAAATCCCTAACCATAGGAATCTTATGTAATTCCTGACATTTCTTTTCAACATCCTCCATATATGCAATAAACATTTCAATAACAAACATATTCTTGAGATTTCAAATTCAGATAAATTTCAACAAAATATTTCAATTTTGTTTCTAAGCAGAAAAGTTTTACAATATACTTTTCAGGATAAGAGAAGATTATATACTTAATGTAACAGTCTACACTAACATGATTTGTAGCTAATAAATCCATTCCTAAAATTACATCAAAATCATACACATTCAATAAAATTAAGTCAGCTACTGTTTTCTTTTCTCCTATTCTTAATTTACAATTACGATATATAATATCAATCATTTAAATTCTTTAAAAGGTGTATTGATCTGCAGTGAATACCTTAGAGGTTCAGGTTTTACCGGTATCTTAGCAGCACATGTAAGAGATATAAATGAATATGTAGAACTTGGATCAATTAATAAAAGGGCAGTTATAAATCTTACCCTGATAATATCAGGTGATGTGTCAGCAGACTCCTTATTGATGGCATACACCTTGCCTTGGATCACAGCCTTCTTCCCTTTCTCAACGACTATCTCTTTCCTTGGCTATGATGGTGCAGCCTTTTTTTGTTCCTTAGCAGGTACCGGTACTGCTACTGCTGACTCTTTAATCAATAGACAATCCCTGACCATATGTCTGGTCTATCCACATTGAAAACAAGTTTTAGTGAGTAAATAACAAGTCCTGGTACTGTGTAACCTCTTGCAATGCTCGCACCTCATCGCGGTACTCTTTTGAGTGGTGATGGAGCTATCAGTGGCAGTGGATCTAACTGGTATCTCTAAAAATTTTAATCCCAATCACCTTGGCTTTCTTGGATGGTCTCCACTCATATTGGTCTTCAAAACCCCTTTTAACCTTTTCTTTTCCCTTATCTTTAGCTCAAGCTCCGAATTCGGTATGAGGAAATTCATAGTCCTGTTCGCACAACTGAGCTTGGCGAATAGCTTCATCGTGTATGGCTATATCAAACGAGGCTAGCCTAGATCTGAAGGAAGGCCTCAGTCCATCCATAAATATGTCAATATTATGCTTTTTGCTTTAAATAGCCTCTGAATCAAATTGACTTAAAGCAGTAAATTTAGACTCATACTAACCTATAACCATACTTCCCTGAGTTAACCCTAAATACCCTACCTACAATCTCTTCTAAGCCATACAGGGAATATACTACTTATTAAAAGCCTGTAAAAAGATACCCTAAGTGACCGCAAGATGTCTAGCTACTAGGACTATCTTGGTGGACTTCCACTAGTGCTCTGCCTCATCTACAAGTAAGAAAGTAGCCAGGGTAACCTTTTCAATCTCTATATATCTCACATATGTGAATAATTTCTCTACAGCATTTACCCAATTCTTTGTTGCCATTGGATCCTTTTCACCTTTAAATTTTCACGAATCCAATTTCTTGAACTGTTGCAATAAATTAACACACAAATAATCACAGGTTCTATAGGCTGCTGTTGTGGTGCCGACGGTGGTAGTGGCTATAGCTCGGGAAGAGCATGAACTGGCGGAGAGGAGGTAGTGGTGCCACTTCTGGTGCTTTTGCATTATTAGCATTATAAGTAGCAATGAAATCGGTGAACATCTGTTCCAACCTAGATATTCAAATGTTTGGACTATCAAGTCGTGAAAGGAGTGCAGGTCCTACAGAGGGCTCTAGTGCTAGTTCTGGATATAGCTCCGCTCATCTTCAACCTCTTTCTCTACCAGTACCCCTTCGCCTACTCATTCTAGTAAAACAAACATAACAATCATTTTCAATTACTCTAAACTTTTATACATTCAGACAATTACAGTACTACATGAGATGTAAACCAATTTAGACATAAAGACAACCACAAACATCAGACCAACCTAGCTTTGATATCAATTTCTACTATCATGTTTCGATATAAACATTTTGTACTAACAATTCATTCAATTTCAATATTTGGCTGGACTGTCTGTAGTGCCTTCACTCAATTCTCTTTACTGTTCATAAATTTAAACGAAATGAAGGTGTATGTCATTTATAAAATATATAATTAACAAACATCTATCTATTATATTACAACTCTTCTTACATCCTTGCATAATTTACATATGGTAGTACAGTAAATATATAATGTTGAAACATATAAAAAAGCAGTATACCTCTATGGTCTCGATGTAACAACCTGAGGGATACCGATCAACTCAACCTCCTTGGTTGAATAGAGCTATTGCAAATAATTTGGAGGAAGGAAAGAGGGGGTGAGCTTATGCCCAGTAAGAAATATATATAATAAAGCTGATACTATGTATAGCTACATGTAACTATTTTTAAAACATCCTAACAATAAAGTAACAGACATTTTATTGGAAGGATACTATAATCGGTTAGGTAATCAGGTTGAGTACAGAAAGATACTTTAAAGCACCTCACTTGTCTTGGTTCCTATCTCCGACTATAAGGAGTAAACAATTTGATAATTCAATAAGTAACAGTATGACAATAGTTTGGTAAACAATTAAGTAATTTAGTCCAAAAGATAGTGTACAATCCAAATTCGATAAACAGTTCAATCGATAAGTTCAATATCTGTGTGGTAAACAGTTTTCAATAAACAATATATTCGATAGTTTTCAATTAATCCCATTCAGTAACGATATTGTAGTTCAATTCAGTAAAATAAGATAGTGGAGATTAGGCAACACCCAATAGAAATCATGCCATAAAAGTATCATAGGAAGGGAGAAACAGTAACAATAAGGCGTATGGCCATAGTCATAGTGGTGTCATCAGTGTTCACGAATTAGGTGACAGCTAGGATGGCTGTTGACATGATCAGAATTAATCAACAAATAGTACAGTATAGTAATAGTCAGTCAGCATGATATACCCGAAGGTCTCTAAGGGGCCAAACAATCTCAAAACAAATTATAAAAAAATAAAAAACAGTTTCTAGAAATCAATTTAGTAATTTAAATCTTCAGTCAATCCATAAATACCTAAAATAAAAAATAATGACAGTTCAAGAATAAAAATTTGGCAAATATTCTCAATTTAGGTTCTAGTGTTTAAAATATTTTATTTACGTATAATGATGACCTTACTACTCGTAGGTGTTTAAAAAAAGCAAGAAATTCAATAAAAATGGTCTTGGAAACTAAGTTCTAAATTTTGTGCTCCTAAAGACCAATATGTAACTTTTCATTCTTTTCTTGCATCAAACTTTAATTTGATTCCAAATATATACTATTTTTGGGATTCTAAGATTTAGAGTTGGGTTTACTAAATTTCGGCAACATAATGGGACTTTTGATCCTATCTTTCTTGCACGAAAATGCAATTTAAAGCTACAATTCTAGTTTCACAATTTCGATCCAAATCATCCAATGCAATCATATAAGACCAATTCCATCAAAATCAATGCAACATAGTGTCTCTACATCTCTTACATATATTCCTTACTACTTGGTTTTCGCCTAAGGGCTCGATAGCACTAGGATGCTACACCTCACTTTTGAGCTGTAAAACACCATATAGATTCAGTCAATTCACCACACTTCAGTTATAAAGAGTATTTAACTCTGTAAAACTTGTACATTGTCTATTACAGCCTTAAATCTTGTCTACTTCACATTGGTGCCAACTTTACAACTACAATTGAATCACTTTCGTTTTCGATTATGACTGCACTAGTAATCTTGTATTAATTTGTACAGCATCCTAAAACCCAGAACACATTGAATTGAACACACTTTCAATGTCCCCTTCACCTTGGCTGAATTCATTCTCTTTCCTACATGTCTCATTTCAACAATTCAAGCTTAAATTCATGCTTTACACATGTTCTAAATTCATTTTGCATCATTTTCACTTGAGACAACACCATAATCATGGAGATATATGCTTGATCGAAACCCTGAGAGAGAGATTGACATGGTTTTGATTCAATTCAAGGCTAGATATAAGCTTGAACACCTTAAACACAAAGCTTAAAACCATTAAAACATGAAAAACTTTCCCCATCTCCTTATGCTTGGCCGAAACTAAAGGAAGTTCAAACACCAAGATTTTGGCCTCTTTAACACTTGTTTTTGGTGTCAAAAGATAGAGCACTAAAAAATACACTGCTTTGGTGAAGATATTTTTCAATTTGGAGGTTGGTGGACTAGGATTTTTGAAGCTTTCTCTCTTCAAGGTGTTAAAAATGGAGGAATGAGGTTGAAGATGATGGCTGCCAAAAATGGAAGAAGAATGTGCTAGAAATTTCTAAAGTAGTGATATTTTAGCGTGTAATTACCATTTTGCCCTTAAAACATTAAATTATGACTATTTTGCCTTAGCGATTTGACTTCGTTGAAAACAATTAGTCTAATCTTCAAAATATTTCATTTAGTCATAAAATATATCTACTCAACATGTTCTTATTGTTGGACAAGATTTTGTTGAGATTTGACTTGTCAAATGGGTGAAATTACCAAAATATCCCTAACCATCAAATTGCATAGTTTTCTGCTTTTTAGTGTGATTTAGTCAACCTATTAACATGGCATTGGACTTCTTCAGACGAGGATTATCTTACATTTGTTAGTTGGTCAAAAGTCAACTTCGTTTGACCGTTATTTATGATTGTTTTTTGGACATATGGACTTAATCGTCATTTTTGAAATTGTTTCATGTTTTTCGAAACTGACACAGACACAAATAAAAGAATTTTAATGTGTAGATTCTTACCATATCATTATCTTGCTTGAATATCAGTACTGTAGGGTTGTATCTCCTTTAGAGCAATGAATGTCCTAATAGGGCCCACATTCCAAATCGCTGGTATTCCTACTAAACATAAGGTATATAAATAGCCATGAAACAGGTTAATTATCTTAATTTCATTAATAGTATGGAACAATGTCAAGAAAGGTAAATCTCACAACAGGGGGGGTGAGATTTCACCTAGTAAGAAACATCCATAAAAGAACAGATACTATGCAACTAACATGCATGTATCCTGAACATAACTAATTCATGTACATTTACTTCCTCTAACAGTGACATAATGTCAAAATAGAAGGATTTAAATAACCACATAGAGATAGTAGGTTAAGTATAGAAGGATGCTTTGAAGTACCTCACTTGTCCTAATCCCTATGTTCGATTATAGGGAAAACTCTAAGTGTTCTTCATAGAGAAGGAATTCATGCGTTTCAAACCAAGGTTCCATAACTTTCATAACAGTACTATGCTGTATAAAACAGTTATTCATTTAATCGAAAGACGATAGTAAACACTTAAATCATTTCAAATACGATTCAGCATTTCATTCAAATAGTAAAACCATATCATTTGTATAATTCTCTGTATAAAGTATTTCCTTCTAATAAATAAGCTTTGATAGAACATTTCATTTCATTTCAATAAAACATTCGATGAAGACAATTAACAACCCAATAGAATCATGTGTCATTAGGTTCCCAAAAGGGAACAACATTAAAACATATGGCTATAGTCAAGGAAGTCCACAGAGTACAATAATCAGGTAATGACTATGGGTGCTAAAGACGTGATCAATTTCAAACAGCAAATGGTACATTACATTACATTAGCATGATTACTCGAAGGCAACTATGTGAAGTCAATTTGTCTCAAAACAATCAAAAATTTTGTTTAACCTTTCAAACAAACTAGTTTCATTCAATTTTAATTGTATCAAATATAGTATAATACTTGTCAAAACAATTTTAAGCTCAGGCAATCAAATATCCTTAGTGGATAGTCAACTTCATTATTGATTTTTCAAAACAGAATCAATTCTGACTTTAGGCAGTTGACTGCCCTATATAGGCAATCGGCTGCCCTTTATAAGATTAAATTTTTAAATATAGAAATGTAAAATCAATAAAGTATTTTGAGTAAATGGCAATCAATTGCCATATTTAGGTAATCAATTGGTTTTCAGATAGTAGCTAAATTATGAAAATGCAGTCGATTATCACCTTAAGCAGTCAACTATTTTTCAAACAAAATGCGAATTCCTTAAAGGCAGTCGATTGGTCTTATATGGCAGTCAATTAGTATTTAGTCAGTAGCTAATTTTCTCAAAATTCTGAACTTAGGCAGTCAATTGCTTACCTAGATAGTCGGCTACTATTAACTATGCTGAACTAAAAACTCACTTATTTGATTTCAAAACCCTCATGAATTTAACAACACAATTCAATATGTCCACAATTCAATCGATATACCCCAATGTAATCATAATATCACCTAAATCCTTCATACATATCCCTTACCAAAACTTCTACAGTCTAATATCACAAGTTATCAACACCAAATAGAGATAGTCAAGCATATATTTGCATGTTACTCCTTAAATCTATTGAGCTGCAAAACAATATTAAGATACGATCAAATTCCAACATTCCTTTTACAAAGAATATTATACATTCTAAGACCTTTTATATTCCTAATACAATGACAAATTCGGTCTCCTCATACCAGTGCCTCTATTGCAACTACAGTCAGAACATGTTTTTTTTTCAAATCTGACTGCGCCAATAGTTTTATTAACATCTTAACATTGTTCTTAAACCATTTTGGTATCAAGTTGAACATGGTAATCCTCTCTCTCTTACATGGCTGAATTACCATGCATTCACTATACTTAATTTTATTCAATTCTATGATTGCCATCATCTTCTTCATGTTCTCTACATCATTTCTATACCCTTTATGCATGAAATAGTAAATCATCCACACTAAACCCTTCATGGTCAAAACTATAAGGAATGTCCTACAATGGTTTTTGCTTCAATCTAATGCCATAGACAGGTTAAACAAACATCAAACAACAACATGGAGTTATTAGAATTAAAAACCACAAGCTTTCTCTCTTACCTACCTCTTGGCTGAAATGTCCAAGCTTTCAATCACCTCTCAAATGGCCAAAACAAGGCTTAGTATGGAGATATGTGGTAGAGGAGGTTGAGATGAGCAACTTTGCGCAAGGAGGGTGGTGGTTTTGGTGGCTTGAAGGTGGTGTTTTTCTTGGTTTCTCTCTCTTACACTTAGCTTAAGAGTGAGATGATAACAGTGATGAAGGTGGCTGGCCTTGGTGAGAAGATGATGAGAAATATCTTACTTTAATATATATTTTAATTAGAAATATCATTTAGGGCTAGATTACCAAGTTGCCCTTTTAAAATTTCAATAATATCATCTATATCCCCACTATTATAATATTATTTTAATCATATAATTTAAGTTCCATTTATTTTTATTTTCCACAATATCATCTTTATCTAATATTGGAAGTCAAAACTTTGGCTTTGAGTGGTTAGTGGTCGGCTATGGTAGGGAAATTACCAAAGGACCCCTAAACAAAGGCTTTTAGGCTCATTCGCGTTGTTTTTAGCCTTTTCACGTGATTTAGTTTATGGTTTGGAATTGCATAAGACATCTTCACACGAAGGCTCAACTATAACAATTTCTAAGTCAAAAGTCAAATTAAGTTGACCGTTATTCATAAAAGTTTATTCAAGCTATGGTCAAAATTGTCATTATTGAATTTATTGCACATAAACCTAGGTATGCTCAAATGAAGGAATTTCGAAAAGTGGTCTTCTTACCAATTATGTATTTTGATCCCAAAATCGACAATTTGCCACTTTCATTCCCATCCGAGTTTAAGAGAATCATGTGGGCCTCACCTTATGATTTCTCTAATATCTATAAGGCATATGGTAACTTATTATGGTTGATCAATCAAATCATTCTAGTTACAATAACAGTGTAAATGGGGAAAGAATATGTGAATCTCACAATAATGATATAGGATAAATGAATATTATGCGAACTTCTTTAGGCGAGTTTAAGTATTGACAAAAGAAAATGTGAGGACCCCAATTTTCTCATATTCGATATAAGCTACAGAGTGTAAGAATTTAAAAAAGAAAATATTAATTGTTAAAATATTTAAATAAAAGGTCCGTTAGATACGGTTCAGGGAGGTACTCGGTGAGGGCCCCACCAGGACTTTCTCTGTCCAGATCAAAGTGAGACCCTAAAATGATGCTATTGGAGGTGAAATATGAATATAGCAAGAATCTGTATCTCAAAATTACCCTATTTAAGTGTATTTTGAAAAGCGAGAAACAAATTCGAAAATGATGATCGTGTCCATACCCTGAAATAATTTTCCTGAATAACGGTCAAATCAAATTGACTTTTGATCCATAGACGGTTATAGGACAATCCTCGTGTAAAGAAGTTTCACGAGGATCCAGTCCGTGAACTGAATTACTCGAATTAAGTGAAAAGCTTCGATAAGGGGTGGTTTGGTAATTTCACTACCCATGATCGGACAAACCACTTTGAGAGTTAATAATTGACCATGTTTGACCTAAATATATGAGAAATAATAAAAGTAAAATATTAAATCTGAATTTGAAATTATTAAATTAATGATAGGACAATGAAATTAGTGGAATTATATAATGGTATTATGGTCATTTAACATGGGATTGGTCAAATTGGTCAAAATTGACCCAAAAATTTAACCTAAATAAATTAAATTTAATTAAAATAAAAATATAAAATTTGGAATTTAGAAAAAAGAATCTTATGGCAAAAGTGTAAATGTTGGAAAATTAAAGAGGAATTTTTTTAGTTAGACATGTGGCACATTCCTATTGGCTGGAACAAAAATAAAAGATGAAGAAATAAACCAAAACACAGCAGAAAAATCATCTCCATCTACCGACCTCCCCTGTATCTGTTTTGCTGCTCGTTTTGCTCCAAAATTCTCCTAAGTTCCTCACATTAGCCATGGTAAAGCCTCATTTTCCTGCACTAAAACACCTAGCTCTCCTCATCAATCTTATTCCCCTTCATAAGAGCTAGCTAAAGGTGGATTATGCTGGACAGAAATTAACGTAGGAGGACTGGTTTTGAGGATGTATTGCTCGGCAGATCAGGTAAGGTGATGGGTGGCGTTATTCCTTGATACTAGTTGTAGTATCTACTTGCTCTAAGCTTGAATGAGGTGAATTGAGGCTTTGATTGAATTAAATGGGAGTATTGAAGAAGAAGACAGATTCGGTTGAGGGAAAAATTGTTGTGATTTTAATATGTTTTGGATATGGTTTAGTAGGTGATGAGTAGAATTTGATGTAAAATTGGATTAGATGATGAATTGAGCTTGATATGAATTAGGAATTAATGATAAAAATTGCAAAAACATGGACTGTGGCGTGATGAATGGGCAGTAACCAACACTGATTTGGGTTGAACGATGATGATGAAATTGATGAACTAATTGTGTTTGATAAAATTCATAAGTGAGTATAGATGATCATAAGTTAAGGTTAAAAAAAAAAAAAGAATGAAAATCAGGAAGAAGGAATAAGAAATAAATGCTAAATGAAAAGCAGGTAAACATTTATGAAAATTAGCTAGTTCCATGTGCATCAACCAATTATCACTTTAATCATTTTCTTTGTTACAACCTTTTTTCAAAAAAAAAATCAACTTTTAATATTGAACGATGATTAAAAAAAAGTCCTACGCTTATTAAGATTAATTTTAGCATCCTATCATTTTTAGATAATGATTATTTGAAAATTAACAAATGATCAAATTAAATAAATAAGTCCAACATATGGAATTAATTTTCATTTCTTTTCAGAAAATTCTCATACTTTTTTTTAAATTTTTCAAAGCTTTTTTTATTATACATTCTGTTATGTTAATCTCGATATTCCTCAAGATTTAATGCCCGCAAAATAGAACGCTTCAAAGAATAATATCAATTTTAAATCTTATGAGAGTCACAAGTTTAAAAGCACTTAGGGCAGTTGGATTACAAGAATATGTACAAAAGATAAAGGGATGAAAGATAAATCCCTCCAAGATCATTTTCACTTTTTTGTTTAAGTTTGTTTTTATATAAAATCTTTGAGTTCAAGCCTGTTTAATAGATAATATTTTTGTTCAAATTTACACAAAAATTGGACCAGCCTTTAGGTTTGAGCCAATAATACAACACTCAAACATGACTAAAGAAAAATGATTTGAAAAGTACAAAAATTTCTATTATTTTAGTATTTCGTTTATTAATTAATTGACATTTATTTACCTAATAAATTAATAATATGATTAAACAATTAATTAATATTGAAAGTTAGTATATGATCATAAAAATATTGTAATTTAATTCCCTACATATTGATACCAAAAAAATTCCAAATTTGAATCATGTGCATTGAAACCTGTTAGTTGACACCTTTGTAAAGAATTGAATATATCTCTCGGTAGGAAACTCCAATTAAGACGAATTCAAATTTTTCTGAAAAGCTAACTTGATTAGCTTTCCGATGATATATGGCTTGCTGTCTAATTCAATATTAATCAATAGCAATGAATTTTTACTTTCACGTCATAATAAGGAAATTCTGAATGTGAGCAATCGGTAAAGAAACGAGCATAACTTTTGATAGAAAATTTCAATTCAAGTGATTCAAATTTCGTTGAAAAGCTAATTTGGAGACCTTTTCGATCATGCAAGGCATGCCCTTAAAATCCTTGTAGATTGATACAATTAATTGTCGGATGTTGGGCTCAAAATTTGAGCAATTATGAGGTTATTGAAGAAAATGATTAAACTGGGAAAGTTAGAAGGATTTGAGGCCTTGTTGGATTATAAGGATGTTGAAGAGGGGTTTGAATAGATTAGAAATAATATTATCTTGGCTCAATCATAATATTAAAAATGTTAATTGAGTACAAAGCAAGAAATGAAGGAAAAGAGGCCCTAAAACATAAATTTTAATTAAAGAATTAACAAAAGATATCATTTTTGTTTTCATCAAAACGTAGAACCTCTCTTCTACCTCTCATACCCAACTCTTCCCTCCTGCCATGGTCAACCGCTTCTTTCTCTACTCTTCTTTACTAATGTGATAGGATGATATTTTGTGAATTTTATATGTGCTAGTATATTCTCTTTATTGATGTTTTATGCTTAAAAGAGCTTGTTAATGTTTATTTTATGTTTTAGGTATTAAATATCAAAGTTGGAATTAAAAAAAGCTGAAAAAAGAAAAAGTGCAGATTTTTCTGTCTAGTTTAAAAGATTTATGAATTTGACCAGCTTAACGACCTGATCTCAAGAAGTGGCCTTCATGGAATATGTAGAGGACTTCTCAAGGTTTCTAGAATGCATAAGATCGTAAAAATCGGAGTTCGTTTGGTGGGTCAAACATCTGGACAAAATCAGTATGAAATTCTGGGTAGAATAACGTGATTTAGAAAGAATTCCAACAAAGCAAGGTTAAGACAAGATTTTGTGAAGACAAGATTTGGTTGAGACAAGACATGTCTGAAAATTTGGTTATGTCTTAAAGTTTTAATTATTTTTAAGACAATGTAATAAAGTGGGAAAATAGAGTTTGAGTAGAAAAAGAATTGTAAAGAGAGAGAAGTTCTAAAAAGAGTTTGAGTCAAATTAAAAACTCTTCTTAGACTCCTACTCTAATTCAGATTCTTAGGCTTGTATAAAGAGCACATTAGCTCTCATAAAAATAAGATCTCTCTTCCCCCTCTTCTCTCTTGTATAGTTTTAGAGTAGATTTAATAAAAATTTTTATTTTTATTATTTTGCTGATTTCTTTATTATTTTTAATTCTGATTTTGCTTTCTTTATTTAAATTTATATTATTTGTGTGTTCTTGCTTGCTAGTTTATAATCTTGATTATTAATTCTGATTTTATATTATTAAAAATTGCTTCTTTGATTGTTTCTTGCATGACATTTGTAATCTTTATAATATATAATTTGGAGTTTATATCCTTGAATATGAATGGTGAGTAGATTTCTTGTTCAGTTATGAGGTAAATTAATTGTTCTTGGGAAAAGCATGTTGTGAGATTTTTGAACTTATAATATAATTGTTGATTAAATATCTAAGATTCTCTGAGCACATTATAATGATTGTTTGTTTGATTAGATAGGGTGCACACTATTTGGTTAAATTAAATAATCTACTGTCAGATTAAAAACATAAGTCCGTAATTGCTTGTGGAGTTAATCACTAGGGATGGAGGAGAATTAAGGTTTAGATTAAATGAACCAAGCTTATGTGTTTGTTATCTAATGTCAACTCATATCTTTCTTGTTGTTAATGCTGCTACAACTTATATCTAGAGAGCTTGTTCTAGGTAGGTTAAGTAGTTAGAGATTAGTTAAAAAGCTTGTTTTAACTAACGACTCAGTAAGGAAAGATGGTGTAACAGAGCTTGTTGTTATGCTACGGTTGATTGTTTAATTGACAGTAATATTTTGTAATCAATGATCAACATCTAAATCCAAGAATAATTAATTGCCTTGTAATTGAGCTTTTTGATATTTGTTTTTGATATTTAATAATCTTTGTTTTCTTTATTTTAGAATAGTTTACAAAACCCCAAAATTTCTTCCTTTCCTAAACCCTAAAAATATATTTTTAATTTAATAATTAACTTGAATAATTCAGTCTCTGTGGGTTCGACCCTTGCTCCGTTATCTACGTAGTAGGGTTAGAAAATTTTATTTTTGGTGACTGACGACACTCATCACACTGCCAAAGGTGAAATTCATTTTCTTTTGTTTTGGGCAAAACTGAACCTACAAGAGAAGAAAGGAAAAGTAAAATCCCCAAAATCCTTATTGCCGTGACTTACATTCTGCCACCACAAGAAAAAGAAACCTGAAAAGAACTTTGAAGGCAGCCTCAGATTTGAAGAGACTCAAAGGAAATCCATGAAATCTTGAAGAGGGCTTAAGGTTTTTGGAGTGGTATTGATGAATTTTCCCTTGCATGTAGGTTTGAGAACTGTCTTGGGCTAGAACTGAAAAGTTATTGGAGTGCTAAGGGTTGGCCACAGCAATTCAAGGTAAGGAGGAGTTGATTTTTCATCTCTGATGTTCGTGACAAAATGTTAAAATAAGTTGCATGCTTCATTTGAAGGGAGGACTAAAACCAGACAAGAAAAAAAGAAAAATGCTCACGGTTTTGGGTGGAAAGGGATTGATTTTCTCGAACTTTTGAGAATCTTAGGTGCTACAAATTGATAAGTGGGTAAGAGTCTAACTTTATAGTCCCTGATTGTTGAATATGAATATGAAACTATAATGATTTGAGTTGAATTGCTATGAAATTGGTGGCATGATTGGATTTTGGGTTGCTATTGAAATCTGGGTAATGGTTCTGTTATGGACTGATGTTTAAATGTTCAGTTTAAATGTTATACGGTGAGAAAAATTCTGAAAAAATTTATGGTAGATAGCTTTCTAAGTTAGAATAATTTAGCTTTGGAATCAGGTGATTTGGAATTCTATAGCTTGAGATATGTACAAATGAGTACAGGGTGCTTTGCCAGAGAAACGTGAATTCCAGTCTTAACTTTGAAAAATTGTAGAGAATAGCCTAAATTGAGTTAGGTTGCAAGCTTTAAATTTTGAGAAAGGTAATTGAGTTGGGATTATTATGGCTTTGAGTTTGAACCAATTGGATATGCCTAGAATTAGATATGAAGTATTTTATGCAAGTAAGTCAGTGTAACACTGTGCCTAAAATCTGCTAGAAACATTGTGCAATTTTGGAAATTTGCTGATATTGATCTAGGAAGAATTAAATTATGAACCTTACATTTCTAGATTAGGAAATGAGTTAGCTTTCATCCAGTGCTAGAATTTGTGGATTTGGAATTATGTAGCTTAAGATATGTATATATGAATGCAGGATACTCACTGCAAGGGACAAACAGCCTAGTGTCAACTTCAAAAATGCCTAGAAAATAATCCAGATTGAGTTTGGCTGTAAACTTTACATTTCCAGAAAGGTAAATGATCAGGATTGATATGGTTTTGGGTTTGTAAAAATTGGAAATCCCTATATTGAAATATGAGACAGTTTTGTGCACTAAGGTCTGATGATCAATCTGTTTGAATTTACCTGTACATGGGATAAATTTATGGAATTAATGGAAATGATTCAGAAATGATAAAATTGTGAAATGTGTCTATCTGAATAGGGAATTGAATTAGGTTTCACATGGTCGTAGATTCATAATTTTGGATACTCCTATGATTACTAAAGTAAATTTTAGTGCATAAAGGTTTGGAAATCAATCTGCCTAACTACCAAAAATGGATAGAATTTAGAAATTTACTGGGTACAATACAGATTGAATTAGAAAATGAGCCTTACACTTCTGAATAGGGAACTGAGTTAGGAGTAATATAAAATTTACGGCTTGGTGATTAGGTTATGAAAGTTACACTTAAGGCTAGCACAATGACTAAAGGTCAGAAATCCTAAAATGCAGAAATTGAACCAAGTAGATTATGAGAGGCTCAAGTGAGCAAAAAGGAAATAAATAGAATTAGTTCATATTTGAATAATTCAGAATTACTCCTTGGTGTCATTTCTTATTGAATTGTACAACTCTTAATCTTAGCATGTCATGGGGGTAATGAGTAACCCGATCCAGCATGTGTTGTGTAGAGAGTAATGCTAAGGATTGAAGTTGACGAAGAGTTCACATAGCTTGTGTGGAACTTGATAGGCTAAGGAGGATTGAATCTATAAGCTAAGGAAGTACGGTAAGTAATCCTAAGCAACTACCTTGCATCCAAATTGTATGATGTTTTAAATTTTGAATTGGTATTGAAACAAAATGAAATGCTGCATATGAAATCTATTTTGACGTATTTTGAAAATGCTACACATTACGCCTATCCTTGACTAATTAGTTTAGCTTTTTGAAAATGTTTTATAAGCATGCTTTAGGCTCGCCAAATCTTTGTTTGGTTTCATGTATTACGGTTTTAATATGATGACACTTTTGAGTTTCTAAACTGAACTAAGCTTTTGGTTTAATATGATTTTTTCGATTTTGTTTTATAACTTAAAGTGCTTTAAAAGCTTGGTGAGCCTTTGATTGTTACCTGCATATTTGTGCATTACGATTTTGATATGAAGTCTTGGAAGGCTGATTTGATAAGATCGATATTGGATACTATTTTAGACCGAGGGTATTAAGACCTTAGGGCACTGTACCTTGAGAATTGTGTAGACGTTCTTAATTGACTTCGAGCACTGTGTCTCGATGACTAGCTCTCGGGAACGATCGGCTTGTCCCGTATATTACGTTTGGACAGGTCTTAGTGTCATCCGATCAATGAACCGGGGTTGATTGGTCTATGCATAGGCAGCGTCCCTTTTTGGGAGATTGCTACAGTTAGCTACCGTAGATCGTTATTGTGTTAGCTCTAAGTATCTTGATAATGCTCTGCCTTATCTCTTGGTACTAAGATCTATTTTATCGATCGGACAGTATGATTTATGATGATGTTTTGATGATTGATCATTGGCTTTTGCCTTATGATTTGAAAACATTTATAATGCAACATATTGGATCTGATTTATTAGTGTTTGAAAATGAGATTTAAATTTATTTATGAGACTTCTATTCTTTATGTTTTAAAATGCAGTCATGTTTTATACTGCAGCATACTTGATTTGATTTATCGGATGTGTATGATATATGAGTTGAAAACTGAGGGATGCAAATTATGATTTTTAAGTTGCTTCTGTAGTTACTTATTGAGTTTATGACTCACTTCCCTCTTCTTTCCCTCCCTTTCAGATTGATGGACATTATCCCCATCGCTTTTGAGTGGGGAAGCTCCTCAGGAGTAATTCCCACGTATATCTTTAGGTATATGGCCCAGCAGATGGTATAGACACAAGAAAACATGGCACAATGTATTGAAATTCATTTTGATATTAATACTTATGTGTCAAATCTGGGATGTACGTTGAGTTTTACTATTGCTGGATATTACTACCATAATACTCAGCTTGAGATGGATATGCTAAAATGATATAATCCTTCCCTATCCGTAACCATACTCCTGAACTTAAGATTCTTTAAACATAAACCATGCCTTATCTTTAGACAAGAATAAGTGACCAATCACACCTTAGGTTAGAATGGTTGGTGGCAACTCTTGAATTTAAGTCCAGCGGGTTAGGTTCTAAGACTTGACGCGTTACGACAAGTTGGTGATTCCATTGGGGAATTATTTAGAGAGTCAGGCCAACAGAAAATTTTGTGATTATCTTGATTTTTTTTTATTAAATGATCTTTATCTTGATATGTTATATATATTGCTTGCTATGATATTCTATTATGGGGCATTTAAAATGGAGTTTTGTTCTTTCACACACACACATCGCTTGCATAAGCATGCATGAGCTTTCTACCCGGGCTTCGTCCTTTTTAGGAGGAAGTATATTAACTATGCTCTTGTGAGATGGTAACCTTCACAATGGCTAGCAAAATACTTCCACTCAAATTGAACCTTTCCATTTGTAGCTTGTGATGGGTGAGGATTGGGTATTTTACTAGTCTTATGTGAACGACAGTGAGGAACGATTTGGGAACCTTTAGAACCTTGAATTATCAAAACCCAACATATAGTGAAACCTACAAGGTTTAACTTCAGATAGAGCCATGCAAAACCCTTGAAGTATAGAAATAAACCAAGATAGAATACAAGAAGGAATGACTTTTTCCTCCTATTTTATGCATTGTTTTTACAAAAAAAAATTCAAAAAGAAATATATTTTATTTTCCAAGAAAAAAGAGAAAGAATATGAGTTTATCTATATAATTAAGTCATGCATAGTTGTGTTTGATTTTGCATCACATAACATATCATTCACATAAGTTTGCACTTGTCTTATCATGAGAATGAACATACTTTTGATTGTTAGGAGAGATTGCTAAACCTAAATGCATTCCATGTGCATTTATTTTTGTGCGTAAACATATCACCACATGAAATATAATTTCAACTTAATTCTAGCACTTAAGGTATCAAAATTGCATCCACTAGATGGTTCACCCTCCAAAGATATCATACAAGGTATCAAGCATGTATAATGGAAGAGGATCAAAATAGTAGGATAGAAAAATTGGAAAGGGATAATGCAAAGATGAAAGGGCAATTGAGTGAAATTACTCAATTGCTAAAAGCCATGATTAAAGGAAAAGAGAAAATGGTTAATCAAGATGAGTCATCCAAGAGACTCAACAAAAGCATGCGAGAAAACCCTGTCTCCGTCCCTGATGGGAGTACTGTCAAAGCCCTAATGCCTTAATAGGTGCTCAAGGAACTTTGGTAACACAAGCTCAAAAGCCAGTCAAAGTACCAAATTTAGATTACCCAAAGAGTTGGAGAAGCTAAGACATAGGAAGAAAGATTGTGATATTAAAGCTTAACTGAGCTTGATAAAGGAAAGGCTAAGTGTCATAGAAGGAGTTGACTATTTTGGACCAATCGATGCTGAAAGTTTGTGTTTGGTACCTGGCGTTGTGCTTCTGCTCAAGTTCAAGGTGCCTGAATTTGAGAAGTTTAATGGAAATTCATGCCCAAAAGATCATATTACCATGTACTGTAGAAAGATGGCAACATATGCGTGGGATTACAAGCTACTAATTCATGCTTTTCAAGATAGCTTGACTAGGTTAGCTGCTAAATGGTATAACTAATTGGAAAGGGGCCGAGTTACCTCTAGGTTTGAGTTGGCTAGAGCTTTTATATCTCAATATAGACATGTGTTCAACGTAGCTCGTGACCGCTTATCTCCCCAAAATATGGAAAAGAAGAAAGATGAGAGCTTTAAAGAATATGCACAACAATGGAGAGATGTGGCATCACAGGTTCAACCACCTTTGATTGAGAAGGAAATCACATGTTCTTGAATACTCTCAAAGCTCTTTACTATGAGCGTAAGCTTAGCAGTGTGTCTAAGAATTTTGTGTACATGGTGTTGACTGGTGAAGCTATTGAAAATGCCCTCAAGAGTGGTAAGATTGAAGCACCTATGAATGATCACAAGAAGAATGGATTTTCAAAAAAGAAGGAAGAAGATGTACAAGCTATCTCCAATAACTCACATCACTCTTATACCCCCTTGTTCACCTTCAATGAATTATACCAATTCTCAACCCCACCCACAAACTGATCCTATAAACGCTTACCAACCCATTTGTCATTCCCAAGCTCTTGCTACCTCAAATGACCAAAGAAATACTAGAGCTGGCCGAAATGTCACTATAGACCCTATACCAATGACATACACAGAGTTATTCCCACAGTTGGTAAGGGATCACCTTATTGCCCTTGCTTATGTGGAGGCCTTGAAGCCTCCTTACCGAAAGTGGTATGATCCTAACGCGAAATGTGATTATCATAATGGCAACATTGGTGACTCGATTGAGAATTGTATGGGCTTGAAGAGGAAGGTCCAAGCACTTGTCAAGGTTGGGATTTTGAGTTTTGGGGCAAAGGGTGATCCAAATGTGAATGATAATCTTCTGCCACATCACACAGGGGCAACAGTTAATGTTGTGGAAGAAAGAGGATGATATTAATTGATTCACCTAGTTTAAAGTTAATGTTTTGTTTCGTTACTTTCATTCATCTTAGGAAATTTCAATTTCTTAGGTAATATAGGAGTGCCTAAGCCCAAAATGCACTGAGATTTCTTTTATGTATTGGGCCAACTTTTATTTGTTTTCATTTTCAATAAAAGATTAGTATGATGCATATTTCTCAATTCCTCATTCCCACCTTGTTCTTTTATGCAAAACACCAATACCCACATGATTTACATTGTTACCAAGTTTGAAAGTATCCGAATAATGAACATGACAATGATAATGGCAGTGAGTATATGAACTGCTTTGTTTGGTTGGATGGATTTCTAGTTTGCCAAGATTGTTCAAGCAAGAAGAGAATAAAAGATATTTGTCTAAAATCTTCACTTATAGAATGTTACGAGTAAAGGTGAATCTCTACATGAAATTATAATGAGTTTGTCTTTGTTCAATAGATGACCTTCAATGGGAGTACTTGTATTTGAGATAAGAAATGGCCTTCTGTCACTACCTTTCAAGCGTGAGTAAAATTATCCATTTATTACCCTTTTTGAGCCTATTATATTCTTTTTGATATAACCCACCAAGAATCACCCTCTACATTAGAGGGTAAAAAGAATGGAAAATGAAGGATTAGTAGGGCAAAATTAAAAAATATTTGAGGGGCAAAGTAAAAAAGAAAAAGAAAAAAAGAAACCCCTTTACTAAAAAAGGAGAATGAAAAAAAAGAAAAAGGGTTTGGAATCAAGAAAATGGAAAACCTAGTCACATTTAAAAGGAAAAAGGAAGAAACGAGGTAAAAGGCAAAATGCCTAAATAATTTGCATGATGAAAAATGATTCTTGATTTAATGAACCCAAAAACACTTATTTTAGGCCTATATTATCCTTTCTTTCATGAACATTCACCTAAGCCTACATTACGTGCCTTAAAAGTCCATTTTGATCAAATATAAGTACTCGCATTGAAGAATCATGTGTTGAATGAAGGTATAATTACACAATGAGATGATAATCCTTTAGATGGAGTTAGGAGAAGCAAATCAAGATAAGCAAAAAGATTTCATCTAGATGGAAGAAGTGGGATTCTGAAGATTCTCTCGGATCCATGTGAGCATTAAATTGGGTGAAGAAATATCTACTGTTCAGGCATGAATCAGAATAGAGGACAGATAAAAGAAATTTCATTAAGGACGATGAAGTTGAAAATGAAGAAAAATGAATAAAATTGAAAATTGAAAAAAAAAAGAAGAAAAGGGAAAAAATAGAAGAAAGGAAAAAAATGAAAAAAAAAAGAGAAGAGAATAAATAAAAAGAAGATTCAGATCAAAAACCCAAAAAAGACGGTTTGGATCAATGGAGTGCATCTAAGTTGAAAACTTGAAAAGGCGGCTTAGATACGAGAAAAGTTGGATGTCACCGATACTAGGGCAAGAGGATGTTTTGATAAGCTCAACATGATTAGATAAAGTAGATCTTTGGAAGAGAATTTTGTATTCATTGATCAAAATTATTTGAATTTTTGTTATTTGGATACTGTTACCTAAAACTTAATCTTAATAATTCCAGCTTTTCCTTTCTAGCCCTTTTTTCCTTCAAGCTTGGCTACCTCTTGTAATACTTTCAGATATTGAATACTACTATTCTTTTCACCTAACATTCCTTTGCCATATCCTTACCTTGAGGGATTGAGAAATTGTATTACATTGATCTTGAAATTGGAATGATAATGAATGTTTGCTAGGCAAAGTATGTGAAAGACACTTATATTATTTAGGAAAATGAAAGAAAAGGAAATTTATGAATGAATAGACATTGAAAATCAAGAAAAACCAATGAATAAGGAAGATTCAATGATGATGCTTCAATGAGGTTTTTAATGAGAAAATGAGTGACAAGATAAAAAGGAAAGTGAAAGAAGAAACAAAGGATAAGAGGGTATGAAGACAGGGACTTCATTGAAAGAAAAATGAAAGAAGGAAAATGAAAAAAAAATAAGAAATCTGAGGACAGAATGACAATGAAGGAAGAAGAACGCATGGGATAGATTGAAACCTTGTTATTGCCACAATTAAGGTTGAAATGTTTTTCAAAGAAAACATTGTATGGATAGAATAGATTGCATTGCAGGGATGGAACAAATTGCATGAATAACAATGCATTGATAGAATAGATAGAATAATGATATTGTATGAATAGAATAGATTGCATGATTAGAATAGAATAGATTGCATGGATAGAATAAATTGCATAAATGACATCACATGATAGGATAAATTGCCTAAAAATCAAAATTTGACAAGAAAAGAAGTTTTGGAGAGCTTTCCCAAAATTTCAAAAATTGGACAAGGAAAGAAGTCTTGGAGGGGTTTCCCAAGATTTCAAATTTTGACAAGAAAAGAAATTTTGGAAAGGTTTCCCAAAATTTCAAAATTTGACAAGAAAAAGAATTTTAGAGGGGTTTCCTAAAATTTAAAATTCGATAAGAAAAGAAGTTTTGGAGGGGTTTCCCAAAATTTCAAAATTGGATAAAAAGGAATTTTAGAGAGGTTTCCTAAAATTTCAAAATTAGACAAGAAAAGAAGTTTTGGAGGGGTTTCCCAAAATTTCAAAAATTTGACAAAAATAGGAGGTTTAGAGGGGTTTCCTAAAATTCTAAAATATGATAAGACAAGAAATTTTAGAGGGGTTTCTTAAAATTTCAAAATTAGACAAGAAAAGAAGTTTTGGAGAAGTTTCCCAAAATTTCAAAATGCGACAAGAATAAGAGTTTTAGAGGGGTTTTCCAAAATTCCAAATTCTGATAAAATAAGAAATTTTAGAGGGATTTCTTAAAATTTCAAAATTAGACAAGAAAAGATGTCGTAGAAGGGTTTCTTGAGATTTCAAAATTTGACAAGAAAAAGAATTTTAGAAGAGTTTCCTAAAATTCAAAATTTGACAAAAAAAGAAGTTTTAGAGGGGTTTTCCAAAATTTGAAAAGTGGATAAGAAAAGGAATTTTAGAGGGATTTCCTAAGATTCCAAATTTTGACAAAAAAAAATTTTAGAGGGGTTTCCTAAAATTTTCAAACAAAAAAAATCAGAGTTTTTTTATAAGACAAGATTTTAAAGTTTGACTGCCTTTCTATTTAGAGGGAGTTTTTTGAACAAAAAAACAAAAAAAAAACCAAAGTCAAGCAAAATAGGTGTCTATGTCTTTGTGCAATTACTATTTCACAACAAATGTACAAAGCACAAAGAGGAGCAGCTGTAGATACCTTATTTTGTCCGGGATCTTAACTTGTAAAAATAATTAATTGGGTTAAGTGACATAATATTTTTAACTTAATTTTACAACTTAGATTAGGATAATTATTTAATATAAGAATTGTTTAGAATTAGGTTAGAATTAAATTAGAATTTTATTTTTAGATTTAGAATTAACATTAATTAGAATGAATTTAAAATTAGGATAGAAATAGGATTTAGGAATAATTAATAAATAAAATAAAAAATAATAATTTTAGAATAGGACAACTATTTAAATTAGGATTAATCAATTAATTAATTAGGAGAGTTATTATTAGATTAATATTGAATTTGATAAAGTTGGATTAAAATTAGCTAGAGTTGGTTATTGGGCCGAGTTGGCTCGACCCGGTTGGCAACCGGATCAGGCCAAGCCGGCCCAATAACCGAATAGGTACTATACCAGTTCGAAATCGGCCCAACCCGGTATGTTATCGGGCTGGGCAGGTTCTTATTAATTGGAACCGAGCCCGCTAAGGGCTCGACCCATTAAGGACCGGGACCGGACCAATTCAAATTAAAAAACAAAAAAAAATAAATAAAGGAAATAGTTCTTCCAGAGGCAAGTCACAGTTCTGTGACTTGCCTCATTTGATGAGCAACGGCCATCAATCTTTTTTTTTAATTTTTTTATTTTAAAAATTTTATTTTAATTTTTTTCCTATAAATACCTCATTCTATCTTCTATTTTTCTTTACATTTCTTCTATATTTTCTTTCAAATCTACTATCTACATTCATCTACTCTTATTCTCTTCACTCACATGCTCTCTCAATATTCATTCAAACTCTCTCAAATTCACTTAAATTCCCTTATTCCAAATTTATAATATCATCATTACCTTTCTAAATTTCATTTTTCTTTTTATTTTATAATTTTACAAATTTTACTTTTAATTTTCAAGTTTGAATTTCCAATTTCCAAATTCCAAATTCCAATATATTATATATCATACATCTATTTTTTTAAAAAAATTTTTAACATATATTTATTTTCAAAAAAAATATAAAAATGTCAAATTTCTTTCGTCGTTCATGCTCTGTTTCTCGACCTTTTGGTTCCACTGAAATTCCTAATTTGGATGATGAATCATTTAATGAAATCGAACCCGATATTCATCCGGAGGAGGAGCTTCCTTTGGCACCATCGTTTGGTCGTGGTCGTGGAGGAGGAGGAGGCCATGCTCAAACACAATCATCAGCTACCACCACTGCTGCTACATCATCAAGACCGAAGTTTAGTCGAAAAAAAACAAGCAGGGTATGAGAGTATTTCGACATTATAGCAAAAGAAGGTGAGACAAATAAATATTGTGCTATCTGTAAATTATGCAAAGGCGTTTACTGTTATAACTCCAGTGGAGGTGGTGGCGGTACAGGTACGTATAAAAGACACTTAATTACTATACATAGAATTAATCTTGATGCCGAAGAAAATGAAATTTTAGAAAATAAACAATCTCAAATTAATACACATGATGGTGGAAAAAATTTTAATTTTGATAATGTTCAAGCTAGACGTGGTTTAGTTAGATTTGTAGTTAGGACGGAACAACCATTCACAATTTGTGAAAAAAACAGGATATTTAGAATTTGTTTGTAAGTATTTACAACCCGCATATAAATCTGTTTCTAGACATACATTAAAAAAAGATTGCATGGATATGTTTAAAAAATATAGACAAGCTTTAATTGATAAACTTAGTAATATTTCATGTAGGGTTAGTTTAACTAGTGATATATGGACTAGTAGTAATGGTATAAGTTATCTTGTTATAACTTGTCATTGGATAGATGAAGATTGGTCCATGCAAAAACGAATTTTATCTTTAGATGTAATAGAAGAAGCACGTAATTCATATATTATTCATAAATATATTACTAAAGTTTGTAAATTATATGGACTAGAAAATAATAGAGTTTTTGCTATTACTTTTGATAATGCTTCGAGTAATACTACAGCTATTCCTCATTTAATTAAAAGTTTAAACCCTGTTATGCAAGGCATATTTTTTCATGCAAGATGTGCATGTCATATTATAAATTTATGTGTTCAAAGTGGTTTTAGTTCTAGTGGGACTGGTAGTGGCATAGGTCCAATTGATAAAATTAAAATTTTACCAAAATGGATTCGCACACCAAGTAATAAACGTGAATGAAAGCAAATTTGTATAACAAATAATATACCTGTTAAAGCGTTTCCACTTCCCGTGGAAACAAGATGGAATTCACTTCATCGTTTGCTTTTTTCTATTTTACCTTATAAAGAACTTATTATTCCTTCTTATAAGAATTATACAATTAGCACGCATTTAGTACTTTTTGAAGAAGATTGGACTTTTATTGAATATTGTATTGATTTATTATCTACTTTTAAAGATGCAACCGAAAGATTTTCAACTCAATTTTATCCAATTACACTGTATTTTGTTCCAATATCTACACAATGTTTGAAAAATTTGTAAAATTTAGGAATGATGAAACTTTAAGTTCTTTTGTATATGATATGGAGGAAAATTTTAAAAAATATTGGGAAATAATTCCTCCTATTTATTGTATTGCAACTTTACTAGATCCTAGTCAAGGTGAGGTAAATATAGAGATTTTTTTTATTGTTATAAAGAATTTCTTGGTTTTGATTCTATTGAGGATCAAAAGTCCTCAATTAACAATCTTTTTCGAGAATTGTTTAATGTTTATGAAGCAGAAAGGGAGTAGTTCAACTTTAACTGAGGAGAAGAAGATTCATACGAAGAAACCGAGAGTAGCAAAAAAGGAAAAGGAATTTTAAACGCAATTAAGGAAGCAACAAAGAAGAGAATGAAGCTAAAAGGAAAAGCCAGTGGATCGGGATCAATAACTCGACGAAGTTCTAGCTTCAATGAGCTAGGATTTTTCTTAAGTCAAGATTTTTCTGTAGATGAAAACTTTGATATTCTCCAATGGTGGAAAGAAAACCAAAAACAATTTCCAATTTTAGCTTCCATGGCCCGAGATGTTTTTGCGTTGTAAGTTTCTTCTGTTGCTTCAGAATCCGCATTCTTGATGTATGGAAGAATTATTGGAGACCATCGAACCACTCTTAATCCTAATTCATTGTGCATGTTAACATGCCTTAAAGATTGGTTTGATGCGGAATCGCGCAATGTCGAACTTGGAATGGCCAATGAATTCACTGATAATAATTTAGAAGAGGAGGAAGAAATTTCCAAGGCAATCCGTATAAATTATGAAGAATAGAGAATAATCTTTTTTTTTGTAAATTGTATGTAAAATTCTAAATAAGTTTAGTCATAGTAAATATTTTTATGGATTACGGTCTCGTGGTTTTTACCTTTCTAACTTTTGAAGGGGTTTTCTACGTAAAAAATCTTTGGTTTCCTACTCTCTCCTTTTTCTCCTTTGTTGTTGTTGTTATTATTATTATTATTATTATTATTATTACATACCAAATTAATTAATGTTATACTTATCTATGTTTAAAATAAATTTAAAATACAAAATGAACGAATATTTTAAAAACATATTAAATAAATGAATAAATAAATAAAAGAATAAATATTAAGTAAATGATATTTCAAATATAATAAATTATTTTAAATGCAAAATGAATATAATAAATGAATATAAATAATGATATGCAAAATGATATTGCAAAATGAATATAATAATAATATTCATAATATCATTATTTGTATTTTGGATCAAATATCATTTTATCATAATAACTTTATTATAATATTATATTCATAATATAACTTTATTTTATTATAACAATAATTTTATTAGATAATTTTATAGTAATTTATTTTTACATTATTGTTACATTACTTAAATAAATTATAATAACTTTATAATAAATTATTGTTGAATTAAACTATTAACATTATTTATTATAAAAATAAATTTATTAGATTAAGTTATAAAAATATATTAATATAAATATATATTAAAATAAATTAATATAAATTTTAAAAAATAAAAATTTTAAATTTATCAATTTAAAAAAAATTTAATTATATAAAAAAATGGACCGAACCGGTTTAAATCGGTTCGGTCCGGTTTTTAAGCGAACTGGTCCTACGAACCGAGCCGGTTCGCACCTTAAATATCATGCGAACCGGCCCGGCTCGGACCGGTTCGCTATCGGTTCAGACCGGTTTGCCTTCAATATGGGCTGGAATTGGTGAAAATCGGTTCGGAATCGGTCCGATTCGGCCCATAACCAGCTCTAGGATTAGCATAGGAATTTAATAGATAATTAGAATTAAAAGATAAAATAAAAAAAAAAAAGAAGACTTAGTTTAGGATTCTAATTAAGTGCCTGTAAAAAAGAAGACTTAGTTTAGGATTCTTATTAAGTGCCTCTTATTCACTTGTTTAGGGACACAATCAGGCACTCAGCATTGACAGAAACGTCTACCTTGCTTCCATCACTATCATTAAACCGAGCATCATCTCCTTCATCACACCCCCTGTTTTCTCTCTTCATCGTGCCACTGAACTGCTGGTCAAGCCATCATCTTCCTCGCTTTGGAAAGCAAAACCGAGCTTCCCTGTTTTCTCCACGACTCTTGCTGCCCAACATCACCAATCGAGCCATCCCCACCGCACTAACCCAAACCAAAAACCACTGCACTGAATCCACTATGTCTTGCACCATCTCTTTGCATCTTCGTCGTCCCTCCATTGCACCAGTTGATCATCACATCCCTATCTTCATCGCCGGCCTGCCTTGTTGAACTGCCCCTGCACTGCACGTCACTGCTTGCTATTGCCTCATGTTCCACCACCGCTGCATATCCCTGCTACCATCTTAACGAGGCTGCCATTCTTGCTCTGTTGTGCATGCTGGCCTGCTTTGTCGTTGCTTCTTGATTCCTGTTTCACCGGACAGTTCAACACATGCGCTCTTTGAATCGCTGCTGCCAGTATTGTTGACGCCGATCAAATGCACTAGTCCAGTTAACCTTGTACCTTGCACTTTTGTCCAGCGACTTGTTTGCTTGCTCTGAATCACTAGAAGAAAAGTAAGGAAAGAAATAAGGAACCAGCCAGGTCTCCTCACATGTTAGTATTTTATTAATTAATTGACATTTATTTACCTAATAAATTAATAATATGATTAAACGATTAATTAATATTGAAAGTTAGTATATGATCATATTTAATTTAACATACTGCTAATTTAATTTGTATGATAAATTAATTTGCGCGATTAGGAGGTATATTTAACTTAGATTAATATGATATTTGATATAAGTTATTACTTTGCATGATAATTGCTAGGATTAATATAATTTACATGATTACTAATAATAGGATTTAATCGGTCTAACTTAATGTAGAATTTATAATGAATGATTTGTGATTTGGCATGATATTTGTTAAATAGAAATTAGAAGAAATGAATAAATCATAAAATAAAAGTAGATAGAATAAAAATTAGAAAAAATAGAAAAAAAATAATAAGATATGGAGATAAATTGAGATTATTCGAGGATGGAATTTCTAGTGTCATGAATGGTTGCTATTTTAGAAATTCCTAGGTGAGAATATTTACATTAAATTTTGCTAGCATGGTGAAGGATTTAAGGTAAGTGTTCAATATCAATAATCAATATTTATTTCTGAATATATATATATATATATATAAAAGTATAAATACTAGTAATTGATATGTAAAAATAATAATAATATAGAATAAATATTAATGATAAGAAATTAGGAGATAATGATTTGTAATAAAATTAAAAGTAAAGAAATAATAATAGGTTGAGAATAAGTGGAGATTATCCCGATGATAGAATTATAAGGTGTCACGAATGGTTAACGCTTTTAAATTCTTAGGTGAGATGTTTTCTTTAAATTTCGCTAGTATGATGGAAGATTTAAAGAAAATTTTCAATAAGAATAATCGACATTTATTGTAAAAAATAAATAACATTAAAATAAAATAAAAATAAAACTTAGAAAACAAAAAAACAAATAAAGGAAAATTAAATAGAAAATAAAGATAAAAATATAAGATATGAATAATAGATAGAAAATAAAATTAAGATTTTGATAAGAAATTTAATGAATCCGACGACGGAGCCTCTTCGAGAAAGATGAATGGGATTTCTTGGCTACTCTTAAGGTGATGATGAAATTTAAGAAATTCCGCTAGCATAATAGAGAGTTTCTTAGAGATTGTCCAATATTTAAATATTTAAACTTAATAAAAAACAAAGACCATTTAATTAAGAATTTTTTAGGATACACAAAATTAGTTGGTACCATTTTAGGATGGGTGTTTTGGGGCTGCTAATCCTTCTCCACACGTAACCGTACTCCCAAACTTAAGATTCTTTAAACGTAGATCATGCCTTATCTTTAGACAAGAATAGGTGACCAATCACACCTCAGGTTAGAATGGTTGGTGGCGACTCTTGAATTTAAGTCTAGCTGGTTAGGTTTTAGGACTTGACACGTTACGACACAAGTCCTCTAGCAAACATAGCTTCCTAAAGAACTAAATCCTAAAGTCCTATTCCTAAGTCCTAACTCACTTTCGTAGGAATCATGATTGCATTTAACATATGCAACAAGCCTTTAAACCCCTAAGTCACCCTTAGTGGACGAGTTGTGTCTCGTGAGGGCTTTCAAAAGATATACCCACAAAATCTTTTACTTAAGACTCAATCCTAAAAATTCAAAAGACTTAAAGATATAAAAATAAGACTCAAAACAAGATTAAGATCATGGACATATTTTCAAATATTTTAATTCTTAACTCATAACTTCAATAATAGTCAAATAATCAAGTCTATCATATTCTAATTATTACTTCTCGTATTCATGCATACTTCTAAATAAAATCATGCAAGATTCATAATCAACACAATTGAAACAAATAATATCAACTTTATAATTATCCATCTTCTATCAATACAAGCCTAGGCAATAGATCTTAAAACCTTTTATTTTTCTTTTTTTTCTTCTTTCTTTTTCCGAAGTATCAACAATGGTCTCCCTAAGTACTTGTCTTTTTACACGAATGTTAATATTGGTGATACCAACATTCGGTTACTCAACAAGTAAGCCTTCTTTTAGAGAGCTTTGCATATGCATATTTCAAGTCACTTACAAAAAACTGCAATAGAGAATAAGCAACTTAAAACATTGGAGTAGAAATTTAAACTTTCAACCTTTATTTTTATATTTCTTCTTTTTTTTTCTAGGTTATCATCTATTTAACCTATGCTAGTACTAATTTCAATGAATAGATCATATTATTAATATTATATGAACAATCATATTTAATTATGAATTCACAAAATTCTTTAGAAGGCACTCACTTTAACAATAATAATAATTAAAATACTCTCAACTCTCTTATAAAACCATGTTTTAGTTTAGAATCAATTATCAAAAGAAAAAAAACATATCAGGATCTTGTAGACTCTTAACCATTATCCCTCCCCCTCACACTTAAATCTTACTTTGTCCTCAAAGTAAGTCTAGCATGTAAAGAAGAATAATATATAACTTAAAATTAAATGGTAATACAAGTAAAGGAAAGAAATACTCCCTCATTTTACATCCTTGGGTTGCCTCCCAAGTATCACTTTTGTTTAATGTCGTTGGCCCGACATTTCTACCATCATCAATCTTCATAGGTTGGATCTTCCAATTGCATCTCATCCACTGTGTAGACTTGGAATCCTTTATAGTATGGTTTCAATCTTTGTCCATTCACCTTGAATGTGAGAACCACATATTCTAATACTGTAGCACATATAAGATTTCTCACCATTGTTCAATTCCTGTGTATTTCGCAAGTATAAGAGGTAATAGCAAGGTGGGTCCCATGGACCTTCTAGTGTTCAGATGAAGGTGAAACTTGGAAGATTCAATATTCAAAGCCAAATAAAGTAATGTTAAGAAATTTCAATCCAAATTCATTTATTTAGGTTATTTTTGAGGCATGTAAAACAAATTTAAAAATGACGATTAAGGACAAAGGTCGGTAGAATTTTCGTGAATAACAGTCAAACAAAATCGACTTCTTACCAAGTGTCAAATGTAAAATATTCCTTATGTGAGAAAGTCTCACACAATGTGAATGGGTAGACTGAATCACCTGAAGAAACAAAAAATTACACGATTTTACAGTTAGGGGTATTTTCATAATTTCACACAAATGACTAGTCAAACTTCAACGAAAGCTTCTCCGGCCATAAGAACATGTTACATAGATGTGATTGGTGATTAAAAGACATATTTTGGAGATTAGACTGATAGTTTTTAACAAAGTCAAACTGTAAGGGCAAAATAGTCCACAATCTTCATAATAAGGGCAAAATGGCCGTTTTGCCATAAAAATCAGAATATTTCCAGAATTCTCAGCCTTCTTCTTCTCCATTTTGATCAGCCTTCTTTCTTTCTTGAACAACCACCATTTTTGCACTTTGAAGAGAGAGAAAGTGAGAAAAACTTAGGTAAAATCATACTAAAATCAAAAACCTTCTTCACCAACCTTGCTCTACTCAACTTCCTCTTCATTTTGGTGCCTAAATCAAGTGCTAAATCAGTAAAAATCAGAGTGTAGGAATCCCCATAGTGTTCGGCCAAGGTGAGATTTAGAGAAGCTTTGATTTTCTTTCATGAATTATGATTAAATGCTGAGTGTTCAATACGTTTCCATGCTTCTCCCAACTTGAATCATGTAAAAATCATATGTTTGGGCAAAGTGAGGGTTTCGGCCATGATCCCATGGACATGCATGTGATGTGTTTTGGTGAAGATTAAATATGGAAAATTAAATAGAAATCATGGTAAGCATGGAAATAGACTTAGTCAAGTTTAAATTGAAGAAAATTTGCATGTAGCAATTTTGGAATGAAGAGGGAGGTTCGGCCATGTCAAGAAAGGCTGGAATTTTATGTCATTTAATGTGTAAACCATGTGGTAGTAGTACTGAAAATTAGTAGAATTAAATTGGAATTAATAAAATAGTTAAATTTGGAAGAAACACAAGTATGGGAGAGAAGGAAGTATTTGGCCATGGTGAAGGGGAAGGAGAATTCTTGGCTATTTCAATACTATTTAGATCTTAAAATAATGCATAAATTATTCTAAGAATTTAGGCTCCGTCGGAATCGAAAACGGACGTATGTAGAGAAAGTTGTAATTTTTGTATCAGTAGAAATTAGACTGAAAATAAGGCTGCAATAGGCAATCTATTATATTTTAAGATATTAAGTATTTTTATATTGAAATGTAGAGGATTGACAATATTGGTATGATAATTTGTAGCTAAGAAACTTGAGGAGGACACTGGTGCTATTTCACAGCACAGTGAAAAACTATCAAGTAAGGAATATATATAATGAATACAGGGATACTATGATGCATGTTTTACTTTGGAAATGATCCTTAGGAATTTTTTTGGAATAAATTGGATTGAAATTGTGAACTGCTGTTGTGGAATTTATACTATATTTTGTGCAAGAGGGTTAAGATATACCTAGCCGTTATGCTGCCAAAATTTTGATAAATTTTACGAATTAACCTTGTAATATCTTTGAGTGTTGGAAATGAATGATTTATTAAGTGATTTCATTTCTTTTATTGAAATCTCATATTTCCACATTACACCAAAAATCAATATTTAAAAATTCATATTATCGAATTTTGCGTACGTGAAAGTATTGGCATATTACTGTAACTTGTGTACAGATAAATAGAATATTTTTAGAACTAAATATTGAGTTGTGAATATGTTATAAATTTTTATTCTTGAATTGCTTATATTTTCAAATTATGCCTTTATGGACTAATCGAAGACTTAGCCTTCAGAAATTATCTCTGTAAACAGTTATAAAATGTTTTATATTGTTTTTAGAGACTGTTGGCCCCATAGCCGCCTGTGGGCACATACTATTATGAGTGTATGATCGTATGATTTACTTGTGGGCTGATTGACCTTGATCTCGTCATCAGCATCTCAGATGGTACCTGATCCTTACCACTAAGGACTTTATTTTGACTATGGTCATATGTCTTATGCATGAGTATATTGTGTGATGCCTTGTCTCTACGAATTAATTTTAATGATATTTGTGATTTTAAATTATGGCTTGATATGAATTTTGTGAAATAGAATTTTTATATATATTTGCAGAGTATTTTAGAATTAATATATTGAGTTTAGAATTATGAATTTTATCTGGAAATTATTTGCTAAATATTCATTGAATTATGAGATTGATTTAATCTTTATCGAATTCCCTATAGTCGCAACTAGAGACCGGGACACGATAGGTACTTCAAAGTACCTCCCATACTCTATCTAGTTACCTAGTCGACTATAGTATCTTTCTTGTGAACTTGTGCGAAATATATTTTATATTCCTTATTCATAAATTTTAAGTGCATGTTTTCAAACACTGCATATAGTATGCATGGTATCAATTTTGTTATATATATTTCTTACTGGGCATTAGCTCATCCCATTTTTCCCCTCCTCCTAGATTATTTTTAGTAGATCTTTGCTTCTGCTCAGGAGGATCTTGACGAGGTATCCCTCAGGTAGATTTGTGTTACCGTTAAGGTATATCTAGTTTTTTATGTATTCAGACTTTTATTGTATAGCACTGATGTATGTAAAATACATATATCTGGGATGTAAATTAAGAATAATTTCATAATGTAAATAAATAAATTTGCTTTGTATATATATTTTATATGAGTGAAATGAAGACACTACAGATAGCCCAACCGTAAATGTGTGAAATTAATGGAAATAGTACATTATATATCTAATTTTGGTATGTGACATTGAAAGCTTTAAAGGTATTTAAGCTTTGGTATTCAAATGCACCATAAGGGTAAACATTAATAACAATAAAAGGCTCTAACCATCTAGAACGTAACTTACCTGGAAATAACTTTAGCCTTGAATGATAAAAAAGAACTTTTTGACCAATTTCAAAAGTCTTTCTTGAAATCATCTTGTCATGGAAGGCTTTAGTCTTTTCCTTGTAAATTCTTGAATTTTCATAAGCCTCAATGCGTAACTCTTCTTGCTCTTGCAATTGCAACTTCCTATGGTTTCCTACCTTATCATAACTCATATTGCATTGTTTGATTGCCTAATAAGTTGTATGCTCTAATTCAACCGGAGGATGACATGGCTTACCATAAACCAACCTATAAGGGGACATCCCAATAGGTGTTTTATAAGTTGTCCTATAAGCCCATAGAGCATCATTAAGCCTCATGCTCCAATCTTTCCTTTATGGGTTCACGGTTTTCTCAAGAATGCTTTTTATCTCTCTATTAGAGACTTCTGCTTGGCCATTTGTTTGCGGATGGTAGGCTGTAGACACCTTGTGTGTGACAAGGTACTTCTTCAATAAAGATTCAACCATTTGATTGCAAAAATGAGCACCTTTATCACTTATCAAAGCTCTTGGTGTTCCATACCTAGCAAATATATTAGACTTTTCTACAACAACTTTAGAATCATCAATCCTGGTGGCTTTAGCTTCTACCCATTTAGAGACATAATCAACAACAAGAATTATGTAAAGATTGCTACAAAATGAAGGAAAAGGTCCTATGAAATCAATACCCCAAATATAAAAAATTTCACAAGTTAAAATAAGAGTTTGTGGAATCAATACCCCAAATATAAAAAATTTCACAAGTTAAAATAAGAGTTTGTGGCATTTTATTTCTTTGAAAGATATTACATGTCGTTTGACAATTCTCACATGTCTTGCAAAATAGATAAGCATCTTTAAAAATTGAAGGCCAAAATAATCCACAATTTAATACCTTTCTCGCTGTCCTTTGAGGTCCAAAGTGTCCTCCACACTCATAGCTATGGCAGAAAGTTAAGATTGAAGGAATTTCATCTTGAGTGACACATCTTCTTATTACTTGATCAGAGCAATGCTTCCACAAGTAAGGGTCATCCCAAACATAATATTTGGAATCACTCTTAGTCTTATCCCTTTGAGCTTTAGAAATATCATCGGCAAAGTGTTAGCAACTAAATAATTAACAAAATCTACACACCATGGTATAGTTGCTCCTAATGCCATCAAGTGTTCATCGAGAAAGAATTCTTATAATGGTAAGGCATCCTCTTCTCTTTCCAATCAACTCAAGTAATCAACCACATAATTTTCAACACCCTTCTTGTCTTTAATCTCTAAATCAAATTCTTGGATCAGAAGAATCCATCTTATGAGTCTTGGTTTTGCCTTCTTCCTAGATAGTAAATACCTTAAGGCTGCATGATCAGAATAAACAATTACTTTAGTACCAAGCAAATAAGATCTAAATTTATTTAAAGCAAAGACAATGGCAAGAAGCTCTTTTTCAGTGGTTGAGTAGTTTCTTTAAGCTTCGTTCAAGGTCTTAGAAGCATGGTAAACGTGTGATGCTCTCCCAACTCGTTGCCCCAAAACAGCCCCCACAATATAGTCACTTGCATCACACATCAACTCAAAAGGAAGGGTCCAATTAGGTGGCTGAATGATTGGCACGGAGATTAAGCATTCTTTCAACTTGTCGAATGCTTCCTTGCACTTCTCATCAAACACAAAATCAACATTGTTTGGTAGAAGTTTCGACAAAGGTAACGCAATCTTGGAAAAGTCTTTGATAAACCTACGATAAAAACCTGCATGTCTAAGGAAAGAAGGCATTTCCCGTACATTCGTGGGGTAAGGTAAAGACTGAACTATACTAACCTTAGATTTATCTACTTTTATGCCTTTAGATGAGATTACATGTCCTAAAACTATTCCTTGTTCCACCATAAAGTGACATTTTTTAGAATTTAAAACAAGGTTAGTTTCAATGCATCTCTTAACAATTAGTGTAAGGTTGTCTAAGCATTCATCAAAAGAGTTTCCATAAATGGTAAAGTCATCCATAAAAACTTCTATGATGTTCTGTACATATTCAGAAAACATATTAACCATACACCGTTAAAAAGTGGCAGGGGCGTTGCAAAGACCAAAAGGCATGCGTTTATAGGCAAACGTGCCAAACGGGCATGCAAAAGTGGTCTTTTCTTGATCCTCAAGAGCTATCACAATCTGATTATACCCTGAACAGCCATCAAGAAAACAATAGTGAGTTTTACGTGCAAGTCTTTCAAGCATTTGATCAATAAAAGATAAAGGAATGTGATCTATGCGAGTAGAAGCATTCAATTTTCTATAATCTATACAAACTCTCCACCTATTTTGTATCCTTGTAGGGATCAACTCATTGTCTTCATTCTTTACCCTTGTGATGCCAGATTTCTTAGGAACCACTTGTATTGGGCTAACCCATTTACTATCAGAGATAGGGTATATGATCCCAACATCAAGGAGCTTCAGTATCTCCTTTTTCACAGCTTCCATCATTGGAGGGCTTAATCTTCTTTGTGCTTCTCTTGTTGGTTTTAAACCTTCTTTAAGAAGTGTGTAATGCATGCACATAGTTGGGCTTATCTCCTTAATGTCTGTAATATTCCATCCTATGGCAGATTTGTGGTCCTTAAGAACACAAATGAGTTTTTCTTCCTCCGATGGAGTAAGGTTTTGGCAATAATTATAGGAAAAGTTTCTTTTTTCACCCAAGAACAGATACTTGAGGTGGTCTGGCAATGGCTTCAATTCCACCTCAGGAGCTGCACAATAGAAGGAAGAAGCTTTGTATGAGAATTGGGTAAAACTTTATGTAAACTTTCGAACCTTATGACTGATAAGTATTGAAGTTCCATCACTTTCCCTTTTAAGGAATTATTAAAACAACACAAGCTTCCTCTTTTAAAGTTTCCATTTTTAGGTTGTGGCTTATAGCCACTTCTAGCTTGTCCTCTTTTTCTAGCTCAAAGAAGTGTTGGGTTAGATCATCAATTACATCTATTCCAAAAACTTCATGCACATCACTAGGATATCTCATGACCTCATAACAGTCTCATCATCAAATTCCATGGTTAAAGTTCCATTGTGCACATCAATTTTAGTCTTAGATGTTTTAAGAATGGTCTACCTAACAATATAGGTACAACATTAGGAGAGTGATCATCTTCCATATTCAGGACATAAAATCCAGTAGGGAAGACAAGTTCATTTACTTTTACTAGTACATCCTCTCTTACCTCTTCAGGATATGCTTTAGATCTATCAACCAATTGAATTATTACACCGGTCTCATTTAAAGTTCCAAGATTCAAAGTTTTAAAGATTGACAATGGCATAACATTAATTAAGGCACCTAGATCTATCATGCATCTTTCAAATCTAGTATTACTTATTGTACAAAGGATAGTAAATGTACCTAAATCCTTGCATTTGGGAGGAAGTTTCCTTTGGATAACCACAGAAACATTCTCTCCCACACTTACCTTTCCTTACCTTGCAATTTCCTCTTGTTAATGCATAATTCTTTTAGAAACTTTGCATACCTTGGCACTTGCTTGATAGCATCAAATAGAGGAATATTGATCTCAACTTTCCTAAAAGTCTCCAAGATTTCTTTTTCTTCTTTGACTTTCTTGTTCTTGGCCAACCTACTAAGAAAAGGTGGAGGGTAAGTACTTGTATTAAATGGAACTTTTTTATCACGTACCTTTTTATCGATATCTTTATAATGTGGAGGAAGGTTGCTGACATGTCCTTCCTTATCTGCATTATGCTTGTCTACATCTCTCTTTGCGTTATCAAAATCGGTTTTGGGGTCCCCTTTTATAAAGTTGTCGACATGCCCTCTTTGTTCCTTTGAATTTTTTGTTTCTTTGTAACTTGAGGGGTCATTGTCGACATCTACTATTAAGGGTTCCTTGGAACCAATTTCCTTGCCACTTCTTAAGGTGATAGCATGAGCATTCTCTCTTGGATTGATTTTAGACTGAGATGGCAATTTGTTAGAGTTTCTGGATTCAAGTTTGCTCAATGAAATTGCCATTTGCCTAATTTGATTCTCAAAATGTGCAAATTTTTTATTATTTTCTTGTTGAGTTTGTAAAGTAGTAGAAATTAGGTTCTTTATCATATCTTCAAGAGACTGAGTGCTACTTTGGGCTTAAGGTCTTTCTTGAGGTTGTGGTCTAAGAGATTAAAAATTGCTTGGCCTATTATGTGGTGGGACATAAGGTGCAGGCCTATTTCCATATTGCAGATTTAGGTGATTCCTCCAACCAAGGTTGTAAGTGCTTGAGTAAGGATCATACTTACCTTGGGGAGGCCTTTGGAAACCCTCTTATAGCATTAGCTTGCTCAATTGAATCTTCTTAAAGAGTTGGACACATGTCAGTAAGGTGTCCCAAGTTAGAGCAAACTCCACAAGCCTTCGCTTGTTGCATATTACCTATAGCCATTTGACACACAAGAGAGGTTAAATCAGCAATTGTTTTTCCAAGGAAGAAGTACTTACCTCATGTGCTTGTTTATGTGGTGGTGGTGGTGGTGGATCACGCTTGAAACTGAATTGTTGAGAATTGGCAGCCATGTTTACTATCAAGTTTTAAGCTTATTGAGGAGTCTTATCCACCAAAACTCCTCTATTGGTTGCATCTATCATGCTTCTATCATAGGGCAATAGTCCCTCGTAGAAGTATTAGATTATTAGTTGCTCATGAATCTGATGATGTGGGCAACTAACACAAAGCCTTTTAAACCTTTCCCAATACTCATACAATGACTCACCATTAAATTGCCTAATTCCACAAATTTCATTGGGAATGTTGGCTGCCCTTGAAACTTGAAAATAATTTTCTAGGAAGAGTTTTCTCATTTCATCGCAAGTGTTGATGGTCCCAGAAGATAAATAGTAGAGCCATTCCTTGGTTGCATTTGCCAAAGAGAATGGAAAGGCCCTCAACTTGATTTGCTCTTCACTAACCCCAGTAGGCTTTATGGTGGAGCAAACAACATGGAACTCTTTTAGATGTTTGTGTGGATCTTACCTGCAAAACCATGAAAAGTTGATAAGAGATGTATCAAACCAGATTTTAATTCAAAAGCAACATCTAAAGTAGGATAGGCTATGCAAAAGGGTTGTTAGTTCATAGTGGCGCTACTAACTCCTTCAAGGTTCTATTAGCATTTTGAGCCATAGTGTCCTCTTTTGAATCACTAGAGAATTCACAAGTAAGATTGAACGTGGGCTCGATGGAAGGTGGATCGTTGGAAGTGGATGGTGGTGGTTGTGGTGTGTTTAGCATCGTGCTTTGGGTTGCTTAAATGTAGTCCCTAATCTTTTGAAGTTTGTGAGTAGAATCCTTGTCAGACATGCAAACCCTGTAAAGAAGAAAGAAAAGAAAATAATTAGACCTTTAAATTAAAATAAATAACTCAAATGTATAACAGTCCAAGGCAACGCTGCCAAAAAGTTGGTAATGTCGCAGGTACCAATAATAAATTACATTACTTAAACCTATAGATAGGGCAAGCAAAGGTTGATCCCACAAAGATTGTTTTACTCTAGTTAATTATTTAAATTAAATACCTAACTATTATTTAAAGAGAGAAAAGAGAATTTTGGGGTTTTTTTAAATTAAACTTTAATAACTAAGAAAATAATCAGAAAAATAAACAAGTAAAAAAATTAGAAAATATCAAATACCACAAAACTTCAGTTATAAGGTAATTAATTATTCTTGGGATATGATGTCGATCATTGATTACTTAAGATCATTGTCAATGAAGTAGTCAACGAAGTAGTCAACCGTAGTGTAATTTCCTAGCATCCAATTACACTTATCTTTCCTTACTGTGTGATTAATTAAAGACTCAATATCTTAATTAATCTCTAACTATCAAAATTTACCTATGCTCAGTGCTATAGATCAAGCTTTAATAGCAACATTAACTTTTAGAAAGATTTGAGTCAACATTAAGTAATAAACTCACTCAGCGCGGTTTATTTAACTTAAACTTTAATTCTCCTAGATCCCTAGTGATTAAATCCACAAGCAATTACAGACTTATGCTTTTAACCTAGCTGTAGATTATTTAATTTAACTAAATAGTGTACACTCTATCTAATCAAGCAAATAGTCATGTTGATATGCTAAGAGAATCTCATATACTTAATCAACAATTATATTATAAGCTCATAATCTCACAACATGCTTTTTCCAAGAACAATTAATGTACCTTATAACTGAACAAGAAATCTACTCACTAGACATGATCGAGAACATGCAATTTATATTAAATATTATTCAAAGATCATGAAAAAGACAATCAATATATCAATCTTTAATAATATAAAACTTTAAATCACAATTCAAGATTATAATCTAATACGCAAGAACACTCAAATAGTATTTAAATCTGAATAAGAAAGCAAAATCTAGCAATAAAATAAATCAAGAAATCGGCAATAATATATAAAACCTACCAAGAATTAAGAATTACTCTAAAATCCTATATTAAAAGTCAGATTTTAATAATAAATAAAGAGCAATCAATTTGCAAAAAATAAAGAAGAAAACGTAAAAGTAAAGAGAAGAAAGACTGAAAATTCTTATAAAATTACTTAACTAAATCTGCCAGGAAAATATAAAAGCAAGAAAATAAAAGTTTTTTTTTATTAAAAATCTTAATGTTGCTGTGCACTAAAACTAAGGGGGAAGAGAGGAATCTGATTTTTATGAGAGCCAATGTACTCTTTATATAGGCCTAAGAATATTACATAGAGTAGAAGTCTGAGAAGAGTTTTGATTGGTTTAAACTTTTTTTAGAACTTCTCTCTCTTTACAATTCTTTCTCTATTCAAACGTTATTTTCCTACTTTATTACATTGTCTTAAAAATAATTAAAACTTTAATACATAACAAAATTTTAAGACATGTCTTGTCTCAGCTAAATTTTGTCTTCACAAAATCTTGTCTTAACAAAACCTCGTCTTAGCCTTTGTTTTGTTGGAACTTTTTCTAAAAATAGAAATTCTAGGCAGATTTTCGTTATAACTTTCCATAAATATTTGACCCATCAAACAAACTGCGTTTTTCGTGATCTTGTACATTTCGGAAACCTTAAGAAGTTCTCTACAACTTCTATGAAGTCCACTTCTTGAGATCAGGTCGTTAAGATGGTCAAAAGCGTCAATATTTCAAACTGGACAGAAAATATTGCATTTTGTTCTTTTTAGCTTCAATTAATTCCAACTTTGATATTTAATACCTAAATTATAAAATAAACATTAGCAAACTTTTTTAAGCATAAAACATCTATAAAGAAAATATATTAGGACATATATAATTTACAAAATATCATCCTATCATTAAGCATGCATTATGGCTGTTGTATTTTAATGAATCTTAAACATAAAGATGTGTAAAAATGTTTTACACACATGCTAAAAGGACTTGGAGTTTATAGGATTATGAATTATTTATGAAAAGCTATGAAAGTGAAACTTGAAGCTCCCTATAGCATTGAAATTTAGACTAGTCATATATTTTAGTGGGAGTGTTGAATACGTATAATATAATAAATTTAAATAAACTTTTACAAAAAAAATTTATAAGAGAATAAAAATTTAAATAAAAGTCTAAAACAACTACAAACTTGAATTAAAATTTCACAAAAAACCGTAAAATAATTAAAATATGTAGTAGTATATGTTTAATAACTTCCTTATTTGACATATTTTTAAAAATCTTTCTTAAAACTTACAAAATACAACATAATATTTTAACGAAATATCAAATTAACAAAATAAAAAATTATAAACAAATTACAATTATAGGACGGACCAGATTTGAGTTTTAAATAATGAATTCAAGCCTGACTTGATTTATGTTCGAATATCGTTTATTAACTCTAATTCATTTAATAAGTTTAATATTTTTATTCAAACTTACCTAAAAATCAAGTCGATATTAAGATTTGAAAAATCGTTCAATCCATAAATTAATTTAATTCAATCCATAGAAAAGAATAAACGAAAATTTGCTTCTTTATTTGTTTTTTTATTTATTTATTTTGTATAAATCACAAATTGTTTCAACATCACATTAGGCGTAAGATTAATTTTCGCTCACTTTTTGTGGTCGGAATTAGTCTAAGAAAATTTGATCTGATAAAGATTCAAATACAAGACTTCTCACTATTACTAATTCTCACCAAGAATTTAACAAAACATTATATCACTGAATTAATCCTTTCGATTTAAAATTTGCTTGCTTGTTTTACATCTCTTGCAACATATATCGTCATAGCTTAGCCAAACAATCGTGACTTTGGCCTTCTCTCTCAATTCTTTCGATTTTTTTTTACATATTTACACTTTGGATTAAAACTCAAAACAAAACACTTGATTAAATATTTCTAGAACTCAATTTTTTTTTCTATATGGTGTTACTGTTAATATATTTATGTTTGAAATTACTCTGATAGGCATAGGTTACGAAACCAACATCATTTGGAATAGGCCCCACCAAAGTTTCCATTTTTACACACTTGAACCTAGAAGTATTCGTGGCGGGGCCCGCCCGGAGTCGTACCTAGCTTATAATAAATAAGTTCAAGTTTATATTATTCAAATTCATTATTTAAAAAAATTAAAAACTTAAAAAACGCATATTAATTAATATATATAATATAATAAATTTAAATAAAATTTTTAAAAATACTATAAAAGCATAAAAAACTAAAATGAAACGCTGAAAAAAGCTGTAAACTCAAATTAAAATTGCATATAAAATCTAAAGTAATTAGTACATGCATTAATATATTTTAATTTTCTTTAAATTTATAAAATACAATATTATATTTTATTAAAATATATAATTAAAGAAAATAAAAGTTATAAATATATTATAACCATAGGATCAACCTGATTTACAAATTGAATGATGAGTTTAATTAATTTGATTCAATTTTTTTATTGGACTTCATTTGTTAACTCAAACTCATTTAATTAAATTCAAATATTTTTATTTAAATTCACTGATATTAATATCATAGTCCAATCCATAAATTGATATAATTCAAGATTAGTTTGGATGAACAATGCAATTGGTTTTTGTGAAATTAAAAAAAAAAGATTATTAAACATATATATATATTTATAATTAAATAATAAAATATTTAAAATCAAATGTAAAATATAATTTTACCTTTTTATTATTTTCGTTTTTTTTCTAAAATTTTACTGCATCAAAATCGACCAGTGCCAATCAAGCTCCCAGATTCGCCCTGGATCCATAGAAAAGAAGAAATAAAAAATTGCTTTTATTTTTCATTTCCAATTAACAAATCGTAATAGTCATAGGTTAGACAACAAAAGGAAAAGGTCGTGGCTTTGGTCATCTCTTTCAATTCTTTCGGTGACCTTTTTCCAGTCGGTAAGAAAACAAGCATCGGCCGACCTGCTTTTCAACCCCTTCACCGTGTCACACGTTTTGGCTTCCTTTGTACAACGAATATTACTATATTATTCTAAGAAACTAGCAGAAAGCAGAGAAACTAGGGATTCGATTAGTACGCTTTCGTCATTATTGTCCACCAAATCTTCGGCGCCTTCATAAAGCCGAAGGCTTTTTCTCTTTCAGTATCTTATCGTTGAAGACTTTGCTTTGCGTGCTCGAAAAGAAGAACCGAAGAAAGTAATAAATTATTCCCAACTATGCCTTTACAAGAAAACAAACAAAACCTTAACGGAGAAGAGCAAGAGCAAGCCCACTGTTTTCCTTTTGTTATAAAGTAATTTGGAGTAGACTCTTGGTTGGTAGTTTTTTATTAATCTGAAGAAAAAGCGATGGCGAAATCAATAGTTTCGGCAGTTGCGGAGAAGTTGGGTTCCTGGATAATGATGCCCGATGAGATAAAACACAACGTTCAGGTGGCCCTTGATCTTGAACAAGAAATTCGGAACATGACAGCTCATTTTCAGGATTTCCAATCAGTTCTTCAAGATGCAGAATCAAAACAGGTATGACGTTCCTGCAAGCCCCTCTTATTATTGTTTTTGGAGTATTTATTTATTTATACAATGGATCCAAGTAAATTAATTTTTTTAAATCGTTAATCTTTTTAAATTAATAAAAAATTCGCGATCCCAACTCAAATCATCCTAGTAAATTAACAAATACCTGTACCATGATAATTATTAATTCTGTTGAGAGACTTACAACAATGATGGAGAGATGCCTTGGGAGAAGGTTGGTGAGCACCGCAAGAGGACAAGTGGAGAGTTGAGTTGCGAGTGTAGGACTGGAGAATAAAGGGTTAGTCCTTTTTGCAATCTCTTCAACTGCCCCTATAGGTGAAGGCCTTGGTGCCATGTTAGCCTATTAAGGGGGACATTCTTTTTGGTAGCATTTAGGTCCTCAACTTTGGCATTTTGGCTACGGCGCCTCTAGGACCTTGGCAGTATGTGATGCCATGACCTTGCCAATTAGGTGTCTCTCCAATTATGAGTGGCCAGGTGTCAGAGATGTTTGTTTTGAGGAGACAGGGTACTTTAGGCGAATTGGGCCAGAGTCATCAAGGCCTATTCGCCAGGTATGGGCCTTGACCTTTGCCTAGCCATGTTAGGCCCTTCAAGTTTGGCCTCGAAGGTTGAAGCCTAAAAATTGCCCCTTAGCTTGAGGGCGAGTATAAAGTGCTCTTTTGAAAGCTAAAGATGTAAGGTTGTGTTCTGTTATTCGCCTTTGGTTTCGTTTTGCCTTGGGGTCGTGTTTGGCGGTAGATCATGGGTCTATTAGGATTCTAAAATTTTGAAAAAAATTGAAAAGATTTTGAGGAGGAAGTTTTTGTTAGGTGTATTGGGAAAGGGGTCAGGCATGTGGTTCATCTTGGGTGTCCACGTGTGATTGGTAGCTGTTGGATGTCTACGAAGGTTGTTGTAGAGCCACATATTGTATTGGGAAAGGGTGTTCAAGGTGTGTTAGAAGCATGGTTATTGAATAATAAGAGAGTGCTTTACTATTCTACCTTTATCGTGTGTGTACATAACTTAGGTTGGGTTTCATTTGCTTTCTTGTCTAGTGTCGTTGCTAGTTTGGTTTTCTTTGTAGGTTTCTAGAAGACTAAATGTTCAATTTAGGTTTAATCTTTAGGGCATTTCGCAATTAAGGATACAATGTCACAGTCCGTATATATAGTATTCACCACATTTTCACATACACAGTGATGGTCGAGTTATCTATGATGCCTTTATTACACATTTTGTTAAATAGTAAACAATTTACAAAAATATAATTTATTTGGTTTACAAAATAGAAATGTTTACAAAACAGTAATTCTTCAATATTTATATCCCCTGAATATAGTTTCCAATAAAGTAGTATTGCACAATTATGTCTGAATATATATAAAGGGAGTGAATGTACCTCCAGGATCTACTAGTCACTGCCTTTGGATAATAAACACAGCCAAAAATCTTCGAAAAGTATCTCAAACAAATTACTACAGCTAATCTGAGGAGTCGAAAAAATAAGGGGTGAGCAAAATGTGCTCAATAAAAGAATTGTATGCATAACTAATATTATGAAATCTATATGCATAAAATCTTTTAATTTTCCTAACAGTACACTACGGTAATAGTGGAAAGATACTATAGTCGGCTAGGAAATTCAGACGGAGTATGAAAGGTATTTTGGAATACCTGTCGTGTCCCAGAACGTAGAAGCAATTATAGGGAGTAGTTAATAATTTTTTTGAGATGAATAACGTTTAATAATAGTTCAATAAATAATCAATTGAATAAATGATTTATAAAAATCCTTTAAAGAAAACACTTCATTAATATTTTATCAAATTTCTTTAAGCACATTATACATTTCACCCATCTCGATAAAATCTAGAAAACAGTTTAGTAAGCGGTTGAGTATAGTAAATCATTTCATATCAGTAACAGTAAAGTAAGCTGTACGTTAAAAACGATACGATAAATGATTCAGTACAAAATGAGTATCTTAGTAGCCATCACAATTCGGCAGTAAATATAAAAAATAATAACGTTGAAATTTTAATATGAAAATTATATTTATTTATATTCCAGTAAAAAATGAATTATAAATCGGTAAGTGAAAAACACTTTAATATAATTTCTTTTCACTCTAAACACAATGATCACAAAAATGTAGATTGTTTAGAAATAAAACTGTAAACAGTTTAATAACAGTATACTCTTTAGTAACAGTAGAAGTTCAATCACAGTAAACAGTTTCTTTCAATAGCAGTAGGGATTCCTATATAAATGGTTAATAAACCATTAAAATAAGCAATTTAGTAAATAACAAAATTTTAAAATCACTTTTAAACACACATATCACACATATCGATAAATGTTTAGTAAACAGTATCACAGGTAGGTCGATAGGGTAAACAGTTCAAAATGGTGATAATTCGATAAACAATGTGATAACTAGTTCGTAAAATAGTAAATCACATCAAATCAATAATGATACAGTATCACAGTTTAGTAAAACACTTCAACAACACAGTGACAGTGGTGGAGACCAGGCAACACCCAAGATATATAATGCTATAAATCCCTGTAGGGAACAGTAATAATAACACATGAGACATATGACCATAGTTTATAGGTATCCTCAAAGTACACTTGCCAGGTGACCCTGGGACTGCTGATGACTTGGTAGGTCTATCAGCCACATTAACACACAGTACAGTAACATATAAGCATGATACGGAGTCTGACGGTCTCAAAACATTTTATAAATATTCACATTACCTTTATGGAATTTAATAAAATCGTTAAAATTCATAAATCACTCCATAAAGGTATAATTTCACACAATAAACAATACAGTGAAGACATTTGTTAAAATATTCACATTGTAATGATAAGTTTTTTAAATATGTTGTTTTACTGTAAAATACATTTAGTCACATCTTGAAACTTTTACTTCGATGAAAATCACTTACACGAATGTTTAAACATTGTTTTTCGATAATTTCACATTTTATGAAAAATATTTAATATCAATAATAATTTTCATAAACACTTTATTTCACTGTGAAACACATTTATGAACACATCGTTAACTTTATTTTGATAAAATTCTTTTCTTGAATTTTTAAATATTATTTCTCAATAAATTCACATTTTATGAAAATTATTAAATAATTAATTTTCAAGGCTAGAAATCACACAATTATGCATTTAAATATTTCATGGTATTTTTAAATTATTTTTCTAAGAAAATTCAGCAGCATAAAGGCTACGATTTGTTTAGCCTTCCTGCATGTAAACACAATTCACAATCTAGCCGAAAAGCACAATTTGCACAGTTTCCAAGGCAATTGAATATAAAAATATTCTTATAAAATTTTTCTTGTTGGAAACATGCATTCATAATATCCCTCCAATCTACACACTCATCCCTTACCTGTCTGCTATTATCGACCTCTCGATAGCACCACTTGCGATTTACTTCTCGCTGCTACAAGATGATTTCCCCAACAATTTTAATAAATTTTACTTTAATTTTTAAACCACTTTCCATTACTAAATGCAGCCAAATTGTGCACTAATAATATTAAACCAATAAAATTTTTACCGGTAGTAAAACCTAACTTTTCTATTTTAAGTTCGATTGCACCGGTGGACTCCTCATAATTTCTACATTCACATGACATCCTAAACTCATCAAAATGCAGCACAAAACCCTCTCCCCTTAGACTGGCCGAATGGTATCCTATGGCATAATTCAAGCTTTTCACAATTCTAAGCTTATATCCCTACACATTCATGCTCAGTCTTTAATTTGGCATCGTTTGGTTTGCTGGACTTCTAAGCTTGGCTGAAACCCCTATTTAATGGCAAATTTTGATTTAGCTCCATTTAATTCAAACAAATGTTAGAAACATGTTTAGCACACTTGAATTAATCAAAATCTACATTGAAATTAAATAAAGCATAATGTATGAGTAGAATGGTACCTTGACCGAAACTTCCCTTCCTTCTTTCTCTTTATTTTGTCATTTATTCAACAAGATTTTGGTATGGGTAGATAGAGCTTGAAGAGAGGAAGAGGTTTGTAGAAAGAATTTTGGTGTGATATGGTATATTTAGTAAATTATAAAAGCTTTTCTTTCTTTTATTCTTTTCTTTCTTTCATGGTGGCGTGAGATGGAGGAGAAAGAAGCATGAATAGTGGCTGGCCAAATGAGGGAGAGTTTTAAAGAGTCTTCCAGAAAGGGGCAAAATTATGAAAATGCCCTTAGTTATTAGATTTTCAGACAAAAATGCCCTTAAGCTTCCAAAATTTTTATAACTATGTAATTGCGCAATTCAGCGAAAATGTGAACTTACGAAATTACTCCTATCGGGTCGATCGCATAAATTTTTTCTTTAACCACCGATTCAATAAATCTATTGACATAGCCTAGGACTTATTTTCATGTAGAATATCATGGTATTTTTACTTGGTCCAAATTCCTTTTAATTTGGACACAATTTACAAATATGCTAATGCCACTGGACTATGTCCTTAATCGTCATTTTTGAATTTGTTGACACACTTCCCAAAAATAACGTAAATAAGGAATTTTGAACTCGAAATTTTCACTTTAGGCTTGTTATATCCTCCAGAGACTTTTAGATAGTCTCAGGTCCATTCGGTCACTATAGAGCAAGTGGGGCCCACAACACTATTTCACTCATAACCTGTGAAATACACAGGAATTGGACAGTGCTAAGACATCTGACACTTGTAACAGTAATTTATATACAGGGCTCTCACATCCTCCCTACCTTTAGGAAATTTGGTCCTCCAAATTTCGCCCAGACCAGTCATTGAAGCAGCTTATGTACTTTAGGCTTTCTAGTTTTTATATAAATTTCTCCTTTGAGTGTTTTTGCCACATCATTTTTAGAAATACAAGATTTCTAATGAAGATCTCTCAAAGTTGGCATTTAGCATTAGTATAATATTTCTGCTAACTTTAAATAGTTCCTAATCCCTTATGAAAAATCTGTACGTTATAGGAAGTTTGCTTTACCAAATTAAGAGTTAATAATTTTTTCGATTTCCCACTTTTCTTCTATATCATTTGAAGTCTACGCCATATGCCATTCAACGCTTCATATAGTGCCATGCCAATGTTAGTCTGATAATTATAAGTAGTAGTTCTAGGAGCTTTTTAAAATCCATATCACCCGCTCCCGACATATTCCTGAGCGTCTGAGTAGTACGCTCAGTCTACACATCAATTTACGAATGAGAAGCGATGTTGGAACTAAATTGGGATCCCTATAACCTCTTGAATTCTCTCCCATAAATAGGATGTAAAATGGGAATCCCTATCATCAGTGATGCTCCTTGGAACATCTAACAATCACATTATCTTATTGACATATACATCGGCCAAGGCACTAAGGAAATCGGTAGACCTACTAAGAAGAAGGTAGGCAGACTTCATCAATCTTTTCACAATCACATTTACGATATCATCATTCTCTTAAATCCCTAAACAATCCCATTATAAATCTCATTTTTCACATCGAAATTGGTAAAGGTTATTATAACCCTGCAACTTTTCTAATATTCACCTGTTAATATGTAAGACATCCAGCAGCAACTCTGTGATGTCTCGTTGCATTTTAGGGCACCATACACTCTTTGTAAATTTTGGTACATTTAGTATTGCCTGGATGCAGAGTGTACCTAGAGATATAGCCTCTACTAAATTTAGATCTCTTTGATTACTAGTTATCAGAAACACAATTTCTGCAACTAAACCTTAGGATACTGTGAGTATCAATTTCAAAAATCGATTTTATATACATCTGTATTTAATTGACAACCTCAAATCAACAGACATTACTATTTTGAACATTTCAATTCCTTTCCCTCAAAGGTTATCGCATTTAAACTAAGGCTCATGAATTGTTCTAATAAGTCGAGCTCCTTGACTATACAATAAATTACCATTTCGGTATTCTTCCTGCTTAACTTTACCACCACATTTGTTTTCCCACTTTAACCTTTGGAAATTGTGTTCTCGCACCTCTGTTTACTTGGCTTAACATTCGATATAAGGGTTTAGAAATGGGTTCCTCACCAGGTACCAAGCCGATGATAAACTCGATTTCCCGATTCGGTGCTAACCCTGGGAATTCATTTGAAATGCCCTCGAGAAAATCCTTAATCACAAAATTATATGTAATTCGGTACATTTCTTCCTACATTCTCCACATGATCAATATACTCCTCTAAACACATCCACATAACACTCCCCAATTCAATAATGATTTCAGTTTCATTAATTCACTTATCTCACAGTTTTATAACATATCGTTTAAAGCGAAAGAAGGTAATGAACTTAGTATAACAATCTAAGCTGAATATGATTTGCAGCTAACCAATTCATTATTAGGGTTACATTGGGATCATATTTATTCAATCAATTTAGGTTAGCTGTTGTTTTCTTTTCTTTTACAGCCACTTTACAATTCTTATACACATATCAATAATCTATTCTTCTTTAAACGGTGCATTTATCTACAAGGTGTATGCCAAAGATTCCGATTCTACAAATACCCTTTTTGCACCCACTAGCAACATAAAATGTGTAGCATCAATATTATACAGTATAAATACTGCAATATCACAATTATCATTGTTACTCTTAATCACATTAGTAAATATAACCACTAAATCACTTTAGTAAGTATAACCACTTTTTGTAATATCGAGCAATTTTTTACCAAATACCTCATCTGCCCACATCTGAAACAAGCCCTAAAGAACATGTAGTAAAGCCACAAACCATATGACTGAACACACCCGATCACTGTACTTCACTTTATAAAGGTGGGGCCAGTAATAAGGGCTGCATTAGTAGATTTAACCGATCCACCCTTTATAACCTGAATGCCCGATAACTTAGCCTTTCTAAGCTGTCGCCAACCTATTCTATCCTCAAAACCCCTTTTCCTTCTCTTTTCCTAACTCTACTTTAGATCCCTTGTTATTAGGAAATTTCTCATAGTTTATAATTCCATTCACACAACTACAATTGTAAATCAATCTCATTGTAAGTCCGGATGTTAAACGGAACTTCTTTACACAAGGGCTATTCTATCACAATTTACGAATTCAAAGTTAATTTAAATTAACTATTACCTAAGATAATTTATTTCGAGGTAGGGACACGATTGTCATTTTTAAATTTGTTTCTCATTGTCCAAAATTATATTTAAATGGATAACTTTCGAAATATAGATGTTTGTTATATTCATATTTTAGGTTTCGCTTCATCTGGACAGAGAAGGTCTTGGTGGGGCCTTCACCGAGTACCGTCCTTGAACCTTATCAAAGGGACCCTCATTTGAATAATTTAAATATTTTAGTAGTATTCGTTTGGCTCTAACTATTCCGGTAATTAACTTTTCAAGCTGTAGAGGAAGTGTAAGTTCTGGTGCGATTCCCTATACTAGCTCTAATATATGAGAATTCAGAGTACAATCCACCCTACCCTTATGTCATCCTGTTACCCTTCACCTACTCATTTCTGCACAATATATTTCATTTAACCCAATTCACAGTCACTTGATTCATTTATATATTTAGACAATACAGTACTACAAGGGCTGTTAACCACTTTCTACACTTTCGATTCTAAAGACACCGATAGACATCTAGCCAACCTTGCTCTGATATGAATTAAATTGTCACAGTCTGTATATATAGTATTCACCACATTTTCACATACACAGTGATGGTTAGGCTGTCTGCGATACCTTTATTACACATTTTGTTAAACAGTAAACAATTTACAAAAAAATAATTTATTCGATTTACAAAATAGAAATGTTTACAAAACAGTAATTCTTCAATATTTACATCCCCTGAATATAATTTACAATAAAGTAGTACACACAATTATGTTTGAATATATAAAAAGGGAGTGAATGTACCTCCAAGATCTACTAGTCACTACCTCGGGATAATAAACACAGCCAAAAATCTTCGAAAAGTATCTCAAACAAATTATTGCAGCTAATCTGAGGAGTCGAAAAAATAAGGGGTGAGAAAAATGTGCTCAATAAAAGAATTGTATGAAGAACTAATATTATGAAATCTATATGAAAATCCTTTAATTTTCCTAATATTACACTAGGGTAACAATGAAAAGACACTATAGTCAGCTAGGAAATTTGGATGGAGTATGGACGGTATTTTGGAATACCTGTCGTGTTTTGAAACTTAGAAGCGACTATAAGGAGTAGTTAAAAATTTTTTGAGATGAGTAATGTTTAATAATAGTTCAATAAATAATCAATTGAATAAATGATTTATAAAAATCCTTTAAATAAAACACTTCATTAATATTTTATCAAATTTCTTTAAGCACATTACACATTTCACCAATCTCGATAACATCCAGAAAATAATTTAGTAAGTGGTTGAGTACAGTAAATCGTTTCATATCAGTAATAGAACAGTAAGTTGTACATTAAAAACGATACGATAAATGATTCAGTACAAAATAAGTATCTTAGTAGCCATCACAATTCGGTAGTAAATATAGAAAATAATAACGTTGAAATTTTAATATGAAAATCATATTTATTTATATTCCAGAAAAAAATGAATTATAAACCGGTAAGTGAAAAACACTTTAATATAATTTCTTTTTCAGTCTAAACACAATGATCACACAACTGTAGATTGCTTAGAAATAAAACTGTAAACAGTTTAATAACAGTAGAAGTTCAATCACAGTAAACAATTTCTTTCAATAGCAGTAGGCATTCCTATATAAATGGTTAATAAACAATTAAAATAAGCAATTTAGTAAATAACAAAATTTTAAAATCACTTTAAACACATACATCACACATATCGATAAATGTTTAGTAAACAGTATCAGAGGTAGGTCGATAGCGTAAACAGTTCAAAACAGTGATAGTTCGATAAACAGTGTGATAACCAATTCGTAAAATAGTAAATCACGTCGAATCAATAATGATACAGTATCACAGTTTAGTAAAACAGTTTAATAACACAATAACAGTGATGGAGACCAGGCAACACCCAAGATATATCATGCCTTCAGATACAAATGAAGATCCATCTCGTGAAACTTGAGATTGATAATTGGATACATAACTAGTCTATGCCTAAGGTATGTAACTTCCTTACTGTGTTTAGTTCAATTAGCATCGAAAAAAGCTTCCTTTATGTCAAACTTCAAATACTTTTCTGAGCTATAGGTGCCCATTGTATAAACAGGGGTATGCTGAAGAATAATTAGTGTATTTGGGTTTTGCCAGAACTGACAACAAGACATGGTGGTTGGCCGGCAACCGATTACCATTTTATGGATTTCTTGAAAGAATAGTGTGAGAGAGAGGAGAAAATTTTACATAGAAGAAAAGAGTGGGAGGGTTAGAGAGAAAAAATAGAAAATAAATGAGTAAATTTTTTTTACCTTTATAGGTTAAAAACTTATGATTTTTTATTAGCTTTCACTCTTTCTAACTGCGCGTGACTCTCACAATTGTTAATAAATCCTTACTTTAATAAATTCAAAAACGTTTAGTTTTTAAATGATCAAAATTAAAAATTGTATCCTTAATTGCAAAATGCTCAAAAGATTAGATCTTAATTTGAGCATTTGGCCTTTCTAGAACTCCTGGTTGAGGTGGGGATTAAGTTCATCTTCTTTAGACAGTTGAATCCATTGGTGAGTATTATGTTTTATTTTGAATTTATTGGTTATTAGGTCTAGAAATAGCTCAAAAAAGATGAGTGATTATGGAGGATTTGAAGACGAAGGCTGATAGTGGTGAAATGGTGGAGCGGGCCATGGACGATGCACAGGCTATGGCTTCTGCCAACGGATCATTTGGTGACCGTGGTAAGAAAGAGGAAGAAAAGGTAAGGTTGCCACTAACAATCAGTGTTGGTGAAGGTAATGGTGGTGAGGATCCCCTACCATTAGATGTTCAGGTACCCTCATATTTGGGAGAAGAGTTTAGCACTAAAAATGATAGCTCCTCCAATGGTGATTTTATGGCGATACTGGGAGAAATGAGAGTTGCTGGTGTTATGATGACAGGAGTAAGTGGCAGGAATCAGGAGCTCTCTGGCGGTAGCGGTGTCAAGGAGAGGGAAAGTAGCACTAGTAATGCCATTGTTAAGACTATGGAAGAGGGAGAAGGAAACTGTGAGGAGAGGGAAAGCAGCGCCGGTAATGCCACTGTTAAGACTATAAAGGAGGAAGAAGGAAACTGTGGTGAAGGTGTGGGTGTCCATCTTGGTGAGGAAGATTTTGATGGTGAGGGAAATGAGGAAGAGGAGGGGCCCTACGCAGGTGTCGAGGAGAGGGAAAGCAACGTCGGTATGCCACTGTTGAGACTATGGAGGAGGGAGAAAGAAACTGTGAGGAGAGGGAAAGTAGTGCCAATAATGCCACTGTTGAGACTATAGAAGAAGGAGAAGGAAATTGTGGTGAAGGTGCAGGTGTCCACCTTAGCGAGGAGGATGTTGATAGTGAAGGAAATAAGTAAGAGGACGGGCTTGTTGCTAGTGATTCTAGTAGTGGAAAATTATGGGTTCTACTGAAGTGGGCACTGACACATAAGGTAAGGAGTATGATGAAGAGGATGATGCTAACGTAGGTGAATATGGTCCTTTGAATTTGCCAAGGTTTTCACCAAATGGTGGTTGGCCACAAGATGATGTAAAAAGCTCTATAGAGCTAGAATCGATTAGGTTGTTGTTAGATGGTTTGAGGTGGCACCTTGACGGTGAACTCTATAAAATTATAGCTCCTTCGCCTAGTCAACGAGTGAATACTATTAGTGAAAAGAGAGTGTACTTTTATGGTTGGCAATTTAAGGCTAGGTTTCACTTGCCTCTGCATCCACTTTTTGTGACATGTGTTGAGGGTTAGGGAATTTCGTCCACCCAGATTAGTGGAAATAATGCTCACGATTGCTAACTTACTATGTGGTTTGTAAACGATGTGGTTGGCCACCTTTTTTTAATGTTGTTAGGATGCCCTTCTCTCTACAGGAAGGAAAGGCTTGGTTTTATCATCTTCACTATAGGGTTAAAGTTATAATGACTAGTGCTAAGTTGAACTGGCATCAGGCAAAGGATAAGTTCTTCACTATTGAGCAGAAGGAAGGAGAGTGGGGTTTTATGTGAATTGCAGTTTAGTGAGGCGGGAGATAAATAAGGTGAAACCTTAGGTTTGAGAAGAGATAAGTAAAATGTTGTACCATCTTATCTCTTGTAGTGGCTCCAATCTCTAGAATTGCAATGGCTATGCTTGGGATGACTGTTGCTGAGTCTCAGCAGATAGTGAGAATGTCTTTGCTGCATTTAATTACTGCGGCATAAGCAACTGTTCCCGCCCATATAGTTGTAGAGACGTCTTCAATTGCCGTAACTGTGTCCTCTTTTTGTGGAACTAGGGGATCGAAGGGGGGAGGTTAGGTCTTAAGGGCGAGTGGGGTTAAGGACTACTGGGAGTTCTCTTCGTCGCCTAGGTCACGTGGGAGCCATCTACCTAATTCTCATCCTTTTCATTGAAGTGGTGAGGGCGGTTTTAGGGCAACCACATTTTACCGCTGGTAGGGTTTGTCTCAATCCTACCTTAGCTATAAATTGGGTGAAGTGAATTTACTTGGAGCAGATTTGAAGGTTTTGCAAGAGTACTCGATGAATGCGCTATCTCAGATGCAAATATCTTTCCTTATTATTGTGAATATTGTGGGCTATGTGGTTGGGATTAGGAGCTAGATGCCATTCTTAGTTTTATAGGGATGTTGTAGATCCAAAGATTCATCGAGTCACTAGCTTGGTGGTTGGATGAAAGTAGGTATACAGTGCACTTGCCTTTTTTAATCATCAGCCCTATATGCTTATGGACCTTAAGGTTTGTTTTTATACTTTCTTATTTGAACTAGGTTTCCACTTGCATTTGCATCCGTTCTTCGCTACTTGTTTAAGGGGTAGGGGTGTGGCTACCTCTAAGCTTGGTGGTATTGCTTGGGCAAAGTTAGTGACGTATTAGTTACTTGTGAGAAGCGCGGGTAGCTTGCCTCATTTTCTGTGATTGGGGCTTTGTGTACATTAAGGAAATTTCAGGGAGGCCTTTATCATTTTCATAGCAGAGGACAGTTGTTATTGGGAGATATCAAGTCCAAAATTCATCACGATAAGGATTAGTACTTTGTTGTGTCTGTCTGAGATGGAAATTGGGGCTTCAATGTTCATTGGAGATAGATACAGCCTAAAGTTAATGGCAAGCCCTTATTATTGGGCTTTGAGAAGGAACAAGTGAAATTCTTTTCGAGAATCATTGTACCAATCTTGAAGTTTGAGGATGGAGTAGTTATGTGAGATTACTGTTTAGATTATCGTCGTTGAGTACAATACTATGGTGAGTTCTTAGTGTCGCTTACTCACTGTTGTTTTCTTCGGGCATGGGACTAAATAACTTTCTTGCAGGTTTGGCGAGATACAGAGAGAGCTGTTTGTTATGTTGAGGACTTGGTGCTTTTATTGGAGGTAGGTGTTATGTATTGGTTTTACTGAGTGTTGTTTGTATTTAGCAACGAAGGCAGCTGCTAAAGCCTCGAAAGGGAAGAGAAAGGGTAAGAGGCTTGCTAGTATCGTATTTACTTCAGCGTTGATAAAGTGGTGGCCTGTCGGTGTTATTTCTAAAGATTCTGCTAACTCAACCCCTACTACTACTTGTTCTTCTCCCTCGATTCTAATTATTTGCATGCGCCTAGTTTTCGGGCCTTTTGTTGGGAAGGAGAAAGTGGTTGGTTCTACCAGTCACACGAAGAAAGGGAGTGGGACTGATGACCAACTTATGCGTACTTAACACTAGTCATCTCATTAGGACCAATCACATTTTGCGAGTAGAGGCATATGCTTGAATCCAAAAGCAAGTATTGCCTGGGGGAATAAGTATTTTCCCTTCGATCATATGGAAATGCTAAAAGAGTTCCATGCGCTTCAATTGTCAAGGATACAAATGTCTAGTTTTGCCATCATAAGTGTTTCCTCTTGTGTTTAAATTATGCTAGTGTACATAGTCTTTATGAATCTGTGTTTTGTTATACAGGCTATAGGTACTCAAACTACTCTCCACAAGCAGGTTAAGGTGCCATATGGGATGATCAAAGAGTTAACCGCCATGGTAGCGGCAAAGTCTAAAGAGGTGTTGGATATATAGGGATCTCAATGGCAGAATAAGAAAAGTTTTTTCATTCTAAAGGACAGTTGAAAGAAAGTTTAGCATCACTCGATGCTACTAATCACGCCATAGAGTCTTTGTAGTCGCAGCTAGATAAATTTATCAAGGAGAGCAATGTTGCATTGGAAAATTTTCGCAAGAGTATGGCACAGGCTACATGGGAAGAGGTTGAAATTGAGATAAAGAGGGATGAGATGATAAGGAGGGTAGAGGAATTAGAGAAAGAGATGGTGGATATGCTAAGGAAATATGAGGATAAAAAGTAGTTGATAGAGAGGGTGACTAAACGTTGTGTGGTAGCCTGTAAGGAGGCCAAACAATTGGCTTTTTATTATGTTCAATTGCGATATTGTCCTTTGGACTTGTCTGACCTAAAGAGTGCTGCTCTGTATTTTCCTTCATAGGGCATGGACATTTATGATCCTGATGATGGGAAGGAATTGGAAAAATTAAGGCTGGAGATGAAGGTTAAGTGCCTTGGATATGTTGTGCATATTGTTCCTTTAACTGCAGCTACACTCGCCATTCCTGTTGTAAGTGGAAAGGTGAACAAAGGCCGTATGGATCCTTCCTTGGGTGTAAGTCATCCTCCTGCCTTTGTGGGTTCCCTCGTAACAGATGATTCCGACAATGTGGACGGCAACAAGGTTGTTGCAGATGTTTTTCGTGGGGGAGATGGTGGCAATTAGTAAGATAGCGGAGAGATCTATTGATATCTAGTGTTTTTGATACTTCTTTATATTTTCTTTTGTATTTAATTTTGCTTTTGTTGTTGTTTATGTTGTGGCCGTTAATGCTTGCACTTTATAGTTAAATATGTGTGAATGGAAAAAATTGCTCGATGCTTTACATGGTACCTTGTATATTTTTTCCTTCTGATTGTGCTTTAATTTGCCTCAGTTGTGTAAGGGCTTAAGGTGCTTTCGTTGGCAAAGCGCTTATATGCCTTTACTGTGTAAGGGCTTAAGGTGCCTTTAGTAGTGAAGGCCTTATATTCCTTTACATGGTACCTTGTATATTTTTTCCTTCTGATTGTGCTTTAATTTGCCTCAGTTGTGTGAGGACTTAAGGTGCTTTCATTGGTGAAGGGCTTATATGCCTTAGTTGAGTAAGTGCTTTCAGTGCCTTTGTTGGTGAAGGGCTTATATGCCTTTGTTGAGTAAGGGCATTTGGTGCCTTCATTGGTGAAGGGCTTTTAGTGCCTTCATTGTGTAAGGGCTTAAGGTCCTTTCATTGGTGAAGGGCTTATATGCCTACCATAGTTGAGTAAGAGCTTTCGATTTCTTCATTGGCGAAGGGCTTATATGCCTTAGTTGTGTAAGGGCTTAAGGTGCCTTCATTGACGAATGGCTTATAATATGAAAAGTAAAAGGTGCCTAGTGAACAGGGCTTACAACATGTAAAGATGAAAGGGTGCTTGGCAAGCAAGGCTTATAACATGTGAAAGTAAAAGCAAAACATAAGAGATCATAACATGTGAACGAATTTTCACTTTTTATCAATACATCACTAGGTGCCCTTTGTTGGAAAAGGGGCTTTACATGTATCATGTGTGTGTGGGAGTGTGTGTGAACACTTAAATAATGGAGCAAAAATGTAAAAGGCATAAAATGATTAAATGAAGAAGAGTACTTGGTATAGAACTAATGAGGGTTGCATCAAGTACCTTTTGAGGTGGATGGCATTCCAAGTGCGAGGGACTGGTTTACCTCCTAAGTTTTTTAATTAGTAGGTTCCATGTCCTACCACGTGGTCACTCTGTATGGGCCTTCCCAGTTTTGAGATAGCTTCCTTCCCTCTAATGTCGGGCGGCTAGCTAGCTTCACAGTTTCTGAAGACGAGGTCACCGACTTGAAAGTGTCTCTATTTTACCCTAAAATTGTAGTATCTTTCTACTTGTTGAGCTCTATGGCATGTTCACTTTTGTTAAGTCTCTCACTTCCTGTATTAGATCTAAGTTAAGCCTAAATGCTTTTTCATTGGCAAAAGGGTTAAAGTTAGCTGTTAGTAATGAGTTTATCCCCATTTCAGCTGGTGTCACGGCGTTTGCATTGAAAACGAGGCTGAAGGTTGTCTTGTCTGTGCCCAAATGTTCTGTTATTTAGATTGCCCATAAAATCCCAGGGGTTTCCTCTACCCAATTTCTTTTTGCCTCATCCAACTTCTCTTAAGGCCTTGCGAGATCTTCTGGTTCATAGCTTCCACCTAACCATTAGTTTGTGGGTTGGTTATTAAGCTGTGAACCAACTTAATATTGAAACTTTCACATAACCTTCTGAGTTTGATAGCCTAGAATTTGGTACCACAGTTTGCCATTATTGTCTAATGGAGCTCGAATCTACAGATGATAGATTTCCAGACAAAGCCTTTGACTATTTTTTCAGTGCCACTGGTTTGGCTTCGACCTATTTGGTGAAGTAGTTATATGCCATTATAAGAATTTTCATTGTCTTGTGGCTAAGGGAAAAAGGCTTAGGATGTCTATTCCCCACATGGCAAATAGCTAAGGGGCAAGGATGGAATTGAGGGGTTTTGCTAGCAGTCATGGTACCTTGGCGAGTTTTTGACATTTATCACATTTCTTAACCAAATCTATTGCATCTTTTCTTAAGGTGGGCCAATAGTATCCCTACCTTACTACTTTGTGAGCTAATGCTCGTCTGCCTATATGGTGACCACAGACTCTTTCGTGAATTTCTCTTAAGACATAGTCAGCTTTTATTAGGAACAAACATCTAAGGAGAGGGAAGGAGAATGCTTTCTTGTACAAGATGCCGTTCAGAAAGATAAATCTTCTGGCTTTAATCTAAAGGGCTCTAGCGGCAACAGGGTTTAAGGGATTGTATCTATTTTGAAGAAATGATATAATGGGAGTCATCTAGTTATCTTTACCAACGAGGTAGTGTGCTTTTGGTTTCATTTGGTAGCAAGGGACTTCAACATGTTCTAGTAGTATTTTCCCTCGCCTTGACACCTTGATATTGGAGGCTAGGTGAGAAAGGGTGTCAACTCTTACGTTATTAACCTCAGGGATCTACTTTACTTCAAAGCTACTAAAGGTTTGGGATAAAGTCTTGACGGTTTCATGGTATTTGGTCAAGATTGGCTCTTTAACTCTATATTCCCTTGTGATCTGGCATGGGACTAGTTAGGAGTCAGTGTGGACCAAAATCTCTTTAACTCCTAGACTTTTGGCTAGACCCAGGCCAGCACTAGAGTTACCATTAGCAAAAAATCCATCAACATATAGGAACCATGTTCTGGGCTAAGGGGTGGGTAGGGGTGAGTTGGTGGTTTTAGGAATTGGTTCTATGGGTTTAGGAGGTTTGGCAGTAAAGGAGCATTCAGTTATGAAGTGAACCAATGTTTGTGCTGGCAATAAAGGAGCATTCAGTTATGAAGTGAACCAATGTTTGTGCCTTTATTTCTCATTTGGGTTTATAGGATAGCCCAAATTCACTCAGTTCAACATTCCACTTTCCCATTCTTTTAGTTGTGTCCATCTTAGGAAGGGTTTCCTTCAATGGTTGGTCAGTTAAGATTGTGATTGGATGAGCTTGGAAGTATGGGTGAAGTTTGCGAGATGCCATAACTAAGGCAAAAGCTACCTTTTCAACTTTGGAGTAGTTAAGCTCTCCACCTTTTAATAGTTTGCTAACATAGTACACAGGGTGTTGTTGGTTTCCTTGGTCTTTGACTAACATGGCAGCTATTGTCTCCTTAGAGGTTGATAGGTATAATAGTAGGTGTTCGTCTAGGAGAGGCTTGAAAGGAGCGAGGGCTAGCACAAATACTCTTTTAGTTCTTGAAATGCATTCTTGTATTCCCTATCTCAAGAAAATCTACTCGCTAATCAGAGTATCTTGAAGAAAGGGAGACATTTATCTCTCATCTTGGATATGAACCTTTTGAGAACTATAGCTCTCTAATTCAACTTTTGAATTTCTTTACTATTCTTGGGGGCGCGCGTGTCCAGTATGGCTTGGATTTTTTCACAGTTGGCTTCGATTACTCTGTCGAAGACTAGGAAACCTAAAAATTTCCCTGTGAAAACTCTGAAAGCACATTTTTCTAGATTCAACTTTATCTGATATTGTCTCAATGTATTGAAAGTCTGTTGCAAATCTAGCTGGTGTTGTTCTAGGGTAGAGCTTTTAACCAACATGTTATCTATGTAGACTTCCATAGATTCCCCAATTTGGTCTTTGAGGATCTTATTTACCAACATTTTATATGTTGCCCTTGCATTTTTTACTTCAAACGACATTACCCTATAACAATGCAGACCGTCTTCAATAATGAAAGAAGTCTTTCCCGGTATACTGGGTTCATTGCAATTTGGTTATTCATTAAGAAGTCATCCATAAAGCTGAGCACCTTGTGGCCTGTAGAAGCGTCAACAAGTCTATCAATATCTGGTAGTGGGAAGCTGTCTTTAGGGCAGGTGCTATTAAGGTTGGTGAAGTCGACCCACATCCACCACTTGCTATTGGCCTTTTCGACCATAGCCATATTGGATAGCCATTCTAGGTATTTCACCTCTCTGATATACCGGGCTACAAGGAGCTTATCAACTTCTTCTTTGATAGGTTGGATTCACTCAGGGGCAAATCTTTTCTTTTTGTAGTACGTGGTGGGTTGTTGGGTATACGTCAAGGGAATGCATAATGACTTTTGGGTCAATGCTTGACATGTCAGCTATAGACCAAGTGAATACATTCGCATGTCTTTGTAAAATGGTTTGGAGGGTGGTTTTGTTTGTGGACATGAAGAGGGAGCTAACTTGTGTGTGTCAGTTTGGCATTTTAGGGTGTAAAAGGATCGGGATGGTTTGCTCCATAGGTCGCGGTTTGTTTTCATTGGTCTCTTCTCTGAGGTCTAATTCGCCCACTGTTAGGGCATAGGCGAGTTGCCTGTCTATCATGTGGACATCCTGATGGTTATTCATCTTATTGCGTTTATGATTGTCAATGTGATCATCAAATAATTTGTTGCTCCTTTCATTGGTTAGTTGGAGCAAAAGGATGTGGCATTGTCTTGTTGTAGCTTGATCAATTACAATATACCCTATTCTAGTGGGGGTTGGGAATTTAATGGTAAGGTTATACACCGCTGTCACCATCTTTGCTTTTCTCATCAAAGGTCTCCTAAAGATCACATTATAAGCAGATGGTTGGTCAACAATTAAAAAGTTTGCCATCACAGTCAATTCACACTTGCTGTTGCCCATAGTTACTAGTAGAGTGATTGACCCTTTTATCTTTATTGGTTAGTTAGTGAAGCCAAAATTTAGCGTTGTAGGCTTAAGGTCCTCTATTGATAAACCCATTTTTTAAAGGCACCTCACTGGACCAAATCGACTGCACTACTTATGTCTACTATTATTTGCTTCATCTCAAAGTTTCCTATACAAGCCTTGACCATGATGGTGTCATTGTCGTTATCTTCAAGGATTTCTTAGTCGTTGACAAAAGTTATTTAACAACTTTCCCCACTTCGTGGTTTTCTGACAGGAACATCAATGGCCACAACACTGCGAAACTGGGTTTTCCTCTTGGATTTCCTTGTTGCCCATTCTCCAGTTGCCCATATTATGACATGAATTGCACCTGAGATTGGGCATTTGCCAGTGGCTTTAGAGGTTCTTGATTTATCACCCTACCTATCTTGCTAGTTTCCTGTTGGTGTTCAGGTTCCGACCAGATGTTCCCTTTGACATACTATTTGATGTGTCCCTATTGGACTAGTCTTTCAATCTCGTTTTTCAGGGCTTTACACTCTTTTGTAGTGTGGAGTGGAATTCGCAATATTTGTCTTGAGGTGTGCAAATTGTGTTTCTTCTAAGTGGTCTAGCCAGTTTGTGGAGAAGGCCTTCTTTAGAAATGGCATTCAGGAAATGGGCACAGGAAGTGGTTAATGGGGTGTATTATTCATGGTGGTTGTCAACAGGGAGTTCCCATTCTCTTTTCCTCGGGAATTGTTGCAACTGTGGTTGTCTTTGCTTTGGGATTTTCCTTTCCACAACCTTATCAATTCACCTCATCGGGTGAGTATTCTCCCTGTCTCGATGGTTAACATTTCCTTATGCTATTTTGAGCTCTTCAGCTTTTGCATATTTCTACGCCCACTCATAAAGGTCGCACAAATTTTTGGGCCTATTATCACTCAGGGCATACTTCAAGTGCTCATGGTGAACACTAAGGATGAAGGATTGAATAGCCCATTTTGTGTTTAAGTGCTAAATTTCGAAGGCGGCCTAATTGAAGCAGCGAATATAATCTCGTAGTGTTTTGATTTGGCATTGTTTGACTGCCATAAGACTCGCTGAGGTTCTTTTGGTTGCTTGGTTTGTCATGAAATATGCTAAGAATTCTCTACTTAGATCTTCAAAGTTGGAGAAGGACTTCGCTTTTTGGGAATAGAACCAAGTGCGGTTGTATGACTTGAAGGTTGTTGGGAACACTTTATTTCACCGCGTCAGAGGCTCCTTGAAGGTCCATGACTAAAACAAAATGGTCCAAGTGATCGTTTGAGTCAGTGGTGCCATCACAAGTTTCTATAGGGAGCTTGACATTTTAGGGATGGTTTCTTGGTGGATAGCCACAAACAAAGGGTTGGATCGCTCTTTGCCAGTGGCACAACCCCCGGGTTTTGCCTTTGTAAGATTCTGTAGTTGTCATTCCATTGCCTCCATTTTTTCTTGCATCAATGGAAGGATGTTCCCTCCTAGAGGGTGTTGTAAGCTACTTGGGGAAATTGTTGTTGGAGTTGGGGGGTTTGTAGAGGCTCATGGCAAGTATGATGCTAAGATGTTGGTGTGCTCTGATGAAAGATGCAGAGTTTTCATCTGGCCTCGCATTATGTTCCCTTCTTTGTTGGGCAAGGACTTGTGAGACTTGTTGGGTTGCTTTGTGTTATGCTACCACTTGGGTACTTAAGTGGTAGTCTTGGGCGGCTATATAGTGATATAGGGGCATGTATTGGAGTGGGAAGTATGCTAGTGAGTACATAGGCGATGCTGTAGGCATGGAGAAATTGATTGTAGGGGCTACTGAGATTGCTGCTGTGGTGGTATGCAGAGTGGTGGATGGTGCAACATGAGGCAGTGGAGCTTCTGTCACATGGATTGAGGGGGTTGGTTGTGTGTTTATTAGGGAATTTTGCACCCAAGTGGTAGGCATGACTATGGAACTTGGGAGTTGGGCATGTGGGGTAAGTGAGCATTTAATTGTGGTCATGAGAATGCCGAAAGAGAGGTTTGAGGCACTTTTGGCAAGGTTGGTTGAGAAGCAGGCATGGCTCCCATTAAACTTTGGTAATCTCTCAAAGGCGGGATCCATGGTGGATGCTCATAAAGAGAGAAGGGGTAGTGGCCCCACGATAACGGTGGAGCAAGGGTAGGTTGCAAAAGGAGTGTTTGAGTGAGTGATAGGTTAAGGGAGCTCATGGCGGCAGTTGTGGTCTAAATGGTAATAGGGAAAGAGGGAGCGATGCTTGATGGAACAGAGGTTTCTGGTGGAATGGAAGGTGTTTCGGCTGGGAGAGACTTGGCATATGTCGACCCCACAGACGGTGCCAATTATTGAGGGACTTGCAATAATAATGGAGAGATCCCTTGGGAAAGGCTGGTCAATACCACAGAAGAACTGGTAAAGTGTCTAAAAATACAAAGTGAAGAGGTAGTCGAGTACTTGAGCAAGAGATTAGCTCTGGTGTAGTATCCGTTCTCAGGTAATGAGCATGTGGTAATGGAGGAAGAGAGGAGTTCAGAGAGAATACCAACTCATGGAGAGTAGACTTGCAGGTGTAGGATCGAAGAAGAAAGGGTTAGTCCTTTTTGTAGTCACTTCGCGCGCCCTTTATAGGTAAAGGCCTTGGGTGCCATGTCAGCCTATTGAGGGGGACATTCCTTTTGGTAGCATTACGTCCTCAACTCTAGCACTGTGGCTTCAATGCCTCTAGTACCTTGGTAGTACTATTCGGGTGGCCGTAACCCTGCTAATCAGGTATCTCTCCAATCATGGGCGGCCAAGTGTCAGGGATATCTGTTGTGAGGAGACTAGTTACTTTGGGTGAATTTGGCCTACTTATTGTTAGTTAGGCTATAGTTATCCAGGTCTATTTGCCAAGTGTGGGCCTTGACTTTTGCCCAGCCATGTTAGGCCCTTCAAACAGGCCTTAAAGGTTGAGGCTTAACAAATTTCGTTTTAAAATCTACCGTAAAATTTTATTTTTGCATAAGTTAATAATTTGATAAAAATATGAAATATATTACATAAAATTTAAAAGTTTAAAAAGCATTTCAAGATATTAATTTATAAAAAAAAACATTATTTGAAAATTTTAGCTTCAGTAATTTGAAAAGTACATAAGATATATTTACAAGTAGATTTTTTATGAGCTTATCAATCAATAACATTTTTAAAGAAATTAAATTTTTTAAAATTACTATACAAGTTTAATGAATGTGAAAATTAAACACCAACGTCTGTTGGACCGAGTAGAAGGAGCTTGACGCTGGGAACGCTCCTCATTCGGGGTTTGACAGTATCTCGGCTCCGGATTAATCGAAGCCCAAAATGGTCTATACTAGGAGGTTTCAACAAAAAAATGTGAAAATTAAACAATACATTTTCTAAAATAAAATAACAATTTACAAATAAAATCTTTCAAATTAATAGCTTCTCTAAATCTTATATGAAGATATAAATGTCAAAATTTTTTGTTAAAAAAATCTTATGTGGATAGTTTAACTTTTTTGCCATGTAAGATAATAAGCTAATTTTAATTTTCTAACATATAATCCTATCCAATTAATTATTAAACTTTTAAAATATTTAAAATTTTAAAAATTAGATATTTTTGGGTGCGAAAAAAATAGATTTCAATTGTTTTATTTATATTTAAATAAAATAAAATATATTTTAGAATTTGATTTCTCTTTTATAAAAGTCATTTTTAAATTAAAAAATTATTGATATATTTTAATCGGAATTATCTTAAAATTTTAAATATTTTCTTGAAAAAATTAAGATTGAGCATTTAAATTTATATATTTTAGTATTGAACCAAGTCTTCTTTTCATTCCATTCCTTTTTCATATTTTTATTCTATTTAATAGTTTTGTTTCTTCTTTTTTGTTTATATTGACTCTATTTTGCTTATTTATTCAAAACATCTCATGTGAAAAAAAAATTCTTTTATCTATTCAATTGTTTTGTTTATTTATATTTTTTTTATCAACTAACTACTGTTATTTGTTTACAACTGTCACTATTTAATTTATTTATTTTATATTTAAGCTTTGTTATATTTAGTTTTTTTATAATTTTTTAATTAGTAATTGATTTCAATTTTTTTTAATTTGTGTATTTTATATATGCATCAAGATTTTTAATACATTATTCAACACGTATTTCAAAATAGCTTTTTATAATTTAATTTATTTTTTAAAAAATTTAAAAATTAAAATAATTATTGTGTATGACACGGGTTTAAATCTAGTTAATACTAAAAGATGAGTCTCAAGAATATTAGTTTAGAGAAATTTTACAGTGTATAAAGTTTAGACCATCAATTTTGCCAGACATGGGTCCTTTATAAATACTGGAATGAACCCGGTACGTTGCCATCGTTTCAGGTTTAATAAAGTCTAATAACTATATCTTTCAATGTAATCATATTAAAATTAAATATTAGATCTCACCATTCAATCTTTTAAATAAAAAATATTTATTTCAATGCAATAAATTTTATTGCCATAAATGAAAAGATTTAACAAGCAAAACCATATTGCTTATGAAGAAAATGGAGTAAAAAGAATAACAAAAAATTATAAATGTATTCATTGAGTGAAAAATGTGTTTGAAAACCAACACAACTTGAATAAATTGAAAAAAATTCATGAAACATGGGAACTAAAAGAGGTACGAATATACATAACATAGAAAGATAAATAATTTGTTCAAAGGTAACAAAAAGTTACAAAATATAAAATCACATACATCCAATGCAGGTAACAACTAATATGTATGAAAGTTGACATACCATTAAACTGCATCTCTACATATATATTACACCAAAAAAAAAAATCATGGATGATAACTCAAATATACTATTTTTACAAAATTCACAATCACATAAATGCTAATGCAATAATGTATTGGATAATATTTCTACTTGTATTATTGTTTTTTTTTCAATTTTTCATTTTAATTATTTATTCTATTTTATTCTCATTATAATAATGTTACAATCTCCCAAAAATGAAGATAGTGTCAGCAAAGAAGGAAGAAACAATTTAATGAGGCATGAAAGTTAAAATGACAAAAGGATTTTGGGAAAAAAAAAGTTGTATTGTAACCATTATTTTACTTTGTTTTTCAATCATTTTTCTAACTAATGGATTTCACCTTTAATAAAATAATTATCTAAGGTAAAAAAAAGCAAGAAGTAAATTAAGTTTCTACTCTACCCCCATCCTGATTTTTTTAACTATTTTCTTCTGTTAAAAGAAAAATCAAAAGCCATCGGATCACTTTACAAAGCGAGACTGAGGAAGGTAACTAGGAAGAAATGAAAAAAGATGTGACGGTGATGTGGGACCTACAAATCACTCAACCCCTTGGCAAAATTACCCACTACTCAGCTGAAAGGAAATACAAAGATCAAAGACATGGTAAAACACGTAAAAATTTCAGCAAGTGACGTGGCTGCAAAAGGAGGAAGAAAAATCTACAACTTCTATTATAAACTAGAATGAAGCCCGCGCTGCGCTGCGGGATCAATTGATAATTTGGCGAAAAAATTTATATATTCAAAATAAAAAGACAAATAAGACAATGTTAATAGAAAAATATGTGTATATAATATCTATCAAAATTTTCATTAAGAACATATATGAAATTTAATTATCCAAGCATAACAACATCAAGGTCTCGTTAATCTCTAAAAAGTAAATTTGCCATGATTTGAATCAAGAATGGATAATTTGTCTCTAGAGAAACAGCCCAAAGCAGAATACTGTTTGATAATTGAGAATGTCCAATAATGATGGGTTGACTTTTTCTATGACAGCTGCACATATGGTTATAGCCAAAACAGATCAATCTTATATTCTCCAAAACAACAATAATGCCTACACTTAGCAAATAACAATTTTGAAAATCAACAAAAATTAGTTTCATCTAAAAGCACCTACCGGGTGCGCACATAAAATCCAATCTGGTAGTCGATCTCAATAATATGATGCTTAGAAATATAAACAACTTGCCCCAATATATGCAGATGAAGGATATATAAACCACTAAAGTTTTGCAATTTGGAAGAAAGCAACATTTAATTAGATAGGAAAATGAGAATGTCATCATTTTTACTGATAAGATAATTTATCATGAATTGCAGATGAAATATCTTAATCAAGTCAGCAAGGAAACATTAAAAAAAATTGTTTTAATTGCTATGAGCCTGTTTAAAAAGGCCTTGTCCCATCTCAAAAATATTCTTGTGATGCCAAATGACCTTGTCCAATTAATAACCAGTTTGTTTGCTAGAAATGTATCAAAAAGGTTTATTAGGATTTAGAAATAACTATAGAAAGTACCTATCCATTTTCCTCACCAACATGCATCTGGGCATTCTAAACAACTTTTCAGACAATTGAAAAGGAAGGAGCCTCTAATAAGGAGGGAGCCTTTGGTTAACATTCACAAAAATAGGAAACGTTGTTATAGTCATTGGACCAAAAATCATAGATGCATCTTGGAAAATGCTTTAAAAAAAAAACCAAAACTACCAAGTTTTCAAACAAATCAAGATAGCTTTATTCTAACATTTTAGCCATTTATACATTATAAATTTAAGCTATCCATGTGTTTAAAGGGCAATAAACTGGACAGGTTTGAAAATTTACCCCTGAAGGAATAAAAATTGGACCAAAAAAAATCACAAAAATTTTATGACAATCCAAGCAAAAGCAACATAGCTCTTCCATTAAATTATCTTTAACATTACAATTTAAACTATCCATTTACCTAAATGAGAAAGAACTAAGATAGTGCAAAAGTTTAGAAAGAACAGAAATAATTAATAAAAAGAATGAAGAACCTCACTCACCCTTTGAAGCAAATTTAACCAAACTTAACCAATAAATACTCTCCCAACATCAAGAAACAAAGAAACATGTCCTCAAAAGAAAAAAAAAAGGTAAACTTATTAGTCTCTTATTCAACAATCAAGCATAAATAGAAATAAAAGCCTACTCCTAGGATAAATTGCATGTAATTGAATGTCTTAATAGTGGAATAAAAATATGCAATTAGAGCAAGTAACACAAAGTAAAGCAAGAACGTTTACCTCCATAGCTCTTCTTATCATGACCTAAATAAGAATTTAGTAAAATTATTTTCAAGATAGGCAGGACTGAAGGTAACCAAAACAATTATGCATTACATTACAATCTTAAAAAAATAATTTGAAAAGGAAATAAAATAAAAAAGTTATTCTTAATTTTTAAAGTCAAATCTTTCGGAAATTTGCAATCAGATGCTTAATATTATTAGTTAGTAAAAACATAGGATATAGAAATTTGAGCTTCTTTTTCATAGCTTATTCGTACAAAAATATAAACAAAAAAGTAGTAATAATAGCCTATTTACTTTTCATGATCTTGTTAAAAATGATTAAAGCCAATTACAAAAAACATGGATAAAATTAATGAAATGAACCTTTGAATATGGCAGATCTTAAGCTTGCGTGTGTACAGTGCATTAATTAATATCCTTTAATCTTTGACAGAAAACATGGGTTGCTAGATCTAGAGGTGAGCCATGAAAAAAACAAAACATAACTGAAAGAATATCCATATCATTAAATTTTAAACATCAGTATGCAGTAGTTGGTTTAAGTGAATATCTTAACTGAACAGATAACATCATCAAACAATATCCACTGCATGGAGTTCAAATTCCAATTGATAAAAACATTAATGCCATCTTAACAATTCTCATTCAAACATAAACATTTCTTGGGTATAGTAAGTAACTTTATACCTAATATACGTTAAAGAGGACAATTATTTTAAAACAAATGCTCAATCTGCAATGAGTGTTCATGATTCAAAATGTTGTCACCAAAATGTATTTAACTCTAATATTAAGAACTAAAGTTAATATCCACCGTTCAAGAAAAGGTTCCTAGTTAAAGTCTGGTTATGCCATCAGCAAGACATGAAGCAGTAAAAATAAAAAATGTTATGTCTATGCCTTAATTCAACCTAACGATGAGTTAATCAATGGTTGCGGTGGATGACATCATTAGAACACAGCATAGTCATCCTAGAATTACCAAAAGAGTCAAAATGGACATTCGCTAGCAAGATATTCAAGGCTAAAAGATAAAGATATATGATAAGACAATTGTTCCCATAAGAAAGATACTTCCTTAATGACAAAAAGAACAAAAAACCATAATAATATGCGAAACACAGAAACTGCATCTTATATTTGCCATTCTTCATGATTAATAAAAAAAAGTAATGCTAAAAGGTCATACTAAGTTTCCGAGGCTTGAATTGGATGGGTGAGAGCAAAGTATCAACAGTTATTAGACATTCTTTTTTTTTTCTGCTTACCCCTGCAACAGAATTAGAGACCAGTAAATAATAATTTCTAATTTTAAAACGTTTTTCAATAGGTGGAACATGGAGAGAAGTATAATCATAAGACACAACATTCTCTGCACCTTAACTTCAATCAAAGTAACAAAAGAAATTCTTTATGACTAAACACATTGTTTTACAATCACCATTTGGAAAAGTATTTAGTAAAAGAGGAAATCAAGGATAGCTCGATAAAATTAACAAAGAAGGAGTTAAGTCTTTACATGAAGGGCACAACTTTAAAGCATTCATTGACAAATCTTTACAAATCAAGGAAAACAATCACACAAATAATTTAGAAAAGGTTCACAAAAATTTTTGTTACCTGGTGGCGACCAATTTATTTCCATCGGAAACATGCTAATCTAAAAGCATGGGAATTGCAAAACCTGATTAAATAATATGAAAGCCATGCATCCAACATAAGGAGGATAGATTCGATAAAAAAACAGTATCATGATATCTATCAAGAAATCCAAAATACTTGTAAAACAAATGGCATACACACTAAAATTAATATAAAAGCTAAACATAAGTCAGCTTTCTTCTTTCTATGGATGAATGTAAAGTTCTATTTTACCAATTTTTAGCATTAAAATTGGAACTTCTTGCCTCTAAAAATCCATCTCATGTAAATAGTTGTTAATTAAATCAGGTATGCAACCAAGATAGGCCATATTTCAAAGCTTTAGTGATTGATAAAGCAGACAAAACTAATCCTGGAATGTCTAAAAGGCTATCATATCTTAAAAGATATTCACCAAAGAGCAAAAGAAAATAATAAAACTACAAATTAATTATCACTTAATGCAAAAAAAAAAAAAACCAAAGCAACTTCAGCTCTAACATAGGAAATCCCTACTTTAGCATTTTTATACAACCAAATGCAATAATAAGAAGATGGTGCAGGATATATTTATATATATATATATATATATATGTAGGTATGACATTATAAAGTACTTATTGAATATAAGCTTACCAAGTTTGTAGAGGTTAAGGAAGTCTTGCAGCAGAAGCAAGCAAAGGAAAAGTGAAGATGCCCTAAAACATATTAAGGAATTATCACGTAAAAAATCATCTACCTTTAAAAGGCTAAAAAACACAATTTTAGAAAAGAAGAGACTGCAATTGCAAGCAAACAATGATATTAAAGATAATTTCATAAGCATTGCCTGTAAAGAATTACTTGGTAGAAGAGATCAAAGTTAGAGCAATACTATATTATTGTTGCGTTTTTTTGCAAGAAAATGCCAGTAACTAAAATAATTCTTAATTGTTACATTTTTTAAATTTTTTGTAGCTTAGTAGTTAACAACACAAAGCAATCAAAACTGAATTCTTTTAGTTTTAGTAGGCACTCCATTTCAACTAAAACTGCAAACAGAACCTTAAAATCTGACTCACCGGGCATCTAGCAAACTCGAGAATGAAGAATAGAAGTGAGAATGCAGTAGACTTTGGATAATTTTTATATGTAAAATCATTCCAAAATTGTGTGAACTTCAACTTGCAATACTAATACAATGTACAAAGGAAAAAAAATTCAAAAGTTACCAATTAGAGCCATATAGTTGTGAAACAATGTATCATACCTCATTGATTCATTCTCTTGTTTTCTCGATTCTTCTCTCTGTTCTTTTTATTCTTTTCAAGACTCTGTAAAATGTGTCAAGTATAGAAATGAGATGAGAAACAAAAGCCTAGAAAGTTGAAAATCAAGAAGGAACAAAAGTAAACACAAATAACACAGAAAAACCAAAAAAAAAAGGGTAAATATGAAGAAAGACAGGCAAATAGACATAAAAATGGCAGGAAACATAGAAAAAGGAAAATTTAAACATCACAAACAGGAAAATTTAAAATTTTGAAGGTTCATGTATTAGAGAAAAGATAGAGTGCGAGAGGGAAGATGAACTCAAGGGCAAAAGAGAAGCCAAAAAGCTATCAGATAGGAGCGATGACATATTTCGAGTGAGGGAAGTGAAATTTGGGATCAAAATGGAAACATTTGAAATTGGATTCCAGGAGGTTTTTGATTTAATTTATTTTATTTAAAGCGAAATTTGAATGATCAAGATGAAAGCATCTAAAATTGGAAGTAGCAAAGCTATCCGACAAGAGCCATGACATATTTCGAGTAAAGGAAGTGAAATGTAGGATCAAAATGAAAACATCTGAAATTGGATTCGAGGAGGCCTCTGATTTCATTTTTTTTATTTAAAGCGAAATCTGAAGGATCAAGATAAAAGCATCTAAAATCGGATTCCAAGAGGTTTTTGATTTTTTTTAATTTCAAGAGGAATCTGAAATTTGGGGGTTTTGCGTGTCTTCAAATTTTGAGGAATCAGATAATAAAACTAATTGAAAGAGAAGTCTTCACTATGGAAAGGAAGAAAACCAACAAAAATAATAAGATAACTGTCAAACAAATAAAAGAAAACGAAGGAAAGTAAGGGAAGACGCCATGAGAAAGGGATGGCAAGCTAGAATCAATATTGGGAGAATAGTACGTAGAGAGAATAGTCTGGAAGACGTTGAAGGGACTATTCATGATAATCGGTTACAGAAGAGCCACGCGCTACCTCCAGCGTGTTCACTTGTTTTTTTCAAAATTATAGATCAATACATTATCTAACTGAAAATACGCAGATTAATGGAAGGCAAAAGACCGAAAAAATGATAAAAAAACGTGGCGTAAGGTGGGATTGCGTAGATCTAGAACTTTTATATATAAGATGTTGCTATCACAGGTAATAGCCTTTGACATAAATCTAACGAATCAAAACTGCTATGACAAATATATATTATATATGTAAACTGAATCAAAATAGTTGTATGCAAGCAAATCAGAAGTAATCTATCAAGTTGCTCCACATCAGTAGCATGTATGGATTTGCATCGCCTACTCCATTAATAATATCTCACAGACAGCATAAAGCATAATTTGTACCTATCATTTCTCTCAAAGCCACAACTAAATTGCAATAATTAATTTATTAGTCTACACAAACACTTTTTAAGAACAGCAACAAAAACTTAGTACTTACACTTCCCCACATGCTTGACAATTATTCCAAAATGTAACATCAAAATCCCTTGTTTCAAATTCAAGTTCCCAAATGCAACTTAAGAAAAATGTAAAACCTACCCGCCCCTTTTGAATATGGCATTCCTTAGGATATAATTTTTGTAATTATCACCATTGTTTCCATCCAACTTGAGGTTCCATATAATTCTTTTGTGTTCAATGCCCAGGTAAATATATTTATCAAGCTATTTAAAGTCTAATTTAGAGAACTTGAAAACTATTAATGCATCAACATATTCTAAGATTTTTCTTCCCAACATAGATGATTTTTACTACCAAGCAATTTGTTACAATACCATGTATATATTGGTTATATTTACTTTATTTTTTTGAGCCACAACAATTCCTTTTAATTAAGAAGGAATACATTGGGATATGTTAATCAAATTATAAATTTAAAGATCAGAATTCCAACGGTTTTGAGGATTGGTATCAAATTTTAACAATTGCAACTTTTTTAGTGAAGATAGCTTGTTTCGCAATACTTACAACATTCCTTTTATATAAACCCTTTTATTCATGAAAGACCAATAACATACATTAAAACAAAAATTACAATTGTGTAACAGTAAAAAAATGCATGAAAAAAGAAATTTTAACAATAGAAGCATCAAGATGAAACTCCATAAATGCAAATAGATAACTGCCCAATAATTGTATTACCAATAAAATCTATTGCATGCTTGTTCAACTTCTCATAACCTCTTTGTAAAAAAGAAGAGCAAAATATACATGTTAGTCATATAAGGTTAGCAAGGTAAAGCTTATTCATTGTTACCTTGTTCACTTCAAGGAGAACATCATTGAAAATATGCATTCACTAATTGCAAACAATATAATGTAGATTAAAATTTAACTTATTATAGAAGAAAGTACTAAATAGTTCCTAATGCATCAACAACCACCATTTGCTTAGAATGTTAGAAAGAAAGACCCAGAATTGCAATGAAAAAGTGGCATCATACCAAAACATGCAAATTTAACCGTAAGTTTGCAATCATTAAGTAGGCACTACATTGATGGATCTAAAAGGCACATATCCATTTTCCCATCTTGAAACTAAGAGAGCTATTGGAAAAGTGGTCGTATATCCAAGCCCTAGAGAATCATTTTTAATGTTATTTAGTCTTTGTCCTTCTTAATTACCCCCCCCCCCCCCCCCGCAATTTATTCTTGTTACTTATGCAGTTTAATGAGATTTTGCATAAGATCTTCTGGAGACAAAGCAAAAGAAAACACAATCACAGAAGAATAATTTTTTAGTATTTTTCATACTATCATGGGGTATTAGTTGAATTCAAAAAGGCAAGACAGGAAAATCTTAAATCTTTAAACTTAATTAATGAGGATTAAGATTACCAATCTAAAGACTTAACCTCAGCTTAAGTTTATCTCTTAACTCTTAAATTAACCACCAAAAAGTTTTCAACTGAGTTGTTTCTTTAATCTACTACATTATTCTTTGCAATCCAATGACACCAAAATGCAAAAGTTGGAGGCTACTGCTTATTTAATAATCCAATTTCACTATGTGGTCAGCTCATCCAGACCATGATGTTCAATAAAAGAATTTGCCTTTTAGAGACATAAAAGATAAAATGCTTTTCGTTTGGATTTGCTTAAGTGGTGCCATTTTGATAATCATATTTTTTGCCGGGAGGATGGCAAGAAGTTTAGATGGTGGTCTTCAAACATGGGAATGGTAATATGATGTGGATCCCTGCACAATGATAACTAAGTCTGTTTCTTTTTACTAATTAACAAATTAAGATACTAAACTACATAGTTTTAGTAATCTAGTAGTGTTTCCTTTAGGTGTCTAAGTCCATTATATAAAGAAAATCTTTAAATTTATAACTCTATACGGTAATCAAATCTAAATTTCCATCAAGCAACCCATATAGAACTCACTTAGAAGTTATCATATAAAAATGAGATGTAAAAGCTAAATTCAATGGTATATATATTGTGTTTCAAGTATTTAAAAACTTAAAGGAAGAGAATTACAAATTCATGCCAAAATCATAACAGTCCATGTTTATGCTAGATTAATTAAAAATACCTTTCCATTGTCTTTGAGAAGATGAGGAATATGAGGAGTAGAGCTTCTTTCTTTGCCACCATATTTTATCCTTCTTTGTCACCATTTAATTTTATTCGTTAAATATTTTTTTAAACATTATACCATGGTTTCCAAAAATCTCGGTTTCTTTAGGCTTTGGAACCCATCTAAAGGTTAGTTGCTACTTATGAATGCCAACATAATGCAAGGAGAAAATGGAAGAAATGAGCATTACTTAATTTTTCTGCATTTCCATTATTTCTTACACCAACCAAAGTACAACCAAGGAAGGCCATTCACCCAAAAGCACAAAGAATTTTGCTGAAAAAAAGTGCTTACTCACTAAACTTCCCACAAAACAAAACCAAGAAAAAGAATAGGTCTTAAGAAGCCAGTAAAACAATGCATACCAGATTTAAATGGCTAAAGTCCACGGTTTCAAGTAAGCATGCTATTTTGCCTATTATGAAACCTCTATGATGACTCCTTGCACAATAATAAATGATTTCTAAAATAACATGAAGTAAGATGGCTTGAGAAATCTGACTTCGCCAAGAGAATTTTACAGAAATTTTGAGAAAAGGCACATGTATATAATCTTGCTCAATCTCAAACAGAGAAAAGATGAATAGTTAACACGCGAAACAAAAAAGAAAATTCTAGAAATACAGACCTTGCCTGTTAGTTCTGCCCTTTAGTGCCACCACTTATGGTTCGAGTGAACTCACTACTCAGTCTCGAGGGAACTTCGCTGCTGTTGTGCTGGCTAGGAAAGGAAATGGTGGTTCAAATTTTGGTCTGCTACATATCTCCAACACAGTAATTCAAGAACTGCATGCAGTAGTGGAAATTCCATAATTTGTAAGACTTTTTCAAGCACAAAAGAAAAACCAATATAATAATGAAAAATTAGTTAACATTTCAGGAAGCCAAAAAGGAAAAGAAAAGATCGTTGCAAAGAAATGTGAGTTTAAAGGTTTGGGTTATCATGACATTATATACCAAGTAAAAATAGAGATCTTAGTAAATTGAAATATATATATATTTGGTGGAAAATTGAAATATATTTACATGTCTAAAAGTTGTAAAATTGGAATTAGCATGTAGGATTAAAAAAGTTCATAACTACAGAATAAAGAAGCAAGAATGATACTATATTTTACAATAAATTTTGCATGACAACATGATCATTTAAACACAAATACATACCTTATGCTCAAGCTTTCTTTTGTCCCCACCAACAAAATTGAGATTTAATGCTTGTCTTTACTGTTAAAGTTTCTCTCTTTAAAGAAGATACAATAACACAATTTTCTTTGAAGAAAATGTAATGACACAATAATAGTTAGTTTCACTTATTACTTAAAGTGCACAATTAAAGCAAAAGATGAAAATAAAGTAAAATATTTGAATCAGAAAGTAAATCTAAGACCTTTTGAAAAGTTTCTGATAACAAAAAAAGCATACCTCAAGTTGAAGTAACAAATCCAAGAGGTTCCAAACTAAAAATCGAGCAAAGAAGAATATAAATCATTACTTTAATCAAGCAAAAACTTGGAAACAGATCATTACTTTAATCAAATAAGAACTTCAAAATGCAACTTGAAATTTTGGCCCAAAAAGAAGAAATAAATAACACAGAAAAATATATATTTATTACATTTAAGTTCTCTTATTAAAAAACCTCATAGCAATAAATTTAACCTACCACCTATCATGTAATCAATTATTTTGCTTTATGATAATGTGCTTAGCTGCTTACCAATTAAATGATAAAATTAGACATCTGATGCATAAACAACAATTTTCATGTCTTAATTACAGAATTTAGGAACCATTCCCCTTACAAACATGTTTTTTCTTTTTTCTTCAGTAACAAAGTTATTTGATTTTGAAAAAAGATTTGTTAATGACGCATGAATCTAGCAAATTATCTGAGATTAACCAATTTCTTTGAATATCATCTACAATTTGTAGATTTTTCATTACATAGTATCATGGTCCTAAGGATTAATAAGGTACAATAAGTTTTCCAATTTTTTTTGAAAGCTCTCCAGCCTCAAGCAACCTTGGATTTTGTATCTAATGAACACATAGTTTTCATTTGCCTTTTTTTTGGCACAGCAAAGCATTTTAATCAAAACTTTATGAAAACAGCAACTGGAGAGTATAAATACCAAGAATAGAAAAATAAAAAAGGTAGCACTTGAAATGTAACATAATAATTACCCATAAAGTAAAACAAAATGTGTATAGACCTCAAAGATGGCTCCAAAAAAGGGTTACAAATAGATTGCAGAAAATAAATCCAAAAAGGTTAGCTTATTATTGCAAATAAACTCTCTCAATATGGACACATAGATTTGCGGCATCAAAATAGAATAATCTTAAAATTACTTGCTTTGAAAAAATTATGTAGTAAAATTTTGATTGACCTCTCTCATGGTATGGAATGCAACACAGGGAAGCTACAAATTAATTAAAAAAATTAGTCAAAATACTCAAAGCAAACATAAAATAGTAAATTTATATGTAATCAATTAAAAATTAGATTAAAATCCAAATTAAACTGAAAACAAAAAGCAAATTTCCCTTCAGTGCTAATTTGTTGGTATAAGTTAAAAGCCCACGCCAATTCACATCGAAAATCATTACCTCTTAACGATTAAAAAAATTAATCGGCATCAAATTCAGTTCATTTCTCCCAGACCTTCCCGTTTTTCTGCAATACCAAAATCATTAAACATGAAAATTCATAAAAAAAATACCTAGGTTAAAAATCATAAAAAAACAGGAAAACAAAGCTTCAAATTACAAAATAAAAATTCTGAAGGTTCAAGTATTAAAGAAAAGACAAAATGCAAGAGGAAAGATGGATTTAGCTTGAAAAATATGCCTTTTGAAAGATAAAATCTTAAAGAACTCGCCATCAGTGCTTTACAAATTGGACCTATAAGAGCTTCAGATCCAATCCCGAGATTGGACCCATGTAAAGGCTAAGAAAAGAGGAATTGAATACCAAAAAGGACTGTAATCGTTCGTGCAGAGAGGAATAAGGCAAGAGCTACCGATATTGTTGCTGAATCGCACTGCTGCGATAGTCGAGCAACCAAACTCACAGGCAAAAGAGAAGCCATGCGCAAGGCTTAGGTAAGAAGCATGAATTTTTTTTTTTTGAGTAAGGGAAGTGAAAAATTGGGATCAAAATGGAAGCAACTGAAATTGGATTCAAGGAGGTTTTTTGTTTCATATGTTTTTTATTTAAAGAGGAATCTAAAGGATCAAGATGGAAGCATCAGAATTCGGATTTCAGGAGATTTTTTATTTATTTATTTTATTTAAAGAGGAATCTCAAATTTGAGGTGTCTGGGTGACATTGGGTTTGAAGAATCAGGAAGGATAACTTCCTAAGGGAGACATCTTTACAACGGAAGGAAAGAAAACCAATAAAGAATTTACGAAAACAGTACAGCTAATAAAAGAAAACAATGGAAACAAAAGAAGGATGCCATGATGATAGAACAAAGAAAACTAGGCGGGCGCATGGCATCGGGCTTAAGAGAAAATCTAGAATCGAAACTGGCAGAACAGTATGTAGAGAGAGGAATAATCTGGAAGGCACTAAAAAGAGAACAAATGCAGGATTCATGACCAAAGTATACACTGAGCAAGAGGGAGCTTGGGCGAGAGATCTGGAGGGAATGGCAAAGTGCACTGGCAATGGCGACAAAACTGGTTGATGGGCTAGCAGAGAGCCACGCACTATATCGAAGCGTGCGTACGTATTTTTCCCGAAAATACAGATGAATACACAAAGAAAACAAAAGTAGGCAGACATATAAAGGACAAAGGACGGAAAAATGGGCAAAAAAACGTGGCGCAAGGTGGAGTTGCGTGTCTCTACAACTTTTATTATATAGATAATATTATGCCCATACAATGCTGCGGGGATAAAGGGGTAAAGAAGGGTGAAATAATATGTAATCTAAAATGCAAAATAGTAGGCAAATGCATGGAGCAAGATGATTTAAATCATGCATTGAAAATAAATAGAGTTCTTTAAAGCAGTTGGCAAAGTAGCAAAATATCTAAATGTAACAAAGGTAAAAACTGATTTTAGCACCACCATGGATCTATGAATCATGTATGGAATGACAAATAGTAACTTCAAATGCTAATGGCTGTTTCATGAGGAATAAACAAAGATATCCAATTTGAATATGGTTGTCAATTACAAATTGTCTCCATCCATCGTAGAGAACATTTTTGTGATTGCTACATGTATAACGGTCTGACCATAAAGCAAGTTTGCTTAAGACAGACAATGTGATGTCAATTGAGTGTTGAGTAAAGTATTACTTATGGAACTCATTAGTTGCATGCTAGAATTTAAAGAGCAAATATGAATCAGAGATTAGATATGTAAAGATAGATAATATAGATGTCAATGATTACCAAGACAAATGATGTCTCGACGTTTTACCTTGTCATTTTGCATTCAAAATAAAGGGGTTCTGATTTAGGAGAGCAAGTAGTTTTCTGAGGAACCCCAACCAAATGAACTGATTCTGCATCGCTGTCATCGGATTGATGATCATTAATCGATCTGCTAGCATCAATGACAATGAGGTTGGATTCTTCATCATCATCTCCAATCTCAACTACAAAGCAACAATTGTGAGAAGTTGAAGATGTAATTATGACAGGGATATGAAGGTTAGAATATAGGCAGAGATGTGAAAATCAATAAAGGTATTATAATGAGAAGCCCTCTAAAAAGTACCTAGGATGAATTTGGATGATTAATTCAATGATAGATATACCTTTTCTCTTTGTTATTTTTGCCATGGTCAATGGAGCACCCTTTTGTCACAAAAAGAAACATTGAATCTTGACTCTTCCTCATAGTCAAAGCAGATACAGTAACCTAATTGCAAAACATGTGCTTTGGAAAAAGTTTTCTAGCTAGTGCCAAAGTAAAGCTAGTCAATAGCTTAAATAAGATGTTTTTGTTTTGAGAAAAGCATTCAAAAATATTACCAAATAATTTTTATTAGTTTTCAAATTTCACCTAATTCTATATTAGCATGATATCCAAGAGCAACTTTAATGTCAACCCATAAAGAAGATCACTAAACCATAACTCATTTCTGGTGGTGGCACTTAAAAAAAAACATCTAGACTTCTAAAAAATTAAGTTTATTAATAGACAAAAAATTAAGATACAAAAAAGATAAAAAATTAATTATTATGCACAAAGTTCAACCCAAATCCACTATAAACTAATAATGGTAAAAAGATCGAGCAGTAAATTATTATGGATCAACGGCACTATCAAGCATTAGAATGAAGATAATGATGCAAAAGAAGATTATTTTATAGTACAATTTTCCATTGTTTAGTAGTCATACCATCAAGCTATCAGGCAAATTATTATCTTTGGTTCTCATATGAATCTACAAAAACAGGTAGAGTTGTGAGATTCTAGGAGACTTTATACCTAGAAAATCAGTATATAGATTAGTGAAAGACAAATCCAAAGACATTATGAAGATAAATTTGCCTTTTTCGAGAAGGAGAATGATTAAGATAGATTTTGATAAATGTGTGAGAAAAACAATTACTGTATATCCTTTCATGGTGAGGAATCTGATCATCAAGTCCCAATAAAATGAAATCTTCTCCAACAAATTCTTGCAAAAAAATTACATCAGCTAAGTATATTTTCTTCTTTGATTTTTTTTTTTACTTAACTTGATATGAGATCAAAATTTTCAATATGTTTCTTTTCCCACAAAGTATTTCAACAACCCCAGCTACACTGAAAACCCCCAATATTAATCGAGCACATGGTCCTAAAGCAGCAAAAGAAAGCATTTAACATTTCATATTCACCACTAATGAACAAACCCCAATTTAAACCCATAATTCCCATTTGGAACCTAATAAAATAATAAAACAAAATAAAAAGGAATTGAGTTTGTCTCTCACCTGCGTAAGTCAATTCTCCAACTAATCAAGTAGTCGCTAAAATCAAACACAAAAACTTGAAAATTTTATAAAGAAAAAAATAAATGAAATATAATAAATTTACTGAGAATTGAAGAGTTTCGTGAAACTTATCATGCATCTTTACGTTTGAGCTCTCTCTAGATTTGATAATAACATAAGACTTTCGAATTTCTCATTCAAAACCTCCAAATGCCCCGTCGTATACCCAGTAATGATAGCCTTGAAGTTGACATGGAAATGGCAAGAGGATCATGAGGCGACAGAGAGTGAAAACCCCATATTGTTGGGATGAAAAAAATTTAAACCCTTGAGTCGAATTTGAGTTCTCTGACACCATAAGCTTGGAACTCCAAAAGAGTAAGTCGGAGTAAATAGAAAAGATACTCAATTTAATTTCTGGTTAGAGTTTAGAAAAAATTGAAAGTGGTGGATAAGTTAAAAAAGAAAAAGAAAACGATAAGGAAGAGAAAAAAGCCTGCTTTTGTATGGATTTGCCATGCGAAAGAAAAGCTTGAAACTTTTTTGATTCAATATTCGCCATCACAAATCAGATCTTGTCTAAATAGCACATCTTACTCATGTTTCTTGGACTGGGTTTAGAGAATTTTGGATGGGATCTAGGTTAGACACAATGAATTCGATATAGGAAGATTTGAGAGATGAACGGTAGGGAATGAGGGATGGTTGCCGGCAAGGGATGCTTGATTGGTAAAAGGGTCTGACTTTTCAAACTCCAAAAAATATTAGCAACACCAAACGACAAAAGAAGGCATGAAGATAAAGAGGAAAAAAAACCATAAATGAGCAAATAACCAAAAAGTGACGTGGCTGCATGAGGAGGCAGCATTTTCTACAACTTTTATATAATAGATTTTTCCTGCATGGTACAAATGGAATTAGAGAATACATACACACACGAGTGTGTGTAAATAATAATTCCAACTAAAATTAAAAAGAAAAAGGTTTGATTTTGAAATCTAATTTGTGCACCTGCGCCTCTCTTCATAAAAAGCATGAAGTTAAATTAAAGCATTATGTAATTTTTTTTTAATTTTTAGATCTTCTGATTTAAAGAAAACAAAGGATTACTAAACTTGAAATTAAGGAAAAAAAAGAAAAAAAACCCTTGAAATATTGTGTTTGGCAACGCAAGTTTAGTTTGTAGGAAGAGCTTTCGGGTTTGATCTCCACTAAATACATCTTTGGTGAAGAGCTTTAATTGTGACTAAGCCCCGAGTAAGATTAATATCAAACTGTTAAAACGAATAAGGATATCTGTGATTTACATAAAAGAAATATTGTATTTGGGTAAATCGAGTATTAGATTTGAGGTCATAGTGAACTTTAAGTGGGTTGAATTGAATCCATTTGAAATCTTAAAAAATTGGACTTTTAATTAACTTCATAAACAACAAAATAAAGGATTCCTTTAATCATGGATCAAATATCATCAAATGCTTTTTCATGAGAATGTTTAAGTCCAAAGATAGTCCGATTCGGTTCCATTGTGTCTAGTTGGATAGACAGAATTTCAGACTGAAACTACTGACTATAAATTGCTCATTGAATGTATCTTTTGCTTTTGCTTTCAACAGATAAAGGATGCCAATCTGATAAATTGGTTAAAGAAACTCAAAGATGTAGCCTATGACGTTGATGATGTGTTAGATGAGTGGAATACTGCAAAACTCAAATCACAACTTGAGAAACAACGAAAAGAAGATGAAAATGTTCCCTTGCGAAAGAAGTTACGCTATTCTTTCTCTTCTTTCACCTCTCAAATTATTCTATCCTATAATATTGCTTCGAAGATAAAAGGCTTGAATGAGCAACTTGATTGTATAGCTACTGAAAAGGACAGGTATAAGTTTGGGTTAGAAAAGGGAGTTGAAGAACCCAAAAGGGAAATAACTGCTTCTTTCATAGATGAAGGAGAGATTTATGGTCGGTGTCAGGAGATGATAATTCTACTGAATACATTGGTGGGAGAGAATAATAATGGAGGAGAGTCGAGTCTTCCTGTCATATCTATAGTAGGGATGGGAGGAATCGGGAAAACAACACTTGCTCGGCTGGTTTACAATCACAATGATGTTGAATGTCACTTTGACAAGAGAATATGGATATGCGTCTCGGACCCTTTTGATGAGATGAGGATTGCCAAAGAGATCCTTGAAGCCTTCAAAGGCGAAACTCCAAACTTTGTTGGAAAGGACAACATTTTGCAGCAAATTTGCAGTCATGCATCGGGGAAGAAAATACTCCTTGTGTTGGATGATGTGTGGACTGAAGATGCAACAAAATGGGAGCAACTGAAGAATTCTCTCAAGTATTGCTCTTTGGGGAGTAGAATTTTGATAACCACTCGCAAGGAAAGAGTTGCTATACTTATGGGGACAAGAACAGCAAACTTATTTCCATTACTTACCTTGTCTCAAGAGGAATGTTGGTCATTACTTTGCCATAGAGCATTCTATGGTAGGAGAAGAGAAGAGACTGAAAATTTAGAAGATATCTGCGGGAAAATTGCAGAAAAGTGCCAAGGCTTGCCACTAGCTGCAAAGATTCTAGGCAGTCTGCTGCGGTTCAAGAGAACTAGAGAACAATGGCAAAGTGTCTTGGATAGCGAAATCTGGGGAATTGAAGAGGCTGAACGAGATCTTTTCCCTCCGTTATTTTTGAGTTATTGCGAGTTACCTTTTGCTCTCAAGCAATGCATTTCATATTGTGCTGTCTTTCCAAAAGATAAGATCTTAAGAAAAGATGAGTTGATCAAGCTGTGGATGGCACAAGATTATCTGAAGGGAGTACACAATGAAGAGATGGAGATTGTTGGCGAGGAATATTTTGATGAGCTAATGATGCGTTGTTTTTTTCAAGATTATAAAAGGGTTGAACTTGACATTGGTATTACGGAATGCAAAATGCATGATATAGTCCATGATTTTCTTCAACTTTTAACGAAAGCCGAATGTTTCGTGCTAGTTAATAATGGTTTTGAGGAGTTAAGAGTTGACTCTTCTTGTGAAAAGGCTCGTCATGTGACATTGATTTGTAAAGGAGTTGTACCAAGAGACCCTGATATTTACCACTTGAAAAGGTTGCGTAGCCTCCTTATTGACTCAAGCAATCATGATACTTCATCGGTAAGCACAGTTTTGCCCAAGTTGTTTGATCAGTTGACTTATCTAAGGACATTAAACTTGAGTAGCAGTTTGTTTGGAAATTCAATTGAAGGACTTCCTGATCAAATAGGAAAATTGGTTCATTTGAGATACCTTAACTTGAATCATAATAGAAAATTGAAACAATTGCCTGAATCAGTATGCGAGTTATGTAATTTACAAACCTTAAACCTCACATGGTGTGATAGTCTTAAAGCATTGCCTTGTGGAATTGGAAAACTAATCAACTTGAGGCATCTTGAGAATGAGCGGACAGACCTGAGTTTGATGGCGATGCCAAAAGGATTTGGAAGATTAACTAAACTTCAGACACTCAAGGCGTTCGTGGCAATGGATGGTGGCCCTGACAGCAAAGTATCTACTCTTGGAGATCTTCAAAACTTAATGCATATTCAAGGACATCTTAGGATAAGTGGATTGGGAGTTGTATGTGATGTGACTGAAGCAAAGAAAGCAGAACTTCAAAACAAGAAAGGCCTCCGCAGTTTGATGCTGGATTTTACTATTTCCAAGGGGTTGATGTCAGAGAACTTGCTGAAAAGAGATGATGAAGGACTCCTTGAAGCTTTACAACCACCTTCATGCTTGGAAAAATTAGAGATATGGCGCTATAGTAGCCGAACCATTTTGCCTAACTGGTTGATGGGGCTGACCAAGCTGAGGCATATTTCCCTGGGTTTTTGCATTCATTTGAACTCTTTTCCTCCCTTGGGGAGACTGCCATCCCTTGAATCACTTTATATAGGGCACATGAGAAAAGTGGAAAAAGTGGGACTTGAATTCTTAGGTGTAGAAGGAGAAGAGATATCACCATTATCATCATCTTCATCTTCTATTATTGCCTTTCCTGGTTTAAAACACCTTGAATTCTGTGATATGGAAGAGTGGGATTGTTGGATCCCATTAAAAAGCAGAGAAGAAGAACATACTAGTATTATGCCTCGGCTTTGTTCCTTAACAATTGATTCCTGCCCGAAGTTAGGGCCACTGCCATGCTACATTCTGCAGAATACAAGTCTAAAGCAATTGGACATAAGTCAGAGTCCTATTCTTTCAGAACGTTGTAGAAAGGAGACAGAGGAGGATTGGCTTAAAATTTCTCACATCCCTAGCATCATAATTGATGGTCTATGCATGCAAGTGCACTGCTCTTCTGTTGAAGAGTTTGGAGTATTGCAACTGCAACCGCTACACAGGTGTTCTTATATTTCATTATTAATTAGTATTTGTTCCATTTACAGCAAATTCAATTGTAGGGCATATAATTTGCCTAAATTTGTGGTTGAATTGTTTAAGATTTTTCCTGTTTCTGAAAACATTACTCCAAAATTGATGTTGTTGCATTTTGCTTCTAAATTTGCAATAATAGCTTTTGCAGCACATTTTATTGTAACTCCATAACCTACTTTTTGTCTCATGGTTGCATTTTAGAAATGAAGAATATTTTGTAGCCAATATAAATTTGTCTTTAACACAGTTTTTCTTGCAAAAATGAACTTATGAATTTTTCCTCTGGTCGGCAGGAAAAAGAGAAGAAAAGAAAAGCAATGTTACATGTATGCTATTGTATCTTTACCTTAACTAATTCTCTGCTGCTACTTGCTTGCTTTTCAGCTCTTTGTTAAGTTCCAACAATTTCCTCAAAGCGTTTCAAGAAAATTGATGAGTATCAAAAAGGAAAGGTATGTATGAACTAGAATTTTCTTTATATCATTTGTCATAAAATGGTCATAACATTGTTAAGCTCATGTGACATCCTGGTTTATGCTTTTGATTTCAAAGCATGCCAAGAGGAAATTCCTCGTAAAGCTTTTGGATGATCCATGGAACATAGAATTGGTAATCATATTCCTTTTAATGTTAATAATCAATGGAACTAAGTAAGTTGGTAGTTTGGAGTTTAGCCATATTAGAACTGAAGTGATGTTTTTCTAAATACTAACAACTGCCATTGATATCTTGAAGACAGAAACTGGATTTTAAGGCAAGAAATATGGGGATGTCATTGCCACAACAAAAAATGACTAAAGTATGTTGTGTCTCTTTGTTTCATAGGATTTTGGAGGACAATATCGAAAGAAGCGTTATCATTTATCATTCATCTGTCAAAAATATTTCTGCTCCTCTTAATTTCTGATCTCAGTTGCCACGCTTATTTGTACTTATTTTCTTTCTTCAAGTTTCATTTAATTAGTAGAAAGGAGCAAAGTTATATAAGCTCTGTGCTGTAAGAGGATTAAGAAAATGAGGAAACTTTCAAATTCTTTCTTCTTAGGTGGATGCCGAGGTTGCCTTTGGATATAACATCTAAATTGTTGTACTATCTAACCATGAATTCACATTTCCAACAAATTTAAAGCATATAAGAGAACCCTACCAAAAAAAAAATAAGAGCTTAATTTTAATCTATATAATTTTCATTATTTTTTCATCAATTTCGTAATGGTTCTTTTATTTTAATTTTAGAGTTCTTACGCAAACACAGACAGATGCATTTGTTGTAACAATACGTTTGAAGCAGAGCCAGAGATAAAAGAAAAAGAAAACATAAAATTAAATGAAATATTAATCTGGCTTAGGTATTCAGCAAACAATGTCATCATGCGATAACCCCTAAAGCGCTATATTACTTCTCATTACTTTTTCTATCAAATGATGAAAGTCCAAATACCTTTTGACCCCAAAAGAGTAGAAAACAAAACTTTCGCGATTGGTTGCAATAAAAAACAAAACTACATTAAAAGGAAGCAAACAAAAGACCCACCTTCCTCTGAACAAAACACTATCTTCCTTCACAGTTTACACACTCCATCTAAAGGCTAGCAACGTTTTCTTACGTGTCAATGGCTCTCTCCAAACTTGAGCAACCATCACCACCAGAAGAACCGCCGTCGCCGACCCACTACTACACTGCTTTGCCACCCCAACCTCCTGATCAAAACTACGCCGTTCTGCCCCACTACCGTCCGGGGGGCCTCCGCTGCCGCGGTTGTCGGATACTATGCACGGCTTCCTTGGTGTTGTTAGCTGCCTTGGTGTACATTTTGTGGCCGTCTGACCCTGAAGTTAAGATTGTACGGATGCATGTAAACCGTATGCAAGTTCACACAATACCCATCATAGCTTTAGACATATCTTTGTTGATTACTTTGAAGGTGAGGAATTCGGACGTGTATTCCATGGACTTCACCAGCTTGGACGTGGCGGTAGGCTACAGAGGGAAGATGCTGGGGCACGTGACGTCGGAGCATGGTCACGTGAGGGCGATGGGATCGTCTTACGTGGAGGCAGAGCTGGAGCTTAATGGGGTTGAGGTGCTGTCGGACGTCGTGTATTTGCTGGAGGACTTGGCCAGGGGAACTGTCCCTTTTGATACTGTTACGGACGTTGCAGGCTGGCTTGGTCTGTTCTTCTTTAAGTTCCCTTTGAAGGTAAGAAAGATAAAAGCTTTTTCATTTTTTAATTGTTATATGCTTTTTCAGGACCTTTGATTACTCAACATCTGCTTTTGTCAATGTTAAGATTTGGCTTCTTTGGGTCTGCAATGCTATGTATACATCCTCTTTCTTTTTAGGTTTATTATAGGTTTAAATACTTACTAGATTAAAGTTGAAGCTTGATGTGAATTCTTTTAATTTTAATTCTGAGTTGCTTTTAACATGTTGGTATAACTTCTTTTCGAAGTACTAATTAAACGTAAACGTGCTGGTGCTGGTACCTTTTCTTGTAATTTTTATCTAAATTAAGCTTTAAGGTTTGTTTTGTCATGTTTAGGTGTCATCACTGTCATGTTGATTGCCACAACAATTTGTTTTCCGGGAAAATTTTCTATCAGGGGATAATTTAAGCAACTATCCATCATAGCTGATTTATGCTAACTTACTTTGACCAGACAAAATGACTGTAAATTAAGCTAATTCAGTTGCTCGGTGGGTTTCATCTTCAATTCTTCGTTCTTCAACTTTGATGATTTGCCTTTGGAATCAAGGCTGTGTGACTAATTGATCTACCTTTGGCAAATGTTGATTGCTTCAAGGAAATTAGTAGGCTTTCTACTGGCTAGAAAGCTTCAAATTACTCTGCTTGTAGAGGGACTTTATTTATTTTCTTTTGATTAGTGATTGATACCTAATAGTTTCTTTTTCAAAAGAAACTTATTGAAATGGAAGTCATTCATTGAAGACCTCATGTCAAAACCTCTGCTAGAGGTGTATTGTTCATACTCCTTTTTGGACCACAAGATCTATGGTCCTAAGTTCTGGAAGTTGTATTCTTGTTTTTGCGTTCCTTTTGATGAGAAGTTTGTAATTGAGCACCTTCACATAAATGCATCAAACCCTTGTCCTGTAAAATTCAATGAGATGGAGTGAAGCATTAGTGTCATAATCCAAGTAATTTTGTCACTTTTGCATTGTCTGTTATCATTTCACCACCTAATTTTACAAAGTGGATTCTGTTCTGTTCCATGATTTTAGATTCTCTTTATTGTAACATTCAACAGGCAAAAGTCTCATGTGAGATTGTGGTAAACAGAACCAATCAGACTATCATCCGCCAAAATTGTTTCCCTCAGGTATGGATGTAACAAGAAATTATGTTACTTATCTTCTGAGTCATAAGTCAGACCAAAGTTTTCCGGTTTATATCACAGAAACATGATGCATTTCTAGAGCTTGTATACTAATGGCCTAACATCCATTAAAATGATTGCAATCCTCAAACTGAAAAACTTCCATTTTTAGACTGGTAATTATCAAGCCCTTGTATAGGATCTACAAGCAGTTTGTGTCTGGAAATAATATTGTACTACCTGTTGTGCTAACTTGTGTTTCATTTATCCAGAAATGAACTTGGAAATGCCAGTTGGATATCAGAATTGAAGTCAAATGCATTGGATTGAAGTGCATGAGGTGAAGCAAAAGCTGAAAGATTCACCAGTGCCTTAGAGCCTTGTTTGTAAATATTGAAACAGGTTTCGGGAGTGTAAAGTTTGAAAGCTTGTGCAGCATATATATCATGATATCGTAATATAACACACCTTGTTTTTCCTATCAGCTTAATAGTAGAATAAAAATAATCCCATTTATACCAAAAGTTTTCTTGTAGAGGATTGCAAGGAAAATCTGCTGGATGCATGAGATACCAAACTTTAAGTAAACCATATAAAATGTGTTCTTTAGGCAATTGCTAGTTAGCTAAAGATATTCCAAGCCTCAGCCTGCGGTAAGGCAAGTTGCCTTGATTGGTGAAATCACCTAAAGATCAAAAACTTGGTCTTTGTCTTGGTTTTACGAAAAAAAAAAAGGGGGTCTTGGTGGCTGTAGGTGGCAAAAACTGGTCTATCCTAAAAATCAATCCGGCCGATTAGAAAAAAAAAAGGATCAATCCTATTTGATTAAAACAAAGAATCCAAGCCAATCTGATTTGAATCTGAATGGATTCAAATCCAAATTTATTCGAATTTGACTTGACTTGAATTAATTTGAACTTAAACTAATCTAAATTCATATTGATTTGAACCCGAATTAAATTCAACCTAAATTGATCCAAGCTCAAATTAACTCAAAACCTAAATGACTCAAACTTAAATTTAAGATTATCGATAAATATTTAAATGTCATAATTAATTATCAAACTATTAAATTATGGTAAAAATATAACTCTTCTCAATAATGGTGCTATACATATATATATATATATATATATATGAAAAGATCAACTTACACAAGTGTAAAACTAAAAGATATTACACACTTTTTTAATAGTTATATATCAAAATAAATTCACAGTCCAGATTAAAACTGAAACTACTTTACTCTCTTTTATTTTTTAGGTTTTCCATTATCTGCTTCTGTTGTTTCTCCACTTTACGTCTTTGTTTTCCTCACGGTAGTCCTTCTTCATCTCTGTTTGCATAGGCCTGATCCTGCATTATAGAATCTTTACTAGGTAGTTACAACATTGTTGGTTCCAGTCCGTTGGTGTTTGATTTACTAGTTCAGGCCTATGCAACGTTGAGAATGTTTGAAGAGGGTTTTGAGGCTTGTTCTTATTTAGAGAATCAGGGGTTTTGTTTGACCTTGTTAATTTTTAATGCTTGGCTTCATGGGATGCAGAAATCTAGTGAAAATTTGCTGGTTTGGAAGGTTTATGAGCATATGATTTAGAAAAAAATCCCCAATGAAATTACAGTACGAACATATAATTTGGAGTTTGCATGGGTTTGAAAGCCATATGATGAAACTTTTAACCATCTAATTGAGGGCTGTGCTAAAGCAGAAGAAACGAAGGCAATTACGAGGTGACTCATAATTGTACCCAAAAATTGAAAATAAAGGAAAATACAAGAAAGAAAAAGGGGAGAAAGGAAGAGAACAATAAAGATTAGAGGCAGAAGGAAAAAAATATTTCGTTTCTTTTTTATTTTTGTTTTTTGTTTTAAATAAAAAATAAAGTGAAGAGAAAGAGAGATCGGAATGCCAATCGTGAAGTGAAGAGAAAGAGTGATGGGGAAAGAGAGATGGTGCCGTGAGCAATGAATTTCAATGCTCACTTTTACATTGCATATATATATATATATATATATATATATATAGAGAGAGAGAGAGAGAGAGAGAGAGAGAGAGAGAGAGAGGTTAAATTTCAATGCTCACTTTTACATTGCATTCATTTCATTTAACAAAAAACAATTTTAGAAGAGTTAAACTAGATTTATTGAAAAGGCTAACTTATCACCAAGTATAGAAACATTACCTACACTTAATGCTTTCAATTATTTTAAAAAAAAAGATATTAAATAGATGTATAGTAACCTATTATAGTACTTAGCGGAGATAATTAAATCATTTCAAATGCTTAGAGTTAACAATCATTATAAATAATAAAAATAAAATAAAAAATACGTAATTAATTTATGAATATTGGTAAAAATATTATAAAAAATATAGATTATTAAATATATATTTTATTATTTCAATTCCAATTTTATTACAGGTCATGCAAGAAGAATTTATATGGGTTTATATATAATGCACGAAGCCATTGATAGTTTATAGTTTCTATATACTACCAGTCAATTACATAATGCTATCTCATTAATAACCAAAACTTAAAAATGTATAAGCTCTTAAAAATAAATTTAAAAGCATAATTAATGTTTACATTTAAGGACTTATGCACTTTTCAGTTTTACTCATTAATAAGGTAGCCTTACATCGTTTACTGACAATTTATAACGTTTATACATTGTCAATGCATTATATATAAACTCAATTTATATTCAAAAGTTACGTGATTTTTAAAAATATGGTTCCAGTTCATATTTATACTAGACACACCATATTAGAGGTGACAAAAGCCTAACTCGAATCCAAATCTAATCGATCCAATTGGACTAAAAAAGTTTAATAACCCAAACCCTATTTGACCCTGAATTTGAATTGATTGGAACTCAAATTAGTCCATACTCAATTTAATCCGAACTTGAAAATTTATGAATTCAAAATGGATCAATTTTTCTTTCACCTAAACCTGAAATGATCTTTTTTTTAATTCAAAATAATCTGATTAAAAACAACTCAATCCAAACCTGATTTGATCCGTGTATTTGCTACCTCCAATATTTGTTCTGTTCCTACTCGTACAAAACAAGTTTGGCCTTGAACTACGGATATTTGGATAAGAACAGTTAGAGCTACTAATTGGGCCGGGTTGACCTGGTCTAGCACGGAACCAAACTAGGTCAACCCAGCCTGTTAACCAGAACCAGTTAAGGTTCAAACAAAAAATGGGATCGGGCTTGACTCGTTAAGAGATCGAGGAACTGATCTGGGAAAATTTTTTTAAGCCTACCACTGTGTAAGCATAGCTTCAGCAATGATAAGCTTTGCAGCAGCTTGTAGGGACAATGGGTCCCATTTGAATGGAGGGAGGGCTCCTTCCCTCCATTTTTATTTTTTTAAATTCAATTTTTTCCTCTATAAATACCTATTGATTTCATTTATTTTTTTTCTTTACATTTTCTCTCAATACTCATACTCTCATACTCTCTCAAATCTCAATATTCATACTCTCTCAATACTCACTCAAACTCTTTCAAATTCACTGAAATTCTCTTATTCTAAATTTATAATATTGTTATTATTATTTTTCTTTCTAAAATTCATTTTCCTTTTCATTTTAAAACTTTACAAATTATAGTTTCAGCTTTCAACTTCCAATATATATTCCTACATTTATTTCTTTCAAATTTTCAAATATATTTATATTAAAAAAATATAAAAATGTCAAAATTGTTTCATCATTTATGTTTTGTTTATTACCTTTTCAGTTCTACTAAAATTCCCAATTTGGGTGACGAATCATTCAATGAATTCGAACTCAATATTTATCTAGAAAAGGAGCTTCCTTCAACATCACAGATACATCATAGTTGTTATGGAGGTCATGGTCAAACTCAATCATCAGTTGCCACCACTATCGCTACATCATCAAGAACGATGAAGCCAAAGATTAACCACACTAAAAAGAGTAAGGTATGAGAGTATTTTGACATTGTGCTAAAAAAAGGTACGACAAATGGTTATTCTGCTATTTGTATAATATGTATAAAGGTTTATGCTTATAGCTTTAGTGGAAGTGCTGGCAGTACAGGTACATATAAAAGATATTTAATTTGTGCACCTAATATTAATCTAGATGAAGAAGGTGAAATTAATGAAGGCATGCAATCTCAAATTAATATACATGATGATGGAAAAAAATTTACTTGACAATGTTCAAACTAGACGTGGTTTAGTTAGATTTGTAGTTAGGACTGAATAGTCATTCACAATTTGTGAAAAAGTAGGATATTTAGAATTTGTTTGTAAATATTTACAACTTGCATATAAATTTGTTTCTAGACATACATTAAAAAAAGATTGCACAGATATGTTTAAAGAATATAGGTAAACTTTAATTCATAAACTTAGTAATATTTCATTTATGGTTAGTTTAATTAGTGATATATGAACTAGAACTAACAGTATGAGTTATCTTGTTATAACTTGTCATTGGGTAGATGAAGATTAGTGCATTCAAAAACAATTTTTATGATTAGATGTAATAGAAAAAAAGCATAATGCATATACTATTCATAAATATTTACTAATGTTTGTAAATTGTATGGACTTGAAAATAATAAAGTTTTTGTTATTACTTTAGATAATACTTCAAGTAATATCGTAGCTATTCCTAGGTTAATTAAAAGCTTAAACCCAATTATGTAAGGTGTATTTTTGTGAGAGCCTTAAATTCTATATTCTTCCTATACCTATTCAATGTGCTGAGTTATGATATTAACTCAAATTGAGATGCTTGATTCTCATGTGTGTTGTAGGTGTCAGGGAAACAACCAAATGAGCCCTGCAGCATAAACAATAACTCGGATGGACTCTGAAGTGGCAAAATATGAATCATGGGCTTAAAATACCTAATTGGTAAGAAGTCCACTTCTTGAAATTCTTTTTCCTATGCATGCCAAGGTTTATGTTGTGAGAGCTCGAATTCTCTATTCTCCCTATACGTATTGGAAGTTATGGAAATTAATTTTCATGTATGGTGCAGTTATCGAGAAAATTGTCAAGTAGGCCCCACAAGATAATCCGTAATCCGGATTCTCTCCGAAGTGGCAAAATATAAAAATTGGGCCCGAATAGGTCAAACCACCTTGAAAATCAATAATTGACCAAGATTGACCTAAATTTATAGGAAATAATAAAAATAAAATATTAAATCTGAATTTAAAAATATTAAATTAATAATAGGATATAAATGGAAATAATGTACAAGGATATAATGGTCATTTAACTTAGGGCTGGTCAAATTAGTCAAAGTTGACCAAAATTGACCTAAATAAATAAAATATAATAAAAACAAAGTTAAAAATCAGAAATGCAAATTAATAAAATATTAACCATTGCATAGTTGTAAATATAGGAGATTTAAAAGGCAAACTTGTCCTTTTGCATAGGATAGATTTTTTACTCAATAAATAATATAAAAATAAGACAAATAACAACTCTTTTCTGCCCATCATCACCGACTTACTATGCAGAATTCTTCTCCTTCCATTTTCTCCTTCACGTCATCTCCATTTCACCATGTAAAATCCCATTTTTCCTATTTTAATTCACCATGCTCCTTTCACCAATCTCATTCTTCATTTCAAGAGCTATCTAAGTCTAATGGTTGCAACTTGGAAACAAGAAAAAGAAGGGTGGATAGCTGCTGCTCTGTTCAGTCAATAATAGAGTGAGAAGTGATTAGATTTTGTGTAATTCCAGTTGATGAATTTGATTGTTTAAATTATAAATAATATATCGAGAACCTTAAATTTGAAAAAATATGAAGTATAGTGTTAGGAGAGTGTCTCGGCTATCGAAGGAAATTAGGGGAAATATTAGTAATTTGGATGTTTGTTATGTAGGAGTTAGTTGTAATTGATGAAAAGAACTTGATTTAAACTTGAATTGAATGATAAATTGCAAAATATGAAAAATGGTGAGATGATGGGTATCAATCGGCCAAGGAGTGGCTGTACGATGGTGATGATTTTTCAAAACACTAAGTGGAGAGGAATGGGTACAATTGGTCATGCTATGGGTTAAATAATGGTGATTAAATTGAATGAATTTGATGTGTTCGATGAAAGCTTCAAGTGAGTAGGAAATGTTCATAACATAGGAGATGAGAAAAGAATGAAAAACCATGAAGAATGATATGGGAAACTCACAGCCATGGAAGTAATAATAAAAATCACACTGTCATTTAATCGATAATTGGTATACACTTGTAAACTACTATTATTCTTCCAAACAATTAACACTGTTTATCCCATAGTAATACATCAGGAGAAATAAATTCTTCATTCAATAACTCTTGGAGCTACTTCTTAAGCTTCTGTAACTCCGTTTAATTCATTCGATAAGAGTTTAGAGTAGACTCTGTACCGAAAATGGAGTCAGTGATAGCTCGATTTCCTGAGTCAATGATACCTCGAGTAATTTATCTAGAATTACATCCGGTAAATTTTAAATCACAATTTCATTCAACTTTGGACATTGCGTCACTACGTCCTTCACATATACCATATATCCTTGAAACACATGCACATAACACTTGAACAATTTTAATTCACATTCCACTTTGATTCATTTATTTATTTACAATTTCACAATATAGCATTCATGATAAGAGGAAGTGATATACTGGGTATAACGACTAACCTATCCAATTATGGAATTACTTCGAAATCAAGCATATTCGACAAACTTAGGTTAGCTGTCATTTTTCTTTCTCTCTAACAGTCACTTTACAGTTTCCATATACATTTTCAAAAATTTATGATACTCTAAACAGTATATTATTCTGTAGGATGTAACCCAAAATCTTTTGATTCTACAAGAATCTGATTAATACACAGAGAAAATAGAAAAGATATGTAGAACCAGGGTTAACAGTACAAATATTAAGTTGTCAAATACACCGATCATATTCTCAGTCATATTCAATAGATGTATTACTTCTCATAGTATCAAACAATCCCAAAGCAGATACCCCATTTATTCACATGTAAATTAGGCTCTAAAGAATGTATAACATCGTGACCTCCATAATGTACATTTCGGGTCGTGTCACTTATCTGAGTAAAGGTAGGGCCAATAGTAGGGACTGTTATTCAACGATCACTCTATCACAAAATCATAAGAAACATTCTTTACACAACAGTTACTTTATCACAGTGTCAATGAGTTCGAAATCAATTTGGTTTCCTGTTATTCAGAAGAGTTATTTCAGGGTAAGGACACATCTGTCATTTCTAAATTTATTTCTCTCTCTTTAAGATACATTCAAATAGGTGATCTTGAGATCTATATACTGATGATATCTACATTTCCCTCCAATTCATCATTTTAGGGTCTTACTTCGATATGAACAAAGAAGTCTTGGTAGGGCCCTCACCGAGTCCCTCCCTATACCTTATCGAACAGACCCTTCATTAATATTGTAAGATCACCCATTTCACTCAAAATTCTCGGTTACTACCCCTTTGATAACCCTTAATTCATCAACTTCTACACAATCCAGGCTTTTCACCCAATTCATAATCACTATTCATATATACATTTAGACTATATAGTACTATAGGGGATGTTAACCATTTTCAACACTTTCAATTCTAAAGACAACAACAGACATCAAGCCAATCTTGCTCTGATACCAATTAAATTATCACAGTCTGTTATATACTATAATCATCCACATTTATCATATATCACACATGTACAGTAGTTGGTTGGGCTGTCTGTGATGCCTTTAACACTGTTCAATTATAATAGTAAAATACTTTAGATAATATTTATTTAATAATATTAATATTTAAAATTATATAAATCAATTTACATCCCTTGAGATTAAATATACAACAAGTAGTACTGTATAAAAATGGCTGAACATACAAATGTAAACACCATACCTTCAGGATCCACCATAACTTGCCTCGGAATAATCAATGCACAGTTAATCAACGGATTGATACACCCATTTACCCAATTAATATAATCTGTGGATGTTGAAAACAAAGGAGTGAGCAAACCACGGCTCACTAAAGGAATTGTATACAAATCTTGATATCCCGAAATCTATATGCAATGAAATCCTAATTTTCCTGTAGGTGCACTAAGGACTGTAAAAGAAGGATACTATAGTTGACAGTAAGGAAGGTATTTTGAAATACCTGTCTTGTCCCGGAACCTAGAAGTGACTATAAGGAGTAAGTATTGATTATTGAAATAGAACATTTTTCCATAGTATTCCAAAATAAATCTCAAATCAATACTTTCATAAAGTAAAGCGTTTAGTCAAATAATCTAATAATCTTTTATTATTTATTATGAATATTAGATTATTTGACTAAACGCTTTACTTCATGAAAGTATTGATTTGAGATTTATTTTGGAATACTATGGAAAATTGTTTTATTTCAATAATCAATACTTACTCCCTATAGTTGCTTCTAAGTTCCGAGACAAGACAAGTATTTATTACCCTATCTGGATTCCTAGTCGACTATAGTATCCTTCCTTTACAGTCCTTAGTGCACCTATAGGAAAATAAGGATTTCATTGCATATAGATTTCGAGATATCAAGATTTGCATACAATTCCTTTACTGAGCCATGGTTTGCTCAGTCCTTTACTTTCACCATCCACAGAATATATTAATTGGGTAAATGGGTGTATCAATTCGTGGATTAACTGCGCATTGGTTATTCCGAGGTAAGTTATAGTGGATCCTAGAGGTATGGTGTTTATATTTGTATGTTCAGACATTTTTATGCAGTACTACTTGTTGTACATTTAATGTCAGGGGATGTAAACTGATTTATACAATTTTAAATATTAATTATTAAATAGTATCCTTCCTTTATAGTCCTTAGTGCACCTATAGGAAAATAAGGATTTCATTGCATATAGATTTCGAGATATCAAGATTTGCATACAATTCCTTTACTGAGCCATGGTTTGCTTAATCCTTTACTTTCACCATCCACAGAATATATTAATTGGGTAAATGGGTGTATCAATTCGTGGATTAACTGCGCATTGGTTATTCCGAGGTAAGTTATAGTGGATCGTAGAGGTATGGTGTTTATATTTGTATGTTCAGACATTTTTATGCAGTACTACTTGTTGTACATTTAATCTCAGGGGATGTAAACTGATTTATACAATTTTAAATATTAATTATTATTAAATAAATATTATCTAAAGTGTTTTACTGTTGTAATTGAACAGTGTTAAAGGCATCACAAACAGCCCACTCAACTACTGTATATGTGTGATATGCGATAAATGTGGATGATTACAGTATATAACAGACTGTGACAAAACATCCCTTAAAAGCTCCTGCATTTTGAACTGTAGAAACCCTTAGTTTTAACGCCTAAGATCCTCTTACATCCTGCCTTTGAAGGCCTCGATTCCAACCACTGTTAAGAAGTCCCTTTTATGCTATTCTAGTAGCCCAAATGACATGCTCGAGGCCCCTATTCAAGTCTGGAACCTTGCACTACTGCACAGCATCTTCTCGCTGTAGCTTCTAGCCTTGGTTTAAGGTTGTTAGGCCCCCTTTTTTTCTCTTGACTATGGCTTCACAAGGCTAGGCGTTATGGTAAGGATGAGAAGGGCAAACGAGATGAATGTTAAGGGGAAGAGGAGTGGCAAAGAGGACGTGTGAGAAAGATGGAATGATAGAGAATTAAGAATTACAGAAGCGCGGGAGAGAGATCTTAAGAGGGCTTGAGTGCTTCTCAATTTCAAAGAAAAGAGGAAGAAAATGATGGGGGAAATAAATTGACAAGATGGGGATGGGTTGGTAAAAATAAGAGAGGTCTACCATGGTGGAAAACCCATCAAACTGGACAAGCTTCCACGTGAAGCTTGTCCTGTATATTTATTTTATTTATTTTTAATTTAGATATATATATTTTATATCACTTCTTATTATATATATATATATACATATATTTCCTTCATATATTTAATTTATAGATATATCCAAAGTATATATACTTGTATATATATGTATATATTTCTTTGTTTAATTAATATATATACACACACATACATGTTTTAGACATTTAGTTGACTTATATTTCTATTATTTCCTTATAATGTGCAAATATCGTGAATGCTTAATGATTTAAACTCTTAAATCCTTTTAATGCTGAAATTCCCATGCTAAATTTACTTCATCCCTTGTATATTGCCAAAATAATAGGTTACTATTACTTAGTGGATGCTGGATATGCAAATAGTGAAGGGTTTTTTGCACCGTATCGAGGAACTCGATATCATTTGAAAGAGTGGGGTAGTGGAAACCTTCCAAGCAAGCATAAAGAGTACTTTAATATGAAACATTCTTCTGCCAGAAATGTCATAAAGAGAGCTTTTGGATTACTCAAGATGCGTTGGGCCATTCTTAGGAGTCCTTATTTCTATCTTGTTAAGACACAAGTTAGAATAATAATGGCTTGTTGTCTTCTCCACAACCTGATAAGAAGTGAAATGTCTATAGATCCTACTGAGAAAGATCTTGATGAGGATGAATCTAAAATGATGCTAAATGCATCCTCTAATGTAATTAGCACCATTGAAGCTTCTGATAATGGGCTGCATGGAGAGATAACTTGGCTATGAACATGTTTAATGACTGGAGAGCTAATAGGAGACAATAATAATTACTAGGACTTAATCTCATTCCTTAACTCTTTCTATATTCATAGATATACATTTCTCTTGTCAAGTTGGCATTTGAAACTTTTTTAGTATTCTTGTAATTTTGTTTCAATGTACTTTTTTATATTCATTGAAGATTCTTAAGTTTTATACATTTGAAAGACTATTCATTACACAATATGAAAATCCGTAATAAAAAATTTGAACACAAATCTAATTGAGTCCTTGTCTATTTCAGTTTACAAGAATTATTTTGTTCTTGATGGTTTAGGGTAAAGCCTGTTACTGTTAATGCTTTCTCTCTCTTTTTCTCTTGATGGAAACTTCCATGTGACAAACTTTAAGATTTGCTATTCCTTTTTAATGGGTTTTAGAATTTAGAAGCTTTAACAATTGTTTCATTTCTTTGCCATCTTTTTCTTGCATGTACATTTTGGAGGGTCTTGCTAATGTTTAATTAGGGCAATATGTTGTTGTAATAAATTTTTAGTTCACTTCAAAGCTTTTGGTTCATTCTGGCATTTTAGCATTCATTCGGTGATCATATCTGTGTATTTTTCTGTTTAAGTTTCATGCTAAGAACATTTCATTTACTGCTTTACTAGAAAAAGTAATCTTTCTGTATCAACTAGAAAAACCAAAACCTGAGATATAGAACAGATACCTCTAAACTCTGAACCAAAGCATTGCTGCAAAACTGCTAGATATATTATTAGTAATTATCAAATAAATGTAGAACATGGGATGAAGTAATATATCAAAAAACATTCTTCTTTTACTAAAAAATGTATAGGAATTTAATCTAAAAGAAGCAATTTGAATCTTAACTATTGCATGTGTGTTGAAATAGACAAAGAAAAATATATGATGCTATTTTGTTTCTTTCGACCGGCCTGTTCTTCATTTGGTCATCCATTTCATTGCTTGATGTAGTTGATGATACCCTTCAATTTCCACACAATCTATCGTTATTATTACTACCATCACCTTCAGATCTAATGATTTCCTAAACCACATATGCAGCTTACTTTGATAGGAGTTATGCTTGACTACTTATCTCTTGTTATAGACTACTGGTGATGTCTTAGTTGATATGTTTAGATACTTCTACCCATGTACATATACTTTTTTATTATTTATTTTGATCGATAGATCTGCAAATTTGAAACAATATATTGGTAGGCTTTTCTGATGAAAATATAATGTAACTTGTGCTGTTCCTTTAATGGCTAATCAGTTGCTTATGTGGTTGTCATCATAAATTGAGAGACTGATCATCATTTTTTGGGGTTTGTTTTGTTAGTAATGCAATTCTTTGTTAATATTGATATTTTAAGCTTTTTTTCATCTTGTCTATAAATAGAGCTCGAAGACTATTTTGGAAACGCAAAAAACATCGACATTCATGGACTATGGAAAAAGAAAATGTTTTTCTCGAAATACTAGAGGAATGTGTTGCAAAAGGAGAAAGGTTAGATTGTAGCACTTTCATACCAAGAATTTTACTTGCTATAGAGAAGGATTTGGTCAAAAAATGTCCAGAGAGTGGTCTTAAAGTAAAACCACATATTGAATCAAAATTGAAGTTTTGGATGGAACAACATGGAATTGTGTTTAACATGTTGAATCAAAGTGGTTTTGGATGGAATGAAGATAGAAGGTGCGTGAAAATGGTTGATGGGGATGATAGAGCAGTTTTAAATGCTTACTTGAAGGTAATAATTTTTACTCTAGAATTTGATTAAGATTTGTCATATTAGGATTGTTACAACACTTGTTGGGGTTATTGCTTTTGTTCATTGTCATTGCTATTTGTAAAGATCCTCGTTGAGTAAGCATACGACATCTACATGCATAAGCCACAGAAAAGTATGATGATTATTTTTATTCTCTATTTTCAATTCTACATATTTGTCTTTTGATATTGCTTGTGTTGAAACAAGCTAGTTAACTAAATCAGACAAGTATACTGCTGACAAACATTGCATGGCAGCATGCATGAAAAATCAAATTTTAGAAATAGTAAATCATAGAGCAAAGATGAGTAGAGGAAAATTAATGGAACTCAACAACGTAACATGCACATAGATTAATTTTGATGCAAAATTGTAATTTAGGAGCAAACACTCTTTGTTTGGTTGGTGTCATACTAGAACCATGTTTAGGAATTTATTTTGAGATGGTGTCACACTATTTGTTCTTATTTATTTTGAAATGGTGGATTTTATATAAATCATGTGTCTGATTTTAAGTTGTTTTCGTTTATTATAAAGTCATAAGGGAGCGAAGAAATGGGTTAATAAAGAATTCACCTACTTTGAAAAGTTAGGTATTATATTTGGGAAGGATCGTGCTACTGGAAAAGGAGCAGAAGCACCAGCAAATGCTGTAGAAGAGTTGGATCGTGAAGGAAATGATGTAAGTGATGATGGAGATCAAATAATAAATTCTATGAATCAAAATATTCAAGTTGAAAAGAATGTTGAAGTCTCTCGTAAAAGGCGCTGTAAAGGTGGGGAAGCACTAGCAGAAGGCTTGGTAGAGGCAGTTCACATCTTTGGCTCCTACTTTGATAAGTCAAATGAGAGACTTGATCGCATTGCTGAGAAACTTGGACATGGAAAGCTGATTTATGATGATCAAAGAATTGTTCCCGAGGAGCTTGAGAAAATGGGTTTAAGTACTAAGGACATGATTGAAGTTGGTATGAAGATAATGGACAAATCCCAAAATGTTCATTTGTTTTAGGGTTTCAAAGGAGATGCTAGAGTGGCCTTTGTTCAAAGTCTACATGCAAAATGAAGCTTTTTAGTAGTATAGGTTATAAATACTAGGTTTGTTGGTATTGTTCTCATCATAATTGTCAATATCATGATTCTACTAGCAAACTTATTAATTTTGGGATTGTTAGTATTAATGTTACTTTAGTTTTAAGAAATTGTTTTGGATTTTAAGAAAAACTTGTTATTTCTAATGATACTTTTGAGATGTAAAAATTGCGTTGCTATATTACATCAAAAAAAATTACTTTGCCATAAGTTTTATTTTTTTATATGATTTTGTACTATTTTTTATTGTTTGATTCATGATTTATGTTTTTTTTAATTATTATTGTGTTAGTTTATTTTTTTGTTATTATTTTTATTTTTATTTTAACCATAAATCATATAAAAAATCGCTTTGCCATAATTTTTAGTTTTTTTATATGATTTATGTTTGATTCAAGTTTTGAGTTCGTATATAAATAAGGGTAATTTTGTCCAATAAAAAAATCATCCTATCCTAATTTTAATCTTGCACATAACAAACATGGTAAAGGATAAAAAATCATCCTATCTTATGCTTAATCTTTGTATACATCAAACATAAGATAGGATGTTATCATCTAATCTTATCCTATCCACACTTTTATCTTATCCTATCCTATTCAATCATTTCATTATCTTATGCACCAAACATGACCTAAATGATTTGAATTATATAAAAAGATTTATATGAATTGAATTTCATGGAATGTTTTACCTGAATTAATTTATATGAAGTGATTTTATGAAATTGATGTCTCCGTGATGATCGTGCATACAAGATAGTGATGATTAGGCTGGAAGACATCCCAGACCTTCCCCTTTACATAATATGACTGTGGGAATTATAGTCAAACTCATAGGTTTATGCAGTGAGCACCTGACTAGTGCAAACTGTGAGTGATCAACTATGGCCATTCATTACAGTGTTTCGTAAGATTGGCTAAGGAGTTCCGGATCCATAGCCTTCCTATATAGGTCCCTTATTGGATATAGCACATGCATGTATCTTTGGGAGATTATTTTTTTATCAATATGTGATATTTGACAGATGATTGATCTACTAAATGATTTGATTTACAAGAATAATGAATGAATTGATTTATGAGACTGGTACATGATTTGATTGAAAAGTGACTAAAGAAGTGATACGAATTTTATAGTATATGTTTTCCCGGTACAAATGCATTTATTGTATTTTAATGATTTTTTAAATGAATCGCTTTTCTTACTGAATAAAATTACTAAAAATTTCTGCATTATTTCATGACTTTGAAAATGTTATCATACTGCATACTAAAACTGCATCGTGAAATTGTTTAAAATAAAATTGTTTTATACATTGTCATGGTTTGGAAAACTACATGGCATTGTTAATGTTTTACATTGCATAATTATTCCATCGACAACTGTTTACTTCTTATAGTTGTATCTAGGAGCCGGAACACGACAGGTACTTTAAAGTACCTCCCCTACTCCACCCGATTTTCTAGCAGACTATAGTATCCTTTCTATAGCATACCCTAGTAAGCCATTTGGAATATAAATGTTTTTATTGCATTTTAATATTTATATTTAATATACCATTTTCATGATCAGTAAAATAAATTATTTATTTAATTGCATTTATGTACGCACTTTTATATGTGATTCTTATTGGGCTTTCCCTAAAGCTCACCCCTTTCTTACCATCCCAAATAGCTCATCAATATATGAGAAATCCACTGCGAAGAAATCACTAGAGGTTTAATGTACTTAGTGACCAGGTACATGTAAAGTATTATATCTATATTCAGACTTATAATACACAGCATATGTATTTATGATGGGATGCAGTTATTATTGTCCTGAAACTTATGAAAGTAATAATGAGATGTAAATTACTCTTGATTGCTGTAAACAGATTTATAAATATTTTTTAATAGATTTTATTTTGATTTCTTAATTAGTATTTATATTTTAATTAATTTATGGGTATAAAGGTTAATTGTAACAAAATGGTAAAAAGAACTTACATCGGCACTGAACGCAAACCGATTGATATCGAATAATTGAATATGAAAGATAGAAGTGAAAAGGAAAAATTTGGTTTGGAAATTTATAATTCAGGATGTTACACATTTTCTTCAAACCAAATTTACCATTAATCTTCCTAACAATTATATATTATTTCCTAACCCTTAAATCATTGAAAATTGTCACAGCCTGTGACCCTATTTTTCATTTTATTCTATACATCTTATTGGGTTGGGCTGTCTGCGATACTTTACTTTTCTTTTACATATAAACAATTTCATATTAAAATTTTAATATGAATTACATCCCCTATCTTACTTCATAAGAAAGTAGTACTGTGAATATGTTTAAATACAGAAAATAAATGATCGTACCTCATATCATAAATCGAACTATCGCATCGTCTCCAAATGCACAGTCGAAATCCTTTATGTGTCAGACTCTTAGTCTTCGAAAACCTGAAATGTTAAAATTAAGAGGTGATCAAACCACGGCTCAGTAAGGGAATTATATGTCTCACTTGATACTCAGCTATCTATATGCTAAAAAACTTTTTCACTTTCTTTTTAAATCTCCTAGCTAGCTCTAGGCTCGCATGTAAGAAGGATACTACAGTCGGCTAGGGATCCGGATGGAGTATGGTAGGTATTTTGAAATACCTATCTTGTCCCGAAACCTAGAAGCAACTGTAGAGAGTAATTAATTTCTTTTCGTTTGAAATTTAAATCTTTTTCCTTTTTATTCCTCATCATTTCCATATTCCTTTCAAAATAATGCTTTTATGAAATAAAGCATTTAAATAAAGTAACTAATATTCATATATTCTTGAAAAGAATATTAGTTAAATCATCATTATTCTCATTTAAACTCATTTCATATTTTTCTGTACAATCATAATTAGTACAGTTCTTTAAATAGCAAATAAGCTATTAAATCTTTTTCTTATAACATATAAATCATTTAAATCTAATATTCAATTTAAAATAAGAATATTAGATTTATTTTCCTCCTTTTTCTTTTATGAAAAACATATCACATATTCATGTCAGATATAGTCTAATATTCAATTTAAAATTATAGTAAGAATATTAGAATTATAAACTCCTTTTCTTTTTGAAAACATATTACATATTCATATCACATGTCATATGAAAATCATCTCGTAGTACTAAAATCAGTACTAAAATAAGCATTATGTAAAATGCTGTAAATCACTTTCATTTACTTATCACATATCATGTAAAACATTTTCATATATGGAGACTTAGGCACGCACGCCCAGCCCATCCATTGGGTTGTTACTCATATCATGCTATAGACCCCAAAGGGTATAAATTATCATGTCAGATCTATGGCCATAGTCTATAATTGTCCTCGACGGATCACTGATCAGGTGTCGGCCGGGACTACATATCACATATCACATATCACATATCACATGTCACATATCACATATCACATGTCACATATCACATGTCACATATCAACATAATAAGGTTGCCAACTAGTCTCAAAACAGTATTTTTCATCATCAATAAACTTTTATGGAATTTATAAAAATATATAATTTCATAATTTAAAACCATAAAGGTTATAAAACCATTTAGTGAATATTTAAGAAATATATATAAAAATATTCACTTTATTTCTTTTCATTTTTCATCTCGTATTTCGTGTAATTTACATATCAAGAGAATTTTCTGTGATTTCATTATCACCATTCTTGAAGAGAATTTTCTGTGATTTCATTATCACCATTCTTGAAGAGAATTTTTTGGTGATTTCATTATCACCATTCTCGAAAACATGAATATTTTAAAAATCAATTTTATTATATTCATATTTTATGAAAAATAATAATTTTCTCGTTTTTCGTGATTGAATATCGATTTTCAGAAATAAAATCATTTAATATGATTTTACGTAATTTTCCAAAAATTTTCGGCAGCATAACGACTGTCTATTGACTAGCCTCTTGCACGGAAAACACAGTTTATAATTTCAGCTAGTACATCACCACAAATTTCAAACCAATCATTCATCTCAATAATTTCATCAAATGTTTTCATAAAATATTTCATAATTAAAATCATGCAGACTGAATATCCTTACAGTGCTGCACATGCATCCCTTACCTGATTGTCAGTAACGAGTTCTTTGACTGCACTACACGAACACCAAATTTCTTGAACAGCAAAATAATTCCACCAAAAATTACTTCAATGATCTTATTATTTTCCTTTAACCTTTAGATCATAAAAGGGGTGCATTAAGATCCTGTGCGAGTGCTTTTGCTTAATTTTCCATATGAGATTCTTATGATTCTCCTTAATTTATTTTATATCTCAATTATCATCACTGCATTACGTATGATCATTTTATATCATATAATTATAAAAATCAACATTCATCACCTTATAACTCTTCATGGCCGAATGGCCTTATCCAATTTCCAACTATTTATTCATTTGCCTTTAATTTCTATTATCATTTCCACCTTACAATAAATTGATTTACACCTTTTGGCCACCAAAGTCAGCCTATTTTCCCTTTTTATTTTCTTTCATCGTCAGCTGTCCAAGACAGCCAAGTCACCCCCTTCAGATAATGTTTTTGACTAAATTAAAGGCTTTATACTCATTTCTAATGTGGTTAGTTTCCTTTCGTCACCCTTCACGCCAACAACATCAAGTTTACAAGCTCAACTATCCTAACCGAATCCCTAACAGCCCGTGTTTGTTGTTTTAAATTTTTTGGTTATCTTCACATTCTGTCCAGCTTCTATTTTTCATCATCCATACCATAATTCATCACTAATACACTCTTAAAATCACCTTAATTAACTACATAACAGTCCATCAAATTTACGTTTTTGTTTGATCTCAGTATAAGGTTATACTCATCTCATCTTAACTCACATTTTTTAGCCTTCTTTCTTCCTCACCATTTACGTCAACAATCCCCTGATTCCCATATTCAAACCCTCATGGCTAATTCTATAATACCGTATTAGCTTAAGTTTTTTTTTTCTTCATTAATTACATGATTGTTTAAAGCTACGTGTATTCCCTTTGTGTTGGCCATTTCTGTCACTTTTACAGTCAGCAGCTATCATAACCATCATTTTAACATTTCATGGCAGATTACCCTAGCATGATATCTCTAAAGGTTGTGTTCAAATCATGCTCATACTCATCACTAACTTATTCAACACACATCCATACCAAAACTGAAATTACATAAGCCGAAACATCACCATACCTGGACAGAATCGGTTCTGCCAGCAGTAGAGGGAAGCACGTATGGTAGCTTTGGTTGAACTTTTTTTTTTGGGAGTATTGAGAAGCTTTTGCAGCCTAGATTAATTATTATGATAGAGCTTAGTGATTTAATACAAGAAGAAGGGGTTTGTGCAAAGAGAACCGGGTGAGTACTTGGAAACTCAGCAGAAACGAAACGAGAAGTGCAACAGAACAGAGGCGGTGGAAAGCTGGAGAAAGTTATAGAATTTTGCTGTATTGGCTCTCATTTCATTGGTGGATTTTAAATAAATTTAATTATAAAATTAGATGTGATCTTAAAGGTCAAAATACCCACTAAAGCTCATGTATTTACTAAATGTGCCACTGCACAGTGTATAATCTGTTACAGCCCATTTTTCTAATTGCTTTACTACACCTATAACCCACTTTAAAAATTCACCAAGATCAATCCAAAATGTATAAAAATATGATCCATATATCTCCGGAAAGGTCTTCGAGTTAACTTTCTAACACAATTTGAATCACCTCAATTGGAGTTCCCTATCAAAAATTATATCCGACTCTTCGCTAATTGCTCAATTCTGAACTTGCTACAAATGACGTGAATGTAAGAATTTATTGTTATAAATATATAATGAATTAAAATATGAGTCTTATATGGATATAATATATTTAAGTTAGCTTTCTAATGGATTTTGAATCACCTTAATCGGAGTTTCCTACCAACTGCTATGGATGAATCTTTACCGATAGGTCGGTTGAGTCGGTTGGTAGAATCTACTGCTCATGGAATAACTTTACAAAATTTCTAGTATTGATCCATAAGGAACTAGAATATGAGGCTTATATGTTTGGAAAGATAATTAAGTTAACTTTCCAAAGAATTTTACGGTTTATCATTTGGATGCTTCGATAAAATTTTATAATCGAAATACTACCGATGAGTCATTCTAGCCTCATGTTATTTTTATCCTCACAATTTTCAATCCTTAATTCAATCTCCAAAAATATATCTTCTCACTCATATCATCATCTGAACACCGAAATCCAAGTGGGGTCCACATAGATTTTTATTTAATATTTGTAAAAATGTACAAAATAATTTATTCATTAGTTAAAATTTACATATCCGTACATGTACAGTACAGTAAAATTGGATCTTACATTTTCTCCCCACCTTAAGAAATTCGGTCCTCCAAATTTAACTTAAGTCCAAAAGGTGGTGTATTCTTTCTATTTATCGTCTCTGACCTCTGACCTTTTTAAATCTTCTTTTAAGTAATACTGCCAATATACCATCAACATCATAATCACCTTTATACCACTATACATATCATTTTTCATCATATATATTGCGAGTTATCCATTTTCACTCCTTTTTATATCTCATATGATTCATCATCTGTTTTCTTAATTAGTGCCAAATCGATATAGTTTGATAAGTACCATTTACTCGATTTAAATCAATAGTATGTAATTGTCCCAGTAGCTTTCACATCCCATGCATCCGCTCTCTCAACATATCTTTGAGCGTTTCCATTCTACGCTCAGATATTTACATCAGTACGGAGCGATGCTGTCAATAAATTTGGAATCTCAGAGCCTTTTGCTATTTCCCATAAACATATAGCTACTTAGAGATTCCTATCACATATAGAGCTCACTGGAACTTCACATACATTCCCATCATTTTATAATCATATCTCGACTATGGCACTAAAGAATCTAAGAGTTTGATAATGGAGAAGTGATTCCATTTAGACAATCAGTCTTGACTCATTTCCACATTATCATATCTCTTTTAGATTGTTTATTATCCACAATACTCATTTTCACATTTATTTTATTAAGGTTGCACTTCTTTGTAGACTTTACTATTTACCATCTTTTACCATAAGTGAATCAGGAGATAATCATTTTCTCTCCATATCGTCTTTCCATGTAATCTCATTATTACCTCTCTTATTCTTGTGGTATACTCTATATCACTAGGTTTTAGAATATACCTTAGCATGAAATCCTTTCTTAACTTAGATTCCATAAGTGACTAGTGAAGTCATCAATTTCGTCACCACATTATCCATAAAATTCCAAAATTCCAAGGTATGGATATATTTATTTATCATTTTTTCATTTATATTACTGGCAGTAAATCATATAATGCATCTATTTACTTCTTTGAGCATCATTAAATTTCATTTATCGAAATTGGCTCGATCTTCCATTTAGCCATAATCATCTGATAACCACAAAATCACTTTTAGCTTTTAAAGTTGGGAACTATTTCATATTCATATTCCCTCATCATCATATACTTATCCTCTTATTACATATTCATCTTTTCCTTTATCATCATTTCGGTCGCTTTTCGTCAGTGGTAAAATATTCCATTGTTACCTCTTTTAACATTTTGAATAATATCTTTACTTTACACTTATCTGTCCACCGACCTTAACTTCTTTACTTATTAGTCACATCTGTGGAGCAGTTAACCCAATAACTCTTTTATAGACTGGCAATAGTATTTAGCTAGACCTAATACCTTCCGTATCTCGATTACTATCTCTTCATCATAAATAGATCCTCATCGCTCTGTCATTCGAGATCAAATATCTTACAAAGAGATATTGTCTAGCCCATCTTCTATTTGCCAATCTTAACATATAATTCACAGTCTTTAAGAGTCTGCAGGGTCATATAACTATGCTGCTCATTTTCCATTGATGTCTTAGACTGTATGGTATATCATTACTTTATCCTCATATGGATGCCTCATTCATTAGGCTTATATACCTCACAAGGTATTTCATTAACCTTGTAAACCTCAATAGGAACTCGTAAAAATTATATCGAGTTCTAATTATTATCCTCTTATGACCATCAATTTCCAACTTTTCATCTGATGACGCCTTGTACAGAGACTGATCGTATGAACTCCTCTTATATCTCTGATTAAATCAAATAAAACGTCAATTTCATACTGATGAATATTCATTTTTAACAAGAACTTTATTGTATAATAAGAATTTAATTCACCATTTAATTCATCATCAAATCATATTATCTATATTTCCATCATTTACATCTATACTAGTGGATTTCATTATCCATATACTTTTCAGAGTTGTTTTCTTAACCTTTTCGAATTCTTCTATGTTCTCCGATATAAGCTTAGAAATAAATTTCATATTAATAATCGAGTCAATATTAACCCAATCTCTCAATCTATATTATTCTGAAAATTTATCGGGAATATCATCCGATACTTTCTTTAATCACACATCTCTTATCATTTTAGACATTTCATCCTCATGTCCTGTCATTTTCACTGTATATTCTCAAGGCAGAAACATTTAATAATCAAATGATTTTAACACATACTCCACCTTGATTTATTCATTTACTTATGCTTCACAGCATATCAGTCATCTTAATTTATATGCTGGATTAAGTATAACTGTTTCATTTATATCTTTTACAGCTAACCGTTTTATTATAGTAATTCATTTTAGAATCATTTTCATTTAATATTTCAGGTTAGCTGTTATCTTCCTCGTCTCTCTTTTCATCATTTACTACTCTTATACATATTCTCTATACAATACATCATCTCGTAAAACATATTTCAAAATATTCCGGTTCTATAATTATCTGTTTGATACCTGAAAAACAATAGGAATGTTTAGAACCAAAATTAACAGTACTGATCTCTTTCCCAGTCATCTTCAGTAATCATATTACTTTTCATCATATCCAACAATCTCGTAAAAATTATCCCGTCCATACACTCTTTAATTTGGACCCTTAAAAATTACTAATTGAGTCGCTCATCTTGCGACTTCCCTATAACCATTCGGGTCACATCAACACTTAAGTGTAGTGGAATTTATAATTGGAATCGTTATTGTAATGACCCGTTACCACATTTTTCACCTTATTTTACGCAACTTATCCGGTTGGGCTGTCTGTGATACTTCACTTTACACTTAATGTTAAACAATTTCATATAATAATTAATATTATATACATCTCCTATCTTACTCTATAAGTAAGTAGTACTATACACATGTCAAAATACAGAAAATAATTGATCATACCTCATAAATGTCAGTCGGTAGTCGTAATCCACAAATGTCGGATCTCACAATCATCAAAACCTGAAATGTTAATATTGGGGGGTGAGCAAACCACGGCTCAGTAAGAGAGTTATATGTCACACTTGATATTCAGCTATCTATATGCTGAAAATATATTTTTTTTATTCATTTTCTTTAAAATCTTCCTAACTGGCTCTAGGCTCACATGTAGGAAGGATACTACACTCGGCTAAAGATCCAGATAGAATAAGGTAGGCATTTTAGAATATCATACTTGTTCCGGAACCTAGAAGCGACTGTAGAGAATATTAATTTCGTTGTTTTCAAAACGATATAATTTTCGTTTTTCCACAGAGTAAACCACTTATTTCTTTTCATTTTAGTATACTTTAAAACACGTGGCAGTTCAGAAATAAAAACAGTGGTTTACTTCTCTTCTTTTCTCTTCAATACAGTAAAAACAGTATAGTACAGTGATTTTTAAATATCCAATCATAGGATAATTTCTTCTTCGATTATCTCTATCTTAGAAATAATTCTTATGTGATTCTTTTAGAATAAATATTTATTTCTCTTTTCAAATCAATAACGATATCATACTAAAACCCCGTAAGAAATGCATTTAAAATAGTCATAGTATCGATATATGCAGAAAACAATTGTCATAATAATGCATTTCATACTTTAAATCATTGTATGAATTCTTTAATACATATACTAAAATTTCATACTTTTTTCAAACATGCATCATACTTTAGAAACTTAACATCATAATTAATAAAACTTATCATACAGTTCATGAAGACTAGGTGGAATCATATAGCCAGTATGCGGGTCATGACACTTACTTCATCCTCCGAAGAGGGAACAGAACATCATCCTCCGAAGAGGGAACAAAATACCTCTGGCCATGGTATGGGCTGTAGACCTGATCAAGGTCGTACAGCGAACATTGCACCACGAAGGACCAACATACCCACAAGGGATGAAAACATGCACAATGTGGGCGAGAACATGCAAGACGTGGGCTAAACATATGCCACAAGGGATGGAAATATGCACAATGTGGCAAGCATGAAAAGCAATAACATAAACTATAGGAAGGCCTTAGTCTCAAATCTTACTTATGTAACTTCTTAAATTATACATTTGGTACAAAATAGTAAGGACCGGACGTGCCTGGGTCTAAGTTAGCCAGGGGTTTGCCACTCCGATCACTGTTTCGGAAAACATACTTATTTACTTTCATACATAAAAAGCTTATTGAAAAATATGCATAGAAATCATAAAGTTCGTTTAGCTAATTATCAAAAGACTATGGAATTAATTTTGGAACGAAATTCATGCTTCAAACATTTCTTTTATAAATTGCGATGAAGACAGTTTGCAAAATCATCACTGAAAATATAGAAGGGCAAAATTGTCCTTTTTCCACTATAAAACACATATGTATGCTTTTCCGTGCATTTAATCGAAAACATGGTTTTATAATTATCGAAATTCAAATAGATTATTTTTATAATTTATGAAAATAAAATATTTATTTTCTAACTTTAAATTCCTATCACCATGTTTTCTTCTAAAAACACTTTTAGAGACCTCTAGTCTCGAAAACATAGTTGTTTATCATTTCTTAACCTTTATAGAATTTTCATAATTAATTATTTCCATAATTAAAACTATAAAGATTTTATATGAAATCCAGTGAATATTTAAGAATATTTATAAAAATATTAACTTCAGTCTCTTTTTCATTTTCTTCTCGTTTCACGTGAAATATCACCTACAGGATGAAATTTCGATGATTTCCTTTTTACCATTCACGAAAACATGAATATTTTAAAATCAATTATCTTTATATTCATGTTTTATGAAATTTACTTAATTTCTCGATTTTCGTACCTAAAAATCGTTTCACATGAAATCAAATCATTTATTATGATTTTTGGTGATTTTCGATAAATTTTAGTAATTATTCGATATTTTTTCGACAGTATAACGGCTGCTGATTTGGCTAGCCTCCTGTGCAGAAAATACAGTTTATATTTCTCAACTGGTATTTCACCACAATTTGAAACTGATTAATCACCACAAATTTCAAAACTAATCATTGTCAATTGCACTTATAAATTAAATGCATAATTTAAAACATGTGGTCGAATATCCTTACAGGCGGCACATGTCTCCCTTACCTATTTCGGGTCGACGACTGCCTCTCGAAGGTCGCGCCCGTGTTCACCTCGCCCGATCCATCGGCTTGGCCATCGAGGGAATTTTTTGGAAATTAAATTCTAAAATTTAGAATTTTTCCATAATTATTTAAATAAATAAATTACTTAAATAATTTAACATTTTTCGGGATTTCTTACCAATTCCCGTAATTCTTAGGATTTCCCGGAATTCCTATTTCTCTTTCTCTTTCTTCTTTTCTTTTTTTTTCTTTTCTTTTCTTTTTCTTTTTCCTTTTTCTTTTCTTTTTCTTTTTCAGTCGGACCGGTCATCCCCCCTCACCGTCGGTTCTCCTCCGATGGTCGGTTCTCCGGCAGTTCGGTGGCTCAGCAGCTGGCCGGCACCACAGCGAAGCTAGATTTGGCCTCCGTTCGGTCTGGATCGGCTGCACGACGACGAATCTACACGGTTTACCTTCGGTTTCTTCTCCTCCTCCTCCGTCGGCCTTCCTCCGCCGTTTTTCGCCTCAACCGTGGCCTCCTTCCTCTTCCTCTTCCTCTTCCTCTGGCGATGCTTCGATTGCAGTGGCGGTGACCAATTTGGCGGACGCAACCCGTTTCTATTTTTTTCCTCTTTTCTCGGTTTCGCTAGTTTCCTTCGATTTTCCTTCCTTTCTTCTGCCGCCGGTGGGTTCCTTCCTTTCCTCTTTGGCCGGCGACGACGTCCCTTCCTTTTTCCCTTACCTGCGGTGGCAGCTCCACCACCGTCGATTATGGCTGGGGAGGATCGGGTTTCTTCCCCGATTCTTCCTTCTGTTTTTCTTCTTTTCTATTTTTTTTCTTCTTTCCTTATTTAGTATATAAGATACTATATACTATATATTATATACTATATAATATATTTTATACATATAATATATACTACATATTATACATATATTATTTCATATATAATATAATACAATATATATTATATATAAAATATATATTGTATATTACAAAATATATGTCTAGTATATATATATGTATATTTATATGTTTTAAATTTAAATAACTTTTATATATATTTTCAAACTTTAATGTAAATCAATATTTACATTTCTCAGTTATATGCATATATATTTTTATATATACATAAGAAATTATACTGAAATACATATGTATTATTTAACTTTATAAAATAGTATATATACTTATATATACCCATGTATATTGAATAAATACTATATACCATACGGTATTTAAATACATATGTATTTGCATGAAAATACATTTACATAATATATAATCATATAAATATATTTCACATTTCCTTTCTCATTTTCTTATTTAATTTGGATTTTCATTTATCCAAATTAAATTTCTCTTCTTTATTATTTTTCGAATTCACAAATATTCTTATTTCCAATTTAACTTCCTTCATTCGAATCTCCAATATTCCTTATTTTCCAATAAATGAAAAATTTATGGTTATCACATCCTCCCCACCTTAAAAAATTCGGTCCTCCGAATTTAACATAAGTCCAAAGGTGGTACATGTTGTATACTTACGACTTTATCCTTTAGATCAACTTTTATATAATTACTACCAGCATACTTTTATCATCAAAATACTTTAAACCTCTACATGCTGTCTTTCATCATATATGTCTATACTCCCGTAAGTTCATTTCTCAAATCGGGAGTTACATTTCATTTCTCTTTTCACATGAGACTCCATACATAGTATTCTTTTTATATCATAGCTGATCTATGCTGTTCATCATCCATTCTTTTCACTTAGTGCCAAGTCGACATAATTTGGTACTATCGTGTATTCATGTTAATCAATTATATGTAAGTGTCCCAGTAGCTTTCACATCTCATGCACACACTTTCTTAATATCATGGAGCGTTTACATCTCACGCTTATATATATATATATATATATCAGTATGGAGCGGTGCTATCAATACACTTGGGATTTCAAAGCCTTTTGCTATCTCTCATTTGCATATGGCAACTCAAAAGCTCCCATCACATATAAGGCTCACTGGAACTGTACATACACATTCACACCGTTTAATACTTATACTTCGACTAAGGCACTAGAGAATCTAAGATTCTGATAATGGAAAGTGATTTTATTTAGATCTTTAATCTTTAATCACTTCCACATCATCATTTCTCTTTTGGACTCTTTATTGTCCACAATATTCATTTTCACACTTATTCCACCAAGGCTGCATCTCATGCAAACTTTACTACGGATTATCTCTTACAATCACAAATCATGAGACAATCTTATTCTCTTCAGGTAGTATGGTCTTTAAATTTATTTTCATAATTTAGATTCCACATTTGAATCCTCAATTTATACATTTAATCACCACATCATCTATATACTTCTACCGTTTTTATCATGTTACGGTGGTTATATGTATAATCATTTTTCATTTATATACTGGCAGTAAAATAACACGTGTCATTCATTTTACTCCTTTGAGTATTATTACTTTCACTTATCAAATCTGACTTTTTTTTTTGCCACAGTTATGTGATAACCAATACAACTGTTTCATATTGATGTTCCATTCTCATCATGCAATCTTATTTCCTTATTCCACTTTCATTTTTGTTTTCATATTCCAACATTTATCCTTTTATCTTTTTTTTTACTCTCATCCTTTTAGTCAGTTTTCTCGATTTGGTATGGTACTATACTGCTAAGATCTTTTAAAATCTTGCATACCATCTTTTCTTTACACTTATCCATTTACTGGCTCTAATTTCTTTAATTATGTCTCATTAGTAGAGCAGCTAGTTCCATAACTCTTTTATATATTGGCATTAGTATCCAGCTAGACTCATTATTTTCGTATCTCGATCATTTTCTTTATTATAGACAGATTCACTATCACTTGTCGTCTCGAGATCATATATCTCAGGAGGAGATACTATCTAGCCAAATCTCTTAATTACCAATCTTAACATAATTCCACAGTCTTTAAGAGTTTAAGGGTTATACCATAATGCTGCTCATTTTCCATTTGTACTTTAGACTATTAATATCTCCTCAATTTATTCATGTAAGGATGCCTCATTTCTTAGGCTTATATACCTCACAAGACAACTCATTAACCTTGTAACCTCAATAGGAACTCATAAAATTCACTCCGAGTTCTAATCATTATCTTATAGACATTTCATCCTTATGTCCTTTCATTTACACTGGGTATTCTCAAGGTAGAGACATCTACTATTCAATTAATTTTGACACACACTCTACCTTGATTTCATTATTCACTCATTTACAGTACTCCATACAATACATCAAGTTGCAATGCATATCTCAAATAGTCCAATTCTATAATTAAATATTCATTTAATACCTCAAAAACATTATAAATATATAGAACCTCAATCAACCGTACTGCTATGGATTTCATCAATTTTGTTTTCTAATCAATTTCTCAGTCATATTATGTAATTATTTCACTTTTCATAATATTCAACAATCTCGTAATAAACATCTAATTCAATACACTCTTAATTCAGGCCCTTACCATTAATAACCGGGCCAATCATTTTGCAACATTCCACTACACTCTTATCGGATCGCATCGTGTAAGGCCTCGGCTGTGAAATCCCAAAATTTCCATGTATTCCTCCATGTCTGTAAAGTATTTCAATCTAATATGATTAAATGAATATGAAGTTGATGTGTAATTGATGTATGAATGATGTATGCATGATGTATGAAGTATGGAAGAAATAAGAAATGGAAAGTCAAATAGTCAAGGAAATTAAATTGATGATTATAAGAATAATTGAAGTATGAGAAAAGAATTAATATCAGAAAATTAAGTGTAATTAAATCCAAGTGTTATATGGAAGAAAAGAGACCAATTAAATGAATGGTCAAATAATGATGGTCAAAGAGTTAAAGAGCCAAAAGGTTAAGGGCTAAGAGGAAATGATTTAATTGGATGATGATAAAATAGATATCAGATTTTCATAATTAAATGATTATGTGTGGCTGATATAAGAATGGAAGAAGAGAATTGAAAGGGTCAAATAAGAGGGTCAAAAGGCTAAGGGTTGAGATAAAAAGGGATTAAGATGCATTTAATGAAAAGTGCATGAGTCATCTTCATCTCCCATCACCCTCACGGCAGCAACACTCCCTTTCCCTCACTCTCGTTTCTTCTCCAAGTTTCCATAAGTTCCATCCCATATCCACCTTGACTAACACCCTTGTTTAGTAACCAAATCGTTAAGTTTGTTAGACGAAAAACGATCCTTGTCACTAGACTAAGTGATATCCGATGTTTGGTGGATTGATTCCAAGTATTGGAAGAGATCTCAAAGTTTGAGATTTTGATCTCTAGTGAAGGTAAGAGAAGAAGATGATTTGTTCAATTATGTTCATGATATGGAGTTGTATGGAGTTGATATGATATGTGTATTTTGTTTAATTTAAGGTTTGATTTGGTATGGTGATTTCAGATTTGAAGGAGTAATAGCTAAGGTTACGCTCCAAGTGATTTCGCGTTTCCGAAGGAATTAAGGTAAGAAATTTATGTAACGGACGTAAGGCGGCTATGTCCGCATGTTTTAATATGATTTTGAACTGCTTTGGGGAGAAATACTAGTTGTCTTTTGCAGGAAAAGTGCATTTTCGGACTTGTTTCATAGTACCAATTAGGCTAGGGGCAGTCGACTGCCATAAAGGGAAGTCGACTGCCTAGAGACAATCAAAACGTCGTTTTTCGAAAATCGATGCAAACCAGTCGACTGCTATGTAAGCCAGTCGACTGCTATTTTCCCAGAAGCATTCTGTTTCAAACCAGTCGACTGCTATATGGACCAGTCGACTGCTATTTGCTAAAATGCATTCTGTTTGAAAACCAGTCGACTGCTATATGGACCAGTCGACTGCTATTTGCTAAGAAGCATTCTGTTTGAAAACCAGTCGACTGCTATATGGACCAGTCGACTGCCTTTATATGTTTTCAAAGATGAAAATATCGAAATTTTAAATGAAAATAATTTCGATAAATGAAAGTATGAAGCAGCAGTCGACTGCCCTGTGAGGCCAGTCGACTACCCTGTTTTGAAAAGAAATTTTTTACACCTATTTTCAAAAAGTATGAAATGTCATGGAAAGAAGCTATATGACATATGTTTTGAGATTATGCACTTTCATGTTTATAGTAGGGGCTCTAATCAAGTCCTGAAATGATGTAATGTATGTTATGGGCTGAGGAACCATAAGTCAGGCCTCAGTCGCTACAGAAGGACACCTGACTAGTGTTAACTGTAGCCACCCGCAGTTGGCCAATCTGTTTATATTTCATGTTAGGCTAATGGAGGATTCTTGGCCCTACGGGGTACGCCACATGATAATGATGATGATGATGATGATGATGATGCAGTGCATAACTCCATAAAAGTACTATATGTATATACGATTTCAAGGAATAAAGAAATCGAAAGTACTTGGTGTACTTATATAAGAAGTTTTAAAAAAAAAAGAAGTATAAGATATTTTAAAGGAAGTATGTATGTATGTAAATGATATTTGAAAGAAGTACATGAAGTATGTTTTGAAGAAGTATACGAAACATGCTATGTTATAAAAGCATGTAAAGTATGTTTTAAAGATAGAAGATGATGCATGTTTTATATGTATGCTATATTTTAAAAGAAGCATACAAAGTATGATTTCCATGTCATTCGAAATAAATATGCATGGTTGCAAATAATGCATGAAAGATGTTTATGATGCATGCTTTATAATGATTTACATGACATTATAGAGCCAAGTAGGAAAAAATGCATATAGAGGCATAGTACGCTCTTTTACATATTTTTCTTACTGAGCGTAAACTCACCCTTTTACGAACATTTTTCATACAGACTATCTGAAGTAATCCCTCGCTCTCGATAGAAGAGCCTACGAGTGAATCTTGAAAGTTTACCTTCAAAAGACGCTTCCCAAGTAGTATAGAAGGTATACTTATGTAATTATGCAAAGTAAATTGTAATTCAGTTATGGTACAGTACAACTAACATTAATGTATATAAGATGTCGGGGATTTAAGTTAAGATGATGTATGAGATCCTGTGGAAACGGATGATACATATATACATGTATCATTAGTTTGTTTTGTTGAAATTGAATTATTCATATTAAGCTTAAGAAAGAAAAGCATGATTGACATTGACAAGCAAATCTAATCAAGTTAAGTGGAAATGGAAAGAGATGAATTGGAAATGTATGGTGACGGGGAGTCACAGAGTGGTATCAGAGCAATTAGATTGAGGTTTGTCAGTGTCGATAAGTTAGAAGTAGAGTACTTCCCAAGTAGTATAGAAGGTATACTTATGTAATTATGCAAAGTAAATTGTAATTTAGTTATGGTACAGTACAACTAACATTAATGTATATAAGATGTCGGGGATTTAAGTTAAGATGATGTATGAGATCCTGTGGAAACGGATGATACATATATACATGTATCATTAGTCTGTTTTGTTGAAATTGAATTATTCATATTAAGCTTAAGAAAGAAAAGCATGATTGACATTGACAAGCAAATCTAATCAAGTTAAGTGGAAATGGAAAGAGATGAATTGGAAATGTATGGTGACGGGGACGTCACAGAGTGGTATCAGAGCAATTAGATTGAGGTTTGTCAGTGTCGATAAGTTAGAAGTAGAGTATATTCCCAATTGTACTGCACTTGTTTGAATACATATACGATGTATAACTGTTTGAAGTTATACTAAATAGCTCAACTTTGTGATTTATCGACAGAATGAGCTCAGGTAGAAGTGGTGTTGAGCAAGGAAGAGGAAGGGGTTATGTAGAACAGTCCCCAACACAGTCTCCTCAACCATCTTCACCGCATAGCCCGAACACTAGGTTAGCAAAGATGGAGAAGCATGTGGAGAATATGACCACTATGTTTACGCAGTTTATGGCGAACTTTCCAAATGTGGTCACAAGTGTACCATTCGCTATTCCTATAGTACCACCAGCACCAGTACAGACAGAGTTACCCCCACCAGTCCCAGTTATTGAAAGGAGGAATCTCACAGCTTATTGCAGTATGACCTTAATTAAGGAATATAAGAAGCTGGATACGCCTAAGTTTAAGGGGGATAAGGACACGTTGGCCGCAGTGAATTAGGTGAAGGCAATCACTAGATCCTTTGAGTATATGCTATGTTCCGAAAAGGAAAAGGTGGGTTTGGCTGCGTATCTGTTAGTGGATGATGCAGAGTATTGGTGGCAGTCCACTCGGGCCATTTTGGAGGCTCAACATGTTGAGGTTACGTGGGATAGATTTTTAGAGTCCTTTACTGAGCAATACATCCCACGCACCGATCAGACTAGGTTGAAGATGGAATTTTTGAAATTGACTCAGGAGACAATGTCAGTTAATCAATATGAGTCGAAGTTTATTTCTCTAAGAGGATTCGACCGAGAGACCATTAGGAGTGAAGGATATAAGATATACAGATTTATAGAAGGACTGAAGTCTCCTATCAAATCCAAGTTGTATACTATGGGTATCACTACTTATAATGAGACAGTCCGTAAGGCTCAGTTATGTGAGCAGGACTATGAGTTTCACTATGATGATTTTCGAGCCCAAAGTAAAGGCAAAGGACCAATGAAGCGAAAGTCAAAAGGGAAAGCCTTCCGTGACAGATATCCATTTGGAAGAAGTAAGCCATATGACAGAGCTTCGATAGGTAAGCAAGTAAATTATAAGAAAATGATGATTGTTTTAATTAAATGGTTATATGGAAATATATATTGAGTTGGGAGTATTATGATGATTATGGTACAGGGAATCCTAGAGCTACTGGATCAAGATTAATGATGATAAATCCCGACATTCAGCTAGTAGTACCGTTAGCTCACCTAAGAATACAAGACAAAGGTGTGAACATTGCAGAAAGTTCCATAGAGCACAGCCATGCCGGTTGGCAAGTGGCGCATGTTTCAGATGTGGTGAACAGGGACATATGATCAGGAATTGTCCCAAGAGGGACTTGAGGACATCCGAGGAATCTGAGGAGACCCCTCAACCACAACATAAGGCCACTACTGAAGAGAAGGGAAAGACACCTATTAATTATGATGTAAATGTTGAAGATGTCTAATGTAAAAGTATGTGGTATTATCTGACTCATTGTAAATGAAGTTAATAGAAGGTATGTATGGTTATATGAAGGATTTTTGCTTACGATGTTGAGATAGTAAAGAAAAGTCCCGAACTTAATGAAATACAATAATTGATGAGAAATGATAGTTGAAATTCTGAAGTACTCTGGTATAAAATTTTATGATATATAGTGATATGTGAAAGGAGTTTAAATAAGAATGATAATTGACTTTTATTAGTCGACTTTACTTAAATGTTTTATTCTATGAAAGTATTACTCTGGAAAGAATATAAATTAATATGAGAGATGGATTGTCTCAACAACGGTAGTTATTCCCTATAGTCGCTTCTAGGTTTCGGAACAAGACAGGTATTTCAAAGTACCTTCCTTACTCCATCTGGATCCCTAGCCGACTATAGTATCTTTCCTGGTTGATCCCTAGAGTACCATAGGGAAATGAGGACATTCATTCATTGGCATGTTTGATGCTATGGGAAGAAAATATTTTGGATATGAATTAAAAGAACTATGCTAATAGTTTAAAATGTGATCAATATATGGGTATTTAGAGAGCAAAAGTAAGAAATTATGGATAGCCATTGTGAATAAATTATGGCTATAATTCTAATTAAGATAGAAGAGATGACTGAGTTTCCTTATGATAATAGCTATTATACAAGTATCCGGATAACACTATATGAAATGTTATAAGAATAGAAAGTGTCAACCTCCGAATTGGTGGGAAGAAGTAGGTGAATGAAAGTTATTAGCTTTTGATTTAGTCGAGCAAGCATCTAAAGAGATTAAGTGAGTGGTCAAAGATTTAAGATAGCTCAGAATAGACAAAAAGGTTATACAAATACTTGACAAAGACTAATTGATGTTTTGGTTGGAGACTCCGTAATTTGAAAGTTCTCCATCCACAAGAATTATAAGAATTGGTCGACGAGGTAAGTTGAGCCCTCGTTATATTGATCCAATTGAAGTCTTAGATCAAATTGGAGATATCACCAATAAATTGATGTTACCTTCAGAGCTATTGAGGATACGTAATGATTGTATATGTCAATATTTCGAAAGTACAATCCAGAATTCATCTTATGTCATAAAAGATGAAACCTCAGAAGTTCAGAAAGACATAAGTCATGTGAAAAAGCCATTTGGGATTTTGGACAGAAAAGATAAGGTATAGAAGTCTATGATGATTCCATTAGTTAAAGATTATTGACAATACCACATCATGGAAAAAGATACGTGAAGCTAAATAGCTCAATGAAAGAAAGAAATCCAGAGTTGTTCACATGATGAGCTACTGCTAATTTGGAGGACCAAATTTTCTAAGGTGGGGAGGATGTGAAATCCCAAAATTTCCATGTATTCCTCCATGTCTGTAAAGTATTTCAATCTAATATGATTAAATGAATATGAAGTTGATGTGTAATTGATGTATGAATGATGTATGCATGATGTATGAAGTATGGAAGAAATAAGAAATGGAAAGTCAAATAGTCAAGGAAATTAAATTGATGATTATAAGAATAATTGAAGTATGAGAAAAGAATTAATATCAGAAAATTAAGTGTAATTAAATCCAAGTGTTATATGGAAGAAAAGAGACCAATTAAATGAATGGTCAAATAATGATGGTCAAAGAGTTAAAGAGCCAAAAGGTTAAGGGCTAAGAGGAAATGATTTAATTGGATGATGATAAAATAGATATCAGATTTTCATAATTAAATGATTATGTGTGGCTGATATGAGAATGGAAGAAGAGAATTGAAGGGGTCAAATAAGAGGGTCAAAAGGCTAAGGGTTGAGATAAAAAGGGATTAAGATGCATTTAATGAAAAGTGCATGAGTCATCTTCATCTCCCATCACCCTCACGGCAGCAACACTCCCTTTCCCTCACTCTCGTTCCTTCTCCAAGTTTCCATAAGTTCCATCCCATATCTACCTTGACAAACACCCTTGTTTAGTAACCAAATCGTTAAGTTTGTTAGACAAAAAACGATCCTTGTCACTAGACTAAGTGATATCCGAAGTTTGGTGGATTGATTCCAAGTATTGGAAGAGATCTCAAAGTTTGAGATTTTGATCTCTAATGAAGGTAAGAGAAGAAGATGATTTGTTCAATTATGTTCATGATATGGAGTTGTATGGAGTTGATATGATATGTGTATGTTGTTTAATTTAAGGTTTGATTTGGTATGGTGATTTCAGATTTAAAAGAGTAAAAGCTAAGGTTACGCTCCAAGTGATTTCGCGTTTCCGAAGGAATTAAGGTAAGAAATTTATGTAACGGACGTAAGGCGGCTATGTCCGCATGTTTTAATATGATTTTGAACTGCTTTGGGGAGAAATACTAGTTGTCTTTTGCAGGAAAAGTGCATTTTCGGACTTGTTTCCTAGTACCAATTAGGCTAGGGGCAGCCGACTGCCATAAAGGGAAGTCGACTGCTTAGAGACAACCAAAACGCCGTTTTCCGAAAATCGATGCAAACCAGTCGACTGCTATGTAAGCCAGTCGACTGCTATTTTCCCAGAAGCATTCTGTTTCAAACCAGTCGACTGCTATATGGACCAGTCGACTGCTATTTGCTAAAATGCATTCTGTTTGAAAACCAGTCGACTGCTATATGGACCAGTCGACTGCTATTTGCTAAGAAGCATTCTGTTTGAAAACCAGTCGACTACTATATGGACCAGTCGACTGCCCTTATATGTTTTCAAAGATGAAAATATCGGAATTTTAAATGAAAATAATTTCGATAAATGAAAGTATGAAGCAGCAGCCGACTGCCCTGTGAGGCCAGTCGACTGCCCTGTTTTGAAAAGAGATTTTTTACACCTATTTTCAGAAAGTATGAAATGTCATGGAAAGAAGCTATATGGCATATGTTTTGAGATTATGCACTTTCACGTTTATAGTAGGGGCTCTAATCAAGTCCTGAAATGATGTAATGTATGTTATGGGCTAAGGAACCATAAGTCAGGCCTCAGTCGCTACAGAAGGACACCTGACTAGTGTTAACTGTAGCCACCCGCAGTTGGCCAATCTATTTATATTTCATGTTAGGCTAAGGGAGGATTCCTGGCCCTACGGGGTACGCCACATGATAATGATGATGATGATGATGATGATGCAGTGCATAACTCCATAAAAGTACAAATACTTTTTATGTTATCGAGAACTATATGTATATACGATTTCAAGGAATAAAGAAATCGAAAGTACTTGGTGTACTTATATAAGAAGTTTTTTAAAAAAAAGAAGTATAAGATATTTTAAAGGAAGTATGTATGTATGTAAATGATATTTGAAAGAAGTACATGAAGTATGTTTTGAAGAAGTATACGAAACATGCTATGTTATAAAAGCATGTAAAGTATGTTTTAAAGATAGAAGATGATGCATGTTTTATATGTATGCTATATTTTAAAAGAAGCATACAAAGTATGATTTTCATGTTATTTGAAATAAATATGCATGGTTGCAAATAATGCATGAAAGATGTTTATGATGCATGCTTTATAATGCTTTACATGACATTATAGAGCCAAGTAGGAAAAAATGCATATAGAGGCATAGTACGCTCTTTTACATATTTTTCTTACTGAGCATAAACTCACCCTTTTACAAACATTTTTCATACAGACTATCTGAAGTAATCCCTCGCTCTCGATAGAAGAGCCTACGAGTGAATCTTGAAAGTTTACCTTCGAAAGACGCTTCCCAAGTAGTATAGAAGGTATACTTATGTAATTATGCAAAGAAAATTGTAATTCAGTTATGGTACAGTACAACTAACATTAATGTATATAAGATGTCGGGGATTTAAGTTAAGATGATGTATGAGATCCTGTGGAAACGGATGATACATATATACATGTATCATTAGTCTGTTTTGTTGAAATTGAATTATTCATATTAAGCTTAAGAAAGAAAAGCATGATTGACATTGACAAGCAAATCTAATCAAGTTAAGTGGAAATGGAAAGAGATGAATTGGAAATGTATGGTGACGGGGACGTCACATCGGCCCGTCTGCCGTCCGCCTGTACACATCTTTACTGTCCTCTTTGAGAATGCTCAGCCCTTTCACTAGGTCACTCACCATTCGCGTCCCTAATCTACGTGTAAGTGGAAGTCAGTATTAGGGATCGTTTCATATGACATCCTCTATGCCATTAATAATTCCATTACTATCAAGGGATTCAAGATTAACTTGATTTCATCACTATTCAAAGTTTTGCCCAACATAGGGGCATTTTCGTCATTTCGACATTCATTTCTTTCTACTCAGTATATATTTGAATCATGAACTGATCATCTATATGCTGATAGTATCCTTCCTGATACTTATACCAGCAATTTAGATCTCATTCAATTTCGACAGAGAAATTCACTAAAATCCACAATTGGATTATTTTGCATGAAATGCAGCTTTACATCATCAATTTCTCTGTCAAATCAATCAATTCCAACTTTTGTTGGTCTATTCTAACTCCTTGTAACATTTTGGAGGTAGGGGTATTTTGGTCATTTTTGGTCAAAAATTTTCTCTCTTCAAATTACCCTCAATCGGTGATCTTAAAATCTATTTAATGATGATATTTCATTCCCCTCTTTTATATCATTACTTTTAGGTCTCAGTTCGATTCAGACCGTAAAGTACTGGTGGGGCCCTCACCAAGTCCTTTCAGTTCCTTATCGAACAGGCCTTCATTTAGATTATAAGAATCAACAACTTTCCGGTAATTTCTGAGCCTATTTTCTTCTTTACATTCTTAATTTATACTTTCTCACTCCCTTTAAATTATTATATTCAATTTATAATTATTTATTTTCTCTATGTATTCAGACGACATAGTACTACCGAGGATGTTTAACACTTTTCCTTCCAAAAGTATTCACAGACATCAGGCCAACCCTGCTTTGATACCATTAAATCATGTAACGACCCGTTACCATATTTTTCACCTTATTTTACGCAACTTATCTGGTTGGGCTGTCTGTGATACTTCACTTTACAATTAATGTTAAACAATTTCATATAATAATTAATATTATATACATCCCCTATCTTACTCTATAAGTAAGTAGTACTTTATACATGTCTAAATACAGAAAAAAATTGATCATACGTCATAAATCTCAGTCGGTAGTCGTAATCCACAAATGTCGGATCTCACAATCATCAAAACTTGAAATGTTAATATTCGGGGGTGAGCAAACCACGACTCAGTAAGAGAGTTATATGTCACACTTGATATTCAGCTATCTATATGCTGAAAATATATATATATTTTTTATTCATTTTCTTTAAAATCTTCCTAACTGGCTCTAGGCTCATATGTAGGAAGGATACTACAATCGGCTAGGGATCCAGATAGAATAAGGTAGGTATTTTAGAATACCATACTTGTTCCGGAACCTAGAAGCGACTGTAGAGAATATTAATTTTGTTGTTTTCAAAACGATATAATTTTCGTTTTTCCACAGAGTAAACTACTTATTTCTTTTCACTTCAGTATACTTTAAAACACGTGGCAGTTCAGAAATAAAAACAGTGGTTTACTTCTCTTCTCTTCTCTTCAATACAGTAAAAACAGTATAGTACAGTGATTTGTAAATATCCAATCATAGGATAATTTCTTCTTCGATTATCTCTATCTTAAAATAATTCTTATGTTATTCTTTTAGAATAAACATTTATTTCTTTTTTCAAATCAGTAACCGTATCATACTAAAACCCCTTAAGAAATGCATTTAAAATAGTCATGGTATCGACATATGCAGAAAACAATTGTCATAATAATGCATTTCATACTTTAAATCATTGTATGAATTCTTTAATACATATACTAAAATTTCATACTTGTTTCAAACATGCATCATACTTTAGAAACTTAACATCATAATTAATAAAACTTATCATACAGTTCATGAAGACTAGGCGGAATCATATAGCCAGTATGCGGGTCATGACACTTACTTCATCCTCCGAAGAGGGAACAGAACATCATCCTCCGAAGAGGGAACAGAATACCTCTGGCCGTGGTATGGGCTGTAGACCTGATCAGGGTCGTACAGCGAACATTGCACCACGAAGGACCAACATACCTACAAGGGATGAAAACATGCACAATGTGGGTGACAACATGCACGACGTGGGCTAAACATATGCCACAAGGGATGGAAACATGCACAATGTGGCAAGCATGACAAGCAATAACATAAACTATAGGAAGGCCTTAGTCTCAAATCTTACTTACTTATGTAACTTCGTAAATTATACATTTGGTACAAAATAGTAAGGACCGGGCGTGCCTAGGTCTAAGTTAGCCAGGGGTTTGCCACTCCGATCATTGTTTTGGAAAACATACTTATTTACTTTCATACATAAAAAGCTTATTGAAAAATATGCATAGAAATCATAAAGTTCGTTTAGCTAATTATCAAAAGACTATGGGAATTAATTTTGGAACGAAATTCATGCTTCAAACATTTCTTTATACATTGCGATGAAGACAGTTTGCAAAATCATCATTGAAAATATAGAAGGGCAAAACTGTCCTTTTTCCATTATAAAACACATATGTATGCTTTTATGTACATTTAATCGAAAACATGGTTTTATAATTATCGAAATTCAAATAGATTATTTTTATAATTTATGAAAATAAAATATTTCTTTTCTAACTTTAAATTCTCATCACCATGTTTTCTTCTAAAAACACTTGTAGAGACCTTTAATCTCGAAAACATAGTTGTTCATCATTTCTTAACCTTTATGGAATTTTCATAATTAATTATTTCCATAATTAAAACTATAAAGATTTTATATGAAATCCAGTGAATACTTAAGAATATTTATAAAATTATTCACTTTAGTCTCTTTTTCATTTTCTTCTCGTTTCACGTGAAATATCACCTACAGGATGAAATTTCGGTAATTTCCTTTTTACCATTCACGAAAACATGAATATTTTAAAATCAATTATCATTATCTTCATGTTTTATGAAATTTACTTAATTTCTCGATTTTCGTACCTAAAAATCGTTTCACGTGAAATCAAATCATTTATTATGATTTTCGGTGATTTTCGGTAAATTTTAGTAATTATTCGATAATTTTTCGGCAGTATAACGGTTGCCGATTTGGCTAACCTCTTGCACGGAAAATATAGTTTATATTTCTCAACTGGTATTTCACCACAATTTGAAACTGATAAATCACCTTAAATTTCAAAACTAATCATTGTCAATTGCATTTAGAAATTAAATGCATAATTTAAAACATGTGGCTGAATATCCTTACAGGTGGCACATGTCTCCCTTACTTGTTTCGGGTCGGCGACTACCTCTCGAAGGTTGCGCCCATGTTCACCTCGCCCGATTCCATCGGCTCGGTCATCGAGGGAATTTTCTGGAAATTAAATTTTAAAATTTAGAATTTTTCCATAATTATTTAAATAAATAAATTATTTAAATAATTTAACATTTTTCGAGATTTCTTACCAATTCCTGTAATTCTTAGGATTTCCCGTAATTTTCAAATTCTCGAAAATTTTCCAAATTCCCGAAATTCCTATTTCTCTTTCTCTTTCTTCTTTTCTGTTTTTTTCTTTTCTTTTCTTTTTCTTTTTCCTTTTTCTTTTCTTTTTGTTTTTCAGCAAGACCGGTCATCCCCCCTCACTGCCGGTTCTCCTCTGGTTGTCGGTTCTCCTGTGATTCGGTGCTCAGCAGTTGGCCGGCACCACGGCAAAGCTGGATCTGGCCTCCGTTCGGTCTGGATCGGCGGCACGGCGGCGGATCTACTCGGTTTACCTTCGGTTTCTTCTCCTCTTCCGTCGGCCTTCCTCCGTCGTTTTCCGCCTCAACCGTGGCCTCCTTCCTCTTCCTCTTCCTCCGGCGATGCTTCGGTTCCAGTGGCGGCGACCAATCTGGCCGGCGCCGTCCGTTCCTCTTTTTTTCCTCTTTTCTCGGTTTCGCCGGTTTCCTTCGATTTTCCTTCTTTTCTTCCGCCGCCGGTGGGTTCCTTCCTTTCCTCTTTGGACGGCGACGATGTCCCTTCCTTTTTCCCTCGCCAGCGGTGGTAGCTCCGCCACCGTCGATTCTGGCTGGGGAGGATCGGGTTTCTTCCCTGATTCTTCCTTCCGTTTTTCTTCTTTTCTTTTTTTGTTTTTTTTTCTTCTTTCCTTATTTAGTATATAAGATACTATATACTATATATTATATACTATATAATATATTTTATACATATAATATATACTACATATTATACATATATTATTTCATATATAATATAATACAATATATATTATATATAAAATATATATTGTATATTACAAAATATATGTCTAGTATATATATGTATATTTATATGTTTTAAATTTAAATAACTTTTATATATATTTTCAAACTTCAATGTAAATCAATATTTACATTTCTCAATTATATGCATATATCTTTTTATATATACATAAGAAATTATACTGAAATACATATGTATTATTTAACTTTATAAAATAGTATATATACTTATATATACCCATGTATATTGAATATATACTATATACCATATGGTATTTAAATACATATGTATTTGCATGAAAATACATTTATATAATATATAATTATATAAATATATTTCACATTTCCTTTCTCATTTTCTTATTTAATTTGGATTTTCATTTATCCAAATTAAATTTCTCTTCTTTATTATTTTTTGAGTTCACAAATATTCTTATTTCCAATTTAACTTCCTTCATTCGAATCTCCAATATTCCTTATTTTCCAATAAATGAAAAATTTATGGTTATCACAGTTATATACATATTACATTCCTTTATGTCATCAATAACTCCATTACCATCAATGGATTCAAGATCAACTTAGTTCATCACTAATCAAAATATAGCCCAACATAGGGGCATTTTCGTCATTTCGACATTTATTTCTTTCTCCTCTGTATATATTTAACCAAAGATCTTATCATCTATGTGCTGATAGTATCCCTTCTCATACTAACATCAGCAATTTAAGGCCTTGTTTGATTTCGACAGAGAAGTCCACTGAAATCCATAATTGGATTAATTTGCATGTAATGCAGCTTTATAACATCAATTTCTCTATGAAATCACTCAATTTCAACGTCTGTTGGTCTACTATGACTCCAAGTAAAATTTTGGGGTTGGGGTATTTTGGTCATTTTTAGCCAAAAATTTCCCCTCTCCTCCAAATACCTTCAATTGGTGATCTTAAGGTCTATTTAATGATGATATTTCATTACCCTCCTTGAGATCATCATTTTCAGGTCTCAGTTCGATCTGGACAGAAAAGTACTGGTGATACCCTCACCGAGTCCATTTCTGTTCCTTACCGAACCGACCTTCTTTTAGACTATAAGATCACCATTTCAGATAATCTCTAGAGCCGTTTTCCCTTTTTGCCATTCTTAGTTCATAATTCTTACCCCCTTCTAAATACTTAATTCAATTTGCAATCATTTATTTTCTCTATGTATTTAAACTACACAGTATTACAAGGGATGTTAATATTTTTCGACACATTTTATTTTCAAAAGTATCGACAGACATCAGGCCAACTGTGCTCTGATACCATTAAATCCGTCACAGCTTGTGACCCAACTTTTCATCTTATTCTATACATCTTATTGGGTTGGGCTGTCTGCGATACTTTACTTTTCGTTTACATATAAACAATTTCATATTAAAATTTTAATATGAATTACATCCCCTATCTTACTTCTTAAGAAAGTAGTACTGTGAATATGTCTAAATACAGAAAATAAATGATCGTACCTCATATCATAAATCGAACTGTCGCATCGTCTCCAAATGCACTTTTAAAATCCTTTATGTGTCAGACTCTCAGTCTTCGAAAACCTGAAATGTTAAAATTAAGGGGTGAGCAAACCACAACTCAGTAAGGGAATTATATGCCTCACTTGATACTCAGCTATCTATATGCTGAAAAACTTTTTCACTTTTTTTTTAAATCTCCTAGCTGGCTCTAGGATCGTATGTAGGAAGGATAGTACAGTCGGCTAAGGATCCAGATGGAGTAAGGTAGGTATTTTGAAATACCTATCTTGTCACGAAACCTAGAAGCAACTGTAGAGAGTAATTAATTTTGTTTCGTTTGAAATTTAAATCCTTTTCCTTTTTATACCTTATCATTTCCATATTCCTTTAAAAATAATGCGTTTATGAAATAAAGCATTTAAATAAAATAACTAATATTCATATATTCTTGAAAAGAATATTAGTTAAATCATCATTCTCATTTAAACTCATTTCATATTTTTCTGTACAATCATAATTAGTACAATACTTTAAATAGCAAATAAGCTATTAAATCTTTTTCGTATAACATATAAATCATTTAAATCTAATATTCAATTTAAAATAAAAATATTAGATTTATTTTCCTCCTTTTTCCTTTATGAAAAACATATCACATATTCATGTCACATATAGTCTAATATTCAATTTAAAATCATAGTAAGACTATTAGACTTATAAACTCCTTTTCCTTTTGAAAACATATTACATATTCATATCACATGTCATATGAAAATCATCTCGTAGTACTAAAATCAGTACTGAAATAAGCATTATGTAAATGCTGTAAATCACTTTCATTTACTTATCACATATCATGTAAAACATTTTCATATATGGAGACTTAGGCATGGACGCCCAGCCCATCCACTGGGTCGTTACTCATATCATGCTATAGACCCCGAAGGGTATAAATTATCATGTTAGATCTATGGCGATAGTCTATAATTGTCCTCGACGGATCACTGATCAGGTGTCGGCCGGGACTACATATCACATATCACATAACACATATCATATGTCACATATCACATATCACATATCAGCATGATAAGATTGCCAACTAGTCTCAAAACAGTATTTTTCATCATCAATAAACCTTTATGGAATTTATAAAAATATATAATTTCATAATTTAAAACCATAAAGGTTATAAAACCATTTAGTGAATATTTAAGAAATATATATAAAAATATTCACTTTATTTCTTTTCATTTTTCAACTCGTATTTCGTGTAATTTACATATCAAGAGAATTTTCGGTGATTTCATTATCACCATTCTTGAAGAGAATTTTTTGGTGATTTCATTATCACCATTCTCGAAAACATGAATATGTTAAAAATCAATTTCATTATATTCATGTTTTATGATAAATAATAATTTTCTCGTTTTTCGTGATTGAATATCGATTTTCGAAAATAAAATCATTTAATATGATTTTATGTAATTTTTCAAAAATTTTCGGCAGCATAACGACTGCCTATTGATTAGCCTTCTGCACGGAAAACATAGTTTATAATTCCAGCTAGTACATCACCACAAATTTCAAACCAATCATTCATCGCAATAATTTTCATCAAATGTTTTCATAAAATATTTCATAATTAAAATCATGCAGACTGAATATCCTTACAGTGCTGCACATGCATCCCTTACCTGATTGTCAGTAACGAGTTCCTTGACTGCACTACACGAACACCAAATTTCTTGAACTGCAAAATAATTCCACCAAAAATTACTTCAATGATCTTATTATTTTCCTTTAACCTTTAGATCATAAAAGGGGTGCATTAGGATCCTGTGCGAGTGCTTTGGCTTAATTTTTCATATGAGATTCTTATGATTCTCCTTAATTTATTTTATATCTCAATTATCATCACTGCATTACGTATGGCCATTTTACATCATATAATTATAAAAATCAACATTCATCACCTTATAACTCTTCATGGCCGAATGGCCTTATCCAATTTCCAACTATTTATTCATTTGCCTTTAATTTCTATTATCATTTTCACCTTACAATAAATTGATTTACACCTTTTGGCCACCAAAGTCAGCCTATTTTCCCTTTTTATTTTCTTTCATTGTCAGCTGTCCAAGACAGCCAAGTCACCCCCTTCAGCTCACGTTTTTGACTAAATTAAAGGCTTTATACTCATTTCTAATATGGTTAGTTTCCTTTCATCACCCTTCTGAAGGAAACCGAAACAACACGCAGCGGAATTTAAATCATTCGGCCTCCACCAAGATCGATTCGGAGAGTTGCCTGATTAGGGTTTCGAGATTTTACCTAACGTTTTCTCTGAATTTTCTATCGTTGGTCGAGTCACAAGCAGCAACTTTTCGTTCCTGCCTCTATGGTATCCACACGAACGGATCTCACGACTCTTGAACGTCTCACGATCAGAAGCCTTGAAGAGTGTTTTGATTCCTTATAACCGAACGGCTAGCTTCGATTAAAAGGAATGTTTTTTTTTTCTGTTTTAAAAGGTGCGGCTTTGTTTTAGAAAAACTTCCTTTTTATAGGCAGTAAATTTTACCCTAAAATTTACTGCCAAACAGAACTCTAATCCTACTTAGAATAGGATTAGATATATCCTTAATCCAATTCAGAATAGGATTAGATATATCCTTAATCCAATTCAGAATAGGATTAATTAAGCTCCTCATTGATTCGTTCTAAGTGTGCGACCCAATAGGTTCTCAAAACAATGGCAATGACAAAATTGTCACAGGCAATGAGTGGTATCTAGCAACACATCATTGCTACCCATGTAACGAGAATGTCAATGACTCGACATAACCTTACTCGTGATAGATGTTACCGTGTAGTCTAATCCATTTATCCTTTGATGTCTCGATTAGACACAAGTCATGGAATGTGTCACACTTGTATAGTCTAATCAGCGTTTCTTGATTCCTGAGTAGACTAATTAAACAAATAAAATCAATATCTCATATTGACTTATTCGAGCACGGCCATGCATTTCTTAGTCTCACTCTATCAAAGGGCCCAAGACATCACTCTTGTTATATAAGAGGGATAAATCCTATCTTGATCACTCAACATCCCTCTACATAGATCAAGGCATACCCAATTACTACCTTTATAGTCCATCCTATTACGAATGACATCTAGCAGCATTAAAGTATGCAATTCTCTATGTTGGGATCTCTGATGATCTCAAGTCAAAGGATCACATACACCATCATCACTATGAGAATCGCTTATGACACTCATATAACAATCCATGTAGCGTTCTCATGGAGGGTCGATCCAGTACATAGTTCTCTAACATGTACCTATGTGATGACTTGATATCCTATATCCATGACAATGGTCATCAGTCAACCACATACTAGTCTTATCGTATCATTGTTATCCTTGTTCACAATAATACTTGATTAGGGATATTTTAAGAATAGTGTGTTATTACTATTCTAAGGACATTATCATATAAGATTATATTACGCAGTTATAAGACAAATATAATAATGAACTATGATAAATAAAATGTCATGATACATAAAAAAATGCCAAAGTCAATCATCTAATGAATGGTTCTAAGGGCATAATCCAACAATCTCCCACTTGCACTAAGACCATTCACTCATGTATCTAATAGCTAGTGACCTAGTGTGACGATCATGTCTCTGCTGCGTCAAAGGCTTCGTCAGTGGGTCGGCGATGTTATCGTCAGTTGGTACTTTGCATATCCTCACATCTCCTCTCTCGATGATATCTCGAATGAGATGGAAGCGCCGTAGTATATGTTTGGATCGTTGGTGAGATCTAGGTTCCTTAGCTTGTGCGATGGCTCCATTGTTGTCACAATAGAGCTCAATCGGATCTACAATGCTAGGAACAACTTCAAGCTCAGTAATGAACTTCCTGATCCAAACAGCCTCCTTAGCAGCTTCAAAGGCAGCTATATACTCAGCCTCTGTTGTAGAATCGGCCACTGTCGCCTGCTTTGAACTCTTCCAGCTCACAGCACCACCATTAAGGCAAAACACATAACCAGACTGCGATCTATAGTCATCTTTATCAGTTTGGAAGCTAGCATCAGTGTAACCTGTTACAATGAGCTCTTCCTCACCTCCATATATCAAGAATGTATCCTTAGTCTTTCTCAAGTACTTAAGAATATTCTTGACAGTGATCCAGTGACGTTCACTAGGATCAACTTGATATCTACTCGTCATGCTCAAAGCATACGAGACATCGGGACGTGTGCATAACATGGCATACATAATGGATCCAATAGTAGATGCATATGGAACTTTACTCATACGTTCTCTCTCTTCTTGTGTTGTAGGACACTGTTCTTTTGAGAGAGTAATGCCATGTGTCATAGGCAAGAATCCTTTCTTGGAATCCTACATGCTAAACCTCTTTAGCACTTTATCTATGTATGCACTTTGACTTAGGCCAATTAATTTCCTTGATCTATCTCTATAGATCCTTATACCCAGTACATAGGTAGCTTCGCCCAAGTCCTTCATTGAAAAGCAATTCCCTAACCAAGTCTGTACAGACTGAAGGGTAGGGATGTCATTCCCAATGAGTAGTATGTCATCTACATACAACACCAGGAAGACAATAGTGCTCCCACTGACCTTCTTGTAGACACAAGGTTCATCTTCGTTCTTGATGAAACCAAACTCTTTGATTGCATCATCAAAACGAAGATTCCAACTTCGAGAAGCTTGCTTTAGTCCATAAATAGAACGTTGCAGCTTACAAACCTTTCCAGCATTTTTTGAATCAACAAAACCCTCAGGTTGTGTCATGTACACATCCTCGAGTAGCTTTCCATTAAGAAAAGCAGTCTTGACGTCCATTTGCCAGATTTCATAATCATGGTATGCAGCTATCGCAAGCAAGATCCTAATGGATTTGATCATCGCGACTGGTGAAAAAGTTTCATCATAGTCAATACCATGAATTTGTTTAAAACCTTTAGCAACCAATCGCCCTTTATAGGTATGAACATTTCCTTCCATGTCAGTTTTCTTCTTAAAAACCCATTTACACCCTATAGGTTTTACCCTTTCGGGTAAGTCAACCAAGGTCCAAACTTGGTTGGCATACATGGATTCCATCTCAGATCTCATGGCTTCAAGCCATTTCTCAGAGTCTGGCCCTATAATAGCCTCTTGATAGGTAGTAGGCTCATCTTGGTCCATGAGCAATACATCACCGTTCTGAGTCATTAGAAATCCATATTTCTGTGGCTCACGATGTGTTCTAACTGATCTACGCAAGGCTTGTGTCTCTTGAGCAGGCGGTTGCTCCACAATAGCTTGTGGTTCTGGTTCCACAACAACTTGTGGTGCTTGCTCAGGCTCCATCTCAACATCGGGTGCGCTATCTTGTAGCTCTTGAATTTCTTCAAGTTCTACTTTTCTCCCACTAGTTCTTCTAGAAATGAATTCTCTTTCTAGAAAGACACCTGTTCGAGCGACAAACACTTTGCGCTCAGTGGGATTGTAAAAATAATATCCTTTAGTTAGTTTAGGATATCCCACAAAATAGCACTTATCAGATTTAGGTGCAAGTTTGTTAGAGACTTGACGTCTTACATAAGCCTCACAACTCCAAATCTTCATAAAAGACATACTGGGACGTTTACCAGTCCATATCTCATATGGTGTCTTTGGAACCGATTTAGATGGAACACGGTTCAGTGTAAAAGCAGCTGTTTCTAATGCATGTCCCCAAAAGGATTCTGGAAGATCTGTATGACTCATCATTGATCGAACCATATCTAATAAAGTTCGGTTTCTCCTTTCAGATACACCATTCCATTGTGGTGTACCTGGAGGAGTGAGTTGTGAGACAATCCCACACTCTTTAAGATAGTCATAAAATTCTTGGCTTAAGTATTCACCACCTCGATCTGATCGAAGTGCCTTAATGCTCTTGCCAAGTTGGTTTTGTACTTCATTCTTGAATTCTTTGAACTTTTCAAAAGATTCTGACTTGTGTCTCATAAGATACACATAGCCATATCTACTGAAATCATCAGTAAATGTAATAAAGTACATAAACCCACCTCTGGCCTGTGTGTTTAAAGGTCCACATACATCTGTATGTACTAAGCCCAATAAATCACTTGCCCTTTCACTATGTCCTTTGAAAGGGGCTTTTGTCATCTTACCCATCAAACAAGATTCACATGTCTCATACGATTCAAAATCAAATGAGTCCAAAAGTCCATCTTTATGGAGTTTGGAAATGCGATTCTCATTTATGTGTCCCAAGCGACAATGCCAGAGATATGTTGGATTTTGATCATTAGATTTAATCCTTTTAGCATTTATGTTATAAATGGGCATATCAAGATTTATAATGTAAAGACCATTAATTAGTTGTGCACTACCATAAAAGATATCATTTAAATAAATGGAGCAACAGTTGTCCTTTATTATAAATGAAAAACCCTTCTTGTCCAAACAAGAAATAGAAATAATGTTTTTAGTGATGGAAGGCACATAATAACAATCATCTAATTCTAAAACAAGCCCTGTGGGCAATGTCAAAATATAAGTTCCTACAGCTAATGCAGCAACCCTTGCTCCATTTCCCACTCGCAGGTCGACCTCGCCCTTAGTCAACGATCTACTCCTTTTGAGTTCCTGCACATTTACACAAATGTGAGAACCACATCCAGTATCTAATACCCATGATGAAGAAGTAGATAGATTAACTTCTATAACATAAATACCTGAAGTGGAAGTCTCACTTCCTTTCTTCTTCTTTAGCTCTTCCAAGTATTTGTTGCAATTCCTCTTCCAATGTCCGGTCTCACCGCAATGGAAGCATTTCCCTTCTTTGGCAACCCCACCTTTAGGCTTCAGTGCAGTATCATTGGGCTTGAACTTGCCATTGGTTTTATTACCCTTTTTCTTGCCCTTTGCATTAGCCCTGCCCTTAGCTTTCTTAACTATTAAGACATCTTTGGGCTTGGCCTTTTTCATGTTGGATTCAGCTGTTTTCAACATGCTAAGTAACTGTGGCAGAGTCTTGTCAATTTCATTCATGTTGTAATTAACAACAAACTGACTGTAGCTGTTTGGCAACGATTGCAGAATCACATCAGTGGCCAACTCTTGGCCCAAAGGAAATCCCAATCTTTCAAGGTTTTCAGTGTACCCAATCATCTTGAGCACATGAGTACCAACGGGAGTCCCCTCTGCCATCCTACACTGAAACAATGCCTTAGAGACATTGTACCTTTCTTGCCTAGCTTCCTCTTCATAGAGTTGCTTGAGATGCTCGATCATATCGAACGCATCCATTTCCTCATGTTGCTTTTGAAGCTCAGGATTCATGGAGGCAAGCATAAGGCAACTAACATCTAATGCATCATCTTGATGCTTCTTATAAGCATCTCTTTCTGCCCTTGGAGCATTAGAGGGTGGTACCATCTCCAAGTGCTCGAGTCAGATAAAGGCTGTAAACGCGAGGGCACAGCCTGTCCTAGGTGAGACCACTGTTGTGATGAAGGTGGGCGGATGGGAACAGGAGTGTAAGCTTACAGCACTGACGCTTGATGACTTTGAGCTGATCCTCGGGTTGGAATTCTTTGTTGACGCAAAGGCAGCACCTATACCTTACTTGGGCAGCCTATGGATTGGCAACGAGAGGTGCCCATGCTTTGTTCCAACGGAGACTGAGGGAACAAAGGCAGAAAAGTCCTTGATGCCGGCGAAATCAGAAGGGAAAAAGGGTGGGACAGTCAGGTTGACGGCCCTTGTCCAGATTGATGGCTCTTTTGATGATGTCGCGGAAGTGCACGCGGGTGCATCAGGCAGAGGCAGTGAAGGGGTGATGGTCCAGGGAGGACGCCCCATTGATATTGAGATTGTTAGCAGGAAACGGAAGCTAGTTGCTGGCGAGTTTGAGACAGCACGTGGGAGACATATGAGCGCAGCCAGTTGCTTGGATGCAAGGTCAGCGGAGTCCCTTGCACATTGTCTTCACCGACCAAGCACGGACACGCGGATGGTAGACAGGATTGAGGTACCCTCATTTGATGCTTTCGATTTTCTTGTCCACTCTAACATTGGTGATCGGATTAGGCAGGTGTTTAGGGCATACATTAGCCACTGTCGTGTGAGACAGCAGGCCAGGGAGGGCTTGGTTCGATGTTGGGTCATAGACAGCCTGTGGTATGCTCGCGGGGGCAGGTTGTGGGTTCCTATGAGTGGAGAACCGACGCGCGTGTTAGCGCATGATCCAGGGATAACAGCAGAACATCCAAGCATAGGATGTGTAGTTGATTTTATTTTCTGGCTAGGAGACATGGGGTTTTATGACCGTACCATTGTGATGACTGAGCTAATGAGACTGACGGGGCTGTTTCAACCACTACAGACTCTAGAGAGATTGGGGGAGTCTTTGTTTCAGGTTGGATTGCGCGCGCATGATAGATGGGGATCTATCTTGGTAGTGGCTGATCGTTTTGATGTGTGGGCGATGTTGGGGGCTGTTCCTCGTGCCCGCATTGCCAAGATAGCAAGGGTGATGCTATCAAGTCAGCATATGGTGAAGATGCTCGACGGCGATCGTTATGCTCAGGGTACATGTGGTCAGAATTGGAGAAATGTTTCGTTTGAGAAACTCTTGCAGCACTATGGGATAGTGTGTGGATGCAAGGAGCAGTGGGCTCGTTTAGACAACCTCCCGACGAGGACGTCGGCTCCATTCGGTGGGGGAGAGTTTGTCACGCCCTAGTGAGCTGGGGTGTGCTCGTACGCAAGCTGGTGCGGGCTGAGACTAGCCATGCCTTGGGAGCGGGCATGGGAAAGGCTTTCGTTGGCTGCGGAGGCAGAAGCATGTGGGTGGCATGCGCAGATGGCAATCGAGGCGTGCAGGATGTACGCGCTGTGGTAAGAGGAAGCACGCACATGTCTGGACAGTGTGCAATGGTGCGCGGAACCAGGACTGCGGTAGTCTGATCGGCTGGGCGCACGCGGATGCTGAAGGGAAGCAGACGCGGGCCAGAAGTCTAGTCCGACCAGGACTCTGGTTGATGGGCGCGCGCGGATGCTGGAGAGGCAACAGATGCGGACCAGAAACCTAGTCCGACCAGGACTCTGACTGGAGGGGCGCGCGCGGATGCTGGAGAAGAGGCAGACGCGGACCAGGACTCTGAGAAGTGGAGTTCAACCAGGACTGTGACAGAGAAGGCAGCTGGCGGACGAAACACTTCCAGGTGCGATCTGAGACGCGCGGATAGCTAGTTGAGTCCAGGAGGGACTCTAATAGCTAAGGACGGACCCTGGATGAGCGCGAACACCTGGCACTCAAGATATGAGCTGGCGACCGCCAGCACTGGACAGACTAGGCAGAGGCATTGTGCGGCAAGGACTCTGGCGGGTGAAGAGTTTCTGTTGAGCTTGGTCTCCTAGGAATAGAGTTCCTAATGGCTGGGGATGTCAGCCACAGCATTGCCTATAAATAAAGTCGTGTACGGCAGTGGACCTCTCAGTGAGTCTCAGGGAGAGAGTGTAGCAGATCCTTGGAGGAAGGGAACAAACTGAGTTGGGGAACTCAGGCCTTGTAAGAGAGTGTCCACGCAGCAGACTTGTGTAATTCCTTTTACGAGTGAATAAAAGGTTGGGGACAAGGGTGTTCCTGTAAACGTGTGTGCTTGGCTTTGTGTGTGTGTGCTTATCTTTGCTATCGAGTGTGTGCGCGTGCTGGGCGGAAGGTGCGCGCACTGTTGTACGCCAGTATTCTGTCGGGTGAGAATCGTTTACTCACAGATCGAGTGACTGAACTAGGCGCGCGGAGAGCCTAGTGCCATCACGGGGCGCAACTAATTCGGTGGAAAAAAGTTGGGCCGTGACAATTGGTACTGAGGGGAAGCAGACGCGGGCCAGAAGTCTAGTCTGACCAGGACTCTGGTTGATGGGCGCGCGCGGATGCTGGGGAGGCAGCAGATGCGGACCAGAAACCTAGTCCGACCAGGACTCTGACTGGAGGGGCGCGCGCTGATGCTGGAGAAGAGGCAGACGCGGACCAGGACTCTGAGAAGTGGAGTTCGACCAGGACTGTGACAGAGAAGGCAGTTGGCGGACGAAACACTTCCAGGTGCGATCTGAGACGCGCGGATAGCTAGTTGAGTCCAGGAGGGACTCTAATAGCTAAGGACGGACCCTGGATGAGCGCGCACACCTGGCACTCAAGATATGAGCTGGCGACCGCCAGCACTGGACAGACTAGGCAGAGGCATTGTGCGGCAAGGACTCTGGCGGGTGAAGAGTTTCTGTTGAGCTTGGTCTCCTAGGAATAGAGTTCCTAACGGCTGGGGATGTCAGCCACAGCATTGCCTATAAATAAAGTCGTGTACGGCAGTGGACCTCTCAGTGAGTCTCAGGGAGAGAGTGTAGGCAGATCCTTAGAGGAAGGGAACAAACTGAGTTGGGGAACTCAGGCCTTGTAAGAGAGTGTCCACGCAGCAGACTTGTGTAATTCCTTTTACGAGTGAATAAAAGGTTGGGGACAAGGGTGTTCCTGTAAACGTGTGTGCTTGGCTTTGTGTGTGTGTGCTTATCTTTGCTATCGAGTGTGTGCGCGTGCTGGGCGGAAGGTGCGCGCACTGTTGTACGCCAGTATTCTGTCGGGTGAGAATCGTTTACTCACAGATCGAGTGGCTGAACTAGGCGCGCGGAGAGCCTAGTGCCATCACGGGGCGCAACTAATTCGGTGGAAAAAAGTTGGGCCGTGACAATTGATACTGAGGGGAAGCAGACGCGGGCCAGAAGTCTAGTCTGACCAGGACTTTGGTTGATGGGCGCGCGCGGATGCTGGGGAGGCAGCAGATGCGGACCAGAAACCTAGTCCGACCAGGACTCTGACTGGAGGGGCGCGCGCGGATGCTGGAGAAGAGGCAGACGCGGACCAGGACTCTGAGAAGTGGAGTTCGACCAGGACTGTGACAGAGAAGGCAGTTGGCGGACGAAACACTTCCAGGTGCGATCTGAGACGCGCGGATAGCTAGTTGAGTCCAGGAGGGACTCTAATAGCTAAGGACGGACCCTGGATGAGCGCGCACACCTGGCACTCAAGATATGAGCTAGCGACCGCCAGCACTGGACAGACTAGGCAGAGGCATTGTGCGGCAAGGACTCTGGCGGGTGAAGAGTTTCTGTTGAGCTTGGTCTCCTAGGAATAGAGTTCCTAATGGCTGGGGATGTCAGCCACAGCATTGCCTATAAATAAAGTCGTGTACGGCAGTGGACCTCTCAGTGAGTCTCAGGGAGAGAGTGTAGGCAGATCCTTAAAGGAAGGGAACAAACTGAGTTGGGGAACTCAGGCCTTGTAAGAGAGTGTCCACGCAGCAGACTTGTGTAATTCCTTTTACGAGTGAATAAAAGGTTGGGGACAAGGGTGTTCCTGTAAACGTGTGTGCTTGGCTTTGTGTGTGTGTGCTTATCTTTGCTATCGAGTGTGTGCGCGTGCTGGGCGGAAGGTGCGCGCACTCTTGTACGTCAGTATTCTGTCGGGTGAGAATCGTTTACTCACAGATCGAGTGGCTGAACTAGGCGCGTGGAGAGCCTAGTGCCATCACGGGGCGCAACTAATTCGGTGGAAAAAAGTTGGGCCGTGACAATTGGTATCAGAGCCGGCATTCGGCGTTCGGCGTTTGATTACTGGCGGTAGATGGCTGGAACACTCAGTGAACGAGTCGGTGTTCTTGAGGCGCTGGTTGGTGCGCCAGCCCCTGATGCTACGTCCTTGTCGGAGCAAGCGGAGCTTCAGTCGCAGGCCATGGCTGATTTGCAGCGGATGGTGGGCGATAACCAGAAGGATATGGTAGTCCGGTTTGATGACTTGCTCGCGCGGATTCAATCATTGTCTGATCGGTTTGAAGGTAAATTTTCTAACATTGAGGTTGATGTTAGTTTGCTAAAGAGGGCTGCTGTAGGGTCCTCAAGTAGCGGTGCTGGTGAAAGACCCTCAAAGCTGAAAGTCCCGAAGCCTAAGCAGTTCGGTGGGAGTCGAAGTGCCAAGGAGTTAGAGAACTTCATCTGGGATATGGAGCAGTATTTCAAGGCTGCCCATGTAGCGGAGAGTGACCGGGTGTCGATTACTAGCATGTACCTCACCGGTGATGCTAAACTGTGGTGGCGGACAAGATTGGATGATGATGCAAGTGCTGGACGAGAAGCGATCCAGACATGGGAAGCATTGAAGAAGGAATTGAGGGAGCAATTTCTTCCGATGAACACGGCTTGGCAGGCTAGAGAAGCACTAAAGAAACTAAGACACACGGGTTCTGTGCGGGACTATGTCAAGGAGTTCAGTTCGTTGATGCTGGAAATCACGAACATGTCCGAGGAGGATCGGATGTTTAACTTCCTGTCGGGTCTGCAGCCTTGGGCTCAGGCGGAGCTGAGGCAGTTGAAGGTGACGGATGTACCTTCGGCTATTGCTGCTGCGGATAGTTTGAGTGACTATCGAGTTGGATCTTCTCCATCCAACACAGACAAAAAGAAGTCCAAGGAGGATAAGAGGAATCGGAGGCGTGGAAGAGATAGAAAGCGGGACAAAAAGCAAAGTGAAAGCGAGTCGTCCGACTCAGGGGAATCGGATGTACCCCCAGGTAAACCCAAATCTGGTTGTTTCCTTTGTAATGGCCCTCATCGTGTGAAGGATTGTCCTCGTAGGGAAAAGCTTTCTACTCTAATAGCGCAGACAGATTCTGAAAGTGAGACGGAAGAGGTGAATCCTAGGCTCAATCCTATGCGGTTGCTAAATGCTATCACGGTTGGCAAGCGACGCCCCAAACAAGGGCTGATGTACGTGAAGGCAGAGGTGAATGGGTGCGGTGTGCGTGCCATGTTGGATACGGGAGCTACCAACAATTTCATTTCCCAGCGGTTGGTGCAGCGACTTGGATTGACCGTCTCCAAGTGCTCGAGTCAGATAAAGGCTGTAAACGCGAGGGCACAGCCTGTCCTAGGTGAGACCACTGTTGTGATGAAGGTGGGCGGATGGGAACAGGAGTGTAAGCTTACAGCACTGACGCTTGATGACTTTGAGCTGATCCTCGGGTTGGAATTCTTTGTTGACGCAAAGGCAGCACCTATACCTTACTTGGGCGGCCTATGGATTGGCAACGAGAGGTGCCCATGCTTTGTTCCAACGGAGACTGATGGAACAAAGGTAGAAAAGTCCTTGATGCCGGCGAAATCAGAAGGGAAAAAGGGTGGGACAGTCAGGTTGACGGCCCTTGTCCAGATTGATGGCTCTTTTGATGATGTCGCGGAAGTGCACGCGGGTGCATCAGGCAGAGGCAGTGAAGGGGTGATGGTCCAGGGAGGACGCCCTATTGATATTGAGATTGTTAGCAAGAAACGGATTCTAGTTGCTGGTGAGTTTGAGACAGCACGTGGGAGACATATGAGCGCAGCCAGTTGCTTGGATGCAAGGTCAGCGGAGTCCCTTGCACATTGTCTTCACCGACCAAGCACGGACACGCGGATGGTAGACAGGATTGAGGTACCCTCATATGATGCTTTCGATTTTCTTGTCCACTCTAACATTGGTGATCGGATTAGGAAGGTGTTTAGGGCAAACACTAGCCACTGTCGTGTGAGGCAGCAGGCCAGGGAGGGCTTGGTTCGATGTTGGGTCATAGACAGCCTGTGGTATGCTCGCGGGGGCAGGTTGTGGGTTCCTATGAGTGGAGAACCGACGCGCGTGTTAGCGCATGATCCAGGGATAACAGCAGAACATCCAAGCATAGGATGTGTGATTGATTTTATTTTCTGGCTAGGAGACATGGGGTTTTATGTCCGTACCATTATGATAACTGAGCTAGTGAGACAGACGGGGCTGTTTCAACCACTACAGACTCTAGAGAGATTGGGGGAGTCTTTGTTTCAGGTAGGATTGCGCGCGCATGATAGATGGGGATCTATCTTGGTAGTGGCTGATCGTTTTGATGTGTGGGCGATGTTGGGGGCTGTTCCTCGTGCCCGGATTGCCAAGATAGCAAGGGTGATGCTATCAAGTCAGCATATGGTGAAGATGCTTGACGGCGATCGTTATGCTCAGGGTACATGTGGTCAGAATTGGAGAAATGTTTCGTTTGAGAAACTCTTGCAGCACTATGGGATAGTGTGTGGATGCAAGGAGCAGTGGGCTCGTTTAGACAACCTCCCGACGAGGACGTCGGCTCCATTCGGTAGGGGAGAGTTTGTCACGCCCTAGTGAGCTGGGGTGCGCTCGTACGCAAGCTGGTGCGGGCTGAGACTAGCCATGCCTTGGGAGCGGGCATGGGAAAGGCTTTCGTTGGCTGCGGAGGCAGAAGCATGTGGGTGGCATGCGCAGATGGCAATCGAGGCGTGCAGGATGTACGCGCTGTGGTAGGAGGCAGCACGCACATGTCTGGACAGTGTGCAAGGGTGCGCGGAACCAGGACCGCGGTAGTCTGATCGGCTGGGCGCGCGCGGATGCTGAGGGGAAGCAGACGCGGGCCAGAAGTCTAGTCCGACCAGGACTCTGGTTGATGGGCGCGCGCGGATGCTGGGGAGGCAGCAGATGCGGACCAGAAACCTAGTCCGACCAGGACTCTGACTGGAGGGACGCGCGCGGATGCTGGAGAAGAGGCAGACGCGGACCAGGACTCTGAGAAGTGGAGTTCGACCAGGACTGTGACAGAGAAGGCAGTTGGCGGACGAAACACTTCAAGGTGCGATCTGAGACGCGCGGATAGCTAGTTGAGTCCAGGAGGGACTCTAATAGCTAAGGACGGACCCTGGATGAGCGCGCACACCTGGCACTCAAGATATGAGCTGGCGACCGCCAGCACTGGACAGACTAGGCAGAGGCATTGTGCGGCAAGGACTCTGGCGGGTGAAGAGTTTCTGTTGAGCTTGGTCTCCTAGGAATAGAGTTCCTAATGGCTGGGGATGTCAGCCACAGCATTGCCTATAAATAAAGTCGTGTACGGCAGTGGACCTCTCAGTGAGTCTCAGGGAGAGAGTGTAGGCAGATCCTTAGAGGAAGGGAACAAACTGAGTTGGGGAACTCAGGCCTTGTAAGAGAGTGTCCACGCAGCAGACTTGTGTAATTCCTTTTACGAGTGAATAAAAGGTTGGGGACAAGGGTGTTCCTGTAAACGTGTGTGCTTGGCTTTGTGTGTGTGTGCTTATCTTTGCTATCGAGTGTGTGCGCGTGCTGGGCGGAAGGTGCGCGCACTGTTGTACGCCAGTATTCTGTCGGGTGAGAATCGTTTACTCACAGATCGAGTGGCTGAACTAGGCGCGCGGAGAGCCTAGTGCCATCACGGGGCGCAACTAATTCGGTGGAAAAAAGTTGGGCCGTGACAATTGGTATCAGAGCCGGCGTTCGGCGTTCGGCGTTCGATTACTGGCGGTAGATGGCTGGAACACTCAGTGAACGAGTCGGTGTTCTTGAGGTGCTGGTTGGTGCGCCAGCCCCTGATGCTACGTCCCTGTCGGAGCAAGCGGAGCTTCAGTCGCAGGCCATGGCTGATTTGCAGCGGATGGTAGGCGATAACCAGAAGGATATGGTGGTCCGGTTTGATGACTTGCTCGCGCGGATTCAATCATTGTCTGATCGGTTTGAAGGTAAATTTTCCAACATTGAGGCTGATGTTAGTTTGCTAAAGAGGGCTGCTGTAGGGTCCTCAAGTAGCGGTGCTGGTGAAAGACCCTCAAAGCTGAAAGTCCCGGAGCCTAAGCAGTTCGGTGGGAGTCGAAGTGCCAAGGAGTTAGAGAACTTCATCTGGGATATGGAGCAGTATTTCAAGGCTGCCCATGTAGCGGAGAGTGACCGGGTGTCGATTACTAGCATGTACCTCACCGGTGATGCTAAACTGTGGTGGCGGACAAGATTGGATGATGATGCAAGTGCTGGACGAGAAGCGATCCAGACATGGGAAGCATTGAAGAAGGAATTGAGGGAGCAATTTCTTCCGATGAACACGGCTGGGCAGGCTAGAGAAGCACTAAAGAAACTAAGACACACGGGTTCTGTGCGGGACTATGTCAAGGAGTTCAGTTCGTTGATGCTGAAAATCACGAACATGTCCGAGGAGGATCGGATGTTCTAATTCATCTCATGAATGGAAGCCCAACTTTATGCCTCTAAATTCCCAATCATATTGAGGAAATTTAGTTAAGTCAACCCAATTTATAGCCTTTGGATATCACTATTATCCCATCGCGTCTTACTAAGATAGATATGATATTTTGCTTTGGCAAACATAACAAAATCGATTCTAGTCTTGACGAGTGCTATTCATTGGTAGGCATCTATTATTGACTTAATTTAATTTGAGGGATTTTCTTAGTTTATTGAATAAGATCTCACCAATTTTACTTTTCTAAAATTATCATATGATTTTCATATCATAAACGTACAAAATAAACCATGCATCTCATGCAATTAAGCAATAAAATAAACGTGACATAGTTATAGCCCAAACTAAATGGATTTCCCAAGCCAATGAGAAACCCTAAGGGTTAACCTAAGGGTAATAGCATCTTCTCCAAGTGCCTCTTCGGTCATCCTTTGCATGGTTGTCAGCTCCAATTACATAGTTTAAGAGAAACCTCGAGTTACATTCGAGGGGAGTAAGATGAGAAAAGAATGTACAACAAGAATTTCAAGAATAAGGCACGACACGCAGGTCGTATTTATTAAAATTTACAACCACCAAAATACAATCATGTTGGGCTAGGGCTATAACTATGCACCATGCTCAAACAACAACCACCGTGTTATACAATCATATTGTTGGATTATGCCCTTAGAACCATTCATTAGATGATTGACTTTGGCATTTTTTTATGTATCATGACATTTTATTTATCATAGTTCATTATTATATTTGTCTTATAACTGCGTAATATAATCTTATATGATAATGTCCTTAGAATAGTAATAACACACTATTCTTAAAATATCCCTAATCAAGTATTATTGTGAACAAGGATAACAATGATACGATAAGACTAGTATGTGGTTGACTGATGACCATTGTCATGGATATAGGATATCAAGTCATCACATAGGTACATGTTAGAGAACTATGTACTGGATCGACCCTCCATGAGAACGCTACATGGATTGTTATATGAGTGTCATAAGCGATTCTCATAGTGATGATGGTGTATGTGATCCTTTGACTTGAGATCATCAGAGATCCCAACATAGAGAATTGCATACTTTAATGCTGCTAGATGTCATTCGTAATAGGATGGACTATAAAGGTAGTAATTGGGTATGCCTTGATCTATGTAGAGGGATGTTGAGTGATCAAGATAGGATTTATCCCTCTTATATAACAAGAGTGATGTCTTGGGCCCTTTGATAGAGTGAGACTAAGAAATGCATGGCCGTGCTCGAATAAGTCAATATGAGATATTGATTTTATTTGTTTAATTAGTCTACTCAGGAATCAAGAAACGCTGATTAGACTATACAAGTGTGACACATTCCATGACTTGTGTCTAATCGAGACATCAAAGGATAAATGGATTAGACTACACGGTAACATCTATCACGAGTAAGGTTATGTCGAGTCATTGACATTCTCGTTACATGGGTAGCAATGATGTGTTGCTAGATACCGCTCATTGCCTGTGACAATTTTGTCATTGCCATTGTTTTGAGAACCTATTGGGTCGCACACTTAGAACGAATCAATGAGGAGCTTAATTAATCCTATTCTGAATTGGATTAAGGATATATCTAATCCTATTCTGAATTGGATTAAGGATATATCTAATCCTATTCTAAGTAGGATTAGAGTTCTGTTTGGCAGTAAATTTTAGGGTAAAATTTACTGCCTATAAAAAGGAAGTTTTTCTAAAACAGAGCCGCACCTTTTAAAACAGAAAAAAAAACATTCCTTTTAATCGAAGCTAGCAGTTCGGTTATAAGGAATCAAAACACTCTTCAAGGCTTCTGATCGTGAGACGTTCAAGAGTCGTGAGATCCATTCGTGTGGATACCATAGAGGCAGGAACGAAAAGTTGCTGCTTGTGACTCGACCAACGATAGAAAATTCAGAGAAAACGTTAGGTAAAATCTCGAAACCCTAATCAGGCAACTTTCCGAATCGATCTTGGTGGAGGCCGAATGATTTAAATTCCGCTGCGTGTTGTTTCGGTTTCCTTCACCTTCACGCCAACAACATCAAGTTTACAAGCTCAACTATCCTAACCGAATGCCTAACAGCCCCTGTGTTTGTTGTTTTAAATTTTATGGTTATCTTCACATTCTGTCCAGCTTCTATTTTTCATCATCCATACCATAATTCATCACTAATACACTCTTAAAATCACCTTAATTAACTACATAACAGTCCATCAAATTTACGTTTTTGTTTGATCTCAGTATAAGGTTATACTCATCTCATCTTAACTCACGTTTTTTAGCCTTCTTTCTTCCTCACCATTCACGCCAACAATCCCCTGATTCCCATATTCAAACCCTCATGGCTAATTCTATAATACCCTATTAGCTTAAGTTTTTTTTTCTTCATTAATTACATGATTGTTTAAAGCTTCGTGTATTCCCTTTGTGTTAGCCATTTCTGTCACTTTTACAGTCAGCAACTATCATCACCATCATTTTAACATTTCATGGCAGATTACCCTAGCATGATATCTCTAAAGGTTGTGTTCAAATCATGCTCATACTCATCATCAACTTATTCAACACAAATCCATACCAAAACTGAAATTACATAAGCCGAAACATCACCATACCTGGACAGAATCGGTTCTGCCAGTAGTAGAGGGAAGCACGTATGGTAGCTTTGGTTGAACTTTTTTTTTGGGAGTATTGAGAAGCTTTTGCAGCCTAGATTAATTATGATGATAGAGCTTAGTGATTTAATACAAGAAGAAGGGGTTTGTACAAGGAGAATCGGGTGAGTACTTGGAAACTCAGCAGAAACGAAACGAGAAGTGCAACAGAACAGAGGCGGTGGAAAGCTGGAGAAAGTTATAGAATTTTGCTGTGTTGGCTCTCATTTCATTGGTGGATTTTAAATAAATTTAATTATAAAATTAGATGTGATCTTAAAGGTCAAAATACCCACTAAAGCTTATGTATTTACTAAATGTGCCACTATACAGTGTATAATCTGTTACAGCCCATTTTTCTAATTGCTTTACTGCACTTATAACCCACTTTAAAAATTCACCAAGATCAATTCAAAATGTATAAAAATATGAGCCATATATCGCCGGAAAGGTCTTCGAGTTAACTTTCTAACACAATTTGAATCACCTCAATTGGAGCTCCCTATAAAAAATTATATCCGACTCTTTGCTGATTGCTCAATTCTGAACTTGCTACAAATGACGTGAGTGTAAGAATTTATTGTTATAAATATATAATGAATTAAAATATGAGCCTTATATGGATAGAAGATTTTTAAGTTAGCTTTCTAATGGATTTTGAATCACTTAATCGGAGTTTCCTACCAACCGCTATGGATGAATCTTTACTGATAGGTCGGTTGAGTCGGTTGGTAGAATCTACTGCTCATGGAATAACTTTACAAAATTTCTAGTATTGATCCATGAAGAACTAGAATATGAGGCTTATATGTTTGGAAAGATAATTAAGTTAACTTTCCAAAGAATTTTATGGTTTATCATTTGGATGTTTTGATAAAATTTTATAATCGAAATACTACCGATGAGTCATTCTCGCCTCATGTTATTTTTATCCTCACAATTTTCAATCCTTAATTCAATCTCCAAAAATATATTTTCTCACTCATATCATCGTCTGAACACCGAAATCCAAGTGGGGTTCACAGATTTTTATTTAATATTTATAAAAATTTACAAAATAATTTATTCATTAGTTAAAATTTACATATCCGTACATGTACAGTACAGTAAATTTGGATCTTACAAAAATCTACATGAAACCCTCTCCCAAGGGCTTGGTCGAATGCTTTTTCAAGCATTATACTTGCAGTTTTTAATTTCTAATTTCATGTTTAGTCTTCATTCATTTCTTGCACTCATCAGACACCCCACATTCATCAAGATTCTATCATCACTTGAAACCCTCACCATGGCCGAACGGCCATCTTGATGCCAAACCTATAGTTTTGCTAAATTATGGCGATGGCTTTCTTTAACACATCACATGGCATCATTTTTCATCCATCATGCATCAAAATCACAATAACATCCCTATCAATCCATCATGGCCTAAACCTTCTTGCTCCCCTACACTCAATTTCAGTTCAATCCAAAGCCACAATCATGTTTCCCATACATAGTACAATCCAAAACCATGGTTGAAATTAAAGGAAAACATCAACACCATAACCTTACCTTGGGAACCGAATCTGCCAGGTACAAAACAACCCCTAATTGCTAGAATTTGATTAATCAAATGGTATGGCTAGACAGCTTTGGTGATGGGGAACAACTTTGGTGAAGAAAGCTTGGTTAGTTAGTGGGTGTAAGGTGGTGTTTCACAAGATGGAAGAGAGGAAACTTAGAGGGATTATGCAGCAATGGTGTGGTCGGCCAAAGGTTGAAGAGAAGTCTAGATAATTCTGATTTTTTTATGACTTTATTACAAAATATTCAACCCATGAGGAAAAAGATAGATTTGCCCATCTAAAATTGTCATATTTACAAGTCTGCCCCCCATATTTTATTATTTTTGATTTCCAGATTTTCTATTTTTATTTTTATTAAATTTTATTTAATTAGGTCAAATTAAGTCAAATATTGACCAAGGAGGGAGTTTGACCAGCAGCTATATGAGCAATGACCTAAATACCCTTCTATAATTTCATTATTTCCAAATTTGTCTTAGCATTATTTATTACTTATAATTTCATATTTTATTTTTATTTTTATTATTATTCATATATTTAGTTCAAACATGGTCAAAAGTTGACTTCCAAGGTGGTTTGACCAGCTATGAGTAGTGAAATTACTAAAATACCCATAAACGAAGGCTTTTGGCTTCGTTCACGTTGTTTTTAGTGTTTTTGCGTAATTCAGTTCACGAGCTGAATCCACATGAAACTTCTTTATATGAGGGATTTCTTATGACAGTCTATGGGTCCAAAGTCAATTTGGTTTGATCGTTATTCAAAAAAATTCTTCCGGGCTATGGACATGATTGTCATTTTTGAATTTGTTGCACGTAAACCTAGGTGTGCTTAAATGAAAGAATTTCAAGAAGTGGTCTTCTTACTAGTTAGGTAATTTGAGCCTACGATTCACATTTTGCCACTTTGTTGTGAGGCCCACTTAGCAGTTTTCCAGACACTTACAATACACATAAGAATTAGGCATCTCGATTTGAGATAATATTATAACTCAGCACATTGAATAAGTATAGGAAGATTAGAGAAATTAGGGCTCTCACAATTACATAGTGAAGGGTTCTTTAAACTTTTTCTTGGTTTCTTGATTATTTACCATGTGTTTTAGATGTCTAACCATGTATTTAAGCTTAATTCAACTTGGAACCATGAAATTGGGTACCTAACGGTTTCAGCCAAGCTTAAGTAGGCATGAACATGATGCTTCTTCACATGAAAATAATGTAGAAATTATGTAGAATTAGCTTAAAGCATGAAATAAAGCTTAAATTGAAGAAATATAATGTGTAGGAAGCTAGAATCTATTCAGCCAAGATAAGGGAAAGTAGAAATCATGCTCATTTCAATGTGTTTTAGGTTCTAGAATAATGAATAAATTCATACGAGACTATAAGCGCAATCGGAATAAAAAATGGAGGTGTTGAACACTAGTTACAGTATTAGCACCAATAGAAATTAGACTAAATTTAGAGTTGCAATAGACAATGTATTGGCATTTGATGAGTTAAATATTCTTTTAAGTGAAATGTGGTAAATTTACTGAGTTTGTATGGTAAATTTGCAGCTCAAAGGTCAGAAGGTGAAAGTGGTGCTAACGAAAAGAACACCAAGAATTTGAAAGGTAAGGGATATATGTATGAAGTGCAAGGATACCTCGTTGAATGAATTTGATAAATTTTGCCTTTTTATGAAATTGGAATTGATGGTTTGGATTGAAGTTGAAAAATGGAATTTGTGGTTTGAAGCTGTGTTTTCGTACAAGAGGTTAGGGAAGAAAGAACCGTTATGCTGCCGAAATTTTTCTAAGCTGACCTAAATCCTTACATTTATCATTTGGCATGATAATTTAAAAATAAAAGAAAATGATTTTAGGTGTTTGAAATTCAAGTTCCTAAATATGATTTTATACATATTAAATCACAATTTAGTTTTAAGATAGATTTTACACGTTTACTGATGCATGTGTATTTTTTATATATCTCTGTGGTACCTAAATAAAACATTCTGAATGTTTAATATTGTTTTGAGAATATTTTGTGAATTTTCATATTTAAGTATATTGAATTTTGGAATTTGATTCTTATGAATTTATTTAGGGTGTGATTTATTAAATTTATCTTCGTAAACAAATCTGAAATGATTTATGAAATATTTTGAGATTGTTGACCCTGTAGCTACTTGTGGGTACATGCATTTCTGTTCCATTCTGATGCCGTTGACTCTAGCCCAATCTTCAGCTCCCACAGTTGTCATATGGCTAGTGTAAACTGTGGCCCCTAACTATGGCCATACATCTACTATAGTGCATGAGTCTATTGGATGAAGCCTAGTCTCCACCGTACTTTTACTAGGGTAGTAAATCCCTAGTTAACATAGATCCAAGCACTCTTAGATTTGATTTGTTTCTAATTTCGTTTATGTGAGACCTGTTTCTACGGTACTATACCTAAATTTGTAATTAATTATTTAGCGAAATATAATATAATTTGTAATTTTAAGTGAATTTGTAATGTGGGCCCCACTTTAATTTTTATGGTTTTGATGGATTCAAGACTGATAATTATGTGTACAGTGGGTGAAATAAATATATATAATGATTTTGAGGCATAAAAATAAATTTTATATTATTTGGAATTATTTTGTGAATTTTGGAAAACAAATTAGAAAATGACGATTATGTCCCAAGGGCATTTTCGTAAATTATGCCCAAACTAAAATGAGTTGGGACAAAGTAAAAAAACTGTGATATTCTACATGAAAAGTAAGATAAGACAGTATCAAGAGATTTATTGAAACAGTGTTGAAATTGGAGAAATTCACCGACGGGTCACGGAGGTAAAATCGTAATTTCTCACTATCCGTGTACCGCGGGTCGACAAAACCACTTCCAATCATCAAGATACATTAAATATGATTATTTGGTGAAGGAATCCGAAATTTTGGAGCACGGTTACATGGTTTTTACGACTACAGAAGCTTAAGGGCAAAATTATCAAGAATTACTTAACTAGGGGCATTTTGGTAAATTGCCACCTTCTAGAAACACCATTACATTTCAGTCAACATAGCAGCCTGCACTAATTAGTTTTTCTCCATAGCTTGCATGGCATAAAGAAAGAAAAGAGAGGAAAGAAAAAGAAAAAGAAAGAAAAGTAAAAAAAAAAAAGCCACCTTAAAGCATCATTTTTCAACAAGTCTATTTAGACCAAAAGTATTCTTCTCCTTGTGCTCTATCCAATCGAAACCAAAGCCTCATTGAGGAATTGACCATACAAGGAGAAAAGGGAAGAAGAAGTTTCAGCCAAGGTGAGCTTCCATGGTGATTTTTCATTTCTTTAAAAACTAATGTTAGATTCTTATGTTTTTCACTATGCTAAGCTTAGATATAGCATTAGTTTTGCCTAAATCCAATTAAATCATGATGAAAGAGCACATTGGGGTTTCGGTTTGCATAAGGGCCTATGGAAATCATATAGTTCTTTGTATGAAAATGATGGAAAACAAGAAGATAAACATGGATTTAAGGTTTGGTAGGCTTAGATTGTTGAAAATCTTTCATGTTTGGGAGGTTTCCGCCATAGTGTTTGGGAGGTGTCATTTTTCTACATTTCATGTATTTGATATGCTAAATTAATGTAGAAAACAAGAGAAGAAGAATGGTGAAATCGTATCTAAAATCGAAGCTAAAACGGAGAAGTTATGTTTTACTACCAGTGTCATTTACACTGGTTAGGTATAGATAGTATCCTATGTGACTACATTTAGTGAAAGTTAATAGCTTAAAAATAAGAGGAAAATTAGTGGAAAACTTTGGTGAAATTGTTTTGCAGCCGGGATTGTCGGATTTCGATTGGTGCTATCGAAAGAGTCGGTAATACTAGTCAGGTAAGGGAAGAGTGTGTAGGCTGTAGGGATATATATCGAATGCATGATTTTGATGAGTACAATTTTATGAAATTATTTGGTATTGAATTGCCTTTGAAAATCAAGCAAATCTACGGTTTACGGCTAGTTTTATATACTGTATTTTAAGTGCAGGGGGTTAAGGAAACACAACTGTTATGCTGTCGAAAAATTATCGAAATTATTCTAAAATAGCATGAAATATTTTAGATGCATAATTTGAGTGAATTATGAATTTTGGAATTTATTTCCATAAATTTTCCATAAGTTGGAATTTTAATGAAAAATATAAATTAAATATACATGTGAAATTTTATTAAAGTGAGATTATAAAAATGTTCTTCAAAGAAATTTATATTGAAAATGAACATTTATAAATTTTCTCACCAAAACATGAATATTTTATTTATTGTTTCTACTGTACTGGTAAATAAGAATTTAATGCCTTTTGGAATTTTTATTAAATTAGACAACAATTTTTATTTAAATTCCTTAAAGGTATTTTATATTGAGATTAAATGATTTTGAGACTTTAGGCCCCAATTTCATGCACACTGTTACTGTACTGTCACGTGGTTGATTGATCTGCCAAGTCATCAGCAGTCTCGGGGTCACCTGGCAAGTGTACTCTATGGACACCCTATAGACTATGGCCATAGATGATTAAATGATTTTGAGACTTTAGGCCCCAATTTCATGCACACTGTTACTGTACTGTCACGTGGTTGATTGACCTGCCAAGTCATCAGCAGTCTCGGGGTCACCTGGCAAGTGTACTCTATGGACACCCTATAGACTATGGCCATAGATGTTACTGCATACTGTTACTATTTCCCTACAAGGATAATTTAGCATGATTATTTAGGGTGTTGCCTAGTCTAAACCTACTATTAAATTATTACTGAACTATATCGAAACCTACTATTTACTGAACTGTGATTTACTGATTACTATTTACTTAGCTGTACCGAAATATACTGTTTACTACACTGAATTGTTTATTAACTGTTTACTGAAGCATTTTATCGTACTGTTACTGAACCAACTGGTATACTAATTCCACTGGTTAAATTCAACTGAATTACTGAACGGTTTACTACTATTACTGTCACGTGATTTTGAAAGTATTACTAAAGTGATTAAATCAAATGGTTTATTTACAATTTATTATATTGTTTTATATCCACAAATTACAAACTATTCTCTATAGTTGCTTTAGGTTTCTGGGACAAGACAAATATTTCAAAATATCTTCCATGCTCCATCTGGATTTCCTGGCTGACTATAGTATCCAACCGCTTACTGTGCCTAGTGAACCGTTAGGAAAATGAATATTTTCCAGCATATAGTTTTCGTTATATCAGTCTTGCAAACGACTCCTTTACTGAGCACGTTTTGCTCACCCCTTTAATTTCCACTCCATAGGATACTATAGTTGGATAAGAGACATATCATCTGAGATTATCGGCTGCGATTTCGGTTACCCGAGTCTGCATATTGTCGCTCTTGGAGGTATTTTATTTTCTTTTCTATATTCAAATTAATTGTACAGTACTACTTAGATTATAAAATAGATACAAAGGATGTAAAGTGCTAAGGAATATTATTAAATTTCATATTCCGGTCTTGTAAATAAATTGCAGTTTATTGTTATCACCGTTACTATTTAAGTGATTAAGGCATCGCAGACAGCCCAACCATGATAAGTATGCTTTATGTGTAAAATATGTGTAAAATGTATATAATTTGTTGTACATTTGGACTATTACAGTTTATTGTATATGATAAGTATGCTTTATGTTTAATAATATAATTTATACATTATAGTATGTTTTGTAATTTATATTTACTTGAGTTGTTTATCCAAAATGTGATTTTTATTGTTTACGAAGTAATTTAGAAATAAATTTTCTGAATGCTTTATGCAATGGTTTGATGCAAGCTATCAGAAATATTTATTGAATTTTGTTACCAAATTAAATATTACTGAATTCCTTATAGTGGACTTGGATGCCGGGACAAGTGAGGTGCTTCGAAGCATCCTTCTGTACTCAACCTGGGTATCTAACCCAATACAGTATCTTTTCCAAATTCGTGCCATCGATTAATGTTTTCCGTATATAGGAGCATGATTTTTAAATACTGCATATAGGATACATTGTATTAGCTTTCTTGTATATATTTCTCACTGGGCGTAAGCTCACCCCTTTATTTTTCTCTCCCAAATTACTTGCAGTAGATTTTGAGTCTGCATCTAGAGGACTTGATTTTGGTATTCGTCAGCGATCATCTCATATTCGTCAAGGTACAGAAGTTATCTTTTATGTATTTAGGCTTTTATGTACAATGCTACTTTTATGTATATAATACTTGGGATTTAAATTATAATATTTATGTATAAGTGTTTAAGAATTTAAATCCTAGGTTTATATGAAAAGGGTAAATTTTATTTTGAATATATGTCAACACAATAGACAGCCCAACGGTAAATGATTAAACTATGTGAAGTTAGTAAAATATTTGATATTTCGATATGTGACAATAACTCTATTTATTTAACCACTTAACAAATTTATAAAACCATAAACTACCTTGCCTCAAGCATGCGAGTCTCAAAGACGAGTAGTATTTTCTAAAATACATGAGGTTAAAATATGATATATATATATATATATGTTTAAACCAATCCTAAAAACACTATGTACGTCAATTTCCAATGAAAATCCGACATTATGATGGCATAGGTAGTGCGTCATAATCACAATCAAAGTAACCTATAGAAAAAGTCCAACAAGCAGTATAGTTTATACACTAATCCAACACAATCCCAATCTCAAACTATAATGTCCGGTTTTCATTAAAAATACCAATAAATTTTCTCTTAACTTAAGGTTGGTTAAGCTATTTGTCGGGTCATTTCACTACGTTAATATTTCCAAAAATCATTAAATGATTTGGTCTACTATAAAATTTTGAACCAATATAAAATTTTAAACTTTAACATGCTCATAAATTATCAATTATACCCTACAAAATTCGGTTTACACTATAATTTCATTTTATTCTAATTTACATCCCTAAGATCTATCTTAAATAAATACTGTACAATAAGTCTGAGATTATATATAAGTACAATATGCCTTTCTCAGACTAAGGAAATAGCCCAATGGAATACTGTATGGACCCAAAATAGTGCTCCTCTACAACGAGTGGAAAAAGTCACTGCAAATAGGCTGGAGTGAAAAATAAGGGGTGAGTTTACGCTTAGTAAGGAAGAATATATAAAAGCGTAGTACTATGCTACTATATGCAATTTAAAATCATTTAATCTATTTAATTCGGTAGAAGGGAATTTTATAGCCAATTGGGATTGTTAGGCTAAGTATGGAAGGATGCTTTGAAGCAACTCACGTGTCCCAAGTCCCACATTTGACTATAAAGAAATGATGACAATTCATAACTTATGCTTAATAGAAATTATTAAATTATTAAATTATTTTCAATAAAATAAACATATTTGATCTTAAATAACACATATTCAAAGACACCAATTTTTGTCCGGGTCTAGTTAGTTTGAAATTGTGGGCCTTAGATGCACTCAGTGTGTTTCTTTAAAATTGATGATTGTAAACATCGAATTTTGTCTAAAAAATTTTAATTAAAAAAATTAAAAAGAATAAAAGAATCAAAAATATAAAACTAATAATGAATAAATATAAATTCTTCAATGCCCATGCATCATACAAATTAAAGCCAAAGTTGACTTGAGAGATTTAGACCAAATATGAATAAGTCAATAAAAGGAAATCAAATCATGCAAAAAAAGTGAAATGATCAAAATGAAATAAAAGCTGAAAATCAATTACCAAGAATAAATACAATGAAAAAGGAATAAAAAGATAGGTCAAATAAAAATAAATGACAAAATAAAATTCCCTAATCACATGATCAACACATTGAAACCCTGATTGTTCTTTCTTAAATAGACAGAGGGGGTCTACACGATTTGGGGGGAGGAGAACAGGATAAAAAAAAAAGAGAGCAGAGAGGGTGAAAAAAAAGAGAAAAGGGGGAAAACGGAAACAGAGGGGGTGAAAAAGAGAAGGCAGGCAAACGGAAGCAGAGTAAGCGAGAAATTGGAAATCGAGATTCAAAAAAAAAAGAAAACATAGAGAAAGAAGAGAGGGCACTGCTCGAGCGACTTCAGTATCATTATCTACGTCGCTGCATCAGTACTGTTCTCCATCTCTTCGTTATAGCAGCACGCCATCCTTCATCCTTTTGATTTCCCGTGGGTATCTATTTTCTCTGCTATGAGTCCTTCCGTTTGGTTTTATAGTATTCATTTTATATATTATTTTGTGTCTATTCATGCTCTGGCTTGTTGACCACCTGTGAATAATTGAATATATGCCAATCATGTTTTTCTCTACACGTGAACTGCTGTTTGAGATTTATTATTTTTGTTGATCTATTATTTGTTTGAGATATATTATTTGCTTTGGGTTTTACGTGTACATGTACTGGGTAAAAGTTAGATGGGCTTATGAGAAATATATTACATGTGTTGCCATAATTTGGAATATGTCTTGAAGTTGGGGTTAATCATGTGTTGTGTTTTTCTTATGCTTCTTATGTATATGTATGCATGTGCTTGCTAAATGATTAATATTGGCTTTTGCAATGCTATTGATTTAATTACTTTATTTGTTTTTAGTGTGTTGAAATAATAGTTATATGTGTATTAAGTGGGTGGTATTTAAATTAACAAATTTTTCTTAAATAATCAATATTGAGTCCAAACCTTTTTTTTATTTTTTACCAAAATTTGTAAGAGATAAAATAAATGAAATGAATAAAAATTAATTAGTAAAGACAAATTAAATTAGCATAAATAAAAATAATAGATAAATAAAAAGGATAATAAATAAGAAATAAGAATTAGATTGAGAATTAGATTTTATAGAATAAGTGTTAATTGTACCAATGATGAAATTTCAAGAAAGTCAATCGAGACTCCTTGAAATTTCTAGATGAGAAGATTCTTCCTTAAGTTGAGCCAAATTGATGGGATACTTTTGGGAGAATTTTCAATAAAATATAATTATTTTAAGATTAAATAGATATAAAATAAATGAAATGAATAAAAATTAATTAGTAAAGACTAAAATTAAATGAGCATAAACAAAAATCATAGATAAATAAAAAAGGAAATAAATAAGAAATAAGAATTAGATTGAGAATTAGATTTTATAGAATAAGTGTGAATTGTACCGATGATCAAATTTCAAGAAAGTCAATCGAGACTCCTTGAAATTTCTAGGTGAGAGGATTCTTCTTTAAGTTGAGCCAAATTGATGGGATACTTTTTGGAGAATTTTCAATAAAATATAATTCATATTTATTTTAAGATTAACTAAATATAAATAAATAAAATGAATAAAAATATAAATTAGATAAAGACTAAGCTTAAATAAATATAAATAAAAATTAGATAAATAAACGAATGAATAAATAAATAAATAAATGTGACATGAAGACAAGAGTACAATAACAATAAAATAAGAAATAAGTATGAATTATGTCGATGATGAAATTTCAAGAAAGTCAATTGAGACTCCTTGGAAATTTCTAGGTGAGGAGGTTCCTTTTGAGCCGAGCTGAATTGATGAGACGCTTAAGAGTAAATTTTCAATAAAACATAATTCACGTTTATCTCTTAAAAATAAGATGAATAAGAATATAAAAATAATTAAAATAAAACAATCTAAGAAATTTATAAAATGAATATAGAGTCAAAATTAGAGATAAGATTAAAAAAAAGGAACCTCATAAAATACTCAAATTTATCCGACGATGGAGTTCAAGAAAGTCAATTGAGACTCCTTGAATATCTTGAGGTGAGGGGAATTTCTAAGGTTGAAGCCAAATTGATGGAAAAATCTTAGAAATTTTCCCAATATATAAGGATATCGAAATTAATATGAACTCAAAGCAAATTGTAAAGATAACCTAAAACTAGTTGGTACCATTTTAGGATGGGCGTTGTAGGGGTGCTAATCCTTCCTTGCACGTAATCGTACTCCCGAACCCTAGTATCTTTGAACGTAAACCAAGCCTTATCTTTAGTTTGAATAGGTGACCAATCACACCTAGGTAGAATGGTTGGTGGCGACTCCATAGATTTTATGTCTAGCTATTAGGTTTTCCAAAAACTTAATACGTTATGACACTTATCATTTCCCATAAAACAATTCATCATTTCAATCAAATCAATAAGTCGGTAAACCGTAACAATCAATAGAGAAGGTTAACATCTAAGAGACTCATGCATAAATGATAATCGGTATCCCCATAGGGGTTGGTATAGGAATTAAGCGTACCCAATTTGGGCCGGGAATCCATCCCTAAGCTATTTCTATCAGTAACAATGGCCATTGCTGAACAGTCCACAGTGTACATTGGGCATATGACAACTGTGGGACTGTGAACTTGCCCGAATATCTCACAATCAATATCACAACAATCGATATCGGTAATGCATGGCCATCAAGGAGCAACAATCTCAAAACATTTTCATAAATCATATAATTCAGTAGTAAAAGTCATTTTAAATAGCAATTATCTTCAGTCAGCCCATAGTCATATAAATAAATATTTTCTATAAATAAGGGTCAATAAATTAAATAATTATAAATATTTACTTCTAAACCATTTTAAATTATATTTGAGAAATGATGCAACATGGAAATAAAAGTTTAATTTTAAAAAAAAAATATGAATACATTAAATTGGTAAATTATGATAGGAATTTCTAAAATACTAGTGGAATAGAATTTAAATTAATTTCATGAAAATTCAACGGTATAACGATTACCTATCCTAATCCCATGCATAAAATTCATAATTTATATATTTTCTCAAATTCACCAATTCCTAAGCAAGTATAGTATTTTCCTAACGACTTTCATATGTGTCCTTACCTTAATTACTGTGCAGTATGGCAATCCAATAGCACCACTCTCGTAACCTAATTCCTTCAAATTTAAAGCTGCAAAATAATATCAAATTATATTTAAACTCAATATCCTAATCGTAAAATATTCTTCTACTCATTTTAATTCTTCTACCTTAATTAAATTCCTATCAAATTTTCGCCGGTTAATAAAATCTTTGTCAGTTATCCTTAGCTAAATCATCAATTACCAAAACTCTTTTCTCTTTAATTTGGTTTTATGAATATTTCCTAATCATTTTCTATATCTATATTACATCTTTTTTACATTAAAATCACATTAGTCCTTATCTTATTTAAGCCATAGCCAAAAGTCTCCTATAATCTCATTCTTATTATTTCTCATTTATTCTTTTCACAATTTAATTCTATCAATAAATTTATTAACTTTAATTCATTTTCCTCTACTTCTTAAATCGTAAATTTTTTTTACATGGACCCTCATCCATAGGCTTGACTCCAATTTGCTTAATCTAATTTATTTTTTTTATTCATCAATTAACTCTAATTTCATGTCCCACTTGTACTCACCTAGGAATTCTATCAAGCATCCTCTATTCATTAAAGTCATCACCATCGTTTCAGTCCATAGCATGGCCGAATGGAACCCATGCTCTTCAAACATCAAGCCACCTCAAGAAATTTTGCAAATTATCATTTTAATCAAGTTTCAATTAATTTGCACTCATCACTCCATACTAATTTATACCCAAAATACATTAAAATCATCACCAATTTTCACCATTTCCTTCCACGTTCATTTCTATCCTGACTTTTATGTTTCCATCTGTCAAAGCCTCACTCGTCTCACCAGGCCGTCAAAAAGCATCCCCTAGGCGCCCCGCGCCCAAGGTTTACCCTGACAACGTGAGGTAGGCGGTCGCCCAATACTCACTAACGTATTGTCCGCTTCGGAAGGTCGCCCCCCTCACGACTTTGTCTCAAGGTGCCTGAAGTACCTTACAGGACATTCATCACCTTGAGCGCGTTTCAGTTCGAACCTAGGACCCCTTCAAGCATCTGGGTTCTACATCACTTATACCATTCGAACAACCGAAATGCACTCAAGGTGATGAATGTCCTGTAAGATACTTCAAGCACCTTGAGACAAAGTCGTGAGGGGGGCGACCGCCCGAAGCGGACAATACGTTAGTGAGTGTTGGGCGACTGCCTACCTCACGTTGTCAGGGTAAACCTGGGGCACAGGGCGCCTAAGGGATACTCGTTAACGGCCTGGTGAGACGGGCGAGGCCTTGACAATAAAACGAGCGTTTTTATGTAAGGACTCGCGTAGCACTTTAATCCCATAGGATTCAAGAGGTGGCTCCCGTGGTGACCTTACAATGTGAGTCAGGTGGTCGCCCACTCACTCACTCAACGTATTGTCCACTTTGGGCAATCGCCCCCCCTCACGGCTTTAATTCTCCACTGGGACGCGTCCTTTCTTGTCCAAATGGTAAAATGATTGTAGAACCCATGTACTTGAGGGGTCATGGGTTCAAACGTGAAATGACGTGTCCCAGTGGGGAATTAAAGCCATGAGGGGGCGACCACCTAAAGCGGACAATTCATTGAGTGAGTGAGTGGGCGACCGCTTGCCTCACGATTGTAAGGTCATCGCGAGGGCCACCTCTTGAATATTACTGGACCAAAGTGCCACACGGGTCCTTACACCATCCAATTCAATTCAAGGTCCTAAATCATACTACTCAAGCTCAAACAGCAGATAGTACAACCAATACCAAGGAAAACGTCACCCCTTCATCTTGCCTACAAGAACTGAACCAAATAACCCCATAACAGTGCCGATTTGCTTCACGTCAGCCTTCCAATTGCACTTTTCAGGTGATCTTATTGTGAGGAAGGTGTTTTGTTAAGGAAGTTGGTTGATTGGATGAAGAAAGAATGGAGTTTCATGAGGTGTACGTGAGGAACCATGGAGAATATGAAGGGAGAACGAGCAACAAGGGAGAGGTGATACAGCAAAATGAAACAGAGAAGAAAAAAGTCAATGGTGAGGCTGTAAAATGGCTGGGTATGACTTGTTTTATTAACCTTTCAGCCAATAGAAATTGGCCACATGGTTAAAATTAAAATTCCCCTTTTATTTCTTCTAAATCCACACTTTTACCATTCTAATTATTTTATTATTTCAAATTTTCAGATTTTAATTTATATTGCTTATTAAATTATATTTATTTAAGTCAATTTTAGTCAAAGATTGACTAGTTTGACTAATCCTCATGTAAAATGACCATAATGCCCTTATATAATTTCATTATTTCTATTTATGTTCTATTATTTATTTAATATATCTAAATTCAGATTCAATATTTTATTTTTATTATTTTTCATTTATTTTGGTCAAACATGGTCAATTATTGACTTCCAAGGTGGTTTGACCAAGTAAGGGTAGTGAAATTACCAAACTACCCCTTATCGGAGCTTTTTGCTTAATTCGCGTAATTCAGTTCACGGGCTGGATCCTCATGAAATTCCTTTACGCGAAGGTTATCCTGTAATAGTTTATGGGTCCAAAATCAATTTGATTTAACCGTTATTCAAAAAAATTCGTTTAAAGTATGGACACGATCGTCATTTTTGAATTTGTTTCTCATTTCTCAAAATATACTCAAACGAAGTGACTTTGAGATGCAAATTCTTGCTATATTCATATTTCAGATCAAATATCATCATTCTAGGGTCTCACTTCGATCTTGACAGAGAAAGTCCTGGTGGGGCCCTCACCAAGTACCTTCCTGAACCTTATCAAACAGACCCTTAATTTAAATATTTTAACAATTAATATTTTCTTTTAAATTTCTACACTTTGCAGGTTATATCGAATATGAGAAAACTGGAATCCTCACAAAGAGCCCTTGAAATCCAAAACATAGGCTCTCAACATATCCTCAAGCGTCTGAATGGTGCACTCGGATTGACCACCAGTTTGCAGATGGAAAGTCGTGCTGAAATTCAACTGAGATCCCATGGCTTCTTGGAATTGCTCCTAGAAATGTGAAGTAAACCTAGAATCTCTATCTGATGTGATGCTCACTGGAACTCCGTGCAACCCTACAATTTCCTTAACATACAAATTTGCAAAAGCAGTAAGTGAATCTGTGGACTTGATAGGCAGAAAGTGGGCAGACTTAGTCAACTGATCAACTGTCACCGATATACCATCATGATTTCGCCTAGTCTGAGGTAGTCCTATAATAAAATCCATAGTAATGTGTTCCCATTTCCACATAGGTATAGGCAAAGGCTGTAACAAACCAACTGGTCGTTGGTGTTCTACCATAACCTACTGACATATAAGACATTTTACTACAAACTCTGCAATGTCCTGCTTCACCAATACACCTTGTGTAGATTGTGATACATTTTAGTACTACCCCGATGCAAAGTGTACTTAGTAGACTGCGCTTTGATAAAAATCAACTTCTTCAGCTCCTTATCATCGAGAACACATATTCGGCCTTTAAATCTCAAGACTCCATCACTGGCAATAACAAAATCTGGTGACGCACCTGTCTGAACTTGATTAGCTACCTTAATACACTAAGTATCCTGCCCCTGACTGACCCTAATCCGGTTCATCAATTCTGGCTCAATCAATAAACTACCAACCATACCATAACGCTCAGAAGGCGTGACATTCAAACTGAGGCATGCAAATTGCTTCAGCAACTCATACTCCCGAACCATCATATAAGACATCATTCCCATATGTTTCCTGCTTAGAGCATCTGCCACCACATTGGCATCCTTCAAAAGCACAAACCACCTTCGTTATCTCATATTAAGTTCTCGTTATGAGAAAAGATATTGCAGACTCTTTTGGTCTGTGAACTCCTGGAACTTTTGCCCATACAAATAGTGTCTCCAAATCTTCAATGCAAATACAACTGCAACTAGTTCCAAATCATGTGTCGGGTAGTTCTTCTCATGGTCCTTTAGTTGGCAAGAACCATAAGCAACTACCTTACCATTCTATATCAACACGCAGCCCAGACCTTGTGCGAAGGCATCACTGTATATGGAGAAACCCCCAAAACCATCAAAAATGGTGAGAATGGGTGCTATCGTTAGCTTGCACTTTAACTCCTGAAAACTGCATTCGCAGGCATATTCTACTCAAATTTTACATCTTTACGTGTCAAGCGCATCAGTGGAGCAGTTAACCTGGAAAAACCATCAACGAACCTCCGATAATAACTGACTAAACCCAGAAAACTTCTGATCTCGACACTATCTTCGGCCTCTCCCATTTCACAATAGCTTCAATCTTAGCTAGATCGACCGAAACCACATCTTTACTGACAATATGTCCCAAGAAAGAAATTTGGTCCAACCAAAAATCACACTTACTTAGCTTGGCGTACAACCTCCGATCCCTGAGGGTCTGTAAAACAATCAATAAATGCTACTCATGCTCTTCCCTGGATCTGGAATACACCAAAATCTCATCAATAAAGATAATTACAAATTGATCTAAATACTGCTTGAACACCTTGTTCATCAAATTCATAAATGCTAGGGGGACGTTAGTGAGACCAAATGGCATAACCAGAAATTTGTAATGGCCACATAGAGTCCTGAATACTATCTTAGGGACATCCTCACTTCGAATCTTTAGCTGATGATATCCTGATCTCAATTATATCTTGGAAATAACTTGTGGTCCCCAAAGCTAATCAAAGAGATCGACGATCTTAGGAAAAGGATACTTGTTCTTAATGGTGACTCTGTTCAACCATCTATAATCAATACCAAGTCTTAGACTGCTATCCTTCTTCCAAACAAATAGCACAAAAGTAACCGATGAGGATACACTAGGCCGTGTAAACCCCTTATCTAGTAACTCTTGGAGCTGCTTTTTAAGTTCCTCCAGCTCCACTATTGCCATTCGATAGGGAGGTCTGGAAATAGGTTTAGTCGTCGGCACCAAATTAATTGTAAACTTAATTTCCCTATCTGGTGGGAGCCTTGGAAGATCGTCTAGCAACACATTAGGAAATTCTCTGACTACTAAAATTTCATGAAGCTCTGGACGTCTCTGTTCTACGTCCAACACATAAGCTATAAATCCTTCACACATTAAATAATTTTATTAAATTCACTTTCAATTAAATCTGTAAATAAATATTTTCTTACATTAAGTACTAGTAAAATTTACACTATAGCTAACGGGAGAAGAGAAGATTACGGTTTTAGCATAGCAGTCTAAAATAACATAGTTCTTAGCTAACCAATCCATGCCTAGTATAACATTGAATCCATACATATTAAGCAAAATTATATCAGCTATTGATTCCCTCTCTCTTACCTGTAGCTTACAATTTCGGTACACAATATTCATCATTTGTGATTCCTTGAAAGGTGTATTTATTTGTAAAAAGTAACCTAGAGGTTCGGGTTTGACGGGTATATGCATAGTAATCATAGGTGATATAAAAGAATGAGTTGAACCCGGATCAAATAATGTAGTGACAGTTATATCAAAAAGATAGATTGTACGTTTAATCACATCGATGGAGGTGGTATCGATAGACTCCCTATCTATAGCGAGTACCCAACCCTAAGTCACAACTTTTTTTCCTTTCTCTGCAGCTGTGGCCTTATGCTGTGGTAGAGCTGTCTTCTCTGATTACTCTAGCACCCTTGATCTAGCTTTCAAGCAGTCTTTTACTAGGTGCCCTGTTTGACCATAACCAAAACAAGCTCCTGTCACTAGATGGCATGGCTGGTTACCATGGAATTTTTTGCAACACTCACATGTCTTCATGGTACTCCTCTGTGAGCCCGTGGTACTACCAGTTGAGGATCGGGACCTAAACTCTAAAATTCTAATCCCTATAGCCTTGGAAGTCCATTCTTCTCTCCTTCCCTTCTTAGCTGGATAACGGTTACTTAGGCTCTATCATCTGATTTTCGCTTCCCCTTATCCTTAGCCTTACCCTTAGCTTAGAAATCTATCTGATGGAACTCGTAATCTTGCTCACACAATTGAGCCTTACGGACTGCCTCAACATAGGGACTGATATCCATCAGATAGAGTCTAGACCAAATGGGTGGTCTCAAATCCTTCAAAAATTGGTAGATCTTGTACTTCTCACTTTGTAATATCTCGAAATCAAATCTGCTTAGAGTAATAAACGTGGACTCGTACTGATCAACGGACATATTGCCTTAAGGTCATGTTCATAAACTCCATCTTCAGCTTCTTTTGAGCAGTGCATGGGATATACTACTGATTAAAGCCCTCCAAAAACAAATCCCACGTGACCTCGGAATGTCTAGCCTCCAAAATAGTCTAAGTGGACTGCCACCAATACTGCGTGTCGTCCACTAATAAGTATGTCGCCAAACCCACTTTCTCCCACTCTATACATATCATGTATCTAAATAGCTTAGTAACTGATTTCACCCAATTCTCTGCTGCTAGAGGATCCCTGTCTCCCTTAAACTTTGGTGGGTCAAGCTTCCGGAACTCCTTTAATAAAGTTGTATTGCAATAAACTGGGGGATCTTGTCTTATGGGAAGCTAGGCTAGCTGTGGAAGCTCAGGCTGTATAGGTAGGGCTTGCACTAGAGGAACAGGAGGCATCGGAGGAGTGGGTTCTGGTGCAGGAGGAACAAGTGGAGCTGATGGTACTAGTGGTGCGTTTACAGCCACTTGCAAAAAATTTACCATAAATTGCGTAAACATTGTGGCCATAGCCTCTATGCTCCACTTGACTCTCGACAGTCAATTGTTTTAGCTACACGCTGGAAATGGAGGACGAAAAGGCTCTGGAGACGGTATAGCTCATCCCTATCCACGTTCTCTACCAGTACCCCTTATATGGTTACTCATTGTACCAACACCACAACAAAATCAAACGAATTTAGTATAACCTTGAATAATTATACCTTAAATATATATTTAGACAAGTACAGTACTTGGGGAGTTAACCCATTTTAATCTAATGACAGCGACAAACATCAAACTAACTTTGCTCTGATACCAACTCTGTAATGTTTGGTTTTCATTAAAAATACCAATAAATTTTATCTTAACTTACGGTTGATTAAGTTGTTTGTCGGGTCATTTCACTACATTAATACTTCTAAAAATCATTAAATTTCGTCTACTATAAAATTTCAAACCAAAATAAAATTTTAAACTTTAACATGCTCATAAATTATCACTTATACCTTACAAAATTCGGTTTACACTATAATTTCATTTTGTTCTAATTTACATCCCCGAGATCTAACATAAATAAGTACTGTATAATAAATCTGAGATATATATAAGTACAATATATCTTTTGTGGACTAGGGAAACACCCCAAAGGAATACTGTATGGACCCAAAATAGTGCTCCTCTACAACGAAAGGCAAAAGTCACTGCTAATAGTTTGGAGTGAAAAATAAAGGGTGAGTTTACGCTCAGTAAGGAAGCATATATAAAAGTGTAGTACTATGCTACTATATGTAATTTAAAATCATTTAATCTATTTAATTTGGCAGAAGGGAATTCTATAGCCAATTAAGATTGCCAGGCTGAGTATGGAAGGATGCTTTGAAGAATTTCATGTGTACTGGGTCCCACATTCGGCTATAGAGAAATGATGACAATTCATAACTTATGCTTAATACAAATTATTAAATTATAAAATCATTTTCAATAAAATAAACATATTTCATCTTAAATAACACATATTCAAAATACATATCATTTCCCATAACACAATTCTTCATTTCTGTGAGATCTCATTTTCTTATACTATAGTTGTACATGTATATGAACAAATCAATAAAGAAATTATTGATAATATTTTGAGGAATTAAATATATAAGAATAGTGTCTTTTACATAGAGAATTTTAATTCTAGATGAAATAAATATAAGTATGGAAATTATTACATAAAGGATGGAATAAATAATTAAATGGATGTTGCAAATTTTAATTTGGACAAAATGGAAGAGTGTTGGCGGCATGAAGAAATGAAAGAATAAGAAGAAAGAAAAGGAAGTTTTGGTTGATCTAAATGGCTAATAGAAGTAAAGGTTAATTTTCTTGACTTCATACATGGGAACACTAGACTTTTGACAACCTAAGATATAATAGAAAAGGAAGCATGACTTCGGTTTGGACAAGTGAACAATAGGAAAACAAGAGAATAAAATATGAAGTAACCAATAAAGGAAGACACAAGAAAGTCTTCCTCACGTTTTTGTCCTAGGTTGGCAGAAGCTATAACAATGACTTTGGTTCATTTCCTTGCTTTACCGAAGACCAAACCATAACATTGACTTGTGTTGATTTTTGCTGCACCAAAGAGTAAGCAATAACAAGATAAGAAAAGAACTAAAGCAAGGAAAAGATAGGAAAGTCAGAAAACATGGGCTGCATGAAAGAAAAGAGAGTGTAGCCGGTTGGAGAAGAAGAAGCATTAAACAAAAGAAAAGATATAAACATTAAAGAAGGGTTTTAATGAAGTTGGCAAAAAGTCCAACAAATATATATTTTGTGCTATAAAATCCTCTTTCCATCGTGACCTTCATCTCCAGCCATTCTCATCACCGAAAATTGCTCTGTTTTATTTCAACTGTGTAGCCTACTATCCATAGCAAAACCATGCATAACCTTTAGTGAATAAACCAAGCTCTTGGAAGGAAAACAGACCTTGGATATTAAGCTTACAAAACCTCAAAGAAGCTAGCACAAAAACCCTCAAAACAGGAGGCAATTCACGTGGACAGATTTGTTCTTTTATACAGGTAATGTCCAACTCAGTTTTTAAGATTTTTATCCTTTGATTTTGCATGTAATGATCAAGAATATGTTAGTCACAGCCTTGTTTGAAGTAAATACATGTAGAATGAAAACCCTAGTTCAATAAGGAGAATTTAGAATGAAAATAGGATGATGCTAATGGTGATTTACGTGAAGATGGAAAATAGGAAGGAATGATATAGATATAATAAGAAGGAAATAAAGGACATGAGCCAAATATATTTAGTTATTTAAGAGAGATATTTGGCCATTAAAATTAGACAAGAAAAGTAAGGTAAGTGGCATAGAAAATGAGAGAAATTGGCTAGAAATATACATGGATAAAGTACATAAATAGCATGGAAGAAAATATAAGACATAAGCTAAATAAGCTTAGTCATCTAAGAAGGACATTCGGCCATGCAATCTTTGAGGAAATGTTGACTTAGTAAAAAGACTAATGATGCCAAAACAAGAAAAGAAAAGCAAATAAAATATTTACCTATGAGAAAATCATAGGAAATGTTAATATTATGAATAATGATGAGATAAATAGTAGCTAGATAAGCAAAAGGGAATTTTTATAACTTATACTGAAAATTAATTTCAGTAAAACTGTTATCTTGCAGTTTATAATTCGGAGAGATAGGAAGCACATGGGTGCAACATAAGGCATTGATCTACAGTGTATTGAGGTAAGGGATGTAATTTAAAGTTGTGATGGTGTCCTTTACTTTCATTACAAATTTTAAAGAAATGTTTGAAGCATGAATTTTATTCCGAAATTAATTTCCATAATCTTTTGATAATTAGCTAAACATACCTTATAATTTCTATGCATATTTTTCCATAATGTTTTAAGTATGACATGAAATAAATATGTTTTTCCGCAAAAGGTATCGGAGTGGCAAACCCCAGGCTAACTTAGACCCTGGCACGTCCGGTCCTTACTATTTTATATCGATGGTATGTAAGTAAGTTTTGAGACTAAGGCTTTCCTATAGTTTATGTTATTGCCTGTCATGCTTGCCACATTGTGCATGTTTCCGTCCCTTGTGGCATATGTTTAGCCCACGTCGTGCATGTTCTCGCCCACATTGTGTATGTTTTCATCCTTTGTGGGTATGTTGGTCCTTCGTGGTGCATGTTCGCTGTACGACTCTAATCAGGTCTACAGCCCATACCATGGCCATAGGTATTCTGTTCCCTCTTCGGAGGAAGAAGTATGTTCCCTCTTCGGAGAATGAAGTAAGTGTCATGACCGCATACTGGCTATATGATTCTGCCTAGTCTCCATGAACTGTATGATAAGTTTTATTAATTATGATGTAAAGTTTCTAAAGTATGATGTATGTTTGAAACAAGTATGAATTTTAGATATATGCATTAAAGAATTAATACAATGATTTAAAGTATGAAATGCATTATTATGGTATTTGTTTTCTGCATATATAGATGCTATGACCATTTTAAATGCATTTCTTACGGGGCTTTCCAAAAAGCTCACCCCCTACTCTACCAGATTATTTGCAGTGATCAACCCTTTACCTGTTGCGCATATGATGTAGACTGAGGGATACGTCTCTCCTCCGACTACTTTTTTTGTACTTACGTAAGGTATACTCATATTTTAATACCAGACATCCGGTATGGCACAGATATTTATATATAAATAATAATTTTTGGATGTAATCGATATTGTATGAATGTAAGCGTTACCTGGAGAAAAAAATCAATATAATGTGAATGAAATATTTTATAAAAATATTGTGATGTTTCTGTGGTTAAAAAGTATGATGAGATACTGGCAAGAATGCAACCCAAGTAAGGAATTAATATTATGTGTAAAAAAAAAAATTAGCCCAAAACTTCTACGTTTCCGGGATGTGACAATTTCAATCAAATCAATAAGTCGGTAAACTGTAACAATCAATAGAGAAGGTCAACATCTAGGACCAATAAACTGAAAATTTCAGCCTTTGGTTCATGATCAATCTGCATTGTTTCAATCATATTTCTTGATCAGAGTATCGAAACAATAAATTGTATTATTCTTATGAAAGTTGACTTAAAGATCTTTTAGTCATAAAAAGCAAGTAATTTAATTCCTTATGGATTTATACCAGAAAAATTCTGAAGTTGGACCATATGCTGTGAAACTTGTCAGTAGACACATCTATAAAGAATCGAGCATATCTCTTAATAAGAAACTCCGATTAGGGCGATTCAAATTTTGTTGAAAAGCTAGCTCAATACAATTTCTGGAAATATAAGGCCTGCTGTCTAATTCAAAACGGATCAATAGCAATGAATTTTTACATTTACGTCATAATCAGGGAACTCTGATTGTGAGCAATCAGTAAAGAAACGGTTATAACTTTTGATAGAGAACTCCGATTTAAGTAATTCAAATTTCATTGAAAAGCTAAATTAGAGACCATTCTGATCATGTATTGCATGCCCTTAGAATCATTGTAGATCAATACAGTTAATTGTTGGAAGTTAGGCTTGAAACCAAGTAATTTGAAGGTTGATCAAATGAGTTGATTAAATCAAAAAAGTTAATTTAATTTGGGGGCTTAGTATGATTAAAAGTGTTTTGGAAAGGACCTAAATGGAATGGAAATAATGTTTATAGGGTCCAAAATTTAATTAGATTAAACTACCTATATGGAAATTGAGAAATTTTAAGTAAGGCTTGAAACATAAAATGGAGTTAATGAGCAGCAAAAATAAAATAAAATAAAATCCATCAGCCCTTTTGCCCAAAACATGAAACCCTTCTCCCTTTCCCAAACCGATAGATTTCTTCCTTAATTCTTTCTTTATCCAATTCAGCAAACCATTGTGGAACAAAATTTATTTAGCCTCTTTCCAACTGAATCATGCACTCTTTCTTTTCAAGGGAGTTCTGAGATCATGTGTGGCACCCTTTCCACTCCCTTCATTTTTCTATCCATCTCAGTTTGGAAGTGAATCATGGTGACAGCCACGGTTTGAGAGGATTCTCATCATTTTTAGATTACCCAAGGTGGAATTTGTGAAGACATGCAGGAGAGTAAACATGAATTAAGCATTGCATGTGTGTTTGGTGGAGTGTTGCCATGAAAATCCAAGAGGGGAAGGAGTTGAATTTCTGCCATTCTATGTTTGAGGAAGCAAGATTGAAACCGAGAGTAAGTGACAGTTAAGGGGGTTCTGCATTGCTGTAAAGAGGTAAGAAAACATGAGGTCTTGTGTTGTCTAACTAGTTTTCCTTAAAATTATGGCTGATTATGCTTGCATGTTGAAATAAATGCAAGGAAAGGAGAAATCGTGAGCCAAGAAACACAAAGAAGTTTTCAGTTCAGTGAGAATAAGGTAAATTCTTGAATTTCTGGTGTGAATTGATTTTGAAAGATGAGTAAGCTGATCCTAATATTGAGTTGCATGAAAAACTTGGCTGAAATAAGGTAGGAACTGAAATTTGCGTGAAGGAGGGAACACTTCATTCCAAATGGCTGCTACGTGAAGTGATAAATCAAAATTGAGATTGGGAACAAGCATTGGAGGATTTGACCAAACTAAATTAAGGTAAGGAAGTCCAAACTCTTACTAGAAAAGTTAAAATTTATGAATACCCTGATAATAGAAGTAGCATGGATAAATGATTAAATGAATTTAGATTTGATCAATTTCGGAATTGATGTTTTGTTCTGAGTTAAAAGTTTGCTGTTGGAAATTGGGTAAGTGGGTTAAGACTCTACTCTTATAATGCTTGAATATTGAGTATGACTGTGGAATATGAGAGTTAAACTATGATAATATGCATGATTAAATAGGGTAGGGATGAATAATGAATGAATTGGTGATAATGTATGAATCTGTTTGAGTATCCTATTCTAGATCTTGTGTTTAAACATTCAGTTTAATGGTTCTACATTGTGATAAATTCTAGAAAAATTCTGGTAGATAGCCTTTTAAGTTAGAAGAAAGTTTTGGAATCACTTGATTTGGAATTCTGTAGCTTGAGAATAGATGAAACAGTGTAGGGCACTCTGCCCAAAAAACGTGAATACTGTGCCTGACTTTGAAAAATTGTAGAAAATAGCCTAGATTGAATTTAGCCATAAGCTTTACATTTCCAAAATGGTAAATGAGTTAGAATAGCATGGTTTTAAGTTTGCACAATTTGGACAGCCATGCATTTAGATGTGAACCAATTTGTCTATACAGTTCAATAGATTGTTTAGCCAAAATGCACCTAAAAATAGAATAAATTTGTGGAATTATTAAAAATGATTCAGGAATGATAAAATTGTGAAGTTTACCTTTCTGAATATGGAATTGAATTAGGTTTCACATGGTCTTGGATTTATGATTTTTGGGTATTCTTAGAATTAGTAATGTAATTTTTAGTGCACAAAGGTTAGGAAATCACCTTGCTTAACGTGCCAGAATTGGGTAAAACTTTGAAAAATTGTTGGAAATAGTACATAATGAATTAGAAAATGAGCTTTACACTTCTGAATATGGAATTGAGTTAGAAGTAATATAAAAATTATGTCCTAGCAATCAAATTCTGAAATTTAAACTTAAGACCAGCACAATGACATAAGGTCAGAAATAGAAAATGCATAATTGAACTAAGTAAATTATGAGAAGTTCACGTGAACAGAAAGGGGATGAATAATGCTAGTTTGTATTAGAATAGTCCTGAAAACACTGCTTCGTATCACTTTTTATTGGATTATGCAATTCATGATGTTAGTATATAATTGAAAGAAATGAATTTATTTGATTTAGCAAGTGTTGTGTAGATGACTATTATGAAGACCAGAGTTTGGTTGAAGGTTCAATTGCACGAATTTGCTTGAGTGAAACATGATAGGCCAGGGAGGATTGGACTTAATAGTTAAGGAAGTACTATAAGTAACCCAAAGCAACTATCTTGCAACCAAATTGTATAATGTTTCAAATTCTAATTTGGTATTGAAACGAAATGAAATGCTGCACATTAGGCCTATCCTTAACTGATTGGCTTAGTTTTATGAAAATGTTCTGTAATCATGCTGTAGGCTTGCCAAATCTTTGTTTGGTTTCATGTATTTTGAGTTTTCAAACTGAACTAAGCTTTTGGTTTAATATTATTTTCGATTTTGTTTTATAACTTAAAGTGCTTAAAAAGCTTGGTGAGCCCTTGATTGTTACATGCATAATTATGCATTACGATTTTGATACGAAGTCTTGGAAGGCTGATTGGATAAGATTGATATTAGATACTGTTTTAGACCTGGGGTATTGAAACCTTAGGGCACCGTACCTTGAGAATTGTGTAGGCATTCTTAATTGACTTAAGGCAATGTGTCTCAATGATTAGCTTTTGGGAACGTTTGGCTTGTCTCGTATATTACGTTTGGATAGGCCCCGGTGTCATCTGATCAATGAACCAGGGTTGATTGATCTATGTGTAGACACCCTATTTTGTCCGGGGTCTTAATTTGTAAAAATAATTAATTGGGTTGGGTGACATTTGTATTTTAAATAATTTAACAATTTAGAATTAGGCTAAAATTAAATTAGAATTTTTAGATTTAGAATTAACATTAATTAGGAAATTACAATTAAAATAGGATTTAGGAATAATAAAAAAAAGAGATAAGAAAAGAAAATAAATTTAATTTTAGGATAGGATAATTAGATTATTGGATTTTTAGGATAATTATTTAAATTAGGCTATTATTAATTAAGAGAGTTATTATTAGATTAAAATTAGAGGAATTAGAATTAGACTAGAATTAACATAGAAATTAAATAGATAAAATATGAAAAAATAATAATAAGAGATAATGTACAAAGAAACTTAGTTGTATTAGGACTTTTGTAAACTTTTTGCTATAAAAAGGGATGAACCCCATGACATCGGGAGGAGGAGGAATCCCAGTATATTATTTTTGCTCTAGCCTTGCCAAACCACTTTCACCACCCTAAGCCATCTTAAAATTGGTCATTGTCTTCAAAGTATCTCCGCTTGCTGCCGCGCGCCATTGCCTTCCACCAGGCCACTTAGTACTGCAGCAATTCTCGATACCACTCCATCGCAGCCTTAGCTTCCAGACCAAGCTCGTACCCTGCACAGAATCACGCCAAACCGAGCTATTGTTGCTTTTACTCTTCATCACACCCACTGTTTTCTCTCTTCATCGTGCCACTGAACTGCTGGTCAAGCCCTTATCTTCTTCGTCTGTTTTCTCCACGACTCTTACTGCCCGACATCACCAATCGAGCCATCCCCACCGCACTAACCCAAACCAAAAAACCACTGCACTGAAGCCACTACCTCTGTCTTGCACCATCTCTTTGCATCTTCGTCGTTCCTCTACTGCACTGCAACATCGGTCAGCATCATCTAATCTTCATCCCTGGTCCCCATCTTCTTGTTGAGCTTGCCTGCACACTGTCATCATCCATTCACCGCCAACCTTGCCTTACCATCGAGCTTCTAAGCCTGCATCATTCACCGAAAACAACTGCTTCGCCGTCGCCTTCACTGCATCTATTGCCGCACTTCCTTGCTCCCAGTTGCTATCAGCTTGTACCAGCAATTCACTCAAGCATCTTGTCTCTGCCATTTGAACCGAGACCCTTGTGTTGCGTATCGACGCTGCCACCTCAATTGCTTCATCGGTCTCTTGCTCTTGCTGCACCGATTGTCACCAATTACTGCATCACCTTCGTCCCTGCCCTGCATGCTTGTCCGCTGCTAGCAGCATCGTATCACTGTTTCCTCACCAGCTGCATTTTCTACACCATCGCTAGGCGTCCCTTGTTGCCATTCCAGTCGTAAATCATCACCACACCTACACCAACATTATCATCATCACGTGGAAGCTGATTTTACTACAATTTGCTTGAGACGTGGACTGCTACAGCAAAGTAAAGAGAAGGAAATAAAGACAAGTGTAGGTTTGTTTAAATTAATGATAAAGTTAACTAATTAATTAGTAATTTGCATAATATATATTAAATTGATAAGTATTTGCATGTGTTTTAGTAATTTAGCAGATTAATAATTTGATACTAATATCTAACTTGATCGTTTTGGTTGTATAAGATAATGTATAATATGGATAAAAATTGGTTTAAATAATTGGCATGATAATTTGATTTGTGATAAAAAAATAATTTACGTTAGTTAACTAATTTAATAACAATTGAATTGTATAATATGAGTTGATTTGCTTTGTATGATTTAATTATTTTGATAATATTTGATTAATGTATGTTGAATAAATAATTTGTGTGTTGATATGATTTGTTTAGTTTAATTTGTATGATATTTGTATGATATATTTTCTGTTTTATACGTTTAGTATGATAGATATTAGATAAATAAAAAAAATAAATTAAATTAAAAAAATACAAATAAGAATAAAAGAGAATGAAGATTGAATAAGGAAATAATAAAATTAAGAAGATAAATGCAAATTATCCGATGATGAAATTTCAAGAAAGTCAAATGGTACTCCTTGAAAATTTCTAGGTGAGGAGTTTGCTCTAGACTGAACCAGATTGATGGAAGGTTTAGAGTAAAATTTCAATACAATAATGTGTTTATTTTCTAAAATAGAAATAAATAAAAAATAATAATTTGAATTAAAATATAAAATAGCAAATACGATTAAGACAATAAAAAATAGAAAATTAGTGAAGAATTGGGCATAGAGCCAAAAATTAAGATTTTTATAATATATTCCGACGACGGAGCCTCTTCAAGCAAGTCAATCGGTACTACTTGAATACTCTTGAGGTGAGGAGATTTACTTATTGTCTGAACCAGATTGATGGAAGGATTTTAAGTAAGTTTCCAATATATTAAGCATATCGAAATTATTTTAAATTAAAATTGGAATGACCTATTGGGTATAGAGCCAATATTAGGATTGTCATAATGTATTTAAATGATCCGACGACGGAGCCTCTTCGAGCAAGTCAATTGGTACTACTTGAATACTCCTGAGGTGAAGGGATTTACTTATTGTCTGAACCAGATTGATGGAAGGATTTTAAGTAAGTTTCCAATATATTAAGCATATTGAAATTAACTCAAAATAAGGTAAATTTAGAATGACTTAAAGTAGTTGGTACCATTTTAGGATGGGCGTCGTGGGGGTGCTAATCCTTCCCCACGCGTAACCGTACTCCCGAACCCTAGATTCTTTGAACGTAGACCAAGCCTTATCTTTAGACAAGAATAGGTGACCAATCACACCTTAGGTTTGAATGGTTGGTGGCTACTCCTAGAATTTTAAAGTCTAGCGGTTAGGTTCACGGACCTAGACGTTATGACAGCTTGGCGACTCCACTGGGGACATTAGAGAGTCAGGCCAACATATATTTTAGGTCATTAGAAATTTGCTTAGAATTAATGTTGATTTCATAATGCTTAATAATCATTTAATGCACACACACTTCACATGCATACATGCATAAGCCCTCAACCCGGGCTCTATCCTTATTAGGAGGGAGAAAAGTACCTATGCCTTCGTGAGGTGATAATCTCCACATGGGCTGGCGAAAAACTCCCACTCAAATTGAACCTTTCCGCTTGTAGCCTATAATGGGTGAGGATTGGGTGCCTTACTAGTCCAGTGTGGATGACAGTGAGGAGCAATTTGGGAACCTTTAGAACTTTAAATGATCCAAGCCCCGCATATAGGGAAACCTAAGGAGCCTAAACTTTAGATAGAGCCCTACAAAACCCTTGAAGTATTAGACTCGAATCCAAAATAGGACACAAAAAAAACTCATGTAAACAAAAAATAAAAAAAACATCAAAAATAAAAATAAAAATAATGACTAACATTTTTCTTGCATGTTTTAGGAGTCAGTCTCATAACAATTATTGGCAGACTTGAAATCCACATCCATGGATAAATCTAAAAGGGAAGAGTTGAAAGAAGCGGCTGATGATGTCAAGGCTAAGTCTGAAGCAACCCAACAGAGAAACGGTGATTGCCTGTCAGTTGATTATGTTTCTAACCTTCCTGGAAAGGTCCACTTGGACCTTAAGCAAAATGATCTAACTGATTTGGTCAACATATGGAAAGGATGGAAAGAAGAGAGGAGAATGACATTCCAAGAAAAGTATGGGGATTTGGCCTTACTACTCTTTGTACCTATAGACATTGATATGATAAGGGCCATGGTGCAATTTTGGGATCCATCTTACCGATGCTTCGTCTTTAATGAAGTGGATATGGTGCCGACAATTGAAGAATATGAGGTGTTGCTTCATCGCAAATTGGAGAACACTAACAAGATCTATTGGAGGAATAAAACAAGCCTTCGCAAGAAATGGGCCTCAATGACAAATATGGAAGTCCAAAGAATTGACCAACTCATCCTAATTAAAGGGGAGAGTTCATGCTTTTCTTGGGAATCTTTGCGAGCTTGCCTTCATGAGGAAATGGATGATCAACAATGCATGAGTATACTAGCTTTAGCAATTTATGGCTTGGTGGTCTTTCCCAAAATCTTAGGGCATATTGAGATTACAGTGGTGGACTTTGTTGAACAAGTGGGGCATCAAGTTAATGCTGCCCCGACTATTCTAGCAGAAACTATCAGATCTTTGAACTATTGCAGGAGGAAAGGGCAAGGGCGTTTCTTTGGGTGTGCTCAATTGTTGACTATATGGATGAAGAGTCATTTCAAATGTGAAGAATCAAAATTTGGATCAGCCTTATTAAAAACTAGTATTCCTATTAAAGGGTTCTGTGATAGTGAATGGCCAAAGACGAAGACAAAGAGAGCTTGGATTGCGTTCTTGCGTAAATTGGTGAGTCGTGATGTGGTTTGGGTGGCACCATGGATGAAACGAAAGACAATGCGGTACCAATGTGGGGATCAACCGTGGGTCACTTTGTTGGGAATTTGGGGGACCGTTAGTTATGCACCCTTAATGGTACGAAGGCAATTAGGATATGAACAATTTGTCCCCATGACGCATGGCCTAAATCAGCGAGAATATGACTACACTGAGGCAGGCGCTTTTAGCAAGATTGGTGAAGATATCAAAGCTTGGAAGATGATGAAAAGAATAGAAAAAGGGAGATTCATAGATAAAGTCACTCCTGAGTATTCAGTGTGGCATGCAAGGCGAGCAAAGGACATCAAGGTTCCACTTGAAGAAGATGAAGAAGCAGAGGTGATACCACCCCGAGACCCTATGGTAGATTTGGAGATTGCTAAAAGGAAATTAGAAGAAGAAAAAAAGGAGTTGGAACGAGAATACAAGAAGCTCAAGCATGAGACCGATGAGAGGATAGGAAAGAGAGATCACGCATATTCAAAAGTCCATCAAGAGAAGAACAAGTTGGTGGACGAGATTAGTTACTTGAAGAAAAAGCTCGCGAGGTCTCAGAATAGTCATCTGATGGAAGAAAACAAACGACTAAAGGAAGAAGCTCAGAAGAACCGGGAAGAAGCTCAGAAGAACCAAGAAGAAATTGCACGACTCAAGGAGAAAGCACAAAAGAAGGAGGATGAGCTTGATGAAGCTCAAAGAGAGATAATACGATGGAAGATTCGACTACAAGGAGTTCTCAATCGAGCCCAAGAAGATCGACAGAAGATGGCCCAAAATATACAAACCTTAGTAGAAGAATGGAAAATCTTCAGGAAAGACTCACAACTCCTATGGACAATGTTTCGTCAAATTAATTGGGTGGCTCATAGGGCCCAACAAATTGAAGATGAAATAAGGGAGGTGAAGCCTGGAGTTAACCCAATAACCGAACATGGAGAGAGGATGCTACAATTGTTAGAAGAGATAGAAGGCCATTATGGTGCTGTTAGAGGACTCATGTGGCACCATTAGATTTCTTCATGGATGTCTTAGGATTTTTGGTTTTGTTAAATAATTGTTATGAGACAAGTTATTTTTCCATCTTATGCATTTAGGTTGTGAAATTCCATCTATTAATAAAATACATCTTTGAGTTCTTTTAAGTCTTTGCATTTTTTTCTTTCTTCTCTCTTCTTTCTTATTTCTTGAAAATAATTTCAACTTAATTGTGGCAATAAAGGTGTCAAAATTGAATCTACTAGACGGTCTGCCCTCCATAAATACCACACAAGGTATCAAGCTCGTATAATGGAAGAAGATCAAAATAACAGAATAGAGAAGTTGGAAAGGGAAAATGCAGAAATAAAGGGGCAATTGAGCGAGATTACCCAATTACTAAAAGCCATGATTAAAGGAAAGGAGAAGATGGATAATCAGGGGGAGTCTATCCAAGAACCTCAACAAAGCATGCGAGACAACCCTATTTTTGTTCCTGAAGGAAGTACTATCAAAGCTCCAACACCTTTACAGATGCAAGTTCAAAACCCAATGGAGGTACCAAATCTAGATGATCCCACAGAGTTAGAAAAGTTGAAGCATAAAGAAGAATATAGTGGTACTAAAGCTCAGCTGAGCTTGATAGAGGAAAGACTAAGTGCCGTTGAAGGAGTTGACTATTTTGGACCTGTTGATGCTGAAAGGTTGTGTTTGGTACCTGGTGTCGTGCTTCCACCAAAATTCAAAGTGCCTGAATTTGAAAAATTCAATGGAACATCGTGCCCAAAAGATCATCTCACCATGTACTGTAGAAAGATGGCGGCATATGCATGGGACGACAAGCTATTAATTCATGTTTTTCAGGATAGCTTGACTGGTTCAGCTGCTAAGTGGTATAACCAATTAGAAAGGAGCAAAGTTTCCTCTTGGTCGGAATTGGCAAGGGCTTTTATAGCTCAATACAAACATGTGTCCGATGTAGCTCCTGACCGCTTATCTCTCCAAGGTATGGAAAAGAAAAAAGATGAGAGCTTCAAGGAATATGCCCAAAGATGGAGGGACATGGCATCACAAGTTCAACCTCCTTTAACCGAAAAGGAAGTCACTATGTTCTTTTTGAATACTCTTAAGGCACCTTACTATGAGCGTATGCTTAGCAGCGTAACTAAGAACTTTGCAGATATGGTGCTAACAGGTGAAGCTATTGAGAATGCCATTAAGAGCGGTAAGATTGAAGCACCAGTGAATGATAATAAGAAGGGTGGATTCTTGAAGAAGAAGGAAGGGGATGCACAAGCCGTCCAAAACAATTCGCGTCACCCTTATACCCCTCACCCACCTTCAGTAAACTACACCTATTCTCAACCTTACCCACAAACTCATCCCCAAAACACCTATCAACCTGTTTTCCATCGACAAACTCCTACAACTTCAACAAACCCCACTTTCCTACCTAATGACCAAAGGTACACCCGACTTAGCCGAAATATCACCATAGACCCTATACCCATGACATACGCTGAGCTATTCCCAAAGTTGGTGGAAGGTCATCTCATTGCCCCTATTTATATAGAACCTTTGAAACCTCCTTACCCAAAATGGTATGACCCCAATGCAAAATGTGCCTACCACAACGGTAATGTTGGTCATTCTATTGAGAATTGTATGGGCTTGAAGGTGAAAGTCCAATCACTCATCAAAGCTGGACTCTTAAGTTTTGGGAAGAAAGGGGAGCCGGATGTTAATGCAAACCCATTGCCTGATCATGCTGGAACAACGGTAAATGCGGTTGAGGACCCAAGGAGAGGTACAATCAAGAGGACTGTTGCCGAAATAAAAAATCCATTAGAAAGGGTGTTTGAGGTTCTGGTGGAATCTGACTTATTACAACCAATGGTGCTTGCCGCAAGCTCTTATAAGGGACAACATGATAAAAGAACGACATGCAAATATCATTGTGGAGCAATAGGGCACTCTGTTCAGTATTGCGAGGATTTTAGAAGGAAGTTGCAAGAACTAATTGATGAATCTTGCGTGGAGTTCTATGAAGAAATTCAAGATGAAGGAGTTCATGCCACTGATAAGGAGTTTGTTTTAAAACCATTGAAAGTGCTTTATGAAGAGAAACCTACGCCATCAGTTCAAGGGCCTAAGGTGGTGATAGAAGTGCCAACCCCATTCCCATACAAGAGTGATAAAGCCGTACCGTGGAGGTATGGGTATGATGCAATAATCAAAGATAGAGCAAATGTTGAAATAATGGTGGATAGTCCTGATTCCGCCAATATAGCTGGAGTTGGGGGGATGATACGTAGTGGACTTTGCTATACTCCTGAGATGCTACAACAGGCAAGAAAAGAGAAGGCCAAAGTGGGAGAAGAAGAGTTGGCACCAGTCCCAGATTCTGAGGAGAATCGACAAAGGCCGGTAACAGACGAAGATGCCTGTGAATTCTTGAGACTCATTAAGCATAGTGAGTACAGTGTGGTAGAGCAATTAAACAAAATGCCGGCTCGAATTTCATTATTGTCTCTGCTCTTGAACTCTGAACCTCATAGGAAGGCATTGCTGAAGGTGTTGAATCAAGCTTATGTGGTGCACGATGTATCTGTAGAAAAGATAGACCATTTAGTGAGCAATTTGGTGGTAGATAATTTCATATCCTTTAGTGACGATGAAATTCCAACTGAAGGAAGAGGGAGTACTAAAGCTCTTCATATAAGTGCAAAATGCAGAGGCATCACAATTGGTAGGTTGTTGATTGATAATGGCTCATCTATCAATATCATGCCGATGATTACTTTGACAAGGATGCCGATAGATGAATCTCACATGAAGCCAAGTAACATGGTGGTAAAGGCATTTGATGGAGCTCGTAGAGAAGTTATGGGAGATATAGAGCTTCCAATGCAGATTGGTCCATGTACTTTTAATATACAATTCCAGGTGATGGACATTACACCATCTTATAGTTGCCTTTTGGGAAGGCAATGGATTCATATGGCGGGAGCGGTCCCTTCCTCTCTTCACCAAAAGCTAAAATTTGTGGTGGACGGCCAAATAATTATTATCTCAGGAGAAGAAGACATGATGGTAGCTCAAACTTCCGCTACACCTTATGTGGACATTGGAGATGAAGCTGTGGAATGCTCATACAGATCCTTTGAGGTGGCAAATGCTCTATATGTGGGTGAAGGGTCAAGTCTGTGTACTCCTCGCTTGTCAAATACCACTGGTATGGTCGTGAAGCAAATATTGTGGAAAGGATGGTGCCCTGGTTCTAGGTTGGGCAAAAACTTGCAGGGAATGTTGGAGCCACTAGAGATCATCGAAAACAAGGACAGATTTGGGTTAGGGTACAGACCGACAAGGATGGAAAAAATGAAGATGATGATTGAGAAGAAAGAGAAGAGAATTGCTCGTTTGCATGGCCGTGATTTTGAGTCTAAGAGACTAATCATACCACACTTATATGATTCGTTTCACTCAGCAGGGTATATTCATCCAGACTCAATGATGGTGACTGAAAATGGATTGTTGAAGGTATTTGCAAATTTGTCTGTTTCCGTGGTTGATGAAGAAGGAAGTGAAGGGTTTGACGTTGATCGGTTTGTGTACCCTTCAGACGCAGAGCTAGGAAATTGGACTGTTTATGAGATGCCAGTTGTCTATGCCACCCAAGAGTAATGGATTTTCTTTATTTTCTTATTTTCATTTGTTCTAGGTTTTCTTAGGATCACTCAGTTTCTCAAATAATGTAGGAATGCTTATGCCCAAGAGCACTGAGATTTTCTTTTATGTATTGGGCCAACTTTCATTCATTTTCATTTCAATAAAAAGATTAGTAAAATGCATTTTCTTCAATTCCTCAAGTGCAAATCTCGTTTTCTGTCCAAGACACAATTACCCACATTCTTCATTTTTACCAATTTTCAGGGATCCAGACAATGAAAATGATGATAACAATGACAATAATTCAGAATTTAATTTTGAAAATCTTGTTCAATTTAATGAATCTGATCATGAAGAGAACCTTGAGGATTGTATTGTGCCTCCTGAGTTATTAAGATTGGTAGATCAAGAAAAGAAACCCATTGAACCTTATCTGGAAGAAACAGAAATAATAAGTTTGGGAGAGGATGAGAATAAAAAGGAGGTTAAGGTTGGAACTTCCTTACCATCCAATGAAAGGGAGGAATTAAAGGAGCTACTTCATGAATATGTAGATGTGTTCGCTTGGTCTTATCAAGATATGCCTGGGCTCGATACTAGAATTGTGGAGCACAAGTTGCCATTAAAGCCCGAATGTAAGCCTGTACAGCAGAAGTTAAGGCGCATGAAGCCTGATATGTTATTGAAGATTAGAGATGAAGTTAAGAAGCAATTTGATGCTGGTTTCTTGGAGGTGGCCAGGTATCCTGAATGGGTAGCCAATATAGTTCCAGTTCCGAAGAAAGGGGGGAAAGTGCGAATGTGTGTGGACTATAGAGACTTGAACAAAGCTAGTCCTAAGGATAATTTTCCTTTACCCCATATTGATACACTTGTGGACAATACTGCTAAATATTCCACATTTTCATTCATGGATGGATTTTCGGGCTATAATCAAATAAAAATGGCTCGCGAAGACATGGAGAAAACCACATTTGTGACAATGTGGGGAACCTTTTGTTACAAAGTTATGCCTTTTGGACTGAAGAATGCTGGAGCTACATATCAAAGAGCAATGGTGACTCTCTTCCATGACATGATGCATAAAGAGATAGAGGTCTATGTAGACGATATGATTGCAAAATCGCGTAAAGGGGAGAATCATGTCACTAGTCTCAGAAAACTATTTGATAGATTGAGGAAGTATCAATTGAAGCTGAATCCGGCTAAGTGCACATTCGGGGTTAAATCTGGAAAGCTATTGGGCTTTATGATCAGTGAAAAAGGGATAGAAGTGGATCCAGATAAGATACAAGCTATTCAAGACCTGACTCCTCCACGCACCCAAAAGGAAGTGAGAGGATTTTTGGGTAGATTAAACTATATCTCTCGTTTCATTTCTCAACTCACCCTCAAATGTGATCCAATATTCAAGTTGCTTCGTAAAAGAGATCCCGGGGAATGGAATGAAGAATGCCAGGAAGCCTTCAACAAAATCAAAGAATATTTGTCGAACCCTCCTGTGTTGGTACCACCAGTAATTGGAAGACCTTTGATTTTGTATTTGATAGTTTACGAGAAGTCAATGGGATGTGTGTTGGGGCAAAGAGATGAATCTGGGAAGAAAGAACATGCAATTTACTATCTGAGCAAAAAATTCACAGATTATGAGTCTAAATATACCGAGTTAGAAAAAATGTGTTGCGCGTTGGCTTGGACGGCTCATAGACTCAGACAGTACATGTTGTATCATACCACATGGTTAATCACAAAATTGGATCCTCTCAGGTACATCTTTGAAAAGTTTGCATTGTCTGGAAGGATCGCAAGGTGGCAAGTAATGCTGTCCGAATATGATATCACATATGTGGCCCAAAAAGCCATCAAAGGGAGTGCAATTGCAGAATTTATTGCTGATCGCAATACAAATGGTTATGAACCAATGAAGATGGAGTTCCCAGATGAAGATTTGATGTTTGTAGAAGAAAAATGTGAGAAAAAACCATGGAAGATGTGTTTTGACGGAGCGTCAAATGCTCTGGGACACGGGATAGGAGTGATTCTTATATCTCCTGAAGGTAGTTATTATCCAATTACTGCTAAATTGGATTTTAATTGCACGAACAATGTAGCTGAGTATGAGGCATGTGTCATGGGTCTGCAGGCGGCCGTAGAAAGAAAAGTCAAGATACTTGAGGTGTATGGTGATTCAGCTCTGGTAATTTATCAATTAAAAGGAGAATGGGAAACCAGAGATCCAAAATTAATCCAGTACCGAAAATATATCGTTGAGTTGATTGATCATTTCGAAAATATCCAGTTCGAACATTTGCCACGAGAGGAAAATCAGATAGCTGATGCTTTAGCCACCTTAGCAGCAATGTTCAAATTGGATGCAAATGCAGAGATCCAACCAATTAGGATGGAAGTGAAGAGTTCCCCAGCACACTGCTTGAGTGTTGAAGAGGAAGTAGATGGGAAGCCTTGGTATCACGATATTCTGCAATACATAAAAAATCAGCAGTATCCTGAGCATGCTACTGAAAATGACAAAAGAACTATAAGAAGATTGGCTATGGGATTCTTCTTAGATGGAGAAATTTTGTACAAAAGAAGTCGAGATCAAGTACTGTTAAGTTGCGTGAATTCAACTGAAGCTACTAAAATTCTTGAAGAAGTGCATGATGGAGTTTGTGGAGCTCATGCTAATGGTCACATGATGGCCCGACAAATCATGAGAGCAGGTTACTACTGGCTGACTATGGAGAGAGATTGTATTAACTACGCTCGAAAATGCCACAAGTGCCAGATTTATGCTGATAAAATTCATGCACCTCCAAATGCTCTAAACGTGTTAGCACCTCTATGGCCTTTTTCAATGTGGGGCATGGATGTGATCGGACCAATTAGTCCTAAGGCTTCAAACGGGCATAGGTTCATTTTTGTGATGATTGATTACTTTACCAAATGGGTTGAAGCTGCTTCTTATGCAACTGTAACACGAGCAGTGGTTTGCAAGTTTATCAAGAGGGAGATAATTTGTCGATACGGGCTTCCAGAAAGAATTATCTCCGACAATGCTCGAAATTTGAACAACAAGATGATGGAAGATGTGTGTACTCAGTTCAAGGTCAAGCATCATAATTCAGCGCCATATCGTCCGAAGATGAATGGGGCAGTAGAAGCAGCAAATAAAAACATCAAGAGGATAGTGGAAAAAATGGTTGAGACATATAGAGATTGGCATGAGAAGTTGCCATTTGCCCTACATGCTTATAGAACATCTGTTCGCACTTCTACTGGGGCAACACCATTTTCACTAGTGTATGGGATGGAAGCTGTACTGCCTGTTGAAGTTGAAATTCCATCCTTAAGGGTTCTGAGGGAAACAAAGTTAGAAGAAGCTGATTGGGTGAGAGATCGTTACGAGCAGCTCAACTTCATTGAGGAAAAAAGAATGGCAGCATTGTGTCACGGCCAACTGTATCAAAGGAGAATGATGAAAGCGCATGATAAGAAGGTTCGACCAAGAAAATTCAGAGAAGGAGAATTGGTCCTGAAGAAGATTCTCCCAAATCAACCAGACAATAGAGGAAAATGGGCTCCAAATTGGGAAGGTCCTTATGTTGTGAAAAGGGCATTCTCTGGCGGGGCATTACTTTTGATAGATATGGATGGAGATGATTTGCCAAACCCAATAAATTCAGATGCTGTGAAGAAGTATTATGCCTAAAAAAAAAAGAAAAAAAAAGAAGAAAAAAAAAGAAAAAAAAAGGAAAAGAAAAAGAGATAAAGAAAAAGGAGGATTTAAATTGAAAACCCAAAAGGGCAGTTTGAGTCAATAGGGGGTGAATTCGAACTGAAAACCCGTAAAAGGGCGGTTTGAATCAAGGAGACATATCTAAGTTGAAAACCTGAAAAGGCGACTTAGGTATGAGGAGAAAAGGCATTAAAGGGTCATGATACAGAGGCACTAATGTGATTTGATAGGACTTTACATGGTCGGATGACTTGAAGAGAATGAGATTTTTGAATGAGAATTTTGTATTAATTGATCAGAGTTATTTGAATGTCTGCCCAAAGCCTGGTTAAATAATCTTAGAATCCTTGTTTTTCTTTCAACCTTGCTTTACCTTCACACTTGGCTACCTTTGTAATATTTTCAGATATTGAATAATACCATTCCTTTCATTTTCACTTATTATTTCCTTACTTTGAGGGATTGAGAAATTGTGTTGCATTAATTTTGAAATTAGAATGGTAATGAATGTTTGCTTGGCAAAATATGTGAAAGACTCCTATATTATTTAGGAAAATGAAATAAAAGGAAACTTGTGAATGAATGGAAATTGGAAATCAAGAAAAACCAATAATGAATAATGAGGTCTCAGTAAAGATTTTACTGAGCAAATGAATAAAAAGAAAGAGTGAATGAAGGTGAAAGAAGAAACAAGGGATAAAATAAGATATAGAGGGCACAAAGACAAGAGCTTCGTTGGGCAAGAAAAATGGAGGAAGGAAAATGAGAAGAGAAATAGGAAATGCAAGGATAAGATGACAAATGAAAAGGGAAGAATGCATGAGATGGACTGAGAAAGAAAAAAAAACCTTGTTATTGCCACAGTTAAAGCTGAAATGTTTTCAAAGAAAACATTGCATGAACATAATAGATTGTGTGAATAATATTGCATGAATGGCATTACACAAATGACATTGCATAGATAGGATAGAATGCATGCGTAGTTGCATACATGATGCATTGCATGAGGAAAAATTACAGACAAGGTTCCTTGAATACAATCTATAAGACCTTCGGGCATGATTCCTCCAGCTTTTTGGACAAGATTTTAAAGTTTGACTGCCTGCCTGTTTAGGAGGAGCTTTTAGACAAGATTTTTAAAGTTTGACTGCCTGCCTGTTTAGGGGGAGCTTTTTAGACAAGATTTTTAAAGTTTGACTGCCTGCCTGTTTAGGAGGAGCTTTTAGACAAGATTTTTAAAGTTTGACTGCCTGACTGTTTAGGGGGAGCGTTTTGGACAAGATTTTAAAGTTTGACTGCCTTTCTGTTTAGAGGGAGCTTTTTCAAAAAAAAAAGAGAAAAAAATAATAAAAAATAAAAATAAAAAGAAAGAAAGAAGAAGTCAGACAAAATAGGTGTCTATGTCTTTGTGCAATTACTGTTTCACAGCAAATGCACAAAGAGGGGCAGCTGTAGACACCCTATTTTGTCCGGGGTCTTAATTTGTAAAAATAATTAATTGGGTTGGGTGACATTTGTATTTTAAATAATTTAACAATTTAGAATTAGGCTAAAATTAAATTAGAATTTTTAGATTTAGAATTAACATTAATTAGGAAATTACAATTAAAATAGGATTTAGGAATAATAAAAAAAAGAGATAAGAAAAGAAAATAAATTTAATTTTAGGATAGGATAATTAGATTATTGGATTTTTAGGATAATTATTTAAATTAGGCTATTATTAATTAAGAGAGTTATTATTAGATTAAAATTAGAGGAATTAGAATTAGACTAGAATTAACATAGAAATTAAATAGATAAAATATGAAAAAATAATAATAAGAGATAATGTACAAAGAAACTTAGTTGTATTAGGACTTTTGTAAACTTTTGGCTGTAAAAAGGGATGAACCCCATGACATCGGGAGGAGGAGGAATCCCAGTATATTATTTTTGCTCTAGCCTTGCCAAACCACTTTCACCACCCTAAGCCATCTTAAAATTGGTCATTGTCTTCAAAGTATCTCCGCTTGCTGCCGCGCCCCATTGCCTTCCACCAGGCCACTTAGTACTGCAGCAATTCTCGATACCACTCCATCGCAGCCTTAGCTTCCAGACCAAGCTCGTACCCTGCACAGAATCACGCCAAACCGAGCTATTGTTGCTTTTACTCTTCATCACACCCACTGTTTTCTCTCTTCATCGTGCCACTGAACTGCTGGTCAAGCCCTTATCTTCCTCGTTTGTTTTCTCCACGACTCTTACTGCCCGACATCACCAATCGAGCCATCCCCACCGCACTAACCCAAACCAAAAAACCACTGCACTGAAGCCACTACCTCTGTCTTGCACCATCTCTTTGCATCTTCGTCGTTCCTCTACTGCACTGCAACATCGGTCAGCATCATCTAATCTTCATCCCTGGTCCCCATCTTCTTGTTGAGCTTGCCTGCACACTGTCATCATCCATTCACCGCCAACCTTGCCTTACCATCGAGCTTCTAAGCCTGCATCATTCACCGAAAACAACTGCTTCGCCGTCGCCTTCACTGCATCTATTGCCGCACTTCCTTGCTCCCAGTTGCTATCAGCTTGTACCAGCAATTCACTCAAGCATCTTGTCTCTGCCATTTGAACCGAGACCCTTGTGTTGCGTATCGACGCTGCCACCTCAATTGCTTCATCGGTCTCTTGCTCTTGCTGCACCGATTGTCACCAATTACTGCATCACCTTCGTCCCTGCCCTGCATGCTTGTCCGCTGCTAGCAGCATCGTATCACTGTTTCCTCACCAGCTGCATTTTCTACACCATCGCTAGGCGTCCCTTGTTGCCATTCCAGTCGTAAATCATCACCACACCTGCACCAACATTATCATCATCACGTGGAAGCTGATTTTACTACAATTTGCTTGAGACGTGGACTGCTACAGCAAAGTAAAGAGAAGGAAATAAAGACAAGTGTAGGTTTGTTTAAATTAATGATAAAGTTAACTAATTAATTAGTAATTTGCATAATATATATTAAATTGATAAGTATTTGCATGTGTTTTAGTAATTTAGCAGATTAATAATTTGATACTAATATCTAACTTGATCGTTTTGGTTGTATAAGATAATGTATAATATGGATAAAAATTGGTTTAAATAATTGGCATGATAATTTGATTTGTGATAAAAAAATAATTTACGTTAGTTAACTAATTTAATAACAATTGAATTGTATAATATGAGTTGATTTGCTTTGTATGATTTAATTATTTTGATAATATTTGATTAATGTATGTTGAATAAATAATTTGTGTGTTGATATGATTTGTTTAGTTTAATTTGTATGATATTTGTATGATATATTTTCTGTTTTATACGTTTAGTATGATAGATATTAGATAAATAAAAAAAATAAATTAAATTAAAAAATACAAATAAGAATAAAAGAGAATGAAGATTGAATAAGGAAATAATAAAATTAAGAAGATAAATGCAAATTATCCGATGATGAAATTTCAAGAAAGTCAAATGGTACTCCTTGAAAATTTCTAGGTGAGGAGTTTGCTCTAGACTGAACCAGATTGATGGAAGGTTTAGAGTAAAATTTCAATACAATAATGTGTTTATTTTCTAAAATAGAAATAAATAAAAAATAATAATTTGAATTAAACTATAAAATAGCAAATACGATTAAGACAATAAAAAATAGAAAATTAGTGAAGAATTGGGCATAGAGCCAAAAATTAAGATTTTCATAATATATTCCGACGACGGAGCCTCTTCAAGCAAGTCAATCGGTACTACTTGAATACTCTTGAGGTGAGGAGATTTACTTATTGTCTGAACCAGATTGATGGAAGGATTTTAAGTAAGTTTCCAATATATTAAGCATATCGAAATTATTTTAAATTAAAATTGGAATGACCTATTGGGTATAGAGCCAATATTAGGATTGTCATAATGTATTTAAATGATCCGACGACGGAGCCTCTTCGAGCAAGTCAATTGGTACTACTTGAATACTCCTGAGGTGAAGGGATTTACTTATTGTCTGAACCAGATTGATGGAAGGATTTTAAGTAAGTTTCCAATATATTAAGCATATTGAAGTTAACTCAAAATAAGGTAAATTTAGAATGACCTAAAGTAGTTGGTACCATTTTAGGATGGGCGTCGTGGGGGTGCTAATCCTTCCCCACGCGTAACCGTACTCCCGAACCCTAGATTCTTTGAACGTAGACCAAGCCTTATCTTTAGACAAGAATAGGTGACCAATCACACCTTAGGTTTGAATGGTTGGTGGCGACTCCTAGAATTTTAAAGTCTAGCGGTTAGGTTCACGGACCTAGACGTTATGACACTATGCATAGGCAATGTCCCTTTTTGGGAGATTGCTACGGTTAGCTACCGTAGATTGTTGTTGTGTTAGCTCTAAGTATCATGATGATGCTATGCCTTATCTCTTAGTACTACGATCTATTTTATTGATTAGACAGTATGATTTATGATGATGTTTTGACGATTGATGATTGGTTTTTGCCTTATGATTTGAGAACATGTTTTATAATGCAGCATATCGGATCAGATTTTGAAAATGAAATTTAAATTTGTTTATAAGACTGCTACTCTTTATGTTTAAAATACAGTCATGTTTTATACTGTAGCATACCAGATTTTATTTACCGGATGTGTGTGATTTACCGGATGTGTATGATTTATGAGTTTAAAAACTGAGAGATGCAAGTTATGATTTTTAAGTTGCTTTTGTAGTTACTTACTGAGTTTATGACTCGCTCCCCTCTTCTTTCCCTCCTTTCCAGATTGACAATCACTATCTTGACGTTTTCGACTCGAGAAACTCCTCGAGAGTGATTCCCATGTGAAGTTTTAGGTATATGGCTTCCAGCATACTAGATAGACACAGATTGAGTATGACATAGTTTATTTACTTATATTTTGTTGGTTGTGTAAACAAAGTCCAAGGATGTAGGCTATGTTATTTTACTATCAGGATGAAATGGTTTGATGGTTGTTCAAGATGGTGTTCATGTTGATATGTGCTATAATAATGTATATATAAATTACTAGTGCTTGATGGTTTAAGACGAATATCATAATTGAATCAATTAAAGAGAAATAGAAATGGGACTTTAGTGATCAATGATCACTTAAAACCGAATTGTGACTTATACAGTCACCTATAAACGAATAAGCGAAGTAAAGGGATATAAAAAAAATTTAGCACACAAATTTAAGCTTCCATAAGGATTATTGGAATTCGTGATGTGGCAAATATTTTCTATAAATAAGGGTCAATAAATTAAATAATTATAAATATTTATTTCTAAACCATTTTAAATTATATTTGAGAAATGATGCAACATGGAAATAAAACTTTAATTTTACAAAAATATGAATAAAATATGAAGACATTAAATAGGTAAATTATGATAGGAATTTCTAAAATACTAGTGGAATAGAACTTAAATTAATTTCATGAAAATTCAACAGTATAACGATTAGACCTTATTTATTGTGTAGTGTGGCAATCTAATAGCACCACTCTCGTAACCTTATTCCTTCAAATTTAAAGTTGCAAAATAATATTAAATTATATTTAAACTCAATATCCCAATCGTAAAATATTCTTCTACTCATTTAATTCTTCTACCTTAATTAAATTTCTATCAAATTTTCACCGGTTAATAAAATCTAATTATAGCCAAATAGATGTCCTTTATTCAAACCGGTTTTACCTTTCAATCTCTTAACATTAATACTTCTTATTTTGACCATTAAACCATAGAAAAACAACATCGAAGCTACCAATTTAAGCTTGGCCGAATGCTTCTTTCTACTTCCCAAAAGTTATTTTTCCATTCTAACTTCACCTATAGGCTTTATTTATTTATTCCATAATTTCTACCACCATCATATATAAAAAATCAAAGAAATTCCATGTCCCCTTCATCCAAGCCGTGAGGTTCCTCATACCTACACTGTCCATTTTTTCAATTTTAAGTCCATAATTCCACCTTGTTCACATCATATAATAATCTTACAATCTCCATGTACCAAGAATTCACCATAGTCACTAAATTCCAAGCTTGACCGAACCTACCTCAAGCACCAAATTCTTTGTTTTGCTTAATTTCAAGTTATGGCTAAACTTATCTCTTCACAACATTTATTTTCCCATTCTTCATGCAATTGAATAACGTTAGTTCCACCTTGAACCCTCCATGGCTGAAACCCTCAAGCTCTCCTATACTTAGTTTCATGTGAGTTTAAGACTATATTTATATGATTCACACCTAGAACAATCCCAAACCATGATTAAACTTAAAGGAGATAACATCTTTCTCCCTTACTTAAGGGAACCGAACACTGCAGCAGCAAAGTCCCCTTCAAATGTTCCTTTCAGCCCTCAAAAATCCCAAATATGAGCAGCCCATGAAGAGAGGAACAACTTTAATTAAGTAAGGTTTTTAATTTGGTGAAGGTAAAGTATGGTTTTACAAGGTAGAACAAAGGAAGATTTAGGAGAAAAATGGAGGAAACGTGAGCAATGGGTGGCCGGCTAGAGAAGATGAGTGAATAGTCTAGAAATGTCTTGTTTTTTTATTATTTTATTTATTAAGAATCTGCCCATTAAATAAAACAACCAATTTCCCCCTTAAATTTGAATTATTTTCAAGTTTACCACCTCAATATTTTGTTATTTTTCAAATTTCAGATTTAATTTTCATTTTTTATTAAATTTATTTATTTAGATCAAATTAAGTCAATTATTAACCCAAAATAAAGTTTGGTAAGCACCCCATACGAAATGACTTAAATACCCCTCCTCAATTCTATTATTTTCAATTCTATCCAAACATTATTTTTAATGTTTATATTTTTTAGATTTTATATTTTACTTTTATTATTTTTTCTATATTTAGGTCAAACATAATCAAGGGTTGACAATTGAGGGGGTTTGACCTGTCATAGGTGGTGAAATTACCAAACTATCCTTAAACAAGAGCTTGTGGTTCCACTCGCGTTATTTTTAGCATTTTCACCAAATTCGATTCTCAAGTTGGACTCACATAAAAGTTCTTTTCACGAGGATTCTCTTATGACGGTTTGTGAGTTCAAAGTCAATTTAGATTGACCATTATTGAAAAAAAAATTATTCTGGCCTATGAACATGATCGTCATTTTTGAATTTATTGGTCATAAACTAAGACATGCAAAAAGAAAAAGAATTTCAAAAAGTGATCTTCTTACCATTTAGGTGTTTCGAGCCCAACTTTCACATTTTGGCACTTCAGAACTTATCTGGGCCACGATTTATGCTGTGGGGCCACTTGGCCATTTCCCCGACACCTACAAAATTAATGAGAATTAATTATGATAGTTAGACTTAATAGTCTAACTTATCATATTTAATAGGTGTAAAGAAAATAGAGAAATTAGGGATCTCACATAAACATTATATACTTTAGGCTCAATCCAAACATATTTTAAAATTCGAACAGAATGCATTTAAACCTATGATTATTAAATAACATTAACTTATACATACATGAACACAGATGCACTAACAAACATTTAACATATATTCCCTTACCTTGTTATGCCAAGCTTAATGCTTGGCAATACCGTTCTTTCGTACTTTAAGCCAATCGTTAAACTCTTAGCCACTTGAAAGTTTCCCCCTACGATTCCGATACATCAAATCCTATTTAATATTCATTTCTATTATATCTTCAGCTATATCACATCTATCATTTTCTTACCTTCAAAAGTGTTCAATTCAAACTCTTTGCTAATGTTACTCAAGGCTCGACATAAACCTACACCATACGCACTTCCAAATTAACATTCATATTAGTTATTATAACTCATCGTCAAAACAAAATAATTCTTTATTAAATTCAGTACATTTATATGGACATAAAAATATATATTTAAGTATCAATATGTCCAACACCCATTATAATCACCTTCGTAAATCTCAACACCCCATTTCCGTAATGAAGACATTCATTATGCTATACCTTAAGTTTTATAAACGATTAAACATTTTATACCGTTATTACAAGAATGAATCAATATAAAGTTTAGCTATGTTAATTACATATAACCCCTACTTATTCTTCCAAAGATCAACATGCTTAACTTAGTATAACACTTTCTTATCATTTCAATAATGTCATTTCTTAAGCACCTTAAGTACTTCATCACATTCATCTCAACACATATTGTCGTAATGAACTCATAATTTAATTAACTAAGCCAATTGACATTAACAATGCCTGATCACATCACCATTCTCATTTTCACATCATAAAATCAATTCCATGATCACATCATATATACTAAACACTATTAAACCCAATGCATTATCACCATAACCTATTCAATAATTCCTTTATTTGTGAAATCACTTGGCGTAATTTTTCTTATTCATCTCCAATATCCTATCAAATCCATGATTCCCACGTTTCATAATGAATGCACAGTTATGCATAGTCATCCATAATTCCTCAATAACCATAATATAATGTATATATATACACGTATATAAATATATATAAATTTAACATTATAATTTGGGATTATAATATTAACACCAATATCCTTATATTATCAACAAATATTATAAACATAACATCTCTTGTATATAATTTCTTATCAAAATTTGTACCAATCTTGACACTTAGCCCCACATATGCACACCTTAGGCAATTAGTACAATGGCGCCTCCTTAGTATTTGTCTACAATCACAATCAATACACAACTTACTAAATTCATATACGTCACCAAGATATTATTAGTTTTAATAAATATATTTTCCATACTATACTTCTTCTCTTTGTAGCAAAAAATATTAATTTATCATTGTTATTTTCTTCAATAACACCATATACTAACTCCACATTAAGTGTATATATTGAGTTTATATCAAGGCATGACACATTTACCTTTATTTCCAGAGGAGCCAAATGCTATCTGCCTAAACCCCCTTCCCATTTTGGCAACTGTTTCACCTCTAACCAACAGCTAAAAATGGTTGTTTGGAGTCAGCCTTGATAAAAAAAATCAAAGGTTGTATAGGTAGGCTCCTCTCTTTTTCTCTTCTCCCTTTTTTCTTCCTCCTTTCTCCCTTGATTTCTCCATGTTTCTTCTCTTGACAGCACAAGACCAATAGCTATAGCACTCTAAAAATTTAGGGCATGAATGTGGACAACCTCTCCTCTTCTGTCTTGAATGTCTCTCGATTCCAGCCCTACACACCTTTGTTCAGTTTCTGTTTTGCCTCAGTTTCAGCAGCATTTTCTCCCACTTCTAGCCTCCTTTTCCCTCCACTGTCGTTGTTGGTTACAGCTAAAGATGGCAAATGGGCGGGTTGGATCGAGTTTGGGTTGAGTCATTTTGGATCGGATCATTTTGGGTTAAGGAAAAATTGGATCATTTCGGGTTCGGATAAAGTCGGGTTTGGGTCAAGGAAAAATCGATCTATTTCGGATTCAGATCATTTCAGATTCGGATAAGGTCGGGTTTGGGTCAATTTGAATTCGGATCAATTTGGGTTCGGATTAATTCGAGTTCAGATTAATTCGAGTTCAAGTCGTTGAATTTTTTAGTCAATTCGGATTGGTCGGATTTGGATTCGGGTCGATTGGACAGGTTTATTGGGTTAAGCCTTGGTCATCTCGATGTAATTTATCCGGTATGAAAATCAACTGAAACCATATTTCTAAGAATTACAAAACTCATGAAAATAAAATTTTCTTCTTACATGACCTTAATACAATTGGGATTGAAATAATTAAAATATTTAATAATTTGTATGATAGTTTTCTTTATAATATATTTACCAATATTCATAAATTAATTACATTTTTTCATTTTATTTTTATAATAATTAATAACTTTATGAACCAAAGTAATTTAATAATCCTTACTAAATATCATAAATCAGTACTATATATCTCTTTAATTTATCTTGATTTTTTATAGAATAATTGGAGATATTAAGTGTAGATGATATAGCTTCTGTACTCTATTATAGATTAGCCATTAAATAATTATACATTAGGTTCAAATGAATGCAATATAAAAGTGAATATTTAAGTTTAACTAGATTAAAAATATATATAACACTCATATTATTGAAAAAAATTATATTTTTACTATATTAAAATACTTTGATAATTAATTTTAACATTTAAATATTTATTGATAATATTAAATTTAAGTTTGAATCTTTTTAGGTTTGGGTAATTTTGGATTCGGATCAATTTGGATTTAGGTCAATTTGGATTCGGATAAATTCTGATTCAGATCAATTCCGGGTTGGATCAATTCGGGTTCGGGTTAATCTAAATTCAGATGAATTTGAGTTCGGATCAATTCGGATTCGGATCTAGTCGGGTTCGGATCAATATAAATTCGGATAAGTTTGATTTCGGATCAATTCAGATTCAGATCGGGTTGGATTTGGGTTGTTGACTTTTTTAGTCAAATCGAATCGATCGGATTTGAATTTGGATTAATTTGGAGAATTTTTCGGGTCGAATCAACTTTTATCACCTCTAGTTACAGCCTCCAAAATCCTTAACAATAGCCTCAAATCTTGCCTTCAAGTCAGCACCTAATGAGCCCTCTTCAGCCACCTAAAGGCAGTCAAAACTTCAGCCCAAAACCAGCACTTAAACACCTTTGTTTCGTGCCTCAATTCTACCCCTAATATCCACTATTCAGCTTTTCTTTTTTTAGCACCCATCAACACTGTTTCGACCACCACTTCTAGCCTTTTTAGTGTCCCAACATCACCGTTTCAGGCCTGTTTTAACCCTTTTTTCAGCACCACTTTAGCCCAAAAAGCCATTCGAAATCCTTTGTATTTTCCCTCAATATATCACCCAAAATCATCCCTTGCACGAGTCACATTTCAGCTAGAAATAAACCTATCTTCCAGCCCCATATCAGCGGCATCTCATCCTCAAACACAGCCTTTTATTAGCTGCTGTCTTCAAGCTCTGAAACACGCCACTTCCATCACCTAAAATTGGCAACTTCGGCATCATCGTCAACTTGCAACAACAAGGCTTATCCCTGTTTCTTTCAGTCTCACCCAGCCTTCCAACTTCGTTTTTGCACTGATTGAGGCCAAGTTTCAGCCTTTCCTTTAGCAGCCATTCACTCTCGGCACACTCTTCTTTTTCTTTTCCTTTCATCATTTTCCTTCCCTTTCTTTTCTTTTCATTCCATCTCTGTCTCCTCTCTTGTCTCTCTTTTCTTTTCTTTTCTTATTACTTAGCTTTGTTTTAAGCCAGATTCATAGTGGTCTTCATTGGCAGACCACTCACGTGGGTTTAGTGGGAAATTTCCCACCAAACTCCACTAGCCTTTTTTTTTATTTAGTTATATTTTATAACCATGTTTTACATATATTTATATATATATACATATGTATATAGTTGATATATATAAATATACTCATTATTATTCTTTTATATGTATACATATATTTTCCTTATATTAAATTTATATACATACATATGATATATGTATGTATTAATTTTATTAATAATCCTACTATTTAGTAGCATACATTCTTGTCATGTACACTAAAATTTAATTTCTTAATTTCCTCATGACATTTCAATTTAATTTACTATTTTATAATTCTCTTAATTCTTCTAAAAATCCATTTACTTAAATTCAATATATTGATTTATATTTATTAAGTCGAAATTTTGGGTTATCACACTTCCGGATGAATATTGAGTTCAAATTCATTGAATGATTCATCACCCACATTAGAGATTTCAGTAAAACCAAAACGGTGAGAAACGAAACATGAATGACAAAATAAATTTGACATTTTTATATTTTTTGAAATTAAATATATTTTAAAATTTGAAAGCAATAGATGTAGGAATGTATATTTGAAGTTGGAAGTTGAAACTAAAATTTGTAAAATTATAAAACAAAAAGGAAAATGAATTTTAGAGAGAAAAATGATAACATTATAAATTTAGAATAAGAGAATTTGAGTGAGTATTGAGAGAGTATGAGTGTTGAGATTTGAGATTTGAGAGAAAATAAGAGAAAATGTAATGAAATAATGAAGTGAATAGATATTTATAGAAAAAAATATTGAATTTAAACAAACTAAAAAAATTAAAAAAGGAGGGAGGGAGTGTTAGCAGCCTGAGGCCTGCCACTATGCAAGCCTGCGTAGTAGCAGGCCTTTTTTTTTTTTAAATTTGAATTGGACTAAGACAACCAATCCCAGAACTTATCAGGCTGAGCCTATGAAACCTTAAACTTTCCCTAAACCTAATTGTATCAATTAATATGAAATTGAAAATTTAATTGGAGTTTAGTTCTTGAGTGGTATTAGGTGTGAAGACCGAGAATTTTTCAAATAAATATAAGGTATCCGAAAAAATTTAATTTGGACAAACTGAAATCCAAAATAAATAAGAAATGAAAAGGAAAAATTAAATTGGAAATAAGAAATGAAGGAGGAAATTTAATTTGGATAAATGGAAATCCAAATTAAATAAGAAAATGGAGAAATAAATTTGGAAATAAAGAAATCCAAAACTTAATAAGAAATAAAATATATATTTTGATAGATTTATATAATGATATTATATAAATACGCTTTTGATAAACATATATTTATACATGGAATAAATACATATGTATTTTATTATACAGTTATGTATATATGTAATATATATGAAAAATATATATATAGTACTTTAAAATCAAAGTATATATATATATATATAAATGGTTTATATGAAAAATATATAATTATATATATGTTTAATATTTTGATATATATAATTATAAAAATATAATTATATATATTAAAAAAAAAGTAAGAAACAGGCGGGAATCGGGATAACCCGATTCCCAGCCTTTTCTCCTTTGTTTCAAAACAGAGGAGAAAACAAAAGAGGTAAAAGGAGAGCCGGCCGGCGCCGGGAGGAGCAAGAGACAACACCGCCGCTGGTGAGCCGAGGAGAGGAAGTTGACGCCGGCGCCAACGGCGGGAAAGAAAAATGAAAAACAGAAGCGAAGCGGAAAATGAGAGAAGCGGGTGAAACCGAAGAGGAAAAGAAAAGAGGGAAACGGCGGTGCCGGTCGATCCAGGCACCGCCACTGCAACCTCGACGTCGGCAAGAGTGAGGGGAAGGTGAGAGGAGCCACCGACGGCGAAGGAAACAGTGGAGGAAGGAAGAAACAGAGGAGAAAGGAGCCGAAACCCACGTCGCCAGATTCGGCGCCGTCGCCGGTGATAGGGCAAAACCGAGGCCAGATCCGGCTTCGTGGCAACCTCGGCAAGCTGTTGGGTGGCCGAACCGCCGGAATGGGTGGCCGCCGGTGACCGAACCGGTCAGCTAAAGTTGAACCGGCCCAGCCTGGCCGGACCCGACCCGACCTGGTTCAGAAAAGAAAAGAAAAAGAAAAGAAAAAAAAGAAAAGAAAAGAAAAAGGAAAAGGAAAAGAAAAAGGAAGAAGAAGAAGAAGAAGAAGAAGAAATGGGTAAGGAAAATTAAAAGTTTTGCTATATTTCTATGGAATTTATTAGAAGTTGTTGGATTATTTCTAAATGAAAATGTGTCAATTATTGAAATTGTAGCAAAACGGAAATGAGACGAAAGGTGGAGTTCGGCAAGGCTCGAAAATCGGAAAGTGCGCTAAGCTTTGGCGAACAAGTAAGATACTTTTTAAAGCATTAGTAGCTTTATATTGTATGTGGGAATTATGATTTTTATATATGATGCATTTATTTAATTGATTTTAAAAATGCTAAGAGGACCCACAACTGATGGTGGGGGTCTTAGTAAGAGATAAAGAAAATGTGAGAATCAACGACTGTAATTATAAACTGTTTTCCGTGCAGGAGGTTTAGTAAAAATTATGCCGTTATGCTGCTGAAATTTTTAGGAAAATATTTGAGGAAAAAGATTAAGTTTCTCACATAAATGGAATCTTGGAGATAATTATTGAAAATAAATATTGAAAGGATTTTATGGTATGACCGAAAGAGTTTGATATTCAAATCGATGAGAAGATAGATCGTTGAAAACGATAATGTGATGAATTATATGGTTTAAAACTTATAGAATCGATAAATCAATAAAATTTAATATTACAAATGGTATCAAGTTGAGATTGAGGTGGAAGTATTTATTAGACGGATCACAGATAAAAGTGATGATAATTATATGATACAACTTAAAGGAGAAAAAAAAATCGAAGTTGTGATTTAGATGGTCGAATGATAGAATTGTGGAATTATCAATTGAGTGACGATTATAGAATTGATAGATTCAAATAAATGGACCGTCTTAGTGGTATGATTGTGATATCGATGTTAAATAGATGTGAATTGAGATTTTTGCAATAATATGGATAGTCACAAGGCGACTTAAACGATTGAAACATTGTTGACAGTGGAAATTGGCAAATTCTTTTAAGTGGTAAATTGCCAATCAAAAAAATCGAATTGAGGATGTTTTATAGATAATTTTAGCATGATATTACGTTCTATAGGCCATATGAAAAGTGAATTGAGGATTGTAATATGATTCTATGATAGTGAATGAAATTGAACCGCAAATCGAAAATTCTGAATATGTACCAATAGGTCAAACCATAAATGGATTTGATAAGCGATTATTGATCTTATGGTTCTATGATCCTCGATGTCAACTCTGGAATAAATATCGAATGAGGATATTAGTATTTCATGATTTCAGTATCATGATGGCTATATGGAAACATGATATTTAGATGCTCATAGATACTAAGAGGATTCACACTGATGATGTGGCTCGAATATCGATAATGAAATGTACAAATGATTATTATAGTAGATAATTATCGAAAAAGGATATTGAATATCGAATGGTTTGAATGCCAAGTGATCTGGTTATTGAATAATTAGAGTATTGAGCAATCTGATTATTGAATGAAATGAATCTTGAATGATTTGAATAGTGATTTACTGATTTGACAGAAAGGAAGTCTTAAATCGAATAATTGATGGTGATAAATTAAATGAATCGCTTCAGCGTAATTGATGAAAATATTACCGATGCTGCATACTGAAATGTTTTATAGCATTGCATTTAAGCATGCCTTCTTATAACTTGAAACATTATAATAATGTTTTTATGAATATTGAAAAGTATTGATTTGTTTTGAAATGAAAGTATATGGTAGATATATATATATTTTAATATATGAAGTCTCATACAGAATTTTACCATATGCTTTACATGATATTGAAAAGAAAGCTATAGATTTAAATGTTTTATGAGGCTGTAGGCACCCTAAAAGAATGAAATTCAATAAAGCATAGTGGAAACCACCTAATTGGAGCTTTGCTCATTAGGCAGAGAGATGCTTGTCTGACAATAGTGGTGGACTGGTCTCAGTCACGCCTGATCAGTGGGGCTGAGAGAGATGAGGTCTATGGCCATAGATAGCGCCCTAGTTGGTTTCCAGGGGACGATGACATGATTTTCACTGCTAGCTACAGTGATTTAAGTCTTTATTAATAGAGATGATAGGGATCTAGCCTAGTCTCTAATCGATATGATATGAAGTCTAGAGTATGATTTTATTGATATGAACTCTAGACTTGACATGATTTATATTGTATATGAAACAAGTTTGAAATGAAATATGTTTTGAAACAATACATGTTTTAAACATGTTTTGAAAGTTCATGAGATATGATTTCGACACTTATATGATTTATATGTGATTTTATGTCGAACATGGTATGATATGAGGTCTAGAGTACAGTTTGATTTGATATGAACTCTAGACTTGATATGATTTACAATATATGTTTTTAAAAGTACATGATAAATGATTTCGACACTTATATGATTTATATACGATTTTGTGTTGAATTTAAAATGATATGCGATCTAGAGTATAGATTGATTTGATATGAACTCTAGACCTGATATCACTTATAGTATATGAAAAATGTTTTAAAACCGTACATGTTTTAGACATGCTCCGAAAACGAATACATGAATTGAAATTGAACATGTTTCTATCATGCCTTAAAGGCAAATTTGAAATGAATTGAAAATTCATATGTTGAGCATGTCCTAAAGTATATATGATATGATTTGAAATAATAGCGGTTTATACAGAAAAATTACATGAATTGCATATTAAACCATGACATGATAATATGCCTAGTACATGAGAATTTCATAAGGAATGTCATGACTCGACGTTAATGAAGTTTCATCTATACGATGACATGACATGATATGATATGATATATGAACATAAGATTGATATGAAGAGAATTCTGATCTTACTCCATCGTGATCATAATTTCCCAGACGATAAGTGATATGAATTGATGTAGTAAGGGAATATGATTGTTAATTGTAAAGTGAATTCGATAGGATATTTCAATTAAACATGAAGAATATATGAGGAGTGTCATGACTCGGCGGTAGTGATAATTCATCTATATGATGTCATTATATGATATGAAACATGAATATGGAAATACACGAAGAGAACTATGACTTCGTACCACCGTGACTATGATCCACAATATGAGAAATGATAAGAGATGATATGAGAATTGATAAGAGATGATAGAATACAGAAATATGATTATGAAATGAAAAGTAAATATGAGAATTGATATGAGATTATAGCATACCAAAGTATGATTATGAAATGAAAAGTGAAAATGAGAAGTGATAATGAGATGTATCGATGAGAAAGGATTAACTGTAATTGCATCCTTGCAAGTTTTAAGCATTACAGTTTAAGACAGTGTAATCCTACTCTTGTATTTATATTAGTATCTTACTGAGCCGTGGTTTTGCTCACCCCACTAAATTTCATCTCTTTCAGACTATTGAAGTTAACATCTGCCATGTGAGCTGCTAAGTGGGCATCGGAGACGGTGAATGGACTTGGTACTAGTCTTCTGATGTATATGTTTCTTATAAAATACTTGTTTACATGTAAGACTTAAATTGATGCATAGTACATATTCTGTTTAACAAGTCGGGATGTAACTGAGAACCGTTTCTGTGTTTGTTTAATATTTAAATGGAATGACTATAGGTCACCTAGATAGTATAGTAACTACACTGACACCGAATACAAACCTTAAAAGGAAAAAGAAAAAATTTAGTCCATAAATTTGTAGACTAAGAAAAGTATAAGTATTAAAGGATAGTCGTGACCTTCAGGTCGTGACATTAAGTGAGCAGGAATTTCAACCTTTGGGTACTATTTCAATCATAATTGGAGATTCAAGAGTCCAATTGACGAATCTAAAATTTGAATAAAAGTTAACTCAAATATGTTTTTAAGTGTACAAGGCTCACATCTTAATTCATTGGAAGTCAATACCAGCGATTTTTCAAAATTACCCTATGTGTAGTGATGTTCAAGCAGTTTGTTCAACCGACCTTCGCGCACTTGATCAGTTGTAATTTATAGTAGGGAGCTCTAATCAAGGTGATTCAAAAGACCATTTGAAAGCTAACTTAAATACTTTCCAGGAATTTAAAGCTCCCGATTTAATTCGTTATACATTAATTTCTATAAATTTTTAAATTAAACTAATGTGTAGGACTTTTTGGCCAATAAACAACCTGCAATGAATCGTAGATCCCTCATGCTAGGAAACTCCAAATTGAGTGATTCATATTTTGATAGAAAGCTATCTCGATTACCTTTCAAACCGCTATATGGCTTGGTCCCAAATTCTTTGTGGATTAATTGGAATGATTTTTTCAATATTAGATCATATGTTGAGTAGTTGGAAAAGTGGATAAAATGAGATTAAGTATTAGTCATACATTTGAGAAGTGACATTAACAAATTAAATTAGGATTAGTTAGTAGCCACATGATTAAATTTAAATTTAAACTAATATTATGTTAGATGTTGGGAGATGACATGTGGAATTCTACCTTGATTATATATAAATCACATGAGGTTAATATACATATAACATGTGTAAGTGAAGTAAAACCAAGTGGCCTTGCTTTAATATTAGTATTAGTTAAGCAAGTGGAAATAAAATGGAAGTAGGAATTTTCAAGATGTACACGGCATAGGTGACGAAATTTTTAAGTGCTTCCAAGTCAAACAAAAATTGTCTCAAGTTTCTCTAACTCACGGTTCAAGTAGAGGTGACAAATGGGCGGGTTTGGTCTGGGTTATATTCAAGTTCGAGTTATTTCGGTTACGGGCTTTTTCGATTTCGGATTTTTTCGGTTTTGGTTTTTCTTGGTTTCAAATTTTTCTGGTCTCGAGTTTTTTCGATTTCGGGTACTTTCAGTTTCAGGTTTTTTCGATTTCGGGTATTTTCGATTTCAGTTATTTTCAGTTTCGGTTGGGTTTTGGGTTTAGTCCGGTTTTAATCGGGCGGGCTTAGTTAAATTATTTTAAAATTTTATAAATTATAAGTATTTTTATAATTTTAAATGTAATAATTGATTTAGTTTTATATAGTTAAATAAAAATATAATAGAAATGCTAAATTAAAATTAAAATTTACTAAATATTTATATAAATATAAATTTTTACATTTTAATATTTTTATTACTTGACAATTATTATTTATTTTTTTAATTTCTTGTGATATTCACATGTGTTATAAAATATATAATTATAGTAATAATTATATAAAATTTTATTTTTTAAGTGAGCCAAATATATATAGTAAAACTAAAAGAAAGTAAAAATCCAAAAGTATTAGCTATACAAATAAATTATTAACAAATTATAAACAAATCACCCTAAATAATTAAACATTTACATAAATAGCTTTATACTCTTAACATAACTTATTGAGTTATTGTATTTTTTTAGGTCAACATTGGGCCATTGGAATTTAGACACTCTTAGTTCAATTTTTTTTTTTACTTTGTTTTATTAGCTTCTTTCATAATTATATTATATTTTTAATAAAATTTTAAGTTTTTAAGAATTTTTTTACATTTATTTTGTCTTTGAAATACCAACATAGTTAGTAATTAAATTAAATATAACCGCATAACTAGTTAACTAATTGTTCAATTATAATGTTGAATAAGATTATAGTATACATTAAAAAAATACTTAATATTATGAATAATTGGTCAATTAATTACCTCAATTTTATATTCATTTTGTTTTTGGTTTGTACGTAAATCATAATATAATATTATTATATTAAATATAATCGTACCCATACATATTAATTAATCAAATATCTCATTAAAAATTTAAAACGTCAAATTAAACAAGTTATATATACCAATTGACATTACATTATAAATAATAACATTTGATATAATCATATCATATACAGTTATACACCAATTGAGTACTAATTTTTTCATGTTCACATTAACATAATAATATTAGATATACACCAATTGATCGAATATCTAATTAAAATGTTAAATAGTATATATTACTAAATTAATTAATATAATGCGAGTTATTTAAATATAATTAATAATAATATTAATAAAGTATAAAAAACAAATTTTATTAAAATTACCACTTTCACAGTAATGCTACTCTAATATATTATTAAACTACACTTTAATTTACTATTAGAATTATTATTTTTATTCACACTTTTATTTTACATTTAATATATAATAAATAAATTATTTTTAATAAATGCTTAATTCTATCAAAATAATACTTACACACTAAGAGATTACATAATTTATTCTTAAAAGATTATTATAATATAATATATAAATCATTATTATAAGATAACAAATTAGTTTATTCATGCATAAGATTATTATAATATAATAAATAATTAATTACCAATAGCTTGAATTATTAATGTCTTTTGTTTTTAGGCTAAAAATAAAATTACCACTAGCTTGATTTATAATTTTCTCTTTTAATGATGCCCAAGCTTATAAAAAAATTGTACTTGTATTGTTTAATTTAATTACTTAACTTTTTCTAATCTTAAAAACTTGAATTTTAATTTTAAGATTAGGTTTTTTTTAATCTAAATTTAATATCTTTCTATACTTGAAACTTTAAGAAAATATAGTTTAAATTTAATTTTATTAAAATTATTTTTAATGTGTTGCACAAAATATCAAATTCAAAGTTTCAAACAGATATTAAAATTATATAATTTTTTTTATATATTTGATTTATTATTGTATTAAAATTAAAATTTTATTATAAAATAAAAATAATAAAATGTTAAAATGATTTTTATAATAAAATCAAATGTTAAATTAATAATATATTTATTATTATAAATGCAATAAGTATAATATTAAAGATTATTTGATATCATATATTATGGTGTTTTAAATTAATTTAATCTAATTGAATTAAAAAGATTCAATATTTATTTTGCTGATAATACATAATTGATAAAATTGTATAATAAATAATAATTGTTTTCAAAATTTTAAACTTTTTAATTAAAAAAGTGTATCAATTATTTATTTATTTTTAAATAATAATTATATAATTATAATTCAGATTTTCTCGGATTATAAATTCGATTTTTTACAGGTTTCGGATCGGTCTTGGTCTCGAATCTTATCAGGCTCGGGTTATATCGGGTTCGGATTGTGTCAGGTTTGGATTTTTTCGGTTACAGTATTTTTCGGTTACAGGCTTTCGACTTTTTTGATCAATTTAGGCTAGTCTCGGTTCGGTCTCGGGCTAGTTTTTGCCAACTTTAGTTTCAAGATGTAAGAACCGTGGGGTCCCCGTAAGTGTGAATTTAACAAATGCTTGAGGCTTTACCAAATTAGATTTTTGACTAAAGAACCGGCACTGTTTGTTGTCCCTAAAGCCCTCCATTTTCATCCATAGTTGAAAGCAAAGGAAGCTTTGAAAAATCAGAAAAGACAAGGCAGGAAACGAGAAGCAAAACTTCATGCATGAAGGGTTTAAGTCTGGGCGTTGAAAAGGAAAAACAATGCAGCCACGGTTTGAGAGAAATCTAAAAGGAATGGTGATGATCTTGTGAGAAGTGTTGAAGGAAACTTGAAGAGGATAGCGTGGGCAAGCTCAAACCCATCTTGCATGTGAGGATCGGCTTCCAACAAGTGAAGAACTTGAGGAAGTTTGGGAAATAGCCCTCGGTTCTAAGGAGGCCATGTAAAGGTTTAATCTTTTTTTTTTCAAGTTCTGGAAATTTAAGTTTTATGGAAGTAAAGTCTAATGTTGGTGCATGAATGTGTGCAGTAAAAAAGTGGAAGGAAACCGAAGAAAAAGAGAAGGGAGCTACTCTCAGTTTCAAGGAGGAAGGTGAGAAGGGATGAAGTCTTGATATTTTGATTTTGATTTTGATGAATGGTTGGCTAATATTGCGTCTAAAATCTATATCGGAAGTGCACGGGTCATGACAAGTAATAAAATGATGAGTACAAATATTGTTCTCACAAGGATTAATTAAGTTACTTTAGCTAAATACTAAAATTAGTCACGCTAGATTTATTCAAGCAATATATAATTTTTCAAATTAACTAACTATTAAAAATTAATCAAAGTAAAACTTAAATAAAATAAGAATAACATTTAAAGAACTTAAGAATTAAAAACTCAATAAAAAAATTGCACGGAATTAATAAGGCCAAATGAAACAAATGAACATAAAATAAAGTAAAATTACTTAAACTTAAAATTTAATCTAAAATCTCATAAAGTAAAGTATTAAATCTAAAAATCATAAAAGTATGCATATTAACTATTTAAACTAATAAAATTTAAATTAAATCAAACTAAAATTAAGGAATATTATAATGCATGACCTAAACTAACATTTAATATTAAATGAATGAAGAAATTACTCTTGAATTTAAAACAAACTAAAAGACTTAAAGAAACAACAACCTACACGCCTTTTGTACACTACCAGCAAACACATGGACAAAGCCACGCTTTGCCAACTTATGCAGCAGCACATAGCCACGCACATGTCTCTGCACCAAGCTAACACATGCCACGCATCAGCCCTCATTAACACAACCATGAACCGTGACTTCTAGCCTAGTTTCGATTCTGCTTCAGACAACGGCAACCAGCACCTAGCCTGGCCATTTCCGTTTCCAGCAGTCTTGCTCTGTCAAATCCCGCTCTTCACGTCGGTGAGCAATAGCCAGGATTGTTAGTAAAAAATAATCAGGTATATGGCTTTGAGGCGTGTAGAATTACACTTTCTTGAGTGTAATATTGCCTCACACAAGAAGCAAGTTACCCCAGGATACAACAAAGCCTTTAGAAGATTGTGAAAAGTCAGAAAATGTAAAGTAAGTATTTTTTCTGGAAATCAACACTTAAATAGATTTTGAAAAGGCATAAATGAATGGTTGTGATTGTCTGTTAAACAACAACCATTCATTTTTTCAGACATAACTGTTCCAGACATATAACTGAAAATATGTCTGTTGGAACAGTTTAAAACAATTTTAAATTCAAAAAGAATTTAAAATATTTCTGGCAAAAATAAAAAATTCGGATTAAATCAAAGAGCCAAGAGCCCAAGTGCCCCAAGTGCCAAAGTGCCCATCTTTGACTTTTAAAATAGGCCAAGCTCTAGTCAAAGCCCAAGCCAAGCAAGACCAAGCCCAAGCCAAGCAAGCTCAAGCCCAAGCCAAATGGTCAAAGCCCATTTCCTCTTTGACTCCAAATTACTCTTAAGAGTTGATTTCCCTTTATAAATAAATCACTTTACACTTTTACAAGCAATGTGGGAACTTGTTCCTTTGTATTTATTACAAGCTATCCAACAATCCCCCACTAACTTGTAATACAACAAATATGATGCATACAAGAAGGTATCTTATTGATTTAAACCTTCAATTAGTGTAAGTACTTTAGGATGCTAATAAAAGTACATAGTGTCCTAAGATTAAACTATGACTTCTTACTATTAGGATCGAAAGTACGACACACATCAATCTGTCACTTTTCACAAAACTCTTACTTGCTCCTAGCACAATTTCAATGGCCATGTGCTAGCAATCCAATTTTTGTGAATATTTCAAGAGTAAAACCCCTTAAACTCTTGTTGAAGCGGCACCACTTCATATTCACATAGGTGGAGATCCTTTTATTGTCCCTATTACTTTTGACAATTTTCAGAATGATCTCCATTAAGAGCTTAAACTCAACCTCTCAATGTAATAGTGGCATTCTTTTGAAATTAAAGTATGAAACTCCTCTTATAAGTGCCACAATAGACACTGATCAATAACTTGTTATTACCCATTAAACTTTAGTAATTACCGATTTGGTAATTCAAAGTTGGGTTACCATTATTGGTGTCTCAAGGGTTTTGTATTAGTCCCATACTACATGCAGTCCTCCACACTTTATCCCTTGGCAAAGCTTTAGTAAGAGGATATGCCAAATTTTCTGCAGACTTTACATATATGATCATAATGGTACCATTTGAGATTAACTCTCTAACATAGTCATGCCTTAGGCTTATATGTCTAGACTTACCATTATAAAAGTTATTAAAAGCACTAGACATAGTAGCCTCACTATCACAATGTAAGGAAAGAGGTGGCATTGGTTGTGGCCACAACTCAATTTCAAACAACATATTTCTTAGCCACTCAGCTTCCTTACCAGCAGCTGCTAAAGCTATAAACTCAGCTTCCATAGTTGAGTGTGCATGACATGTTTGTTTCTTAGATGCCCAACTTACAGCACCACCAGCTAGTGTAAATATCCAACCTGTAGTTGATATATTATCACCAGCTTTTGTTATCCAGCTTGCATCTGAATAACCCTCTAAAACAGCAGGAAATCCTGTATAGCACAACCTTAATTTGGCAGTTCTTTTAAGGTAACCAAGTACCCTTTCAACTGCCCTCCAATGAGCTATACTAGGATTGCTTGTAAATCTTGACAACTTACATACCGTGTAAGCAATATCAGGTCTAGTACAATGCATAGCATACATCAAGCTTCCTATAACACTAGCATACTTTAATTGTTCTATTGGTCTAGCATCATTCTTCACAAGTTTCACACTTGAATCATATGGAGTACTACATTCTTTTATTTTAAGATATTGATACTTATCTAATAGCTTTTCTATGTAATGAGTTTGATTTAATGAAAATCCATTATCATTCTTTGTAATTTTAATTCCTAAAATTGTATCTACTTCATTAAGATCTTTCATCTTAAATTTAGAGGTAAGAAAATTCTTAATCTCATTTATACCAAACATGTTAGTACCAAATATAAGCATATCATCCACATATAAACAAACAATCACTCCATAATCACTAGTAAATTTAGAATAAATACATTTATCAACAGAATTATGCCTAAAACCAAAGGATAAAATAGCAGAATCAAATTTCTCATGCCATTGTTTAGGAGCTTGTTTAAGACCATATAAAGATTTAATAAGCTTGCAAACTTTATGTTCATTTCCAAGTAAAACAAACCCTTCGGGTTGTTCCATATAAACTTCTTCTTTTAAATCACCATTTAAAAATGCAGTTTTAACATCCATTTGGTGAATATGCAACTTATATATAGAAGCTAGAGCAAAAAGAATTCTAATAGACGTTATTCTAGCTACTGGAGCATAAGTATCAAAATAATCTAAGCCTTTCTTTTGAGTAAACCCTTTAGCAACTAATCTTGCTTTAAAAGTTTGTATAGTACCATCAGAATTGTACTTTCTCCTAAAAACCCACTTGTTTTTAATAGGCTTTGATCCTGGAGGTAAGTCTACCAGAATCCACGTATTATTAGACATGATAGAGTCCATTTCATCATTTACAGCTTCTTGCCAGAAAGCTGAATCTCTTGAAGTCAAAGCTTCACTCAAAGTTCTGGGCTCATCTTCAATGTTTAATAATATCTCCATTTTTCTCAAAATTCTGTCTCTACTACCTTCAACTAAAAAGGTAATATGATAAGAAGAAATAAAATCAGAATCAAGATGTTTTTCTTTTCTTGGCCTCTGACTTCTTCTTGGTTCAGATGGTTCACTTATTTCCTTACGTTTGACTAAGGAATCATAGGCAGTAGATGTATTTTGATCATTTTCTGGTTCATGCATAACTTGATTTTTCACAAAACTATTTTCAAAAAATTCAACATGTATAGACTCTACAATAACATTAGATTCTATATCTAGTAATCTATATGCTTTTGAATTTTGTGCATAACCTACAAAAACAGATTTAATTCCTCTTGAACCTAATTTAGTCCTTTGAGAATCAGGATGTCTATAATAAGCAATACACCCCCACACTTTAAAATAACTTAAATTTGGTTTCCTTCCATTCCAGACTTCATATGGTGAGATATATGTCTTCTTTGAAGGAACCCTATTATGTATGTAACAGACAGTAAGTAAAGCTTCACCCCACAAGTTGAAAGGTAATCCAGCATTTAAAATCATTGCATTAACCATATCAACTAGGGTCCTGTTTTTCCTTTCTGCCAAACCATTATGTTGGGGTGTAAATGGAGCTGACCTTTGGTGAATTATTCCATGATCTTCACAGAATTTATCAAAATCAGTTGAGAAATATTCACCACCTCTATCACTCCTTATAATTTTAATTTTTCTTTCCTTTTGATTCTCTACTTTAGATTTAAATTCCTTAAATTTATCAAAAGCTTCATCCTTGTTTCTTAGTAAATAAATACTAGTAAAACGTGAACAATTATCTATAAAAGTTATAAAATATCTATTTCCTCCTCTAGTCAATTTTCCATTTAATTCACAAATATCCGAATGAATTAGTTCCAACAATTTTGTTTCATGTTCTACTTTAGGAAAAGGCTTTCTTGTAATCTTAGCTTCTACACAGATTTGACACTTATCATGGTGATCATGCTTACAAGAAATATAATTATGATTTGTCATGTATTTAATCATAGCATAATTTAAATGTCCTAATCTAGCATGCCACATAATAGAAGATTCAACGATATAAGCAGAAGCAACATTTATTTTATTAATACTGAGTTTGAACATGCCATCAAGGGAATATCCCTTTCCTACAAACACACCATTCTTAGATATTACAAACTTATCAGATTCTATAACAATCTTAAAGCCTTTCTTGCAAAGCAGATTTGCAGAAACTAAGTTCCTCTTGACATCAGGAACATGGTGCACATTGAGAAGAGTCAGTTTCTGTCCAGAAGTGAAGTTTAACATCACACTCCCTTTTCCCAGCACTTTGACAGGAGCATGATTTCCCATAAAGACTTCACTGTTTTCTTCAGTGTAGGTAACAGTGTAGGTACTGAAGAATTCCTTGTTGTTGTAGACATGAATTGTGGCTCCAGAATCAAGAAACCACTCCATGGTTCCTGCACTTGTTGCCATGTTTAATTCAGTAATCATGGCAACAAAGTTCATGTCATCTTCAACAACCATATTGGCTTGAGCAGATTGCTTAGAACCATTGTCCTTATTCTTCTTGTCTTCTGCAATTTTGACTCTACATTCTTTAATATAGTGTCCCTTCTTTCCACAATGAAAGCAGGCCTTGTTCTTCTTATAGTTGTTGGACTTCTTAAATCCACCAGTTTTCTGGACTTTGAACTTGTTCTGATTCATTCCAGACTTGTTTGCAGACTTTCCAGAATTACTCCCTATGGCATTTACTTGTGAATTCCCATTTGAATTCACAGCCTTCTCTTTCTGGAGTTTTTCATCTCTGAGTCGAGTTTCACATTCAATTTGCAGATGAGTCTGGAATTTTTCCAGTGTGAAACTTTCTGGTGTCTGCAGAACCTTTTTTCTGTAATTGTTCCATGATGGAGGCAACTTGGACAGAATTGCTCCGATTTGTAAAGTGTCAGGAACGATCACTTCCAAATCTCTAAGTCTGGAAACCAGTATTTGTAGTTCATGGACTTGATCCATGACTGGCATGTTATCAGTCATCTTGAAATCAAAATAATTTAATGCCAGGAATTTATCTGTACCTTTTTTCTCGTTCTGGTATTTTGTTTCCAAGGCAGTCCATATCTCTCTTGGTGATGTATAGTTGGAGTATAAATCATAAAGTCTGTCAGTAAGAGAGTTGAGGATGTGACCACGACACACCAGTTCATCTTCTGCACGTTTCTTTCTTTCTTCCTTCACTATATCTGTGTCATCTGGTGTAGGATCTGCCAGTGGCTGCAGATTCGGATCCAGAACATAGGACACCTTCAAAGTTGTCAACAGAAACTTCATCTTGTCCTTCCATCTGGTGAAGTTTATCCCATCAAACTGGTTCAACTTGACAGGATCTTGTTGATTGATAAACACAGGATTGGTAACCATTGCCATATCAAAGATATTACACTCAAATTGTTAGTAAAAAATAATCAGGTATATGGCTTTGAGGCGTGTAGAATTACACTTTCTTGAGTGTAATATTGCCTCACACAAGAAGCAAGTTACCCCAGGATACAACAAAGCCTTTAGAAGATTGTGAAAAGTCAGAAAATGTAAAGTAAGTATTTTTTCTGGAAATCAACACTTAAATAGATTTTGAAAAGGCATAAATGAATGGTTGTGATTGTCTGTTAAACAACAACCATTCATTTTTTCAGACATAACTGTTCCAGACATATAACTGAAAATATGTTTGTTGGAACAGTTTAAAACAATTTTAAATTCAAAAAGAATTTAAAATATTTCTGGCAAAAATAAAAAATTCGGATTAAATCAAAGAGCCAAGAGCCCAAGTGCCCCAAGTGCCAAAGTGCCCATCTTTGACTTTTAAAATAGGCCAAGCTCTAGTCAAAGCCCAAGCCAAGCAAGACCAAGCCCAAGCCAAGCAAGCTCAAGCCCAAGCCAAATGGTCAAAGCCCATTTCCTCTTTGACTCCAAATTACTCTTAAGAGTTGATTTCCCTTTATAAATAAATCACTTTACACTTTTACAAGCAATGTGGGAACTTGTTCCCTTGTATTTATTACAAGCTATCCAACAAGGATCTGAGCAGTAGCTGTAGCACACTTAACAGCTGCTAAGTAACAATATCAGAAGCAGAACGGAGAAATAAAGAACTTAAGCTTCGAACCAGAACAATAATCAAATAGGTTGTAAACCTTGAATGCAGAAAAAGAAAGAAATAACGCAGTGAAAAGATTTTAAATCAAAACATGAAGAAACTAAAACAGAAATTAATAAAACATATAGGCATTAAAATAATTAAATGAAACAGAGCATCGAAAGAAAGAAAGAGAAGAGAAACTGTAATTTCATTGAATCTAAATTTAAAACAATTTGTAGTTTAATGTAAAACTTGACTGTTTGAACTAAAACTACATAAACAAAAAAATAAAAATAAAACCAAAACTAAAGAATGAAAATGTGAAGACCAAGAATTTTCTAAATAAATATAAGGTATCCGAAAAATTTAATTTGGACAAAGTGAAATCCAAATTAAATAAGAAATAAAAAGGAAAATTAAATTTGGAAATAAGAAATGAAGGAGGAAATTTAATTTGGATAAATGGAAATCCAAATTAAATAAGAAAATGGAGAAATTTAATTGAATACCAAGAAATCCAAAAATTTGAGAAAATTAGAAATGTGTATATATGTTATTATTAATTAATAATTATATTTATAAATATATAAATATAATTATTAAAAAAAAAATGAATGAAACGAAATGGGAGTCGGGGGGGAACCGACCCCCATTTCTCCTCTGTTACAAAACAGAGGAGAAAACACAAAAGTGGCCGACCCCTGTTGGCTTACCGGAGAAGGAGCGACGCCGCCGGCGAGCCGTGATGGAGGAAGAGACGCTGACGCCGACGGCAGGGGAAAGAAAAAGGAAACAGAAACGAAGCGAAACGGGAGAATGCGGGGTGAAACCGAAGAGAAAAAGAAAAGGGGGAAACGGCGGTGCCGGTGGATCCAGGCACCGCCACCGCAACCTCGACGTCGGCAAGAGTGAGGGGAATGTGAGAGGAGCCACCGACGGCGAAGGAAACGGCGGAGGAAGGAAGAAACAGAGAAGAAAGAGGTCGAAACCCACGGCCCAGATTCGCCACCGCCGGCGCCGTCGCTGGCGAAACCGAGACCAGATCCGGTATCCCTGCAACCTCGGCAAGCTGTGGAGCGGTTGAACCGCCGGAATGGGTGGCCGCCGGTGACCGAACCGGCCAGCAGAAGATTGAACCGGTCTGACCCGATCCGACCCGCCTGACTCGGTCCGACCCGATCCGACCCGCCTGACCCGGTCCGACCCGGTCAACCCGACCCGACCCGGTTCAGAAAAAAAAAAAAGAAAAGAAAAGAAAAGAAAAAGAAGAAAAGAAAAGAAAAAAAAGAGAAAAGAAAAAGAAAAGAAAAGAAAAAGAAAAAGGAAAAGAAAAAGGAAGAAGAAGAAGAGGAAGAGATGGGTAAGGAAAATTAAAAGCCTTTTTCGCTATATGTTTGGAATTTAGTAGAAATTCTTGGATTATTTTCTAAATGAAAATATACGTCAATTTGTGAAATTGTAGCAAAACGAAAATGAGACGAATGGTGGAGTTCGGCAAGGCTCGAAAATCGGAAAGTGCGTTAAGCTTTGGCGAACAGGTAAGATACTTTTATAAAGCATTAGTAGCTTTATATTGTATGTGGGAATTATGATTTTTTATGATGCATTTATTTAATTGACTTTAAATGGAATTATGATTTTTATATGATGCATCAATTTAAATAGATTTGCTAAAAAATGCTAAGAGGACCCACAACTGATGGTGGGGGTCTTAGTAAGAGGTAAAATTGGTGAGAATCAACGGCTGCAAGTATAAATTGTGTTTCCCTTGCAGGAGGTTAGGGAAAATTAAGCCGTTATGCTGCCGAAATTTTTAGGAAAATAATTGAGGAAAAAGATTAAGTTTCTCACATAAATGGAATCTTGGAGATAATTATTGAAATTAAATATTGAAAGGATTGTATAGTATTACCGAAAGAGTTTGATATTGAAATCGATGAGAAGATAGATCGTTGAAAACGATAATGTGGTGAATTACATGGTTTAAAACCTTATAGAATCGATAAATCAAGTAATTTTAATATCACAAATGGTATCAAGTTGAGATTGAGGTGGAATTATTAATTAGATGGATCACGGATAAAAGTGATGATAATTATATGATGTAGCTTGGAAGAGAAGATCACAGTTGAAATTTCGATGGTCGAATGATTGGATTGTGAAGTTATTAACGGAGTAATGATTTCCAGAATTACCGAGTCCGGTTTCATGATTTTGAAATAATTTCGAAAGTGATAATATGGACAAATTCGAGAGATTGAAATGGAGATTTAATTACGACACAATCCGATCAATTATGGATTCAAAGAAATGAGTGATAAATATGTGAAAAGATGATTGTGCTTATAACCTTAGAATAGATCTTGAATAATAAGATCGACAATTGCATAAGTTCGGATAAAATCATAAAGGCCACATGAAAATGGATTTGAGGATTTAGATACGATTTTGTGATAGTAAATGAAATTGAACCTCAAATCAAAAATGATAAACATGTATCAATAGATCAAATCATAAATGGATTTGATAAGTGACTATCGATTTTTGTGATTCTGTTATCCTCGATGTCGATTCTGGAACAGATATTGAAGGATGATATTATTATTTGCATAAATTCGGTAACTTGATGACTATTTTAGAAATTGATGTTTAAATGCTTATCAAAACTTAGAGGATTCATACTAATGATGCGATCTTAATATTGATGATGAAGTGTATAAATGATTATAATAGTCAATGACGATCAAGGAAAGGGTATTGAATACCGAATGGTCTGAATACCAAGTGATTCGATTTCCAAATGAATTGAGTACTGAGCAAATTGAATACTGAATTAGATGAATAGTGAATGAATTGTATAGTGATTTATTGGTTGACAGAAAGAAAGTCTTGAAATCGAATAATTGATGGTGATAAAGTTAAATGAATCGCTTTAGCGTATTTGATGGAAACATTACCGAAGTTGCATACTGAAATGTTTTACAGCATCGCATTTAAGCATGCCTTCTTGTAACTTGAAACATTTTAATAATGTTTATATGAATACTGAAAAGTATTGATTTGTTTTGAAATGAAAGTATATGGTAAATATATATATATTTTGATATATGAAGTCTCATACAGAATTTTACCATATGCCTTACATGATATTGAAAAGAAAGCTACAGATTTAAATGTTTTATGAGACTGTAGGCACCCTAAAAGAATTAAATTCAATAAAGCATAGTGGAAACCGCCTAATTGGAGCTTTGCTCATTAGGCAGATAGATATGCTTGTCCGACAATAGTTGTGGACAGGTCTCAGTCACGCCTGATCAGTGGGGCTGAGAGAGATGAGGTCTATGGCCATAGATAGCGCCCTAGTTGGTTTCCAGGGGACGATATGATTTTCACTGCTAGCTACAGTGATTTAAGTCTTTATTGATAGAGAAATGATAGGGATCTAGCCTAGTCTCTCACAAATATGATATGAAGTCTAAAGTATGATTTTTATTGATATGAACTCTAGACTTGACATGATTTATACTGTACATGAAACAGATTTGAAATGAAATATGTTTTGAAACAGTACATGTTTTAAACATGTTTTAAAAGTCCATGAGATATGAATTCGACACTATATGATTTATATGTGATTTTGTGTCGAACATGGCATGATATGCGGTCTAGAGTATAGTTTGATTTGATATGAACTCTAGACCTGATATGATTTACAGTAGATGATTTAAAAGTATATGATAAATGATTTCGACACTTACATGATTTATATACGATTTTGTGTCGAATTTGAAACGACATGTGGTTTAGAGTATAGATTGATTTGATATGAACTCTAAACCTGATATGATTTATAGTATATGAAAAATGTTTTAAAACCGCACATGTTTTAGACATGCTCCGAAAACGAATACATGAATTGAAATTGAATATGTTTATATTATGCCTTAAAGGCAAACTTTTGAAAATGCATATGTTGAGCATGTCCTAAAGTATATATGATATGATTTGAAATGATCGCGGTTTATACAGAAAAATTACATGAATTGCATATTAAACCCTAATATGACAATATGCTTAGTATATGAGAATTCCATGAGGAATGTCATGACTCGGTGGTAACGATATTTCATCTATATGAGGTCATGATATGTTATGAAATACGAATATAGAGATACACGAAGAGAATTATGACTGGGTACCACCGTGATTATGATCTACAATACGAGAATTGATAAGAGATGATATGAGAATTGATAAGAGATGATATGAGAATTGATAAAAGATGATAGAATACAGAAATATGATTATGAAATGAAAAGTGATAATGAGATGTATCGATGAGAAAGGATTAACTGTAATTGCATCCTTGTAAGTATTAAGCATTGCAGTTTAAGACAGTTTAATCCTACTCTTGTATTTATATTAGTATCTTACTGAGCCGTGGTTTTGCTCACCCCACTAAATTTCATCTCTTTCAGATTATTGAAGTTAACGTCTGCCATGTGAGCTGCTCAGTGGGCATCGGAGACGGTGTATGAACTTGGTACTAGTTATCTGAGTTATATGTTCTTTATAAAATACTTGTTTACATGTAAGACTTAAATTGATGCACAGTACATATTCTGTTTAACAAGTCGGGATGTAACTAAGAACCGTTTCCGTGTTTGTTTAATATTTAAATGGAATGACTATAAGTCACCTAGGTAGTATAGTAACTACACTGACACCGAATACAAACCTTAAAATGAAAAAGAAAAATTTAGTCTATAAATTTGTAGACTAAGAAAAGTATAAGAATCGAGTGAAAGTCGCGGTCTTCGGGTCGTGACAGAAAAAGAAAACACGGCAAGAACATTGGAGAAGCTTTGGCCACTGTCACTAGCTGCCTCCTCTCGCATCACCCTTGTCGCACTAATACAGCAACTAATGAAAGAAGACTGCTCCTAATACAGAATGAAAACAAGGAACGAAAAAAAAATGGCAGAAAAAGATGGTGAGAATTGACTACTATCACCAGCGTCCTCTCAAACATCCAAGAGAAATCGAAACAGAAATTAAAAAATGCAATGCAAAATCCATTACAAAACAAAGGAAAATTCTTGATGTGTCACTCAGCAAGTCTTCTCCTCTTCTAAACAAGAGCTAAAGTTACTAAAATAAAATGTTCTAAGCTAGGGAAACAATAAAGGCTAAATTGCAGTAAATGGTGAAGATGAACTGTGTAACGCAGCAACCTCCACGCCTCTATCTCTTGTCGTAGCACTACAAAAAAATGAACTTTCAGCGACGGAATTAGCGACGGAAAATTCCGTCGCTGATAGTTAAATTCCATCGCTGATGGTCTTCAGCGACGGATTACCTACGGATTATCGACGGAAATTTTTCTGTTGGAAAAATCGATGTCGCTGATGCTCACTCCGTCGCTAAAACTTCATTTCCGTCGGTAATTCCGTCGCTAATTAGCGACGGAATTTTTTTACATCAGCGACGGATTTTATGTCATTAGTGACGGAAAATTCTGTCGCTAAAAACATAATTTCGTTTTTTAATTTACATGAAAATCCGTCGCTAAAAGGCATCAGCGACGGAAATTTCCGTCGCTGATAGTTTTATTATTATTTTATTTTATAAAAAAATCCGTCGCTAAAAGGCATCAACGACGGAAATTTCCGTCGCTGATAGTTTTATTATTATTTTATTTTATAAAAAAATCCGTCGCTAAAAGGCATCAGTGACGGAATTTCCGTCGCTAATTCCGTCGCTGATAGTTTGTTATTTTTGTTAATTCAATAAATATTCTGTCACTAAAGAGCATCAGTGACGGAAATTCCGTCACTAATGTTATGAATTCCGTCGCTAATTTGATGAGTTTTTTCACTTATTTAACAGATTTTGTTGCTAATTTCTATGAATTTTGTCAAAAAAAATGTTCTGAAATTAATTATTTATATTTATATTTATATATATATATGAGAGAGAGAGAGAGAGAGAGAGAGAGACTGAAAGAGAAACATTTAAAATAAACCTAATATTTAAACTTAAATCCATAAATATTATCTTAAAATAAATTAATTAAAAAAAACAAAAATACATTATCTTCAACATCAGTATCACCACTACCACTAGCACCTCATCGTATCATCAGCATCATCTGTAAGTAAAAAACAAAAAACAAAAATATAAGTATTAAAGTTTATCATATAAAAAAATTGACAACATAAATATAAAAGAAAAATAGAGTAAATTTACAAAAAAAAAAAGGAAAAGAGTAAAAGGAAAGAGGGATAAAGAAGAAAAAGAAAGAAAAAAACGAGAAGATGGACAAAAAAGAAGATAGAGAGGAGTGAAGAGGAGAGAAAACAGAGAATATGAGAATATATAAGGTCTTTGGCGCGCATACAGAGGAATTACCGACAGAATTACCGACGGATTAGCGACGGAAATTCCGTCGCTAATGCTATGTCAAAATATTTCCCGCTAAAGCTTAGGCGGGAAAAATTCAAAAACAATTTTTTATTTTTTTTCGAATTTAAGGCATCAGCGACGGATTTTTTCCGTAGCTAATTTCGTCGCTGTTGCTTTTTAGCGACGGAATTAGCGACGGAAAAATCCGTCGCTGATGCTTAATGAACAAATTCATTTATTTATATTTTTTTCGATTTAAGGCATCAGCGACGGATTTTTTCCGTAGCTAATTCTGTCGCTGTTGCTTCTTAGCGACGGAATTAGCGACGGAAAAAATCCGTCACTGATGCTTCATGAAAGAAATTTATTTATTTATTTTTTTGATTTAAGGCATCAGCGACGGAATTTTTCCGTCGCTAATTCCGTCGCTAATGCCATTTAGCGACGGAATTAGCGACGGAAAAATTCCGTCGCTAATTTCTCCTCATATTGTTTGAGAAAATGTAAGGAAATTAGCGACGGAATTTTTCCGTCGCTAATTCCGTCGCTAAAGGGCATTAGCGACGGAAAAATTCCGTCGCTAATTTCTCTTTATATTTTTCACAGTGTAAGTGAAAAAATATGAAGAGAAATTAGCGACGGAATTTTTCCGTCGCTAATTCCGTCGTTAATGCCCTTTAGTGACGGAATTAGCGACGGAAAAATTACGTCGCTAATTTCTCCAAAATGTAAGGAACTTAGCGACGGAATTTTTCCGTCGCTAATTCCGTCGCTAAAGGGCATTAGCAACGGAATTAGCGACGGAAAAATTCCGTCGCTAATTTCTCTTCATATTTTTCACGGTGTAAGTGGAAAAATATGAAGAGAAATTAGCGACGGAAAAATTCCATCGCTAATTTCTCTTCATATTTTTCCACTTGCACCATGAAAAATATGAAGAAATATGAAGAGAAATTAGCGACGGAAAAATTCCATCGCTAATTTCTCTTCATATTTTTCCACTTGCACCATGAAAAATATGAAGAGAAATTAGCGACGGAATTTTTCCGTCGCTAATTCCGTCGCTAAAGGGCATTAGCGACGGAATTAGCGACGGAAAAATTCCGTCGCTAATTTCTCTTCATATTTTTCACAGTGTAAGTGGAAAAATATGAAGAGAAATTAGCGATGGAATTTTTCCATCGCTAATGCCCTTTAGCGACGGAATTAGCGACGGAAAAATTCCGTCGCTAATTTCTCTTCATATTGTTTGAGAAAATAAGTAAGGAAATTAGCGACGAAATTTTTCCGTCGCTAATTCCGTCGCTAAAGGGCATTAGCGACGGAATTAGCGACGGAAAAATTCCGTCGCTAATTTCCTTGCATTTTCTTTCACGTGATTATGCAAAGAAATTAGCGACGGAATTTTTCCGTCGCTAATTCCGTCGCTAATGCCCTTTAGCGACGGAATTAGCGACGGAAAAATTCCGTCGTTAATTTCTCTTCATATTGTTTGAGAAAATAAGTAAGGAAATTAGCGACGGAAAAATTCCGTCACTAATTTCCTTACATAGTTTTGGGTTTAGCGACAGAAATTTCTGTCGCTAATTCCGTCGGTAATATTTGGCGCGATTGAACAGCACCTCCCGCCATAATTAGCGACGGAAAATATTCCGTCGCTAATTACCGACGAATTTCCGTCGCTAATTCCGTCGCTAATATCATTATAAATTCCGTCGCTAATCCGTCGCTAATACCACTTTTCAGCGACGGAAAAATTCCGTAGCTAAATTTCCGTCGCTGAAAATCAATTTTCTTGTAGTGTAGCTCCTAGTATATGTTAGGGCTCCTTCCTTTCACTCCTATTTGGGCTCTTTAAAGATTTGAGCTACTAGCTTCCACGAGCTGGCCTCTACTTTCCTTGTCATTTTATCTATCAAGCAACTTGAAAAAATGACCCAAACTTTAGGTTGGACTTGGAGTATTTTAGGTTTATGGATTTTGGAATTTAAGTTGAGCTTAAGGTTTATTTTGGTTTCATGTGATAATGGGATAGGTTCTAAGTGGGATATGATATTGTATAGGTTTAAAGGTTTTAAGAGTTTTAGTAATTATAGGGTTTCAAGAAAAAAACTTTTAAAGGTTTTCTAAAAGGGTTTAAGTTTTCTTAAGGTTGAGAAAAGTTTTAAGGGTAAAGGTAAGGTTGGTGCTTAAGGTTTAAAGGAAAGTATAAAGTTAAGGCTTGGGGTTTGGGTTTTAGGGTGGTACGAACACGTTTTAAGGTTTGAACATCAAAGCCAACCATTTTTCGTTGATTTCCTTGTCATTTTCTTGATTTCGTCATTTTCAAGAAATTCCTATACATGAAGACAATTTAATTAAATTGGGAAGAAATCGCATTAAAATTCCAAAATTCAAGCAATATTGATGTAATAAAATACTCTAAAAAGTGTATATCTTAGAGACTAATCAGCTAATGTGATGCATACATTTGTACTAGGAGAAAATGCAAAACCTGTGAAAGATTATGAATGGTAACTCTCGCCTTTGAACTTGTGGCATGGAAGTGGTGGAAACCGAAGATCAACTAAGAGGAATTTGAGAGTTGGCAATCAACTTTAAGTAAGCAAGGTAAGAGTTAAATAATTTGGAATGTTAAAGTCTGAAATTGATTAAGGGATCATAAGAGCTATAGGGCATGTGACTATAGCCTAGGCTGACTACAGAATTATGCATGTAGATGTAGGCTCAAATTAGCATTGGATTGAAAAAAAAAAACTGATAAGAGGATCCAAACCAAGAAAGATAGTGTGGGGCAATTTCTATTTGGGCTGAAGCTTGGCTACTAAAATTGGGTAAGTGAGGTAAGATTCTAATCTTGTAATGCTTGAATGTTGAGGATGGATGTGGGATTGGGATGATTTGCAAAGGTATTAATGTGGCTTGGACGAATTATGAATGAATTGGTGATAATATATGATTCTATTTAAGTATCTTATTCTAGATCTTAGGTTTGAACATTCAGTTTGGAGGTTTTGTAATTAGATAAATTCTAGAAAGATTATGGTAGATAGCCTTATGAGTTAGGAGTCAGTCAGTTTTGGAATTTCTGAATTTAGAGTTCTATAGCTTGAGTTATAAGCAAATGAACAAGGACACTCATTCTAGTGAGCAAGGTGCTCAATGTCAAATTTGAAATTTCATAGAAAAGAGCCCAGAACGAATTTGGTTGCAAGCCATAAATTCCAGAAAGGTAAATGAGTTTGGAATAACATGGTTTTGGAGTTTGCATAATTTGGGCAACCCTGCATTTAGATATGAACCAATTTAAGCTTAGAGGTCAGTAGACTATTCTGCAATAATGCACCTGAAAGTAGAGTAAATTTGTGGAATTACTAAAAAATGATTTAGAAATGGTAAAATGTGAAATTTACTTTTTTGAATATGGAATTGAACTAAGATTCACATGGTCTTGGATTCATAATTTTTGGATATTCCTATAATTAGTAATGTAATTTTTAGTGTACAAAGGTTAGGAAATCACCTACCTAATGTGCCAAAATTGGATAGAACTTTGGAAAATTATTGGAAATGGCACAAAATGAATTAGAAGGCAAGCCTTACACTTCCGAATAGGAAATTGAGTCAGGGATAATATAAAATTTATGACTTGGCAACTAGATCCTAAAATCTTTACTTAAGGGCAGCCCAATACTATAAGGTCAGAAATCTTAAAAGACAGAAATGGACTAAGTAGATTATAAGTCAATCAAATGAATAAAAAAGGGGATAGATGATACTAGTTACATTTGAATTATTTTGAAAACATTGCTAACTATAGTTTCTTATTGAAATATACAATTTTTAATGTTAGCTATGCTTGGAAGTATTGTAATTGATTCGATCTATTATGTGCTATATAGAGGGCTATCCTAAGGACTAAGCTTGATCAAAGGTCTGCTTACACTATGAGAGAATTGATCTGTAAGCTAAGGAGTGTGTAAGTAAGCCTAAGCAACTACTTGGCATTCAAATTGTATGATGTTTTAAATTTTGATTTGGTCTTGAAACTAAATGAAATGCTACATATGAAATATGTTTTGACGCATATGGAAAATGCTAAACATCGAGCCTATCCTTGACTGATTAGTTTAGCTTTTTGAAAATGTTTTATAAACATGCTAAAGCTCGCTAAATCTTTGTTGATTTTATGCATTACTATTTTAATATGATGGCACTTTTGAGTTTCTAAACTGAGCTAAGCTTTTGGTTAAATATGATTTTCCAATTTTGTTTTATAAATGCTTTAAAAGCTTGGTGAGCCCTTGATTGTTACTTGCATATTTATGCATTATGATTTTGATGCAAAGTCTTGGAAGGTTGAAGGTTGATTTGATAAGATTGATATTGGATACTATTTTAGACTCGAGGTATTGAGACTTTAGGACACCATACCTTGAGAATTGTGTAGGCAGACTTTAAGGCACCATACCTTGAGAATTGTTAGGCATTCTTAATTGACTTAGAGCACTATTTCCCGAGCATAGGTCTCGAAAACGATTGGCTTGTCCCGTATATTATGTTTGGATAGGTCTTGGTGTCATCTTATCAATGAATCGGGGTTAATTGGTCTATGCATAAGTACCGTCCCTTTTTGGGAGATTGCTACGGTTAGCTATTGTAGATCATTTATTGTGTTAGCTCTAAGTATCTTGATGATGCTATGCCTTATCTCTTGGTACCATGATCTATTTTATCAATTGGACAGTATGATTTATTATGATGATTTGAGAACAGTATCATTTATTTTACCAATTATCAATTGATGATTGGCTTTTGCCTTATGATTTGAGAACATATTTTATAATGCAACATATCGGATTTGATTTATTAATGTTTGAAAATGAGATTCAAATCTGTTTATAAGACTTCTATTCTTTATGTTTTAAAATGCAAATTTCCTAACTCTACTATGTAGATAGCGGAGCAACGGTCGAACTAACAGAGACTGAATTATTTAAGTTAATTATTAATTAAAAATCTAATTTTAGGGTTTAGGGAAAAAAGAAGAAATTTTGGAGTTTTGTTAGCTATGTCTAAAATAAAAAAAAAAACAAAGATTATTAAATATCAAAAACAAATATTAAAAAGCTTCAATTACGAGATAATTAATTATTCTTGAATTTTGATGTTGATAATTGATTACAGAATATTACTGTCAATTAAATAGTCAACCGTAGCATAACAACAAGCTCTGTTACACCATCTTTCCTTACTGAGTCATTAGTTAAAACAAACTCTTTAACTAATCTCTAACTACTTAACCTACCTAGAACAAGCTCAGTAGATATAAGTTGTAGCAGCATTAACAACAAGAAAGATATGGCTTGACATTAGTTAACAAACACATAAGCTCGGTTCATTTAATCTAAACCTTAATTCTCCTCCATCCCTAGTGATTAACTCCACAAGCAACTACGGACTTATGTTTTTAATCTGGCGATAGATTATTTAATTTAACTAAATAGTGTGCACTCTATCTAATTAAACAAACAATCATTATAATGTGCTCAGAGAATCTTGGATACCTAATCAACAATTATATAATAGGTTCAAGAATCTCACAACATGCTTTTCTCAAGAATAATCAATTTATCTCATAACTGAATAAGAAAACTATTCACTAGACATATTCAAGATCATAAAATTTAAAAGTTTAATATTATAAAAAAGACAATTATCATGCAATAAACAATTAAACTATCAATTTTTAATAATATCAAACATGACATCTATAATCAAGATTATGATCTAATAAGATTCTAACAAAACAAGAAATCAAAATGTCTAAAAAATATCAAGAAAGAAATCGTTAGAAAGAAAACAATTTTATAAAGCAGTAATAAGAAATCAGCAACTAATTAAAAATAAAATTTTATTAAAAACTCTAAAGAAAATCCTATAAGACTAAAAGAGGGAAGAGGGATGAGAGGGATGTGAGGGATGCTATTTATGAGAGCCTTGAGCTCTTTTTATAGGCCTAAGAAAGAGTTTAAAAGACTTTCCTAAGCAATGTGAGATTCAGATAAGAGTTTACTTGGAGAATAAGTAATTTGACTAGTCAAACTCTTATCTTTATCTCATCATCTTTTTACAATTATTTTCTAAATAAAATTCCTAAGGCCTATTTTTATTAATTAATTATAGATCTAAGACATAATAAAATGAAGAAATTATCTTGTCTCAACAAAATCTTCTCTTGAACTTGCTTTGTTTGAATTTCTTCTCGATCTTTTTTCTACCCAGAATTTCATACTGATTTTGTCTATATGTTTGACCCATCAAACAAACTCCGATTTTCACGATCTTATACATTTCGAAAATCTTGAGAAGTCTTCTACAACTTCCATGAAGACCACTTCTTGAGATCAGGTCGTTAAGTTGATCAAAAACATCAATCTTTCAAGCTGGATAGAAAATACTGCACTTTGCTCTTTTTATCTCCTTTTAATTCCAACTTTGATAATTAATACCTAAAACATATAATAAACATTAGTAAGCTCTTTTAGGCATAAAACATCAATATAGAAAATATATTAGCACATATAAAATTCACAAAATATCATCCTATCGTATACTGCAGCATACCGGATATGATTTATCAAATGTGTATGATTTATGAGTTTGAAAACTGAGAGATGCAGGTTATGATTTTTAAGTTGCTTCTATAGTTACTTATTGAGTTGTGACTCACTTCCCTCTTCTTTTCTTCCCTTTCAGATTGACGGATATTGTCCCCACTGCTTTTGATTAGGGAAGCTCCTCAGGAGTGATTCCCGCATACAATTTCAGGTATATGGCCTAACAGATGGTATAGACACAAAAAGGGCATGGCACAATGTATTGAAATTCATTTTGATTGTATATACTTATGTGTCAAATCTAGGATGTAGGTTGAGTTTTACTATTGATGGGATATTACTACCGTAATACTCGGTTTGAGATAGAAATGCTAGAATGATATATTTATGTTATATGTAAGATTGAGTATGTTTGAGGAAAATGATGTAGATGATAATTACACTATATGTTTATGGATTAACTGTCAAGGGATGGTTAAGGGAACTTAGTGATCAAAGAATCACTAAAATACAGTGGCCTACACATTAACCTACAAACGACGAAGTTAGGAAACAAAATTTAGCCTGCAAATTTAAGCTTTCGTAAGATATTTAAGAAGGACAGGATGTGTCAAGGCTCGGTGAACTGGCAGAGCTCGATATACTATCGAGTTAGGTTGGTTTCGATTATCGAGCCGAGTTGACCCAATCCGGTTCCGAGCTGGATCAGGTCAACTTGCCCCAATAACCAACTTTATGCCTAGTTGGTTCGACCTAGCTTGGCTTGGTTTTTAATGAATCAATCCACCAGGTTAGATCAATTCAATATTTGCCTATTGCTGAATCAGCCCGGCTGGACCAATTTAGCAAACCAGTTCAATCGATTTATTGTTTTGGTGGGCCGAAACTGGTAGAACTCGACTCGAAACCGATCCGAACTGGCCCACCATCACCTCTAAGAATAGTGCATTAGTTGCCTAGTTGCCTATTTAGTTTTTAATTTTCACCAGAGGTCATAATCTGTGCAACCTGGCGAGCTAGAGTTCATTTCCACTTGTCTGAAGACAAATCTATACTTGAAACAATTGTTTGGCCCATGGCCTAGGGAAATTCTTCTAGCCATAGTTTTTCTTCCCATAGGTGATAAGCTCTGGGAAAACAAAGGAATCTTTTTCCAAAAAATGAGAAGAAAGAAAATCATATAAAGAGAAGATAATATCACCGTATATACTATATATTGATGAAAAATAGTAGAGAGCCAAAGATTGTTCGCAATAAAAAAAAAATCAAAAGGTAAAGAAAGGAACAAGGCCACAGTGCCTGGGCCTTGAATCCCAATCCAAAAACTACAGTAATTTGAAGTTGTCGCATTCTATTTATTAATTGTTTTTCATGATTGCATTTTCATTAATTACGAGCATATAACTAGTTTGAATTAATAATGTTTTGAAGAGTTGTAAGAGCATGAAAATTCAATTCTAATCAATCTCCTCAGTTGAAATCAACCAAACTAATCTAATTGTCACTTTTTTCCAGTCAATGCATTTACCAAAGATATAGCTGATTTATAAATTATAGTAGTAGACCAAAAGGAACATTAAAAAAGTTATCATCACATCTAGCATAATTTCAGGATCAACTTATTGCAATACCATACCCTCATAAAAAAATTAAAATGTGGTTGTCTAATTAGCCCTGAAATTTGAAATTTTTTTAAATAATCCATTAATAATCAGAACATTATAGGATTTGACTTTAGAAACATGTTCAATTTCTATAAGTACCCCCTACTGCATGGACCCATAGACTGTAAACTCTTGCCCGAACAAGATCAAAAAACCACATATTCTAGCTTTTCTTTCACTATGGAACTCTGCAAGTGGTACAGCTCAGGCACCCAGGATATGCCAAAAGCCGGTATGATCGGATGCTTTCAATCAATATGTTAGTGACCAGATCAAAGCTGCCAAGGTAGAGAATGCTATGGAGAAAGTTGATGAGGGAAAAGAAGATCTTTTATTGTTCATCAAGTACTCGAGTGCATGTTGCTTATGATCCTTGTACATACGCACAAAATTTTGATCAAGGCTTGATGTCAGCTGATCCTAATGACCTCTCCAGGTCTTTTTCAGCTAGGTTTGCTGTTCCCTCAAGAGTTTTTGAGAAGACTGGGTTGGTAGGTTAGGTTGATGCAAGCTAAGATTATAAGAAAAAGAAATTGTGTCTTTTGACTCTGATATGATCATTGATCAATCTTTTAATGTTAGATTCATCAAGCCTTTAATATTTGGTCATCTATTAGTTAACGAAAACATCTCATTCTCTTCTTGTTGCCACTGAATCCTCTTCCTCTTCTTCATTTTACCTCTTTTCTTCACCTTCCCTCAGATATCTTATCTAAACCTTTCAGTATTGAAGAAGCTGAAGCAAACTTATTCTAAAGGAAACAGAATCCTATGAGCATTTCCTTTTTGTTTTTCTTTAGATTTAAGTGACACTGGCAATATTATATACAATGATGAATAACGATCAAAATAATTTTTAATCTTCAAATAGAGTTTTCTGTAGCTTGCAGTAACGCTTTGGAAAGAAAATAATAAGTTAAGGCAGTTGAAAACTGAAGACTGTTAACCAACTACTAGCAAGTTCTCTTCCCATTTGTATAAGCAGGAGCATATTTTTAATAAATTAGTAGTAGTAGAATTATTCTTTCTGGGGACTAAAGTAGGAAATTTAAGTCAAAATATTGTTAGCTGTTATTTTAAACTCTAAACAATGAACACTGCTAGCTATTTGCTATCCTAATGCTACTAAGAAAATTATTTTAATCATGTTGATTAGTAGCACAGAAATTGAGATCAGCTAAAGCAACAGGATCAGCTGATTTATTTCTTGGTAGAATGAGATTCATAGTCATATGCTTGCCATGTAGAATTAATTATACTCTATTACTGCAATTCCAATTTCCAAACCTGTATAAAATGATAGAATTTCCTTTTAGGGTTGGTAACAGAAACATCTTTCCTTTCCACTTCCATTATGGCTTTAGTTAAAGTGTTAATAGTTTCAAAATGAAATATACCCAAGAGCACATAGATTAGCTGGCAGGGAGCTGTTCTAGCTTAATCAGAAGTCTCGAGTTCAAGTCCTGGGTATGCAGCTGTGTTAAAACTCTTGAGGGAGAGCTTTGCCCTCTTTTGGAACCTGCCAGACTCGAATCCGGATTAGTTCTATACCAAAATGGTGTGGGGATACCGGATGGTTTAAACCAAAAAAAATGAAATCTGGCAAAAGTAGCTTAGATTCTGGTTCAAGTCTTGGCTAAAATGTTATGCCTTGGAGGAAAAATTATTTAATAGCAAGTCCTTATCATACAGCCAAAGGTTTTTTTTTTTTTCAATTTTTAAATACACCTGATCTTTTTGTGATTCTTCTCATATGTATGGTTAATAGTATATAGCAAATCATTGTGCAACCATATCTTCTTTTTATAAGGACTTAGCTGTTTCACCAGTGTGTCCTGTGCAATGGTTTAGATCACATCTTGAAGTGTTAGAAATGCAGAAGAAAGGCCAGCGTCTGAGTGTCATTTGGTGCATTGTTTGCTAGCTCCTATTCTTCAGTCAAAAAGCTAAGGCCCCAATCTTTCTGTTGATCTGCTCAATAACATGTAAGGCCCCATTGAAGTAGATAAATAATTGCAAATAAATCTGCATATATTGATTGTAAAAGTTACCAGTACACCTAATGCAGTTTCTGCATTAAATCTTCTTCATCCTTCATTAGTATTATTTATGATATATAAGAGTTTAGGCCTTTTAAGTTTGGCATTCGAGGGAAAAATGAGAAAAAGGAGACTTGAAAGCAAATGTAAAGACAATGCCAATAACTACAATTTTTTTTCAATTATGTATTATAATACACTTTTTCTTGCCAATCAAAAGTTTAATTTATGACAGACTTCTAGGTGGAGCCTAAACATCCATTGAGGGGATAAATCATTCTAGGTTCTTAAATCATCCAACCAGAATCTCTACTGTAGCTTGCCTTTATAAGTTGTATTATTGTAGTGAGGCTGAATTCATGAGTCATGACAACCTCTTGACCAAAAGGGAAATAAGAAAGCCTCAAGGTGCAAGACTCTCAACTCCTTTAGTTGTATGTCCACTGATTGGATTATGAAGAGAGAAGGTAGCACAAAATTCACACAATTATCCAGAGCATGTCTAAACTTTGGTCTGAATAAGAATTAGACTAAATAATGTTAGTCTTTTCTTTTCTGTAGTTTAATTTAGAATGAAGAGTTGGCTGTGGTACATATGTAATTGCTTCATAGTGGTCTTACTTATTGTGTTAAAATAATTTGGCTTTTGATAAGCAGAATATTAGAACGTTACCAACACTACCAACTAGAAAACATCGGGAAGAAGAGAACTTTACATCCTTTAATTGTAAAGCCTTATAAATGGTACATAGGTGGTGCAAAAAAAAACTGAAAAACACCTTGCCTTGGTCCCCATTCCATTAAATGAAATCTCAAGTACAGAGCGATGACTTGATCCTTAATTATAAGTCAGCGTAGCTTTAAGATTGAGAGCTTGAAACCAATCTAGATAAGTCATTCCCCAATTCCACCTACAACAGTTAATGAATCTTATGCTGCAAAAGCATGTTCCAACATGGGCATTCTGGAATCAAGGCAAATTTTCAACAAAAAAGCATGTGCGTAAAATAACGGCACCCAATGCCAAGCACCATGGAATGTGAATTGTGATCTAGGCAGTAAACCAGAGAAGTTCTTCTTTCACTGAAATACTTAGTACCTACCATCCCAACCCAATTCTATTTTCCCAACTAAGCTCAATGACATATATGCATGATGTTAACTTGTCACTCACAACACAAGGATGATGTACATATACCTGATTTGGAAACAAAAGTAGCATTTTAATCATAATGCATCTAATAATTGGAGAAATAGATAAAAGTATTTAAACTTGAAGGGTCTGCTTAACTAAAAATTCCTATTTTTTGATGTGGAAAAGAAAATTTTGATTCTATACCATATAATTTCCAAGATAATAACAAGTAAGAACAGCTCAACGCCGTAAAAAGAATAGACATTGTATTGAAAAAACAAATTATTTCTCTACATCATTTGTTGGGACTGGAGTAGAACAAACTAAAACATCTAGCAACAAAGCTATATTAGAGAAAGGCCACAAATGACCGCCACAGCATAAATGCTGCAGTCTATGAAAAGTGCTCAGATTGTCTGATAAACCAACAAACCTCTCTCTAGAAGTTTAACTGCTCCTTCCCAGTTATGTTTATTATTTTGAAGTCCTTGTTTTTCTTCCTCGGCCTCTTCAGAGTCTCCTTTCTTGTCAAGAAACAGTCGGCCAACCACAACCGTCAAATCAGTCAGTAAAATTATGTAAAGAGGTCTTGAGGCTACAATGCTCTCTAACCTGACTGTATTCATTCCAAGCAGGGGATAATCAATATAAGACAAAAGTACAAAACGTGCTGTCAATAGGGCACAAAAACTGCGTGTTCTCTCGGAAGCTATAATGCACGAATTTAGTCGCTTGGAAGAGAAAAAGTTTGGTTGATCCTTGCTTGACTTTTGGTGTGACTCTGCATTGGTCGATGCCTTCTGGAGTGATGATTTCTCCTGCAATAGCTGTAATTCATCACTTTTTCCCACAACAATAGCAGAACTTGCATCTTTATCAATCTTCGGTTTTTGCAATTTTAGTTTTGCTTGGCCTCCAACATCAAGGGAGTTTACACTTAAAATTTCATAGATATTGTGTTTAAGATAACTAGAAGCAGTGGCTTCTCCCACTCCCACAGATCTAGCTACAAAACCAATTAAAAATAATGAAGTTGTGATGTTATGTATCTTCCATATAACATAAATAATTTCTGGTTACTATTGCGCTATTGATATTTAAGATCCAAAATTTGAAAAACTCCATGAACTAGCCAAACAGAAGCAGAGATTGCATGGATGATGATTTTGAATTTTGTATAAAATAACTTGTAAAATTTGAAACAGATACTTTGTTGCAAGTAGGTGTTTTCTGTTTCCTGAGTTGGAGATGCTAGAACGACATTGTTTCTAAATCCAGCTACACAGTTGGCAATGGCAATAAAAAGTAGTTATACAAAATAAATCTAGCAATACTAATTGATACTGAGTGACCAAAGGACAAAAGTTAGTGTAACGCCCTTGGAAGCTGAAATTTTCGAGCTAATTTTTTCCTTTACTTACTATGTTTGTCACTCGCTCAGTGTAGCTAAAACCTAACAAGTAGATTTCTACTCGTTTAATTGTTTAAGACTAGTTGTTTAAGATCACATTTAAGTCGCCTCGTAATATGTGCCAAAACAAAATTGAAAAATTCCACCCTTACTTGGAATATAACCCATCCTCATATACAATATAATATCATCTCAACCTGTGGCACAATACATTCTCAATATACCATCTTAGATATCTCATATTCACCAATTTGTAATATTGAGAATACAATCCATTATAAGGCACAATTCATATACAATCTCGATACACTCGTAATACTTACATCCCGAATTCTATGCATTGTGTATACAAAACGAATCTTTAAGTCTGGAACATAAACAGAGATATTAAGGAGATTTATACGTCGACACAAAAGTAACAACGCCTAGTGGCCCATGCATCGAACTCTCAATACATCACACTTATATCCGAGCCTATCTGAAATAATCTGTGAGGTGGAAGAGGAGGGGTGAGCTAATGCCCAGTAAGAAAATATACGCTAAATGATATTAGGTTTCTACTATGCTTAATGCATGGGTATGTGTGAATAAATGCGCCAAAACTCATGTGTTAGCTTTAAATTGACATATATATTTTGAAATGACAAAAACTTAAGTAAGCTTTAATATTTGAATTCATATTGTAAATTTGCCTTATCACACATGATTTTCTCAATCCATTTTCAAGTGATCATATCAAACATTAAGACCATGATTTAATGATGCATATTCTTATTGGTCTTAATACTTTATAAATGTTTTGAATATTTTAGAAAATTACTTGATGAATATTTAGACTATGTTTTCATTTGAGAAAGTCAAGAAAACTCCCACAAAAATGCCAAAATGTTTTGGGTTGAATTAGGATCAAAAGCCATATCATTTCTAACCCAAAATAGTGCAGGAAAAGCTTTCTGGAGGCATGAGATCGATCCCCTAAGGGAAGGGATCGATCCCTTTATGGCAGAATGTCTTCCCAAGGTCCCTCAAGCCAAGAATCAAGATTCTGGACAAAAGGGATCGATCCCTTTGGGCATATGGGATCGATCCTTCGGGACGAAAAAGTGCTGTAACGGCTAGTTTTTGTGAGACAACGGTCATACTCAAGTTTTGGCTCTACCCAACGGCTAGAATACATCCAAGGGACTATAAATAGAGGCTTAGAAGCTAAAGAAAGCAAGAGGAACTACTCAGCAACTTCATAACACATATTCCTCAAATCCTCAAGCCTCAAACAACAAATCAAGAGCTACAAAGTCTTCATCTTCCATCATTCACATATCTCTTGTATTTCTTAGCACAAATCTTGTATAGGCTTTCACTTGTGCCTAATTTCTGTAATCATTTACCTACTTAGAGGCCTTCTTTGATTGCACCACTTGTAAACAAATTCATACCTTGTAAAAGGGGAGGTTTCTCTTTAGCCCTAGAAAAAGAGGGAGGTTACTCTTTAGCCTAAGAAAAAGAGGGAGGTTTCTCTTGAGCCTAGAAAAAGAGAGAGGTTTCTCTTTAACCTAGAAAAAGAGGGAGTGTAACACAAATTCAAGGATAGTGAATTTGGGGAAAATCTTTGGGAGCGTCTCAAGGTAAAGGACGTAGGCAAGGTTGCCGAACCTCTATAAATCGCTTGCGTATATTTCTCTTTTCCTACTCTCTTTAATTACTTGCAATTATATTTGTGCTTATTGTATTAAATTTGGATTTCATGATTAAATAGCCTAGAGAACTTAGAAAATATTTATATAGGCTAGAAAATTTAGGAGAATCGCAAAACGAGCTTAAGGTTAATTAAAAACCGATTCACCCCCCTCTCGATATAGCCTATACAGCCAACAATTGGTATCAGAGCTTGAGCTCGAGATTGATTTAGACTAACCTCTATCAAGCAAAACGATCTTAAATGGCTCACTTGAATGTAGGCACAACCCTAGGAGAAGAGGGACACTCATTAGTTAGACCTTCACTATTCAATGGTGAGAATTACTCTTATTGGAAAATTAGGATGATGTTATTTGTACAATCCAATGACTATGAAGTGTGGAGAGTAATAGTTAATGGCCCTAGAATTCCAATAAAGAAGTAGATGGAAAGGATGTCCCTAAGAGTGAAGATGAGTGGGACACCAATGACATGAGATTGGCACAATTGAATGCCAAGGCTATGCACACCCTCTTTTGTGCATTAGGTCTCAATGAGTATAATAGAGTCTCCTTATGTGAAAAATGGTAAACAAATAAGGGATAAACTAGCCATCACACATGAAGGGACAAATCAAGTTAGAGAGACCAAAATAGGAATGCTCACACATGATTATGAGCTATTTAGGATGAAAGAAAATGAGTCCATTAGCGAAATGTTCACTAGGTTTAATGATATAATTAATGGACTTAAGGCTCTAGGCAAGAGTTATTCCAATCTAGAAATGGTTAAGAAAATCTTGAATAGCTTGCCAAAATCTTGGGAGGCAAAGGTAACCGCAATAGAAGAGTCTAAGGATCCAAATACCTTGTCCCTAGATGAACTTATGGGCTCCCTACTTACATATGAAATGAAATTGAAAAGAAATGAAGAGGCTTCAAAGAAAGTAGGAGTAGCACTTAAGTCTTCCACTCATGAGGTCATTGAAGATGATAGTGATGAGAGTGAAAATGAGGAAGAAAAGGAAATGGCAATGTTTGCCAAAAGATTTAATAGATTTATGAGAATGAAAAAGAGAGAGAATGAAAAAGAGAGAGAATGATAGGAGGCACCAAAGTAGAGGGGTAATAAGAGTAGAATCTAGTAGGAGAGAAAAAGACCCCTTAGTGTGTTATGAATGTAATGAACTGGGTCACACTAAGCTAGATTGCCCCTTACGTAGGAAAGAAAGGGTAGGAAGCCTAGGAAGAAAGCATTTGTGGCTGCATGGAGTGATAGTGATAGCTCTGATGAGGAAAACATAGATGATGAGGTAGCCTACTCATGCTTTATGGCTATTAGTGACGATGAGGCTAGCTCTAGCTCTAGTGAAAATAATGATTTTACATTTGATGAGTTACAAAATGCTTTTAATGAATTAGCAAATGAATTTCAATGCATGAATTCTAAATATAAGAAAATCATTGCTAATTTGAAAATATAAAAGGAAACCTTGACTAATGTTAAGCTAGAATTAGAGAAGAAACTAGAAGAGGCCAACTTAGAAATAAATGAGTTAAATAAAAAGAATACAAATTTGCATAACTCATTTTCTAGGTTCTACATGGGTCAACAAAAGCTAGATCATATGTTAGAGACCCAAAGAGCTTTCTTTGATAAAGATGGGTTAGGATATAATGCAATACATAAAGAAACTCATCTTAAGAATTTCCTAGTGAGCAAAAATTATATGCATGATATATCTCTTACATGCTCACTATGCAATAGAATAGGACACTCTTCACAAGCATGCACATATAGAAAAACCACATTTAGAGGAAGAGTGGTTAGAAAAATGTGGGTGCCAAAGCATGCAATAAATAATGATGAATTGAGTTTGAAATGGATCCTAAAAGGATCAAAAATTGTTTGCACTAACTCTCATGGACCCAAGAAAATTTTGGGTACCAAAGCATGCATAAATTTGTTTGTTGTAGGAGTGTTAGAGCATGGGAATACAATGGAACAATGGAGTTTAAATGCTTAACACATCCTCATGGAGTTTGCTTGTGCTAATGAGAAAAAGGGAGAGCTTGGAAATCCATCCTTAGCAAGGTGACAACAATTTCTCAAAGAATGGCTAATGGTGGATCCAACACATCAAGGCAAAGCACTCTCAAGCAAAGGAGCTTTGTAAGCTTAATTCCTTACTCCTTAAATTTTTTATTTGATTAGTTATGCCTTGATGAGAAAATTGGTTAATGATTAATGATGCATTGTGAATGAGCAAAAGGCATGATGAATGATTGTTGAGTGTTTGATGGACAATTCATGATGCATTGAATGAAAACCGTGATTTATGATTTTGAAATGATTATTGGATTTCTGCATTTTGAGCAAGTCTTCTATGTGTTGATAATGTATTTACTTGCCTCAAATTGCCAAATATGTCATATATGCAAAATGCTATGTTATGAGCAATAATGAAAAACTTGTATGTTGGAAATCATGGCATGTTGTTCACAAGATGTATGCTTTAATAATATTTGTGCTTAAAACCTATGTGAACAAGATTGTTTTGACATATTTGTAGTTTCTCATGCTTCGGTTTGGTGAAAATATGCATAATGCCTAAAATGACCCCTTTTGAGGCCAAAAATGCATTTTATTGTGTAAACTCTTCCAAAATTGCAAAATCTTTTGTAAAATGGTTTTTCATTCAGGTTTTTCATTCATACAAGTCCAAAATCATGTTTTACAAATGTTTAAACCTTTACTTGGACTTAAAATACTCAAAAACGAAGTTTTGGCACCTTACAAGTTGGATTTTCTGTCAAAAATATGCAGAACCAGAATGAGGGATCGATCCCTCTACATACAAGATCAATCCCTTTGGAAAAACATGCAGGAAACTTGATTATGGAGTTTAGGGATCGATCCATTTCCTAATAGGATCGATCCCTCTAAGCAATTTATGCCCTTTTCTGCATTTTTAAGCCTTAGTTGAGAAGTTTTCTTAATTCTCTTGATATCTTCTTTCTTCTCAACTTAAAATTCAATGTTTTAACTTCCTTTTGATGATATTTAGAATATGAAAAATCATTTTTCATTGATATCATGCCTCAACTCTATCAATTTGTATCATTTCCAACAAATGGTATCACTTTCAACAATTAATATCATTTTTCTTGAGCTCACAAGTGCAAAATCATTTTTCTTGTTGAAAACATTCATGAATCTTCAAATAATCTTGAAATATATTTTCAATGAATGTTTAAACATAATTTTTGAGATTTTTTTCAATGATTTGTGTATATATTTGAGAATTTGATGAACTTGTGCATCATAAATATTGATCATTCCTTTTGTTCATCTTAGTCAAGCATGCTTCTAGGATTATGTCTCTTAGCTTAACTTATCTATTCCACACTAGGTTTCATGATAATTATACATCTAGTGGATTGATTCCAAATGTAAATCCAACAATTGGTAATGGTCATTGGCCTATAATTTGTAATGGTAAATGGATCCTAAATGTTCAAATGCATAAAACTTTATCATCCATGTACTTAAATTTTTCTTATGGCCAAATTATTAAAGAACTTGGACTTTAATGACAACACCAATAATTGATATACATGCATTGAATCTTGATTGTTTTGATGTTGAACATGCATGTTTACTTAAGTTGAATCAATAATCATGCTTATGAGATGAGAATAGTTGCTTTCATGATATTATGTGCTTAACCTCACTCATAGTTTATGGATTTTAATGATAAAATATATTTTAGCTTAATAATATTGATTCACTTAGGTGATGCCATTTTAGTTAAAATAGCATATACCCTCTAGAACGTTAAATGATGATAACAACTAGGGATATGGCTCTTAATTGATTAAAATGGTAATTTTGAATCTTTGCTTGCTCATAATTGGTTAAGGACTTGAATTGGAAAATGAGCATAGGATTTTTGTGCTTGAAACCATGGAAGAAAATGTGTTTGCTTGAATTCCTTGATTTTTTGAATCTTCCATATGGTATAAATTTGTTAATATGAATATCGATTAATACTTTATGATAGTGTGCTAATGATTAATTGATCCATATGCATATTTGATGATATGTGTTGTGTTCCTGCATATTTAGAATGATTATTTTCTTGACATGAACACACTACACATAGATATTGGATTCATGCAAAAGGTCTAAGTCAACCATTAGTAACAATTGGAATTTAGATTGAAATAACAATTAGTATCATTGGTAACCATATTTTCAATAATTGGTAAGCCGAAACTAAATTGCCAATTGGTATGAGCTTTAAATTGACAATTCTTCTCATACTCTTTAGATTGAAATGAAAAACAGAGAAGAATTCATATAGGATATTTTTGCATGAAACTCTTGTGTGCTAGAATTTGTAGTTAATTGCTATATGTCTTAATTCTTTGCACACTCTTGATTGAACGTGATTCATGAGCTCATGTATTCATATGTCATCTACTGTTAGCTCATAATCATGATGTATTACCATGCACCTTAGTTGGACTTTAGAAAGAACAATTGATATACTTAGGTGCTTAATAGGATTGAAATGAGCAAGTCATAGACTTTAGTAGATATTTTTAAACAACTTGCTTTCTTTTTTACCAATTGAGAACTTCTTGCAAAATTATTTATAAACAATTAGTATAGGAATATAAGTCTTGTCCTTTGCATGCCTAAATATTTCATACTCTTTGTGGACATTGACTTATTTATTTGTGCTATGAGTCCCTTGTACTAACACGTTTCTTGTTGGATGGAGCATCTTTATCTCTTCTCACATAGCCATAATTTTAGGGGGAGCATATTTTTTCTTATTTTTTCCTTCTTTTTGCTATGACAAAAAGGGGGAGAGATAGATATGAAAAGGGTGAGATATAAAGGGGGAGAGATAATGGGGGAGAAATAGTTTGAAAATTCATTTTCAAAACCCATACTTATATTAAGGGGGAGCTTTATAAAATCCTGCTTTATTTAAGGGGGAGTATTTTATTAAAGAATTTTCAAAGCAAATTTACATTAATTTTTGTCATATCAAAAAGGGGGAGATTGTTAGTTTTAAATTTACATATATATTTTGAAATGACAAAAACTTAAGTAAGCTTTAATGTTTGAATTCATATTGTAAATTTACCTTATCACACATGATTTTCTCAATCCATTTTCAAGTGATCATATCAAACATTAAGACCATGATTTAATGATGCATATTCTTATTGGTCTTAATACTTTATAAATGTTTTGAATATTTTAGAAAATTACTTGATGAATATTTAGACTATGTTTTCATTTGAGAAAGTCAAGAAAAACTCCCACAAAAATGCCAAAATGTTTTGGGTTGAATTAGGATCAAAAGCCATATCATTTCTAACCCAAAATAGTGCAGGAAAAGCTTTCTGGAAACATGCGATCGATCCCCTAAGGGAAGGGATCGATCCCTTTATGGCAGAATGTCTTCCCAAGGTCCCTCAAGCCAAGAATCAAGATTCTGGGCAAAAGGGATCGATCCCTTTGGGCATGGGATCGATCCTTCGGGATGAAAAAGTGCTATAACGGCTAGTTTTTGTGAGACAATGGTCATACTCAAGTTTTGGCTCCACCCAACGGCTAGAATACATCCAAGGGACTATAAATAGAGGCTTAGAAGCTAAAGAAAGCAAGAGGAACTACTCAGCAACTCCATAACACATATTCCTCAAATCCTCAAGCCTCAAACAACAAATCAAGAGCTACAAAGTCTTCATCTTCCATCATTCACATATCTCCTGTATTTCTTAGCACAAATCTTGTATAGACTTTCACTTGTGCCTAATTTCTGTAATCATTTACCTACTTAGAGGCCTTCTTTGATTGCACCACTTGTAAACAAATTCATACCTTATAAAAGGGGAGGTTTCTCTTTAGCCTTAGAAAAAGAGGGAAGTTACTCTTTAGCCTTAGAAAAAGAGGGAAGTTACTCTTTAGCCTAAGAAAAAGAGAGGGGTTTCTCTTTAGCCTAGAAAAAGAGGGAGTGTAACACAAATTCAAGGATAGTGAATTTGGGGAAAATCCTTGGGAGCGTCTCAAGGTAGAGGACATAGGTAAGGTTGCCGAACTTCTATAAATCGCTTGCGTATATTTCTCTTTCCCTACTCTCTTTAATTACTTGTAATTATATTTGTGCTTATTGTGTTAAATTTGGATTGCTTGATTAAATAGCCTAGAGAACTTAGAAAATATTTATATAGGCTAGAAAATTTAGGAGAATCGTAAAACGAGCTTAAGGTTAATTAAAAACTAATTCACCCCCCTCTCGGTATAGCCTATAGAGCCAACATCATGTTTAAATATGTTTTATTGAAAATAATGCAAAGTTGATATGCCATTATTTTATAAGCTATAAAACGCTTATGCTCGCGCCTTTATAAAATCGAAATACATATTCAAAGTATTTTCAAGAGACAGGCATCCATTGATAAGATATGGTAATATAGCCGGGATCTTTGGAAATAACCGATAAGCTTTCTATGAAAGCATCCACTGTAGCTAGCAGTGGTCACAGTCCCATACCAGGGCTATCCATGATCATGAATCATCCCAGCACAGTGATCATCTAGTAGCTGAGGAACAAGTCACAACTATTTGTCGAACGCCTGGAAGATCACAAAGCATCTAAGATATTTCACAATTCATATATATACATAGATATCCATCGACAAAAGGAGAAAATCTGAATTATGTATATATAGATAGGCGCCTTAATGCCACACAGACTCAATAATTGCCACACAAGCTTACTAAATGCCACACGACATAATTAATCCCTCGTCACTGCCTTGTTCCAGAACTGAGAGAGGGGCAGCTTCTTGCTCTTGCGATACAGAGAAAATGCAGCAGTTTCTTACTTCTGTTTTGTTGGATTATGCCCTTAGAACCATTCATTAGATGATTGACTTTGGCATTTTTATGTATCATGACATTTTATTATAGCTCATTATTATATTTGTCTTATAACTGCGTAATGTAATCTTATATGATAATGTCCTTAGAATAGTAATAACACACTATTCTTAAAATATCCCTAGTCAAGTATTATTGTGAACAAGGATAACAATGATACGATAAGACTAGTATGTGGTTGACTGATGACCATTGTCATGGATATAGGATATCAAGTCATCACATAGGTACATGTTAGAGAACTATGTACTGGATCGACCCTCCATGAGAACGCTACATGGATTGTTATATGAGTGTCATAAGCGATTCTTATAGTGATGATAGTGTATGTGATCCTTTGACTTGAGATCATCAGAGATCCCAACATAGAGAATTGCATACTTTAATGCTGCTAGATGTCATTCGTAATAGGATGGACTATAAAGGTAGTAATTGGGTATGCCTTGATCTATGTAGAGGGATGTTGAGTGATCAAGATAGGATTTATCCCTATTATATAACAATTGATTACATGATCGGCTTAAGAAAAATGCGTGTTGGCTCTATAAGCTACACTGAGAGGGGGTGAATCTGTTTTTAACTACCCTTAAGCTCGTTTTGCGATTCTTCTAAATTCTCTAGCCTATTTGATTATTTTCTAAGTTCTTTAAGCTAGGCAAGCATGCAATCCAAGTTCAATGCAATAAACATAATATAATCGCAAGTAAATAAAGAGTAAGGAGAGAGATTTACACAATCGATTTATAGAGGTTCGGCTACCTTGCCTACGTCCTCTACCTTGAGACGCTCCCAAGGATTTTCCCAAATTCACTATCCTTGAATTTTTTACTCCCTCTTTTTCTAGGCTAAAGAGAAACCTCTTTCTTTTTCTAGGCTCAAGAGAAACCTCCCTCTTTTTCATAGGCTAAAGAGTAACCTCCCTCTTTTTCTTAGGCTAAAGAGAAACCTCCCCTTTTACAAGGAATGAGTGTGTTTACAAATTGTGTAATCAAAGAAGGGCTTCTAGATAGGCAAGTGATTACAATGTTTAAGCACAAGGAAAAAGCCTATACAAGATTTGTGCTACTCTATACAAAGAATATGAGAATGATGGAAGATGAAGACTTGTAGGTCTTGATTTGTTGTTGAGGCTTGAGGAAGATGAATAAGATGATGAAAGATGTTGCTTCGTTGTTCCTCTTCTTTCCTTTAGCTTCTAAGCCTCTATTTATAATCCCTTGGATGGTTTGTGAACGTTGGGTGGAGCCAAATTTGAATATGACCGTTGTATCTCACAAAACTAGCCATTACAGGCTATTTTCGGGCAAAGGGATAAATCCCTTTTTATAAGGGATCGATCCCAAGCTTCCAGATTGCTTATTCTGGGCTTGAGGACCATTTTGAGCTGTTGGGAGTCATTCTGCCATTAGGGGATCGATCCCTTCTTTCTATAACTGATTTTTCTGGGTTGAGGGACCTTTTCTTCCACAAAAAAGCTTACTGCCACTAGGGGATCAATCCCTTCCCTTAGGGGATCGATCCCTTCTTTCCAGAAGGTGATTTCCTGCACTTTTTTGAGTTATAAATGATGTGGTCTTTGATCCTAATCCAACCCAAAACATTTTGGCTCTTTTGTGAGAGTTTTTCTTGACTTTCTCAAATGAAAACATAGTCCAAAAATTTATCAAGTGATTTTCTAAAATATTCAAAACATTTATAAAGTATTAAGACCAATAAGGATGTATCATTAAATGATGGTCTTAATGTTTGATATGTTCCCTTCTTTCTATCATAAAGTATTAATCCATATTCATATTCACAAAGTTATACCATATGGAAGATTCAAACAATAAAGGTATTCAAGCAAACACATTTTGTTCCATGGTTTCAAGTACAAAAATCCTATGCTCATTTTCCAATTCAAGTCCTTAATCAATTATGAGCAAGGAAAGATTCATTAAAGCCCAAGTTCTTTAATAATTTGGCCATAAGAAAAATTTAAGTACATAGATGATAAAGTTTCATGCATTTGAACATCTAGGATCCATTTACCATCACAAATTATAGGCCAATGACCATTACCAATTATTGAATTTACATTTGAAATCAATCCACTAGATGTATAATTATCATGAAACCTAGTGTGGAATGATAAGTCAAGCTAAGAGACATAATCCTATAAGCATGCTTGACTAAGATGAACAAAAGGAATGAAGAAGATTCATTATGCACTAATTCATCAATTTCTCAAATATATCCATAAATTCTTGAAATATTTCTCAAAATTATGTTTAAGCATTCATTGAAAGTATATTTCAAGATTATTTCAAGATTCATGAATGTTTTCAACAAGAAAAATGATTTTGCACTTGTGAGCTCAAGAAAAATGATATTAATTGTTGAAAGTGATACCATTTGTTGGAAATAACATAAGTTGATGGAGTTGAGGCATGATATCAATGAAAAATGAATTTTCATAGTTTAAATATCATCAAAAAGAAGTTAAAATACTGGATTTTAAGTTGAGAAGAAAGAAGATATCAACAAAGTGAAAAATCCTTCTCAAATTCGGTTGAAAAAGTGCAGAAAAGCCATTTTGGCCTGGGGGGATAGATCCCTAGAGGAGGGGGATCGATCCCTTAACTCCAGAATGCAGATTTCCTGCATTCTGCTCAAAGGGGATCGATTCTGCTTGTTTAAGGATCGATCCCTCATCCTGTTTCTGCAGTTTTTGACAGAAAATCCAACCTTTGAGGTACCAAAACTTCGTTTTTGAGTATTTTAAGTCCAAGTAAAGGTTTAAACATTTGTAAAACATGATTTTGGACTTGTATGAATGAAAAACATGAATGAAAAACCATTTTACAAAAGATTTTGCAATTTTGGAAGAATTTACACAATAAAATGCATTTGGCATCAAAGGATGTCATTTTGAGAGTTAATCACATTTTGACAAAACCAAAGCATTAGAAACCACAAATATGTCAAAGCAAACTTGTTCACATAGGTTTTAAGCACATATATCATCAAATCATACATCTTGTGAACAACATGCCATGATTTCCAACATACAAGTTCTTCATTATTGCTCATGACATGGCATTTTGCATATATGACATATTTGGTATTTTGAGACAAGTAAATACATTATTAACACATAGGAAACTTGCTCAAAATGCAGAAATCCAATAATTAATTCAAAATCACAAATCATGCTTTTCCTTCAATGCATCAAATACTATAATAAAAAATCTTTGTCATGCCTTTTTGTTCAATCATTCAACTCACAATGCATCAAGAATCATCAACCAAGTGACTCAATAAAACATATAAATAATTTTAGCAAAAATGAGTTTTGAAGAGATAGGATTTAAGCTTACAAAACTCCTTTGCTAGAGAATGATTTGCATTGAATAGTTGAATCCACCTTGTGCCATTCTTTGAAGAATTGTTGTGACCATGTCATGTATGGATTCTTAAGCTCTTCCTCTTTCTCATTAGCATAAGCAATCTCTATGGGGGGTGTGTAGAGCATTTGAACTCCATTGTTTCATTGTATTCCCATGCTCTAACACTCCTACAACAAACAAATTAAGCATGTTTTGATACCCAAATTTTCTTAGGTCCATGAGAGTTAGTGCAAATAATTGTTGATCCTTTGGGGATCCATTTCAAGATCAATTCATCGTTATTTATTGCATGCTTTGGCACTCACATTTTTCTAACAACTCTTCCTCTAAATGTGGTTTTTCTATATGTGCATGCTTGTGAGGTGTGTCCTATTCTATTGCAAAATAAGCATATAAGAGATAAGTCATGCATAGTATTTTTGCTCACTAGGAAATTCTTAAGATGAGTTTCTTTTTGTTTAGCATTATATCCTAACCCATCTTTGTCAAAGAAAGCTCTTTGGGTCTCTAACATATGATCTAGCTTTTGTTGACCCATACAAAACCTTGTAAATGAGTTATGCAAATTTATATTCTTTTCATTCAACTCATTTATATCTAAGTTAGCCTCTTCTAATTTCTTTTCAAATTCTAGCTTAGTATTAGTCAAGGCTTCATTTTCTATTTTTAATTTAGCAATGATTTTCTTATATTTGGAGTTCATGCATTGAAATTCATTTGCTAAATCATCAAAGGCATTTTGGAGTTCACTAAAGGTATAATCATTATTTTCACTAGAACTACAACTAGCCTTATCATCACTAATGGCCATAAAGCATGTGTAGGCTACCTCATTATCTACGTTTTCCTCATCGGAGCTATCACTATCACTCCATGCAGCCACAAATGCTTTCTTCTTAGGTTTCCTATCCTTTTCCTTCCTAAGTAAGGGCAATCTAACTTAGTATGACCTGGTTCATTACACTCATAACACACTAAGGGGTCTTTTTCTCGTCTACTTGACTCTCCCTTATGATGTCTCCTATTTTGCTCTCTCTCATTCATTCTCATGAACCTATTGAATCTTTTGGCAAACATTGCCATTTCCTTTTCTTCCTCATTTTCACTCTCATCACTATCATCTTCAATGTCCTTATGAGTGGAAGACTTAAGTGCTACCCCTACTTTCTTTGAAGGCACTTCATTTCTTTTCATTTTCATTTCATATGTAAGTAGGGAGCCCATAAGCTCATATAGAGACAAGGTATTTGGATCCTTAAACTCTTCTATTGCGGTTACTATTGCCTCCCATGACTTAGGCAAGCTATTCAAAATTTTTTTTACCATTTCAACATTGGAATAAGTGTTGCCTAGAGCCTTAAGTCCATTATTTATATCATTAAACCTAGTGAACATTTCGCTAATGGACTCATTTTCTTTCATCCTAAATAGCTCAAAATCATGTGTGAGCATTCCTACTTTGGTCTCTCTAACTTGATTTGTCCTTTCATGTGTGATGGCTAGTTTATCCCATATTTGTTTAGCATTCTCACATAAGGATACTCTATTATACTCATTGGGACCTAAAGCACAAAAAAGGGTGTGCATAGCCTTGGCATTCAATTGTGCCAATCTCATGTCATTGGTGTCCCACTCATCTTCACTCTTAGGGACATCTTTTCCATCTACTTTCTTTATTGGGATTCTAGGGCCATTAACAATTACTCTCCACACTTCATAGTCATTGGATTGCACAAATAACATCATCCTAATTTTCCAATAAGAGTAATTCTCACCATTCAAGAGTGGAGGTCTAACTAATGAGTGTCCCTCTTCTCCTAGGGGTGTGCCTACATTTAAGTGAGCCATTTAAGATCGTTTTGCTCAATAGATGTTAGTCTAAATCAATCTCGAGCCTAAGCTCTGATACTAATTGTTGGCTCTATAGGCTATACCAAGAGGGGGTGAATCGGTTTTTAACTACCCTTAAGCTCGTTTTGCGATTCTTCTAAATTCTCTAGCCTATTTGATTATTTTCTAAGTTTTCTAAGCTAGGCAAGCATGTAATCCAAGTTCAATGCAATAAACATAATATAATCGCAAGTAAATAAAGAGTAGGGAGAGAGAGATTTACACAATCGATTTATAGAGGTTCGGCTACCTTGCCTACGTCCTCTACCTTGAGACGCTCCCAAGGATTTTCCCAAATTCACTATCCTTGAATTTGTTACACTCCCTCTTTTTCTAGGATAAAGAGAAACCTCTCTCTTTTTCTAGGCTGAAGAGAAACCTCCCTCTTTTTCTTAGGCTAAAGAGTAACCTCCCTCTTTTTCTTAGGCTAAAGAGAAACCTCTCCTTTTACAAGGAATGAGTGTGTTTACAAATTGTGTAATCAAAGAAGGGCCTCTAGATAGGCAAGTGATTACAATGTTTAAGCACAAGGAAAAAGCCTATACAAGATTTGTGCTACTCTATACAAAGAATGATGGAAGATGAAGACTTGTAGGTCTTGATTTGTTGTTGAGGCTTGAGGAAGATGAATAAGATGATGAAAGATGTTGCCTCGTTGTTCCTCTTCCTTCCTTTAGCTTCTAAGCCTCTATTTATAGTCCCTTAGATGGTTTGTGAATGTTGGGTGGAGCCAAATTTGAATATGAGCATTGTATCTCACAAAACTAGCCGTTACAAGCTATTTTCAGGCAAAGGAATCGATCCCTTTTTATAGGGGATCAATCCCAAGCTTCTAGATTGCTTATTCTGGGCTTGAGGACCATTTCTAGCCGTTGGGAGTCATTCTACCATTAGGGGATCGATCCCTTCCCTTAGGGGATTGATCCATTCTTTCCAGAAGGTGATTTCCTGCAATTTTTTGAGTTATAAATGATGTGGTCTTTGATCCTAATCCAACCCAAAACATTTTGGCTCTTTTATGGGAGTTTTTCTTGACTTTCTCAAATGAAAACATAGTCCAAAAATTCATCAAGTGATTTTCTAAAATATTCAAAACATTTATAAAGTATTAAGACCAATAAGGATGTATCATTAAATGATGGTCTTAATGTTTGATATGTTCACTTGAAAATGGATTGAGAAAATCATGTGTGATAAGGCAAATTTACAATATGAATTAAAACATTAAAGCTTACTTAAGTTTTTGTCATTTCAAAATATATATGGCAATTTAAAGCTAACAATGCGGTTATCACACCCTGAGGATCATGCACTTATTGTATTGTATCGTATTGGCTACGAGACCCTAATCAAGTCTGTAGCACCCATAGTAAGGCATCTGACTAGTGAGCACTGTGGTTTATTGCACAATGGTCATTGTTTATCGTATTGTTAAATAGGAATAGCTTAGGGATGGATATCTGGCTCGTACGTGGGTACACTATTTCCAATATTAATTATCAGCATGTGACTCTTGGATGATGACTGTCTTTACTGAATTGATTGTAAATTATTTGAATACTAAAATGATTTGAATATTAATTTACTGATTTGACAGAAAGAAATAATGTTTAAATTCGAATGATTGACAGTGTTAATTTTAAATGAATTGTTCTATTGAACCAACTGAGAATATGAAAAATAGTGTTACATATTGTTTTGAAATGTTATTGTTTTATTTACTGAGATTTTTCTGAAACTGTTTTATAGCATTATTTAAATAAATTGTTTATATATTCATATCGATTTAAATTACATTGCATAAATGATCACATGTTTCATACTAATTTCATCGTCAACTATTTACTCCCTATAGTCGCAACTAGGGATCGGAACATGACAGGTACTTCAAAGTACCTCCTATACTCTACCCAATTACCTAGCCGACTATAGTATCCTTCCTATACTGTTCCCTAGTGTACCACTAGGAAATAAATATTTTTATACATTTTAATATTATATTTAATATGCTTTTCATAATTATCAAAATAAGTTATTTTTACTTAACTGCATATAGTACGTGCTTTTATATGCGATTCTTACTGGGCTTACCCCAAAGCTCACCCCCTTACTCATCATCCTAGATATAGTCCATCGTGTAGTGCCAACTGTTGTGACGGGTAAGTGAAGAAAATTATCAAAAATTTAAAGTATCAAGTGAATAGGTATATATAATATTCAGATTTATAAATGCACAGTAGATGTATTCGTGATGGGATGTAAACAGTGTAATATTAAATTACAAGATGTATATAAACTAATGGAATGTAATTACATTGAACTAATATAAATAGAATTATAAATATTATGTTATAGTTTTATTATGATTTCTTATTATTTATTTATGGATTAATAAATTTAATGGTATAAAGATTTAATGGTAATGAGAATTATAGAATTGAACTTACATCGACACCGAACGCAAACCGTTGATACCAAATGATTGAATAGGAAAGATAGAAGTAGAAAGGAAAAAGTTAGTTCGGAATTTTATAATTCCAAACTTTATAGTTTATCAGCAGCATGATCAAGTGATATGTATGCTTAAATACAAGTTAGTACAATTAATCAGAAGAGTATGTTATAAGCTCGCTCGAACCTTAGGTAAATGCCTTAAACTAAGTCATGTAATCAATTACTTGAACGAATTATATTACACTACACACTTGACAATCTACGGGTATAAGAATGAAAAGAAAAAAATTAGCTCTAAATTTCGTTATTCCACATAAGTTAAGTGCCATGTTACGTCCTTTTGGGTGTGACATAAGCTACATAGAAAACCATATTTGAAACCTAGATTAAGGGTTGCTGTGTGCTTGCATTATCATTTTGCTCCTTTCTTTTGTCTACCAAGGTGAGTCAATGTATCAAATTTAAGCTGTAACTAATTAATAACTTTGATAACAAGTAACTTTCTCCTATCTTTAAGAGATTTGGTATAGTTTTTTTAAATGCGTGTCAAAATCATATAAAAAATTGATGCCTTTTCTATTTTTTTTTCCTATTGCTTAGCTCTGTATATAAATTTTGCTACAATCTAAGGTTTACTAAAAATATATGTGCTTAATAGATTATAGGAAATAACTTTAATACAATTGGTCGATACAAAGGTTTCTCCGTTGTTAACTTATAGAATGTAAAAAGAAAAGCATCTATTTAGCACAAGGATGATTTCAATTTAATACTCAGGTTACAGCCCTTATATAGTCTTATTTGATTTTCATTACTTTTATTATGTGAAATTTAGTTGTCTTATCTGTTTCAAGTATCACTTACCTTACAAGCAAAATTACATTATCTTTTTTTTATGCTACATGCTTCAATGATCATTTTAGTATCTGTTTAACCAAGCATGTGGGTTGAATGATTCAAATTTTACTCATATGACCATTTTACCTAGTTTGATATGTTTTCTTGCATGTTAATAGGTTGCTAAAATCATTACTAAGAAGTATGGTGTGAGCAAGAGTGAGATACTTGATTGAAAGGTTGATGATATAGCTAAGCATATTGCTCTGGAGTAAACTCAAGTGATTTGTTAACATTCACTTGGTTGCATGGTACAATTGAAAAGTGGGAGGAAAGAAAATGAAAGAGGGAAAAATGAAAGGAAAATGAATTTTAGAGTTGCTTGGTAGGAAAAAAATGAGAAGGAAAGAAAATGGAAAGGATAAGCATTTTCCTTCCCTTTTCACAAATGAAAATCTATCCAAATTGGATAGAAAATAGAAAAGAAAGTGTCAAGCCTTGTTGGTTGGCTGCAACATTTGTCTAAAGATGGTAATGATGCGACTTGTTAGCTTTAAATTGACAAGTATTTTGAAATAACAAAACTCAAGTAAGCTTAAGAATGATTTTTCCAAAGTAAATTTTCTTTAAATGAACTCAATGATAGAAAATATTTTAAATAAAGTTTTGGTTTGTGATTTCAATTGAAAAAGTTAGTAAATATTCTTAGAAAAGTGTTAGAAGGTTTTGAACTGACTTAGAATCACAAAAGCCATCAATTTGTATCAATTTGCAGTAAAATAGGTAAAATAAATTATGAGGGATCATTCCCCCCAGTAAAGGGATCGATCCCTAAGTGGCAGAATACTTGGAAGAGGTCCAGAGAAGGATAGGAAAGCATTCTGGAGAAAAGGGATTGATCCCCCCAGTAAAGAGATCGATCCTTTTGCTCGAAACCTGACTCTAACGGCTAGTTTTTGAGGGTTTCAACGAGAGGATTTGGATTAAATGCTTCACCAACCATTCCAGTCAGTTGGTGGGATATAAATAGAAGCATTTATGAAGTTTGGAGGTAGAACAAGCACTCAAAAATCTTCAAGCTTCAAAAGAGAAATTTAAATATGGAAATTCTTATTGTGTAACTCCATTTGTGAGATTTCTTGTTGTTCTTCACCCATTTACTGAAAGTTCTGTTATTCAAAGGGGTGAGCTATCCTTGTAAGGTCTGCTATTGTAGAGTGTGGGTAGTATTACAAGGGGAGAGGCTTAGAAGGTGATTTTTAAGTCCTCAAGAAACATTGTAAGAGGTCTCACCACACCTTGAAGTGGTTTGTAAAGATTATAAAGGAAGAGTTGAATCAAAACCTTGACAAGAGGATCAAGTAGAGAGGATGTAGGGAAGAGATTGGCCGAACCTCTATAAATGTGTGTTTGCTTCTCTTTCCCTTACTCTTTTTACTGCACTTATTTCATTGTTGTTTCATTAGTATTAATTGTGCATTAAGAGTTAGAAAAATTTTAAATAAGTAGAAATATCGATTCACCCCCTTCTCGATAGAGCCAACAATTGGTATCAGAGCTTGGGCTCGAGATTGATTTAGATTAACATCTATCAAGTAAAACGATCACTAAAGGCTCAAACTAGTGTATCTACACCTTTGGTAGGAGAAGGACTGTGAGAACTCATTATTTTATACTGTAGATGTACATTTATATGAACAAATTATCAATAAAGAAATTATTGATAATATTTTGAGGAATTAAATATATAAGAATAGTGTTTCTCACATAGAAAATTTTAATCCTAGATGAAAAATATAAGTGTGGAAATATTACAGAAAGGAATAGAATAAAAAGAAGATTAAATAGTTTGGCAAAATTTTGACTTGGAAAGTCAAGTAAGGGGACGACATGAAGAAATAAAAGGAGAATTTATTGGCTATCTAGGTGAAGTTCGGTTGAGTAAATGGCTAATAGGAAAACAAAAGAATAAAGGGTAGCTAACAAAGAAAGACAAGGGAAAGTCTCCCCAGGTTTTTCCTAAGTTGACAAAAAAATATATAATATGGATTTTGTTTGTTCTTGCTGCACCGAAGACCAAATAATAATAAGATAAGAAGGGAACAAAAACAAGGAAAAGGATAGAAAAATTATGAGATTGCAAGACTTTAAATAGGAAGTCAAAAAAACGTGGGCTGCATGAAGAAAAGGAAATGTAGCCGATTGGAGAAGAAGAACCATTAAACAAAAGAAAAGATATAGACAATAAAGAAGGGTTTTAATGAAGCTGGCAAAAAAGTCCAAATAATATCTTTTTCTTGTGCTTTATATTCTTCCATCGTGAACTCCTCTCCAGCCATTATCATCACCGAAAGCTTGCTTTGTTCTCTTACAATCATGTAGCCTTTTATGCATACTAGAATCATTCCTAACCTTTAGTAAATAAACTAAGCCTTGGAAGAAAAATAAACCTTGGATATTAAGCTTCCAAAACCTCAAAGAAGCTAGCATAAAAACCTTCAAAAGAGCAAGGGATTCACGTGGACAGATTTGTTCCTTTATACAGGTAATGTCCAACTCAGTTTTTAAGATTCTTGTCCTTTGATTTTTGCATGTAATGATCAAGAATATGTTAGTTACAGCCTTGTTTGAAGTAAAGATATATAGAATGAAAACCCTAGCTCAGTTATGAGGGTTTAGAATGAAAATAAGATGATGTAAATGATGATGTACGTGAAGATGAGAAAACCAGTCAAGAAAAATATACAAAGGAGGTAGCTGTCGGTTTGGACAGCAGGGAAGCAGTAAATAAAGTCTGGATGAAGAAGGTTTTGAAGGAGGTTAATTGTAAATGAGATTACGTAAGCTAAGGGGGAGAATAAGAAAAGAAAAGAGGTGATCTTAGTCAACAAAAAGGGCTGGAAGAAAGAACATAAAATTAGGCTTGTACAACCGAAAATAGAAATGAAGAATATAGCTGATGGTGCAGCCGAGAGAGATGAAAAAAATATGGGTGATTGAGTTGATTTTGTTGACTTTTAATAGCCTAAAATTATAACATATAGGGTAGTGCCATAATGATCAAGAAAAGCAAGAATAGATGATGAAGAAGTGTTGTACGTGGGAGAGAAGACAAAGAATAATAAAGACAATCGGTTATGCAAAATAAAAGAGAGGAGAAAAAGCTAGCATGGCTGACTTTTGTGTGTGAATGGTAGAATATCTTGGCAGCCTAGGATGTACTAGGTATGGCCATAATATAGAGACAAGAAGAAAGAAAGAAAGCCAACGTAAATGCAAAACAGAAAAGAAGGAAGTATGCTGTCGATTTGGAAAGCATGTAGCAGGAAAATGAAAAGCAAAAGGAAGCTCTCGGTTTGGATATATGTAGTAGAAAAATGGAGTAAAAGAAAAGAACAAATAGAGGTTAAGTTGACCTACATGAATAATAAGTGATATATAAATATATATATATGTATATATTAAGTGGAGAAAACATCTACATTTAACCAAGGTCATTCGGCCACAATAATAGACTAAAAGGAATGACATGTTTTAGAGCAGAAAATGAGAGAAATTGGTTGGAAATAATGGCTGGAAATATACATGGATAAAATATATATATATATATAACATGGAGGAAAATATAAGACATAAGCTTAGTCATCTAAGAAGGACATTCGGCCATGAAATCTTTGGTGGAAATGTTGACTTAGTAAAAAGGCTAAGGATGCCAAAAATAAAAAAGGAAAAGCAAATAAAATATTTACCTATGAGAAAATAATCGGAAATGTTAATATTATAAATAATAATAAGATAAATAGGAGCTAGATAAGCAAAGGAAATTTTTATAAGTTATACTGAAAATTAATTAAAGTAAAACTGTTATCTTGCAGTTTATAATTTGGAGAGATAGGAAGCACATGGGTGCGACATAAGGCATTACTCTACAGTGTACTAAGGTAAGGGATGTAATTTAAAGTTGTGATGGTATCCCTTACTTTCATCGCAAATTTTAAAGAAATGTTTGAAGCATGAATTTTATTTCGAAATTAATTTCCATAATCTTTTGATAATTAGCTAGATGAACCTTATAATTGCTATGCATATTTTTCCATAATGTTTTAAGTATGACATGAAATAAATATGTTTTCCGAAAAGGTATCGGAGTGGCAAACCCCAGGCTAACTTAGATCCTGGCACATCCGGTCCTTACTATTTTATATCAATTGTATGATTTAAGGTGTTACATAAGTAAGTAAGTTTTGAGACTCAGGCCTTCCTATAGTTTATGTTACTGCTTGTCATGCTTGCCACATTGTGGCATAAGTTTAGTCACGTCGTGCATGTCCTCGCCCATATTGTGTATGTTTCCATCCTTTGTGGGTATGTTGGTCCTTCGTGGTGTATGTTCATTGTACGACTCTGATCAGGTCTACAGCCCATACCATAGCCATAGGTATTTCGTTCCCTCTTCGGAGGAAGAAGCAAGTGTCATGACCCGCATATTGGCTATATGATTCTGCCTAGTCTCCATGAACTGTATGATATGTTTTATTAATTTTGAATTTAAATTTTTAAAGTAAGATGCATGTTTGATCAAGTATGAATTTTGATAAATATGTATTAAAGAATTCATACAATGTTTGAAAGTGTGAAATGCATTATTATGGCATTTGTTTTTTTTTTTGCATATATATAGATGCTATACCTATTTTAAATGCATTTCTTACAGGGCTTTCGAAAAAGCTCACCCCCCTACTCTACCAGATTATTTGCAGTGATCATCTCTTTGCCGGTTGCGCATATGACGTATGTCGAGGGATACGTCTCTCCTCCGGCCATTTTTGTACTTACGTAAGGTATACTCATATTTTGATACCAGACATCCTGTATGGCACAGATATTTGTATATAAATAATACTTTTGAGATGTAATCGATATCGTATGAATGTAAGCATTACCTGGAGAAATAAGTCAATATAATGTGAATGAAATATTTTATAAAAATATTGTGATGTTTCTATGGTTGGAAAAGTATGATGAGATACTGGCAGGAATGCAACCCAAGTAAAAAAAATTTAGCCCAAAACTTCCACGTTTCCGGGATGTGACAGTCTTTCTTGGTATCAGAGCAAAAGTTGTCCAGTACTGTCAGTGTCGATAGTTAGGATAAGATTACATCCCAAGTATCTGTGCTGGTTTGGTTATAAAATTGAGTATATCTGTTAAAGTTTTGACTAAAACACAAGGTTTATACGCAGGTATTTGATCACGCATTATGAGTGGGAGACGAGGTCGCTCCCGGAGGCAGGCTCAGCCACCTCTATCACCTACTCCCCAACCAGAGAGCCCAAATGCTAGAATAAACAGGCTCGAACACAGTATGAAAGAGGGGTTTGACAGCATCGCTGCTATGTTTACTCAACATTTCAGAGCGAATACCTCAGCTATAGGTGCTACAGTGCCTACACCTACTTTACCACCTCCTCCTCCACAGGTTCCTCCGGCACCCTCTGCTCCTCAACCTTTAGTCCCACCGCCTAGAGATGATAGAGATACAGGCAGATTACGGGACTTTCTTAAGATGAATCCCCCATAATTTAAGGGGATTAAGGATCCAATAAAGGCCGAGGAGTGGTTATTAGAATTGGAATTAGCTTTTGATTATTTGGGGTGCACAGATGCTGAGAAAGTCAGTATGGATTCTTATATGTTGAAAGGTTAGGTAGGACATTGGTGGAGAGCCACTAAGAGGCAGTTGACTACCCAACACACAGTGATTAGTTGGGATACTTTTCTGTCAGTCTTCAGGACCCAATATGTCCCCCGTACTGCCCAGAAGAAAATGCAGACAGATTTTTTGAATTTAATACAAGGCAGTATGTCGGTTGATGAGTATGAGAACCAATTTACGATGTTGATGAGATATGACCCCGAGACAGTCAGAGATCAGGAGCGTCGTACCGAGAGATTTTTGTCTGGACTGAGACCCAGCCATCCGAGACAAATTATTAGGGCTTCGTATTACTGAATTTGAGGATGCTCTCGGATAGGCTCAGGATATTGAGAGGGGTCTTGATGTTACGCAATCACAGTATGGGTTCAGAAGTAAGAGTAAGGGTAAAGATAAAAGGATAGACAGTTCCCGATCAGAGCAAAGGTGGAGTTCATTTAAGAGGTCAAGGACAGATGAGTCTCGAGCAAGGACTGGCAAGCCCAAGACTCCTATTGATACAGTAGAGATCATTAGAGACTCCCAGAGAGTTTTTAAGCGGTGCAGAGATTGTGGTAAGATGCATGGTGGGCCATGCTACTAGGTCACTGGAAATTGTTTTAAGTGTGGGGAAAAAGGTAATTTGATCAGGGATTGCCCACCAATGCAAGATAAGACCCCACAGCCTCCAGAGCCATTACGACAGCAGCCAGAGACACGGGCTCCACAGAGACAGGCCCCACAGAAACGAGCTACAGGAATTGAGAAGGGTAAGAAGCCTGTTACTTAGAGGCGTGTATTTGCTTTAGACAGGGAGAATGCCGATAATTCATCTTCGACTATTAGAGGTAATCTTCTTGTCTGCAAGCATGAGGCACATGTTTTATTTGACCTAGGGTCCACGCATTCATTTATATCACCGCGGTTTGCACACAATCTTCATTTAGAACCTGAACCTCTAAGTCATCTATTGCATATTTGCACACCCATGAATGACTCTCAAATGATAGATATGGTGTGTAGGAATTGTGAAATAAAGGTTGGAAATAGAGTAATGTTAGCAGATCTAGTTTTGTTAAATATGCATAGTTTCGATGTAATCTTAGGCATGGATTGGTTAGAAAGCAATCGTGCAAGTCTAGATTGCTACACTAAGACCATAACTTTCTCTTTACTTGACAAATTTGATGTATGTTTTGCTACTAAGAAATAAAATCTATGATGTTATGTTCAATGGAGTTTTATAATGTTTATATGTTTGAAATTTCAAATAAATTTATTTGTGTGAAGGTTATATTGCCTTTATCTTCGATACGAGTCGAGAATCTCCACATATATCAGATATACCAGTGGTATGTGAGTTTTTAGATGTGTTTCCGGATGAGTTACCAGGATTACCATTAAAGAGAGAGAGTTGGAGTTCACTATTGATTTAGTGCCGGATACCCAGCCTATCTCTAAACCTCTTTACCGGATGGCACTAGTGGAATTAGAAGAATTAAATAAGCAGTTGCAAGAGTTGCTGGATAAGGGTTTTATTAGACCAAGCGTATCTCCATGGGGTGCTCCGGTACTGTTTATGAGAAAGAAAGATGGTAGTCTCCGGTTATGCATCGACTATACGTTACTAAATAAGGCTACAATTAAGAATAAGTACCCCTTGCCAAGAATAGATGATTTGTTTGATCAACTGAAAAGGGCTTCAATGTTTTCTAAGATTGATATGAGATCAGGCTATCATCAGTTAAGAATTAGGAAGGAAGATGTACCGAAGACGGCCTTTAGAACCCGATATGGCCATTTCGAGTTTCTGGTGATGCCTTTCGGTTTGACTAATGCCCCTGCCGCATTTATGAATTTGCTGAATGATGTGTTTCGAGAGTGTCTGGATAAATTTGTGATTCTTTTTATAGATGATATTGTAGTATATTCTAAGTCTCGGGAAGAGCACGACCAGCATCTGAGGATTGTGCTCTAGACTCTCCGAGATAAGCAGCTTTATGGAAAGCTTAGTAAGTGTGAATTTTGGTTGGATCGGATAGCTTTTCTTGGCCATAAAGTATCTAAGGACGGGGTGTTAGTTAATCCGTCCAAGGTTGAAGCAGTACTCCAGTGGGAGAGACCGAAAACAGTGACTGAGATTCGGAGTTTTCTGGGATTGGCGGGGTACTATCAAAGGTTTGTAGAGAGTTTTTCTCGGATTGTGGCTCCGTTGACTAAGCTTACACGCAAAGGAGTCCCGTTTGAATGGTCAAGTCAGTGTGAGCAGTGTTTTCAAGAGCTTAAGCAAAGATTAACTACAGCACCAATCCTGACCATTCCGAGTGGTTCTGGAGGCTTCGTTGTATACAGTGATGCTTCCAATCAGGGTCTAGGTTGTGTGCTAATGCAACATGGTAGAGTAGTCGCGTATGGTTCACGCCAGCTTAAAGACCATGAGCGCAACTACCTTACGCATGATTTAGAGTTGGCCGCAGTTGTTTTTGCTTTAAAGATATGGTGGCATTATCTGTATGGTAAGAAGTTCCAGATCTTCACTAACCATAAGAGTTTGAAGTATCTAATCGATCAAAAGGAACTTAATATGAGGCAGAGATGTTGGATAGAGCTTCTTAAGGATTATGACTGCGAAATTCTGTACCATCCGGGCAAGGCGAATGTAGTTGCTGATGTTCTAAGCAGAAAGAGTATGGTTTCTGTTATGATGGTTAGAGAATGGGAATTGTTGGAGCAGTTCGCCGAGCTCAATGTTAGTGTTGAAACAGTAGATGTTGGGTTTATGGCTAGCCTTCAAATTGAGCCAAGTATCTTAGATCAGATCCGGTCAGGGCAGAGAAACGATCAGAGGTTATTGGACATGGTTAGCCAAGCAGAGCAAGACTTACAGTCAGATTTTTCGGTCAGTGATGATGGGTTATTGAGATTTAAGGGCCGAATATGTGTTCCAAACGATGATACCCTAAGACAAAGGATTTTGAAAGAGTCTCATTGTTCTCGTTACACTATGCACCCAGGCAGTACTAAGATGTACCATGATTTGCGTAAGGTGTATTGGTGGATTGGTATGAAACGAGACGTAGCAGAGTTTGTAGCCAAATGTTTGATCTGTCAGCAGATAAAGGCTGAGCACTAGAAGCCAGCAGGACTACTTAAGTCTTTACCGGTGCCTACCTGGAAATGGGAGCACATTACGATGGATTTTATTATGGGCTTATCAAGGACCCGGAGAGGTCATGATGCAATCTGGGTTATTGTGGATAGATTGACTAAGAGTGCCTATTTTCTTGCCATTAAGAGCACAGATTCACTAAGTACATTGGCAGACTTGTATGTTAGCGAGATTGCTCGATTACATGGGGCTCCCGTGAGCATTACTTCTGATAGAGATTCCATGTTCACCTCTCGATTTTGGACTCATTTTCAGGAAGCCATGGGATCTCAATTACATTTGAGCACCGCCTACCATCCTCAGACAGACGGTCAATCCGAGCGGACTATTCAGACCTTAAAGGATATGTTGAGGGCATATGCACTAGATCTGAAGGGTTCATGGGATGACCACTTGCCTCTCGCAGAGTTTGCCTATAGTAATAGTTATCATGCCAGCATCGAAATGGCACCATACGAGGCCCTATATGCCAGAAGATGTAGATCCCCAGTGGCTTGGGAAGAAGTGGGTGATCGTAAGATTTTAGCCCCTGATCTTGTTGAAGAGGCGACTAAGTGTGTTCAGATTATTTGTGATAAACTCAAGGTTGCCCAAAGTAGACAGAAAAGTTATGCTGATGTACGTAGATGGCCACTTGAATTTCAAGTTGGGGACTCTGTATTTGTAAAATATCTCCGAGCAAGGGTGTCATGCGTTTCGAAAAGAAAGGAAAGTTGAGTCCTCGTTTCATTGGTCCATTTGAGATATTGGAGAGAGTTGAGGATGTTGCTTACCGGTTAGCTTTACCACCACAGCTTTTTGGTATACATAACGTCTTCCATGTCTCTATGTTAAGGAAGTATCATCCGGATCCCTCCCATGTTATTGAATACACACCATTGGATATTCAGGGAGATATGAGCTATGTTGAGCAGCCAATCCAGATCTTTGACAGAAAGGAAAGGGTACTTCGATCTAAAACTATTCCACTGGTCAAGATTCTCTGGCAACACCACACAACAGAGGAAGCTACATGGGAGCTAGAGAACCACATGAGAGAAAAGTACCCGCATTTGTTTAATGGCCCAGCTCGAATTTGAAGGACCAAATTCTTACAAGGTGAGGAGAATGTGAGAACTCATTATTGTATACTGTAGATGTACATTTATATGAACAAATTATCAATAAAGAAATTATTGATAATATTTTGAGGAATTAAATATATAAGAATAGTGTTTCTCACATAGAAAATTTTAATCCTAGATGAAAAATATAAGTGTAGAAATATTACATAAAGGAATAGAATAAAAAGAAGATTAAATAGCTTGGCAAAAATTTTAACTTGGAAAGTCAAGTAAGGGGACGACATGAAGAAATAAAAGGAGAATTTATTGGCTATCTAGGTGAAGTTCGGTTGAGTAAATGGCTAATAGGAAAACAAAAGAATAAAGGATAGCTAACAAAGAAAGACAAGAGAAAGTCTCCCCACGTTTTTCCTAAGTTGACAAAAAAAATATAACATGGATTTTGTTTGTTCTTGCTGCACCGAAGACCAAATAATAATAAGATAAGAAGGGAACAAAAACAAGGAAAAGGATAGAAAAATTATGAGATTCCAAGACTTTAACTAGGAAGTCAAAAAAATGTGGGCTGCATGAAGAAAAGGAAATGTAGCCGGTTGGAGAAGAAGAAGCATTAAACAAAAGAAAAGATATAGACAATAAAGAAAGGTTTTAATGAAGCTGGCAAAAAAGTTCAAATAATATATTTTTCTTGTGCTTTATATTCTTCCATCGTGAACTCCTCTCCAGCCATTATCATCACCGAAAGCTTGCTTTGTTCTCTTACAATCATGTAGCCTTTTATGCATACTAGAATCATTCCTAAACTTTAGTAAATAAACTAAGCCTTGGAAGAAAAATAAACCTTGGATATTAAGCTTCCAAAACCTCAAAGAAGCTAGCATAAAAACCTTCAAAGGAGCAAGGGATTCACGTGGACAGATTTGTTCCTTTATACAGGTAATGTCCAACTCAGTTTTTAAGATTCTTGTCCTTTGATTTTTTGCATGTAATGATCAAGAATATGTTAGTTACAGCCTTGTTTGAAGTAAAGATATATAGAATGAAAACCCTAGCTCAGTTAGGAGGGTTTAGAATGAAAATAAGATGATGTAAATGATGATGTACGTGAAGATGAGAAAACTAGTCAAGAAAAATATACAAAGGAGGAAGCTGTTGGTTTGGACAGCAGGGAAGCAGTAAATAAAGTTTGGATGAAAAAGGTTTTGAAGGAGGTTAATTGTAAATGAGATTACGTAAGCTAAGGGGGAGAATAAGAAAAGAAAAGAGGTGATCTTAGTCAACAAAAAGGGCTGGAAGAAAGAACATAAAATTAGGCTTGTACAACCAAAAATAGAAATGAAGAATATGGCTGATGGTGCAGCCGAGAGAGATGAAAAAAATATGGGTGATTGAGTTGATTTTGTTGACTTTTAATAGCCTAAAATTATAACATATAGGGTAGTGCCATAATGATCAAGAAAAGCAAGAATAGATGATGAAGAAGTGTTGTACGTGGGAGAGAAGACGAAGAATAATAAAGACAATCGGTTATGCAAAATAAAAGAGAGGAGAAAAGCTAGCATGGCTGACTTTTGTGTGTGAATGGTAGAATATCTTGGCAGCCTAGGATGTACTAGGTATGGCCATAATATAGAGACAATAAGAAAGAAAGAAAGCCAACGTAAATGCAAAACAGAAAAGAAGGAAGTATGCTGTCGGTTTGGAAAGCATGTAGCCAGAAAATGAAAAGCAAAAGGATGCTCTCGGTTTGGATATATGTAGTAGAAAAATGGAGGAAAAGAAAAGAACAAATAGAGGTTAAGTTGACTTACATGAATAATAAGTGATATATAAATATATATGTATATATTAAGTGGAGAAAACATCTACATTTAACCAAGGTCATTCGGCCACAATAATAGACTAAAAGGAATGACATGTTTTAGAGCAGAAAATGAGAGAAATTGGTTGGAAATAATGGCTGGAAATATACATGAATAAAATATATATATATATATATATAACATGGAAGAAAATATAAGACATAAGCTAAATAAGCTTAGTCATCTAAGAAGGACATTCGGCCATGAAATCTTTGGTGGAAATGTTGACTTAGTAAAAAGGCTAAGGATGCCAAAAATAAGAAAGGAAAAGCAAATAAAATCTTTACCTATGAGAAAATAATCGGAAATGTTAATATTATAAATAATAATAAGATAAATAGGAGCTAGATAAGCAAAGGAAATTTTTATAAGTTATACTGAAAATTAATTACAGTAAAACTGTGACCTTACAGTTTATAATTTGGAGAGATAGGAAGCACATGGGTGTGAGATAAGGCATTGCTCTACAGTGTACTAAGGTAAGGGATGTAATTTAAAGTTGTGATGGTATCCCTTACTTTCATCGCAAATTTTAAAGAAATGTTTGAAGCATGAATTTTATTCCGAAATTAATTTCCATAATCTTTTGATAATTAGCTAGATGAACCTTATAATTGCTATGCATATTTTCCATAATGTTTTAAGTATGACATGAAATAAATATGTTTTCCGAAAAGGTATCAGAGTGGCAAACCCCAGGCTAACTTAGATCCTGGCACGTCCGGTCCTTACTATTTTATATCAATTGTATGATTTAAGATGTTACATAAGTAAGTAAGTTCTGAGACTAAGGCCTTCCTATAGTTTATGTTATTGCCTGTCATGCTTGCCACATTGCGGCATAAGTTTAGCCACGTCGTGCATGTCCTCGCCCACATTGTGTATGTTTCCATCCTTTGTGGGTATGTTGGTCCTTTGTGGGTATGTTGGTCCTTCGTGGTGTATGTTCGCTGTACGACTCTGATCAGATCTACAGCCCATACCATGGCCATAGGTATTTCGTTCCCTCTTCGGAGGAAGAAGTAAGTGTCATGACCCACATACTGGCTATATGATTCTGCCTAGTCTCCATGAACTGTATGATATGTTTTATTAATTTTGAATTTAAATTTTTAAAGTAAGATGCATGTTTGATCAAGTATGAATTTTGATATATATGTATTAAAGAATTCATACAATGTTTGAAAGTATGAAATGCATTTTTATGGCATTTGTTTTTTTTGCATATATATAGATGCTATACCTATTTTAAATGCATTTCTTACGGGGCTTTCCAAAAAGCTCACCCCCTACTCTACCAGATTATTTGCAGTGATCATCTCTTTGCCGGTTGCGCATATGACGTAGGCCGAGGGATACGTCTCTCCTCCGGACATTTTTGTACTTACGTAAGGTATACTCATATTTTGATACCAGACATCCTGTATGGCACAGATATTTGTATATAAATAATACTTTTGGGATGTAACCGATATCGTATGAATGTAAGCATTACCTGGAGAAATAAGTCAATATAATGTGAATGAAATATTTTATAAAAATATTGTGATGTTTCTATGGTTGGAAAAGTATGATGAGATACTGGCAGGACTGCAACCCAAGTAAAAAAAAAATTAGCCCAAAACTTCCACGTTTCCGGGATGTGACAAGGACACTCTACGGTTAGGCCTCTACTCTTTAATGGTGAAAACTATGCCTATTGGAAGACTAGAATGATGCTATTTATTCAAGCCAATGATTATGAAGTGTGGAGGATTATAGTTAAAGGTCCCCTTGTCCCTATTGAGAAAGTAGATGGGAAGGATGTGCCAAAGAAAGAAGATGAGTGGGATACTAATGATTTTAGAATGACACAACTAAATGCTAAAACAATGCACACACTATTTTGTTCATTAGGACCAAATTAATATAATCGAGTTTCACAGTGTGAGAATGCTAAACAAGTTTGGGATAAACTAGCTATCACACATGAGGGAACCACACAAGTCAAGGAAACAAAAGTAGGCATGCTCACTCAAGACTATGAATTGTTTAGAATGAAGAATGATGAGTCAATTAGTGACATGTTTACTAGGTTTACTGACATCATAAATGGTCTTAAAGCCTTAGGAAAAACATATTCTAATGTAGAGATGGTGAAAAAGATACTCAATAGCTTACCTAAATCATGGGAAGCTAAAGTCACTGCTATTGAGGAATCCAAGGATCCTCATACACTCTCATTAGATGAACTTATGGGATCTTTACTTACTTATAAGATGAAAATTAAGAGAAATCAAGATCCCCCAAAGAAAGTTGGAGTAGCTCTAAAATCCACCACAATTGAGGAATCAAAAGACGATTATGATGAAAGTGGTGATGATGAGGATTTAGAAATGGCCATGTTCGCCAAGAGATTCAATAAATTCATGAAGATAAGAGCTAGTGGAAACTCTAGGAGACCCCCTAGAAGAGAGTTCAATAGAGGAGAAACTAGTAGGAAAGAAAAGGACCAAATTATTTGTTATGAATGCAAAAAACCTGGTCATATTAAATTTGAATGTCCTTTTTATAAAAAGCAAAATGAGAAGAAACTTAAGAAGAAGGCTATAGTGGCTACTTGGAGTGATCGTGATTGCTCCGATGAAGAGAATGTGGAAGATGAAGTAGCCAACCTTTGTTTTATGGCTTTTAAAGATGAGAAGGTAACATCTAACTCATTAGATACTAATGAATACACTTTTGATGAATTGCAAGATGCATTTGATGAGTTAGCAAATGAATTTGAATGCACGAATTTGAAATATAAGAAAATGATCTCTAAGTTGAAAAAGGAAAATGAAATGCTTATTAATGTTAAATTAAAATGTGAAAAAAAATTAGAAAATGCAAATCTAAAAATAGAAGAATTAAATAAGAAGAACACTAATTTGCAAAACTCCTTTTCTAGATTTTTCATGGGTCAACAAAAACTTGATCATATGCTAGAGACTTAAAGAGCATTCTTTGATAGAGAAGGATTAGGCTATAATGCATCAAACAAAGAGACTCATCTAAAAAATTTCCTAGTTAAAGATAGAAAATTTGTTTTGTGCACATTATGTAATAAACTAGGACATTCTTCACAAGCATGCACCTCTAGGAAGACCATGATTAGAGGAAAAATAGCTGTCAAGATTTTGGTGCCTAAACATATTTTAAATTCAAGTAATGAGTCCTTAAAAATGAAATGGATCCCTAAAGGATCAAAAATTATTAGTACTAACTTTCAAGGACCCAAGAAAATTTGGGTACCTAAGATGAAAGCTTGATGTGTTTGTATGTAGGAGGAAGAGTATTGCTACAAGGCTAAGTCCAAGGAGCATTGGTACCTTGATAGTGGATACTCAAGACACATGACGGGTGACAAGAGCCAATTCAAGTTCCTAAAGCATAAAAGTGGTGGAGAAGTCACATTTGGAGACAACTCCAAAGGACAAATTGAAGGAATTGGCTCCATTGGTAACTCTTCCTCAACTATTGAGAATGTTCTGTATGTTAGAGGCTTAAAACATAATTTGCTTAGTCTTAGTCAATCGTGTGATAAGGGATTTAAAGTTGTGTTTGATGATTTGTGTTGCAATGTTGTTAATGCTAAAACTAATCAAATTGTTTTTATTGAACATAGGTAAGGAAATATTTATATTGTTAATTTAAATGAGCTTAATAGCAAAAATGTATGTTTCATGGCCACTAGAGAAGATGAACCTTGGTTATGGCATAGAAGACTAGGCCATGCTAGCATGCATGTTTTGTCTAAGTTAGCCAAAAGAGACCTAGTAGTAGGCTTACCTAAACTTCAATTTGAAAATGATAAAGTGTGTGAAGCATGTGTAAGAGGAAAACACAAGAGAATATCATTTAAACCTAAGAAGTGTGTTACTACCTCTAGGTCACTTCAACTCCTCCACCTAGATCTATTTGGACCAACTAGAACCACTAGCTTAGGAGGAAAACACTATGGTTATGTCATAGTTGATGATTACACTAGGTTCACTTGGGTGTTCTTTTTAAGTGTTAAAAATGAAGCCTTAGATAAATTCATTATTTTCTCAAAACTTGTTCAAAATAAAAAAGGTTTCTCTATTACTAGTATTAGGAGTGACCATGGAAAAGGATTTGAAAATCTTGGTTTTGATACATTTTGCAATGAAAGTGGTGTAAGCCATAATTTTTCAGCTCCTAGAACTCCTCAACAAAATGAGATAGTTGAAAGGAGAAGTAGAACCTTAGAAGAAATGGCTAGAACCATGCTTTGTGAAAATAACATACCTAAATATTTTTGGGCTGAAGCAATAAATACTGCTTGCTATATTATAAATAGAGCTATGGTAAGGCCTATTTTAAAGAAAACTTTCTATGAGCTTTATAAAGGAAAAAAGCCTAACATAAGCTATTTTCACCCATTTAGATGTAAATGTTTTGTTTTGAACAATGGTAAGGACAAACCTAGGAAAATTTGATGCAAAAAGTGATGAAGGTATTTTTCTTGGTTATTCTTTAAATTCTAAGGCTTATAGAGTTTTCAATAAAAGAACACTTGTAGTAGAAGAGTCAATACATGCAATCTTTAATAAATCAAATATCTCTAGGAGAACCAATCTTGATGATGAAGTAGAAATCTTTGATGAACCGATCCATCCCAAGATAAGGATGTTAGGGAACAATTAGAAGATCTTAATATTAACAAAAATGAGGAGTCCATGGAACAAGAAATAATTGAGAAAGAATCTAGGTGTCCTAGAGAACTTGGATATGTGAAGGATAATGATATTGTTGTAGATCCAAACACTGGAGTTAGATCTAGGTCAACCTGTAGAAACATATGTCAACATGTAGCCTTTGTGTCACAATTTGAGCCAAAGAAGGTGGATGAGGCCTTGAAAGATGAAAATTGGATTATGGCCATGCAAGAGTAATTAAATCAATTTGAGAGAAGCAAAATGTGGACACTAGTGGAAAGACCTAAAGATTATCCCATCATTAGAACCAAATAGATATTCAAGAATAAGATGGATAAGAATAGCATTGTTGTTAGAAACAAGGCTAGGTTAGTGGCTTAAGGATATAGGCAAGAAGAAGGAATAAACTATGATGAAACATATGCTCCGGTAGCTGGATTGGAAGCCATTAGGATGCTACTTGCTTTTACATGCTACAAGGATTTTAAATTATATCAAATGGATGTTAAAAGTGCTTTCTTAAATGGTTATGTAAATGAAGAGGTCTATGTTGAGCAACCACCCAGTTTTGAAGATCCAAAGTTTCCTAACCATGTCTTCAAACTATCAAAAGCCTTCTATGGATTAAAACAAGCTCCTAGAGCTTGATATGAAAGACTTTCAAAGTTTTTGATTGAAAAAGGTTTTACAAGAGGAAAGGTAGACACAATCTTGTTTATGCAATCTAAGGGTAGTGACTTATTAGTAGTTCAAATTTATGTAGATGATATCATTTTTGGATCTACAAATGAGTCATTGTGTAAGGACTTCTCAAAGTTAATGCAAGGTGAATTTGAAATGAGTATGATGGGAGAGTTAACCTTTTTTCTAGGACTCCAAGTTAAACAATGCAAAGAAGGTATTTTCATAAATCAAGCTAAGTACACTAAAGATTTGCTCAAAAGATTTGGAATGGATGAGTCTAAACCTTACTCTACACCAATGAGCACAAATATCAAGCTTGATAAGGATGAAGGAGGAAAGTGTGTAGACACTAAACTATATAGGTCTATGATTGGTTCATTGCTATATTTAACTGCTAGTAGACCCGATATAATGTTTAGTGTATGCTTGTGTGCTAGATTTCAGTGGTCTCCTAGAGAATCACACTTACAAGCAGTAAAAAGAATTCTTAGATACCTTAAAGACACCTCTTCCTTAGGACTTTGGTATCCTAAAGATTCTACACTTGATCTCCATGCTTATTTCGATGCAGATTTTGGTGGATGCAAAGTGGATAGGAAAGCACATCGAGAACATGCCAATTCTTAGGAAATAGGCTTATTTCATGGTTCTATAAGAAACAAAATAGTGTAGCTCAAGCCACAACCGAGGCTGAATATATAGCTTCTGAAAGTTGGTGTGCCCAGGTTTTGTGGATTAAACAACAAATGAGAGACTATGGAATAGAAATGAACCAAGTTCCCATCAAGTGTGACAACACTAGTGCTATCAACCTTACAAAAAATCCCATCCACAACTCTCGAACCAAGCACATTGAGATTAGACATCATTTTATACGAGATCATGTGCAAAAAGGGGACATAATTCTAGAGTATGTAGATACCTTGCACCAATTAGCTTATATCTTCACAAAACCCTTGAACAAGGAGAGATTTTGCATTCTTAGAGGTGAATTAGGTATTATGAATGCTCCTTGAATTGATTTGATGTTGAATGAATGGCTTAAGTTGGTTGTGATGATTGCAGGAAATAAATTTGGAGAATCTAATTCCCACTTGCAATTCATGACCTTAACTTGCCATGTTACTGTTCTTGATCTCAGCTTTTGAAGTTGAATTGTTGAACTTTGTGTGTTTTGATCATGTTAAATTCTAATCATTAGCCAAAACCCACTTCTGATGTTTAAGACATTTTCACAGTCATGTTCACTTATTGTTCAAAGCTGTTCTGCACATTTTCAGCATGTTTCTGCAATTTTATCACTTTTTCTGCATTTTTTCAAGTCATCTCTCATGCATCCCAAGTGGCAAAAACCAGATTTTGATTTTAAATAATGAAAATGCACAAGTTCTTTAAGTTTTAAATCATTTTTCTGCATCAAAACTGAGGCAATAGACTACGGGATCAATTCTTCTGAAATTTGGACTGCTTCCTCGGTCTTTTAAGCCCAAAAAATCTCGATTTCGCTATGAGGGATTGATCCCTTTCACCATGGGATCGATCTCATAGCATCAGAATGGGCAAGACATGTATTCTGCCAAAAAGGGATCGATCCCATCCTTAAAGGGATCGATCCCCTCGGACCAGAATCCACGAGAGGTCCTTGTTAAAATCGGGATTTCCTCTCTTAGCCACTATTCGTCTTCCCTTTCTACAGAAAACCTTCCCCCTTCTCTATTCCTTTTCACAAAATCTTCCAGATCTATTCCGTTTCTTCACCAAATCGCTTCATTCCTTCACCATTCTTCATCTTTTCTCCATCTCTTTCACTTCTCACCATCTTTTCACACCCAAACCTCAAGAATCTCGATTTCCTCTCTTCCCTCTTGTGTTTGTCACTATTCACGCCTTACATCTAATTGTAAGTGTTCTTCACTAATTTTCATCAATTTTTCTTGCATTTCAAGTTTATTTTATCATATCTTGTTAACCCATTTCAAGTTTATGAATCAATTTTTAGTTTATCTTATTTTTCATCTCACATACAACACATGTTTTCTATCTAACTTCTAGGGTTCATAAGTTAGAATCATTTGAATATCTCAGCATTATCTCTTCATCAAAGTTATTGATTGCATATTGATTTGTGTTTTTGTGCTGTTGGTTAGGCTTCCATTCCCCCGTACACTCATCCATCATCACCCAAACTAGCGCTCACAAATTGTTTGCTTAAATTCCTCTTAGAACTTTTCTTCATTTCTTGACCTCTACCTTCCTTCTAATGGCTCCTAAAGTCATACACGCTGTCACTAGAAAAAGATCTCATCCCTCTTATTCATCCGCTTCCATTCCAAAACCTTCAATCGATGCTTTAGAAATGCAAACGAGAAAAACCGTTACCATGCATAATTTACCCATATGCACGTTAAGCATTGTCATCCAATTGATTTCGGTTTCTTGGAATCAATTAACTTTCCCTACTTGGCCAAATTTGAAGCTTTTCATTGAACTTACTTTCTCAAAATCAACACTTCTGCTCCTCTCAACATCATTCGAGCCTTCTTTTCAAATGCCGAAGTTATCTATTCTCCTAATGACCCATGCAAGGTGGTGGGAATTCAATCTTTTGTTATAGGCAAGGAAGTTGAAAGCACCGAGCGGTCTCTATCGCATGCCTTCGGATTCCGGAGGATGGTCTTCCGTTTGAAAATATCAACGTCCCAGTAGAGTTTAATGTGGTCAATGACCGTGTGGGTGACCTTTCCGTCTTTGCACGCCTTCTTCACATCATCATCTCTTGGAACCTTCCCCCACTTGGCACCAAATATTCCCAACTCCGAAGACTTGACCGTTTCTGGCTCCATCAAATTCATTCACCTGGTGGAGCTTGACCGGATCTTCTTCATTTCATTCTCCAAGATTGGGTGAAGATTACTCTTGGCAAAGTTCAAACAATTGTCTTCCCACAGCCACTTACGTTCTACCTACTTGAACACGGCATCGACTATACATGTGAGGTTGGCGTCCTTCTGGAGCCAAGCAACACCATCAACCTTGCTACCTTGCATCATCTTGGATGGTATTCTCGTCAGCAAGGTGATACCGTAGTGTGGGAAAAGTCTCATGGTGGTCCTGTATCTCCCGAGCATGCTAGTGAAGAGGACGCTCCCGATGAGGAAGCCCCTGCATCTTCCTCAGCACCATCCGATTCGACCTCAGCCTCTTTCAACCAGATCATGCAAATGCTTCAACAAATGCACACCTCTCGGCAAAATTTCCAGCAGGACGTCACTCAGCGACTTGATCAACTCGAGGAAACCCAAGCTACTTTATATGATGAAGTCCAAGATGTCCGTATGCAGCAAGAGGATTTCATGGATCAGTACTACAAGACGTTCCCTAGGCGCTGATTATGATTGTTGTGTGGGATAAGCGTTTAGCTTATTATGATTTCGAACCTTCTACTATGTCTGCTGTTTATGCTGTATGTTTATGACATTTTCTAGTGTGTTTATGATGTTTTAGTTTTATATTTATAACTATGACTGGTGTATATTTCCATTAGCTTAATCTATATGTATGACTTTGGCTTAATCTATATTTTCATTGGCTTGGTTTATCCATTTGCTTGGTCTATATTTCCTATCTTGCTTTAAATTGACTTATACCATTAACCATTTCTCCATGTTATTTATTTCTCTTATTGAGGGGGAGTATCTCTACATCTTAGTTCTAATTTTTTTTATGACTTTGCTATGACAAAAAAGGGGAGAATTAATGTGGTAAATTTATATTAAAGTGAGGGGGAGCAAATATTGAGGGGGAGTAATGTTTTTCAAAAATTTAAGTAACCTCAATTTTCAAACATATAAGCAAATTTACCTTAAGTTTTGTCATATCAAAAAAAGGGAGATTGTTAGCTTTAAATTGACAAGTATTTTGAAATGACAAAACTCAAGTAAGCTTAAGAATGATTTTTCCAAAGTAAATTTGCTTTAAATGAACTTAATGATAGAAAATATTTTAAACAAAGTTTTGGTTTGTGATTTCAATTGAAAAAGTCAGTAAATATTCTTAGAAAAGTGTTAAAAGGTTTTGAACTGACTTAGAATCACAAAAGCCATCAATTTGTATCAATTTGCAGCAAAATAGGTACAGGAAATTATGAGGGATCGATCCCTAAGTGGCAGAATACTTGGAAGATGTCCAGAGAAGGATAGGAAAGCATTCTGGAGAAAAAGGATCGATCCCCCCAGTAAAGGGATCGATCCCTTTGCTCGAAACTTGACTCCAACAGCTAGTTTTTGAGGGTTTCAATGGGAGGATTGGATTAAATGCTTCACCAACTATTCCAGTCAGTTGGTGGGATATAAATAGAGGCATTTATGAAGTTCAGAGGTAGAACAAGCACTCAAAAATCTTCAAAAGAGAAATTCAAATCTGGAAATTCTTATTGTGTAACACTATTTGTGAGATTTATTGTTGTTCTTCACCCATTTACTGAAAGTTTTGTTATTCAAAAGGGTGAGTTATCCTTGTAAGGTCTGCTATTGTAGAGTATGGGTAGTATTACAAGGGGAGAGGCTTAGAAGGTGATTTTTATGTCTTCAAGAAACATTGTAAGAGGTCTCACCACACCTTGAAGTGGTTTGTAAAGATTCTCAAGGAAGAGCTGAATCAAAACTTTGACAAGAGGATCAAGGAGAGAGGACGTAGGCAAGGGATTGGCCAAACCTCTATAAATTTGTGTTTGCTTCTCTTTCCCTTACTCTTTTTACTGCACTTATTTCATTGTTGTTTCATTAGTCTTAATTGTGCATTAAGAGTTAGAAAAATCTTAAATATGTAGAAATACCGATTTACCCCCCTCTCGGTAGAGCCAACACGATTGTATAGAGAGAAGATATAAATATGTTATAGAATATAATTTCTTGGTGTATAGGTACCGTTTTATTTACTTCACCAAATTCAATTTATAATAAGATAACGTTAAAAATAATTGTTATTATTTTTAAAGTGTAAAAATTTTATAAATTTAAATTCCAAATTTCAACACCCACATTTTTAAATAATATTTAAATTACTCCTAATTATTATATATTTAGATATTGTTAATGTTTTATTTTTGGAATCTATAATATTAGTTTTTTAAATTTTGTGTATATATCATGTTCATATCATGTAAAATATGAAAATTGTATTCGTGTTGACATGTCAAATATTTAACATTTTTTCTTTTTAAATTCTGCCCATTTATAAATTTTTATTATATTTTCATTTATATCATCATCGTATTTTTTATGTTATTTTTATATCGTATTTAAGATTATCAAATTACTTGTACAAAAGTGTTATTGCATGCATGAGGATTGTGACATTGCTTGCATGTTTGCTGTTACCTTTAAATTGACATATATATTTTGAAATGACAAAAACTTAAGTAATCTTAAATGTTTGATTCATATTGTAAATTTGCTTTATCAATTATGATTTTCACAAACCATATTAAGTGCTTTTATCAAATATAAAATTATGATTTAATTGATTATCTTTATTGGCTTTAATCAATTTAGAAAACATTTTTAATTATTGGTTTAAGTAATTTTCTTATGAAATTATTGAATATATTTTAAGAAAATTACTTGATAAATTTTTGGACTCAAATTCATGTTTTCAAAGTCATGTTATATTTAAAAATATTCAAAATTAGCTTTAAAATGTTTTTAATGCCTAAAAACCTAGAAAAGATAAATGAATAGTGCAAGCGATGGATCCCCTACTTGAAGGGATGGATCTCCTGACTAAAAGGATAGATGAATAGTAAAGGAATCGATCCCCTAAAGGAAGGGATCAATCCTCTAATGGTAGAATGCTCCTAGGAAGAAAAATTGAAGTATGGGATCGATCCCTTCATGGCAGAATGCCCAAGAAGCATGGCAAGAGGCATAGAATCGATCCCCTACCTCGAGAAAGCACTCCAACGGCTAGTTTTTGTGAGATACAACGGTACCTTTTGATTTTGGCTCCACCCAATGTCAAGAACACGTCCAAGGGACTATAAATAGAGGCTTAGAAGTTCAAGAAAGCAAGAGGAATAGCTGAGCAACAATATTCTTTATCTTCTCCATCTTCCTCAAGTCTCAACAACATTTCAAGTGCTAAAAGTTCTTCATTCTCATCTTCTTTGTATAAAATAGCACAAATATTGTATAGGTTTGATTTTGAGCTTAATCTTTGTAATCATTTGCCTATTTAGAGGTATCTCTTTGATTACACAAACTAGAAAATCCATTCACAATTTGCAAAAAAGTATGAACCCTTGAGTGCTTCATTGTAAGTGAGGATTGGGTAGAAGGTTTTCTCCTTGAGCCATAAAAAGAGGTTGTAAGTTTCCTTCTTGAGCTTGGAAAAAGAAGGGGTAAGGTTTCCTCCTTGAACCCGAAAAAAAGAGAGGTGTAAATGTTACTCTTAAGCCTAGGAAAAAGAGTGTAACAAATTCAAGCTAGTGCATTTGGGAAAATCCTTGGGAGTGTCTCAAGGTAGAGGACATAGGCAAGGTTGCCGAACCTTTATAAATCGATTGTGTACATTTCTCTTTCCCTTCTCTCTTTACTTATTTGCATTTATATTGTGATTGTTGAATTGAACTTGAATTGCGTACGTGTGTAGCCTAAAGAACTTAGAAAATTCAATATAGACTAGAGAATTTGGAAGAACTGAAAGATGAAACCAAGAGTAACACAAAACTGATTCACCCCCCTCTTGGTTTAGGTTATAGAGCTAACAATTGGTATTAGAGCTTGGGCTTGAGATTGATTTAGATTAACATCCATCGAGTAAAATGGTCATAAATGGCTCATTTGAACATAGGTACACCCCTAAGAGAAGAGGGACACTCATTAGTTAAACCTACACTTTTCAATGGAGAGAATTACTCATGTTGGAAGACTAAGATGATGTTGTTTGTGCAATCAAATGGCTATGAAGTGTGGAGAGTGATAGTTAATGGTCCCAAAATTCTAATGAAGAAAGTAGGTGGAAAGGATGTCCCTAAGAGTGAAGATGAGTGGAACACAAATGACATGAAATTGACACAATTGAATGTCAAGGCTATGCACACTTAGAGCTATTAGTGGGCCGGACCGGGCCGGTTCTCACCGATTCCGGCTCACTAACAACTTAAACCGGTCCGAACCGGTAGTGAACCGGTCCGAGCTGGGCCGGTTCGCATTATTTTTACTTGTGAACCGGCCCATTTCATGGACCGATTCGCTATTAAACCGGACCGAACCGGTTTAAACCGGTTCTGTCCTGTTTTTAATTTAAATTTTTTATTTTTTAAAATTTATATTAATTTATTTTAATAAAAATAAATATATATTAATATATTTTTATAATTTAATCTAACAAATTTATTTTTATAATAAATAATGTTAATAGTTTAATTTAACAACAATTTATTATAAAGTTATTATAATTTATTTAATTAATGTAACAATAATGTAAAAATAAATAACTATAAAAGTATGTAATAAAACTATTGTTATAATAAAATAAAGTTATATTATGAATATGATATTATAATAAAATTATTATGATAAAAAAATGAAATTTAGAGAATAAAATGATAATATTATAAATTTGGAATAAGAGAATTTCAGTGAATATGAGAGAGTTTGAGTGATTATTAAGAAAGTATAAGTGAGTATTAAAAGAATATGAGTGGATGAGTTTTTAGATTTGAGAGAAAATATGAAAGAAAATTTAAAAAAAATGAAATAAAAATGAAAAATTAAAATAATTTAAAGAATTTTAAAAAATAAATTAAAAAAAAAGGAGGGAAACGCTCCCTCCCTTACAGAGTTGATGGGGCCGTTGCCCATCAGGCTACTGCTTGCGTGCATGTCTGCCACTGCACTACTTTTTATTTTTTTTTTTAATTTTTGTTGAACCGTTGAACCGGTCCGGTTCGTAACCGGGCCCTTAACGAACCGAGCCCGTTCAAAATTAGTTGAAACCGATCCAGCTTGATATGATACCGGGTTGGGCCGGTTGAAACCAGTACTGTATCGGTTCGGTTTTTGGGCCGGATTGACCCGATCCAGTTGCGAGCCGAGTCGGGCTAACCCGACCCAATAACCACCTCAGCACACTCTCTTTTGTGTATTAGGTCTTAATGAATATAATAGTCTCCCTATGTGAGAATGCCAAGCAAATATGGGACAAATTAGCCATTATACATGAAGGGACAAATCAAGTTAGAGAAACCAAAGCAGGTATGCCCACACATAGAGGTGGCAAAAGTTGACCCGACCCGAAAAATCCTCCCAATTAATCGAATCCAAACCCGACCGATTCGATTTGACTAAAAAAGTCAACAACTAAATCCAACTCGATCCAAATTGATTTGAAACCAAATTTATCCGAATTTACATTGATCCAAACCCGACCGAATCTGAATCCGAATTGATCCGAACCCAAATTCATTCGAATTTAGATTAACTCGAACTCGAATTGAACCTAACCCGAATTCATCCGAACCCAAATTGACCCGATCCAAATTGACTTGAATCCAAATTTACCCAAACCTGAAAAGATTCAAACTTAAATTTAATATTATCAATAAATATTTAAATGTTAAAATTAAATATCAAAGTATTTTAATATAGTAAAAATATAATTTTTTTAATAATATGAGAGTTATATATTTTTTTAATCTAGTTAAATTTAAATATTCACTTTTATATTGCATTCATTTGAACATAATGTATAATTATTTAATAGCTAATTTATAATAGAGTGCAGAAGCTATATCATCTACACTAATGTCTCTAATTATTCTATAAAAAATCAAAATAAATTAAAGAGATATATATTACTGTTTTATGATATTTAGTAAGGATTATTAAATCAATTTGATTTAAAAGTTATTAATTATTATAGATAATAAAAATAAAATGAAAAAAATGTAATTAATTTATGAATATCGGTAAATATATTATATAGAAAACTATCATACAAATTATTAACTATTTTAATTATTTCAATCCCAATTGTACTATAGGTCATGTAAGAAGAAAATTTTATTTTCATGAGTTTTATAATTCTTAGAAATACAGTTTCAGTTGATTTTTATACAAGATAAATCACATCAAGATGACCAAAGCTTAATCCAATAAATCTGTCCAATCGACCCGAATCCAAATCTGACCGACCCGAATCCAAATATGACCAACCCGAATTGACTAAAAAACCCGACCTTATCCGAACCCGAAATGATCCAAACCCGAAATAGACCGATTTTTCCTTGACCCAAACCCGACCTTATCCGATTTTTCCTTGACCCCAACCCGACCTTATCCGAACCCAAAATAATCCAAACCCGAAATAGATCGATTTTTCCTTAACGCAAACCCAACTTTATCCGAACCCGAAATGATCCGATTTTCCTTAACCCAAAATGATCCGATCCAAAATGATCCAACCCAAACCCGATTCGACCCGCCCATTTGCCTCCTCTACTCACACATGATTATGAGCTCTTTATGATGAAAGAAGATGAGTCCATTAGTGATATGTTCACTAGGTTTAATGATATAATTAATGGACTTAAGGCTTCAGGCAAGACCTATTCCAATGTTGAAATGGTAAAGAAAATTTTGAATAATTTGCCTAAATCTTGGAAGGTAAAGGTAACTGCAATAGAAGAATCTAAGGATTCAATTACCTTTTCTCTAAATGAGCTTATAGGTTCCTTACTTACCCATGAAATAAAATTGAAAAGAAATGAAGTGCCTTTAAAGAAAGTAGGGGTAGCATTTAAATCTTCCACTCATGAGAACATTAGAGATGATAATGATGAGAGTGGAGATGAGGGAGAAAAGGAAATGGCAATGTTTGCCAAAAGATTTAATAAGTTAATGAGGATGAAAGAGAGAGAGAATAATATGAGACATCAAAGAAGAGAGGTAATAAGAGGAGAGTCAAGTAGAAAAGTAAAAGACCCTATAGTTTGTTATGAGTGTAATGAACCTGGTTAGACTAAGTTGGAATACCCCTTACTTAGAAACAAAAATGATAGGAAGCCTAAGAAAAAGGCATTTGTAGTTGCATGGAGCGATAGTGATAGCTCCAAGATGAAATCATAGATGATGAGGTAGCCTACTCATGTCACATCCTGTGACTACATTATTTCACGTTTTTTCACACATTTTACTTGGTTGGGCTGTCTACGATGTATTACTTTTCTTTTTCTTTACATTGTAATCATTCAACAAACTGTAATTTATAATTACAGGAATATTTATATGCTGAGAATTTATTCATCATTTACATCCCCTGTTTAATTGACAACATTGTAGTACTGTAAATTATGTTTGAACATATAAATAAATGATTATACCTCCAGGAGATAAGCTCGCTGCCTCAAGGCACGATATGCGCAGCTAAAAATCCCTGGTTGTAATCACACAATCGCTGGAAGAAATCTATAGATGTTAAAGTAAAAGGGTGAGCAATCCACGGCTCAGTAAGAGAATTGTATACAAAACTAGATATTTCGAAATCTATATGCAATAAAATCCTCATTTTCCTATAGGTGCTCTAGGGACTAAATAGGAAGGATACTATAGTCGGCTAGGGATCCGGATGGAATAAGGAAGGTATTTTGAAATACCTGTCTTGTCTCGAAATCTAGAAGCGACTATAGAGAGTAAATACTGTTGTTGAGATAACTCATGTTGCATATTATTTCATATCATTTTTAAAGTAATGCTTTTATAAAATAAAGCATTTAAATAAAATAAACTAATATTTATATATTCTTTTAAAAAATATTAGTTTAAATAAATCATCATTCTCAACTAAACTCATTTCACATGTTAATGTATACATCATAAATAGTACGGTACTCCATGTAGGTACAGTAAACTATTAGAAATCATTTTTCTTTTCATATAAACACATATTCATATACTTTTTCATTTAAACACATTTTTCATGTCACATATCATTTCATATTTCATAAAAGTGGAGACTAAGGCATCACCCAGAATATATCGTGCTAGAGAGAAAGTACCTCGTAGGGCAATAATAATCATGTCAGATCTATGGCCATAGTCTATGGTAGTCCTCAGTCAAACACTAATCAGGTGTTGACTGGAACTAAATACATATCACATGTCACATATCACATATCGGCATGATATGAGGCCTATTAGTCTCAAAACAGTATATGTGAGATCTCATTACCTTTGTGGAATTTAGTAAAATCAATAATAACATTCTGAAAATCCATAAAGATAAAAATCACAGTATTTCGTACGGTGAAAACAGTGTTATAAAATAATTACACTATGGTAATAAATCTCGTAAATATTTTATTTCGCCGTAAACACATATACTCGTATTTCCACGTTTTCTTTTCAAACATTTCACGTTTAAAACTACTAGAAATCATTTTCCGGTAATTTTCCTAATTTATGGAAAATGGAAAATATTTAATTTCCAAAAGCAATAATAAAATTCCATAAACATATTGTTCACTATGGAACACATGTAGAGACATTTTAGTGTCAAAACATTATTTTCATAATTATATTACCTTTATGGAAAATAGTTAAAATCAATAAATCTTAAATCAATTCATAAAGGATTTTATTACTCATATAGTGAATATTTTAGAAAATAATTTATAAAATATTCACTTGTCACCATTTCATCATGAAATTCATTTCATTTACTGTAGAGCATATATGAGACGTCCCCGTCACTTCATCTTATCACTTATCTTTTTCCTTCTTTATTTATATTTAGTTTATCCAGTGTCGTTCTTCCCTTAATCTTAAGCTAATCATTTAATAGCTTATGAAATTTTATTTAATTTCCATAAACATAAAATGATATATATAAATATCATTCCATTTCCACAGGATCTCATACATTATCTTATCTTACATCCCCGACATCTTATATACATAAATTTCTTACTTGTACTGTACTGTAGCTGAATTACAATTTAACTTTACATATGAACATATAAGTATACCTTCTATGCTAATTGGGAAGCGTATCGAGAAGGTACACTTCGATTCTTCAAGCACAAGCTCCTCTAGTCGGAGCGTGGTTCACTTCAGGTAATCTGTAGGAAAATGGTCGTAAAAGGGTGAGTTTACGCTCAGTAAGAAAAATATGTAAAAGAGCCTACTATGCCTTTATATGCATTTTTCCTACTTGGCTCTATAATGTAATGTAAAACATTATAAAGCATGCAACATACTTCTTTCTTTAAAACATCATACTTCATATCATACTTTAAAACATACATCATATACTTCTTCATACATACATCTTATACTTTGAAATAGATGGAGACTATGTACAATGTTTAAGCGATTGAGTCGTCATATGAACCGTTCATTCCCATTCATATGACTCATATGACTCTAATCATGCATTAGTACATTGGTATACCATGTAGAGGTCAGGGATTCTCTCCTGCCTTAATAATACCATAGTGAGCACTAGACGGGTGTCACTGATGGTCTTGAGGACCTGACTAGGGTTCTTCACTCAACATACATATTACTGAGGACTTGATCAGAGTCTCTCAGCCATCAGAAATGCATAATCATTACGCAGTCCATAGCCTCAAAACATTTATAATATACTTTTCAGAAAACACCTTTGTGTTTAAATCAAATAAGCTTTGAAAACATCTTTTCATACATGGCAGTCGACTGGTCTTATAGGGCAGTCGACTGCTGATTCATAACTTTATTTCTCGAAATTAATTTCATTTCGGAAAATACATGGGGGCAGTCGACTGGTCCATATAGCAGTCGACTGGTTTTCAAACAAAATGCTTCTGGGTAAATAGCAGTCGACTGGCTTACATAGCAGTCGACTGGTTTGCATCGATTTTCGAAAAACGGCGTTTTATTTGTCTCTAGGCAGTCGACTTCCCTTTATGGCAGTCGGCTGCCCCTAGCCTAATTGGTACTAGGAGACAAGTCCGAAAATGCATCTTTTCCTATACAAAACCAGCTGATGTTTCTTTCCAAACCACATAAAATCATCGTAAAACATGCGGACATAGCCGCCTTACGTCTGTTACATAAATTCCTTACCTCGATTCCTTCGGAAACGCGAAATCACTTGGCACGTAACCCTAGCTTTTCACTTCTTCAAAGCTGTAACATCAAATCAATTTAAACCTTTAAACCATCATCATACATATATCATACTAACTCAAAACAACTCTAAACCATAAACCAATTTGACTAAATCATCTTCTTCTCTTACCTTCACTAGAGACCAAAATCTTAAACTTTGAGATCTCTTCCAATACTTGAAATCAATCCAACAAACTCTGGATATCTCTTAGTCTAGTGACAAGGATCGATTTTCGTCAAATGAACTTAATGAATTGCTAGAGAATTAAAGCGGTTTATCAAGGTAACTTATGTTGGAAACTTAAGGAAAATGGAGGAAGAACGTGAGGGAAAGCTGGAAGATAGAGGGCTTACGTTGGTGATGAGATGAAGATGATGACTATGCTAATTTGCATTTAATGCATGCCTTATCCCATTAATTCATCTCAGCCATGCTTTACCTCTTTGACTCATTTGACCATTAAATTTACTTCCTCCTCCATATGACTCATCTATTTAAATCCAATCAAAATTCTGATTTTATTTTCTTTCATGCTTCAATTATTTTCCTGATATCAACATAATTTATTTGACTTATTGGCTATCAACTTTCTTATTTCTTCTACACATCATGCATACATCATTCACACATTAAACTTCATATTCATTTAATCATATTAGCTTAGAATACTTTACATACATGAAGGAATTACATGGAAATTGGGAATCTCACATCCTCCCCACCTTAGAAAATTTGGTCCTCCAAATTTGCCTTAGCTTGTCATGTAAATAATTCTGGATACCTTTCCTTCATTAAGCTTTCTAGCTCCCATGTAGCTTCTTCCATCGTATGGTATTGCCAGAGAACTTTCACTAACGGGATCGTCTTAGACCTCAAAACTTTCTCTTTTCTGTCCAAAATCCGAATCGGCTTCTCTACATAGCTCATATCTTCCCTTATCTCCAAGGGTTCATACTCAATGACATGCGACGGATCCGGATTATACTTCCGAAGCATCGATACATGAAACACATTATGCACTCCCGATAGCTCCGGAGGCAATGCCAATCTATAGGCAACATCGCCTATTCGATCTAAGACCTCAAATGGACCGATGTAACAAGGACTCAGCTTACCTTGTCGGCCAAATCTCATGATTCCTTTGGATGGAGAAACTTTCAAGAACACAAAATCTCCAACCATGAACTCAAGTGGTCTCCGTCGAGCATCCGCATAGCTCTTTTGTCTACTCTGGGCTGTCTTAAGCCTCTGACAAATCAACTTAACATCTTTTGATGCTTGCTCGACTAGATCTGGAGCTAATAACTTACGTTGGCCCACTTCTTCCCACCCAATTGGAGATCGACACCTTCTTCCATACAAAGCTTCATATGGTGCCATCCCGATACTTGCATGATAACTATTATTGTATGCAAACTCAGCCAATGGCAGATGGTCATCCCAAGAGCCTTTAAAGTCCATAGCACAAGCCCTCAACATATCCTCGAGCATCTGAATCGTGCGCTCGGACTGTCCATCAGTCTGCGGATGAAAAGCTGTGCTAAAATTTAACTTAGATCCCATGGCTTCCTGAAAATGCTCCCAGAAATGGGAAGTAAACCTGGAATCTCTATCAGAAGTGATGCTCACTGGAACACCGTGTAGTCTTATGACATCTTTTACATACATATCTGCCAAAGCATTGAGTGTATCAGTTGACTTCATAGGTAGGAAGTGAGCTGATTTTGTCAATCTATCGACAATCACCCAAATACCATCATGGTTCTTCTTGGTTCTGGGCAATCCCATAACAAAATTCATCGTAATGTGCTCCCACTTCCACATAGGTATAGGCAGAGGGTGCAGTAATCCTGCTGGCTTTTGGTGTTCTACCTTGACCTGTTGACATGTGAGACATTTTGCTACAAAATCTGCTATGTCTCTCTTCATGCCCTTCCACCAGTATATCTTACGAAGATTGTGATACATCTTCGTATTTCCTGGATGTAACGTGTACTTAGTGGCATGTGCTTCAGTTAAGATCAATTTCTTTAATTCGTCATCATTAGGAACACATATACGAGCTCTAAACCTCAAAATTCCATCACTACTGACATTAAATTCTGAGGTCATACCTAATTGCATCTGATTCATAGCCTTTATGCATCTATCATCTTCCTTTGAGCACTTCGGATTCTGTCCATTAACTCTGGCTCAATCCTTAAACTAGCCATCATTCCAATTTGCTCATAAGTCATAACATTAAGGTTGAGGCTTGCGAATTGCTCAATTAGTTCATGCTCTTTTATCATCATATAAGACACCATACTTACATGCTTCCGGCTCAGAGCATCCGCCACCACATTGGCTTTCCCCGGGTGGTATAAGATCTCACAATCGTAATCCTTTAGTAACTCGAGCCATCTTCTTTGCCTCATGTTTAATTCCTTCTGGGAAAATAAGTATTTCAGACTTTTGTGATCGGTAAAAATCTGAAATCTCTCACCATATAAGTAATGTCTCCATATTTTTAGGGCAAACACTACTGCAACTAACTCCAAATCATGAGTCGGGTAGTTCTTCTCATGGTCCTTCAATTGTCTGGAACCATAGGCTACTACCTTACCATGCTGCATTAACACGCATCCCAAACCTTGCCCTGAGGCATCACTATACACTACAAATCCACCTGAACCACTAGGGATGGTGAGAATCGGTGCAGTCGTCAGCCTGTGCTTCAACTCTTGAAAACTACATTCACAGGCTTCATTCCACTCATACTTCATTTCCTTGCGCGTCAAGCGCGTCAATGGAGCAGCTAGCTTTGAGAAACCCTCTACAAACCTCCTATAGTAGCTAGCTAAACCCAAGAAACTCCTAATCTCCGTCACAGTCTTCGGTCTTTCCCATTGAACCACCGCTTCAATCTTTGATGGATCAACTGAGACTCTATCTTTACTGATCACATGACCTATCGCTCGAAGCTTTCTCATCCGACTTCCGCTTCATCGGTTCCTTGCCTTTACCCTTGGCTCGAAAGTCAGCATGGTGTAGATCATAGTCCTGTTCACATAGCTGAGCCTTACGGACATCTTCTCCATAGGTGGTGATATCCATTGGATACAACTTAGATCTAATTGGGGACTTCAATCCCTCGATGAATCTGTAGATCTTATGCCCTTCATCTCTTCGGACCTCTGGATCGAATCTACTCAAAGTGGTGAACTTAGATTCATATTAATTCACCGTCATCGTACCTTGAGTCAAACTTAGGAACTCGATCTTCAGTCTATTCTGATCCGTGCGTGGGATGTATTGTTCATTAAAAGCTTTCACAAATCTGTCCCACGTGACCTCTTCATATCGGGCCTCTAACACGGTCCGAGTGGCTTGCCACCAATATTCGGCATCATCTATTAACAGATAGGCAGCCAAGCCTACTTTCTCCCTTTCGGAGCAGGGCATGTACTCGAAAGATTTTAGGACAGCTTTCATCCAGTTCTCAGCTGTCAACAAATCTCTTTCCCCCTTGAACTTGGGCGGATCCAACTTCTTAAATTCCTTAATCAATGCCACACTGCAATAAGCTCTAGGATCCTGCCTTCCAGTAACTGGGACTGATGGGGTTACTTCCGTAGGAGGAATAACAGTTGCAGTTACTTGGGTACTTGTGGCCACATTCGGGAAATTAGACATGAACTGCGTAAACATCGTGGCCATGTTCTCCATATGCTTTTCCATTTTAGCTAGCCTCGTATTCGGGCTATATGGTGGAGATGGATGAGGAGACGGAACTGGGGGCTCTTCAGTGCGACCCCGTCCTCGTCCTCTTCCTCTTCTTGTACCTCTTCTTCGTGAGCTCATATTGTAAATATAATCATCATTGAGCTCTTTAGTATAACTAGAAACAGCTATACTATACATTTGTATTCAGACAAGTACAGTATAATTGGGGGATATACTCTATTTCTAGCTCCTTGACACTGATAAACCTCAATCTAAACTGCTCTGATACCACTCTGAGACGTCTCCGTCACTTCATCTTATCACTTATCTTTTTCCTTCTTTATTTAGATTTAGTTTATCCAGTGTCGTTCTTCCCTTAATCTTAAGCTAATCATTTAATAGCTTACGAAATTTTATTCAATTTCCATAAACATAAAATGATATATATAAATATCATTCCATTTCCACATGATCTCATACATTATCTTATCTTACATCCCCGACATCTTATATACATAAATTTCTTACTTGTACTGTACTGTAGCTGAATTACAATTTAACTTTACATATGAACATATAAGTATACCTTCTATGCTAATTGGGAAGCGTATCGAGAAGGTACACTTCGATTCTTCAAGCACAAGCTCCTCTAGTCGGAGCGTGGTTCACTTCAGGTAATCTGTAGGAAAATGGTCGTAAAAGGGTGAGTTTACGCTCAATAAGAAAAATATGTAAAAGAGCGTACTATGCCTCTATATGCATTTTTCCTACTTGGCTCTATAATGTAATGTAAAACATTATAAAGCATGCAACATACTTCTTTCTTTAAAACATCATACTTCATATCATACTTTAAAACATACATCATATACTTCTTCATACATACATCTTATACTTTGAAATAGATGGAGACTATGTACAATGTTTAAGCAATTGAGTCGTCATATGAACCGTTCATTCCCATTCATATGACTCATATGACTCTAATCATGCATTAGCACATTGGTATACCATGTAGAGGTCAGGGATTCTCTCCTGCCTTAATAATACCATAGTGAGCACTAGTCGAGTGTCACTGATGGTCTTGAGGACCTGACTAGGGTTCATCACTCAACATACATATTACTGAGGACTTGATCAGAGTCTCTCAGCCATCAGAAATGCATAATCATTACGCAGTCCATAGCCTCAAAACATTTATAATATACTTTTCAGAAAACACCTTTGTGTTTAAATCAAATAAGCTTTGAAAACATCTTTTCATACATGGCAGTCGACTGGTCTTATAGGGCAGTCGACTGCTGATTCATAACTTTATTTTTTGAAATTAATTTCATTTCGGAAAATACATGGGGGCAGTCGACTGGTCCATATAGTAGTCGACTGGTTTTCAAACAGAATGCTTCTGAGTAAATAGCAGTCGACTGGCTTACATAGCAGTCGACTGGTTTGCATCGGTTTTCGAAAAACGGCGTTTTATTTGTCTCTAGGCAGTCGACTTCCCTTTATGGCAGTCGGCTGCCCCTAACCTAATTGGTATTAGGAGATAAGTCCGAAAATGCATCTTTTCCTATACAAAACCAGCTGATGTTTCTTTCCAAACCACATAAAATCATCGTAAAACATGCGGACATACACTACAAGAAATTGTACTTTCAGTGACGGAATTTTTGAGACGAAAATTTCCGTCACAAGTTCATGCGGATTTGCAACGGATTTGCAACGGATTAGTGACGGAACAAAGAAAAGCTTTAGTGACAAGTTTAGCTACGGATTTTCTACGGAAAATCGTTGCAAATTTGTAACGAAATAAATTCCGTCACAAATTCCGAAGCTAAAAAGGCGCGTGCAAATAGTGTTTATTCCCGCCAAATTTTCGACGAATTTTGAGATGGAATTTTCATTACAAATTCCGTTTCTAAAATTTTGAGACGGAATTTGCGACAGAAAATTCCGTCTCAAAATATCTTAAGAAATTAAAAAAACAATATAGGGGTTTTGAGACGGAATTTGAGACGGAAAATTCCGTCTCAAACCCTTTATTTCCTTTTTTATTTCTTGAAAAGGTTTTGAGACGGAATTGTCCGTCTCAAAACCTTTATATGTTATTTCTTGAAAAGGTTTTGTTTTGAGACGAAATTTTCCGTCTCAAAACCTTTAAATTCCTATATTATTTCTTGAAAAGGTTTTGAGACAGAATTTTCCGTCACAAATTCCGTCTCAAAACCTTTATATTCCTTTTTTATTTCTTGAAAAGGTTTTGAGACGGAATTTTCCGTCTCAAATTCCGTCTCAAAACCTTTATATTCCTTTTGTAGGTTTTGAGACGAAATTTTCGGTCACAAATTCCGTCTCAAAACCTTTATATTCCTTTTTTATTTCTTGAAAAGGTTTTGAGACGGAATTTTCCGTCACAAATTCCGTCTCAAAACCTTTATATTCCTTTGTAGGTTTTGAGACAGAATTATCAGTCACAAATTCCGTCTCAAAACTTTTATATTCCTTTGTTATTTCTTGAAAATGTTTTGAGACGGAATTTTCCGTCACAAATTCCATCTCAAAACCTTTATATTCGTTTGTAGGTTTTGAGACGGAATTTTCGGTCACAAATTCCGTCTCAAAACCTTTATATTCCTTTGTTATTTCTTGAAAATGTTTTGAGACGAAATTTTCCGTCACAAATTCCGTCTCAAAACCTTTATATTCTTTTGTAGGTTTTGAGACGGAATTTTCCGTCTCAAATTTCGTCTCAAAACTTTTATATTCCTTTGTAGGTTTTGAAACGGAATTTTCGGTCACAAATTCCGTCTCAAAACCTTTATATCCCTTTTTTATTTCTTGAAAAGGTTTTGAGACGGAATTTTCCATCTCAAATTCCGTCTCAAAACCTTTATATTCCTTTTGTAGGTTTTGAGACGAAATTTTCGATCACGAATTCCGTCTCAAAACCTTTATATTCCTTTGTTATTTCTTGAAAAGGTTTTGAGACGGAATTTTCCGTCACAAATTCCGTCTCAAAACCCTTACATTTAATAGATTTTATTAATAATAACAAATATAATGTATATATTAATATATTTTAATTTTTGAAAAAATATGAATAAATATATGTATTTTAGTATATGTATATTGAATTGTTTTTACAATTTAATATAAATTGTGTTTTTAATTAAAGGTAGTTTAAAATTAATATATTTATTATAATATGGTAAAGTTGAAAATTGTAAAAAGCAATTAAGTATACATAATATAAACTATAATATCACAATATTTTTTAGTTTAATGTTATATAATAATTTTTAGAATATATAAATTATAAATAATATCATTTTAAATAAAAAATATAATAAAATTATTATAATTATGAAATAATATTATTAAATTTATTTATAAAGAAGTTTATTAAATTTTTGAGACGGATTTTGCTACTGCAAATCCGTCTCAAAACTCTTCCCGCCCAAATTAAACAAAAAAATTTAGAGACTCTATATTCTACCGCCATTCATCCCTTGTATCTTTTACTTAGCTAGAAAAACATAAAAGAAAAAACCTAAGCAAAACTCTCCCTCACCCAACTCCTCCGCCGACCTCACCCACACCAAATTCGGTGCCGGCACCAGCGCCGACTTCTAGCCCAGCCAACCCGCGCGCCTAACCTCTCCTCTCCTCCCCCTGCGCGAGCCTCACCTCTCCTCTGTGCACCTCTCCCCTGTGCGCTCCTCGCCTCTCCTCTCCCCTGTACGCCTCTCCCCTGTGCGCCTCTCCCCTGCACGCGCCTCGCCTATCCAAACCACATCTGTCTCGATCTCCCTTGCGCCTGCCCCCCACTGCCTCTCCACTATGCGCCTCTCCCTTCCACTTCTCTCCATTGTCGAAGCAAGTTGCAGCTACCGGTCACTCCCCCAACAAATCCAACTCCTACAGCCTACTCTCTGCCCAATTTTTTTTTAGGTACAAATGGCTTTTATTTTAATTTTCTTAGGTATAAATGCATTTTGTTTTTGATTAAATGTTTAATATATTTGATTGTTCATTATTGCAGGAATTTCATTTAAAGAGTATTCTATATTGAAATTGTTGGTAAATTCAAAATCCTATCTTTCTTATATTATTTTGTTTATAATTAAATAAATTTGTTTATATATATGTATTAAAAATTTAGAACAATTGATTGTCGTTATTGAATTGGTGAAAATATAATATTTAGGATTAAGTTAGAACTTTGGTTGAGATATGAGTTATAATTGATTTTGGGATTGATTAGTTGAATTTGTTGGTTTTTGTGAAATGAAATTGACTTAGAATTATAATATTGAATTAAGAAACATGTGGTTATTTGTTTTGCAGTGATTTATTTAATTCTGTAAAATGGATAAAGATAGATCTTGGATGCATGTATATATGTATTAAATATATGGATTTCTGTTAAATCGTAATATTGTAAATTAATTTTTCTTGTGTTTTAGGTGTTCACTTCCTGAGCTCACAATTTTTCTATTTTTTGTTCTTTTTCTCTCTAGGCGGTAGGATGAGATTCTGTTTGCTACTCCAGTCATCATTTGGTTCGCCATTTCTGTTTCTAACATCTGCAGCTTTGCAGAAGTGATAGAGGTAAACCTATGCATACATTATAAATAAGAGCATGAATATATTTTGAAGGCAAAAGTACTTTTAGCTTTGTGATCTATTGCATGTGTTGGTTATCATACCCTATTGATATACAAAATTGCTATCACTTAGTATTATGACTAATTAATTTCCTTGAGATAAACCAATAAAAGGAAAAAAAAAGTTTTTCTGTCTCAGTGGTTAGGCTCCATTGTGAGCAAGTATCATTTTTCATTGCTTAGGTTATACCTGCGATTTCTTTATTTTATTTTTTTTTTTGCTGAAGAAGAAGTTCTTCAAATTTTAGGAAAATTGGTGCTACAATATTGTGAGGCTTTTCCTTTCAAATATTAAGCACCATCTAGGGGATTCAGCTGTTACTTCTATTTACTATTTCCTCTGCTGTAATGGGGAGGGTGGTGGAAATCTGGACGATAATGTGATTTGAAAGTAAAATCTAGATCACCTTGCCACTTCAGTGATATATTTGCTGTGTAGAAAGTAACACATGTTCTCTAATTTTAGGCAATGGTTGCAAGAGGAGATCTTGGTGCAGAGCTTCCCATTGAGGAGGTTCCTCTTTTGCAGGTTGGTTTAGTTATTGATTGAATAGTAAAAACTGGATTTACATGAATTATGATACATATTTTCTTAGCCAATAAAGAAATGAAAATTGTGTTTATTCAGCTACTCAAAACTCTACTTCGTTTAAAATTTAGGAAGAGATAATTAGAACATGTCGAAGCATGGGGAAAGCTGTTATTGTGGCAACCAATATGCTTGAAAGCATGATTGTTCATCCAACGCCAACAAGAGCAGAGGTATCTGACATTGCCATTGCTGTTTGAGAGGGTGCGGATGCTGTCATGCTTTCTGGAGAAACAGCTCATGGAAAGTAAGTTAATAAGCTACAAGAAATTTTAGAATTTTATTTTAACTTATGCCTCTCCATACCCTTTTTTTTCTTCAATGGCAAGCTACCCTTGTTAATTTTTCTATTAAAATTCGATAAGGATTTCATTTTTCTTATGCTGATAAATAATGAGCTATATTGAGAGTAACAATTTAATTTAGAAACTTCCCTTGAGGTAATCTGGAAGGTTTATATGGATATTCTTGGATCATAGTTGGTTAAGTTAGAAGAATATGGGCATGACTAATACTTCAAAATCAACTTAGCAAATTTCCATGGCACGTAAAATTAGAATGTCGTGTCTGCCAGCTTGCTTTACCTTTGCTCTTGAGTGATTAATTATAAGAACACTACATGCAAATTACTCGACCTAAGTGCACTCTAGTTAATAGATTTCACTCTCTTGCAGGTTCCCATTGAAGGCTGTTAAAGTGATGCATACAGTTGCACTACGAACTGAAGCAACCATATCTGGTGGTGAAATGCCACCTAATCTTGGTCAAGCATTTAAGGTCTCTTAACATGCTTCATGCACTTTCTATGCTTTATGCCTTCTTTTTTTTCTTTGTTTTTTTGGTCAAAATTCTTAAGATATAGGGGCTTTTTAATGGTCATGTAGGAAGAGGATACAACAGAGGTTGGCTTTGTATCAAGGAGTATGTCCCATATACATGGAGTTCTCAGATGATGTCGAGGAAACCTTTAAGAATGCTTTAGCTTTGCTGAAGGTAAGGCTTTATCGGAGAATCAGTTATGAAAATTCCCTTTAATTGGCTAGTAATTATAGATGCAGTTACTCATGGATACATTTGTTTATAGTTATTTTGGATGAAGGTTCAAATGGTTGTTTAGAGATACTCTGTTGCATTGATTAAAATGTGTAAATATTTCAAAACCTTCATGTATTTTTTTTACTGGATGCCTTGATGCTTGGGGGATTTTGGGTTCACAAATCAAACCCAGGTTGGATCAGATTTTGAGTTGATCAACATAGTTTTCTGCTCATTTGGTGTGATTGATATATTTCTTGCTTTCCTTACTAGAGATTTTCCATGATAACCAATTTTGAAATGTATACATAAAGGGTGTTCAGATAGATCACCTTTAGTGTTAGGGGCAATTACTTTGGAGAGCAACATTTGTGCAATTCTCATCTATCTTTATAATGAGTCCTAATATGCTTTTCCTGTTTTAACTCTTATTTTCCATATACACTTGTGCCCAATGAAAGTAATGAGGCACAATGCTGCATTTGATAGTGTAAAATCTGCCGATGAGAAGGGGATTATCGAGTGTTGGAGCCCTGCCACACTTCAGTTCCCAGAAAGCGAGTGTGTGCTGATGTTCACATGTACAACCATTAGCAATGTACTTTTATTACAGAACAGATTTACATTTTCAATTACCATTGACAGATGAACTTTTATATTTTGTTTGGATTACTGTAGGAACTTTCTTTCCATTGTTCATATCAATGTTGTAGTCTGAAGATGGTATTTACATAAGTTTTTTATTTCTTAATTAGTAATATATGGTGCATGCAGGGTCAATTTTTAAGTTGAAAAGTGATACTAATCTCTTCGAAATTGCAAAATGCAAGATAACAATTTCTGCCATTGAGGTACAATCTATACTCTTGCATTCAAGTTGGTTTTTCTTTGGATTTTATGACTATTACTCTTTTGTTGTATGTTTATGTAAATTTTCAATTTTATATATATATATATATATATATTTCTCATTTTAAAGGAGATTGCTATGAATACTATATTTTACTGCTGTTCAGGTGAGCCCAGATGGTAAGCAATTTTCTATTACATCACCTGATCATAGGATATGTGTCTTTTGGTTTAGAACTGGAAAATTAAGGCGAGTTTATGATGAATCACTTGAGGTAAAAATAATGAATGCTGAATTTTGGTATAGGTGGTTTTGGAATTTCTTATGATGTTCAAAACTGGTTTGATTAGGTGGCCCAAGATCTTCAGAGAAGTGATACTCCCATGTATTGGCTGGAAGCTATTGACTTTGGCAGAAGAATTGCTGTTGAAAAGGAAATTGAAAAAACTGAAATGGCTCCTCAACCAAATGCAGTATTTGATGAAAGCTCCAATTTCCTTATATATGCTACTCTTCTTGGGATAAAAGTAAGAAGTTAGTCTCTTCTTATATTATTCCACATAAAATAACTATCTAAACCATTTTTTGTAATAAGCAGTAAGTATAAATTTTTGTGCTCTCTTATTTCTTTAATAATTCTTGTTTATTTCCTTGTATCATTTTGATAGATGGTAAATTTACACACCAACAAAGTTGCTTGAATACTTGGAAAGGTGGAGAGCAGTGACAGATTCTTGAGAATTACATTATATCAAGGTGATCGAAGCAGCAAGAAAGTAAGAAAAATTCCTGTTGCAGCAGCAAATGTCAATGAAAGCAAAGAGCCATTAACCAATCCAACTGTCTTATATTGTGCTTTCAAGAAGAACAGAATCTATTTATTCAGGTATATGAATCTGCTGCAAGACTTACACTGACTGACAACAGCATGTTTGATTTTAGAATTTTCCTTGTAATGCATTACGCAACAAAAGATGATTTTTTTGTATGCTACATGGTTGAATCTCCATTGAGATACTCATGTTATTGAAGTCTGAATGGATGTTGATAACAAATCAAGTGTCGTTGTGTATTGTCTTGAAAACTTTTGTCATATGTCTTCTTATGGTTATTTAAAGTTTTTGTTTGATTATGTATATATATTAAATGTATAGATTCTTGTTAAATTATATTGTAAATTAATTGGATTCAATTTTAGGTGTACTTAGATGGAAATTAGATTTTAGCTTACAAAATTAATTGTTTTTTAATGAAATTCAACAATTTCATTAGCTATGAAATAATAATTTAAATTCGATAAATGATTTTTTTTTGTCACGATTTTTTGACGGAATTTGTGACAGAATTTTGTCACAAATTATAATTATAATTTTATACTGTTTTAATAATATATTTGTTGTGACAAAAAAAATAGAATTGCAGACGGAATTTTTAGTTACAAATTTCGTTGCAACTATTTTGAGACGGAATTTTCTACCAAAATTTTGTCACAAACTATAGAATTTGATTATTTTTAATTTAAATAAATTAATTCTTTGTGATGGAAATTGTATTAGAATTTTTGTCACAAAATTTTGTAACGGAAAAAATCAGTTGCAAAATCCGATGCAAAAGCCGTAGAAAAAACTATTTTTTTTTGTTTCATTACAATTTTTCTGACGGAAAAAAATAGCTTTAGAAACAGATTTTAGTAGCAAATATCCGACTCAAATTTGCAACGAAAAAAAAAATTTTGTGACGGATAGACTTTTAGCTACCTCAAATTTAGAGACGGAATTTGAGACGGAATATTCCGTCTCAAATTCGTCACTAATTACAATTAGTGACGGAAATTAAAAATTTGTGACGGAAATTCGGTCACAAATTCCGTCTCTAATGCTTTATTTTTTTGTAGTGATAGCCGCCTTACGTCCGTTACATAAATTCCTTACCTCGATTCTTTCGGAAACGCGAAATCACTTGGCGCGTAACCCTAGCTTTTCACTTCTTCAAAGCTGTAACATCAAATCAATTTAAACCTTCATCATACATATATCATACTAACTCAAAACAACTCTAAACCATAAACCAAATCGACTAAATCATCTTCTTCTCTTACCTTCACTAGAGACCAAAATCTCAAACTTTGAGATCTCTTCCAATACTTGAAATCAATCCAACAAACTCTGGATATCTCTTAGTCTAGTGACAAGGATCGATTTTCGTCAAATGAACTTAATGAATTGCTGGAGAATTAAAGCGGTTTATCAAGGTAACTTATGTTGGAAACTTAAGGAAAATGGAGGAAGAATGTGAGGGAGAGCTGGAAGATAGAGGGCTGACGTTGGTGATGAGATGAAGATGATGACTATGCTAATTTGCATTTAATGCATGCCTTATCCCATTAATTCATCTCAGCCATGCTTTACCTCTTTGACTCATTTGACCATTGAATTTACTTCCTCCTCCATATGACTCATCTATTTAAATCCAATCAAAATTCTGATTTTATTTTCTTTCATGCTTCAATTATTTTCCTGATATCAACATAATTTATTTGACTTATTGGCTATCAACTTTCTTATTTCTTCTACACATCATGCATACATCATTCACACATTAAACTTCATATTCATTTAATCATATTAGCTTAGAATACTTTACATACATGAAGGAATTACATGGAAATTGGGAATCTCACAATATAAGAGTAATTTTCAGTAATCTTGCTTTTATCAAAAGCAATAACATGAATATTTAAATAATATTTTCGATATATTCATGTTTTATGAAAAATAATAAATTCCTCTTTTTCAAGGCTAGGAAATCCTCAAATCATGTAATTAAATATTTTCTACTATTTTTAGAAAATATTTTATAAATTTTTCAACAGCATAATGGCTGCTATTACCCTAGCCCTCCTACAATTTAAACACAGTTCCATGTATAATAAACAGCCTCAATTCCACAGATTTTCATGCAATTCTTTGCAAAATATTTAAAATAATTTATTTGCATAATAGTTATGCATTTGAAATATCGCTACAAGTCACGGACGCATCCCTTACCTGTGTAGAGTATTCCGACTCTTTTCGAGTGCTCCACTCGTACTCTGATTCTTTCGGGCTACAGATAATTCCATTAAAATTATTAGCTTACTAAATACTTATTTTTGAGCTATTTTTCATATCTAAATGCAACCATATTAGACACTGCAATTATATTTGCAGTATAAGGTCTACCGGTAGTATAACATGACTTCCTCTTTTTGTGTTGGATTTTAAATCCAAGTTTGCTGGTAGACTTCTCGTAATTACTACATTCTAATTCAACTATCAATTTCAATATCTCATATAATGAAATATAGTCCAATTGATTTCAACAATAATTCATTCTACTCCCACTTTCACTTTTATTCATCATTTAATTAGCTTATATGCTTTATTTGTTAACTATGAATTTTATAAAATTCTACATGAGAGTCTCATTAATGGGACTTTAACCCAAATTTTTATCCAAACTATAAATCTTAACTTACCATTCCTCATATTTTCACCCATTTCATTTTATAATCAGCACTCAACAATTCATATGGCCGAATGGCCCTTACAATTCATAGTACCCATGTTCAGCCCTTATCATGCCATCTTCATTTCCATTTTCTCATGGCCCAATGGTATCCATGAGGTTTGCTTTAATACCTCATAATATAGAGTTATTATTAGATTTACTACTTCTCTTAAAATCATTTTTTTTTGGCTTCATCTCTTTTCTTTTTCTGTTTTGGTTTTCTCTTACTGTCAGCATTTTTATTCTTTTCTATAGCCGACATCTTCTTCTTCCTCTTATTTTTCACTTATTCTTTTATCACTTGTTGTCTTGTAATTACCCATACTCTTTTAGTATTTCCATCGAATATCTAAAATTCACCACAGCATCAATATTAACGTGAGAAACCATGCTACAGCAGGCAATATTTAACTTGCACGCTACAGCCCACGTCTTGGAGTTCCCTCACCATCGTTCAGTCCATATTTTATGAAATCATCACTATAACCCACTTACAGTTAAATTCTCCCATCATCTATTACTAAACCCAACCTAAAATATATCCAATTTACATCAACATTCAGCAATTTTCTTTACTGTTTCGTCATAACAAACCTCTCTGTTTTTCTACCTTCAATTTTTTCTTCAATCCAACATTATATACAAGCTCCTCAAGCATGAATAAATCATAGATTATAACTAAAAACAATTGAAACAACATCAATCCTCACCTTTCCAACCGAATCGAACCGAACGGTAGTAAACTTCCAGCCCCTATCACGTTGATTTTCCACTCACCATATCTTGGCTTTAATCAACCCTTATGAGAGGAAATAGGACTAATTAAGGGAGCTGAATGTTTTAGTGATAGAAATTGATGATTTCGGTTGAGATATATGAGAGGAAAGACTTGAAAACAAATGGGAAATGGAAGCTGCAGAAGAACGACACACCAAAAATTTTCAGAGGAAGAAAGTCGGTTGTGAATAGCTTAAAATGACAGATTTTGGTCTCCTTTATTTAATATTTTATCCAATAAAAATTTGCCACTTGGCTCACAACTCCATTTCTTCTCTTCTTCTTTTTATTTGTGTCTCTTTTCTATTTTTATTATTTACCAATGCAGCAAGCTTCCACGTGAGCTTGCTGCAATATTTTATTTTATTTATTTATTTATTTATTTGGCTTACTTGATTTATTATTACATATTACCTCTACAGTATTATGAAATTAGATTTTACAACTCATGTTTTAAGGTCATTAGTGATAATGAGGCTAGTTCTAGTTCTAGAGAAGATAATGATTATACCTTTGATGAACTACAAATTGCCTTTAATGAACTAGCAAATGAATTTCAATGCATAAACTCTAAATATAAAAAGATTATTGTTAAATTGAAAATAGAAAATGAAATGCTATTAAATGCCAAACTTGAATTTGAAAAGAAATTAAAAGAAGCAAACTTAGAGATAAATGAGTTGAATAAAAAGAATACAAATTTGCAAAACTCATTTTCTAGATTTTACATGGGTCAACAAAAATTGGATCACATGCTTGAGACCCAAAGAGCTTTCTTTGATAAAGATGAGTTAGGATATAATACAAATAAAAAGGAAACTCATCTTAAGAATTTTCTTGTTTGCAAAAATTCTATGCATGATACATCTCTCACATGCTCACTATGCAATGAAATAGGACACTCATCACAAGCATGCACTTATAGAAAAATCACATTTAGAGAAAGAGTAGTTAGAAAAATGTGGGTGCCAAAACATATTGTAAATAATGATGAATTGAGTTTGAAATGGATCTCTAAAGGATCTAAAATTGTGAGCACTAACACTCATCAATAAAATTTAGGTACCAAAGCCTGCATGGAATTGTTTATTGTAGGAGTGATAGAGCATGTAGTTACAATTAAACAATAAAGTTCAAATGCTCTACACCCTTATGGAGTTTGCTTGTGCCAATGAAAAAGAGGAAGAGCTTGGAGATCCACTCTTGGCAAGGTCACAAAAATTCTTCAAAAGATAGCTCAAGGTGGACTTAACAAATCAAGGCAAAACACTCTCAAGCAAAAGAGTATTGTAAGATTAATTTTACAGTACAGTAAACAGTAATAAGAAACTTCTCTTCAATAAACAGTAACGGTAATTCAATAAAACAGAACTTGTAGTTCTCAGTTCGATAAAGCACTAAACAGTAGTTCACAGTTTCAGTAAATCATAAGTCAGTGACTCACAGTGCAGTATCAATAAACAGTAAGTTGAGACTAGGCATCACCCTATATGGTATCATGCTGTAATTGTCCACTAGGGACATAGTATCGTCCACTAAGGGACACAGTACAGTAAATAGTATAGATCTATGGCCATATCTAAGGGTAGTCCTCGGGTACACTTGCCACATGACTCCGAGACTGCAAATGACTTGGCAAGTCTATAAGCCACGTGAACAGCAACAGTAGTAAGCATGAATCTCAGGGCCTAAGTCTCAAAATCAATTTCTTTTCTCATAAAATACCTTTAAGGAAATTTTATAAATTAAATCATTTATTTAAATAATTATTTCCAAAAACGTATTTCTTTTCCCCTTTCCAAATACAATAAATTAGTTAGTAAATATTCATGTATAAAGTGAGAAAATATATGAATATTCATTTTGAATATTTAAAATCATTTAAATCATAATTAATTTCTCACTTATATAAAATTTTAAAACATGAATATTTAATTTTCATATTTCTCTCATAATTTCCATTTTATGGAAAATTTATATAAATTTTTTTTCAAATATGTCATTTGACTCAAATTCAAGCATCAAAAATAGTTATAATATTTTAGAATATTTTTAGTAAATTTTCCGGTAGCATAACGGCTGCGGATTCCTAACCTCCTGCACTGAAATTACAGTATATAAACCAGCTTTTAAACCACAATTCATGCATGTTTCAAACCAAATCATGTTCTCAACATTTCCATAAAATTTATCTCAATAAAACATGCATTCACTTACCTGTCTTTACAACTCACACACTTCTCCCTTACCTGTCTCGCGAAACCGAATTTTCGGTTGCGCCTACCGTAATCCTTAATCCCTGGCTGCAAAATAATTTTATTGAAAATTATCAATATTTTTCCTCTTAATTTTAAGCTACTAACTTCCATAAAATGCAGCCATAAATGACACTGCACATGCACAACTAGTATTATTTAGACTGGTGTAAAAACTGAACTTTCCCGTTTTAGCTCCTTTTTCAGTTTCGATTTCACCAACCTTCCTCTTTTGATTTCCACATTAATTTTCTACCATGAAACCATAAAATTCAGAATAATTTCATGCCCAATTATCCATGGTCGAAATCCCCTTTTTATGGAAATTCTTGATTTTTCAATCATTCCTTCAAACAATTGTTTCTATGTTACTTAAACCCTTCCTAGCTTCCATTTCCTACCATTTTCATGCAACAAAATGCATGGATTCATCATGTTCTCAAGGTGATCGAAACCCATAAATATGGCATATTTTTATTTAGCCATTTTTAGGTAATTCCAATGCCATAGTCTTTTTCTACACCTTGAATACACTAGAAATACAACCTTAAAACAAATCAAAGCCATAAATTTTTGGACAAATCTTAACTTGGCCGAACCTTCTTTGGGCTGCTATCTCCTTATTTTCTTCCTCTTATGCTGAGATTTTGTTGTCTATGGAAAGAGGAGATGACAAAGATTAATTTTGCTAGAAATAGCTATCTTAAAATTCTAACTATTTTTGGTGTTTTGGAAGCTTAAATTTTTCTTTTTCTTTCCTTCTTTTTTCTGTCATGAATGGGCTGGTAAGGGATGATGAATAGTGCCGTAGCTTCAGCCAAATTTCTGCTGAATTTTGTCTTCTTTCAACCAATGGAAGGTTGCCACATGTCACCACCATAAAATTCCATTCCATTTTTCATCATTTATTCCTTGATCAGACTTTACTATTATTATTAATATTTTTCCAGCTTATAAATTTCTTTAAATTAAATTTAATTCATTTAAGTCAATTTTTGGTCATTATTGACTAATTTGACCAGTGCCCTTTCATGTTAAATGACCATTCTACCATCGATTATAACGATTGTGGACAAAATGTGTCAAGCTTCTGTAAATTTTTCTAACCATGAAATTGAACTCCAAAAATTCATATTTCATTTCCAAAAATTCTTATTGGGCATATTTTGATGAATCATGGTGGTTTCATCAACGTGCAGTTCATCGATAATGTGAAATTACGATTTTGCCCCTTTTTAACCGCCAATAAAATTTTCCAAATCAAACCCCTTTTGCAATAAATCTTTTGACACCATGATATTCCCCTTTTTATGCAGTTTATCATGATATTTTATGTTGTCCCAACTCATTTTATTATGGTCTAAATATACGAAAATGCCCTTGGGACATAATCGTCATTTCCCACTTTGTTTTCCAAAATTCATAAAATAACCCCAAAAATTCCAAAAATTATTTTTATGCCTCCAAATAATTATTTAATATTTATTTCACCTTCTGAACACCATATTTCATTTATATCCTCAACAAAACAGTAGAATTCCAGGTGGGGCCCACATACCCAATTCACTTAATTTCACCAAATAAACTTTATTTTAATAATTAAATAATTACAAATATCTTGTACAGTGTAGTAGAATCAGGTTTTACATTTTCTCCCTACCTTAAGAAATTTGGTCCTCCAAATTTCACCTGGACCTATCACAAAAAAAAACTCTGAATACTTCTCACGCAATTTAAGATCTCAAAAGGTCTCATGTATCGAGGATTCAATTTTCCTTTCTTACCAAATCTCATTATGCTTATAGGGGGTGAGACCTTCAAAATACATAATCATCCGTACATCTCGGGAACTTGCTCGACCAAGTCGAGAGCTAATAACTTACGGTGTCCTACCTTTTTCCTATGCTATTGTGGATCTTTATCATCTGCCATATATAGCTTCGTAAGGTGCCATGTCGATACTCGCCTGTTGATTATTATTATAACTAAACTCTACCGGGGTAGATTGATCGTCCTAGAAGCCTCTAAAATCAAGTGCACACGCTCACAACATATCCTCCAGCGTCTGTATCATACGCTTGGACTGTCCGTCAGTCTGCGGATGAAACGCGGTGCTAAAACTCAGTTTGGATCCCATGGCTTCCTGAACTCTCTCTCAAAATCAGATGTGAAGCAGGAATCCCTATCAAATATGATGCTCACTAGAACACCATGTAATCTCACTATCTCCTCGACATATAAATTGGCTAAGGCACCAACTGGATCTGTAGACTTAATAGCCAGAAAATGAGTAGACTTAGTCAATTTATCCACAATTACCCAGATAGCATCATGTCCTTTGCGGGTCCTCTGAATTCCACTTAATTTAGGAAATGCACCTAATATAGGTACTTTTCTTCTTTATATAATTTCTAACTTTCAGTTAATCTTGTCTTTAAGATGAGTTTGCCAGTATACTTTTACAATCCGAATTTCCTTTAAATCAAACATTTCCTCTTTCACAATCAATTTATACTTCCTGAAATTATTTATTACCTTTTGGAGTTAATGATTTTCGCTTCCTTTTCATACAGTAGATGATTCACACTATCTCTCAATTATTATCTCATTAGGTGCCAAGTCGATGCTATTTTTGGTAATTATCATTTAAACAGTTTTAATCAATAGTATGTAGTTGTCCCAGTAGCTTTTTAAGTCCAGTGCACTCGCTCTCAATATATTATTGAGCGTCTACATAATGCGCTCGTATTTTTATATCAGTAAAAAGCGGTGCTAACAATAAATTTGGAATCCCAAGGCCTTTGGTTGTTTTCTATAAGCATATGGTAAATCAGGAATCCACATCACATGTAACGCTCACTGGAACTTCACATACATTCTAACCATTTCACAGATATATGTCGACTATGGCACTAGAGAGATTCAGAAGCCCGTTAATGGAAAGTGATTGAATTTGAACAATCAATCTATAATCACTTTCATAACATCATAATTCCTTTGGATTCTTTATTATCCTACAATATTCATTTTCACATTAATTTAGCTAAGGCTGCACTTCATCTGCAGATTTTAATATTAGCCATCAATTACAGTGAATGAGACATTAGGTAATAATTTTCCTTGATATCTCTTTTCATATTGAGTTATCATTACATCCTTCATTCTCATGGTACATGTAATATCACTCAATTTTAAGATGTACCTGAGGATGTAATCTTTTCACAATCAAATTTTATAATTAAATTATCAAATCACCAATTCTGTCTCCACATTATTTTTGCAATTTCATAATTCCAATATATATGTTTATATCCATTTACATGACTGGCAATACTTCATTTATGTACTGTTCTGAGTATAACTAATTTTATCAGTTAAATTCGGCTTGATCTTATATCTAGCCATAACCTCATGATAGTCAGAGGAAATCACATTCAATCTTAGATTTGGGAACTACCTCAATTCGTGTTCCCTAGTCATCATATGACTTATCTTTTAATACATTTTTATCCTTTCACATTACCACTTCAGTTGCTTTTCCAAATGGTATAGTACTCTTTCGTTAAAACCTTTTTAACATTTTTGAATACTATATCCACACATATTCACCCACTTCCATTCGATTTTCTCACATGTATGTACCATAACAATGAATCAGTCGATTCAATAAACTCCTTTACAGATCATTTATATCTTTTGGGTAACCCTTTAGATTTCATATCCCAGTCACTATATATAAATCTCACTTCATTAGCAATAACCTCTTTTCAGACAATTCGAGGTTCTCTTTATTACTCGAGACCTTACGTCTCTGAATGAGTATAGTTCAGTTGAAATTCATATTCACTGAACTTACAATAAGTTTTTTTTTTCGATTTCTAGAAGTTCATGGAATTGTTCAAGAGTACTGCTTATTCCCTGCAGTTGAATCAAAATATATTCACATATCATGATTATATACCATTATAATCTATTCGTATGCGAGTAAAATATTTCATTTGTTAAATTCACATACGTCACAGTGTATTTCATTTATTCCTTAATATACCACAGGTAACTCATAGAACTATATCAAGTTCTTCACATTATCTTATAACCACTTATCTGTATACTTTTATTTAATAACATCTCGTTTTCACAAATTGATCTTAAAGCTCCACATACATCATTGAGTGGATTAGATAAAACATCAATCCTGAAAGATTGAATATCCATTTTCAGTAATAACACTATTGAACATTCGAAATTTAGTACACAGTCATAAGCTATGCTTATTCCTTCGAACCATATCATCTGTGTTTTCACCAGTTACAATAATACAGATAGGTTCTTTGTTCATCAATCTTTGGAGTAATTTCTTAAGCTCTCCAAACTCTTTTATGTTCTCTAGTCAGATCTTATAAATAGATTCCATATTGTGAATCGAGTCAATAATCTCTCGAATCCATATTACTCCGAAAATTTATATGAAAATTCATCTCGTAATTTTCCTTGGATGTTTCATATTTATATCTGGCAATTCCACTGCGTATCCTCAAAACATATACATGTAACTTTCAAATCTTTCACATATATCTCACATCGATTCACTTATATATATATATATATATGTTTCACTTCATAAAATACCATTTTGTAAAACTTATTTCAAAATATTCCGGTTCTATAAATATCTTATTTATACTCATAAGGTATAAAAGGACTATATAAAACCAGAATTAATAACACTGATATTGAATTATTAATGCACAATTCACCTTTTTAGTCACACTCCATAAGTGTATCACTTCTCATGATATCCAATAATCCCTAATCAAATATCCCATCTTTTCACATTTAATTCAGGCCCTAAAGAATTCATAACAGGGCCGACTATCTCACGACCTCCCACAGTGTACACTCTAGGTCGCATTACTCATTGAAGTATAGGTGGGGTTAATAAAGGGACTATTTTACATGTAAACAATTCTTTACATCATCAATTACTTATCAGCATTAATCAGTTCCAAATTAATTTAGTCCTCTAGGATTCAAAGGAACTATGTCCATATGGGGGCATATTTGTCATTTCTCCATTACTTCCTCTCTCTTTAAGATACATTCTACAGGTGATCTTAAGATCTATTAACTGATGATATCTCATTCCACTCCTATATCATCAGAGTAAGGTCTTAATTTGATCCGGACAGAAAAGTCCTGGTGGGGCCCTCATCGAGTTCCTTTCTATTCCTTAACAAACAGACCTTCGTTTGCGATTATAAGATCACCTATTTCAAGTAAATTTCTCTAGTTACAATCCATTTTTATAACCCTTGATTCGTAAACTTCCACACTATTTTAAATACTTAACCCAATTTACAGTCACTTATTTCCTTTATACATTCAGACTATACAGTACTATAGGGAATGTTAACTTTTTTCAACATTTGTTTGTTCTAAAAGCATCAACAGACATTAGGCCAACCTTGCTCTTATACCATTAAATCTTTAACAATCTGAGCACCCAATATTTACACAATTTTCCTCGGTTAGACTGTCTGTGATGCTTTTAACAGTTGAACAATGCAATAATAATTGATAAACATTTATTTATTTAATGAATTCAGAATATAAAATTTTTACAATATTCCTTACACTTTATATACCCTGTTTTTATTTTACAATAAAGTAGTACTGTATACATATGTCTGAATATAAAAGAAATGTGACTGTACCTTTAAAATTGACGCACTTTGCCCCAATGTACAAATTCATAGCTCTATTATTTGAGGAAGCTCTCATCCTTGAAATTAATCTGAAATGTTGGAAAATAAAGGAGTAAGCGAACCACGTCCTCAATAAAGCAGTCGTATGCTGCTTGATATAATGAAATCTATATGCAACAAAACACTTATTTTCCAAACGGTGTACTAGGCACTGTAAGGAAGGATACTATAGTCGGCCGGAAAATCCAGATGGAGCATGGAAGGTATTTTGAAATACCTATCTTGTCCCGGAAACCCAGAGCGACTATAAGGAGTAATTATATAATTTGTTTTGCTTTAAAATAAATTAACTTCCATTCTTATAAGTAATAAATGGTATAAACAATTTAACATTTCTTTTCAGTAATCCTTTTTAAAACACGTGACAGTACAGTGAAACAACAGTACAGTGAACAGTCACTTTAAAACTGTAGAAACAGTAAATATCTTTTCAATTCAGTAACTTATGAGAATCCGAATCGTTGAATAAACAATTCAGTAATTATTTCTATTTTATAAATAATTTTCATAATATTCTTTCCAAGTAAAACACTAATTCTCATCTCAGTTCAATAAACAGTATTCAGTACGGTTCATTTCAATAAACAGTATTTCACAATGCTGTTCAGTGCAGAAGGATAGTTTTCAGTAAAATTCGTTTTAGTAAACGATGAAAGGTTTCTAGTAAACCTTTTTACTTTAGAAATAATAAAATGTTCATTTTGGAACATTTTAAATTTATGAAACACTTAAATGCTACAGTACAGTAACAGTAGATGTAAAACCGTAGAAACCGTAGTAATCATATCTGGTACGTTAATTTTCAAATATCCAAATAATGGATTAAACAGTATAATAATTATTTCTATTTTTAGAAATAATTTCTATCATTCTTTTCTCTAGTAAATAGTGGTGTTCATTTCTTTTCAATAAACAGTACCTTTCCAGTTCAGAAATCAGTAAACCACAGTACAGTACAGTAAACAGTAATCAGTAATTTCTCTTCAGTAAACAGTAACGGTTCAGTAAAATGGTTAATAGTAGTTCTATGTTCAATAACCATAAACCGTAATTCAATAAAATAGAACTTGTAGTTCTCAGTTCGATAAAGTACTAAACAATGAATTACAGTTCAGTAGTACTAAACAGTAGTTCACAGTTTCAGTAAAGCATAAATCAGTGACTCACAGTGCAGTATCAGTAAACAGTAAGTTGAGACTAGGCATTACCCTATATGGTATCATGCTGTAATTGTCCACTAGGGACACAGTATCGTCCACTAAGGGACACAGTACAGTAAATAGTATAGATCTATGGCCATAGTCTAAGGGTAGTCCTCGGGTACACTTGTCAGGTGACTCTAGGACTACTGATGACTTGGCGAGTCTATCAGTCACATGAACAGTAACAGTAGTAAGCATGAATCTCGAGGCCTAAGTGTCACATCCCGTTATTGTATTTTTCACCTTATTTTACACGATTCCTTCGGTTGGGTTGTCTGTGATACTTCACTTTTACTAACTGTTAAACAAATGTACAGTACATTGTTTATATTATACACATCCCCTATCTTAATTAATCAGATAAGTAGTACTGCAGATATGTCTAAATACAGAAAATAAATGATCATACCTCATATAAATCAGTCGGTCTGTCACATTGTCCTTTGTGTACAGCCGTGATCGACAATCAGTTGATCTCACAATCATTAAAACCTGAAATGTTTAAAATTAAGGGGTGAGCAAACCACGGCTCAGTAAGAGAGTTATATGTCACACTTGATATTCAGCTATCTATATGCTGAAAATATTTTTTTTTCTTCACTTTCTTTAAAATCTTCCTAGCTGGCTCTAGGCACACATGTAGGAAGGATACTACAGTCGGCTAGGGATCCAGATAGAATAAGGTAGGTATTTTAGAATACCATACTTGTCCCGGAACCTAGAAGCAACTGTAGAGAATATCAATTTTGTTGTTTCAAAACGATATAATTTTCGTTTTTCCACAGAGTAAACCACTTGTTCCTTTCCACTTCAATATATTTTAAAACACTTGACAGTTCAGTAATAAAAACAGTGGTTTACTTCTCTTCTCTTCTCTTCAGTACAGTAAAAACAGTATAGTACAGTGATTTGCAAATATCAAATCATTGGATAATTACTTCTTAGATTTTCTTTATCTTAGAAATAATTCTTATGTTACTCTTTTAGAATAAACATTTATTTCTCTTTTCAAATCAATAACCGTATCGTACTAAAGCCTCAAAAGAAATGCATTTAAAATAGTCATAGTATCGATATATGCAGAAAACAAATGCCATAATAATGCATTTCATACTTTAAATCATTGTATGAATTCTTTAATGCATATATCTAAAATTCATACTTGTTTCAAACATGCATCATACTTTAGAAACTTAACATCATAATTAATAAAACTTTTCATACAATTCATGGAGACTAGGCAAAATCATATAGCAAGTATGCGGTCATGACACTTACTTCTTCCTCCGAAGAGGGAACGGAATACCTATGGCCATGGTATGGGCTGTAGACCTGATTAGGGTCGTACAGCGAACATGCACCACGAAGGACCAACATACCCACAAAGGATGAAAACATACACAATGTGGGCGAGAACATGCACGACGTGGGCTAAACATATGCCACAAGGGACGGAAACATGCACAATATGGCAAGCATGACAGGCAATAACATAAACTATAGGAAGGCCTTAGTCTCAAAACTTACTTTCATACAATTGATATAAAATAGTAAGGATCGGGCGTGCCAGGGTCTAAGTTAGCCTGGGGTGTGCCATTCCGATACCTTTTTCGAAAAACATATACTTAAATCATACAATTGATATAAAATAGTAAGGATCGGGCGTGCCAGGGCCTAAGTTAGCCTAGGGTGTGCCACTTCGATACCTTTTTTGGAAAACATATACTTATAGAATTATTGGAAAATATGCATAGAAATCATAAATTCGTTTAGCTAATTATCAAAAGACTATGGAATTTAATTTCAGAACGGAATTCATGCTTTAAACATTTCTTTATAAATTGCGATGAAGACAGTTTAAAAAATCATCACTGAACATATAAAAGGGTAAAACTGTCCTTTTTCCACCATAAAACATATATGCATGTTTTTCTGTGCGTTTAATTGAAAACATAATTTTACAATTATCGGAATTCAAATAAATTATTTTTATACTTTATGAAAATAAAATATTTATTTTCTAAATTTAAATTCTCATCACCATGTTTTCTTTTAAAAACAAATGTAGGGACCTTTAGTCTCGAAATCATAATTATTCATCATTTCTTAACCTTTATGGAATATTCATAATTAATTATTTCCATAATTAAAACCACAAAGGTTTTCTATAAAATCAAGTGAATATTTAAGAATATTTGTAAAAATATTCACTTCAGTCTCTTTTTCATTTTCATTTCGTTTCATGTGAAATATCACCTATCGGAGTAAATTTAGGTGATTTCCTTTTTCACCATTTTCAAAACATGAATATTTTAAAACTAATTATCAATATATTCATGTTTTATGAAAACTAATCGATTTCTCGATTTTCGTGTTAGAAATCGTTTCACGTGAAATCAAATCTTTTATTTTGGTTTTCGGTGATTTTCGGTAAATTTCAGTAATTTTTTTGATAATTTTTCTGCATTATAACGGCTACCGATTTGGTTAGCCTCCTGCACGAAAATACAGTTTATATTTGCAACTGGTGTTTCATCACAATTTCATCCGATAAACCATCACACTATAAAACCGATAGTTATCAATAGTATTTATAAAATTAAATGCAATTTAAAAACATGGCTGAATATCCTTACAGGCGGCACATGTCTGTCACATCCCGTTACCGTATTTTTCACCTTATTTTACACGATTCCTTCGGTTGGGCTATCTGTGATACTTCACTTTTACTAACTGTTAAACAAATGTACAGTACATTGTTTATATTATACACATCCCCTATCTTAATTAATCAGATAAGTAGTACTGCAGATATGTCTAAATACAGAAAATAAATGATCATACCTCATATAAATCAGTCGGTCTGTCACATTGTCCTTTGTGTACAGCCGTGATCGACAATCAGTTGATCTCACAATCATTAAAACCTGAAATGTTTAAAATTAAGGGGTGAGCAAACCACGGCTCAGTAAGAGAGTTATATGTCACACTTGATATTCAGCTATCTATATGCTGAAAATATTTTTTTTTTCACTTTCTTTAAAATCTTCCCAGCTGGCTCTAGGCACACATGTAGGAAGGATACTACAGTCGGCTAGGGATCCAGATAGAATAAGGTAGGTATTTTAGAATACCATACTTGTCCCGGAACCTAGAAGTAACTGTAGAGAATATCAATTTTGTTGTTTCAAAACGATATAATTTTCGTTTTTCCACAGAGTAAACCACTTGTTCCTTTCCACTTCAGTATACTTTAAAACACTTGACAGTTCAGTAATAAAAACAGTGGTTTACTTCTCTTCTCTTCTCTTCCCTTCAGTACAGTAAAAACAGTACAGTACAGTGATTTGCAAATATCAAATCATTGGATAATTACTTCTTCGATTTTCTTTATCTTAGAAATAATTCTTATGTTACTCTTTTAGAATAAACATTTATTTCTCTTTTCAAATCAATAACCGTATCATACTAAAGCCTCATAAGAAATGCATTTAAAATATTCATAGTATCGATATATGCAGAAAACAAATGCCATAATAATGCATTTCATACTTTAAATCATTGTATGAATTTTTTAATGCATATATCTAAAATTCATACTTGTTTCAAACATGCATCATACTTTAGAAACTTAACATCATAATTAATAAAACTTTTTATACAATTCATGGAGACTAGGCAAAATCATATAGCCAGTATGCGGTCATGACACTTACTTCTTCCTCCGAAGAGGGAACATAATACCTATGGCCATGGTATGGGCTGTAGACCTGATCAGAGTCGTACAGCAAACATATACATACACCACGAAGGACCAACATACCCACAAAGGATGTAATCATACACAATGTGGGCGAGAACATGCACGACGTGGTTAAACTTATGCCACAATGTGGCAGACATGACAGGCAATAACATAAACTATAGGAAGGCCTTAGTCTTAAAACTTACTTACATACAATTGATATAAAATAGTAAGGATCGGGCGTGCCAGGTTCTAAGTTAGCCTGGGGGGTGCCACTCCGATACCTTTTTCGGAAAACATACTTATAGCATTATTGAAAAATATACATAGAAATCATAAATTCGTTTAGCTAATTATCAAAAGACTATGGAATTTAATTTCAGAACGAAATTCATGCTTCAAACATTTCTTTATAAATTGCGATGAAGACAGTTTGAAAAATCATCACTGAACATGTAAAAGGGTAAAATTGTCTTTTTTCACCATAAAACATATATGCACGTTTTTCCATGCATTAAATTGAAAACATGATTTTATAATTATCGGAATTCAAATAAATTATTTTTATACTTTATGAAAATAAAATATTTATTTTCTAACTTTAAATTCTCATCTCAATGTTTTCTTTTAAAAACAAGTGTAGGGACCTTTAGTCTCGAAATCATAATTATTCATCCTTTCTTAACCTTTATGGACTATTCATAATTAATTATTTCCATAATTAAACCACAAAGGTTTTCTGTAAAATCAAGTGAATATTTAAGAATATTTGTAAAAATATTCACTTTAGTCTCTTTTTCATTTTCATTTCGTTTCACGTGAAATATCACCTATCAGAATAAATTTAGGTGATTTCCTTTTTCACCATTTTCAAAACATGAATATTTTAAAACTAATTATCAATATATTCATGTTTTATGAAAACTAATCGATTTCTCGATTTTCATGTTAGAAATCGTTTCACGTGAAATCAAATCTTTTATTTTGGTTTTCGATGATTTTCGGTAAATTTCAGTAATTTTTTCGATAATTTTTCGGCATTATAACGGCTACCGATTTGGTTAGCCTCCTGCACGAAAATACAGTTTATATTTTCAACCGGTGTTTCATCACAATTTCATCCGATAAACCATCACACTATAAAACCGATAGTTATCAATAGCATTTATAAAATTAAATGCAATTTAAAAACATGGCCGAATATCCTTACAGGCGGCACATGTCTCCCTTACCTGTTTCAGGTCGGCGACTGCCTCTCGAAGGTCGCGCCTGTGTTCACCTCGCCCAATTCCATTGGCTCGGTCATCGAGGGAATTTTCTGGAATTTAAATTCTAAATTTTAGAATTTTTTTCATAATTATTTAAATAAATTATTTAAATAATTTATCACTTTCCGGGATTTCTTACCGTTTCCCGTAATTCCCGGGTTTCTGAATTCTCGAGATTTCTCGTAATTTCCAAAATTCTCCTTTTTCTCCCTCTTTCTTCTTTTTCCTCTTTTCTTTCTTCCTTTTTCTCTTTTCTTTTCTTTCTCTTTCTTTTCTTTTTCTTTTTTTTTTTTTTTCTTTTCTTTTTCTTTCTCTTCCCGTCAGACCGATTACCCCCCTTCACCGCCGGTTCTCCTCCGGCGACCGGTTCTCCGGCGGTTCAGGTGCCCTTTAGCTGGCCGACGGCACGGCGAGTCCGCTGGTGGTCTCCGTTCGGCTTGGATTGACGGTACGGCGGCGGATCTACTCGGTTTACCTTCGGTCTCTTCTCCTCCTCCGTCGGCGTTCCTCCGCCGTTCACCGCCTAAACCGTGGCCTCCATCCTCTTCCTCTTTCCCCGGCGATGCTTCGGTGGCAGTGGCAGCAACCAATTCCGCCGGTACCGCCGGTTTCCATTTTCTTTTCTCTTCCGATTTTCCGTCGGTTTTTTTCCTTCGTTTCCGTTTCTGTTTTCTTTCTTCTTCCGCCTCGGGTCACCCTCGTTCGCTTCTCCTCTCGCCGGCGACGTCGCGCTCCTCTCCTTTCTCCCTCGATCGGCCGACCGACGGTGGCCGGCTTCCTCTGTTTTGTTTACGTTTTCTCCTCTGTTTTAACAGAGGAGAAAATAACATGGGAATCGGGTATATCCCGATTCCCTTTTTTCTCTTTTTTTTTATAAATAATATATATAATTATATTTATATAATTATATATAATTATTTTATGATATATATTTCATATAATACCATATATATATATATATCTATACATTTAAAATCAAATACTATATATATTTATATATTATATATTTATATACAAAAATGTATTATAATAACATACATATGTATTTATTTAACATAAAATAGTATATATATCATTTTATAATATATACTATATTTCATATATACATATGTATTTATATAAAAACATATCAAAATATATTTATATAATCTAATCATATAAATATATAATATATGCATTTTATTTCATTTAATTTGGATTTTCTTAATATCCATTTATTTCTCCTTTTTATTTCCTATTTAATTTGGATTTCCATTATCCAAATTAAATTTCCTCTCTTCATTATTTTTCATGATTTCTCATCTTATACTTATTTCCACTTATCTGTTTTCTTTAATATTAATTTCTAATATTAATAATTTCCAATAAATGGAAAATTTGCGGTTATCACAATGTCTCCCTTACTTGTCTTGGGTTGGCGACTACCTCTTACCGGTCGCGCCCGCACTCCATCTCTTCCGATTCCTCATCTCGATCATCGAGAAAATTTTTCTGGAATTTAAATTCTAAAATTTAGAATTTTTCTACAATTATTTAAATAAATAAATTATTTAAATAATTTAGTACTTTTCGAGATTTCTTACCGATTCCCATATTTCTCGGGATTTCCCAAAATTTTCGAATTCTCGAGAATTTTCCAAATTCCCGGAATTCTCTTTTTCTCTCTCCTTTTTCTTCCTTTTCTTCTTTTTCTCTTTTCTTTTCTTTTTCTTTTTCCTTTTTCTTTTCTTTTTTTCTTTTTCTTTTTTTTCCTTGTTTTGACCGGTTCAGACCAGTCAGACTGGTCAACCTTCCTTCAAGGCCGGTTCTCCGGCGGTTCAGTGGCTCGGCAGCTGGCCGGCGTTGAGACAAAGCTGCCGGTGGCCTCAGCTCGGCCTGGATCGGCGGCACGGCGGCGAATCTACTCGGTTTACCTTCGATTACTTCTCCTCCTCCGTCGGCCTTCCTCCGCCGTCGTTGGCCTCACCGGTGGCCTCCATCCCATTCCTCTCCTTCCACTGATGCTTCGGCTGTAGTGGCGGCGGCCAATTCCGTCGGCAACCGCCAAATCTGGTTTCCGTTTTCTTCCTCGGTTTTTCGCCGTTTTGCGTCGATTCCTTCTCCGTTTCACTTCGCCGGCGTTTCCTTCGGCTTCCTCTTCCTTTGCCGGCGACGACTTTCTCTTCTCCTCTCTCCCTTTCCTTCTCCAGCGGCCGTTGACTGGGGCGGTCTCGCCTGGGGAAGGCAGAATCGGGGTCTTCCGATTCTGTTTCTTCTTTCCATTTTTGTTTTACCTTTCTTTCTATTTTTAGCATATAAATATATTATATACTATATACTTTATACTTTATACTTATATAATATACATACTATATATTACATATATATTATTTCATATAAGTATAGTATAATATATATTATATATAATATATATTGTATATTACAAAATATATATTTAGTATATATTTATGTATATTTATATACTTTAAAATACATAACATTTATATAAGTATTTATATAAATGTATTAATTCCATATATATATATTGTATTAACAATATATATATACATTCAAACTTTAATGTAATTTAATATTTACATTTTCTCAAATATGTATATACTTACATATACATAAAATATCATACATGAATACATATGTATTATTTAAATTTATCAAATAGTATATATATACTTATATATACCAATGTACCTTTAATATATACTATATACCATACGGTATTTAAACATATATGTATTTATATCAAAATACATTTATATAATTTGTAATTATATAACCATATTTTATTCTCATTTTTCATTTTCTTATTTAATTTGGATTTCCATTTATCCAAATTAAATTTCCTCTATTCCTTATTTAATTTCCTTCACTTAAATTTCCAAATTTTATCACTTCCTCCATTTTCGGAATTTCCACAATATTCCGATTCTCACAATTTTATTTATTTATTTGTTTCTACTAATTTATTTATTTCCACTTATCTATTTTCTTTAATATTAATTTCTAATATTAATAATTCCCAATAAATGGAAAATTTGCGGTTATCACTCTAAGTCTCAAAATCAATTTATTTTCTCATAAAATACCTTTAAGGAAATTTCATAAATTAAATCATTTATTTAAATAATTATTTCAAAAAAAGTATTCATTTTCCCCTTTCCAAATACAGTAAATCGGTCAGTAAATATTCATGTATGAAGTGAGAACATATATAAATATTCATTTTGAATATTTAAAATCATTTAAATCATACTTAATTTCTCACTTACGTAAAATTTTAAAACATGAATATTTAATTTTCATATTTCTCTCATAATTTCCATTTTATGGAAAAATTATATAAATGGTTTTCAAATATGTCATTTGACTCAAACTCAAGCATCTAAAATAGTTATAATATTTTAGAATATTTTCAGTAAATTTTTCGGCAGCATAACGGCTGCGGATTCCTAACCTCCTACACCAAAATTACAGTATCTAAACCAGCTTTTAAATCACAATTCACGTATGTTTCAAACCAAATCAAGTTCTCAACATTTCCATAAAATTTATCTCAATAAAACATGCATTCACTATATCTCTACAACTCACACACTTCTTCCTTACCTGTCTCGCGAAATCGAACTTTCTGGTTGCACCTATCGTAATCATTAATCCCTGGCTACAAAATAATTTTACTGAAAATTATCAATATTTTTCCTCTTAATTTTAAGCTACTAACTTCCATTAAATGCAGCCATAAATGACACTGCACATGCACAACCAGTATTATTTAGACTGGTGCTAAAACTAAACTTTCCCATTTTAGCTCCTTTTTCGGTTTCAATTTCACCAACCTTCCACTTTTGATTTCCACATTAATTTTCTACCATCAAACCATAAAATTCAGCATAATTTCATGCCCAATTAGCCATGGCAGAAATCCCCTTTTATGGAAATTTTTAATTTTTCAATCATTCCTTCAAACAATTATTTCCATGTTACTTAAACCTTTCCTAGCTTCCATTTCCTACCATTTTCATGCAACAAAATGCATGGATTCATTGTGTTCTCAAGGTGATCGAAACCCATAAATATGGCATATTTTTATTTAGCCATTTTTAGGTAAATCCAATGTCATAATCTTTTTCTACACCTTAAATACACTAGAAATACAACCTTAAAACAAATTGAAGCCATAAATTTTTGGACAAATCTTAACTTAGCCAAACCTTCTTTGGGCTGCTATCTCCTTATTTTCTTCCTCTTATGATTAGATTTTGGTGTCTATGAAAAGAGGAGATGACAAGGATTAATTTTGCTAGAAATAGCTATCTTAAAATTCTAACTATTTTTGGTGTTTTGGAAGCTTAAATTTTTCTTTTTCTTTCCTTCTTTCTTTTCTGTCGTGAATGGGCTGGTAAGGGATAATGAATAGTGCTGTAGCTTTAGCCAAATTTTTGCTGAATTTTGTCTTCTTTCAACCAACGGAAGGTTGCCATATGTACCACCATAAAATTCCATTCCATTTTCCATCATTTATTCCTTGATCACACTTTACTATTATTATTAATATTTTTCCAGCTTATAAATTTCTTTAAATTAAATTTAATTCATTTAAGTCAATTTTTGGTCATTATTGACTAATTTGACCAGTGCCCTTTCATGTTAAATGACCATTCTACCATCGATTATAACGATTGTGGACAAAATGTGTCAAGCTTCTGTAAATTTTTCTGACTATGAAATTGAACTCCAAAAATTCATATTTCATTTCCAAAAATTCTTATTGGGCATATTTTGATGAATCTTGATGGTTTCATCAATGCACAGTTCACTGATAATGTGAAATTACGGTTTTACCGCTTTTTAACCACCAATAAAATTTTCCAAATCAAACCACTTTTTCAATAAATCTTTTGACACCATGATATTCCCCTTTTCTATGTAGTTTATCATGATATTTTTACTTTGTCCCAACTCATTTTATTATGGGATAAATTTACGAAAATGCCCTTGTGACATAACTGTCATTTCCCACTTTGTTTTCCAAAATTCATAAAATAACCCCAAAAATTCATAAAAAAATTTTTATGCCTCTAAATAATTATTTAATATTTATTTCACCTTCTGAACACCATATTTCATTTATATCCTCAACAAAACAGTAGAATTCAAGGTGGGGCCCACATACCTAATTCACTTAATTTCACCAAATAAACTTTATTTTAATAATTAAATAATTATAAATATCTTGTATAGTGTAGTAGAATTAGGTTTTACAAATATGCATTTTAGAAATCATAGCATTTAATGATATATGTACTTAAAATTTATGTGAACATGTTTGTTCTAGCATATTTGTGTTTCCAAACATATTGGTTTTGCCAAAATATGCATAACTTTTAAAATGACTTTCTTTGAGACCAAAAATGCATTTTATGATGCAAATTCTTCCAAAATTGCCAAATTTATTGTGAAATGATTTTTCATCTACATTTTTCATTTATACAAGTCCAAAATTGTGTTGTACAAATGTTTAAACTTTTACTTAGACTTAAAACACTTAAAAACGAAGTTTTGGCACCTCAAAAGTTAAATTTTCTGTCAAAATGCTGCAATTTTTAGAATGAGGATCGATCCCTCATCGGAAAGATTGATCCCCTTTCGCCAAAATGCAGAAAATCTGCATTCTGTATATAAGGGATCGATCCCCCTCCTCGAGGGATCGATTGTAACGTCCAGAATTAGAAAATTTCGAACTAATTTTTTCCTTTTTGATACTATCTTTTTCTTTCAATTAATCGGTAACAATAGGTTTGCATTCGATATCGGTGTAAATACAATTCATCTTTTCATTTCAACTAATTCGGTATACCATTAATTCAATTAATAATAATAAATTAAATACAGACTATAATATAATAACTACAATTCCGTTCACAATAAACTTCATAGAAGTTACATCCCACTAATTTTCGATTCATATTTATGCTCTATTTCATAAATACAATTGCTGTGCAAATACATGTCTGAATATAAATAAACATTTCACAAATACTTGATCACTTGGTACTTCTAATTTCTAGCGATTTCTTCGACTAACTAAAGGCAGCGAACCTCTTGTATACCGATAAGCTATCTGGGATGGTGAGAAGGGGGGGAGCTATGGGGAAAACCCAGTAAAAAACACATAAAAAAGTGTGCACTATGTGCAGTTAAGTAAATAATTTATTTTACTAATCATGAAAAAGATATGTTTTAAATATAAATATTAAAATGCAATAAAACTATTTATTTCCTAACGGCTCACTAGGGCACGTTATGGGAAGGATACTATAGTCGGCTAGGAAACCGAGTGGAGTATGAGAGGTACTTTGGAGTACCTATCGTGTTCCGGTCCCTAGATGCGACTATAGGAAGGAATACAATTGTTGATGAAATCATTAATTAATATAAAACATTTAGTAGTTTATGCGATGCAATGTCAAATCATTAAACAATATAAAACATTTAATAATTTATACTATGCAATTTCAAATCAATATTAGTATATAAACGATTTATTTAGACAATGCTATAAAACAATTTCAGTGGAAATTCCAGTGGATAAAACAGTAATATTTCAAAATATTGTACAAGTAATACTTTCCGTATTCTCATATATTACAATAAAACAATTCATTTAAAAATTAATATTGTAAATCATTTAGTTTTAAACATTCCTATCTTTCTGTCAAATCAGTAATTTAGTATTCAAATAATTCAGTATTTCAAATCATTTCAATATTCAATTCATTTCAGTATTCAAATCATTTCAATATTCAAATCAATTGAGACAGTCACATCCAAGGTTCACATGCTGATAATCAATATAGGAAATAGCGTACCCGCATATGGGCCAGGTATCCATCCTTAAGCTATTTCTATTCAATAATACAATAAACAATAGCCATTGTGCAATAAACCACAGTGCTCACTAGTCCAGTGCCTTACTGGGGGGTGCTACGGATTTGATTAGGGTCTCGTAGCCAATACAATACGATACGATAAGTGCATGATACTCAGGAAGTAACAGTCTCAAAATATTTTCATAAATCATATAGTTCAACAATAGAAATCATTTCAAATAGCAATTAATAGTAGAAATCATTTCAAATAGCGATTTACAGTAAAAATCATTTCCAATAACAATTATCTTCAGTCAGTCGAAAATCATATAAAATAATAATAAAATTTCATTTTATGCAATTTAAATATTTCTTGTAAATTTTCTCATGTGAATCATTTAATGAAAATCATTTTATGGAACTCATGTCATGTAATTCATTTCACGTAAATAATGATATGTAACTCAATTCATGTAAATCAATTCATATAAATCACTTCATGTAATTTAATTCATATAAATCATTTCATGTAAATCTATTCATGGAAATCATTTCATATAATGCAATTTATGTAACTTATGTTATGTAATTCAATTCATGCAGAACATTCCATGTCATGCAATATTTAGGCTTGTAGAAATTAAAAATAATTTCTACTTCTTCTGTTCGGGAAAATTGGGAAGGAACGAATAAAACAAGATTTTTAAGAATTTTCAATTGCAAATAAAACATGTCTTATGCGACTGCTATTCATGTTTCTTACCTCTATCTTCGTGCAATATATAAGTCCAGTAACTCCTTTTGCACCTTGTTATTCCTTGTACTTCATATTGCACAATAATTATAAATTACATTCAAAATTTTGTATTATGATTCTAATAAACATTCCATCAATTCTATTTTTTTTGATAATTTCTATTTTTTTATTTATCATTCTCAACAATTTATTTATTTTATTTTCCACTAATTACCAAAATATAATTTCAACTAAATTCCATTCTTTCTTAAATTTTCATGTCACCCATAATTTCAATTTCTATTTAAATTCTCATGTATAACTATAATAAGTATTCTATAATTTCCTATTTTTCATTTTATAGGTCTCAATAATTAATTATTTAATTTCCATTTAATTCCCCAATATATATCTTAACATAACTATACTTAATTTAAAATCTTCCCCAATTCCAATTATTATTACTTCCACCAACATTATGTAATTCTTATTATAACCAAATGTTCATTCTTGAACTTCACTTATTATTTTCCAAATTGTATTTAAAATTTTGTATTTTAACTATTATAAATTTCTTATTAAATACCCAAAACACATTTACAATGCAATCATATTCTTCTCCCAAACCTAATTTCACCAAATAATTCATAGTTCAATTCTAATAATTATTCTATAAATCAATTACTATTAATGCTTATTTCCTGGTGTATCATTTTCATGGAAATTTATTTTATCTCATATTAAATATTAACACTAATTATAATTAAATTGACTTATTCTCCTAATTTTTAATTTCATTAAAATTTTCTTATCTTTAATTATTTTTATTAAGATCAAGATTTTCTTCTTCTTCAAGTATATTTATTTTTATTTGCTTTCTTTCTTTCTTTCTTTTCTTTTCTGTTTCTTCTTTTCTTTGCTATTTCATTTTCTTTTCCTACCAAATAGCCTACCATTTTTTTTTCTTCCCTTTCATGGCCGGTAGCCCATCAAGTCTTCTTCATGGTTTTCTTCCTTTGCCCACTTCAATCCTTATAAACATCATCTACCCACTTAGGAATTACATCAAACATATTCAATTCATCAAAAATTTATCACCATCATTCAGTCACCACTCAGCCGTTAATACTTATCACCACGGCATTCTCTGTTTTGCAATTCCACCATCATTCGTTTAGCCTATGTTTCACAAATTATCACTATAAATCATTTCCAAATTAATTCTTCTCATTATCTACTACCAATTCCTACTAAAATATACATCAAAATCACAATTTTTCTTCATTTTTCTACCATAACCGAACTGCCCTATTTTAAACACTCATCAAGCTAATCCCATGGTTTCACAAATTATGGTTCAATACAAATTCAAATTAATCTTAATTCATAACTTACTTCTAAATCCTACCCACGATTGTAACGCCCCGTTACCACATTTTTCACCTTATTTTACACAATTTATCCGGTTGGGCTATCTGTGATACTTCACTTTACACTTGATGTTAAATAATTTAATAAAATATTGTTAACATTATACACATCCCCTATCTGAATTGCAAATATGTAGTACTGTAGACATGTCTAAATACAGAAAATAATTGATCGTACCTGATATATCTTAGTCGGTCTGTCACATTGTCCATTATGTGCAGCCGTAATCCACAAATATTGGATCTCACCATCATCAAAACCTGAAATGTTAAAATTGGGGAGTGAGCAAACCACGGCTCAGTAAGAGAGTTATATGTCACACTTGATATTCAACTATCTATATGCTGAAAATAATTTTTTTCATTTTCTTTAAAATCTTCCTAGCTGGCTCTAGGCACACATGTAGGAAGGATACTACAGTCGGCTAGGGATCCAGATAGAGTAAGGCAGGTATTTTAAAATACCTGACTTGTTCCGGAACCTAGAAGCAACTGTAGAGAGTACTAATTTCGTTGTTTTCAAAACGATATAATTTTCGTTTTTCCACAAAGTAAACCACTTATTTCTTTTCACTTTAGTATACTTTAAAACACGTGGTAGTTCAGTAATAAAAACAGTGGTTTACTTCTCTTCTCTTCTCTTCTCTTCAGTACAGTAAAAACAGTACAGTACAGTGATTTGTAAATATCCAATCATTGGATAATTACTTCTTCGATTATTTCTATCTTAGAAATAATTCTTATGTTGTTCTTTTAGAATAAACATTTATTTCTCTTTTCAAATCAGTAACCGTATCGTACAGTTCAGTAAAACAATATATTCAGTATTCAGTAAAATAGTATCTCGATACGGTTCAATCAGTAACAGTAAGCAGTAGCTAAATTCAGTAAATAGTATACAGTAGCTTTCAGTTCAGTAAACAGTAAAAGGTAGCTTTTTCTTCAGTAAAACAGTATTCAGTGGCTACCATTTCAGTAAACAGTACAGTTCAGTAAACAATGTTTTGGTACAGTTTTTTTCATCAGTAATAGTAAATAGTAAACAGTAAACAGTAGTTCAGAACAGTAAACAGTACAGTACAGTACAATAAATAGGATTCTGTAAATCCTTTCAGTAAAAAGTAACAGTATGTGAGACTAGGCATCACCCTACAATTAAATCATGCTATCATCGTCCAATAATGGACTAGTAATCATCATCCCCGAAGGGACACAGTAACAGTATAACAGTGAGATCTATGGCCATGATCTATATGGTGTCCTCGGTGTACACTTGCCAAGTGACATCCGGGACGCTGATGACTGGCAGGTCTATCAGCCACATGACAGTAACAATATAAGTGTGATGCATGAAACTCGGGGCCTAAGTCTTAAAACATATAAACCGTACCATAGCCTTTATGGATTTTAAATACAGTAAATCGAAATATTTCAAAAATATCCACAAGGCTCACATGTAATAAAATCATCACCTTTATGAAATTTATAATTTAAATAATATTTCTTAAAATATTTCATAAAGGTATAAATCGTGTTTTCCTCACGGTGAAACAGTTTGCAAAATCATCAATGTAACATATAAAAGGGCAAAATTATCCTTTCTCTACCGTAAAACACGTATGCACGCTTTTCCGTGCTTTCACTTGAAAACATGGTTTTTCAATAATTTATGAAAAATAAAATATTTATTTTTTTAAATTCATAAATCTCGTAACCATGTTTCTTTCTAAAAACACGTGTAAAGACCTCTAGTCTCGAAATCATAGTTTTCCATCATTTCTTAACCTTTATGGAATTTATATAATTATTTATCTCACAATTAAAACCATAAAGGTTTTATATTAAATCAAGTGAATATTTAAGAATATTTATAAAAATATTCACTTCGGTCTCTTTTTCATTTTCATCTCGTTTCACGTGAAATATCACCTATCGGTGAATTTTTGGTGATTTCCTTTTCACCATACTCGAAAACATGAATATTTTAAAATTAAATATCACTATATTCATGTTTATGAAATTTACTTGATTTCTCGATTTTCGTACCTGAAAATCGTTTCACGTGAAATCAAATAATTTATTATGGCTTCCGGTGATTTTCGATAAATTTCAGTAATTTTTCGATAATTTTTTGGCACTATAGCGGCTGTCGATTTGGCTAACCTCCTGCACAAAAAATACAGTTTATATTTCTCAACCGGTATTTCACCACAATTTAAAACCGATAAATCACCACAAATTTCAAAATCAATCATTATAAATTGCATTTATAAATTAAATGCATAATTTAAAACATGTGGCTGAATATCGTTACAGGTGGCACATGTCTCCCTTACCTGTTTCGGGTCGATGATTGCCTCTCGAAGGTCGTGCCTATGTTTACCTTGCCTAATTCCATCGGCTCGGTCATCGAAGGAATTTTCTGGAATTTAAATTCTAAAATTTAGAATTTTTCCATAATTATTTAAATAAATAAATTATTTAAATAATTTAATACTTTTCGGGATTTCTTACCGATTCCCGTAATTCTCGGGATTTTTCGTAATTTTCGAATTCTCGAGAATTTTTCGAATTCTCGAGAATTTTTCGAATTCTCGAGAATTTTTCGAATTCTCGAAATTCCTTTTCTTTTCTCTTTCTTCTTTTTCTTCCTTTTTTCTTTTTCTCTTTTCTTTTCTTTTCTTTTTCTTTTTCCTTTTTCTTTCCTTTTTCTTTTTCTTTTTCTTTTTCCTTTTTCTCCTTTTTCCTGACCAGATCGGTCTGCCTCCTTCCTCGCTGGTTCCACGCCGACGGCCGGTTCTTCGGCGGCTCGGTGGCTCAACAGCTGGCCGGCGTTGAGACGAACTTGCCGGTGGCCTCAACTCGGCCTGGATCGACGGCACGACGACGGATCTACTCGATTTACCTTCGGTTTCTTCTCCTCCTCCGTCGGCCTTCCTCCATCATTCCTCGCCTCACCGGTGGCTTCCCACGTCTTCCTCTTCCTCTGGTGAAGCTTCGGTTGCACTGGCGGCGACCTATTTGGCCGGCACTGCCACTTTCTCTTCCTTTTTTTCTTCCCGGCCTTCGCCGATTTTTCCTTTGATTTTCCTTCCTGTTTTCGTGGTTTCTTTTTCTCTTCCGGTCACTGGCTTCTTCTCCTCTCCTTGCCGGCGCCGTCTTGCTCCATCTCCCTCTTCCTTTCTCCGGCGAAGGGCCGGTCACCCTTCGGGGAGACAAAATCGGGAGTCTTCCCGATTCTGTTTGTTTTCTTTTTTTTGTATTTTATTTTAATTATAATTATATTTATAATTATATTATAAATATAATTATATTATTTTATTATATAGTACTTTGTACTATATATTACATAAATATATATTATATATTAATAATATATATTTACACATAAAAATATATATTTTCATGTACTTTAAATTAAATAACATTTATATAAATATTCATATAAATGTAATAATTCCATATATATATTGTATTTACAAAATATATATACATTCAAACTTTAATGTAATCTAATATTTACATTTTCTCAAATATGTATATACTTATATATGCATAAAATGTCATAGTTGAATACATATGTATTATTTAAATTTATCAAATAGTATATATACTTATATATACCCATGTATATTTAATATATACTATATACCATACGGTATTTAAATACATATGTATTTACATCAAAATACATTTATATAATTTGTAATTATATAAGCATATTTTATTTTCCTTCACACGAATTTCTCGATCCTTCACTTCCTCAATTCTCGGGATTTTCACCAATATCCTGTTCTCATAATTTTATTTATTTATTTATTTCCAATATTTATTTGCTCCAATATTTATTGCCAATATTTATAATTTCCAATAAATGAAAAATTTACGGTTATCTCATCCTCCCCACCTTAAGAAATTTGGTCCTTCGAATTTAACTTAAGTCCAAAGGCGGTACATGTCGTATACTTGCGACTTTTGACCTCTAAGTCATCCTCCAAGTAATACTACCAGTACACTTTCAACATCAAGAGTACTTTAGACCACTAAATGCTGTCTTTCATCATATATATATATCTATACTCCCGTAAGTTCATTCATCAAATTGGGAGTCATTCATTTCATTCCTCTTTTAACATAAGAGTCCATGCACAGTATTTTTCATGTCACAGCTGCTCTATGCTGTTCATCATCCATTTTTCTCACTTCGTGCCATGTCAATATAATTTAAAACTATCAATTACACATGTCAGTTAGTTATATGTAATTGTCCCAGTAGCTTATACATCTCATGCATCTGCTCTCTAAATGTATCTTCAAGCGTTTCAATATTACGCTAAGATATTTACATCAGTACGGACTGATGCTATCAATACACTTGGGATCTCAAAGCCTTTTGCTATTTCTCATTAAGCATATGGCATCTCAGAGACTCCCATCACATGTAATGCTCACTGGAATTGTACATATACATCTCCACTGTTTCTCACTCATACTGCGACTAAGGCACTAGAGAATCTAAGAGTCTGATAATGGAAAGTGATTCTATTTAGATCATCAGTCTTTAATCACTTCCATATCATCATTTCTCTTTTGGACTCTTTATTGTCCACAATATTCATTTTATCAAAGCGACATCTCACTTGCAGACTTTATTATGGATTATCTCTTACAATCACAAATCATGAGACAATCATATTCTCTTCATGTAGTATGGTCTTTAAATCTCTTTTCATAATTTAGATTCCACAATTGAATCCTCAATTTATATATTTAATCACCACATCATCTATATACTTCCACCGTTTCTATCATGTTACGATGGTTATATGTATAATCATTTTTCATTTATTTACTGGCAGTAAAATAACACGTGTCATTCATTTTACTCCTTTGAGTATCATTACTTCCACTATCAAATCTGGCCTGATTTTTTTCATCTTGCCACAGTTATGTGATAACCAACACAAATCACTTTCAGTCTTACCTTCGGGAACTATTTCATATTAATGTTCCCTTCTCATCATGCAACTTATTTCCTTATTCCACTTTCATTTTTGTTTTCATATTCCCACTTTTATCTCTTCATATTTTTACTCTCATCCTTTTAGTCGGTTTTCTCGATTGGTAGGGTATTATATTGCTAAGATCTTTTAAAATCTTGCATACCATCTTTTCTTTACACTTATCCATTTACTGACTTTAACTTCTTTCTTTAATTACATCACATTAGTAGAGCAGCTAGTCTCATCACTCTTTTATAGATTGGCATTAGTATCTAGCTAGACTCATTATTTTCGTATCTCAATCATTTTCTTTATTATAGACAGATTCACTGTCACTCTATCATCTCGAGATCATATATCTTAGGAGGAGATACTATCTAGCCAAATCTCTTAGTTACCAATCTTAACATAATTCCACAGTCTTTAAGAGTGTAAAGGTTATACCATAATGCTGCTCATTTTCCATTTATACTTTGACTCTATCAGTATTTCATCAATTTACTCATGTATGGATGTCTCATTCTTTAGGCTTATATACCTCACAAGGCAAATCATTAACTTTGTAACCTCAATAGGAACTCATAATTCACTCCGATTTCTAATCATCATCTTATGGACATCAATCTCCCATCTTTTATCTAAGGACGCTTTATACCGAGGCTAGTCTTATAAACTCCTCATGCATGTCAAATCAGATCCAGAAAACGTCTATTTCATCATGTAGATGAATATTTGTTCTTCACAAAACTTTATTACATAGTAAACATTTACTATATCATGTCAATTCATCTACTTGTTAAAGTCATCTGTGCTTCTCTCACTTACACTTATACAGATAAGTTTCTTGTCCTCAATTTACGTTATCTGTATTTCCCTCAATCACACCTTATACACGTGCATTTCATTATTCTCACATTTTCCAGAGTGGATTTCTTAAGCTTTCGGATTTTCTTAAGTTCTCCGATATAAGCTTAGAATCATATTTCATATTCAAAATCGAGTCAATGTTATCTCGATTCCTCCAATTTATATAACTCTGGAAGTTCTATTGGAAATCAAATCCGATACTTTCTTTAATCAAACATTTCTTATTAATTCGGACATTTCATCCTCATGTCCTATCATTTACACTGTGTATTCTCAAGGCAGAGACATTTACTATTCGATTCATTTCGACTCATACTCTACCTTGATTTCATTGTTTACTCATACTTTACAGCCTTACAAATCTCATTCCAATAAGCTGTAGTAAATACAACAGTTATCAACACATGTTACAGCTAACCAATTTATTACCACTGTAATTTACTTTGGAATCAAGTTCAATTAATAAATTCAGGTTTAACTTCCTTGAGCATATTATCCACGAGGTTTGAACCTGGCACCCTTACGTACCTAGTTCCTTACACTCGTGTTACCATTAAGCTCCTTGTAAGAGTCCCGCCCGTTCGAATCGGCCGTCGGTGAGCATCCCCTAGGCGGTCCTTTCGCCCCAGGTTTACCTTTACTAGTGAGTCGACGATAACATTGTTCGCCCGCATCTCACAACACATGATCCACTACGGGTCGACCATCATTGGGTCCCCCATCACAGTTCTGTCTCAAGGGTCCTGAAGAACTTAGGTTAGTTGTCATCTTCTTTTTATCACTTTACTGTTCTTATATATATTCACCAATTCACAGTACTCCATATAGTACATTAATTTGCAAGGCATATCTCAAATGCTTTGGTTCTATAATTAATTATTCTTTTAATACTTCAGAATTAGTATAAATATATAGAACCTCAGTCAACAGTACTGTTATGGATTTCATTATCTGTACTATTCACCTTCTCAGTCATTTTCTTTAATTATTTCACTTCTCATAATATTGAACGATCTCGTAATAATTATCCGAGTTGATACACTTATAATTCAAGCCCTTACAGTCAATATTCAGGCCAATCATCTGATGACATTCCACTACACTTTTATCGGATCGCATCATATAAGGCCTCGGCTCGTCCACCGTCCGCCTTTACATATGTGTACTGTCCTTTTTGAGAATGCCCAGCTCATTCACTAGGTCACTCATAGTCGCGTCCGTAATCTAAGTGTACATGAAAATCAGTACTAGGGATCGTTGTATTCATATGACATCCTCTATGCCATTTATAACTCCATTACTATCAATGGATTCCAATTCAGCTCGATTTTATCACTGTTCCGAACATCGCCCAACATAAGGGCATTTTTGTCATTTCGACATTTATTTCTTTCTCCTCAGTATACTTTTGAATCAATGATCGCATTATCTATGTGCTGATAGTATCATTTCTCATACTAATATCAGTCATTAAGATCTTGTTTAATTTCGACAGAGAAGTTCACTAAAATCCATAATTGGATTATTCTGCTTGTAATTCAGCTTTACATTATCAATTTCTCTATCAAATCACTCAATTTCAACTTCTGTTGGTCTATTATGACTCCCGGTAAAATTTTGGAGGCATGGGTATTTTGGTCATTTTTGGCCAAAAATTTTCTATCCCTTCAAATTACCCTCAATCGGTGATCTTAAAGTCTATTTAATGATGATATGTCATTCCCCTCCTTCATACCATCATTTTCAAGTCTCAGTTCGATTCGAACCGTAAAGTACTGGTAGGGCCCTCACCGAGTCCTTTCGGTTCCTTATCGAACAGGCCTTCATTTAGATTATAAGAATCACCAATTTTTTGGTAATTTTTGAGCCTATTATTTCTTTAACATTCTCAATTTATACTTTCTCACTCCCTTTAATTTATTTTTTCTCAATTTACAATAATTTATTTTCTTTATGTATTCAGACAACACAGTACTACCGGGGATATTTAACACTTTTCCTTCCAAAGTATCCACAGGCATTAGGCCAACCATGCTCTGATACCATTAAATCTGTAACGTCCCGCTATCACATTTTTCACCTTATTTTACACAATTTATCCGGTTGGGCTGTCTGTGATACTTCACTTTACACTTGATGTTAAACAATTTAATAAAATATTGTTAACATTATACACATCCCCTATCTTAATTACAAATATGTAGTATTGTAGACATGTCTAAATACAAAAAATAAATGATCGTACCTGATATATCTTAGTCGGTCTATCACATTGTCCATTATGTGCAGCCGTAATCTATAAATATTGGATCGCACCATCATCAAAACCTAAAATGTTAAAATTGGGGAGTGAGCGAACCATGGCTTAGTAAAAGAGTTATATGTCACACTTGATATTCAGCTATCTATATGCTGAAAATAATTTTTTTCATTTTCTTTAAAATCTTCTTAGCTGGCTCTAGGCACACATGTAGGAAGGATACTAGAGTCGGCTATGGATCCAGATAGAGTAAGGCAGGTACTTTAAAATACCTGACTTGTTCCGGAACCTAGAAGCAACTGTAGAGAGTACTAATTTTATTGTTTTCAAAACGATATAATTTTCGTTTTTCCACAGAGTAAACCACTTATTTCTTTTCACTTCAGTATACTTTAAAACACGTGGTAGTTCATTAATAAAAACAGTGGTTTACTTCTCTTCTCTTCTCTTCTCTTCAGTACAGTAATAATAATACAGTACAGTGATTTGTAAATATCCAATCATTGGATAATTACTTCTTCGATTATTTCTATCTTAGAAATAATTCTTATGTTATTCTTTTAGAATAAACATTTATTTCTCTTTTCAAATCAGTAACTGTATCATACAGTTCAGTAAAACAGTATATTCAGTATTCAGTAAAATAGTATCTCGATACGGTTTAATCAGTAACAGTAAGCAGTAGCTACCCATTCAGTAAATAGTATACGGTAGCTTTCAGTTCAATAAACAGTAAATGGTGGCTTTTTCTTCAGTAAAACAGTAATCAGTGGCTACCATTTCGATAAACAGTACAGTTCAACAAACAATGTTTTGGTACAGTTTTTTTTCATCAGTAATAGTAAACAGTAAACAGTAGTTCAGAACAGTAAACAGTACAGTACAATACAATAAATAGAATTCTGTAAATCCTTTCAGTAAACAGTAACAGTATGTGAGACTAGGCATCACCCTACAATTAAATCATGCTATCATCGTCCAATAATGAACCAGTAATCATCATCCCTGAATGGACACAATAACAGTATAACAGTGAGATCTATGGCCATGATCTATATGGTGTCCTCGGTGTACACTTGCCAGGTGACATCCGGGACGCTGATGACTGGCAGGTCTATCAACCACGTGACAGTAACAATATAAGTGTGATGCATGAAACTCTGGGCTTATGTCTCAAAACAGTATGAACCGTATCATAGCCTTTATGGATTTTAAATACAGTAAATCGAAATATTTCACAAATATCCATAAGGCTCATATGTAATAAAATCATCACCTTTCTGAAATTTATAATTTAAATAATATTTCTTAAAATATTTCATAAACGTATAAATCGTGTTTTCCTCACGGTAAACAGTTTGCAAAATCATCAATGTAACATATAAAAGGGCAAAACTGTCCTTTCTCTACCGTAAAACACGTATGCATGTTTTTCCGTGCTTTCACTTGAAAATATGGTTTTTCAATAATTTATGAAAAATAAAATATTTATTTTTCCAAATTCATAAATCTCGTAACCATGTTTCTCTCTAAAATCACGTGTAGAGACCTCTAATCTCGAAATCATAGTTTTCCATCATTTCTTAACCTTTATGGAATTTATATAATTGTTTATCTCACAATTAAAACCATAAAGGTTTTATATTAAATCAAGTGAATATTTAAGAATATTTAAAAATATTCACTTCGGTCTCTTTTTCATTTTCATCTCGTTTCATGTCAAATATCACCTACCGTTGAATTTTTGGTGATTTCCTTTTCACCATACTCAAAAACATGAATATTTTAAAATTAAATATCACTATATTCATGTTTTATGAAATTTACTTGATTTCTCAATTTTCATACCTGAAAATCGTTTCATGTGAAATCAAATCATTTATTATGGTTTTAGTGATTTTCGGTAAATTTTAGTAATTTTTCGATAATTTTTCGGCAGTATAACGACTGCCGATTTGGCTAGCCTACTGCACGAAAAATACAGTTTATATTTCTCAACCGGTATTTCACCACAATTTAAAACCGATAAATCACCACAAATTTCAAAACCAATCATTATAAATTGCATTTAAAAATTAAATGCATAATTTAAAACATGTGGCTGAATATCCTTACAGATGGCACATGTCTCTCTTACTTGTTTCGGGTCAATGATTGCCTCTCGAAGGTTGTGCCTGTGTTCACCTCGCCCGATTCCATCGGCTCGGTCATCGAAGGAATTTTCTTGAATTTAAATTCTAAAATTTAGAATTTTTTCATAATTATTTAAATAAATAAATTATTTAAATAATTTAATACTTTTCGGGATTTCTTACCGATTCTCGTAATTCTCGAGATTTTCCATAATTTTCGAATTCTCGAGAATTTTTCGAATTCTCGAAATTCCTTTTCTTTTCTCTTTCTTCTTTTTCTTCCTTCTTTCTTTTTCTCTTTTCTTTTCTTTTCTTTTTCTTTTTCCTTTTTCTTTTCTTTTTCCTGTTTCTCCTATTTCCCGACCAGACCGGTCTGCCTCCTTCCTCGCCAGTTCCACGCCGGCGGTCGGTTCTTAGGCGGCTCGATGGCTTAACAGCTGGCTGGCGTTGAGAGAACTTGCCGGTGGCCTCAGCTCGGCTTGGATCGATGGCACGACGACGGATCTACTCGATTTACCTTCGGTTTCTTCTCCTCCTCCGTCGGCCTTCCTCCGCCATTCCTCGCCTCACCGGTGGCTTCCCACGTCTTCCTCTTCCTCCGGTGAAGCTTCGGTTACAGTGGCGGCGACCGATTTGGCCGGCACCGCCACTTTCTCTTCCTTTTTGTCTTCCCGGCCTTCGCTGGTTTTTCCTTCGATTTTCCTTCCTGTTTCTGTCGTTTCTTTTTCTCTTCCGGTCACCGGCTTCTTCTCCTCTCCTTGCCGGTGCTGTCTTCCTCTATCTCTCTCTTCCTTTCTCCGGCGAAGGGCCGGTCGCCCTTCGGGGAGACAAAATCGAGAGTCTTCTCGATTCTGTTTGTTTTCTTTTTTTTGTATTTTATTTTAATTATAATTATATTTATAATTATATTATAAATATAATTATTTTATTTTATTATATAGTACTTTGTACTATATATTATATAAATATATATTATATATTAATAATATATATTTACACATAAAAATATATATTTTCATGTCCTTTAAATTAAATAACATTTATATAAATATTCATATAAATGTAATAATTCCATATATATATTGTATTTACAATATATATATATATATATATATATATATATATATATATATATATATATATACATTCAAACTTTTATGTAATCTAATATTTACATTTTCTCAAATATGTATATACTTATATGTACATAAAATGTCATACTTGAATACATATGTATTATTTAAATTTATCAAATAGTATATATACTTATATATACCAATGTATATTTAATATATACTATAAACCATACGGTATTTAAATACATATGTATTTACATCAAAATACATTTATATAATTTGTAATTATATAAACATATTTTATTTTCATTCACACGAATTTCTCGATCCTTCACTTCCTCAATTCTCGGGATTTTCACCAATATCCCGTTCTCATAATTTTATTTATTTATTTATTTCCAATATTTATTTGCTCCAATATTTATTTTCAATATTTATAATTTCCAATAAATGAAAAATTTACGATTATCACAACGATATATTAAAATCTGAACAAATTCCTTACTTCATTTTTATGACCGAAACCCATAGCTTTCACTATACATAGATTTGATTTAATTTAAAGCCATAGATATGTTTCACTAACCTCATACAATCATAAACAGTAAATAAAGTTAAAGGAAAATGTTCTTTCTCTTACCTTCCTCACCTAACTAAAGCTTCCAGCAGAAATTTGTAGCTTCCAAAAGTTGAATTTCAACCACCCAATTCTCGGTTTAAGAAGCTCTTATGGTGAGAACTAATTTTTATTTAAGATGTTTAATGATTTATTGGAGGTATACGGGTGATTTACAAGTTGAGAACAAGAAAACCTTAAGAAAGAATGGAGAAAAACATGAACAGAGGGGAGTTTTGGTGCTACAGCAGAAACAGAGAAAGATAGTCGGTTGTGGGAGACAAATTTTTGCTGAGTTTTTTGTCATATTTTATCAATATTTCATCCAATCATTTTTTGCCACATAGTCCACTAACTAGATTTCTCTGTTTTGTCTCATTTCTCTTTTCTTTTCTTGTTTTATTTGGTCTGCACCTCCAATTGTGCAGCACATTTTTCTTCTTTCTTTTATTTATTTATTTATACATAATATCATATATCATGAGTATTTTTTCTATTAACAACTATATATATATATACACACTTATATTAACACTCTTATATATATATAAATATATTCTTAACATATACTATATATATACATATATATTTCTATATATTAAAAATTTATATTTTACAATATAATTATTTTATATTAAAAAATATTTAAATGTAATTTACATAATATATATTCCTTAAAACATACTTTGTTACTTATCACTATATATTTATTGCTCAAGATAATATTTATTGCTTATATATATATTTTCCATTTGATGGTTCACAAAATTAATTTATTTTACTTTCTATTAATTATCACAATATACTACAATTAAATCCTATTCTCTTTTCTTAATTTACTCCATCAATATTATGAAATTATTTAAATATGATCAATTAACCATTTTTGAATTTGTTTCTTGTTTTCCAAAGCACGCTCAAACGAGGTGATTTTGAGATGCGGATTCTTGATATATTTGTTAGCTTTAAATTGACAAGCATTTTGAAACGACAAAACTCAAGAAAGCTTAAAAATGATTTTTCTACAAAGTAAATTTGCTTTAAATGAACTCAATGATAGAAAATATTTTAAACAAAGTTTTGGATTGTGATTTCAATTGAAAAAGTCAGTAATTACTCTTAGAAAAGTGTTAGAAGGTTTTGAACTGACTTATTATCACAAAAAGCCATAAACTGTCTCAAATTGCAGCCAAAGAAGTGCAGGAAAGCATTCTGGAGAAAAGGGATCGATCCCTACTGTAGAAGGATCGATCCTAAAATGGCAGAAAGTTTGGAAGGCATCCTGGAACAAGTTGGAAAGCATTCTAGAGAAAAGGAATCGATCCATTTGGTAAAGGGATCGATCCCTTTGCATGAAACCTGACTCCAACGGTTAGTTTTTGAGGGTTTCAATGGGAGTATTAGCATTAAATGCTTCACCAACCGTTCCAATCAGAAGGTAGACAATAAATAGAGACATTTACGAAGATTGGAGGTAGAATAAGCACTCAAGAAACTCTCAAATCTTCAAGAAAGAATCCCAGCTGAAAATTCTCTTATTGCACTTCATTTTGTGAGATATCACATTGTTCATCACCCATTCACTCAAATTTCTGATTGTCAAAAGGGTAAGGAAACCTTGTGAGGTTATTGTTGTAAGAGTGAGGATAGTATTAGAAGAGGATAGACTTAGAAGGTTACTTCTAAGCATTCAAGAGAAAGTGTAAGAGGTCTCACCACACCTTGAAGTGGTTTGTAAGAATTCTAAAGGAAGAGTGGAATCAATACCTTGACAAGAGGATCAAGGAGAGAGGACATAGGCAAGAGATTGGCCGAACCTCTAAAATTTGTGTTTGCTTCTCTTTCCCTTACTTATTTACTGTATTTATTTCATTTTTACATTATTTTTTTATTTGTGCATTAAGTGTTAAAAAAACCAAAATTTAGTAGAAAAACTGATTCACCCCCCTCTCGATAGAGCCAACAATTGGTATCAGAGCTTGAACTCGAGAATCGATTAGGTGTAATTTCCTTCGAGTAAAAACGATCTAGATGGCTCAAACTAGTGTATCTACACCTTTGGTAGGAGAGGGACACTCTACGGTTAGGCCACCATTCTTCAATGGTGAAAATTATGCATATTGGAAGACAAGGATGATGTTATTCATTCAAGTTAATGATTATGAAGTGTGGAGAATTATAGTTAAAGGTCCTTTAGTTCCTATTAAGAAAGTAGATGGGAAGGAGGTGCCGAAGAAAGAGGATAAATGGGACACAAATGATATTAGAACGGCACAATTGAATACTAAAGCAATACACACACTATTTTGTGTATTAGGACCAAATGAATACAATAAAGTTTCACAATGTGAAAATGCTAAGCAAATTTGGGATAAACTAGCTGTTACTCATGAGGGAATCACACAAGTTAAAGAAACTAAGGTAGGCATGCTCACCCAAGATTATGAATTATTCAAAATGAAGAATGATGAATCTATTAGTGACATGTGTACTAGGTTCACTGACATTATAAATGGTCTTAAAGCCTTAGGAAAAACATACTCTAATGTAGAAATGGTGAAAAAATCCTTAATAGTTTACCTAAATCATGGGAAGCTAAAGTTACAGCTATTGAGGAATCAAAGGATCCCCATATTCTTTCACTAGATGAACTTATGGGATCTCTACTCATCTATGAGATGAAAATCAAGAGAAATCAAGATCCTCCTAGGAAAGTTGGAGTAGCTTTAAACTCCACCACAATTGAGGAATCAAAAGACGATCATGATGAGAGTGGTGATGATGAGGATTTAGAAATGGCCATGTTTGCAAAGAGGTTCAATAGATTCATTAGGATGAGAGCTAGTGGAAACTCTATGAGAGCCCCTAGGAGAGATTTTAACAAAGGTGAAACAAGTAGGAAAGAAAAGGACCAGATTATTTATTATGAATGTAAAAAACCTGGTCATATTAAATTTGATTATCCATTTTATAGAAAGCAAAATGAGAAGAAACCAAAGAAGAAGGCAATGATGGCTACATGGAGTGATAGTGATTGCTTCGATGAAGAAAATGTTGAAGATGAAGTAGCCAACCTTTGCTTTATAGCCATTGAAGATGAAAAGGTAAAAACTAACTCATTAGACACTACTGAATATACATTTGATAAATTGCAAGATGCATTTGATGAGTTAGCAAATGAGTTTGAGTGCATGAATATGAAATATAAGAAAATTATCTCAAAATTAAAAAGGGAAAATGAGATGCCTATGAATGCTAAACTAGAATGTGAGAAGAAATTAGAAAATGCAAATCTAGAAATAGAAGAGTTAAGTAAAAAGAACATTAATTTGCAAAATTCATTTTCTAGATTTTCATGGGTCAACAAAAACTTGATCAAATGTTAGAGACCTAAAGAGCATTTTTTGATAGAGAAGGAGTAGGTTACAATGCATCAAAAAAAGAAAATCATCTTAAAAATTTCCTTGTTAAAGATAGAAAATTTGTTTTATGCAACTCATGTAACAAACTAGGACACTCTTCACAAGCATGCACATCTAAGAAAACCATCATTAGAGGAAGAGTAGCTATAAAGATATGGGTGCCTAAGCATGTCCTAAATTCTAATGATGAATCATTAAGAATGAATTGGATTCCTAAAGGATCAAAAATTATTAGTACTAACTCACAAGGACCCAAAAAAATTTGGTTACCTAAGATGAAAGTTTGATGTATTTGTATGTAGGAGTAAGAGCATTGCTACAAGGCTAGATCTAAAGAACATTGGTATCTTGATAGCGGATGCTCAAGACACATGACCGGTGAGAAGAGCCAATTCAAGTTCTTAAAGCTTAAAAGTGGTGGAGAAGTCACATTTGGAGACAACTCCAAAGGACAAATCGAAGGAATTGGCTCCATTGGTAACTCTTCCTCAACTATTGAAAATATTTTGTATGTTAGAGGTTTAAAACATAATTTGCTTAGTATTAGTCAATTGTGTGATAGAGGTTTTAAAGTTGTGTTTGATGCTTTATGTTGCAATGTTGTTAATGCTAAAACTAATCAAATTCTTTTTATTGGACATAGACAAGGAAACTGATGAGTGTCGTCAGTCACCAAAAATAAAATTTCCTAACTTTACTATGTAGAGAGCGGAGCAAGGGTCGAACCCACAAAGACTGAATTTTTTAAGTTAATTATTAAATTAAAAATCTAATCTTAGGGTTTAGGGAAATAAGAAGTTTGGGGGTTTTGTAAACTATTCCAAAATAAAGAAAACAAGAATTATTAAATATAAAAAACAAATAGCAAAAAGCTTCAGTTACAAGGCAATCAATCATTCTTGGATTTTGATGTTGATCATTGATTACAAAATATCACTGTCAATTAAATAGTCAACCGTAGCATAACAACAAGCTCTGTTACACCATCTTTCCTTACTGAGTCGTTAGTTAAAACAAGCTCTTTAACTAATCTCTAACTACTTAACCTACCTAGAACAAGCTCTCTAGATATAAGTTGTAGCAGCATTAACAACAAGAAAGATATGGGTTGACATTAGATAACAAACACATAAGCTCGGTTCATTTAATCTAAACCTTAATTCTCCTCCATCCCTAGTGATTAACTCCACAAGCAATTACGGACTTATGTTTTTAATCTGGCGATAGATTATTTAGTTTAACTAAATAGTGTGCACCCTATCTAATCAAACAAACAATCATTATAATGTGCTCAGAGAATCTTGGATACTTAGTCAACAATTATATAATAGGTTCAAGAATCTCACAACATGCTTTTCCCAAGAATAATTAATTTACCTCATAACTGAATAAGAAAACTACTCACTAGACATATTCAAGATCATAAAATTCAAGTTTAATATTATAAAGATTACAAATATCATGCAAGAAACAATCAAAGAAGCAATCTTTAATAATATAAAATCAGAATTACTAATCAAGATTACAAACTAGCAAGCAAGAACACACAAACAATATTAATTTAAATAAAGAAAACAAAATCAGAATTAAAAATAATAAAGAAATCAGCAACTAATTAAAAATAAAGAAAAAAATAAAATTTTATTAAAAACCCTAAAGAAAATCCTACAAGACTAAAAGAGAAGAGGGAAGAGAGGGATAAGAGGGATTTGAGGGCTAAGAGGGATTTTGTTTATGAGAGCCTTGTGATCTTTATATAGGCCTAAGGAAGAGTTTAAAAGACTTTCCTAAGCAATGTGGGATTCAGATAAGAGTTTACTTGAGAAACAAGTAATTTGACTAGTCAAACTCTTACCTTTATCTCATCATCTTTTTACAATTATTTTCTAAGTAAAATTCCTAAGGCCTATTTTTATTAATTAATTATAGATCTAAGACAAAATAAAATTAAGAAATTATCTTCTCTCAACAAAATCTGGTCTTTGAACTTGCTTTGTTGGAATTTCTTCTCAATCTCGTTTTTCTGCCCAGAATTTCGTACTGATTTTGTCCAGATGTTTGACCCACCAAATGAACTCCGATTTTTGCGATCTTGTACATTCTGGAAAGCTTGAGAAGTCTTCTACAACTTTCATGAAGGCCACTTCTTGAGATCAGGTCGTTAAATTGGTCAAAAATGTCAATCTTTCAAGCTGGACAGAAAATACTGCACTTTGCTCCTTTTAGCTCCTTTTTATTCCAACTTTGATATTTAATACCTAAAACATAAAATAAACATTAGTAAGCTCTTTTAGGCATAAAACATCGATAAAGCAAATATATTAGCACATATAAATTCACAAAATATCATCCTATCAAATTCCCCCACACTTAGCTTTTGCTAGTCCTCTAGCAAACCTAAACTAACTTCCTAAAGAACTAAATCCTAAAGTCCTAATCTTAACATCCTTTTCCTAAAACCTAACTCACTTTCGTAGGAATCACGATTGCATTTAGCTTATGCAATAAGCCTTTAAACCCCTAGTCACCCCTAGTGGACGAGTTGTGTCTCGTGAGGGCTTTCAGAAGATATACTCACAAAATCTTTTACTCAAGACTCAATCCTAAAAATTCAAAATAAGACTCAAAAATTAAAAATTAAGACTCAAAACAAGATTAAGATCATGAACATATTTTCAAATCTTTCAATTCTTTAACTCATAACTTCAACAAGAGTCAAATAATCAAGTCAATCATATTCTAATCATTACTTCTCATATTCTTGCATACTTCTAAATAAATTCATGCAAAATTCACAATCAATACAATTGAAACATATAATATCAACTTTGCAATTATCCAATTTACATTACTACAAACAAAGTCAATAGATCAAGAACTTTTTTTTTCTATTTTCTCTTCCTTCTTTTTCTTTTTTTTTCTTTTGAGGTTTCAATAATGGTTTCCCTAAGTACTTACTTGCCTTTTTACGCGAATGTTAATATTGGTGATACCAACACCCGGTTACTCAACAAGTAAGCCCTCTTTTAGAGTGCTTTGCATACTCATATTTTAAGTCACTTCAAGAATTCAATCAATAAGAGCAAGCAACTCAAAACATTGGAGTAGAATTTAAAGCTTTCAACCTCTATTTTTCTTTTTTTTTCTTATGTTCTTGTCTATTTATCCTTATACCAACTTCAATGAAATAATCACATTATCAATATCATATGAGCAATCATATTTAATCATGAACTCACATAAATTCTTTAGAAAGTATTCACTTCAAAAATAATAACAATCAAAATACTCTCAACTTTCTTATAAAACTTTGTTTTACTTTAGAATCAATCTTTAAAAGAAAGAAAACATATCATGATCTTCAAAACTCTAAAAAAATTTGACCCTTTTTTTTTCAAAAAAAAATTCCAGTTCCTAAAAAATTCTATAGACTCATAAACCAATATTCCCCCCCGCACTTAAATCTTACTTTGTCTTCAAAGTAAGTCTAGCATGCAAAGAAGAACAATAAAAAACTCAAAAATTAAATGGTAATACAAGTAAGGAAAGAAATACTCGCTCGTTTTACATCCTTGGGTTGCCTCCCAAGTAGCGCTTTTGTTTAATGTCGTTAGCTCGACTGCTCCACCTTCCATCATCCAATCCCATACCTCAACTTTTTTATCGGTCTCTCGAGTTCCTCATTCTCAAGATTTTTACTTGTGGCTATTTCTAGCTCATCTTTAAGAACCTGCTTTTCATCACCTTTTAATTTCTTCTTGGAAGTGCATAGTTCCCTTAAAAACTTCGCATCACAAGGCACTTGATCATTAATTTCATCAAGGAGAGGAATACTGACTTCCATTTTCCTAAATGTCTTCAAGGTCTCCTTGTCTTGCTCTTCGTTTGTAGCTCTTGCAAACCTACTAGGAAAAGGAGAAGGGTAAGTAGAAGAATTAAAAGGAATTTGTTTATCACTTACCTCAGCTTTGAATTCCTTGATCTTAACATCCTCATAGTGCTTTATAAAGTTGTCGAAATTCTCTCTCCCTTTTACATTGTGCATGTCAACAACTCCACCTTTAATATTGAAATCGGTTTCATCCTCCCTTTCTATAAAGTCATCGACATCTTCATGTGCACTTTCCTTGGAATCAATTTTCCTTTCACTTTTCAAGGTGATGTTAGTAACATTATCTCTTGGATTCTCCACAGGTTGAGAGGTCATAGCTTCAATGTTACTCAAAGAATGCAATATTTGACTCACATGGTGATCAATATTCTTAATATAAACATCAGCCTCTTGTGACAATTGTAAAGTTTTAATCTCAAGAGTCTTAACAATATCTTCAAGAGACATACTTGATTCTTGAGGTGGAGGCATACCTGAGTCTTGAGGTGGAGCTTGGTATGTATCTTGGAATGGCATATTGTAAACCTCATATTGATTCCCATAACTAAAATTAGAATGATCCCACCATCCTTGATAGTAGGTATCGTAGTGTGGTTCATAATTATAGTATGGGTCATGATCATAGTATGGTTCATAAGCTTGCTCCATGGAGTCCTCTCACTTCTCGTCTTGGGAGGTAGTGGTGGTGGATGTTGTAGTGCTTGTTGTTGGATTATGCCCTTAGAACCATTCATTAGATGATTGACTTTGGCATTTTTTTATGTATCATGACATTTTATTTATCATAGTTCATTATTATATTTGTCTTATAACTGCGTAATATAATCTTATATGATAATGTCCTTAGAATAGTAATAACACACTATTCTTAAAATATCCCTAGTCAAGTATTATTGTGAATAAGGATAACAATGATACGATAAGACTAGTATGTGGTTGACTGATGACCATTGTCATGGATATAAGATATCAAGTCATCACATAGGTACATGTTAGAGAACTATGTACTGGATCGACCCTCCATGAGAACGCTACATGGATTGTTATATGAGTGTCATAAGCGATTCTCATAGTGATGATGGTGTATGTGATCCTTTGACTTGAGATCATCAGAGATCCCAACATAGAGAATTGCATACTTTAATGCTGCTAGATGTCATTCGTAACAGGATGGACTATAAAGGTAGTAATTGGGTATGCCTTGATCTATGTAGAGGGATGTTGAGTGATCAAGATAGGATTTATCCTTCTTATATAACAAGAGTGATGTCTTGGGCCCTTTGATAGAGTGAGACTAAGAAATGCATGGCCGTGCTCGAATAAGTCAATATGAGATATTGATTTTATTTGTTTAATTAGTCTACTCAGGAATCAAGAAACGCTGATTAGACTATACAAGTGTGACACATTCCATGACTTGTGTCTAATCGAGACTTCAAAGGATAAAGGGATTAGACTACACGGTAACATCTATCACGAGTAAGGTTATGTCGAGTCATTGACATTCTCGTTACATGGGTAGCAATGATGTGTTGCTAGATACCGCTCATTGCCTATGACAATTTTGTCATTGCCATTGTTTTGAGAACCTATTGGGTCGCACACTTAGAACGGATCAATGAGGAGCTTAATTAATCATATTCTGAATTCGATTAAAGATATATCTAATCCTATTCTGAATTGGATTAAGGATATATCTAATCCTATTCTAAATAGGATTAGAGTTCTGTTTGGCAGTAAATTTTAGGGTAAAATTTACTGCCTATAAAAAGGATGTTTTTCTAAAACATAGCTGCACTTTTTAAAAACAGAAAACAAAAAGCATTCCTTTTAATTGAAGCTAGCAGTTCGGTTATAAGGAATCAAAAGCTCTTTAAGGCTTCTGATCGTGAGACGTTCAAGAGTCGTGAGATCCGTTCGTGTGGATACCGTAGAGGCAGGAACGAAAAGTTGTTGCTTGTGACTCGACCAACGAAAGAAAAATCAGAGAAAAACGTTAGGTAAAATCTCGAAACCCTAATCAGGCAACTCTCTGAATCGATCCTGGTGGAGGCCGAATGTTTTATTTCCGCTGCGTGTTTGTTTCGGTTTCCTTCACTTGTGCCACTGCGCTTTGGGTTGCTTGTATATAGTCCCTAATCTTTGGAAGTTTGTGACTAGAATCCTTGTCAGACAAGCAATCCCTGAAAAACAAAAGAAAAAGAAAAGAAAAAAAATTAGACTTTAAATTAAAATAATTAACCTAAACAAATTTCAGTCCCCGGCAACGGCGCCAAAATTTGATGAGTGTCGTCAGTCACCAAAAATAAAATTTCCTAACTTTACTATGTAGATAGCGGAGCAAGGGTCGAACCCACAAAGACTGAAGTTTTTAAGTTAATTATTAAATTAAAAATCTAATCTTAGGGTTTAGGGAAAGAAGAAGTTTGGGGGTTTTGTAAACTATTCCAAAATAAAGAAAACAAGAATTATTAAATATAAAAAACAAATAGCAAAAAGCTTCAGTTACAAGGCAATCAATCATTCTTGGATTTTGATGTTGATCATTGATTACAAAATATCACTGTCAATTAAATAGTCAACCGTAGCATAACAACAAGCTCTGTTACACCATCTTTCCTTACTGAGTCGTTAGTTAAAACAAGCTCTTTAACTAATCTCTAACTACTTAACCTACCTAGAACAAGCTCTCTAGATATAAGTTGTAGCAGCATTAACAACAAGAAAGATATGGGTTGACATTAGATAACAAACACATAAGCTCGGTTCATTTAATCTAAACCTTAATTCTCCTCCATCCCTAGTGATTAACTCCACAAGCAATTACGGACTTATGTTTTTAATCTGGCGATAGATTATTTAGTTTAACTAAATAGTGTGCACCCTATCTAATCAAACAAACAATCATTATAATGTGCTCAGAGAATCTTGGATACTTAGTCAACAATTATATAATAGGTTCAAGAATCTCACAACATGCTTTTCCCAAGAATAATTAATTTACCTCATAACTGAATAAGAAAACTACTCACTAGACATATTCAAGATCATAAAATTCAAGTTTAATATTATAAAGATTACAAATATCATGCAAGAAACAATCAAAGAAGCAATCTTTAATAATATAAAATCAGAATTACTAATCAAGATTACAAACTAGCAAGCAAGAACACACAAACAATATTAATTTAAATAAAGAAAACAAAATCAGAATTAAAAATAATAAAGAAATCAGCAACTAATTAAAAATAAAGAAAAAAAATAAAATTTTATTAAAAACCCTAAAGAAAATCCTACAAGACTAAAAGAGAAGAGGGAAGAGAGGGATAAGAGGGATTTGAGGGCTAAGAGGGATTTTGTTTATGAGAGCCTTGTGCTCTTTATATAGGCCTAAGGAAGAGTTTAAAAGACTTTCCTAAGCAATGTGGGATTCAGATAAGAGTTTACTTGAGAAACAAGTAATTTGACTAGTCAAACTCTTACCTTTATCTCATCATCTTTTTACAATTATTTTCTAAGTAAAATTCCTAAGGCCTATTTTTATTAATTAATTACAGATCTAAGACAAAATAAAATTAAGAAATTATCTTCTCTCAACAAAATCTGGTCTTTGAACTTACTTTGTTGGAATTTCTTCTCAATCTCGTTTTTCTGCCCAGAATTTCGTACTGATTTTGTCCAGATGTTTGACCCACCAAATGAACTCCGATATTTGCGATCTTGTACATTCTGGAAAGCTTGAGAAGTCTTCTACAACTTTCATGAAGGCCACTTCTTGAGATCAGGTCGTTAAATTGGTCAAAAATGTCAATCTTTCAAGCTGGACAGAAAATACTGCACTTTGCTCCTTTTAGCTCCTTTTTATTCCAACTTTGATATTTAATACCTAAAACATAAAATAAACATTAGTAAGCTCTTTTAGGCATAAAACATCGATAAAGAAAATATATTAGCACATATAAATTCACAAAATATCATCCTATCAGAAAAATTTATATTGTTAATTTAGATGAAATAAATAGCAAAAATGTATGCTTTATGGCCACTAGAGAATATGAATCTTGGTTATGGCATAGAAGACTAGGTCATGCTAGCATGCATGTTTTATCTAAATTAGTCAAATGAGACTTAATGGTAGGTTTGCCTAAACTTCAATTTGAAAATGATAAAGTTTGTGAGGCATGTGTAAGAGGAAAATACAAAAGAATATCATTTAAGTCTAAAAATTGTGTTACTACCTCTAGGTCACTTCAAATCCTCCACTTAGATCTCTTTAGACCAACTAGACCACTAGTTTAGGAGGAAAACACTATGGATTTTTCATAGTTGATGATTACACTAGGTTTTCCTGGGTGTTCTTTTTAAGTGTGAAAAATGAAGCCTTAGATAAATTCATTATTTTTTCAAAGCTTGCTCAAAATGAAAAGGGTTACTCTATTACAAGCATTAAAAGTGATCATGAAAAAGAATTTGAAAATCTTGGTTTTGATACATATTGTAATGAAAGTGGTATTAGCCATAACTTTTCAGCTCCTAGAACTCCTCAACAAAATGGGGTAGTTGAAAGGAGAAATAGAACTTTAAAAGAAATGGCTAGAACCATGCTTTGTGAAAATAATTTGCCAAAATATTTTTGGGCTGAAGCTATAAACACTGCTTGCTATGTTATAAATAGAGCTATGGTTAGGCCTATTTTAAAGAAAATTCCCTATGAACTTTATAAAGGAAAAAGGCCTAACATAAGCTATTTTTATCCATTTGGATGTAAATGTTTTGTTTTGAATAATGGAAAAGATAACTTAGAAAAATTTGATGCAAAAGGTGATGAAGGCACTTTTCTTGGTTATTCTTCAAATTCTAACGCATATAGAATTTTCAATAAAAGAACACTTGTTGTAGAAGAGTCAATTCATGTGATATTTGATGAGTCAAATACCTCTAGTAGAACCAATATTGATGATGAAGTAGAGATTTTTGATAAACCAATAGTTGATCCATCTCAAGATAAGGAAGTTAGAGATCAATTAGAAGAACTTGATATTAATAAGAATGAGGAGTCCATGGAACAAAATATAATTGAAAAAGAATCTAGGTGTCCTAGAGAACTTGGATATGTGAAGGATAATGATATTGTTGGAGATCCAAATATTGGTGTAAGAACTAGGTCAACCTATAGAAACATATGTCAACATGTAGCCTTTGTGTCACAATTGAATCCTAAAAATGTGCATGAGGCCTTGAAAGATGAAAATTGGATTATGGCCATGCAAGAGGAACTAAATCAATTTGAAAGAAGCAAAGTATGGGCACTTGTGGAAAGACCTAAGGATTATCCAATTATTGAAACTAAATGGATATTCAAGAATAAGATGGATAAGAATAGCATAATTGTTAGAAACAAAGCTAGACTAGTGGCTCAAGGATATAGGCAAGAAGAGGGGATAGGTTATGATGAAACATATGCTCCGGTAGCTAGATTAGAAGCCATTAGGATGCTACTTGCCTTTGCATGCTACAAGGATTTTAAACTACATCAAATGGATGTTAAAAGCGCTTTCTTAAATGGTTACATAAATGAAGAGGTTTATGTTGAGTAACCTCCCGGTTTTGAAAATCCAAAGTTTCCTAATCACATTTTCAAACTATCAAAAGCTTTATATGGATAAAACAAGCTCCTAGAGCTTGGTATGAAAGACTTTCAAAGTTTTTGATTGAAAAAGGTTTTGCAAGAGGCAAAGTAGACACAACCTTGTTTATCCAATCTAAGGGTAGTGACTTATTAGTAGTTCAAATTTATGTGGTTGATATCTTTTTTGGATCTACAAATGAGTAATTGTGTAAAGATTTCTCAAAACTAATGCAAGGTAAATTTGAGATGAATATGATGGGAGAGCTAAACTTCTTTCTAGGACTTCATGTTAAACAATGCAAAAAGGGTATTTTTATAAACCAAGCTAAGTATACTAAAGACTTGCTTAAAAGATTTGGAATGGATGAGTCTAAATCTTACTCCACTCCAATGAACACAAATATCAAGCTTGATAAGGATGAAGGAGGAAAGTGCGTAGACACTAAACTATATAGGTCTATGATTGGTTCATTGCTATATCTTACTGCAAGAAGACCCGATATAATGTTTAGTGTGTGCTTGTGTGCTAGATTTCAATCATCTCCTAGAGAATCACACTTACAAGCTATAAAAAGAATCCTTAGATACCTTAAAGACACTTCTTCCTTAGGACTTTTGTATCCTAAAGATTCCACATTAGCTCTCCCTGCTTACTCCGATGCGGATTTTGGTGGTTGTAAAGTTTATAGGAAAGCACATCGGACCTTGTCAATTCTTAGGAAATAGGCTCATTTCATGGTTTTCTAAGAAACAAAATAGTGTCGCTCAATCCACAATTGAAGTTGAATATATTGCTTCCAGAAGTTGTTGTGCTCAAGTATTGTGGATTAAACAACAAATGAGTGACTATGGAATAGAAATGATCAAGTTCCCATCAAATGTGACAACACTAGTGCTATCAACCTTACCAAAAATCCCATCCAACACTCTAGAACTAAGCACATTGAGATTAGACATCATTTTATAAGAGATCATGTGCAAAAAGGTGATATAGTTCTAGAGCATGTAGATACCTTGCACCAATTGGCTGATATCTTTACAAAACCATTAGATAAGGAACGATTTTGCACACTTAGAGGTGAACTAGGTCTCATAAGGTGAACTAGGTCTCATGAATGCTCCTTGAATTAAATTAATTTTGAATGAATGGATTAAGTTGGTTGTGCTTATTGCAAGTAAGAAATTTAGAAAATGTACTGACTATTTGCTGTACATAATCTTAACTTACAATATTGTTATTAGTCTTTAGGATGAATTGTTGAAATATGTGTGTTTGATCATATCCATCCTTTGATATTCATCTTTATCAGTTAGAACTCACTTTACATGCTTAAGACTTCCACTCAATCATGCCAAAAAGGGTTTTTGAAGATTTTCTGCATATTTTCAATGGTTTTCTGCATTTTTCGACCTTGTTTAAGTCACACATCTTGTTTTCCAAATACCACAAACCTGATTTTGATTTTAAATAGTGAAAATGCACAAGTTCTTTTAAGTTTCAAATCATTTTTCTGCATCAAAACTGAGGCAATGGACTAAGGGGTCAATTCTTCTCAAAATTGGATTGATTCCTAGGTCATTTAGGCTAAAAATCTGGATTTTTACTATGAAGGATCGATCCGTTTCACCATGGGATTGATCCGATAGCTCCAGAATGGGCAGGATGCGTATTTGGCCAAAAAGGGATCGATCCCTTCCTTAAAGGGATCGATCCCCTTAGGCCAGAATCCACGCGTGGCCCTTATTAAAGTCGGGATTTCCTCTCTTTTCTCATACTATTCATCTTCCCCATCCACAGAAACCTTCCCTCCTCAATTCTCCTTCACCAAAACTTCAAGATCTACACCATTTCTACACCAAATCGCTTCATTTCTTCACCATTCTTCATCTTTTCTCCTCCTCTTTCACTTCTCATTATCCTTTCACACCAAATCTTCATCAATTTTAACTTTCTCTCATCTCCCTTGTGTTCATCACTATTCACCCAACATTTCAATTGTAAGTGTTCTTCACTCATTTTCATCAATTTTTCTTACATATCTTGTTTATTTCATCATATCTTGTTAACCCATTTCACGTTTCTGCATCAATTTTCATTCTATCTTATTTTTGATTTCACATAAAACTCATGTTTTTTGTCTAACTTCTAGTGTTCATAACTTAGAATCCTTTGCATATTTCAGCATCATTTCTTCATCAAACTTATTGATTACATATTGATCTGTGGTTTTGTGTTGTTGGATAGGCTTACATTCCCCCATACACTCATCCATCATCACCCAAACTTGTGCTCACCAACTGTTCGACTAAATCCCTCTTCGAATTTTCCTTCATTTATTGACCTCAATCTTCACTCCAAATGGCTCCTAAAATCAAACATGCCTCCACAAGGAAAAGAACTCGTCCCTCTTCTTCCTCTGCTTCTGTTCCAACAGCCTTTAATCGATGCTTTCGAAATGTGAAAGAGAAAAATCGTTACCATGCCCAATTTGCCAATATGCGCATTAAACATTGTCGTCCAATTGATTTCGATTTCTTGGAATCAATTAACTTTCCCTACTTGTGTGAAAACCCCAATTTCATGTAAATCCCTCATATTTGTGTAGTCTTCCAGCTTAAATGATGTAAATAAATGTGAAATTTTGATATATAAAGGATATATGGGACATGAATGGAATTAAAGCAATAGAATAGTCAATAATCACATTGTCAAAGAATTTAATGGTCAATGGCTTATATAAATTAAATGAGACATTAAGATCAGAGTTTACTTGTTTAAAGGACATTTGTCATATGAAGAAGAAGAAAAATTAAGGTGGTCAAATTGTCAAAGGGTCAAGGAAGTTGGCTGACATGAAGTAAGGGATAAATACACATTAATTATGCATTCAATGCAATTGCCATCTTTCCCAGCAAAGAGGGCCGGCAGCCATAGCTCTTCCTCTGAAATTCTCTAAGGTTTTCTTCCATATTCACCTTGTAGAACTGCCTTATTCCTCCAACAAATCAACAAACTCCTTAAACGAAAAACGATCCTCATCACTAGCTCTCTCTATGTCTGTAATATGGAAGGCTGAAACAAAGTCTTTGAGGAGATCAGAATTTCTGTTATTTTGGCTATTGACAAAGGTAAGAAAAGAAATTGATTCATTTGATTTCATCCATAAATTGGAGTCATGTGATGTTGGTATAGCATACTTATGGTGTTGAAATGAATGAAAGTTAAAGGTTTCAATTTATATGAATTATGCAGTTTTGAAGAAGTGAAGGAAAGAATCGGTGCAACCAAGGGATTTCGTATTATTTGGCTATTTGAGGTAAGGAATATATGTAACGGACGTAGGGTGACTATGTCCGCATGTTTTAAATGTATTGGGATGAAACAAAAGCTAGTGTAAGTGCAGGAAATGTAAAATTCACGGTAAGTGCAGGAAATGTAAAATTCACGGTTTTCGCCCAGTTACGATTTGGCTCGGGGCAGCCGACTGCCCTAAATAGCAGCCGACTGCTCAGAGACAGTCGTGACGTAACTTTTTCCGAAACCGACTTAGAGCAGCCGACTGCCCTATATAGCAGTCGACTGTCATTTTTCCAGAAGCTTTCTGGTTGCAAACCAGTCGACCGCTAAAAAGCCAGTTGACTGCATTTTCTCGAAAAAGTTTCTGTTTGTGGACCAGTCGACTGCCCTATTTGACCAGTCGACTGCCATAAGTATATTTGAAATTTTTAAATATTTTAAATGGAAAAAGAAAATAAATTTATATAATTTATTTATGCTATAGCAGTCAACTGCCCCCTTTGAAAATAATAATTTTATATTTATTTATATAAATGTATTTGAATTATCATTAAAGTATATAAGAAGGTTTATTGAAAGGCAATTGTTTTCTAAGAAGTAGTTTTGCTATCTAATGTTTTTGAGACTATGAACCACTTAATGATCATGCACTATTGATATGGATTGAAGGGACTCTGATCAAGTTCCTAAGATTATGTGTTATATGTATTTGGGCTGAGGAACCATAAGTCAAGCCTCGGTCGCCACAGATGTCACCTGACTAGTGTTCACTGTGGTATATAGACAATGGCCATGTGTCTCTTATGTGTTTTGGCTTAAGGGAGGATCCCTGGCCCATGCGTGGGTACGCCACTTTATATGTGCATCCCTTACGGGATTTATTTGGTGCATGATTTTATTGGGTGTCAAATGTCTCCATAAGTATTTGAAGATTATTTGTGTATTCAATTTCAAGTGAATTGATACATATGAAAGTATTTGAAGTAAATGAATATATTTGAGTTATTTGAATATTTGCAAGTGATTTCATAAGAAGTATGTGAGAGTATTTGAAGTTATTTGAAATTGAAGTTAATTGTATTTGTAAATGTGATTTCAAGTGAATTAGAGGAAATAGAAAGTATTTGACTTATTTGATATTATGTGTATACGATATTTGAAGAAATTACATGATACATGTTTTATAATGATTTTACATGACATTATAGAGCCAAGCAGGAAAACTGCATATAGTGGCATAGTACGTTCTTTTATATTTATTTCTTACTGAGCGTAAACTCACCCCTTTACAATATTTTTTATACAGATTACCTGAAGTGAATTCCGCTCCAAATAGAGGAGCTTGCTTTTGAGACCTTATAGTGTACCTTCGAGATACGCTTCCAAATAACTATTGAAGGTATACTTATGTATTATGTGCTTCAGACTATTGTACAGTACAACATTACATTAATGTATATTAGGAAGTTTGGGGATATAGGATATGTAAGTTATGTGAGATCCTGATGTATGTGACGCATGTGTATTTACATATAAGAAAATTTTGTTCATGCAAATTTGATATCGTGCTATAAGTAATAAAGCATGAAGTATAAGAAGAAAGAAAGGATGACATTGATAAACGAGTCTAGTTAAATGGCATGTGAAGTTAGAAGTTAGTTGATATTTGGGTAGTGACGAGGATGTCACAGATTGGTATTAGAGCAAAGTTAGTCTGACGTTTGACGGTGTCATTAGGCTAGAAATAGTGTACATCCCCATGTACTGTACTTGTCTGAATACATATATATGGTTGAATTGGTGAAAGTGTACTAAACGCTTGACCTTGTGGTGATATTGGCAGAATGAGCACTCGTAGACGGGGTACTGGTAGAGGACGAGGACGGGGTAGAGTAGAACCGTCCCCAACATAGTCTCCTCCTCCATCTCCATCGGGTAGCCCGAATGCTCGACTGTCGAGAGTGGAGCGAAGTATTGAGACTATGGCCACTCTATTTAATTAGTTCATGTCTAATTTTCCAAACGTGGCCACTAATGCATCAACAGCACCACCTATAGTACCTCCTATTCCATCTGGGAATGTTCCTCCTATTCCTCCAGTACAGCCCCCATCGGCACAGCCTGAGTTACCCCCACCAGCTCAAGTTAATGAGAGGCGAGATCCTAAGGCCTACTACAGTGTGGTCTTAATTAAAGAATTTAAGAAGTTGGATCCGCCGAAGTTTAAGGGGGATAGAGATCCATTGACCGCCGAGAACTGGGTGAAGGCAGTCACCAAATCTTTTGGGTACATGACCTGTTCTGAGAAAGAGAAAGTGGGTTTGGCAGCTTATTTGTTAGTAGACGATGCCGAGCAATTGTGGCAGTCTACTCGGGCCATTTTGGAGACTCAACACACTGAGGTTACGTGGGATAGATTTTTAGAGGCCTTTAATGAATAGTACATCCCACGCACTGAACAGACTAGGTTGAAGATTGAGTTTTTAAGCTTGACTCAGGGGACTATGACGGTTAATCAATATGAGTCGAAGTTCATTTCTTTAAGCAGATTTGACCCTGAAGTCCTAAGGAGTGAAGGACATAAGATCTACCGATTCATAGAGGGATTAAGGTCTCCTATTAGATCGAAGTTATATCCTATGGATATCACTACTTATAATGAGGCAGTCCGTAAGGCTCAATTGTGTGAGCAGGACTATAATCTTCACCATGTTGATTTTCGAGCCAAGGGTAAAGGCAAAGAACCGATGAAGCAGAAGTCAGATGAGAGAGCCTCTAGTGACAGATATCCATTTAGGAAAAGTAGACCATATGAAAGAGCTTCGGCAGGTAAGAAGATAAATTATAAGAGAATGACTTGTATCTTAGTTTAATGGTTATATGGAAATATACTAAATTTTGAAGTTTTATGATAATTATGGTACAGGGACTCCTAGATCTACCGGGATTAAGATAAATGATGAAAGATCCCGATATTCAGCTGGTAGTACAGCGAGCTCGCCGAAGAGTGTGACGCAGAAATGCAAGCATTGCGGGAGATTCCATGGGTCACAGTCATGTCGTATGGCGAGCGGGGCTTGTTTTTGGTGTGGCAAGAGGGGACACATGATTAAAGATTGTCCCAAGATTTCTAAGAGAGTGTCTGAAGAATCGGAAAGGACCACCCAACCACAGCCTAAGGCCACAGCTGCTGAAAAGGGAAAGAAAGCTGTGACTCAAGGATGAGTATTTGCTATAGACGAGGAGTCTGTCGATGCTTCGTCCAAGGTGATTAAAGGTAAGATTCACCTCTTTGATATAAGTGTTACTGCTTTATTTGATCCAGGCTCTACACACTCCTTTGTTTCTCCCATAATTGCTACAAGATTACCTGTTGAACCTGAGCCTTTAGGACATTTGTTACAAATAAGTACACCATTTAGAGAATCCCAGATGACAGATATAGTGTATCGTAGTTGTAAGCTACGGGTAGGAGAGAGAGAATCGATAGCTGATCTAATCCTACTGAATATGTATGGATTTGATGTCATATTAGGAATGGATTGGTTAGCTAAGAATCATGTGATATTGAATTGTTATGCTAAAAGTGTGATCTTCTCTTCTCCCGTTAGCTATGTTGTAAATTTTGCAAATGTTTAATACAAAAGTATGTTTATAAATTTATTTATTCGTAAATGAAATTAATAGAGAATTTATTTGTTATGTGAAGGATTTATAGCGTATGTGGTGGACGTAGAAAGGAAACGTCCCGAACTTCATGAAATTCCAATAGCCAATGAATTTCCATGTGTGTTTCCGGACGATCGTCCAGGACTTCCTCCGGATAGGGAAATCGAGTTTACTATCGATTTGGTGCCAGGGATTGAGCCCATTTCGAGACCACCCTATCGAATGGCCTTAGTGGAATTGGAAGAACTTAAGAAACAGCTGCAGGAGTTACTAGATAAGGGGTTTATACGGCCAAGTGTATCCCCATGGGGTGCTCCTGTGCTATTTGTCCGGAAGAAGGATGACAGCTTGAGGCTTTGTATTGATTATCGATGGTTGAATAAGGTGACAATCAAGAACAAGTACCCTCTTCCTAGGATTGACGATCTCTTTGATCAGCTTCGGGGTGCACGAGTCTTCTCCAAGATAGACTTGAGATCGGGATATCATCAATTGAAGATCCGAAGTGAAGATATCCCTAAGACTGCATTCAGGACACGATATGGTCACTATGAATTCCTAGTGATGCCGTTTGGTTTAACCAATGCACCCGCGGCTTTTATGAATTTGATGAATGATGTGTTCAAACAGTATTTGGACCAGTTTGTCATTGTTTTCATCGATGACATATTGGTGTATTCAAGATCATGGGAAGAGCATGAGCAGCATTTGAGGATAATTTTACAAACCCTCAAGGATCGGGGATTATATGCCAAGCTAAGTAAGTGTGAGTTTTGGCTAGATCAAATATCCTTTTTGGGTCACATAATCAATAAAGATGGAGTTTCGGTCGATCCATCGAAGATTGAAGCTGTGGTGCAATGGGAGAGACCGAAAACAGTGACAGAGATTAGGAGTTTCTTGGGTCTAGCCGGCTATTATCGACGATTTGTAGAGGGTTTTTCGAGGTTAGCTGCTCCCTTGACGCACTTAACGCGCAAAGAGGTGAAGTTTGAATGGAATGATGACTGCGAGCGCGGTTTCCATGAGTTGAAGCGCAGGTTAACTACTGTACCTATTCTCACCATTCCTAGTGGTTCTGGAGGATTTTCCGTATATAGTGATGCCTCTGCACAAGGTCTAGGTTGTGTGCTAATGCAACATGGTAAGGTAGTTGCATATGGTTCTCGTCAATTAAAGTACCATGAGAAGAACTACCCGACTCATGATTTGGAGTTAGCGGCAGTGGTGTTTGGTCTAAAGATTTGGAGGCATTACTTGTATGGTGAGAAATTTCAGATTTTTACGGATCATAAAAGTTTGAAGTACTTGTTCTCTCAGAGGGAATTGAATATGAGACAGAGGAGATGGCTCGAGCTTCTGAAGGATTATGATTATGAGATCCTATACCACCCGGGAAAAGCCAATGTGGTGGTAGATGCTCTGAGTAGGAGACATATGGGGATAGTATCGTACATGATGGTAAGAGAATATGAGCTACTTGAGCAGTTTGCAAGCCTTAGTCTCAATGTTGTGCCTTATGAGCACTTTGGAATGATAGTTAGTTTGATGATTGAGCCGGAGTTGATGGGTAGAATTCGGATTGCTCAAAAGGAAGATGATCAATGCATGGAGGCCATGAAGTATGCCATCGGAATTTAGCATTGATAGTAATGGACTCTTGAGATTTAAGAATCGTATATATGTTCCTAAGGATAAGGAGTTGAAGAAGTTAATTTTGACTGAAGCACACTCCACTAAGTATACTTTGCATCCGGGAAATACAAAGATGTATCATAATCTTCGCAAGGTGTATTGGTGGACTGGCATGAAAAGAGACATAGCAGAATCTGTGGCAAAGTGTCTCACGTGTCAGCAGGTTAAGGTAGAGCACCAAAGACAAGCAGGTTTACTACATCCTCTACCTATACCTATGTGGAAGTGGGAGCACATTACGATGGATTTTGTCATGGGACAACCTCGAACGAGGAGGAATCATGATGGTATTTGGGTCATTGTGGATCGGTTAACTAAGTCAGCTCACTTCCTGCCTATGAAGTCTACAGATACACTTAGTGCTTTGGCAGATTTGTATGTGAAAGAAGTTGTCAGACTATATGGAGTTCCAGTGAGCATTACATCTGACAGGGATTCCAGGTTCACTTCTCATTTCTGGGAACATTTTCAATAGGCCATGGGATCTCAATTAAATTTTTGCACGGCTTTTCATCCACAGACTGATGGTCAGTCCGAGCGCACCATTCAGACGCTCAAGGATATGTTGAGAGCTTGTGCGTTGGACTTTAAAGGCTCCTGGGATGATCATCTGCCATTGGCTGAGTTTGCATACAACAATAGTTACCATGCAAGTATCGGGATGGCACCATATGAAGCTCTATATGGTAGAAGGTGTCGATCTCCGATTGGGTGGGAAGAAGTGGGCGAGCGTAAGTTATTAGCCCCAGACTTAGTCGAGCAAGCCTCTGAGGATGTTAAGTTAATTTGCCAAAGACTTAAGACAGCTCAGAGCCGACAAAAGAGTTACGCAGATACTCGACGGAGACCACTTGAGTTTTTGGTTGGGGATTCGGTATTTTTGAAAGTTTCTCCATCCAAAGGTATTATGAGATTCGGCCAAAGAAGTAAGCTTAATCCTTATTACATTGGATCATTTGAGGTCTTGGACCAAGTGAGAGATGTTACCTATAGGTTGGCATTACCTCTAGAGCTATTAGGAGTACACAATGTTTTTAATGTATCTATGCTTTGAAAGTATAATCTAGATCCATCTCATGTCATTGAATATAAGCCCTTAGAGATTCGGGAGGACATGAGTTATGTGGAGAAGCCAGTTCGGATTTTGGATAGAAAGGAGAAAGTGCTAAGGTCTAAGACGATGCCCCTAGTCAAAATTCTCTGGCAATACCATACTATGGAAGAAGCTACGTGGGAGCTAGAGAGCTTAATGAAGGAAAGGTATCCGAAGCTAGTTGAGTAGTAACCCGATTTAAATTTGGAGGACCAAATTTCTAAAGGTAGGGAGAATGTGAAAACCCCAAATTCATGTAAATTCCTCATATTTGTGTAGTCTTCCAGCTTAAATGATGTAAATAAATGTGAAATTTTGATATATAAAGGATATATGGGACATGAATGGAATTAAAGCAATAGAATAGTCAATAATCACATTGTCAAAGAATTTAATGGTCAATGGCTGAGATAAATTAAATGAGACATTAAGATCAGAGTTTACTTGTTTAAAGGACATTTGTCATATGAAGAAGAAGAAAAATTAAGGTGGTCAAATTGTCAAAGGGTCAAGGAAGTTGGCTGACATGAAGTAAGGGATAAATACACATTAATTATGCATTCAATGCAATTGCCATCTTTTCCAGCAAAGAGGGCCGGCAGCCATAGCTCTTCCTCTGAAATTCTCTAAGGTTTTCTTCCATATTCACCTTGTAGAACTGCCTTATACCTCCAACAAATCAACAAACTCCTTAAACGAAAAACGATCCTCATCACTAGCTCTCTCTATGTCTGTAATATGGAAGGCTGAAACAAAGTCTTTGAGGAGATCAGAATTTTTGTTATTTTGGCTATTGACAAAGGTAAGAAAAGAAATTGATTCATTTGATTTCATCCATAAATTGGAGTCATGTGATGTTGGTATAGCATACTTATGGTGTTGAAATGCAAGAAAGTTAAAGGTTTCAATTTATATGAATTATGCAGTTTTGAAGAAGTGAAGGAAAGAATCGGTGCAACCAAGGGATTTCGTATTATTTGGCTATTTGAGGTAAGGAATATATGTAACGGACGTAGGGTGACTATGTCCGCATGTTTTAAATGTATTGGGATGAAACAAAAGCTGGTGTAAGTGCAGGAAATGTAAAATTCACGGTTTTCGCCCAGTTACAATTTGGCTTGGGGCAGCCGACTGCCCTAAATAGCAGCCGACTGCCCAGAGAGAGTCGTGATGTAACTTTTTCCAAAATCGACTTAGAGCAGCCGACTGCCCTATATAGCAATCGACTGCCATTTTTCCAGAAGCTTTCTGTTTGCAAACCAGTCGACCGCTAAAGAGCCAGTTGACTGCATTTTCTCGAAAAAGTTTCTGTTTGCGGACCAGTCGACTGCCCTATTTGACCAGTCGACTGCCATAAGTATATTTGGAATTTTTAAATATTTTAAATGGAAAAAGAAAATAAATTTATAAAATTTATTTATGCTATAGCAGTCGACTGCCCTAAAATAGCAGTCAACTGCCCCTTTTGAAAATAATAATTTTATATTTATTTATATAAATGTATTTGAATTATCATTAAAGTATATAAGAAGGTTTATTGAATGGCAATGGTTTTCTAAGAAGTAGTTTTGCTATCTAATGTTTTTGAGACTATGAACCACTTAATGATCATGCACTATTGATATGGATTGAAGGGACTCTGATCAAGTTTCTAAGATTATGTGTTATATGTATTTGGGCTGAGGAACCATAAGTCAAGCCTCGGTCGCCACAGATGTCACCTGACTAGTGTTCACTGTGGTATATAGACAATGGCCATGTGTCTCTTATGTGTTTTGGCTTAGGGGAGGATCCCTGGCCCATGCGTGGGTACGCCACTTTATATGTGCATCCCTTACGGGATTTATTTGGTGCATGATTTTATTGGGTGTCAAATGTCTCCATAAGTATTTGAAGATTATTTGTGTATTCAATTTCAAGTGAATTGATACATATGAAAGTATTTGAAGTATATGAATATATTTGAGTTATTTGAATATTTGCAAGTGATTTCATAAGAAGTATGTGAGAGTATTTGAAGTTATTTGAAATTGAAGTTAATTGTATTTGTAAATGTGATTTCAAGTGAATTAGAGGAAATAGAAAGTATTTGACTTATTTGATATTATGTGTATACGATATTTGAAGAAATTACATGATACATGTTTTATAATGATTTTACATAACATTATAGAGCCAAGCAGGAAAACTGCATATAGTGGCATAGTACGTTCTTTTACATTTATTTCTTACTGAGCGTAAACTCACCCTTTTACAATATTTTTCATACAGATTACCTGAAGTGAATTCCGCTCCAAATAGAGGAGCTTGCTTTTGAGACCTTATAGTGTACCTTCGAGATACGCTTCCCAATAACTATTGAAGGTATACTTATGTATTATGTGCTTCAGACTATTGTACAGTACAATATTACATTAATGTATATTAGGAAGTTTGGGGATATAGGATATGTAAGTTATGTGAGATCCTGATGTATGTGACGCATGTGTATTTACATATAAGAAAATTTTGTTCATGCAAATTTGATATCGTGCTATAAGTAATAAATCATGAAGTATAAGAAGAAAGAAAGGATGACATTCATAAACGAGTCTAGTTAAATGGCATGTGAAGTAAGAAGTTAGTTGATATTTGGGTAGTGACGAGGATGTCACAACTTGGCCAAATTTGATGCATTTCTTTGGACTCACTTTCTTAAAATCAACACTCTGGTTCCTTCAAGCATAATTCGAGCATTCTTTTCAAATGCCGAAATTATCTTTTCTCCCAATGACCCATGCAAGGTGGTGGGAATTCAATCTTTTGTTATGGGTAGAGATGTTGAAATCACCGAATATTCCCTCTCGCGTGCCTTTCGCATTCCAGAGCATGGTCTTACATTTGAAAATATCAATGTCCCATTAGAGTTTAATGTAGTCAATGACCGTGCGGGTGACCTTCCCGTCTTTGCAAGACTCCTTCACATCTTAATCTCCTGGAATCTTCGCACCCTCAGCACCAAATATTCCCAACTCTGATGACTTGATCGCTTCTGGCTCCACCAAATTCATTCTCCTGACGGTGTGCAGCTAGACCTTATTCATTTCATTCTCCAAGATTGGGTGAAGATTGTTCGTGGCAAGGTCCATACGATTGTCTTCCCATAGCCACTTGCATTTTATCTACTCGATCATGGCATTGATTGTTCATGTGAGATTGGTGTCCTTCCTGACCCAAGTACTACCATCAACCTTGCTACATTGCATAATCTTGGATGATATTCTCGTCAGCAAGGTGATACTGTAGTATGGGAAAAGGCTCATGGTGCTCCTACATCTCCTGAGCATGCTAGTGAAGAAGACGCTCCTGACGAGGAAGCCCCTGCATCTTCCTCAGCACCATCCGGTTCGACCTCAGCCTCTTTTGACCAGATCATGCAAATGCTTCAACAAATGCACACCTCTCAGCACACTGTCCAGCAGGACATTGCTTAGTGCCTTGATCAAATAGAGGAAACCCAAGCTACTTTGTACAATGAAGTCCAAGATATCTGCATGCAGCAAGAGGACTTCATGGACTAGTATCACAAGACGTTTCCTAGGCGTTGACTGTGATTGTTGTGCAGGATGAGCGTTTAGCTTATTATGATTTCGGATCTTTTACTATGACTAGTGTTTATGATGTTTTTAGCCTTATGTTTCTGACATTTTCTAGTGTGTTTATGATGTTTTAGTCTTATGTTTATCACTATGACTGGTGTGTTCTAATGTTAGACTCTTTGCAATTTTTGTTTCTATGGTTTATCTATATATGACTTTGGCTTGATCTATATTTTCATTGGCTTGGTTTATCACTTTGCTTCGTCTTTTTCTCCATTGTTGCTTTAAATTGACTTATACCACTAACCATTTCTCCATGTTGTTTATTTCTCTTATTGAAGGGGAGTATATCTACATCTTGGTTCTTCTTTTTTATTTTGCTATGACAAAAAGGGGGAGAATTAATGGGGTAAATTTTTCATGCATAAATTGAGGCGAAGCAAAATATTTTTCTATGTATAAATTGAGGGGAGCCAAGCAAAATGATTTTCATGATGTCAAAATTATAAGCAAATCTATCTTAAGCAAATTTACCTTAAGTTTTGTCATATCAAAAAGAGGGAGATTGTTAGCTTTAAATTGACAAGCATTTTGAAATGACAAAACTCAAGTAAGCTTAAAAATGATTTTTCTACAAAGTAAATTTGCTTTAAATGAACTCAATGATAGAAAATATTTTAAACAAAGTTTTGGATTGTGATTTCAATTGAAAAAGTCAGTAAATACTCTTAGAAAAGTGTTAGAAGGTTTTGAACTGACTTAGAATCACAAAAAGCCATAAACTGTCTTAAATTGCAGCCAAAAAAGTGTAGGAAAGCATTCTAGAGAAAAGGGATCGATCCCTACTGTAAAAGGATCGATCCCAAAATGGCAGAAAGTTTGAAAGGCATCCTGGAACAAGTTGCAAAGCATTCTGGAGAAAAGGAATCGATCCGTTTGGTAAAGGGATGTGAAAACCATAAATTTTTCATTTGTTGGAAATTATAAATATTGAAAATAAATAAAATTTTGAGAACGGGATATTAGTGAAAATCCCGAGAATTAAGAAAGGAACGAATGGTGGAAATCCGAGTGAAGGAAGTTAAATTGGAAATAAGAATATTTGGAAATTCGGAAAATAATGAAGAGAGGAAAATTAACTTGGATAAATTAAAATCCAAATTAAATAAGGAAAATGAGAGATGAAAATAAAATATGTTTATATAATTACAAATTATATAAATGTATTTTTATACAAATACATATGTATGTGAATACTATATAGTATATATTAATATACGTTTGTATATATGAATATATATACTATTTTATAAAGTTAAATAATACATATGTATTTCAGTATAGTCTCTTATGTATATATATAAATATATATAAATATAATTGAGAAATGTAAATATTGATTTACATTAAAATTTGAAAATATATATAAAAGTTATTTAAATTTAAAACATATAAATATACATATATATAGTAGACATATATTTTGTAATATACAATATATATTTTATATATAATATATATTACATTATATTATATATGAAATAATATATGTATAATAAGTAGTATAATTATATGTATAAAATATATTATATAGTATATAATATATAGTATATAGTATCTTATATACTAAATAAGGAAAGAAGAAAAAAAATAGAAGGAAAAATCGGGGAAGAAACCCGATCCTTCCCAGCCAGTGAGGCCGACCACCGTCGATGAGGGAAAGAGAGGAAGAAATGGCGCTGGCGAGGAGAGGAGAAGACGCCAGTGACCGGAAGAGGGAAAGAAACGAACGGAAGGAAGAAACGGAAGGAGAAACAGAAGCAAAAACCCGGCGGAAGCCGAGAAGGAGAAGAGAAGAGAAAGTGGCGGTGCCGGCCAAATCGGTTGCAGCCACTGTCACCAAAGCATCGCCGGAGGAAGAGGAAGAGGAAGGAGACCACTGGAGGGGCGGTGAACGGCGGAGGAGGGAGAACCAAGAGGCGAAAGAACCGTAGCTAAATCGACTCGATCCGCCGCCGTGCCACCGATCCAGGCCGAACGGAGACTACCAGCAGGTTTGCCGTGACGTCGGCCAGCTGAGGGAAGGTCGAACCGCAAGAGAACCGGCCATCGGAGGAGAATTGGCGGTGAACCAATCTGACCGGTCCGGCCAGCAAAGGAGAAAAAGGAAAAAGAAAAAGAAAAAGAAAAGAAAAAGGAAAAAAAAGAAAAGAAAAGAAAAGAGAAAAAGAAAGAAGGAAGAAAAAGAAGAAAGAGAAAAGAAAAGAAATTTCGAGAATTTGGAAAATTCTCAAGAATTCGAAAATTACAGGAAATCTCGAGAATTACGGAAATCAGTAAGAAATCCCGGAAAGTATTAAATTATTTAAATAGTTTATTTATTTAAATAATTATGGAAAAATTCTAAAATTTAGAATTTAATTTCTAGAAAATTCCCTCGATGATCGAGCCGATGGAATCGGGCGAAGTGAACACGGGAGCGACCTTCGAGAGGCAGTCGCTGACCTAAAACAGGTAAGGGAGACATGTGCCGCCTGTAAGGATATTCGGCCACATGTTTTAAATTATGCATTTAATTTATAAATGCAATTTATAATGATTAGTTTTGAAAATTGTGGTGATTTATCGGTTTCAAATTGTGGTGAAATACCAGTTGAGAAATATAAACTATATTTTTCGTGCAGGAGGCTAGCCAAATCGACAGCCGTTATACTACCGAAAAATTATCGAAAAATTACTGAAATTTACCAAAAATCACTGAAAACCAAAATAAAAGATTTGATTTCACGTGAATTGATTTTTGGGTACGAAAATCGAGAAATTAAATAAATTTCATAAAACTTGAATATAGTGATATTTAATTTTAAAATATTCATGTTTTCGAGAATAGTGAAAAGGAAATCACTGAAAATTCACTCGGCAGGTGATATTTCACGTGAAACGAGATGAAAATGAAAAAGAGATTGAAGTGAATATTTTTATAAATATTCTTAAATATTCACCCATATAAACCTTTATGGTTTTAATTATGGAAACAAATAATTATGAAAATTCCATAAAGGTTAAGAAATGATGGAAAACTATGTTTTGGATAAAAAGCACAGGAAATCATGCATATGTGTTTTACGGTGGAAAAGGACAGTTTTGCCCTTCTATTTTTACAGTGATGATTTTGCACACTGTTTTCACTGTATGGAAAACATGATTTATACCTTTATGAAATGTTTTGAAAAATATTAATTATTTTATAAACTTCATAAAGGTGATGATATTTACATGTGAGCCTTATGGATATGTGTGAAATAATTTGATTTATCGTGTTTAAAATCCATAAAGGCTATGGTACGGTTTACATTGTTTTGAGACTTGGGCTCCGAGCTTCATGCATCACATATACTGTTACTGTTACTGTCACGTGGCTAATTGACCAGCTAGTCATCAGCGTCCTGGATTGTCTCCTAGCAAGCATACACCGAGGACATATTATAGATCATGGCCATAGATCTCATTACTGTTACTGTGTCCCCAGTGGATGAGATAGCATGATTTAATTGTAGGGTGATGCCTAGTCTCACATACTGATTACTGTTTACTGAACGGATTCACGGAATCCTATTTACTGTACTGTACTGTTTACTATACTGAATTACTGTACTGATTACTGTTTTACTGAAGAAAAAGCTACTATTTACTATTAACAGAACTGTACTGTATATTGAAAAGGTAGCCACTGATTACTGTTTTACTGAACTGAAAGCTACCGTATACTATTTATTGAATTGGTAGCTACTATTTACTGTTACTTACTGAACCGTATCGAGATACTGTTTTACTAAATGCTGAATATACTGCTTTACTGAACTATACGATACGGTTACTAATTTGAAAAAAGAAATAAATGTTTATTCTAAAAGAATAACATAAGAATTATTTCTAAGAAAGAAATAATCGAAGAAGTAACTATCCAATGATTGGATATTTACAAATCACTGTACTGTCACGTGTTTTATTGTACTGAAGAGGAGAGAAGTAAACCACTGTTTTACTACTGAACTGTCACGTGTTTTAAAGTATACTGAATGTGAAAAGAAATAAGTGGTTTAGTCTGTGGAAAAACGAAAAGTTTATCGTTTTGAAAACAACAGAATTAGTACTCTCTACAGTTGCTTCTAGGTTCTGGAACAAGTCAGGTATTTTAAAATACCTGCCTTACTCTATATGGATCCCTAGCCGACTGTAATATCCTTCTTACATGTGTGCCTAGAGCCAGCTAGGAAGATTTTGAAGAAAACAAAAAATTATGTTCAGCATATAGGTAGCTGAATATCAAGTGTGACATATAACTCTCTTACTGAGCCGTGGTTTGCTCACTCCCCAATTTTAACATTTCATGTTTGGATGATGGTGAGATCCAATATTTGTGGATTACGGCTGCACATAATAGACAATGTGACAGATCGACTAAGATATATGAGGTACGATCATTTATTTTCTGTATTTAGACATGTCTACAGTACTACATATTTGTAAATAAGATAGGGGATGTGTATAACGTTAACAATATTTTATTAAATTGTTTAACATTAAGTGTAAAGTGAAGTATCACAGACAATCCAACCGGATAAATTGTGTAAAATAAGGTGAAAAATGTGGTAACGAGTCGTTACAAGGGATCAATCCCTTTGCATGAAACCTGACTCCAACGGTTAGTTTTTGAGGGTTTCAACGGGAGTATTAGCATTAAATGCTTCACCAACCGTTCAAATCAGAAGGTGGACTATAAATAGAGGCATTTATGAAGATTGGAGGTAGAATAAGCACTCAAGAAACTCTCAAATCTTCAAGAAAGAAATCACAGCTGAAAATTCTCTTATTGCACTTCATTTTGTGAGATATCACATTGTTCATCACCCATTCACTCAAATTTCTGATTCTCAAAAGGATAAGAAAACCTTGTGAGGTTATTGTTGTAAGTGTGAGGATAGTATTATAAGGGGATAGACTTAAAAGGTTACTTCTAAGCATTCAAGAGAAAGTGTAAGAGGTCTCACCACACCTTAAAGTGGTTTGTAAGAATTCCAAAGGAAGAGTGGAATTAATACCTTGACAAGAGGATTAAAGAGAGAGGACGTATGCAAGAGATCGGCCGAACCTCTATAAATTTGTGTTTGCTTCTCTTTCCCTTACTTATTTACTGTATTTATTTCATTTCTACATTACTTGTTTTATTTGTGCATTAAGTGTTAGAAAAACCAAAATTTAGTAGAAAAACCGATTCACCTCCCTTTCAGTAGAGCAAACACTATTTATATTTCACCTCAAATATTATCATTCTAGGGTCTTACTTCGATCTGGACAGAGAAAGTCTTGATGGGGCTCTCACCAAGTACTTCTCTGAACTTTATCGAACGGATCCTTTATTAAATATTTTAACAAGTAATTTTCTCTTTTAAATTCCTACACTCTATAGTTATATCGAATATAAGAAAATTTGGGATCCTCACATCGATCCCCCTCCTCTAGGGATCGATCCCCCCAAGGCAAAATGCCTTCCCTACACTATTTAAACCGAATTTGAGAAGGACTTTTCGTTATCTTCATATTTTCTTTCTTCTTGACTTAAAATTCAATTTTTTAACCTTTTCTTGATGATCCTTTGATATGAAAATCATTTTTCATTTGTATCATGCCTCAACTTCAACAATTGGTATTATTTTCAACAAATTAATATCTTCTTTCCTTGAACTTAAAAGTGCAAATTCTTTTTTCTTATTAAAGACATTCATGAATTTTATAAATCTTGAAGTAATCTTGAAATATATTTTCAATGAATGCTTAAACATAATTTTGAAAGTTGTTTCAATTTTGAAAGTTATTTCAATGATTTGTGTATTGACTTAAGAATTTGATGAACTTGTGCATGATAGATGTTGTTCATACCTTTTGTTCATCTTAGTAAAGAATGTTTAGAGGATTTTATCTCATAGCTTGACTCACATATTCCCATTAGGCATCATGATATTTTTTTTTGTGGAATATAAATAATTAAAGGTCAATATATATATATATATATATATATATATATATATATATATATACGCTTGAATGATGAAATGATCATAACTTGACCTTAATAATAGAATTCAAATATGACTTAGGTAAATGAAATACTTGGGATACAAAAAGCTTTACCTAAAGTCATAATTGTCCTTGGCCTATAATTTGTGATGATAAATGGATCTTAAATGTTCAAATGTATGAAAATTTGTCATCCATGAACTTAGATTTTTCTTATGGCCAAATTTTTAAAGAACTTAGGTTTTAATGACGACATCCATATACAAGGATAAGTGCAAACTTGAACAAATACACTTTGATTGATCTCAATGCATTGAATCTTGATTGTTTGGATGTTGAACTTGCATGTTTGCTTAAGTTAAATTAATGATCATGTTTATGAGATGTGAATATTTGATTTCATTAAACTCTACTTGATTTCATTCATAGATTGTGAATTTTAAAGTTAAAATATACTCAAGCATGATATTGATTCACTTAGGCAAAACCATCTTGTTAAAATGGCATATACCCTTTAGAACCTTAAATGATAAAAACAACTAGGAATATGGCTATTAAATGATTAAGATGAAAATCTTGAACCTTTCCTTGCTCTTAATTGGTTAAGGACTTGAATTGGAAAATGAGCATAGGATTTTTGTGCTTATAACCATGGAAGAAAATGTGTGTGCTTGGATGATATAAATTTTTGAATCTTCCATATAATTAGATTTGTGCTTATGAATATGGATTAATGTTTTATGATAGGACGCTAATGTCTAATTAATCCATATGAATGTTTGATGGTGTGTGATTGTGTTCTTACATGTTTGACTTGATTATTCACTAAGCACACCACACATAACAATTAGCATCATGCAAAATGGCTAAGACAACTATTGGTAACAATTGGTATGAGCTTTAAATTGACAATAATTCTTCTCCTTCTCTCTTTGGATTGAAATGACAAATAGGGAAGAATTTAGTTAGGACACTTTTGCATGAGACATTTGTGTGCTAGAATTTGTGGTTAATTGATATATGTATTAGTTCTAAGCACATTCTTACTTGAAAATGATTTATAAGCTCAATGCATATGATATGTCATCTAATTTCAGCTCCTAATCATGATCTATTGACATGCACCTTAGTTGGACTTTATAGAACAATTGATGTGTCTAGGTGCTTGATAGAATTAAAATGAGCAAGTTATAGAACTTAGTAGATAAATTGTAAACAACCTACTTCATTATCTACCAATTGGGAGCTTCTTGCAAAAATTATTTGCAAACAATTGGTATAGGATCATAACTAATGTCCTTTGCATGCACAAACATCTCATATTCTTTATGGACATTGATCTATTTATTTGTGCTATTCGTCCCATGTACTAACATGTTTCTTGTTGGATGGAACATATTTCTTGGTTCTCACATTTATTAAGCCATAATTTTAGGGGGAGAATAATTTTTCCCTTTTTTTTTGCTATGACAAAAATGGGGACAAATAATGAGATTTGGAAAATTCCTTTGAAAACAATGCTAATATTTAGGGGGAACTTTATATTTAAAACCATGCTTTATTTGAGGGGGAGTATTTCTTCAAAGGATTTTCAAAGCAAATTTACCTTAAGTTTTATAATATCAAAAAGGGGGAGGTTGTTAGCTTTAAATTGACATATATATATTTTGAAATGAAAAAAACTTAAGTAATCTTAAATGTTTGATTCATATTGTAAATTTGCTTTATCAATTATGATTTTCACAAACCATATTAAGTGCTTTTATCAAATATAAAACCATGATTTAATTGATTATCTTTATTAGCTTTAATCAATTTAGAAAACATTTTTAATTATTAGTTTAAGTAATTTTCTTATGGAATTATTGAATATATTTTAAGAAAATTACTTGATAAATTTTTGGACTCAAATTCATGTTTTTAAAGTCATATTATATTTAAAAATACTCAAAATTTGCTTTAGAATATTTTTAATGCCTAAAAACCTATAAAAGGTAAATGAATAGTGCATGGGATGGATCCCCTGCCTGAAAGGATGGGTTCCCTGACCAAGCGGATAGATGAATGGTAAAGGGATCGATCCCCTGAAGGCAGAATGCTCCTAGGAAGAAAAATTGAAGCATGGGATCGATCCCCTCAGGGAAAGGATCGATCCCTTCATGGCAGAATGCCTAGGAAGCATGGCAAGAGGCATAAGATCGATCCCTTACCTCGAGAAAGCACTCCAATGGCTAGTTTTTGTGAGATACAATGGTAACTTTTGATTTTGGCTCCACCCAACGTCAAGAACACGTCTAAGGGACTATAAATAGAGGCTTGGAAGCTCAAGAAAGCAAGAGGAATAGCTGAGCAACAATATTCTTCATCTTCTCCATCTTCCTCAAGTCTCAACAACATTTCAGGTGCTAAAAAGTCTTCATTCTCATCTTCCTTGTATAAAATAGCACAAATATTGTATAAGTTTTATTTTGAGCTTAACTTTTGTAATCATTTGCCAATTTAGAGGTATCTCCTTGGTTACACAAACTAGAAAATCCATTCACAATTTGTAAAAGGGTGTGAACCTTTAAGTGCTTCATTGTAAGTGAGGATTGGGTAGAAGGTTTTCTCCTTGAGCCATAAAAGGGAGAGGTTGTAAGGTTTCCTTTTTGAGCCTAGAAAAAGAAGGGGTAAGGTTTCTTCCTTAAGCTTGGAAAAGGAGAGGTGTAAAGGTTACTTTTGAGTCTAGGAAAAAGAGTATAACAAATTCAAGCTAGTGGATTTGGGAAAATCCTTGGGAGCATCTCAATGGAGAGGACGTAGGTAAGGTTGCCGAACCTATATAAATCAATTGTGTACATTTCTCTTTCCCTTCTCTCTTTACTTATTTGCATTTATATTGTGATTGTTGAATTGAACTTGAATTGCATGTGTGTGTAGCCTAGAAAACTTAGAAAATTCAATATAAGCTAGAGAATTTAGAATAACTGAAAAACAAAACCAAGAGTAATACAAAACCGATTCACCCCCTCTCGGTTTTAGGTTATAGAGCCAACATTTGCTAAACTTTAATATTTTTTTGGTACATGCTACACTTTAATATTTGTATAAGAGATAGGATGGTAAAATCATTATTAATTATAAATAAATAAATTATTAAATAATTAATATTATTTAATTTATCATTAATCGTAAATTAATGTTAATTGATTTATTATAATATTTAATTATTTAAAATTTAATTAATTATGTATGGTTAATTATTAATTAAATAATCATTAACTAATAGTTAAATAGCAATTAAATTAATTAATAATTAATTATCATAAATTAATTATTTAATGATTTTTTATTGATAATTAATAATTAATTATCATGAATTAATTATTTTGACAAAATTTTGTTTAAAAATATATATCATTGAAATTGAAAACTCCCATAAAAATTGACAAAAAAAAATTGATAAATAGTTGTAATAGAGGTAAGATGGTAAAATCATTTCAGTTTTAATTTTCTTTCATCTCATTTTTCCATTCTATCAAGCAATAGAAGGAAAAAAAATTTATTTTTCCATCCTTTCTACTAATCATACCTAAGAAAAAAATAAATGATTGGACCTCACCGAAAGAAGATGAGGTTCAATGAAGAAGACGAAGAACACTTGAAGAAAAACAATAACAAGTTAAAAACACATCAAAGGAAAACAAAAATTAGAAGTAAAACCAAGACCCGTTGTGTAGAAACACAAGAACCTATGGTATTGGACCAAGACCCGTTGCTTAGAAAAGCAAGAACCTATGGTATATATTGGTGGAAGGTAGAAGAATGCCACAAGGAAGACCTTGATAAGTTCAAGAGTTCTCAAGAGAACCAAAGAGAAGAAGTCTCTCAATTTTATTACTAAAATCAATTGTGTTCCCCCCAAAGGATTACATAACTATTTATAGGCAACTAGCTAACTTGCAGCACAAGTGATAGGAATCCTACTTTCCTAACTTGCAAAATAGGAAATAGTAAACTTGCAAAACAAGCAATAGGAATCCTACTCTCCTAACTTGCAGAACAAGTAATAGAAGTCCTACAAAATATATTATTTAAAAAGGAATTGGGCTTAAATTAAATTAAGACAACGTTTAGCCCAATAATACTTAACTAAATAAAATATGCATCTAGCCTAATTGCATTTCGGCCCAATACTTGTGTGTGTGTCTTCAAGAAGGTTGAACTTGGGCTTGGATCATGTTGTAGAAGACTTTATCATCCTCCATGCTCATGCTTTCTTGGGCTTTCTCTCTAGCAATATTAATGAAACCAGCCAAGGCTTGTTGCATTATCTTTGATTTAGCTTTTGTAATTGGACCTCCATGGATGCTCAAAGGATCACGAACATCATGAACATGACCTGAGCTGTGTGAGCTTGATGGGTCTCCATCATTCCCCCTCTCCTTGAAAGGATTTGTCCTCAAATCAGAATCACCTACATCAATATCAAAGGGAGAAAGATCAGAAACATTAAATGTAGCACTAACATTATACTCACCTAGAAGATCCAATTTATAAGCATTGTCATTGATCTTCTCAATCACTTGGAATGGTCCATCTCCTCGAGGTTGCAACTTGGAGCGACGTTGAGCAGGAAATCTCTCTTTACGCATATGTACCCAAACCCAATCACCAGGTTCAAAGACAACTTTCTTGCGATGCTTGTTGGCTTGAGTAGCATATTGCTCAGTCCTCTTCTTAATGTTTTGACGTACCTTCTTATGTAGTTGCTTAACAAAATCAGCTTTCTTTTTCCTATCCAAACTAGCTCTCTCCTCAATAGGTAGTGGTAAAAGATCCAATGGAGTGAGTGGATTAAAACCATAGACAACTTCAAATGGAGAATAACTAGTAGTAGAATGCACACTTCTATTGTAAGCAAACTCCACATGAGGCAAACAATCTTCCCAATTCTTCAAATTCTTTTGAATAATGGATCTCAACAAAGTAGACAAAGTACGATTGACTACTTCAGTTTGACCATCGGTTTGTGGATGACAAGTAATGGAAAACAATAGATTTGTTCCTAACTTTCCCCATAATGTTTTCCAAAAGTAGCTAAGGAACTTCACACCACGGTCAGAAACAATGGTCCTCGGAACACCATGTAGACGAACAATTTCCTTGAAGAATAAATCGGCAATGTTGCTTGCATCATCTGACTTGTAACAAGTAATGAAGTGAGCCATCTTAGAGAACTTGTCAACAACAACAAAAACAGAATTTCTACCTCTCTTTGTTCTTGGTAACCCCAAAACAAAGTCCATAGAAATGTCAGTCCAAGGAGTAGTAGGAATAGGCAATAGAGTATAAAGACCATGATTTATAACTCTAGACTTAGCTTGTTTACATGTGACACATCTTTCACACAATTTTTCAACATCTCTTTTCATGTTAGGCCAAAAGAAGTGATCATGCAATATATCTAAAGTTTTCTTTACTCCAAAATGTCCCATTAACTCACTACTATGGGCTTCTCTAACAAATAATTCTCTTAAAGAACTCCTAGGCACACATAATCTATTTTCCCTAAATAAAAATCCACATGCCTATAAAACTTTCCAAAATCAGTTTTCTCACATGCAATCAACACATTTCGAAAATCCTCATTAGTAGCATACAAGTCTTTAATATACTCAAATCCAAGTAGTTTTGCATTAAGAGTAGTGATTAAAGTATACCTTCGAGACAATGCATCAGCCACGACATTTTCTTTACCTTGTTTATATTTGATCACATATGGAAATGTCTCAATGAACTCCATCCACTTGGCATGACGCTTGTTCAACTTGCTTTGTCCTTTCAAGGGCTTCAAGGACTCATGACCAGTGTGGATGACAAATTCCTTCGGCCATAAATAGTGTTGGCATGTTTCCAAGGCCCTCACTAATGCATACATCTCTTTATCATATGTGGAATAGTTAAGGGCAGCTCCACTTAACTTCTCACTGAAAAAAGCAATGGGCTGCTTCTCCAGCATTAAAACAACTTCGATACCTATGCTTAAAGCATCACACTTAATCTCAATTGTTTTCTCTTTTTGCTTAGCCTCGGCTTCACTCACTATTCTTTTCTCACTCTCTTTTAATCTCAATTGATCCTTATCTTTCAGTAGCACACTTAAAGTTTGACATGCTATAGATTCCTTTCCATCCATGGGTAATTCCATACTATCCTCATCATCCTTTAATGGCAGCATAGAATCATCATCAAAATCTTCTTCGTAGTTGCTATCCAACTTATTATGAGCAACATTATCACAGGCATAAGAAATATTATCTTGGTTTACCTTAGCTAGGGCAACGTCATGTTGCTCCAACCTATCATATTTAACCAACTTCGACTCTATCCTCGAAAGTTGTTGTTGTTGCATGGCTAAGAACATGATCTCAATCTTACTCAAATCAAGCTTTTCACTATTAGAAGACATGATTGTAACCTGCAAGAAACGTTATTAAAAGAAAAGGACCTCACAAGTATGACCTCACGTGTTTTCACTCAATACACACAAGAATATAACACTCACACTCGGTTTCACACAATTTTAATATGGCTTTTCTCTACTAATGTTACTCACACACTCTTGCCTTTTTCCCTCACACAACTTTTCTCTATAGATTCTATATTGAACTGAAGACTTAATCAAAAATCAGCTTATGGAATTCAACTATCAACCAACAATAAACAAGCTGAGCACAAGATTTTAATCAACAGAAAACAAAACAATGAAGACTCAATAAGGCTTAAGAAGACTCAAATGAAACTAAACCTTGAAGGAAATATGCATGTTAGGGTAGGGTTTAGCCAAAGGTGGGGTAGTTTTGTCCTCTTATGTGGTAAGGTCAAAAAGATAATTTTAGGCAGTAGGGTAGAATGGTAACAATGAATTTTCAAATTAGGCAAATAAGAAATCTCAAAGCTCAAGAAAGAATGACTACCTCAAGATTTTGATGAAGCACACCTCCACGAATTGCCTTTGATATTGCTCTTGCTACACACGATGTAATAAATCCCATCTTGAATTGATTTTTCTTTTCTCTTTTTTTTTTCTTTTTTTTTATATTTTACTAAAGTAAACGAACAATGAAGAAAAAAACAAAAAGTCCAAAAATAAGAAGAGGTTTACTTGGGGAACAAGGCAACTTTTGACAAAAAATAAGCTAGTTTTGGTAGTAGCTTGTGTGTCAAGGAACGAGAGGGAACGGTGGCGTGTGAAACAAGTAGTCTTTATGTGATGTAGAGCTTTTAAAGGTTTCTTAGTGAGCAAGAAAACCTTTGGGATTTGGTTGCTTGGAGAACAAGATAGGGTTTACTTGGTGGCTAATTAAAGGTAGGTTATTTTAATGAAGACAATAGGTTTGAGGGACAAACAATATTAGTGGTGGCTTGGAAAAGGATTCAAGATCAAGGTTTGTCCAAGATAAGAAGACAAAGAAAAGAAAAAAAAAACAAAAACGAGACTCCCACGAATTGAACCTAAGCTCTAATGCCAAATGATATAGACCTCACCGAAAGAAGATGAGGTTCAATGAAGAAGACGAAGAACACTTGAAGAAAAACAATAACAAGTTAAAAACACATCAAAGGAAAACAAAAATTAGAAGTAAAACCAAGACCCGTTGTGTAGAAACACAAGAACCTATGGTATTGGACCAAGACCTGTTGCTTAGAAAAGCAAGAACCTATGGTATATATTGGTGGAAGGTAGAAGAACGCCACAAGGAAGACTTTGATAAGTTCAAGAGTTCTCAAGAGAACCAAAGAGAAGAAGTCTCTCAATTTTATTACTAAAATCAATTGTGTTCTTCCCAAAGGGTTACATAACTGTTTATAGGCAACTAGCTAACTTGCAGCACAAGTAATAGGAATCCTACTTTCCTAACTTGCAGAATAGGAAATAGCAAACTTGCAGAAAAAGCAATAGGAATCCTACTCTCCTAACTTGCAGAACAAGTAATAGAAGTCCTACAAAATATATTATTTAAAAAAGAATTGGGCTTAAATGAAATTAAGACAACGTTCAGCCCAATAATACTTAACTAAATAAAATATGCATACAGCCTAATTGCATTTCGACCCAATACTTGTGTGTGTGTCTTCAAGAAGGTTGAACTTGGGCTTGGATCATGTTGTAGAAGACTTTATCATCCTCCATGCTCATGCTTTGTTGGGCTTTCTCTCTAGCAATATTAATGAAACCAGCTAAGGCTTGTTGCATTATCTTTGATTTAGCTCTTGTAATTGGACCTCCATAGATGCTCAAAGGATCACGAACATGACTTGAGCTATGTGACTTGATGGGTCTCCATCAATAATGTTTTCTCTCTCTTCATTTTTTTTGTCTTTTATTTTTCATCTTTTTATTTTTTTTTACCCTATCAAACAAAGCATTTTTTTTTACTATACCAAGCAAAGTCTTTTACTCCTAACTCTGTTACTTTTTTTTAGTATCTAACTTTTCTTTATTGGGTCTTTAGCTTTTGGTTTACAAAAGCCTTTCATTGTACAAAAGACAAAATTACTTTGCGGTGGCAGTTATTAGTAATTTAGTAACTTTGATAGCATCTTCCGAATTAAAATGTCATTGAAGTATACAGCTTTTCCTTTGATTTTATTATTGCTATACGTCTTTTCCCAGAATAAAATTCAATTTCTCAGCAAAAGGAAAAAAAAAATCCCGCAGCCAAGCGCGGGTAGATTTTCTAGTCTACATATATACTCCATTTTTTTCTCTATACGCTCCGTTTTCTATTTTGGTTAAAAAAAATGTAAAAAAGAAATAATGTGAATACATTTAGAATTTTTCAGCAGTAATGTGTAAACTTACTTGTGATGCGATGGTGTAACAGGGGTCGTTTCTTTTTAGTTCTTGACATCTTATCCGCGAATCTTGGGGTTGAGGCTGAGACCAAACCCATCTCGATGATACACCCACCTCGCGACAATGGTGAAAAGGTTGTTCCCAAGAGCATGGATCCAAACAAAACTGCACCAAATTAATAGCACCAACAGTTCCAACTTTTCGCTCTGTTCCAAAACCCAGATGGAAGTAGAAGTAAAACTCCAGCTCCCAAACTCCAACTCTCACCAGAAACTCTCTAATCTCCTCTCGCCATTCCACACCAAAACTCTCATACAAGAAAACATCTTCTTCGACACCCCAAACTCCACTCTCGCTTCCAACCACGCTGCCCTCCGTGTCCGCTTCTACAACCTCGACTCTTGTTCCATCCTCTCCCTCAAATCCAAGCCCAAACTCTACCAAGGCATCAGCCAAGTCGAAGAACATGAGGAGCCCATCGACCCGTCACTCGCCCGCTCTTTCTTGACCTACCCAAGGGGCTTGTTGGACTTGGAAAGCTCTTCCCAGATAATGAAAAGAGTGAAGGGTGAATTTGGGGCTGATGAGTTGGTTTGCTTGGGTGGGTTTAAGAATGTGAGAGGGGTTTATGATTGGAAAGGGCTGAAGTTGGAGCTTGATGAAACTATTTATGATTTTGGTGTTAGTTATGAGATTGAGTGTGAGAGTAAAGAGCCTGAACGTGATAAGAAGTTGATTGAAGAGTTTTTGGAGGAAAATGGGATTGATTATAAGTACTCTGCTATTAACAAGTTTGCTGTTTTATTGTCAGGGAAGTTGACCACATGAATAGAGTGGAAAAGTACTGTGTCTGCTCATTTATATTATTTTTAATGGTAAATTTTGAGAATCTGTGGAATTTTATATTTATTGTTTATAAGGATTTATGTTTATGTGGAATTTACTTTCCAATGAGTCGGAATTTGTCCTCATTTTACTTTGTTTGCGGATGCAAATTGTTTCTTTCATTACTTGTCATGACAAGAGATCACCTTGGAATGTTTATTTGAGAGAGTTGGATTTTGATTTTACATTTCTCTGGCTGATTTTGGCACAATTTGTTGGGGACATATTGACAGTGATTTGGGTGACTCAGTGTGGAAGAACGGGCATTCACTTGAATTATTTGATAATATTTCGAGATTAATGTGGATTTACTCTTTATAGGTTTTATGTCACTATAATTTGGAATTTTCAAGGTGTAGGAAATTTCTTAAAGAGGAAATATATGAGGTTTTCGGATAGATGAATTTTTCCTCTCAAACATGCCGTGCTCCTTTATGTCCAAAAATAACTAAATTGATTGCACAATATTTACTCCATATGCTATTATAAAAGAAGAGGCGGATCTTGAGGCAATGAGAAAGTTTGCTTCTTCGTAATTTAGAGGTCATGGGTTCAAACAGTCTCTTTGTTAATGTAGAGGGAACACCACAATGTGAGAGTTTTGTGCACTGGATTGCTCTTTTTTTTTTAATGCTATTATAAAAGACTCGATAAGTTTCATCATGTTACTGTTGTGCAGGCATTTCATTTTCATTCAATTAAATTCATGAGAAGTGATCTGTGGGTAAGATACTGAGGAAGAATGCTTGATCCTGCTCTGTAATTGCATCATGAGATTATTTGGATAGATTGGTTATTTTGGACTATGAGTGCTGTGTGCTTTGCAGATATCTGGCTGCCTAGTTGAGACCAGATATTATCATGTCACTAGTTGCAGTTTTGCTCGGAGAATTTAGGTGCTACAAGAGATTTTGAGTACTTATTTAGGACAATTTTGTTCAAAGCCTAGAGGTGAGACCATCAGTTTACTCATTGTGAAGATTGCTTGAGCTCCCTTTTCTATCAACAGTTTGCAGTATCTAAACATCATTTCATTCCAGCAATTGCAGAGATGTAAATGTTGAAACCAATTTAAGTCGTATCAAGTGCAGTTTAGGTGCCCTGTCTCTACTTGTCTGGTGATAAGAAATTTTGGACTGTAAGATTAGGTCATTCTCATCTGTATCAGCTGACTATTTGATTATTTTCTGAGTCAGGTTATCTGCAGCTTTAGTTGACTGTTGTTTTCCAATTTTGCACCTGAAGAACATAGGGGTTGAACATCTGATTCTAATCTACTTTTGTTGTTTTTGACATTCAGATGCACTAGCTCTGTTAGCATAGCTCGCTTGATTTGTGCTATGGATTTGCATTTGCAGTGTATTGCATTGGCATTGGTTTTGTTTTGACAGTCTCTGTTGCATCAAGTGTCCTGTTTTTCTGCATATTTTTTATGGTTTATGTGATTAGACTGTTTTTGTATACAATTTTACATCAGCCTGTCTTCCTGAATTCATATTTCATAGCTAATTTGCTGTAAATTGCGTTGCTGAAACCAAATACAAAATAAAAGTTCTGCAAATTAAAAATCAGAAATATAAAACAAGCTGAATATGGAATCTCCCTGTATGTTATTGAGTAGCCTGCTAGTCTGGCCTCCTACTCCAAGGTGTTTCACTTCTTCCCTGCATGTGCATTCTTCTTTTCATACGAATAAACGATTCATGTTCACTTCCATTGCCGTTTTTTCCAGAAAAAGAAAACAACTAAAGGACATTGTGTTCGGGGCGTTTAGTTTATGGATTTTAGGATTCTTTTTAGGAATTTGATTTTTCATGAATGTATAAAGTCATTTTAGTTATACAATTTTTTTCCTCATCGGGAATTTTAAATTGCTTTGTCAAAATGAGAAAACTAAGGGTAAAACAAAAATCCCTCCTCCTTTGGAGCTCTAAATGTGACGAAGTTCCGAGTAAGATTAGTTTCACACTGTTAAAACGGATAAAAATACGTGTGGTGTATACCAAAAAAAAAATCTCTCCTCCCTTGAAGTATTTTTTTGTTCAAGTTTGTCCTCAACATTTTCTAATTTGAGTTAACTTTATCCTTTAGCATCAAAGATATTACATCTTAATAATTATTTATATATTAAAATAAATAAATAAACATTTTAAATAATTAAAAAAGTTATTTAACTATAATTGTACCTTTGTATTTGCCAAAAATTACAACCCTTAATTTCACTACATTAAAAACTCCTTTTTTGTTTTTTAAAGCCATTAAAAACCCTTTTTTAAATACAACATAATGGTTAATTTCACTGCTTTTAAATATGATTTACGAGTTTGCAGGTATCAAAATAACCCTTCTTAAATAAATTGATGAACAATAAATGTTGTGTTACTTAAATTTCAAGTGTCATTATTTTATTTATTTTAGTGATGAATTGACATATATGAGGAAAATGGGCTTAAAATCAATTGGATTGATAATAAGACAGAACTTATCAACAAGTTTCATTTTCATTAACCAAAATCAATTTAATATTGTAAAATATTGTTAAATCAAAATAATTTATATAATAAAAACCTTACAAACAAACTGACCAAATAAATAAATACGAAAAAATTAAATAAATAAATTAACATATTAAATAAATTGTTTATTAAGGACCGTCTAACATGACCAATATTAATTCCATATAGTTATTTTTTGCTAAATCAAAATAATTTACATATTAAAAACCCTATAAATAAAGGAGTCAATTAAATAAATAAATTAGGATAATAAATAATTAAGTACTTGATTTAAATATAACTTTTATTAAGGTGGCGTTTAGTTCGCGGAATGGAAAAGAGAAGGAATGAAAAATATATTATGAGGGAATAGAAAATAGGAGGAATATGTATTATGTTGTTTGGTTGGCGGAATGGAATAATTTTTCTGAGTTTTTTTTTTTCGTTTGGTTTAAGGGAAGGAATAAGGTAGGAATAAGATTAAAATGACAAAAATACCCTTTTAATATAAAGTTATTAAAATTGAATATAATTTTTTCTCATTTAAGTATTTACTGAAATACCTTACATTTAAATTAATATGACGAAAATACCCTCTTCTAAGTAATCACAAAAACATCTGTTATTAGCACAATTACTAAAATACCCTTTGTCCTTTTTTTAATTATATTTTGCTATCACAATTAAAATACCCTTCAATATTAATTTATTAAAATTTGAATTTCATATTTGTAATAATAATCACCATTGTTGCTATACATATAACAAAAATACCCATTAATATTGAAATATTTAAATTTATTTATAAAATATATATAAATTTATTTATAAAATATATATATAATTATTTATAAAATTATTATAAAACTAATATTAAAATATATAATTTTATAAAATTAAATATTTTATATAAAAATTTATAAAATATATAAATTTATAGAATTATCTTAAAATTAATATTAAAATATTTATATTTATTTATAAAATTATTATTTGCTAAATAATTAATACTTATTTATAAAATATATAATTTTACAAGTAATTATAAAATATTAGAATTATTATTTTCTAAATAATTAAAATTAATTTATAAAAAATATAAATTTAAAAATATTTTATAAAATATTTAAATTTTATTATTTTCTAATTGGGAAACATCTTTCAGCACAAGAAATTCAAATGCTCCATTATGGAAATTCAAATTCCCTGTGTTGAAAGACATTCTATTTGCAGAATGCCTTGGGGAATTCGAATGCCCCATTATGGGAATTCGAATTCCCTGTGTTGAAAGGCATTCTGTTTGCAGAATGCCTTTGGGAATTTGAATTCCCCATTATGGGCATTCGAATGCCCGATCGACAGCTATAAAAATAGCCCTCGACCTTCACTCTTTTTGGCTCAAACTTCACCAGCCGCCCTCGACGCTCTCTTTCCAACTCAAACTTTCACTAACCCATCCCTATTTTCGTTTAACCAATCATCAAATTTTCACAAATTTTACCCTAATCATGGTTCCAAGACAAGCTAGGATGAAAAATCCTAATAAATCCCCTCATTCAAGAATTCCTTCACACACCAAAAAGAAGCAAAAGGTGGGAGATACATCATCTAGCAATCAACTTTTTAGAAATTCCTTCCATCAAAAAAAGGTATGAAATTGTTCAGCATTGTAAAGCTATATGTAGTAGAACCATTGATTGGTCAGCTTTTAGAGACACTTGCTGTAATGATCTTCAAATCTGGAATTTTATAGATTGAAATTAAAAAAATGGGGAGAAGTCCAGCAGAAGAGGATTCGAGCAAAAGTAGTCCAGTTGAAGCAGTCCAGCAGAAAGAGTCGGCAGAAGAGAAGGTTGATGGTAGCATTTGCTATCATTTTTCGATTTTTTAAAGGACATGCTTGTCGAAAAATATTGTTTTGCCCATGGAAAAGCTATTCATTAAGGGGGGGGGGGGGAGATTATTTGGTTTTCCCTCCCGCACGGCTTCACTTTTCTGCACAGGATTTCTTCTATTTTTTCTCCCCTCAACCAATCTACATATTCCATGAATCTTTGAAAAAATGGCAGAATTGAAACGTGAATCTGCCCAACCAAACACGCTGTAAGTGTTATTCACTTTATATCAACTAATAATATATAGGACATTATAGTAAAATAAGTCCTTAATTAATCTTACATTCTTTCAACTAAACACAAAAATCTTATATTTTCCTCAATGCAACCAAACACAAGAATTTAATATTTCCAAATATCAATAAGATAAAGTGATTTGACATAAAATTAATTGCCAAAAAGAATCTTACAATATGCGAAACAAACGCAGATCATAGGTGATCTTGTTGTTTTACTGATATTTTGCATTCAATCTTTCCAAATAAGTTGAATCCTGCTTATCTTGCGTTTTCCTCCATCTTATGTTCATCGCAAAAGTGATATGTCGAATCCTTGTCAGAATGCTACCCTGGTCATATTCGTATTGTGCTAATATATCTTATTGCAAATGTGACCTTATATTATTTTTTATTAGATTCTTTGTATTGTATCTCTATATTTGACTTTATATTACTCTTTTTGCTAGTAATCTTAGCTAAGCTGACATGTACCTGAAAAACAAATCTACATGCAAGCAGGGTGTTAGACCTGTAGACATTGGATATTGTGGGGAACGACCTTGTGACACAGGGTATACTAGCAGAGTCACAAACTCCCACTTCCATTGTCGAGCCTTAAATAATGTACTAATGTCATATTTGGTACATAGGATAAGAATAAAATAGAATATATAATATTAAAAATAAGATTTCATTAAATGATATCATTTTACCTTATGTTTGGCATATGAAAGTAAAATAGGATGAGTTTTATATATTCTTCTCAAATTTACTATGTGTAAAATTAAAAATAGAATAGAGATTTTTTTAATCAAAAGTACTCTTATTTAAAGTAAATATGCTTTAAATTTGTAATTTTTTTCTTATAAATATAATTGAAAGAATTTTAACCAAAAAATATATATTATTACAATTTCTATAGTTATAAGAGTTAAATTTCTTTTTTCAAAAAAAAAATTTCAAAAAAAGTTTTTTAAATTAAAATTTTTAATAAATCAATATTGTTAAAAAATTAATTTTCGTTAAAAATGTTTATCTATTTTTAACCTTTTATTATTTTTGTTTTTAATTTTATATTTTAAATTTAAAAAAATTCATATGATTTTGAATCAAATATATTTATTTTAGAAAGTAATCTTTTAAAAAAATAATTTGATTTTTTTTAAAACAAAGCATTGATTTTTCAAAAAAAAAAATTTTTTTAAAAAATTTCCTTCATTTTCTTTTCTTTTCATACCAGCGAAAAATTAAAAATGAAAAGAAAATTTAATTGTATGAAAAAAATAATAGTAAAATTTTTAATTCAAAATTTTATAAAGATAAACATACAACATAATAAGTTTTATGTCTAAGAGTCAAATTTAAATTGACTTCAAATTTTGATTAATTAATAAAATACTTTTTTTAAAAAAATTTTAGTTATTTTAAAAATTATTATTTTATTTTAACTTTATTTTTCTTTATTATGGATAAAAATAAAAGAAAAAGAAAGAAATAAAAAGAAGGTATAAAAAAGGAAATGTGAAACCTGGAAATTCCTTAATCTCGATTTAAATTAATTCATTGTAATTTTAGAGTTTAAATGGATTTAGTATGGAATTTGATATTGGATGAGCAAGAAATTCTAAGCAACTAGTATTATTTTTATCATAACTTTAGATTGAGGAATCATATTGTAAAAATCACAATTTCATAAGTATATGATTGAATACGGTTTAAGTGAATAGTGAAAAGAAGCTTAATCGAAAATTTTTTATTTCAGGTGCCTACAATTCGAACTTTTGTACGGACAATCTCGTAGGCCACATGGAAGCCCACACCTGCCCAAAGGCATATAAATCATCATATATTGATGATCTATGACCTTACATAAGTCAATTTAAAACTTTTACAATAATTTGAACCTAATTCGAAATTTTTGTGAAAATCGAGAAATAAATGAGAAAATGATTGTTTTGTCCATGGGTCGTCACAACTAATGGTCAAAACCAACACTATAATTTGACTTTAGGGGTCATATTGAAGTATGTTAGTGTGTCAAATCAAGATGTTAGACCTTGAGTCAAAAGATTTTATGGTGGGCCAAAAAAGACTGAAAAAGGCTAAATTGAGCCAAAACCCTATAAATCCTCTTCATGGCTGGCTAATGATTCTATTTTGTCCTTGATGTGGACTAGGTCAATTATTACTGGGCTTTTCTATAAATCAAGTTGAAGACCATTGAGCCAAATGATAATCTAAGCCCAAGAGGAAAGAGGACTAAGAAGGCCCATAAATGATCCACTGGGTTATTATTTAAGCTATGGGGCTTAAAGGTAATTACGCGCAAAATAACTCCTATAAATAGGTCACAGGTATCATTCTTAAACCCTAAGCTCTATTTGCCTATCGAAACCCTGTCTTACTTAAGCATCGGAGTGCGCGTGCAGGGAAAAACCCCTGCGCCCCTCTGACTTTTCCTATCTTGCAGAATTTTTGAAGACAAGCTAACACGAAGATCGAGGATTTGACGTCAACAAACTTTTATTGTTGTTTTTGGCAACAACAATTGGCGCCGACTGTGGGAAACAAACAAAAAAGCCATAAAAAATGGTGAAAGACGACCTGTGCAAGACGGGGTATGTAGGCTGCGAAAAGGTGCACAGGTTACGCGACAAAATAGTCTGTCGCGCGTAATGTGCATGCGACAGAACAGTCTGTTGCATATCAGGTCTCACGCACAAGGTTTCATCCTCACATAAAAAGTCTGTAGCCACAAACAAAAAAAAATAAAAATAAAGAAAAAAATATATTACAGTGGCGCGAAAAGAGTGACTAGCCTGTCGCAGAAGACTGTCGCGCATCATCTATTTTGGCCTTAATTTAACATATCAGACACAAAAGCAAAACTTGCATGGGCGAGAGATTGCATGGCGAGAGGCGAGAGACAGCATAAGCGAGAGACCTGCATGGGCGAGAGGCGAGAGGTAGCATAAGCGAGAGACCTGCGAGAGATCTGCATGGGCAAGAGGCGAGAGATAGCATAAGCGAGAGACCTGCGAGAGATCTGCATGGGTGAGAGGCGAGAGACACCTCCTGTCGCCTGGGCGAGAGCTCTCTCTCGCGCAGAAAGGTCCTGGCGAGAGACCTCTAATGTTAGCCTGGGCGAGAGCTATTTCTCGCCCGAAGAAATGTCCTTGGCGAGAGACCTCCTCCTACTATCCTGGCGAGAGTTATCTCTCGCGCTAGACAGGTCCTAGCGAGAGACCTCCTCTTGTTAGCATTGGGTGAGAGCTATTTCTTGCCCGAAGGAAGGTCCTGGCGAGATACCTCCTCCTATTAGCCTGGGCGAGAGCTATTTCTCGCGCGCAGAAAGGTCTTTGGCGAGAGACCCCTCCTATCGCCTGGGCGAAAGCTCTGTCTCGCGCAGAAAGGTCCTGGCGAGAGACCTCTAATGTTAGACTGGGCGAGAGCTATTTCTCGCCCGAAGAAAGGTCCTTGGCAAGAGACCTCCTCCTATTATCCTGGGCGAGAGTTATTTCTCGCGTGTAGAAAGGTCCTTGGTGAGAGATCCCTTCTGTCGCCTGGACGAGAGCTATCTCTCGTGCCAGACAGGTCATGGCGAGAGACCTCCTCCTGTTAGCATTGGGCGAGAGCCACCTATCTTGTTACATTGGGCGAGAGACAGTACTGAGCGAGATGCTAGCTCTCGCAAAGACAGGCCTTTGGCAAGAGACCTCTTTATGTTAGCACTGGCGAGATGCTAACTCTCGCAAAGACAGGCCTTTGGCGAGAGACCTCTTTATCTTAGCACTGGCGAGATGCTAGCTCTCGCAAAGACAGGCCTTTGGCGAGAGACCTCTTTATGTTGCAAGGGCGAGACGTTAACTTTTACGCCAGATAGGCCCTTAGCGAGAGACCTCCTCCTGTTAGCATTGGGCGAGAGCCATCTATCCTGTTACATTGGGTGAGAGACAGTACTGGGCGAGAGGCGAGCTCTCGCGCAGACAGGCCTTTTGGCGAGAGACCTCCTGTTCATACTGGGCGAGAGCCATCGCGCGCCTGTTAGCATTGGGCGAGAGCCATCTATCCTGTTACATTGGGTGAGAGACAGTACTGGGCGAGAGGCGAGCTCTCGCGCAGACAGGCCTTTTGGCGAGAGACCTCCTGTTCATACTGGGCGAGAGCCATCTATCGCGTGAGATAGATCCTTACCGAGAGGAGACCTCCCTCTCGTGACAGGCCTGGCGATTAGCACAAGGCGAGAGCCATCTTTCGCGCTGTACAGTTCCTTGGAGAGAAGCGACCTCCCTCTCGCAACAGGCCCTTGGCGAAAGGAGACCTCCCTCTCACGATAGCCCCTGGCGATTAGCACTACTCACCACTAACATTTGCTATTTTCTGCACGCATCCATGGCATACGCATAAGAAATTTAAGTATGTCATTTGACATTTTGACATAAACTTTAAGGAGCCTTTTGGCTACAAGGTTCCACACGACAGAGCAATTCACGCGATAGGCACCACCGCAACAGAAGGACCCTTGCCACGACAGGTTAATCCGCCAAAAGCAAGGCGGTATACATGAGCATTGATCCCAAGTTGCATGCTAGCCCAATAGGTCAAAGGTAATGGTGAGCACATTCGATAGGTTATGTCGTGATAAAGCTGTTCGTCCTATGCGACAGCCATGCGAGCGAGAAAAAGTCACACGGCAGGCATTCTAGATGAGAAAATGGCTCCCGTGAGCCTAGCCTCCCGCACACTAGGCGTAAAGCAATGCTGACGAGTACAGTGTCATGTGGTGAGCACAAGACCATTGCAATGGGCACTTTCGACAATTGAGAGGCATGTGGTGATTGCATAACTAACGCTACAGCCCAGCCTCCGCAACAAGGCTCGCTTGGTAAAGCACGTGTCAAGGCACAAGAAACGATGTAGATGGGCAAGCAAGGAACCGGCCAAAGGGTCTGGCAGAGGTGTGTGCATAATGCTAGGCGAGCTCACCCAGGAAAGGAAAAAATTGGATGAAAGGCTCAAAACGAGCGAACGTATATCCAAGGGAACTCTATTGGGCGAGCCCTAACCAAAGATCTTAGGGAACACGTTAGAACTTTAAATGCCCGCTCGTGTTCGCCTAGATGCATAAGAACATAGAAGAGCGGCAAAAACCAGGCAGGGCACAAAAGGTCAGACGAGCTAGTGGCCACCACGCAAGTATGATTGTGAATGATGAGTAAGAATACAGCCATCCTACGACCCAGACAAACAAGCCCTTGTCAACCGATATAGGAACTCGCCTAGGAGAGAGAACTCTATGGGCAAGCCATTTTGGGTGGCCAAAGTGAAAAGGATTAGGCAACTCTGTACATCATCAAGCACAACGCTCGAGAAAAAGTTCATTTTTGAACAAGAATGACAACGCTGTTTCAAAGAAGAACTTGGGGAGCTATATGGTGTAAAGGCACACTAAATATTGAAAAAGTAAAAGGTATTGTGCCGTAGAAAATGAAAAGACAAAAAAAGAGAAAGAAAAAGCTGAGGCTACGACCAGTCACATATTTGGCGGCAGGTAGTGATCTCTGACAGCAGAATACAAGAAGTGGGCTACAGCCCTGCCTATCACCCAAAAGTTCCCTGGTGATTGAGTACACGGAATGGGCAGAGCCCAGCCTATCACCTGAAAGATCTCTGGTGACAGAGTAAAAGGAATGGGCGACAGTAGTGTCCTCAATTCGGCGAGCATAGGCACACACATCACAAATTTTGGTGACAAGGTTCCACATGGCAGACTCTTTCTACGAGAGATGGCTCACGCGTGCGACAGCAAAAATGGCGAGAAAGAGGGACCACTATTGAAGATCTTACAAAGATGCCACTCTTTTGAATAGTCAGTTGCATGCAAGACGTTATGCGACAGAACAATCTGTCGCTCGAAAGGTGCTTGCTACACTGCAAATTTGCGCGACTACAAGCATGCAACAGGCACTCTGTCCCGAGAGCTAGCTCAAGGCCACGCGACAGAGCAGTTTGCACAACTATAGGTATACGACAGGACTCAAACATGGGCAACATTATCTTCTTCATTGTCAAATTGAACTTCAAAGCCAAGAAGCGCGACAGGCCTTGGACGAGACAAGGGCCCCCGCATGCAACAAGCCTTGTGCAAGAGAGGAACTCCCGAGTGACAGGCCTTGTACAAGACAAGAGCTCCCGCACAGGATAGGCCTTTGACGAGAAAGGGGTTTCCGCACACGATAGGCCTTAAGCGAAACAAGGGCTCCCGCACACGACAGGCCTTGGGCGACAGGGTAGCTCCCACGCGCAACAAGCCTTGGATGAGATAGGGCTCTCGTACGCGACAAGCTCCCTACTTTGATAAAATGATAGTGAAGAAAACTAGGTGAACACAGCACCCATGGGCAAGATTCCCCCGTTAGCACAATGCAGGCGAGCAAAGAACACCCGAGTCATGCCTTTCGGCAATGTCTAGCAATGCTGGCAAGCACGAAATCAAAACTATTGGCCCGCCCATTAGAAAACACTTTGGCAAGCACATTTAAATTTGACGATCCAAGTGCATGCCCAAGTGCAGGATCTGCCTACGAGATCTGAGTGGAATGATCTAGAATCTTCTAGACCTAGTGTGCGCACTAATCCGACAAAATATCCAAAAGCTTCCTTCAGCCCATATATCGATCGTCTGACACAGAAGCTTTCAAGAACTGCTCTAGCAACCATCTAAAAGTGGCTTAAGAACCACACACTCGGCCTATTGACAACCACACATGTGAAAGAGGGTTTGTCTATATAAAGGGTGTGTCAGCTTCGTGAGTCCTTTAAGCAAGACAAGGATGTGTCAGTTTAGGGTGTCGAGATCAAGGCTGTGTTTCCCTTGTAAGCCCCTATACATAGCATTCTTGAGTATCAATACAAGTGAGTGCTCGGCACAACGAAAATTGCAAAACACACTCAAGCAGGGACATACGGCTGGTGTCCGAGGCAGGCACTAGCCACTGTAGTGTAAGGCAGCAAGCTAGGGAGAGCTTGGTTCGATCAAAAACAACTTGGGGTAAGCTCGTGAAGGTATATCATTGGTATCGAGGCATGACTTAGTGCACAATCCATGGTTGACAGCAAAACATCCCAGCACTCTTACTTTACAGATTTTTCAAAGACAAAGACTTGGAATGGTACTGGTGGTAAACATTTGCTGCAATTATATTGTTACTTATTCCACTTAATTGAAAATACTACATTATGAAACGAAAGGCCAGTTATTTTTATCTGTACTATGATAATCCTCCATGTTTGATAGACGTGTTGCAGGAATAGAAGAAGAAAAACAGAAGCTGGCCGAAGACGCGAGACGGGCATAAATAAGTCCCTAAGTGAAAAATGCGCAAGACGGGCAAAAATAAGACCCAAAGCGAGAAGAAGACGCGAGACGGGAACAAATAAGTCCCTAAGCGAAAAATGCGTGAGACGGGCAAAAATAAGTCCCTAAGCGCGAGACGGGCACAAATAAGACCTTAAGCGTGAAGAAGACGCGAGACGGGCACAAATAAGTCCCTAAGCGAAAAATGCGCGAGACGGGCAAAAATAAAACCCTAAGCGAGAAGAAGACGCGAGACGGGCACAAATAAGTCCCTAAGCGAAAAATGCGTGAGACGGGCAAAAATAAGACCATAAGCGAGAAGAAGACGCGAGACGGGCACAAATAAGTCCCTAAGCGAAAAATGTGCGAGACGGGCACAAATAAGACCTTAAGCGTGAAAAATGCGCGAGACGGCACAAATAAGTCCCTAAGCAAAAAATGCGCGAGACGGGCACAAAAAAGACCTTAAGCGTGAAGAAGACGCGAGACGGGCACAAATAAGTCCCTAAGCGAAAAATGCGCGAGACAGGCACAAATAAGACCTTAAGCGTGAAGAAGATGAGAGACGGGCACAAATAAGTCCCTAAGCGAAAAATGTGCAAGACGGGCACAAATAAGACCTTAAGCGTGAAGTAGACGCGAGACGGGCGCAAATAAGTCCCTAAGCGAAAAATGCGCAAGACGGGCACAAATAAGACCTTAAGCATGAAGAAGACGCGAGATGGGCACAAATAAGTCCCTAAGCACAAATGCGCGAGACGGGCAAGAATAAGTCTTTAAGCGAACAAAACAAAAAGTCCCTAAGCACAAAAGGGTGTGAGACGGGCAAAAATATGTCTCTAAACGAGGTACGTTACAATCTCATCAGATTACATTTAACGTATTATGTTAACATAAACGATATTATATTCTAACATGTCCTTAAGCGGATAGTATGCAAGACAGGATCAATACTCCAATAAAAGTTCTTCTTTGGACACAAAAAGTCGCAAAGAAAAGCTTGGGGAGCACACAGTATGCAGGTTGTAAGGTATGGCACGAGGCACGTTACAATTTTATCATTGAATATGTGCTACAATTGATAAATAAAATGCGTGAGATGGGCAGATTGTGAAATCCTCAAGCAATAAAGTGTACGGATAAATGCGATACCCAAGTACGAATTCTTCTTTAGATGTATGTGCTTCATAAGAAGAGCTAGGGAGCACTATAGATTAACTTCTGCATTAAAAGGAGTATCGAAGCACCCATGCATGTGCATCCCGAGGTGCTATAATGTCAAGAGCTTGATCCTTAGGAAAATTAGTCTCTGGATTATCTAAAGATTTTTGTCCAAGCTTGTTAGAACCTCGACCATCTCGAGTCGACAAAAAGGCTTCTAAGAGCTGGTAAGATCGGATAAATCTTTATAAGTGCCTATCCATAGAAAAGGTTCCAAATTCTCAACATCTGGATCGAGCTTCAACCAATCAAGAGCATGCCAAGTACAAATCACATCTGATGAAACCAGATAAGAACATATGCATATGGCACTTCTGGACGATGTGCTCTCATGGCCTTAACCCAGATTCGGTTTTCTTCCTCTTGGCTAATAGAAGGCACTTGACAAAAGAAATGATGACACGAAGTCGTTTCTGCTACAAATAATAATAATGAAGTTCACTAGTTAAGCCCTCAAGTGAAGATGAAAAGATTCTTGTGATAATCCCAGGAAGAGGGCAGCAAAAGAATTTGAAAAGACCATTCTTTATATACTCTTTCACAAGGTAAACCTTGTAAAAGAGTGGGGAGCAATTGATGTGGACTAGGTCAATTATTACTGGGCTTTTCTATAAATCAAGTTGAAGACCATTGAGTCAAATGATAATCTAAGCCCAAGAGGAAAGAGGACTCAGAAGGTCCATAAATGATCCACTGGGTTATTATCTAAGCTGTGGGGCTTAAAGGTAATTACGCGTAAAATAACTCCTATAAATGGGTCACAGGTATCATTCTTAAACCCTAAGCTCTATTTACCTACTGAAACCCTGTCTGACTTAAGCATCGGAGTGCGCGTGCAGGGGAAAACCCCTGCGCCCCTCTGACTTTTCCTATCTTGCAGAATTCTTGAAGACAAGCTAACACGAAGATCGAGGATTTGACGTCAATAAACTTTTATTGTTGTTTTTGGAAACAACAGTCCTATATGAATAGGACATGGATGAAATTACATGAAATCTCACCTAACAAAAATCAAAGAGCCAATAAGAAAATAGAAAAATAAAGTAACTATGTAATTAAGTGAAAAAATAGAGATATTTTGGCATAAAGCCCTAAAAGATAAGTATGATTTTATTAAATTAATTTATATTATTGATATTTCAAACTAAAGTGACTGGCCACCATGCATTTTACCATTGTAAAGGCTTAAAAAGAAAACTAAACCGTGAGCTTAGTGAAAAAGAAGAGAAAATTGTGTGGTTCTATAAGCTAATTGATTTTGCCTCCCATTTTCTCCCTACCTCCAGTTGTTTTCAGCCTTCCTTCTCCATATCAAAGTTGTTCCAAATTTTTCCGTCTATAACATATCCAAATTTGGTAGCCAAACTCCACTGTTCGAATACGTTTTGTCTAGGCATACTAAAGGTATGTCAAATTCGGTTTCAAGCTAGATTTGTAGAGAAATTGAATTTTGTTTTCCACCAACTTTTGATATAAGGGTTAATATGTGATGTTTTGGTGTAATTGGATTGGAGAAAAACCACCTCAAGAGTGAGGAGTTGAATTCAGCCAATAAGGAAACTTAAGGCTAGGTAAGGTTGTTTTACTTCAATTTGATATATAGTGATGTGTATGATGTGCAGTGAGTAATATGAAGTTAAATTTGATATATTAGTGTAGGAATGAAAATAAGGTTTGACAACTATGGTTGTATAAAGGAACTATTTGAATTCAAGGGAGATTTTGATATATGTTGTGTAATCTATGCTAATGAGCATGAATCGAATGATAAAAGAGCTTAAAATTAAAAATTGGAAATGTATAGGAGAAGCTGTATATTCGGCCTAATGAAGCGCAATAAGGTATTTAAGGTGAAATTACACTGGTAAATGAGTAATAGATAAGTACTAAATGTGATTAGTGCAATTGGAATGATTGAAAAGAATCGAAAAGTGACTTTTGTCTCATTATTGCTAATTTGCACCTAAGTGAAAGTAATTATTTGTTAATGTTAAATGACTATGTGTAAGTTAAAGTGGTAAATGACATTATTTATGTGTTTGTAGTGGTAAAGATGCAATTTGGTGGTGTACAATACGCGAATTGCCAAGCTTGAACAAGTTAGCTTAATCCTTTGTTTTCGATAAGTTACTATGCAAGCTACGAGTAGCTTGCAAGGTAAGTTTCTATGTAAGCTACGAGTAGTGGGTTATAGAGTAAGTATAAGGCATATGAAGCAAATGAAATGTGTCGGGATATGTGTAAGTGTGTGTGAGTGAGTTTGCTAAGTTAAGCATATGACTTGAGTGTAACCGAATCTATATGTGATTGTGTATGAGACTATCGATGTGATATGACATGAGAAGTATTTGAATGGTTATTGTGAACATTATATGTGCTATTATTAGCGATATAAATTTTTTCTCCTGGCAGGCTGGGTATAGATATATTGTAACCTTGCATTATTGTAGAAGTTCAAAAAAATTAGTGAAAAGTTGATATAGGTTTTTATGTCAGCATCATTCTATTGCATCGTTATACGCACTATGTTTTATGATATTTAACCTTACACGAGATTTATACTAAATGTATAAAAGCTTTGCATCTCATTTGCATCATGTTTTGAAGTATGTGAATGATATGACCTTATGGCATATATATATGAGTTTTCTAGATTGAGCATGCATTGCTTTTACATCCTACCAGTAAAAGACATCAAAACACGAGTTGACTACTGGTTTACAATTTTTATGACATCTCATTATACTATGAGACTAATAGAGCACTAAAGGAACATGCTTGAATACTTGATACTCCTATATGGGCCATACGAGGCTTGTCTGACATTGTAGTTGATAGGTTCCAATTCTAGCAAGCCACTGGGATTAAAGATGACAAGGATCCATGGCCATAGGTAACACCCTAGTTTCAAGGTAACGAGAATTGGTTATTGATAACTACAGTAGGCTAAGACTTTATTAGTTGATTACTAGGTTTGCCTAATGAGAAATGTTTTATGAACATTTCATATGAAGTTATATGACGTATGATTGAACTATATGAGGCATTATTTTTTTGAGAATTGCATTGTTTGACAAAATCAGCTTTGTATCGAATTAAGTGCATAACATCGGTTTTACTGTAAATGTAATGTGATGAGACATTGCACGTATGCATGTGATTGGGAGTAAAACTATAGTTGTGATGTCAGGTGATTGAGGAAACAAAGTACTTCAAAATATCCTCCCATTCAATTCTTCGAAAGCCCCTGATAGCGTCACTGGAGCCTTAGACTAAAACTACTAGATTGTGATATTGAGTTACATGTGATATGACGAGACATGTGTCGCATGCATTAGTTGCGTTGTATCTTGGTTGTTACTACCTTTGCACTATTGTAGTTGCTTAATGTTGCCTTCTAAACCAAACAACAAGTGTGCGGGTCGCGACAAGTAAAAAAGTGATGAGTTGAATATCATTCTCACGAAGATTAATTAAAATTGTTCTAGCTAAGTATTAAAATTACTTCTTCCTAGATTTATTCAAACAATAAAAAATCTTTTAAATTAAATTAACTACCAAAATAATTAAAAAAAGATAAAATAAAAATTGAAAATTAAATATAAAAACTAAAATGCAACTAAATTGAAAGAACATTAAATTTAAATAGGAAAATAAATTTAAAATGCATGAAATTAAAAATGCAAAGTTAAATTAATGAACATAATTTAAATTTCCTAAAACTAAAATTTAAAATTATTTAACTAAATGTATTCCTAATTGTTAAACATAAACACTTATAAAATAAAATCCTAATAGATAAATAATCATGTAGACTAAATAAATAAACATATTAAATTAACTAATAATCTAATTTAATCTAAAATACTAAAATAATATGCATGTATAACACAACCTAAAGTTGAAACACATAGCAAAGCCATCTGTTCTACTCACACTACATGCTCTACCTTGTACAGCTTAGCCTTCATCCATGCCGCCAACTTTGCCACATCCTAACATGCACGCAACCAGTATGTTCGAGCCTAGCCACGCACAGCACCTATTTCTACACCTACACACTATTAGTTTATGCCCTACAAACAAATGGATTTGGATTAAGTAATTTTAAAAAGCCCAAAAGACCCAATTTAGTTGGACTAAGGCTAAGGCCTTTTTAGGATTTTGTTAAGAGGCACTATAAAAATAACATTAAGTCTAAAAGTTAGACAGAATATTTCGATAGCCGCTTTGTCTCTTGAAGCTAGCACTCTCAGAAAACAATTCTCTTCCTCCTCCCTTTGCTTCTGATCACATATTTTCTCAGGCAAAGGTCTTGTTTTACGTCCTACTCGTGTGGATACCTTTAGAGGGCTTCTCTCAGCTAGGAGTCTTAAGTTAACAATAAATCGAGGGCTATTCGTGGGCTGCCATATTCAAAAGTTGAACATACCTGCACGAGTTACACCAAAAGGTTAGATTCTATCTTGAAAACAATCTTGTTGCATGATTCTAGTGATTTTGGTTTTGTTGTTTTTCTAATCCACTGCTTATTTTTGTGTATGACATGATAAACTGAGACAACGAAACTTTATAGTGGTATCTGAGCCAGTGTGCAAACAGCTTTCGGGATAGCGAATTCAATTCACGATGATGCTGTTTTATTGTAAACATGATAAACTGAGACAACGAAACTTTACAGTGGTATCCGAGCCAGTGTGCAAACAGCTTTCGTGATAGCGAATTCAATTCACGATGATGCTGTTTTATTGTAAGTTGTTACAGATTTGATTTTAATTTTCAAAATTCATTTAGGCAACCTAAAATAATTGTAAGACAATTATAGATTTAAATAAACCATGTAGGCAACCTTGTAGTTGCCACCCTTGCAAAAAAAATAATACTTGTTATTATTTTATTTAAAATATATAAAATAAATTAGGATAAAAGTTATCCTGATAAGAGTTTTAAATTAAATATATTTTAAAGAAAGATATTTTTTAAAATAAAATTACATAAGAGTTATCCAATGGTTTTCGAGATTTTAATAAGATTAAAATTTCAAAAGCATTATCTTGATAAAATTTTGTTTTAAAATAAAATATATCCTATATTAAATTTGATAAGAGTTATCCAATATTTTTGAGATTTTAATGAGATTAAAATTTCAAAAGGAATTATCTTGATAAAATTTTGTTTTAAAATAAAATATTTTCTATCTTAAATTGGATAAGAGTTATCCAATACTTTTGAGATTTTAATGAGATTAAAATTTCAAAAGGAGTCATTTTTATAATTTTTTTTGTTTTAAAATAAAATATTTTAAAATGGATAAGAGTTATCCAATAGTTTTGAGCTTTTAATAAGATTAAAATTTCAATTAAGCTCAAATTGAATTTTCAGAATTAAAATTAAATTAAAACAGCTCTTGATACTCATAATTAATTAAAATTAGATTTTAATTAGGAAGCATGAAAATTAATATGTGATATTGCTATGTATACTTGATGCTTGATTTGTATATGATATGGATGATTGCATGGTGCATGGTTATGGGCCTAGGTTTACATGAGTTGTAATTTATTTAAATAAATTTGAATTGGGCCTGCGAGCCTTTTTTTTTTTGTAATTTATTTATGTAATAGTTACATAGATAAATTAGGATTATCTTGTAAAATGTACAACATTTGGAGCCAAGATGGTTCGGAGCTAAAGTGAACTGAGGTGACGCTTGAAGGGAAACAAAGGAGAAGGCATTTAGAAAAATAATGTATCCTTAGGTTCTTTTGTAATAGAAAGGCCATAACCATGTCACGTTTAATTTTATGCTTTTACTTATATATGTTGATATATATGTTAGAAAAGCATGCTAGGTGAGATGGTAAAATTAAAAATCTCTCAAAATAAATATTAAGTCAAAGATAACAAATAAAGATGCCTTCCAATACGATGCATGTGAAAGAGATTTTGTTCAATATTGTGTTATTTTGGCTTAGTCAAGGCCATACCTACCTTAGGAATTCACATTGCATGATATAATAGTTATCTCTAAATGTATTGGGTTAGACTTAACTAAATTAAATTAGGGCATTGGCTCAATCAAACCTAATAAGATTTAGAGGCATAGGTTGGGCTTTAACCCATATGATGAGTTAGAATAAGATTTGTTCACCCAACTATCTAGCAGTTGCATGAGATGCAATTGATAAGAGTTGTCTACCTAAATAATCTCATTGGATGCATTAGCTCAGCTAAAGTCATAATGGGACCAAATATAGATCCTGGCCCACTAGGAAGTCTAGGCGAAAAGGCTTCCTGAGTTGATAGTGAGGGGTATTAGCTTAAGGAAAATAGTGGGAGCAATTCATTTAATTAAAAGGCCATAATTAAATGATTTTAATCACAATGTTACTTACTTGCATATTTTATGATTGTAGAGTTATCATGGTAAACAACAACTTATCCTTTCGTTCTATCCTTGAGAAGGATAACAAGTTGGTTGGGGCAAACTTCTTAGACTGGTACAGAAATTTGAGGATTGTCCTCACTCAGGAAAAGAAGTTATATGTTCTACAACATGCGATCCCTGCTTAACCCCAACAAAATGCTTCCACTACTAATAAGCAAGCTTATCAAAAGCATTTGGATGATGCCATTGATGTGCAATGCCTAATGTTGGCTTCCATGAGTTTTGAACTCCAAAAGTAACATGAGAATATGAAACCGTTTGATATGATCGAACATCTCAAGGAAATGTTCCAAGAGCAAGCACGACACGAACGTTATGAGGTGTCTAAGGCACTCTTCCAGAGCAAGATGGTTGAGCGAGCTTCAGTGCACACTCATGTACTTAATATGATTAGGTACATTAAGAGGCTGGAAGCACTGGGTTTCACCATGCATAAAGAGTTGTCAGATGATCTCATCCTCCAATCCTTATCGGATAGCTATAGTTCGTTTATGTTGCACTACAACATGAACAGTATGGATAAGACACTAGCAGAATTGTTCAACATGTTGAGAACTGCTAAGTAGGACTTAAAGAAGTTAAGGCCTACTTCTGTTATGGTGATTGACAAGACCAAATCCAAAGGCAAAAGCAAGCTTAAGGGTAAGTCCAAGCCCAAGAGTAACAAGAAGGAAAAGGCTAAGAAGCTCAAGCCATCTGGTGAAGTTGCTAAGACAGGAAAGTGCTTCCATTGCGATAAGACTGGTCATTGGAAGCAAAACGGCACTGTGTACCTTGAGGAGTTGAAGAAAAAGAAAGGAAGTGAGACTTCCACCTCAGGTATATATGTGATTGAGATAAATTTGTGTACTTCTTAATCTGGGATATTAGATACTAGATGTGGTTCTCACATTTGCATGAATGTGCAGGGATTAACATGGAGTAGAAAACTTGCCAAGGGCGAGGTGGTCCTATGAGTTGGAAATAGAGCAACGGTTGTTGCATTAGCAGTAGGAACATTTAATTTATCGTTGCCTTTGGGCCTAATTCTAGAACTTGATAATTGTTATTATGTTCTGGCAATTGCCAAGAATATTATTTCTATTTCTTGTTTGGACAAGAAAGGTTTTTCTTTTAAAATAATGAACAATACTTGTTCAATTTACTTTAATGATATTTTCTATGGCAATGCTTTCATTATGAATGGATTGTATGTTCTAGACTTAGATAATCACATATACAGTGTTGATTCCAAGAGGTCAAAGGGTAATGAGATTAACCCTACATTCCTTTGGCATTGTAAACTTGGTCACATAAACGAGAAACGCATATCTAGGCTCCACAAAGATGGACACTTAAATTCATTTGATTTTGAATCATATGATGTATGCGAATCTTGTTTACTTGGTAAAATGACCAAGGCCCCTTTTACAGGAACAAGTGAAAGGGCTAGTGGTTTATTAGAGCTCATACATACAGATGTATATGGCCCATTAACCACATAGGCTAGAGGAGGGTTCCAATACTTCATCACATTTACTGATGACTACAGTAGATATGGTTATGTGTATCTAATGCAACACAAGTCATTGAAAAGTTCAAAGAATTCAAGAATGAAGTACAAAACTAGCTAGGCAAGAATATCAAGACACTCCAATCATATCACGGTGGAAAGTATTTGAGCCTAGAATTTACAGATCATCTAAAGGAGTGTGAAATAGTTCTACAACTCACTCCACCTGGTACACTTGAATGGAATGGTGTCTCTGACAAGAGGAATCGGACCTTGTTAGACATGGTTCGATCTATGATAAGTCTATCTGACCTCCCTGTCTCCTTTTGGGATTATGCTTTAGAGACAACAGCATTCACACTAAATCGTGTTCCTACTAAAGTTGTTGAAAAGACACCACATGAGATGTGGACAGAAAAAAAAACCTAATCTATCTTTTCTAAAGATTTGTGGTTGTGAGGCTTATGTCAAAAGACAAGTCTCAGACAAATTAGGACCCAAATATGATAAATGCATATTTGTGGGGTATCCTAAAGAGACAAAAGATACTATTTCTATAATCCCACAAAGCACAGAGTGTTTGTGGCTCGGTACAGTGTCTTTCTAGAAAAGGACTTCCTTTTTAGAAGAACTAGTGGGAAGAAAATAGAGCTTGAAGAGGTTCAAGAACCACAAAATGTCACTGAACCTTTAGTGGAACAGGAGCAAGTCCCACAAGATGTTGTGGAACAAGAAATAGCTCCAAAAACACAAGGCTTGCGTAGGTCTAATAAGATACGTCGAGAACCTGAGAAGCTTAACCTTCTCACCACTCAGCATGACGACGTATTGCTTATGGATAATGATGAGCCTACCACCTACGAAGAAGCAATTACGGGCCCAGATTTTGAGAAATGGCTTAAAGCCATAAAATTCGAAATGGACTCTATGTATACAAACCAAGTATAGACCTTGGTTGATCCACTTGAAGGGGTAAAACCCACAGGGTGCAAGTGGGTCTTTAAAAAGAAGACTGACATGGATGGAAACGTGCATACCTATAAAGGTCGATTGGTGGCCAAAGGTTTCAAACAAAGGCATGGTATGGACTATGATGAAACCTTTTCACCAGTTGCAATGCTTAAGTCCATTCGGATTTTGCTTGCTATCGTTGCATACCATGATTATGAGATATGGCAGATGGATGTTAGAATCGCGTTCCTGAATGGAAATTTGTTGGAAGATGTGTATATGACACAACCTAACAGTTTTATCACTCCCGAGAATTCCAACAAGGTATGCAAGCTTCAAAAATCCATTTATGGATTGAAGCAAGCTTCTCAGAGCTGGAACATTCGTTTTAATGAGACAGTCAAAGAGTTCTGTTTCATCAAGAATGAAGATGAACCTTGTGTTTACAAAAAGGTTAGTGGGAGTGCTGTCATATTTCTAGCATTATATATGGATGACATACTACTCATAGGAAATGACATTCCTGCCCTACAATCTGTCAAAAATTGGCTAGGGAATTGCTTCTCCATGAAAAACTTAGAAGAAGTAGCCTATATCCTTGAAATAAAGATTTCTAGAGATAGATTGAATAGGCTACTTGGTCTAAGTCAAAGTGTTAAAAAGGTTCAACATGGAAGAATCCAAGAAAGGATTCTTACCTATGTCATATGACATTTATCTCTCAAAGGACATGTGTCATAAAACATAAGATGAGAGAGATAAAATGGCTAAGATTCCATGTACTTTAGCTATTGGATCTATCATGTACGCCATGTTATGTGCGAGGCTCGATGTCTCACATGCTTTAAGCATGGCAAGCAGGTATCAAGCTGACCCAGGTGAGCGTCACTAGGTAGCAGTTAAGAACATCCTTAAGTACTTGAGAAGGACTAAGGATGCCTTCTTAGTCTATGGAGGAGAGAATAAGCTCATTATAAATGGTTACACTGATGCTAGTTTCCAGTCAGATAAGAATTACTTTAAGTCACAATCTGGCTATGTGTTTTGCCTGAATGGTGGTGCTGTAAGTTGGAAGAGTTCAAAACAAGAGACAATGACCGATTCTACAATCGAGGCTGAGTATATAGCGACATTAGATGTAGCTAAGAAAGTTATTTGGATCAAGAAGTTCATCAGAACTTGGATGGTCCCTAGCATTGCTGATACAGTGTCACTCTATTGTGACAACAATGGAGCCATTGCACAAGCTAAGGAACCTCGGTCTCACCAATTGTCCAAATAAATACTTGGGCCCTTCCATGATCGATTGGCTGTAATGCAAGTGGGAGAATGTTAGTGTATGCGCTATGAGCCAATTGGATTTAGACTTGAATTACACTTATGACCTTGTGATTATTTATATTATTTAATAATACATGGCATTTATTTATCATTATTGACTATATTTAATTTGTTCATGTCATAATCAAATGATAAAGTCCTAGAATAGTGGATTCGTATCAAAGGAATCAAAGTAGTGACTTCGATAATGAGATCCTTATAATAAAAAGAATACTATTCTTAAATATCTTTAGTCGTAGTATCACTAAGAAGGGACATCAGTGATATGGTAAGACTAACATGTGTTAGATTCCTTTGGGTGACTGATCTTATAAGTCATGGATATGATGATATCCATATCAACATATAGGTGATCATTGTGAATGAATACACTGGGTTGACACATCTTGAGAACTCTATGTGGATCGTTACATTAAGTGTCATTAGATGTTCTCAAATGGCAATGGTATATGTGATCCTTAGACTTAAGATCACCATGGTATCCTAATTGTGGAATGGTGTACTTTGATGCTGGTAAATGTAGCTCAATGAACGTTGCAAGTAAGACAGTAATTGGGTACATCATGAATCATATGAGGGTTGTGAGTGATCAAGATAGAATTTGTCCCTCTTGGTAACAAGAGTTTATATCTCAAGGCCGCTCAATAGAGATTAATGATTGAAAATCTGTGGCCACAGTACAAATGAAATTTAAGATGAGATCTTGAATTCATTTGATTAAATCATTTCTCTTGAGATTGAGAAACAATGTAGTTGAACTTTAATAGAGATGACACGTTCCATACTCTATGTTCGACTGAGATATTAGGTGACAAAAGGATCGAATTATACGGTAATTGCTCATTGAAAGGTTGTCGTCAACTCACCGACATTTTCATTACTTGGGTAGCCATGATGCATTGCTAGATGCCAATCTTGGCTTGTGATTTATGAATGATATTTTGAATCACTGCCAACGTAATGGAAACCTAAAGGGTTTCACACAACAAGAGTATGACCAAAACAAGGTAATTGGAGTTGGATCCATGTGATGAATCCTAGTACAAGTAGGATTCCTAGTAAGACTAGAATCCTGTTCCAACTAGAATTCGGGATTTAATTAATAATAATTTTAGCTTGAGATTACCAAAGGGTATTTCGGTCTTTTCAATTATAATGAGATTATAATTATGAATTATTAATTTAATAATTAATGGGTAGACCAAATTATTAATCCAAATGCATAACTAATTGGTTGTAGTGCAAGTGGGAGATTGTTAGCTTATGCCTTACAATCAATTGGATTTGGATTAAGTAATTTTAAAAAGCCTAAAAGACCCAATTTAGTTGGACTAAGGCTAAGGACTTTTTAGGGTTTTGTTAAGAGGCACTATAAAATAACATTAAGCCACTCTACCTCTTAGAGCTAGAACTCTTAGAAAACAATTCCCTTCCTCCTCCCTTTACTTCTGATCACATCTTTTCTCAAGCAAAGGTCTTGTTTTGCATCCTACTCGTATGGATAACTTTAGAGGGTTTCTCTCAGCGAGGAGTCTTGAGTTAACGATAAATTGAGGGCTATTCGTAGGCTGCCATATTTAAAAGTTGAATATTCCTACACGAGTTATACCAAAATGTTAGATTCTATCCCGAAAACAATCTTCTTGCATGATCCTAGCGATTTTGGTTTTGTTGTTTTTCTAATCTGCTGCTTATTTTCATGTATGACATATAAACCGAGACAACGAAACCTTACACACACCACACTGTAAAGTCTGCAACTCAACGCCTCTTGCTAGTCCACACAACCAGCCTTCACGCTTCTTGCACTCGCTTTTATTTCACTCCAATAATACAGCAACCCAGCATTGATGCAATAGTATCTGCCATGTCTAGCACTTCCTCCACACAACACCTACTGCTCGTCACCTCTTGCTTCTCAAATTTGCCCCAGCAACCTCCTACGGACCAGCAAGCATCGCCGCCTCCTGCAACACGTCCTGAACAGCTACCAGTAGGAAGGCTTGCCCAGCACAACCCACTCTAATTGCAGACCAAAACGACCTTTATAGCCTAAACATGCACCAAATGTGAAATTCCAAATTTCCTTCTTTCATATATGTGGATACGAAAATTAAATAATGAGATTTAACAATAAGTGGATGATTTTTTATGTTTTGCTATATAAATGAGGAATATGGATCGTAGGCGTCACTAGGAATTTTATGGTCTGAAGGGACACTGGACTTTATAATAATGATATTTTGAGCGAAATATAGTGAGGGTAAGAATCCGCATCTCCAATCCTTTCATATTGTACATGCCTTGGGAAACGTGCCAAAATATGAAAAATGACAATTTTACCCTTCGGTTGGAAAAGTACTTTCAAATATAGGCTAAGATTTGACTATAAGTCCATGGAATACTGTAGATGAACTCGTGTGAAGATGTCTCACTCAGTTTTAAATTGTAGATTGAATCACATGAAAATGCCTTAAAACGCTAAGTAGGAGTATTTTAGTAATTTCGCGTATCAGTCAAATCCCATTATAAGTCAAATTTTGAACTATATTATATTAAATAAGTATATTCTATAAGTAAATAAAAATATTTTGTAATATTATTAAATAGTTTAAATAATATTTTAAAGGATAGGACAAATGGGATTAATTAAATTATAAGGGCTATTTTGGTAAAAACACACACATGGTCAGCCATTCTTTTTATTGAAGTCAGACTTTGACTCATAAATGAATATTATATGATATAAATGATAAATAAAATAATAAAGTAATTAAACTTATAAAAATTATGAAAATACATTAATATTTTATAAATTAGTGGAGGTAACTATACATGTATAGTTACCCCACTACATTAAGACTTTAATAATTAAAAATTTGAGATATTTTCACTCATCTCCCTCACTTAGCCGGCCACACTTTCCGTCTTCACCATTTTCAACATTTTCCATCTTTTAAGCTTAAGTAAGAGAAGAGAATCCTTAAGAAACCCTACTCTACACACCCTAAATCAATTAGCTTCCTAAAGCAAACTTATTCATCTCACTCTCCTCTATCACAGATCTTGGAATCAAGCTTGGGAGAGGCCAATTAGTGGGTAAAATCCTTCCTCTAAGATTCGGCTATTTGGGTATGTATGAGGAAGGAAATTTTGTTTTAATTTCTTTAAATATATGTTAGTGTTTTTGATGTGTTTAGCTTATGTATAACCTTAGATTAATGAAAAACCATTAGAATATTGTTTTTAGGGTTTCGACCATAAGGGTATATTATGAGGAAATGTTGTTTTCATGTTAAATTAGTGCAGAAATAATGTAGAAATCATAAGAAGTGAGAATATGGTGTTAGAATGGCATAAAACATGGTGTTGTGTGTGAGAGTGTATTCGGCCAAAGGAAGAGTGAAGCGAGATCATGTCCAATTTGATATAAGATGGTTTCTAAAATAATGTATAAAATAATATAAGTCTGCTGGTGAAGTCGGATTCAAAAACAGAGATGATTTGATAGTAGTTACAGTTTTAGCACTAGATAGGAAATAGACTGAATTGCTACTATATTGAGAATTTTGAGAGGTCTTTAAGACTAATAAATATTATGTGAAGGTAATTTTTGGAAATTAAATTGTTTTAATGATTTTCTACAGTCTAGAAGTGAATGGGAGATTAGGTGGTATTACGCTCGATACTGTATTCTAATTTTTGGACTGATCTGGATAAGTTGTGTTGCGATTGTTAGGTAAGAAATATATATAGGGAATGTAGGAGACATTGTCATGACCCAAACGCCGTGACGTAGACTTAACACTTACACTTATTTCATTTAACAAATTTACAAACTAAATTTTCCCTTTTCAATTTATGGTTTGTATTTGATGCAAGTGTAGTCACTAATCGATTTTCACGTGTCCTTTTCCTTTTTAATTCAACTTCACTAACTTCTTTCCTCCAAAGGTGAGTTAAAAAATTCTCTAGGCCTGTAATTATCATTTTTGATAAATTAAATATTCTTGCCTAGAAAACAGATTGAAAATATCCTCCTTATATTTTAAGATTTCCCCAGATAAATAACCTGTAAGACATCATTTATCATAACCCAATCATACCAAATCAATTTAACTATCCACACATTCACATCATAATGCAAATCATCAAATAATTATCATGTTAGCAACCTTAATATCCACCACTAATTATCACATATATAGGATCACACTCGATTGTCATATCACTTATAAAATAATTCTAAAACGATATTAAGTTACATTTCATGACACAAGCAATTTGTATTGTGTAAACTATATAGAATGTGAATGTAAACAAAACAATACACTATTTGTATACTTCGAAAAATAGCGAAAGTAGGATTTTAAAGGACATTGGTATGTATCTAGGCTAGGTAAAGTCCTTAATGACCCACATAGTGGCTTTGCATTGTAGCCTAGCTCAGATAGTCTATAGGTGGTGGCAAAAGAGGTGAGCAATTCATAGCTCAATAAGTAGTTTAAGTAAATACATGCTAAGCTCATGTCGATGTACATGCAAATGTACAAAACAGATTTTTGATTACTTTAGGTGTGAGCCTCAAAATATTGAAATCGATATTGATAATAAAATAAATTTCTTAAACACATGGTTTAAAACAGATGAATGTATTGAACTAATAACTAATAAAATTAGGCCTAAAGCCTATAATACTAGAACCAAATACTGATAGCAAAAACAAATTTTCTAATGCATTTAGTCTAAAGCGATAATCGTACTAAAACTTAAAAATCAATAAGTTTAGAAATAAAGTCACAAAATGCTGAACACGGATACAATAATGAAACAGATTTCTAATAACTTAGTTTAAAACACAACCACTATGCACCAAGTTCAAAATACGATCACTATACACAAGAGTTCAAAACACGGTCACTATGTGTGAGAACCTTGTATTCTGGTACTGTTGTACATGTAGGGATACTCACCACTGTTCAATTCCTGTCTATTTCGTAAGTACGATCGAATACAGTAAGGTGGGCCCCACAGGCTTTACAATGCTCGGATGGACATGAGATTGGACAGATACTATACAGAAGGTCCAATAAGCTTATGGTAAGAATTTGGAACTCAAAATCTATTATTTAGATTATTTTTGGGAAGTGTGCCTACAATTTAGAAAATGACGATTAAAGACATGGCCTAGATGAACTTTCGTAAATAATAGTCAAACTAAATTGACTTTTGACCAATTGACTGAAGTATGGTAATCTACGTATAAACAAGTTATAGGCTATGTCAATAGATAGATCGAATAGGTAGTGAAATAAAAAATTTACACGATTGGCTCGGTAAGGGTATTTTTATAATTTCACCCTTATGGTCAGTCAAACTTTAATAAAACCACAATCATTCATTAAATTATGTTTAATAACAATATTTAGTAATGAATTAAAATATTTTGGAGTTAAATTGGATTGTTAGAAAAATTATGAAAGTTCAAAGGCAAAAATATCCAAAATTCTCGTAACTAAGGGCATTTTGGTCATTTTACCATTTAATGAAGCTTCTAAATTTTTCTCCACAGGTGCAGCCAGCCACCTCACCATCTTCTTCAACCTATCACGCCACCCTCAATAACCTAGTTTGAAGAAAAACCAAAATTTCACCAAAAACACCATTAAAACTACATTAAATCAAGAAAACTTCTTTTACAAAGTTGTTCTAAATTAATTTCTCTACAAGTCCATATCAATATCTCATTGTAAAGTGGACAAATTCAAGAGGAAAAGGATCCCATAGTGTTTGGCCACCTTGAGGTAATCACATGGTTTCATTTCTTTTATGATCTAAAGTTGTTAAATGATGTATTTAAGTGTCCTAAGCATGGTTCTAGCTTTAGTTTGGATTAAATCCCACTCATTTGAGTCCCTAGGGTTTCGGCCTTTAATGGAAGTTCATGGATTCATGTGGTTTGATGCATGAAAATGATGCTAGGTGAATGAAGAAACATGATTAAGCATGAATTATGTGTTAAATTGTTGAAAAACAATGAAATTCATGCCTTGTTGAATTCGGCCAAGCTAAGAGGAAAGGGAAATGTTGTTCAATTTGATGAATACTTGATGCCATAAGACTATAAATTAAGAGAAAATTGTAGGTGAAGTCGAAAATTTAAATCGAAGTTGATTTAGGCAAAATATGTTTTGACAAGGTATAAATTAGATTGGTCTAATATTTTCTACAAACAATTTGGTAGAATTTAATAGAGGAAAATTAGTTATAAATTAGTATGAGAAGAAATAACGAGGTTGGCATAATGTTTTGCAGCTTTGGAGTGATAAATCGACAAGTGGTGCTATCGGCAAGTCAGTAGAAAAATGACAAGTAAGGGATGATTGTGTAAGTTGTAAGGATACTGCGAATGCATCTTTTGGCTCAAATCAATTTTATAAAATGGTTTAGAAAGCAATTGCTTTGGAAGTTGTGAGAACCATTTATTTTGTACTGTACATGTGTATATAGTTAATTATTAATTTAATTTTTAATATTTTTTGTAAATTATAAGTAAATAGTAATGTTTATAACTGAAGAAATAGTGTACAAATAGTGTAATATCATATTATGGAAATTTGAGATCCAAAATACCTCATTTGCATTATTTTGGGAAGTGTGACAAACAAATTGAAAAATGACGGTTACGTCCTGAGGGTATTTTCATAAATTGAACCCAAACTAAAATGAATTGGTACGAAGTAAAAATACCATGATATTCTAAATGAAAAGGAGGTTAAGACAGTGTCAAGAGATTTATCGAATCGGTGGTTAAATCGAAAAATTTCGTTAGCTGGTCGCAAGGGGTAAAATCATAATTTCACGCAATCAGTGTACCGCGCATCGACGAAAGCACTTTTATTCATCAAAATGCATTTAATAAGAGTTTTTGGTGATGGAATCCGAAATTTTGGAGTGCGATTGCATAGTTTTTACGATTATGGAAGCTTAAGGTCAAAATTGTCCAAAAATTTCATAATGGAAGGCATTTTGGTCATTTCATAATTTTCTAGACAATTCTATATTTTTCTTCATAACTCAGCCGGCCACTATTAAAGCTTCTTTAACCTGCCTTACACGTCCTCCATAGCTAAAGAAAGGAAGAAAGAAAGCTTGCAAAAACTACCGCTAAACAACACTTTTTCAACAAAATCCCTTATACAACCCCACCTAAATTTTCATCCTCTACCTACCCATATCAATATTTCTTTGTGAAGTGAACAAAATCAAGACCTTTGGCACTCCTCCATATTCGGTCAAGGTAAGGAATTATTGTTCCTTTATTTTCTTTGAATTTTAATGGTGTAGGATGATTAAACCAAGCTTGTTAATCATGCTTATAACTTTGGTTTTGATTAAATTGAGCTCAATAAAATTATGACATTAGAGAGGGCATTCATTCAAGCTTGGAACTATGGGAATTCATTGTGTTTCGTGCTTAAAAATCATGCCAAATCAGAAAATAAACATGGTTAAACAAGAATTTGAGATTGGATCGTTGAAATTCCATAGGAATTTCAAGATGGTGAATTAGACCTCATGAAGGGGAGAGGGTTTGGTGCTGCATTTTTGATGATTTTATATAGCCATTAGACTGTAGGAATTACAAGGAGTCTACCGGTATGCTCAGATTTAAATTCGACTTAAAACAGAGAAGTTGAGCTTTACTACGGTAGAAAATATACTGTAAAAATATTTGCAATGTACAATGTGGCTGCAATTAAGCATGAATAATAGCTTAAAAATAAGTATTAAACGGGCTAATATTTTTGGTGAAATTATCTATAGCCCAAGAGTAACGATTTACAAGTGCTGCACTCGGAGAGATCGGATAAGTCAGACAGGTAAGGGATGCGTATGTGAACTATAAGGATATCTTGAATGCATGATTTTGCTGCAAATAATTTTTATAAGAATATTTTAGAAATGAAATTCCTTGGAAATTGTGAAATTGTAATTGTTGATTGTTTATGAACTGCGTTTGAAATTGCAGGAAGGCTAAGGTATTAGCAGCCGTTATGCTTCTGAAATTTCCTAGAAAAATTTCGAAAATGTCATGAAAATTTTTAGTGCATATTTGAATAATTTCCTAGCCTTAAAATTGAGATATTTGATATTTTTCATAAAACATGAATATACCAAAAAATATTATTAAATATTAATGTTATCGAATTTACTTAAAGTAAAGCTATTGAAATTTCTCCTAAATGTTTTACAGTGTAAGAGAGGGTTTAAAAAGGGAAATGTTGAGAAGTGAATATTTTATAAATTATTTTCAGTAAATATTCACTATATGATAAATAAAACTTTTATGAACTGATTGATGATTTTAGTTAATTTTTTTAATTTCCATAAAGGTGATATGATGATGAGAATATTGTTTTGAGATTGATAGGCCCCTTTATCATGCTGATATGTGATATGTTAAGCTGTTGATACTAATCCTATCTTCAGCGTCCCGGTTGACACTTGATTAGTGTACGACCGAGGACAATTCTAGACTATGGCCATAGATCTAATATGATGATTATTCTACCCTATGGGTATTATAGCATGATATATCTTGGGCGATGCCTTAGTCTCCACCATTTTATGATATGAAAATAATGTTTTAAATGATGGTGATATTAAATAATAAATGATTATTTATATGTTTTCAATGAGATGGATGATGATTTTTAAACGGTTTACTGTACTAAATTAAGTACAATATTGTTTACGAGATTTTTAGTGATATATGTGATATGTATTCAAATGGAAAATGGTGATTTATTAATCTAATATTATTTTTTTGAGATTATTTGAATATTAGATTATTTGATTAAATGCTTTAATTTGTGAAAGCATTAATTTGGAATTTAATATGAAATGTTATGGAAAAAAGTGTTTTATCTCAATAACCAATAATTACTCCCTATAGTCGCTTTTAGGTTCCGGGACAAGACAAGTATTTCAAAATACCTTTCTTACTTCATCCGGATCCCTAGCCTATTATAATATCCTTCCTTTACGATCCCTAGTGTACCTATAGAAAAATAAGGATTTAATGGCATGTAGATTTCGTGATATCAAGATTTACATGTATATACAAAATGTGACAAAATTGGTGAAATTATGAATATTGGTTGGTTTATATATTATGTTTTCAATGTAGGAGGGTTAGGTTAGACATAGCCGTTATACTGCTGAAAATTATAGAAATTCTATCAAATTGTCTTTAATATTCTTAAATATTAGAAATAAATAAATTTATAAGTGATTCTCATGTTATTTATTAAAATTGCATATTTTTATTATTTATCGAAAAGCAATATTGAACTATTCTTGTTAATGAATTTTAGTTACGTGAAGGTACCAGCATATGCTTATTACTGTTCTATAGATAAATAAAACAATTTCAAAAAAGAATACTGAAGTGTGAATATTTTATGAATTTTTATTTTCTAAACTGCGTATAATTTTCATATATTTATTTATGGACTGATTAAAGATATTATCATTGAAATTGATTTTCATAAATGATGTTTCTACTGTATATAAACTGTTTTAAGACTATTAAGCCTTGTATCATGCTCACATGTCACGTGTTACTGTTATTGTTGCGATAGACCCGCCAAGTCTTCAACTTTCACGGTTGTCACTTGGCAAATGTACACTGTGGACTACTATGACTATGGCTATATGTTGTACTGCTACTGTTTCCCCCTTCTTGAGATACTGTTATAGCATGATATTTATTGGGTGTTGCCTGATCTCCGCTGTACTGTACTGTTTATTTAATTGAAAATGCTACTGGTACCGAAGTGAATGTTTTAAATGTTGACTGTATTGTGCAATTTTAAAGTGTTACTATACTGTTTACTAGATTTCTACATGAACTAGTTATTGAAGTGCTTTTTATTAAAGTGTTTATATATCGTTTTATATTTATTGAAAAAAGCTTGAATTGTTTTCAAGTGATCTAAACTGATTATACATGTTATCTTCAACTGATTACTCCCTATAGTCGTTACTAGGGACTGGGACACGATAAGTATTCTAAAATACCTCTCATACTCTATCCAGTTCCCTAGCCGACTATAGTATCCTTCTTGATTTATACCGTAGTGCACTGTTAGTAATTAAATGTTTTAAGCATATAGATTTCATAGTAACATTCTTGCATACGATTCTCTTATTGAGCATGTTAGCTCATCCCTTATTTTTTCACTCCACAGATTATCTGCGGTGACCTATTGATATACCATTCCACAGATTTTGGTTGCTCTTATAGTACCCTGAGGCAGCTTTGAGTGGATCTTGGACGTATATTTTATTTCTTTATATGTTCAGACTTATTATGTACAATACTATAGTTGTATAATTTTATGTACATGGGATGTAGAATCATTAAAAGATACTAAAATAATATTTTGTTGTAAATATTCACATCAGTTATAGATATGATTTTATTTAAAAAGTGATTTACTATTGAAAGTGACTGTGATAAATGCATCGCAGACAGCCCAACCATCTTATTGTGTGTGAATATGGATAATTACTGTGTATTACAGATCGTGATAGATAAATTGGTCTCAAAGCCAGGTTGGTTTGATGTCTGTCGGTGTCTTTGTATCTAAATACGAGTACATCCTTTGTAGTTTGTATAGTCAAATGTATAAATGATTTAAGTGACTGAAAACCGATTTGAATGTCTGTGCTGTGCAGAAATGAGTGGGCGTAAGGGTACACATAGAGGTAGAGGATGCGGTACAATGGAGCCAATTCCGGAGCCAGCATCGAACCTGCCCCAAAACCTATACTCCCTCCGCAGCTTTAAAGTCCTAACACGAGAATTACGAAGGTGGAACAGATGTTGGCGGACTTTATCGCCATGTATAATGCTGATAAAGCTTAGAGAAATAAAGCAGCAATAGCTTTAGAAGTAGTACCACCCCCACCTTAGCCTCCACAAGCATCGACACAGCCAGGTTCTGAGCTACAGCTTGCTCCACAGCTTGAGCCCTAGCCACAAGCAGCACTGCAGCCACCAGTATAGCTGCAGCCTGCTGATATAGAGTCTTATTTTGATGTGAACCTAGTGCAGTAGTTTAAGAAATTGGATCCTCCGAAGTTTAAGAGGGAAAAGGATCCAATGGTGGCAAAGCATTGAGTAAATGCCATTGAGAAATTATTTAAGTATTTGTGATGCTCGAAGATGGAGAAAGTGGGCGTGACAGTGTTCCAGTTGACTGATGATACGAAGCACTGGTGGAAATTGACTCAGACTGTCTTGTTAGCTCAGCACCTAGTGTGCCTTAGATGATATTTCTGGAGGCTTTTCATAGATAGTAAATTCCCTGTACAGTACAAAAGATGTTGCAGTAGGAGTTCTTAGAGTCAACTCAAGGGAGTATGATTGTGGATCAATATAAGTCCAGATTCACCACACTCATTCGATTTGATCTGCAGACCAGGACAAGTGAGGAGCAAAAGATTAATAGGTTTATGGCGGGTTTGAGACCCTCGATTCTGACCCGATTAGTCCCATTCGACATTTAGACCTCTGATCAGGCAGTGAGGCAAGCTCAACTTTGCTGGCAGGACTATAAGCAGTTTCATGTGGGTAAAGGTTCAAAGGGTAAAGATAAAGAAAAGGAGAAGGTTAAGAGAGGTTTTGAGGATCGATTAGGGAGATGATAGCCTAAGAAGGGTAGGACATCGGACATTAGGATTTTAGAGGATAGGCTAGCTGGATCTGCCGCTACTTCCCCTACTACTAGCCTTAGCATTGCTCAAAGAGGTGCCATGACCAGGTGTGTACATTGTAGGAGGTCGTATGGTACTTGGCCCTATTACATGGTTACTAAGGCCTGTTTTAAATGTGGACGAACACGGTATTTGGTGAGAGATTGCCTGATGTTGAGAGAGGCAGCTGCATCTACTGTTTCAGCTATTGTTCCACCCCCAGCAGCCCTGGCACAGAGTGAGTCAGAGAAGGTGACACCCTCACAGCTGAGACCAGCGACTGCAGCAGAGAAGGGTAAGAAGGTTATGACACAGGTTCGGGTGTTCGAATTTAGTCAGGAGGCTGCTGATGCTTTTACAAATGTTACTAAGGGTAAGATTTATATTTTTGATATTTTAGTACTTGCATTATTTGATCCCGGTTCTATGCATTCTTTTGTGTCACCTACTTATGCTAGTAAGATATCGGTTGAACCTAAACCTTTAGGGTATAGCTTGTAGATTAATACGCCTTTTAAAGAGTCACAGATGACAAATATTGTGTATAGAAACTGTAAAGTGACAATAGAAGAGAAGGAAACGACAACTAACCTAATTTTGCTGAATATGTATGAATTCGATGTAATCCTAGGAATGGATTGGTTAGCTGTGAATTATGTTAGTCTAGACTGTTATACTAAGTTTATTACCTTCTCGCATCCTGAAAGATATACTGTAAAATTATTAGATAAGTAATAAAAGTGAAATACTGTTACTAAATTGTTTGAGTGTTATGTTTGATGTGATTAAAGGTTACATTGCCTATGCGGAGGACGTAGAAAAGAAACGTCCAGAACTGCCCGAGATTCTTGTGGTCAAGGATTTCCTCGATGTATTTTTAGATGATTTATCAGTGTTACCACCAGATCAGGAGATTGAGTTCACCATTGACTTGGTACCCAGTATGTAGTCCATTTCTAACCTTCTATATCGAATGGCATTGGTGGAGTTGAACAAGCTTAAGAAGCAGCTCCAGGAATTATTAGATAAGGGCTTTATTCACCCTAGTGTGTCTCCGTGGGGTGCACTAGTGTTATTCGTTCGGAAGAAGGATGGTAGCTTGCGGTTGTATATTGACTACCGGTAGTTGAATAGAGTTACCATTAAGAATAAGTATCCCTTACCTAGGATTGAGGATCTGTTCGATCAGCTTAGGGTTGCACAGGTGTTCTTGAAGATAGATCTTCGATCAAGGTATCATCAATTGAAGATCAGGGAAGCTGATGTCCCTAAGACAGCATTCAGGACTTGTTACGGCCATTATGAGTTCTTGGTAATGCCATTCAGATTGATTAATGCCCTTGCAGCTTTCATGAGTCTAATGAATCAGATATTCAAGCCATACTTGGAAGCCATACTTGGATAAGTTTGTGATAGTATTTATTGATGATATTCTGATATATTCCAAGTCACAAGAAAAGCACAAGGAGCATCTTTACAAAGTCCTGCAGACCCTTAAAGACTGGAAGCTCTATGCTAAGTTCAGTAAGTGTGAGTTTTGGCTAGATCATATCATATTTTTGGGACATGCCGTATCTAAAGACAGGGTGTTTGTAGATCCGTCTAAGATAGAGGCCATTGTGCAGTGGGAAAGGTTTAAGATGATACTACCGTCGATTTGTCGAGGGATTCTTGAGATTGTCTACTCTACTAATGCGTCTCACATGTAAGGATGTTAAGTTTGAGTGGACAGATGCGTGTGAGCACAATTTCCAGGAGTTGAAGAGGAGACTAACTATTGCTCCTATCCTTGCCCTTTTTAGCGGATTCGGAGGTTTCTCAGTCTAGAGTGATGCATCTGCATTAGGTTTGGGTTGTGTTCTCATGCAAAATGGTAGGGTGATTGCTTATGGTTCTAGGCAGTTGAAGGAGCATACAAAAAATTATTCGACACATGACTTGCAAGTAGCCGCTGTGGTGTTTGCATTGAAGATATGGTAGCACTATCTCTATAGAGAGAAATTCCAAGTATAGACAAACCATAAGAGTTTGAAATATTTATTTTCGTAGCGGGAGTTGAATACGAGACAGCGCAGATGGATGAACTGTTAAAGGATTATGACTGCGAGACTTTATACCACCCAAGGAAAGCGAACGTGGTGGCAAATGCTTTAAGTCATGAGCATATGGGTATGGTGTCATATATGATAGTCCAGGAGTATGATTTGCTAAAGTAGTTCTCGAGCCTTAGTCTGAATGTGATTTCCTTTGAGAGATATGAGTTCATTTCTAGTTTCCAGATTGAGCAAGACTTGATGGACAGAATCAGGGATGCTCAGAGGAGTGATACCTATTGTATAAAGGTTACCAGTCAGGTTCAGATTAGTGTACAGTCAGACTATAGGATTGGCATCGATGGTATACAGAGGTTCAAAGGCAAGATCTTTGTTCCTAGTGACTAGCAGCTGAAGCATCTGATTTTGACAAAGGCCCATACATCCAGGTACACTTTGCATCCAGGCAGTAATAAGATGTACCACAATCTACATAGGGTGTACTAGTGGCCTAAGATGAAACAAGACTTTGCGGAGTTTGTTGCAAGATTTCTCACATGCCAGCAGGTGAAGATTGAGCACCAGAAGCTTGCAGGTTGCTAGAGTCTCTATCAATTCCGATGTGGAAATGGGAGCATATCACTTTGGACTTTATTATGGGGTTGCCAAGGACCTAGAGGAATCATAATGGTATATAGGTGATAGTTGATAGATTGATGAAGTCCGCTCATTTTCTTGCCATCAGATCTACTGATTCCTTCAGTGGCTTAGCTGATTTATATGTTCGGGAGATTGTGAGATTACATGGTGTTCCAGGGAGAGCATCACTTTAGTTAGGGATTCTCGGTTCACTTCACATTTTTGGGAGAGATTTCAGGAGGTTGTGGGATCACAATTGAACTTCAGCATCGCTTTCAATCTGTAAACTAATGGGTAGTCCGAACACACCATCCAGATGCTCGGGGATATGTTGAGAGCGTGTGCACTAGATTTTAAAGGCTCTTGGGATGACCACTTACCACTGGCAGAGTTTGCACATAATAACAGCTATCAGTCCAGCATTAGCATGGCACCATATGAGGCTTTGTATAGCAGACGATGTAGATCACTGATTGCATGGGAAGAAGTGAGTGATTGAAAGATATTAACTCTTGACTTGGTAGAGCAAGCTTCTCGGGATGTACAAATTATCTATGAGAAGCTGAATACAGCCCAGAGTCAGCAGAAAAGCTATGCAGATACCAGACATCGACCATTGAAATTCTCAATTGGAGATTCTATCTTTCTAAAAGTCTCACCATCAAAGGGCATAATGAGATTTGGTAAGAAGAGGAAATTTAGTCCTCGATATATTGGGCCGTTCAAGATCTTAGACCGTGTGGGAGATGTTGCCTATCGGTTAGCACTACCTCCAGAATTATCAGAGGTGGATAACGTCTTCCACATGTCAATGTTAAGGAAGTACTGTCCAGATCCATCACATGTAATTCAGTACGAGCCATTAGAGATCAGGGAGGACATGAGTTACGTAGAGAGACCTATTCGGATCTTGGATAAAAAAGACAAGGTATTATGGTCTAAGACCATTCCATTAGTGAAAGTGCTCTGGCAGTAGCACTCAGAGAAGGAGGTGACATGAGAATTGGAAAACCTGATGCGAGAGAAATACTCAGAGCTGTTTCAGTGACTGGTCCGATCAAATTTGGAGGACCAAATTTCCTAAGATGAGGACGATGTGAGAACCTTGTATTCTGTTACTGTTGTACATGTAGGGATACTCACCACTGTTCAATTCCTACATATTTCGCAGCTACGATTGGATACAGTAAGGTGGGTCCCATAAGCTTTATAGTGCCCGGATGGACGTGAGATTGGATAGATACTGTACAAGAGGTCCAATAAGCTTATGGTAAGAATCTAGAAGCCAAAATCTCTTATTTAGTTTATTTTTGGGAAGTGTGCCTACAATTTAGAAAATGATGATTAAAGACATAGCTCGAATGAATTTTCGTAAATAATGGTCAAACTAAATTGACTTTTGACCAACTAACTGAAGTATGATAATCTACATATAAGCAAGTTCTAGGCTATGTCAATAGATAGATTGAATCGGTAGTGAAATCAGAAATTTATGCGATTAAATTGGTAGGGGTATTTTTATAATTTCACCCTTACGATCAGTCAAACTTTAATAAAACCACAATCATTCATTAAATTATGTTTAATAACAATATTTAGTGATGAAACAAAATATTTTGGAGTTAAATTGGATGGTTAGAAAAATTATGGAAATTTAAGGGCAAAAATGTCCAAAATTCTCATAACCAAGGGCATCTTGGTCATTTTACCATTTAATGAAGCTTCTAAAATTTTCTCCACAAGTGTAGCCGGCCACCTCACCATCGTCTTCAACTGCTCATGCCACCCTCCCTAACGAAGCTTGAAGAAAAACCAAAATTTCACCGAAAACACCATTAAAACTACATTAAATCCAGAAAAAAAAAATCAAAAAATTTGCTTCTATAGAGTTGTTCTAAATTAAATTCTCTACAAGCCCAAACCAATATCTCATTGTAAAGTAGACAAATTCAAGAGGAAAAAGATCCCATAGTGTTCGGCCACCTTGAGGTAATCACATGGTTTCATTTCCTTTATGATTTAAGGTTGTTAAATGATGTATTTAAGTGTCCTAAGCATGGTTCTAGCTTTAGTTTGGATTAAATCCCACTCATTTGAGTCCCTAGGGTTTTGGCCATTAATGGAAGTTTAGGGATTCATGTGGTTTGAGCATGAAAATGATGCTAGACGAATGAAGAAACATGATTACGCATGAATTAGGTGTTAAATTGTTGAAAAACCATGAAATTCATGCCTTGTTGAATTTGGCCAAGTTAAGGGGAAGGGAAATGCTGTTCAATTTGCTGAATACTTGATGCCATAAGACTATATAAATTAAGAGAAAACTATTGGTGAAGTCGAAATTTAAATCGGAGTTGATTTAGGCAAAATGTGTTTTAGCACCGATATAAATTAGATTGGTCTAATATTTTCTACAAACAATGTGATAGAATTTAATGGAGGAAAATTAGTTATGAATTGGTATGAGAAGAAATAACAAGGTTGGCATAATGTTTTGTAGCCCAGGAGTGATAAATTGACAAGTGGTGCTATCGGCAAGTTGGTAACAGGTAAGGGATTAGTGTGTAAGTTGTAAGGTAATGTGAATGAATGTTTTGGCTCAAATCAATTTTATAAAATGGTTTGGAAAGTAATTGCTTTGGAATTGGTGAAATTGTGGATATTAATTGGTTTATATACTGTGTTTTCAATGCAGGAGGGCTAAGTTAGACATAGCCGTTATGCTACCGAAAATTATAAAAATTCTATTAAATTGTCTTTAGTATTCTTAAATATTAGAAATAAATAAATTTCTAAGTGATTCTCATGTTATTTATTAAAATTGCATATTTTTATTATTTACCCAAAAATAATATTTAAATATTCTTGTTAATGAATTTTAGTTATGTGAAAGTACCAGCATATGCTTATTACTGTTCTACAGATAAATAGAACATTTTCATAAAAGAATACTGAAGTGTGAATATTTTATGAATTTTTATTTTATGAATTGCATATAATTTTCATATATTTATTTATGGATTGATTGAAGATATTATCATTGAAATTGATTTCATAAATGGTGTTTCTACTGTATATAAACTGTTTTGAGACTGTTAGGCCCCGTATCATGCTCACGTGTCACGTGTTACTGTTACTATTACTGTTGCTGATAGACCCTCCAAGTCTTCAGCTTCCACAGTTGTTACCTGGCAAGTGTACACTGTGGACCATTGTGACTATGGCTATATGTCGTACTATTACTGTTTCTCCATTCTCGAGATACTGTTATAGCATGATATTCATTGGGTGTTGCCTAATCTCCACTGTACTATACTATTTCTTTAATTGAAAATGCTACTGGTACCGAAGTGAATGTTTTAAATGTTGACTATACTGTGGAATTTTAAAGTGTTACTATACTGTTTACTGGATTTCTACACTGAATTGCTTACTAAAGTGCTTTTTATTAAAGTGTTTATATATCGTTTTAAATTTATTGAAAAATGCTTGAATCGTTTTCAAGTGATCTAAACTGATTATACATGTTATGTTCAACTGATTACTCCCTATAGTCGTTACTAGAGACTGGGACACAACAGGTATTCTAAAATAGCTCCCATACTCCATCCAGTTCTCTAGCCAACTATAATATCCTTCTTAATTTATACCTTAGTGCACTGTTCGAAATTAAATGTTTTAAACATATAGATTTCATAGTATCAGTCTTGCATATGATTCTCTTACTGAGCACGTTAGCTCATCCCTTATTTTTCCACTCCATAGATTATCTGCGGTGACCTATTAATATACCATTCCACGGATTTTAGCTGTGCTTGTAGTACCCTGGGCAACTTTGAGTGGATCTTGGAGGTATATTTTATTTCTTTGTATGTTCAGATTTATTATGTACAGTTTATGTACAGGGGATGTAGAACCATTGAAAGATACCGAAAATAATATTTTGTTGTAAATATTCACATCAGTTATAGATATGATTTTATTTAAAAAGTGATTTACTGTTGAAATTGAGTGTGATAAAAGCATCGTAGTTTACTGTGTGTGAATATGGATAATTACTGTGTATTACGGATTGTGACATTGTGCAAGAGTTCAAAACACGATGACTATGCAGAGGAGTTTCAAAACACAATCACTATGCACATGAGTTCAAAACATGATGAATATATACAGGAGTTCAAAACATGATGACCATGCACAAGAGTTTCACAACACGGTTACTATGCACATGAGTTCAAAATGTAGTGACTATGCATGAGTTCAAAACATGGTAACTATGCACAAGAATTTCAAACACAATAACTATGCACGTGAGTTTCAAACACAATAACTATGTACAAATTCAAAACAAGTTGATTATGCACTTGAGTTCAAAATAAATAATCTTATGAAAATAAGTACTTGATGGAGTTAGCCAAAATGCCTTGAATTACTGAAAACTAGTGTTGAAATCAAAACAGATGTTGCTAAAGTTCGGCAAAAAGCCTCAAATACTGAACTGAAACTGAAATCAAAACAGATACTACTGAAGTTTGGCATAAAGCCTCAAATACTGAATTGAAATTGAAATAAAAACTTATACTAATAAAATTTAGGCATAAAGCCTAAAATACTGAACTGAAACTGAAATCAAAATGTATATTGATAAAGTTTACACATAAAGCCTCAAATATTGAACTGAAATTGAAATCAAAAAGGATAATGATAAAGTTTAGGCATAAAGTCTCAAATCACTAAAAACTAATACTGATAAAGTGTAGGCAAAGATCCCTGATAACTAATACTGATACTGATGTCCATCCTAGCTAGTGATGGATGAAGGTCGTAAGTAACACAATACATATGGCCATAGTTTTACTCCAGCCCTGCTGCGTAGTTCGGAACTGAAACTTGTCTACTGGCTTTTCAAACAGGCCTGATAATGTCTAGAGCATGAGGCTCATAAGCGTAGATACTGATACTGAAAGTTTAGAGCACAAAGCTCGATAGATGGGTAAAGGAACCTAGAACGAAGCTTAATAGGCTCTAAGTGACCCGAAGGTCAATGGATCTGCCTAAAATCAAATATAGAATGGAAAACTGAGTATTGAGCAAAATCTTTTAGTTTAGAAAACATATTACTGAATACTGATCAAAATTCTTTAGTTCAGAAAATGGATTATTGAGCATTGATCGAAATTCTTTGATTTAGAAAACAGATTACTGATGAAAACTTAAATTAGCAAGACAAAGTGTGTTGTCAAAATTCAAAGGTACACCATTATGCCAACTGTACACATGGTTTTCAAAACACAAACCAAAACAATTTTAAGGTTTCCAAATATGTGTAGAAGCTCGTTCTTACAGAGCTATTTTAAAACTACGTTTTTCAAACCAAAGGAAATGCCAAGTAATATAAAGTTTATGCATACAATAATTCGAGTCAAAACATGTTGTATTTGAATTCACTTATGCATCAATGAGTACCTCTACGTGTGATAACCGCAAATTTTCTAATTTTGAAAATTAATATTAAAGAAAATAAATAAGAGGAAATAAATAAATTAAAGTAAATAAATAAATTTATTTGCGAGATGTGAATATCGTTGAAATTCCCGAAATTGATGAAGTGAAGAAGTAGAGAAAATTAATTTGGATAAAATTGAGGAAATTTAATTTGGATAAATGAAAATCCAAATTAAATAAGAAATGAACAAGGAGAAATAAATTGGATATTAAGAAATCCAATTAAATGAAATAAAATGTGAATTATATAAATATATTTTGATATGTTTTTATATAAATACATATGTATGTATTTGAAGTATAGTATATATTATAAAATGATATATATACTATTTTATAGTAAATAAATACATGTGTACATTTTTATATACAATTATGTATATAAATATATATAAAATATATATAGTATTTTAAACTAAATTGTATAGATATATATAATTTAAATATATAATATATATCTATAGATATATATATGTAATAGTTAATAATATATATAGTTATATAAATATAATTATATAGAATATAAAAAAAAAAGAAGAAAGGAGAAGGGAATCGGGAAACCTGATTCCCTCTCCCAAAACAGAGACCGACAGCAGCAATAGCTACCGCCGTAGGCTAGAAAACGAAGAGGCAAGGGAGACAGAAGGGAGAGACCGACGTGATGAGGAAGAGAAAGAGAAGGATCGCTGGCAATAGAGAGAGAAATCGAACGAAAAACGGAAAAGGAAACCAAAGGAAAAGAGAAGAAGAGACGGCGGTGCCGGCCGATCCGGGCACCGCCACTCCCCCCACGAGACCGGCGGAGACTAGGGGAAGGTGAGAGGAGCCACCGGCGAAGAGGAAACCGGCGAAGGAAGGAGAAAAGAGGAAGGGAAGAGCCGCCGGCGTCGCTCCCAGATCCAGCGCCGTCACCGTCAATCTGGAGAAACGGAGGGTGGATCCAGCATCGTGGCCATCTCCGCCAGCCGAGGAAGTGCTAAACCGGTGAAGAATCGGCTGCCGGAGCCGGAACCGACCGGTGAATGTCGAACCGGTCTGAACCGGTTCAGACCAGAAAAGGGGAAAAAGAAAAAAAAGAAGAAAAAGAAAAAAGAAAAGAAAAGAGAAAAAGGAAGAAAGAAAAGAGGAAAAAGGGAGAAGTTCGGGAAATCGGAAGATTCCCGGGAATTCAGCAACTCGAAAATTTACGGAAATTCGGTAAGAAATTTTCGGGAATTAATTTTCAGAAAATTTAATAAATTATGAAAAAAATTCTAAATTTTTGAATTATAATTTCCAGAAATTATTCTCGACGATCGAGATGAGGAATTGGACGAGGTGAACACGGGCGCGACCTTCGAGTGGCAGTCGCCGACCCGAAAAAGGTAAGGGATGCATGTGCAGCACTGTAAGGATATTCAGTCTGCATGTTTTAATTACGAAATATTTTATGGAAATATTTTATGAAAATATTGCGATAAATGATTGGTTGAAAAATTGTGGTGATTTATCCGTTGAAAATTTGTGATGATGTACTGGCTGGAAATTATAAAATGTATTTTTCGTGCAGGAGGCTAGCCAATCGGCAGCCGTTATACTGCCGAAAAATTATCGAAAATTACTGAAAATTTCTAGAAAATTTCATAAAATCATAATAAATGATTTTATTTCACGAGAAATGATTTTTAAGCACGAAAATCGAGAAAATGAATATTTTCATAAAAACATGAATAAAATGAAAATGATTTTAAATTATTCATGTTTTCGAGAATGGTGATAAGGAAATCACCGAAAAATCTCTTCGAGAATGGTGATAATGAAATTACCGAAAATTCTCTTGATATGTAAGTTACACGTAATACGAGATGGAAAATGAAAGGAAATAAAGTGAATATTTTTATATATATTTCTTAAATATTCACTAAATGGTTTTATAACCTTTATGGTCTTAAAATGATGAAATTATATATTTTTATAAATTTCATAAAGGTTTTCTGATGATGAAAAATATGGTTTTGAGACTAGATGGCATCCTATCATGCTGAAATGTGATTTGTGATATGTAACATGTGATATGTAATATGTGATATGTGATATGTAGTCCCGGCTGACACTTGATCAGTTATCCGCCGAGGACAATTATAGACTATGGCCATAGATCTGACATGATTATTCATACCCTTCGGGGTCTATAGCATGATACGAGTAACGACCCAGTGGACGGGCTGGGCGTGCCGCAGTCTCCATATATGATATATTTTAAATGAAAAGGTTTTACATGATATGTGATATGTGAAATGTTAATATTTTACATGATATGTGATATGTGAAATGAAATGATTTATAGCATTTTATAAATGCTAATTTCAGTACTGTTTTTAAGTACTATGAAATGATTTTCATATGATATGTGACACGAATATGTAATATGTTTTCAAAAGGAAAGAGGAGGAAAATAAATCTAATATTCTTATTTTAAAATTTAAATTGAATATTAGATTTAAATGATTTATATGTTATAAAAAAAAGGTTTAATAGCTTATTTTGCTATTTAAAGTACTGTACTAATTATGGTTGTACAGTAAAACATGAAATGAATTTTATATGAGAATGATGAGAATTTAACTAATATTCTTTTGAAAAAATATATGAATATTAGTTTCTTTATTTAAATGCTTTATTTTATAAAAGCATTATTTTGGAGAGAATATGAAAATGATATGAAATGAAAAGGTAAAAGGATATAAATTTCAAACGAAAAGAAATTTATTACTCTCTACGGTTGCTTCTAGGTTTCGGGACAAGATAGGTATTTCAAAATACCTACCTTACTCCATCCGGATCCCTAGCCGACTGTAGTATCCTTCCTACATGCGAGCTTAGAGCCCCATAGGAAAAATGAAAAAGATTTTCAGCATATAGGAAGCTGAATATCAAGTATGCATATAATTCCCTTACTGAGCCGTGGTTTGCTCACCCCTTAATTTTAACATTTCAGATTTTCGAAGACTGAGAGTTTAGCACTTAAGGATTTTCGACTGCGTATTTGGGGACGATGCGACTGGTCGATTTATTTAATAAGGTATGATCATTTATTTTCTGTATTTAGACTTATCGACAGTACTACTTTCTTATGAAGTAGAAATCGGGGATGTAATTCATATTATAATTTAATATGAAATTGTGTATATGTAAAAGAAAAGTAAAGTATCGCAGACAGCCCAACCAAATAAGATGTATAGAATAAGGTGAAAAATAGGGTCACGGGCTGTGACACTACGTACTTTGCATGGTTACCTAGTGAGATTTTAAGGCGGACCAAGCACACGTACACTTAGCCGAAACAGATTAAACAGATACAATTCATGCAATAACTTAACACCTGAACATTTATTCCACACAACAAGCAAGCTTGGTTGGCCACAACATAAATATCATAAAACACAGTTTTCAAATCCAGCCCAAGCATTATCAAGATTTTATAGTTCAATCATACCTTGTATCTTACCTTAATAACTCAATTAATAGCATTGTTGCACTTATAATCGAAAGATAGGTAATTTATTTATAAAAATTAAACATCTCCTACAAGATGATACTAGCGAAATTTTATTTAATCCACTTACCTTAATGCTTAGCAATTTACCTCTTCGATCTTTCAACTCAAATCAAGCTTCGCATCGCTCTAATTCACTACAAATCAATTCATTAACACCTCAATAAATTGTCCTCATTATGCTTAATCACTTGCTAAAGCATATGTCTTACAACCAAAATCATTTAAATTCACTATTATGCCAAAGATTAGTTCTTAACTATCAGACAATATATATATATATATAAATATATTTTAAACCACCATAGCATCATCACAATCCTTAGGTCCACTTTTCACTTCACATTTATATGTAATCCTATATAATTATTTTGACATCATCTCATCCGCAATATTCATAAATTCTCATAAATCAACTATTGATCATATCAATTTACATACATTGTCACGTGTGTGTGTGTGTGTATATGCTTGTATTCTTGTTTCCAATCTAAATCCTGTAACAAAATTCATCCTTTATTATACACGCATGGCCTATAGTTTGATGTATACTTATATATATATGTGTGTGTGTGTGTGTGTGTGTCCTACTAGTGTCATTTATATGCATTTGTTGAGGCCATGTATACATTTATACTAGCGACATTATATTAGTCACACTTATTTGTATCAACACACAACTTTCATTCTCATCATGTCCATGCCATGCATGTACACATACATCTTCTTAGGTTTTAACGAAAAGAAATCACAAATCTTAGCTCTTTACCATTAAAATTCTTCAAACCCAAGGCCTTTCATCAATTTCCTTAATGTCTCCGAGATTCCTACACCAAATTCATTTCCTTAATACCCATCTTCACAACCATAAACCAAATCAAACCGTAGACAAACACTTACCTTTGAACATTACAAAACCAAGTCTTTCCTTTATCTTATTTAGCCTTTCGGTTTTCAGTTTCTTTACTATCCACCTCAGTTGCTGACTTCCTCCCTTTCAATGGTTCTACTTCAACTGATATGCCTCTAATTACTCGAAAGAAAATGTCGCTTTTCTTTGCTGCTGTGTTGCCGAGGAATGAAACCCTTTTTGTTGCTAAATTGTTGAGAATGATAAAGGCCACAGCTATTGCCTCTTGTTACCGCCTTTGCCTTCGACCTTGCGAGTAGAGATGCTTCAGCTCTCACGTCCCCTACTGTAGGTTCTTTCCAGCCAAGAGGATGATGGCCAACAACCCCTGATTGCCGGTCGAGAATGATGAAACATTCCACCTTTTTTAACACTTTAAAACTCAACACCTTATCACCCATAACTCAGCCTTAAACAACAGCCCATAAACTCAACTGATGACCACACTTTTCCACTTTGTTTTGGGCCACCAGGAAACAACCTTGACCAGTCACCATTTTCCCTAGTTTCATCTCTGTTTGGACCCCTTAACAGCCTTGGATCAACTTCATTTTCCCAACCATTGTCTCTTGATTATAAACCTCACTTGAGCATCACTTCTATAGTTCCATTTCACCTCTACGCACCACTTACATAGCTCCAAATCTCAATCCCAATGTAGCTAAGTCAGCTTCTTATTCAACCATTTCTAGCTCACAAGGACACTTCTCTTGTGTGCTCTTCCTACCATTTGTAAGCCACTGAACCTACTTCACTTCCTCTTCACTACCCTCTGCTTTCAAGCCACCGATTCCACCTTATAACTCTGAAAACCATTCCTTGAAATCACCAGAATCTAATAGAAAGACAACCAATAGAACCACACTTAGAATGCCCTTGTTTCATAGCCTTTGGTTTAGTATTTGTCGGCTACCACTTTAGGATAATCCCAGCCTTCCAACAAGCCCTGGACATAGCCCAAATAGCCAGCCAAACAACCTCACTCCTACCAAGATTAGTTTCTAAAACTAGCCATGTTCAAGGCTATTTTCAATTTTTTTTAAAAAAAAACCCAATCACAACACCCCTTTGTACAACCTTCTGGCCTTGGTTCTAGCCCTTAAGCTAGCCACAACAGCCAAGGAAACCACCTTTCACAACCACATTCTAGCTGAGTTTCTTCTCCAGTAGAGGACCAATCCTACTCCATCACTCTTTCGGCTCCTGCTCTTTCTTTCTCCCGTTTCATTCTCTCAAGGGCTGCAGTTTTTTTCTCTTAAGCTACAGTTTCTCTTTTTCTTCTCTCTTTCTCATCTCTTCTTTGAAGTTTCCCTTCTTTTTTTTTTTTTGATTTGGCAGAGGACCAAGTAGAGTCATCTACCTTATAGGTTTCAAAATCCTACTACCATTATCGTGGGAGCCAGATTGGCTTCCTAAAGAAGCCAATCGGTTCCCTCTTCTTTTCTTTTCTTTTCTTTTGTTTTTTTTTCATTATATATTTTCCTTATTTTACTCTATATATAGATATATTTTTTTTCTAAGGTATATATATGTAATAGTAATATATGCATTGTATTATTTATTTATATATATTTAATATATAATATATTTTACTATACTTAACATATATATTTTTCGTATTTATTATATATTTATTTACGTACTCATGTGCACATCACATTTAATTTGCTATATTTGTATTCTTTACTTAATTAAATAAAATTATATATTTATCCTTTTTCATTATTTAATCTCTTACAATACATATACTTAGGTTTTGTAATTGTATTCACACATACATTGACCTATTTCATTAATGTTCAAATTATCAACTTATTTTCCTCATTGAATTAATATATGTGTGTGTGTGTGTGTATATATATATATATACCTGAAGGAGACCGACACAAACACGCAGCGGAAATAAAACATTCGGCCTCCACCAGGATCGATTCGGAGGGTTGCCTGATTAGGGTTTCGAGATTTTACCTAACGTTTTCTCTGCTTTTTCTGTCTTTGGTCGAATCACAAGCAGCAACTTCTCTTTCCTGCCTCTATGGTATCCACACGAACGGATCTTACGACTCTTTAACGTCTCACGATCAGAAGCCTTAAAGAGCTTTTTGATTCCTTATAACCGAACTGCTAGCTTCAATTAAAAGGAATGCTTTTTGTTTTCTGTTTTAAAAGGTGCGGCTATGTTTTAGAAAAACATCCTTTTTATAGGCAGTAAATTTTACCCTAAAATTTACTGCCAAACAGAACTCTAATCCTATTTAGAATAGGATTAGATATATCCTTAATCCAATTCAGAATAGGATTAGATATATCTTTAATCGAATTCAGAATAGGATTAATTAAGCTCCTCATTGATCCGTTCTAAGTGTGCGACCCAATAGGTTCTCAAAACAATGGCAATGACAAAATTGTCATAGGCAATGAGCGGTATCTAGCAACACATCATTGCTACCCATGTAACGAGAATGTCAATGACTCGACATAACCTTACTCGTGATAGATGTTACCGTGTAGTCTAATCCCTTTATCCTTTGATGTCTTGATTAGACACAAGTCATGGAATGTGTCACACTTTTATAGTCTAATCAGCGTTTCTTGATTCCTGAGTAGACTAATTAAACAAATAAAATCAATATCTCATATTGACTTATTCGAGCACGGCCATGCATTTCTTAGTCTCACTCTATCAAAGGGCTCAAGACATCACTCTTGTTATATAAGAGGGATAAATTCTATCTTGATCACTCAACATCCCTCTACATAGATCAAGGCATACCCAATTACTACCTTTATAGTCCATCCTGTTACGAATGACATCTAGCAGCATTAAAGTATGCAATACTCTATGTTGGGATCTGTGATGATCTCAAGTCAAAGGATCACATACACCATCATCACTATGAGAATCGCTTATGATACTCATATAACAATCCATGTAGCGTTCTCATGGAGGGTCGATCCAGTACATAGTTCTCTAACATGTACCTATGTGATGACTTGATATCCTATATCGATGAAAGTGGTCATCAGTCAACCACATACTAGTCTTATCGTATCATTGTTATCCTTGTTCACAATAATACTTGACTAGGGATACTTTAAGAATAGTGTGTTATTACTATTCTAAGGACATTATCATATAAGATTATATTACGCAGTTATAAGACAAATATAATAATGAACTATAAATAAAAATGTCATGATACATAAAAATGCCAAAGTCAATCATCTAATGAATGGTTCTAAGGGCATAATCCAACAATACCATGAATTTATCTCTATAGATTCTAAATTATATATATTAATCAGTTATTACTAAATGCACCAAACTCGAAACTTTGTTTTCATTATTTACATTAGTAAAATTTTTAGAAAACATCTCACTCTTAATTTATTTCATTTCTTTGGTTCCATTTGGTTCATGTAAAATGACTTTCAGGAAATGATTTCTGTAAAATGATTTCTGTAAAATGATTTTAAAAATTTGATTTTCTGGAAAAACTGATATTCTGTTGTTTGGTTGATATGCTGAAAAATATTTTTCGTTGTTTGCTGTTTTAACCCAATATAAATTAGGTTAAGTTTTAGTGGCACTTTTTTTTTCTTAAGAGTAGCATAGGTTTGGAAATTGTCTTCCTCTTTTGAAAAGGGGAAGACAATTTCCCAAAATCCTTAAAGATTTTTCATTGACTGAAATTCATTTTTCACTGAATGAATTTCATTTTCCATTGACTAAAAATGTTTTACATGTACCAAGCACTCGAAAATGTATTTTCGGGAAAATGAAATACGCGAACCAAACTGTAAGGACCCACCGAGTAGCACTTTGTACTCGTAGGATTCAAGAGGTGGCTCCCTCGGTGACCTTACAGTGTGAGGTAGGCGGTCGCCTACTCACTCACTCACTAACATATTGTCCGCTTTGGGTGATCGCCACCCTCACAGCTTTGTCCCAAGGTGCCCTGAGTATCTCCCAGGACATTTAACACCTTGAGCATGTTTCAGTTTGAACCCACGACCTCATAAGTACATGGATTCTATAACACTTATACCATTTGGATAAGATTTTTCATTGACCGAAATTCATTTTTCATTGACTGAAATTCATTTTCCATTGACTGAAAATGTTTTACATGTACCAAGCACTCGAAAATGTGGAAAATATTTTCAGGAAAATGAAATACGAGAAACCAAACTGTAAGGACCCACCGAGTAGCACTTTGTTTCTGCAGCATTCAAGAGGTAGCTCCCTCGGTGACCTTACAGTGTGAGGTAGGCGGTCGCCTACTCACCACTTACTAATGTATTGTCCACTTTGGGCGATCGCCACCCTCACGGCTTTGTCCCAAGGTGCCTGGATGTGATAACCGTAAATTTTTCAAATTATTGGAAATTAATATTAAAGTAAATAAATAAAATTATGAGAACGAGATATTGGTGAAAATCCCGAGAATTGAGAAAGGAACGGATTAAGAAAATGGTGTGAAGGAAAATTAAATCGGAAATAAGTATAAGATGAGAAATTATGGAAAATAATGAAGAAAGGAAATTTAAATTTTTAATTACGGAAAACTGAAGAATGGAGGAAATTTAATTCGGGTAAATAAAAATCCAAATTAAATAAGAAAATGAGGAAGAAAAAAAATATATATATATATTGTAAATACAATATATATAGTATAATGTCATTTATATCAAAATATATAAACATAATTTATGTTACAAGTATGTAGATATATATATTAAATATATATGTGTTAATATATAATATATATATCTATAAAATATTATATAGTACGTACTATATAATATAATATTAATATTATATTTATAAAGTAAATTATAAATATAATATATAACAAAAATATAATAAAAAAACAAAAAAAAACAAAAAAAGGAAACAGAAGGAAACATCGGGAAACCTCCCGATGCTCCTTTGAGTGGCACCGGCCACTGTCGCCGGAGAAGGGAAGAGAGGACGTCAACCGGTGAGCCAAGGAAAGGAGGAGATGACCGGCGACAGAAGACAACGGAAACAGAAACGAAAATGAAGGAAAAACCGATGGAGAAAACCGAAGGAGAGGAAGAAGAGAAATCGGCGGTGCCAGTCGATTTGGCCGCCGCCACAGCCACTCGAACCTCGGTGGAGGTGAGAGGAAGGAAAAGGGAGCCATCGGTGAGGCTAACGACGGCGGAGGAAGGCCGACGGAGGAGGAGAAGAAATCGAGGCAAAACCGAGTAGATCCTCCGCCGTGCCGCCGATCTAGGCCGAGCTGAAGCCACCGGCAAGTTCGTCTCAATGCCGGCCAGCTGAGGAGCCGCCGAAAAGTCGAAGAAATGGCCGTCGGCAAGGAACCGGCGAGGAAGGAAGCTAAACTGGTCTGACGAGAAAGGAAGAGGAAAAAGGAAAAGAAAAAGAAAAGAAAAAGGAAAAAGAAAAAGAAAAAGAAAAAGAAAAAGAAAAAGAAAAAGAAAAAGAAAAGAAGAGAAAGGAAAGAAAAGAGAAAAAGGAAGAAAAGAGGAAAAGAAGAAAAAGAGAGGAAAAAAGGAGAATTTCGAAAATTATGAGAAATCCAGAGAATTCGAAAACCCGAGAATTACGAGAATCGGTAAGAAATCCCAGAAAGTGATAAATTATCTATATAATTTATTTATTTAAATAATTATAGAAAATTCTAAATTTTAGAATTTTAATTCCAGAAAATTTCCTCGGTGACCGAGCCTTTGGAATCGGGTGAGGTAAACACAGGCGCGACCTTCGAGAGTTAGTCGCCGACCCGAAACAGGTAAGGGATGCATGTGCAGCACTGTAAGGATATTCAGTCTGCATGTTTTAATTACGAAATATTTTATGAAAATATTTTATGAAATGATTATGATGAATGATTGGTTGGAATTTGGAATGAAGTATTGGCTGAAAATTGTAAACTGTATTTTTCGTGCAGGAGGCTAGCCAATCGGCAGCCGTTATACTGCCGAAAAATTATCGAAAATTGTCGAAAATTTCTAGAAAATTTATAAAATCATACTAAATGATTTTATTTCAAAAGAAACGATTTTCAACCACGAAAATCGAGAAAATGATTATTTTTTATAAAACATGAATATAACGAAATTTATTTTAAAATATTCATGTTTTCGAAATTGGTGATAATGAGATCACTGAAAATTCTCTCGATATATGAATTATATGTGATATGAAATGGAAAATGAAAAAGGGATAAAGAGAATATTTTATAAAAGTTTTCTAAATATTCTCTCGATATATGAATTATACGTGATAAGAAATGAAAGATGAAAAATAGATAAAGTGAATATTTTATAAATATTTTTTTAAATATTCACTTGAGTTATTATATAACTTTTATGGTTTTAATTATGAAATTATATATTTTTATAAATTTCATAAAGGTTTATTGATGATGAAAAATACGGTTTTGAGACTAGATGACATCCTATCATGCTGATATGTGATATGTGATATGTAACATGTAATATGTAACATGTAATATGTGATATGTGATATGTAGTCCCGGCCAACACCTGATCAGTGATCCGCCGAGGACAATTATAGACTATGGCCATAGATCTGACATGATGATTTTATACCCTTCGGGGTCTATAACATGATATGAGTAACGACCCAGTGGACGGGCTGGGCGTGCGTGCCTAAGTCTCCATATATAAAAATGTTTTATATGATATGTGATATGTGAAATGTAAATGTTTTACATCATATGTGATACGTGAAATGAAAATGTTTCATATGATATGTGATACGTAAAATGAAACCGATTTACAGCATTTTACATAATGCTTATTTCAGTACTGATTTTAGTACTACGAGATGATCTTCATATGACATGTGATATGAATATGTAATATGTTTTCAAAAGGAAAAAGGAGTTTATAAGTCTAATATTCTTACTATGATTTTTAATTGAATATTAGACTATATGTGACATGAATATGTGATATGTTTTCGAAAAAGGAAAAAGAACGAAAAATAAATCTAATATTCTTATTTTGAAATTTAAACTAAATATTAGGTTTAAATGATATATATATTATACGAAAAGGATTTAATAGCTGATTTTGCTATTTAAAGTACTGTACTAATTATGGTTGTACAGTAAAAACATGAAATGAGTTTTAAATGAGAATGATGAGAATTTAACTAATATTCTTTTCAAAAAATATATGAATATTAGTTACTTTATTTAAAAGCTTTATTTTATAAAAGCATTATTTTGAAAAGAATATGAGAATGTTATGGAATAAAAAGGTAAAAAGGATTAAAATTCCAAACGAAAAAGAAAATTATTCTCTACAGTTGCTTCTAGGTTCCGGGACATGATAGGTATTTCAAAATACCTACCTTACTCCATCCGGATCCCTAGCCGACTGTAGTATCCTTCTTACATGCGAGCTTAGATCCCCATAGGAAAAATCAAAAAGATTTTTAGCATATAGGAAGCTGAATATCAAGTACGCATATAATTTCCTGACTGAGCCATGGTTTGCTTACCCCTTAATTTTAACGTTTCAGGTTTTCAACGATTGAGATTCTAACACTTAAAGGATTTCGGCTGCGCATTTGGGGACGATGCGACAGCTCCACTTATGACATTAGGTATGATCATTTATTTTCGTATTTAGACATTTTCACAGTACTATTTTCTTATGAAGTAAGATAAGGGATGTATTTCATATTATAATTTAATATGAAATTGTTAATATGTAAAAGAAAAGTAAAGTATCGTAGACAGCCCAACCATACATATATATATTATACAAGGTGAAAAATAGGGTCACAGGTTGTGACAGATTTAATGGTATTAGAGCAAGGTTAGCCTGATGTCTGTCGATACTTTTGGAAAGAAAATGTGTTGAAAAGGTTAACATCCCCTGTAGTACTGTGTAGTCTAAATACATAAAGGAAATAAATGATTGTAAATTGAGTTAAGTGTTTAGAAGGGGGTGAGAATTATGAACTAAAGATGTCAAAAAGGGAAAACAGCTCAGGAATGTTAACTGAAATGGTGATCTTATAATCTAAATGAAGATCAGTTCAGTAAGGAACAGAAATGGGCTCGGTGAGGGCCCCACCAGTACTTCTCTGTCCGAATCGAACTGAGACCTGAAAGTGATGATATAAAGGAGGGGAATGAAATATCATCATTAAATAGACCTTAAGATCACCGATTGAAGGTATTTTGAGGAGAGAGAATATTTTTGATAAAAAATGACCAAAATACCCCTGCCTTTGAAATTTTACCGGGAGTCAAAATAGATCAATGAAAGTTTGAATTGACTAATTTGATAGAGTAATTGATGACGTAAAGCTATATTTCATGCAAAATAATCCAATTATGGATTTTATTGGATTTCTTTATCAAAATTGAAGAAGCTCTTAAAGTGCTGATATTGGCATGAGAAAAGGGTACTATCAGCAAGTTGATAATAAGATCACTTATTTAAATGTATATTGAGGAAAAAGAAATAAACGTCAAAATGATAAAAATGCCCCTATGATTGGGCGATGTGTTGAATATTGATGAAACCAAGTGATTTCAAATTCCTTAATGATAATGGAATTATTAATGGCATAGAGGATGTCATATGGATATATCGATCCCTAGTACTGATTCCACTTACACTTCGAATATGGACGCGAATTGCGAGTGACCTAGTGAACGGGCTAAGCCTCATGACGAAACCTCGAGAGGTGACCTAGTGAAAGGGTTGGGGATTCTCAAAGAGGTTCGTACACATGTGTATAGGCGGACGACAAACGGGTCGGGGCCTTATATGATGCGATCCAACAAGAGTGTATAGTGGAAGGTCATAAGATGATTGGCCCGGTTATTGACGGTAAGGGCCTGAATTAAGAGTGTATTGAATTGGATGTTTATTACGGGATTGTTGAATATTATGAAAAGTGAAATAATTATAGAAAATGACTGAGAAAGTGATCAGAAAACAAAATTGATAAAATCCATAGCATACGATTGATTGAGGTTCTATACATTAATACTATTTTGAGGTATTAAATGAATATTTATTTATAGAATCGGAGCATTTGGAGACATGCATTGCAAATTGATGTATTGTATGGAGTATTGTAAATTGGAGAATATTTATAAGAACAATAAAGTGATAAAAAGAAGATAACAGCTAACCTGAGTTCTTCAGGACCCTTGAGACAAAACTGGGATGGCCGACCCAATGATGGGCGACCCACAGTGGACAATATGATCTGAGATGTGGGCGAATTATGTGGTCGCTGACTCACTTGTAAGGGTAAACCTGGGACGAAAAGATTGCCTAGGGGATGCTCGCCGACAGCTGATTCGAACAGGCGGGACTCTTCCAAGGAGCTTAATGATAACACGAGTGTAAGGAACTAGGTACGTAAGGGTGTCAGGGTTCAAACCTAGTGGATAATATGCTCGAGGGAGTTAAACCTAAATTTATTAAATGAACTTGATTCCAAAGTAAATTACAGTGGTAATAAATTGGTTAGCTGTAACATGTGTTGATAACTGTTCTACTTACTACAGCTTACTGGAATGAGATTTGTAAGGCTGTAAAGTATGAGTAAACAATGAAATCAAGGTAGAGTATGAGTCGAAATGAATCGAATAGTAAATGTCTCTGCCTTGAGAATACACAGTGTAAATGATAGGACATGAGGATGAAATGTTCGAATTAATAAGAAATGTGTAATTAAAGAAAGTATCAGATTTGATTTTCGATAGAACTTTCAGAGTTATATAAATTGGAGGAATCGAGATAACATTGACTCTATTTTGAATATGAAATCTGATTCTAAGCTTATATCGAAAAACTTAAGAAAATCTGAAAGCTTAAGAAATCCACTCTGGAAAATGTGAGAATAATGAAATGCACGTGTATAAGGTGTGATTGAAGGAAATACAGATAACGTAAATTGAGGATAAGAAAGTTATTTGTATAAGTGTAAGTGAGAGAAGCACTGATGATATTGAGATGTAGATGAAATAAAGTGATATAGTAAATGTTTACTATCTAATGAAGTTCTCATGAAGAATAAGTATTCATCTAAAAAAAATAGATGCTTTATTGATCTGATCACAGATATATGAGGAGTTAATAAGACTAACCTCAGTATAAAGCGTCCTTAGATAAAATATTGGAGACTAATGTCCGTAAGATGATGATTAGAACTCGGAGTAAATTTTACGAGTTCTTATTGAGGTTAAAAGGTTAATGATTTGCCTTGTGAGGTATATAAGCCTAAAGAATGAGGCATCCATACATGAGTAAATTGATGAAATACTGATAAAGTCTAAAGTATAAATGGAAAATGAGCAGCATTGTGGTATAACCCCTTAAAGACTATGGAATTATGTTAAGATTGGTAACTAAGAGATTTGGCTAGATAGTATCTCCTCCTGAGATATATGATCTCGAGACGACAAGATGACAGTGAACCTATCTATGATATAGAGATAATGATTGAGATACGAAATGTACTGAGTCTAGCTAGATACTATTGCCAGTCTATAGAAGAGTTATTGGGTTAACTGCTCTACAGATGTGATTGATAAGTAAATAAGTTTAAGTCGATGAATGAATAAGCATAAAAATGGTATACAAAAGATTAAGAGAGTTTAATAGTGGAATATTTTACCACTGAGGAAAAGTGATCGAAATGATGATGAAGGAAAAGATGTAAAGGTAAGAAGAGGATAAGTACATGATGATGAGGGAACATGAATATGAAGCAATTCCCGAATTTAAGATTGAAAGTGATTTCAGGTTGGTTATCACATGACAGTGGCTAGATGTAAAATCAAGCCAAATTGGACAAGTGAAAGTAATGGTACTCAAAGGAGTAAGAGGAACGATATGTTTACTGCCATTATCTAAGTAGAAAAGTGTTATACATACACATAACCACCTTGAAATGATAGAAATGGTGGAACTATATAGATGATGTGGTGATTTAATTTAGAAAATGAGGATTCAATTATAGAATCTAAATTATGAAATGAGATGTAAAGACCATACTACATGAAGAGAACATGATAGTCTCATGATTTATGATTGTAAGAGATGATTCACAGTAAAGTCTGCAAAGGGGATGCAGCCTTGATAAAATGAATATTGTGGACAATAAAGAGTCCAAAAGAGAAATGATGAGATGGAAGTGATTAAAGATTGAAGATCTAAATAGAATCACTTTCCATTTTCAGAATCCTAGATTCTCTAGTGCCATAGTCTAAGTATGAGCATGAAATAGTATAAATACATATGTACAGTTCCAGTGAGCATTACACGTGATGGGAGTCTCTGAGTTGCCATATGCTAATGAGAGATAACAAAAGGCTTTGAGATCCCAAGTGTACTGATAGCACCGCTCCATACTGATGTATACATATATGAGCGTGAGATGTAAATGCTCCATGATGTTGGGAGAGCGCGTGCATGAGATGTATAAGTTACTGGGACAATTACATATAACTGATTGACATGTGTAATTGATAGTTTTAAACTATATCGACTTGGCACTAAGTGAGAAAAATGGATGATGAACAGCATAGATTAGCTGTAATATGAAAATAATGTGAATAGACTCTTATATGAAAAGAGGAATGAAATGAATGACTCCCAATTTGATAAAGGAACTTACGGGAGTATAGATATATGTGATGAAAGACAGCATGTAGTGGTCCAAAGTATTCTTGATGCTGAAAGTGTACTGGCAGTATTAATTGGAGGATGAACTAGAGGTCAAAAGTCGTAAGTATACGACATGTACCATCTTTGGACTTAAGTTAAATTCGGAGGACCGAATTTCTTAAGGTGGGGAGAATGTGATAACTGTAAATTTTTCAAATTATTGGAAATTAATATTAAAGTAAATAAATAAAATTATGAGAACGAGATATTGGTGAAAATCCCGAGAATTGAGAAAGGAACGGATTAAGAAAATGGTGTGAAGGAAAATTAAATCGGAAATAAGTATAAGATGAGAAATTATGGAAAAATAATGAAGAAAGGAAATTTAAATTTTGAATTATGGAAAACTGAAGAATGGAGGAAATTTAATTTGGATAAATAGAAATCCAAATTAAATAAGAAAATGAAGAACAAAATATATATATTGTAAATACAATATATATAGTATTATTTCATTTATATCAAAATATATAAATGTAATTTAAGTTACAAGTATGTAGATATATATTAAATATATATGTGTTAATATAATATATATATCTATAAAATATTATATAGTATGTACTATATAATATAATATTAATATTATATTTATAAACTAAATTATAAATATAATATATAACAAAAATATAATAAAAAAACAAAAAAAACAAAAAAAGGAAACAGAAAGAAACATCGGGAAACCTCCCGATGCTCCCCCGAGTGGCACCGGCCACTGTCGCCAGAGAAGGGAAGAGAGGACGTCGGCTGGCGAGCCAAGGAAAGGAGGAGATGACCGGCGACGGAAGACAATGGAAACAAAAATGGAAACGAAGGAAAAACCGACGGAGAAATCTGAAGGAGAGGAAGAAGAGAAATCGGCAGTGCCGGCTGATTTGGCTGCCGCCACCGCCACTCGAACCTCGGCGGAGGTGAGAGGAAGGAAAAGGGAGCCACCGGTGAGGCCAACGACAGCGAAGGAAGGCCGACGGAGGAGGAAAAGAAATCGAGGCAAAACCGAGTAGATCCGCCGCTGTGCCACCGATCCAAGCCGAGCTGAGGCCACCGGCAAGTTCGTCTCAATGCCGACCAGCTGAGGAGCCGCCGAACTGCCGGAGAACCAGCTGTCGACAAGGAACCGGCGAGGAAGGAAGCTAAACCGGGTTGACGGGAAAGGAAGAGGAAAAAGGAAAAGAAAAAGAAAAGAAAAAGGAAAAAGAAAAAGAAAAAGAAAAAGAAAGAGAAAGGAAAGAAAAAAGAAAAAGGAAGAAAAGAGGAAAAGAAGAAAAAGAGAGGAAAAAAGGAGAATTTCAGAAATTACGGGAAATCCCGAGAATTCGAAAACCCGAGAATTGCGGGAATCGGTAAGAAATCCCGGAAAGTGATAAATTATTTAAATAATTATAGAAAAATTCTAATTTTTAGAATTTTAATTCCAAAAAATTCCCTCGATGATCGAGCCGATGGAATCGGGCGAGGTGAATAAGGGCGCGACCTTCGAAAGTCAGTCGCCGACCCGACACACGTAAGGGATACATGTGCAGCACTGTAAGGATATTCAATCTGCATGTTTTAATTACGAAATATTTTATGAAAATATTTTATGAAATGATTATGATAAATGATTGGTTGGAATTTGGAATGAAGTATTGGCTGGAAATTATAAACTGTATTTTTCGTGCAGGAGGCTAGTCAATCAGCAGCTGTTATACTGCCGAAAAATTATAAAAAATTATCGAAAATTTCTAGAAAATTTATAAAATCATACTAAATGATTTTATTTCACAAGAAACGATTTCCAACCACGAAAATCGAGAAAATGATTATTTTTCATAAAACATGAATATAACGAAATTCATTTTAAAATATTCATGTTTTCGAAATTGGTAATAATGAGATCACCGAAAATTCTCTCAATATATGAATTATATGTGATATGAAATGGAAAATTAAAAAGGGATAAAGAGAATATTTTATAAAAGTTTTCTAAATATTCTGTCGATATATGAATTATACGTGATATGAAATGAAAGATGAAAAATAGATAAAGTGAATATTTTATAAATATTTTCTTAAATATTCACTTGATTTATTATATAACCTTTATGGTTTTAATTATGAAATTATATATTTTTATAAATTCCATAAAGGTTTATTGATGATGAAAAATACAGTTTTGAGACTAGATGGCATCCTATCATGTTGATATGTGATATGTGATATGTAACATGTAATATGTGATATGTAATATGTAGTCCCGGCCGACACCTGATCAGTGATCCGCCGAGGACAATTATAGACTATGGCCATAGATCTGATATGATGATTTTATACCCTTCGGGGTCTGTACCATGATATGATTAACTACCCAGTGGACGGGCTGGGCATGCGTGCCTAAGTCTCCATATATAAAAATGTTTTATATGATATGTGATATGTGAAATGTAAATGTTTTACATGATATGTGATACGTGAAATGAAAATGTTTCATATGATACGTGATTTACAGCATTTTACATAATGCTTATTTCAGTACTGATGTTAATACTACGAGATGATCTTCATATGATATGTGATATGAATATGTAATATGTTTTCAAAAGGAAAAAGGAGTTTATAAGTCTAATATTCTTACTATGATTTTTAATTGAATATTGGACTATATGTGACATGAATATATGATATGTTTTCCAAAAAGGAAAGAGAAGGAAAAATAAATATAATATTCTTATTTTGAAATTTAAACTGAATATTAGATTTAAATGATATATATGTTATACGGAAAGGATTTAATAGCTGATTTTTCTATTTAAAGTGTTGTACTAATTACGGTTGTACAGTAAAAATATGAAATGAGTTTTAAATGAGAATGATGAGAATTTAACTAATATTCTTTTCAAAGAATATATGAATATTAGTTACTTTATGATGGAGATCCACTTGCTCATGATGTTCGTGATGCTAAGGATCCAGTGGTCATCCAAGGAGGTCTAATTACCCGAGCTCAAGCCAAGAAGACGCAACAAGCCCTGGCCTCATTAATGCAACAAGCGCTGGCATCATTGAAGTGTCAAGGAAGCTTCCATGAGGAGTCCCAAGACATCTATACTTGCTTGGAAGCCCAAACGACATGAGCATGGTTTACTGTCTTATTTTAGCTTAACAATAAGATGGGCTAAGTGTTTGAATAGCCCACGTTTGAGTCTTGGACTATTTATTTTTAGGTAACTAGGTTTAGGCATGAATTTGGGTTTAGTCTTATTTTTTGTTGGTGTTAATTCCAGCCCACTTGTTTATGGGCTTAAGCGCTAGGTATTATTATAAATACCTTGTAAACGCTATTGATGAACAGATCAGTAAAAATTGAAATTTCAGAATTTGAGTGTGCCTTTCTCTTGGGTTCCCTCTCTACTTGGCTTATCAAGGTCTTCTTCCTTGTGGCGCCTCCTTCTTCACCATCCACCATTGTTATACCTTATGTTCTCTAATTCTTATTCGTAGGGTCAAGGTCCAATACCTTTGGGTTCGAGTCTCTTTAGGCTTCGGGTCTAGGTTTCAGAAGTTTGTCCTGTTGCGTTTTAACTCCTTCAAATTCCAAGCTACGTTTCTCTTGTCCGTGCGCATCAGTTGGTAATCAGAGCTCAAGTTTCGATTTTCTGGTTTGTTTGTGCGTCACTCACTTTTCGATTTTTGGTTTTTTTTTTGCTTTTTTTCTCTCTTGTTGGTTTCGATTTCTGGTTTTTTGTTGTGTTTGAGTTGAATTCAGAACCCTAGCCGCAATTCCTCAAAACCCTAGTTGCAACCTTTCCTTCAAAAAAAAAACCCTAGCCGCAATTCCTCAAAAACCTGTCGCACCCCTTCAAAAAAAAACCCTAACCGCACCCCTAAAAAAAAAAACCCTAGCCGCACCCCTAAAAAAAAAACCCTAGCTGCACCCCTCAAAAAAAAAAACCTAGCCACACCCCTAAAAAAAAAAAACCCTAGCCACACCCCTCAAAAAAAAAACCTTAGCCGCACCCCTAAAAAAAAACCCTAGCCGCACCCCTCCTTTTTCAAGGAAACCGCAACACTCAGAGTAAAAAAAAAAAGAAAAGAATTCGAAAAAAAAAGGAAGAATTCAAAAAAAAATTGTTGCGGTACTGTTCAAATAGAAAATTTTGGTTGAGTTAGGAGGTGTGCGAGTACCCGTTTTAAAGAAAACGACGAAAGAAACCGAACCCATGAAGCTTCATGGGCCATACCCTACTTGGCCAAATTCCATCGTTTTCCTATAGTTTTAGGCCATTTTTCATTTTTTTTTGGTCCTAGTGATTTTTTTTCTTCTATTTTTCTTTTTTTTCTTTCTTTGAGTCACCTTAGCCACACCTTTCTGTGAAAAAAAAAACAAAAAAAAACGAATTCAAAAAAAAAAAGAAATTTCTTGGTGACAATACTTGGTGAATTAGTTGATTCTACGAGGTTGAATCTTTGACTGAGTCTTTAGTGCGATTGTGAACCTATAGAGTTAAGGTAGAGTAAGGGAAAAAGGCATCAGTGTGTGAGAAACATTAGTAAAGAAAAGCCAAATTCCTTGAGTGAAACACGAGTGTAAACACGTGAGGATATCTTTGTTGGAAATGTCTTCTGAAGGTGATAAGTCCGACTTTAAAAAGATTGAATTTATGCTTCAAGCAATGCAACAACAGTTCCAACGGATGGATGTGAAATTCAATGACATTCATGATAAGTTGAACCAACATGAAGTTCAGTTTGCAAAGATCCAGCAAGGTGATGCTTCTCGTCTAAAAAGTAAGGTTGTTGCCAATGACGAGTATGATGATAATGTTGGGTATGATTCGAACGAAGAGTCTGGGATCAATAGACATCATAGAAGGTACCATGGGTATAGAGATCGAGTTGATAGAGCCCGTGATAGAGGCAAGGAGAAGATGGATGGAAACCTTGGCAGTATAAAATTGAAGATTCCTCCTTTCCAAGGCAAGAATGATCCTGAAGCATATTTGGAGTGGGAAAGGAAGATTGAAATGGTGTTTGACTACCACTACTACTCTGAGGAAAAGAAGGTCAAACTTGCAGCAATTGAGTTCACAGAGTATGCTATGGTTTGGTGGGATCAATTAGTCACTAGTAGAAGAAGATATGGTGATCCTCCAGTGTCTACATGGGATGAGATGAAGCGCATCATGAAGAAGAGATTTGTTCCTACTCATTACTACAGAGAGTTATACTAGAAGCTCCAAGGTCTTACCCAAGGCTCAAAGAGTGTTGAGGATTACTACAAAGAGATGGAAATAACTATGATCCGAGCCAATATCTAGGAGGATGCAGAAGCTACTATGGCTCGTTTTCTCCAAGGCTTAAACCGTGAGATTGCCAATGTAGTAGAGTTGCAACATTACATGTATTTAGAGGAGATGCTGCATGTGGCCATCAAAGTGGAAAGGCAACTCAAAAGGAAAGGTACAACTCGTTTTATTTCTAGTTCAGTTCCTGTTTGGAAATCTAACACCTTTCATAGGGTTGATAAGCCTGTGGCTACGCCTAAGTTAGAGTGCTTTGCTAAGCCAAAGCTTGAGGGCCCTCCAAAGCCCAAGACTGAATCTGCCCAAGCATCCCAAAGCAGGACACGTGATATTAAGTGTTTCAAGTGTTTAGGTCATGGACATATTGCCTCTCAGTGTCCCAACCGTAGAGTTATGATCATGCTTGGGAATGGAGATGTTGAGAGTGAAGGTTCTGAAATCGGTGTAGAAGATGAGATGCCTGTGTTAGAAGATGTTGACGAAGAAGAAGTTGTTGAGTATGCTGCTCATAGTGAAGCACTTATTGCTAGGCGTGCTCTTACTACTCATATGAAGTTTGAAGATGAGGCACAACGTGAGAACATCTTCCATACGAGATGCCATATTAGTGACAAGGTATGTACTGTAATCATTGATGGTGGGAGCTGTACTAATGTTGCTAGCACATCCCTTGTTGATAAATTAAAGTTGCCCACTACCAAGCATTACCACCCATATAAGTTGCAGTGGATTAATGACTGTGGTAAAGTGAACGTGGTGAAGCAAGTCTTGGTTCCTTTTTGTATTGGAAGTTATCAGGATAAGGTGTTGTGTGACGTAGTGCCCATGCAAGCTAGCCACCTATTGCTGGGTAGACCGTGGCAGTATGATCGTAGAGTCATCCACGATGGTTACACTAACCGTTACTCCTTTACTACGGATGGCAAGAAGATCACTCTTGCTCCCCTTAGCCCCAAGGAGATTTATGAGGACCAATTAAGGCTAAAGGAGCAACATGACGAGCAAAGGAAGCAAGCTAAAGAAAAGAAGGAAAACAAGGACAGCAAAACAGTGAGCTGCTATGCCAAACCCCGAGATGTGAAGACTGCATTTCTTGCTAAGTCTCCTATCCTGTTACTCTTATTTAAAGATTCTTATTTTATTGATGCTGAACTCCATGATACTTTGCCTACTGATGTTGTCTCATTGTTGCAGGAGTTCGAGGATGTCCTCCCTGAAGAGATCCCAAGTAGATTACCACCGATTCGTGGGATCGAGCACACGATTGACCTTGTCCCTGGAGCTGCCATTCCTAACCATCCAGTCTACAGAAGTAATCCAACGGAGACTAAAGAGCTACAAAGGCAAGTTGAGGAGCTTATGAGGAAAGGTTATGTGAGAGTAGTCTTTGAGCCTGGTGATTGGGTTTGGGTACACATGAGAAAGGAAAGGTTTCTTGTTCAGCGACGAACCAAGTTGCATCCCCAAGGAGATGGACCATTCCAAGTCATTGAGAAGATCAACGATAATGCCTACCGATTGGATCTTCCTGGTGAGTATGGTGTATCTGCTACTTTTAATGTTTCTGATCTTTCTCCCTTTTCTTTTGATGAAGGTATATGCGATTTGAGGACAAATCCTTTTGAGGAGAGGGGGAATGATAGAGATCCACTTGCTCGTGATGTTCATGATGCTAAGGATCCATTGGTCATCCAAGGAGGTCTAATTACCCGAGCTCAAGCCAAGAAGACGCAACAAGCACTGGCCTCATTAATGCAACAAGCGCTAGCATCATTGAAGTGTCAAGGAAGCTTCCATGAGGAGTCCCAAGACATCTATACTTGCTTGGAAGCCCAAACGACATGAGCATGGTTTATTATCTTATTTTAGCTTAACAATAAGATGGGCTAAGTGTTTGAATAGCCCACGTTTGAGTCTTGTTGTGTCTTGGACTATTTATTTTTATGTAACTAGGTTTAGGCATGAATTTGGGTTTAGTCTTATTTTCTGTTGGTGTTAATTCCAGCCCACTTGTTTATGGGCTTAAGTGCTAGGTATTATTATAAATACCTTGTAAACTCTATTGATGAACAGATCAGTAAAAATTGAATTTTCAGAATTTGAGTGTGCCTTTCTCTTGGGTTCCCTCTCTACTTGGCTTCTCAAGGTCTTTTTCCTTGTGGCGCCTCCTTCTTCACCATCCACCATTGCTATACCTTAGGTTCTCGAATTCTTATTCGTAGGGTCAAGGTCCAATACCTTTGGGTTCGAGTCTCTTTAGGCTTCGGGTTTAGGTTTCAGAAGTTTGTCTTGTTGCGTTTTAGCTCCTTCAAATTCCGAGCTACGTTTCTCTTGTCCGTGCGCATCACTTTATTTAAAAGCTTTATTTTATAAAAGCATTATTTTGAAAAGAATATGAGAATGTTATGGAATAAAAAGGTAAAAAGGATTAAAATTCCAAACGAAAAAGAAAATTATTCTCTACAGTTGCTTCTAGGTTCCGGGACATGATAGGTATTTCAAAATACCTACCTTACTCCATCCAGATCCCTAGTCGACTGTAGTATCCTTCCTACATGCGAGCTTAGAGCCCCATAGGAAAACTGAAAAAGATTTTCAGCATATAGGAAGCTGAATATCAAGTATGCATATAATTCTCTTACTGAGCCGTGGTTTGCTCACCACTTAATTTTAACATTTCAGGTTTTCAAAGATTGAGATTCTAACACTTAAAGGATTTCAGTTGCGCATTTGGGGACGATGCGACAGCTCGACTTATGACATGAGGTATGATCATTTATTTTTCGTATTTAGACATTTTCACAGTACTATTTTCTTATGAAGTAAGATAGGGGATGTATTTCATATTATAATTTAATATAAAATTGTTAATATGTAAAAGAAAAGTAAAGTATCGCAGACAGCCTAACCATATCAGATGTATAGAATAAGGTGAAAAATAGGGTCACGGGCTGTGACACTGGAGTACCTCCCAGGACATTTAACACCTTGAGCGCGTTTCAGTTTGAACCCACAACCTCATAAGTACATGGGTTCTACAACATTCATACCATTTGGACAATACGTTATAGTAGTAAATAAAGATTATTGTAAAACTTAATTAGGAAGCAATAAATATACTAGAAGAAAAGATCAAGTATTTTCTTCTTCTTCTAGTATATTTATTGCTTCCTAATTAAATTTTACAATAATCTTTATTTACTACTAATATCAATTTTTCCATTTACTTATATCAATCTACTTCCATTTTATTAATTCTCATAATCAATTTATTTTAATTTCTATTAGTTGTCACGAGGTAACTAAAATTAAATTATATTCTTTTATTCTAATTCACTTCACCCATGTCATATAATATTTATCATGATAACTCTTCCAATCTTGAATTTCATTCATCATTTTCCAAATTATATTTAAAATTTTATATTTTTGCTACAATGAATTTTCTACAATTCTTATTCCTCTTTCTATTACTTTCAATAATTAATTTATTTTAGTTTCTATTGAATAATATAACATAATTATAATTATTTTATTTTATTTTCTCTTCTTTTCTGTTTTCCTTTCTTTTCTTTTCTTTTCTTTTTTTCCATTTTCTTCTTCTGCTGCCGCTAGTAAAAGCTTTTACTACTCCTTTTCATGGCCGGCAGCCTCCATTTTACCATGTCTTCATGGTTTTACAATTCTTAACCTTATGTCCATATTCCTCTCATCCTATACAGTCTCGTTACACCCATTTTGCAGCAGAATTTTCATAATTTTCCTTCCATCCCATAATGGTCGATTACTTCCTCAAAGGTTCATCTTCATTGTATTCTCATTTATTTCTTTCCAATCTAACTTGTAAATATCTTTTATTTCATTTAGTAATTTTAGCAAACAGCTTTAAGTCATCCAAATATCATCACCATCGTGCTACTCTGTCTTGGCCAAATATCACCATCTATCATACCACTTCTCAATTTTGCAAGATTATCACCCAATTCAAGCTTCCAACAGGTTGTAGTCATCAATTCTATTAATTTCCTACTAATCATACAGTAAAACCACAATAGTTTTCTTAATTTCCTTCCAGAACCGAATATACCCATAAGCTCCCTATCAGATTTTTACTTCAAATTTAGTGTCAAACATCATATATTCATCTAATATAAGCATAAACACTGGGTATGATTGCATGATATCATCATCTCCTTGCTTACCTGAACCACATGCACACCGCCAGGCCGAACTGTGCAGACCTCCAAAAACCCATTTTGTTCTGTTTCGTTCAGCCCTCCAATTCTTGATTTAAAGTGATCTTGATGCAAGGAACGGGTTTAGTGAAGGAGGTTGAATGATTAAATGAAGGGAAGATAAAATCTTGCAAGGTAACCGTGAGGAATCTTGGAGAAATTTCGAGAAGGAACAAAACAGTAGGGGAGACGAGACAAGTAAAGTGGGAAGAAGCTCAATTTTGGCTGAAATAAGTCTTCTTTTTTTATGTTTTATCGAATCACATGTTCCATGTGATTTACAAATTATATTTTCCTTCTTTTCTCTCCTTTTTCTTTTATTGTTTTCTTTTCTTTTTCTTTTGTTTAAATCAGTCTGCAGCAGCAAGCTTCACCGAGCTTGCTGCGATTTTTCCTCCTTTTTTTTTTTTAAATTAGTTATCTATGTATTTATTTATTTATGATATCAATATATCATAAATGTATTTTCTATTAACAACTATATATATACTTACTTATATTAATACTTTTGTACATATAAATATATTTTTAACATATACTATACATATATATATCTCTATATATTTAAATTTATATTTTAAAATATAATTATTTTATATTAAAAAACATGTTTATATATATAATTTATACATTATATATAATCCTTAAAACATATATTTATCCATTCAATCATTTATTACTATATATATTATTGCTCAAAATAATATTTATTGCTCATATATATATATGTGCACATACATAAATATAAATATAATTATATACTAATATATTTATATATAAATATATATATACACCCATTTTTTTATTATTTTATTATTATTATTTTTATTTATTTATTTTTGTAGATTTTTGCTATATTTATATTTATCTCAAATAGCATCATTCTAGGGTCTCACTTCGATCTGGATAGAGAAAGTCCTGGTGGGGCCCTCACCGAATACCTCTCTGAACCTTATCGAACGGACCCTTTATTAAATATTTTAATAATTAATATTTTCTTTTTAAATTCTTACACTCTGTAGATTATATTGAATATGAGAAAATTGGGGTCCTCACAACTTATCCAAATGGTAACATCAGTGTAAGGCTCGGATACTTAAGGGTAACAAGGTTCGAGCCTCAGCGAAAACGCGCTCAAGGGATTTATCTTGAGTTCTTCAGGACCCTTGGGACAAAGCCGTAAGGGTGGCGATCGCCAAAAGCGGACAATACGTTAGTGAGTGAGTGAGTAGGTGACCGTCTGCCTCACACTATAAGGTCGTTGAGGGAGCCACCTTTTGAATCCTACGGGAACAAAGTGCTACTCGGTGGGTCCTTACAAACAGACCTTTCATTTATATACAAACTCGGTACAACAAATTTGCAGTCTTCACAGATTTTGAAGTGGATTTAAAATCAACTGCATTAGGTTTTATAAACTGCGTTTGCTTCCCATGAGGTTTTAGAAAATTTATACTGATATGCTTCCGAATTTTCGTAAAACCATGTCACGATCTGAAATATCATATATTTTACTAATATCACATGCATAAGCCATATAAGGTTGGGTTGTCTGTCGTGTCAAAGTTAAATTTAAAATAAAACTCATTAATTTATATATATAACCCAGGATTCAAAATTCAAATACATATACTGTAAATATAATTATTTACATCCCAAGTATAAAGTATATAAAAGTAGCACTGTACAAAAAGCCTGAATACATAAAAAAAAATCTAGTATACCTCGACGAAACAAGAAAGTCGCCTAAGGAATACCAAAAATCAAGTCCTCCAGAAAAGCAGACCCAAGACTACTGCAAATAATCTAGGAGTGAAAAATAAAGGGGTGAGCTAATATCTCTGTAAGGAATATTTATACCAAAGCTGATACAGCGTATCCTATATGTAATGTTATAAACGGAATTTCATACAAAACCACAAATTTAGAACATTAAAATCAAGGAGGCACGATCTAACAAGAAGGATACTATAGTGGATTAGATAACTAGATGAGTATAGGAGGATACTTTGAATTACCTTGCATGTTTCGGTATCCAAGTCCACTATAGGGAGTTTAACATTATTTAATTAAATTACAAATTCCGTAATAAATCCAATAACTTATAGTAAACATTACATATTCAAAAAATCATACTTTACTCCGTAAACAGTATTAAATCATATTGATATCAATTGCCATACAGATAATTCAAATAAATAAAATTTGCAAAACTTATTATTCAAATCACACACAAATAACATATAATTCAAAATCGAAAATAAATGAAACCTGGAGTGCTTGGATCTATGTTAACTAGGGATTTACCACCTCAATATAAATTTTAATGGAGACTAGGCTGCACCTAATAGACACAAGCATTGTAATAAATGTATGGCCATATTTAGGGGGCCACAATGTAAACACTAGCTAGGTGTCATCTGTGGGAGCTAAAGACTGGGCTAGAGTCAGTAGCATCAGAACGAAACAGAAATGTATGTACCCGCAGGTAGCTATAAGCCAACAGTCTCAAAACATTTCATAAATATTTTCAAAGTTATTTACGGAGATAAATTTAATAATTTATGCATTAAATAAATTCAAAAAATTTAAATTCATAAATTTAATATGCTTCTTAAATATTTTCAAGGCATAAAATATTCTCAAAACAACATATAACATTCAAAATAAATTATTTAAAATACTATAAATTATATAAAAATAAATTTGCATCAGAAAGTGGATAAAACGAATAAAATACTAGAAAAATTGTTTAATAATTGAATTTGCGATTTAATTGCATTAAATCATATTTAAGAATTTTGAATTCAAATACCTATTTCATTTCCTTTTTAATCCAAAATATTATGCCAAAGACGAATTTAAGAATTTAGGTTAGGTTTAGGAAAATTTCGACAACATAACAGTTCGTTCTAACCTAACCCCTTGTATGAAAACACAGCTTTGAACCACAATTTCCAGAAAGTAATTTCACCAAAATCATGCGACGAAGTATCCCTATGCTTCATACAAATATCCCTTACCTCTTAATTTGTCGGTATTTGACTCTCCAGTACCGGTAGCACCTCCTGACTTCGGGGCTGCAAATTCATCATCGAAACTTGATAAATTCACTATACTTTAATTAAAAGAATATCTAACTATTTATATAATAGTGCATTGCTTGTTGAAATCTCTAAATTCAGTGTAATTTCTACCGATGCCAAAATTACATCTTTTGCTAGAGAACTTCGTTTTCGATTCCGATTGTGTCTACAGTCTGAGAATAATTTATACATTAGCTTAGGACCTAAATTATATTGAAATGAGCACAATTTCTTCCTCCCCTTCACACGGCTGAATACCTCTTCCTTTACTACACTAGGAATTTCTTCAATTTAAACTTTACTATTTAATCTAAACTTATTTATTTAATTTTCTGCACCATTCCCACATGTAATTCACATTGAATGACATCAATTTCATGCTCTTCTAGTCATGGCCGAACCTCTCCTTTCACCATACATAATGATTTTCTTCAAATTAAGCCTAACTAAGCTTGTTTTCATGCTTTCCATAATTTCCTACATTATTTCTACACTATATCCTCATCAAAACATCATGCACATGCACTATGGGTGGTGGTCGAAACCCTTGAAGTTCCCATTTCATGTTTTTAATTTGTTTTAAGCTAAATGAAGCATGAAGATAACTTAAACACACGTAAATTAACTAGAAAACCAAAGAAAAGTTTAAGTTTCTTCCACCACTCACCTTGGCTGAATACTATGGGAGAGCTTGGAGTCTTATTTTGGCCACTTTAGATGGAGATATTGGTACCAAGAGGAAGAGCACTAAAAAATAGATAGGGTTTATTAAGAAACGTTTTGGTTTCAGATGATTTTTCACAATGTTTTTGGAAGGTTTTTCTTCTTGGAAGCTTTGCTTATGAAGGTGAGGGAGAGTGGTTGAAGATGGCCAGCCAAAATGGTGTCGAAATCTGTAAAAATTCCTGATTTTAAACATCTCTCATGCAAAATTACCAAGATGCCTTTCTTAATGAAACTTTTCAATTTTGCCCTTAAAGTTTGACTTTGTTTAAAATAGTCTATCCAATCTCCAAAATATTTCAATTAAACTTGCTCTAATGTTTGGTGAAGCTTTTGTTAGGGTTCGGTTACCGATTTGGTAAAATTACCAAAATACCCCTAATTATAAAATCGCATAAATTTCTATTTTTACATCTCATTTATTCCATCTGTCTACATGTTCTAAAAGTATATTTCATGAGGAATTATTTATTATAGATAGTGGGTTAAAAGTCCATTTAGTTTGACCAAAATTCACAAAAAATTCTGACGACTTATATACTAAACATCATTTCTCAAATTGTTGCACATTTTCCAAAACATGCAAAAATAATTGAGTTTGAGGCTAAGATTTTTACCATCATATTTTTTGGCCCTGAATATCGAATCCATCAAGTTCCATCATCATCTGGACCTTAGGGAATCAATGGGGCCCACCTACTATATTGCCTGTATACCTAAAGTATAATTCAAAATTTATTAATTATAAATATTAAATATTCTTAGTTATATAAATAAAATTAAACAGTGCTTCAAAATACAAGGTCTCACATTTCCTCCCACCTTAAGAAATTTGGTCATCCAAATTTGATTAGACTTGTCCGAGAAACAACTCTAGGTACTTTTCTTTCATTAGGCTCTCCAACTCCAAGATAGCTTCTTCTTTTCAGTGTGGTACTGCTAGAGAACCTTAACCAAAGGAATCGTCTTAGACCGTAGCACTTTATCTTTTCGATCCAAGATCCGAATTGGCCTTTCCATGTAACTCATATCTTCTTTGATCTCCAAAGGCTCATACTGAAACACGTGGGACGGATCTGGATAATAATTTTGAAGCATGGACACGTGGAAGACATTATGTACATTGAAGAGCTCTGGTAGTAACGCCAACTGATATGCTACGTCTCCCACTTGGTCTAAGATCTCGAAGGGTTCAATATATTGAGGACTTAATTTGCCTTTCTTACCAAACCTTATGATCCCCTTAGAAGGTGAAACTTTTAGAAACAAAGAATCACCCAAAGAAAGTTCTACATGTTAACGTCTGACATCCTCATAACTTTTCTATCGACGCTAAGCAGTCTTCAACTTGTCACATATCAACTGAACATCTCTAGAAGCCTGTTCAACCAAATCGAGAGCCAAAATCTTCCTTTGGCCAAATTCTTCCCATGCTATTGGGGAACGGCATCTCCGACCATATAAAGCTTCATAAGGTGCCATGCCGATACTTAAATGATAACTGTTATTATAGGCGAATTCCGCCAATGAAAGATGATCGTCCCTAGAGCCTTTAAAGTTTAACGCACAAGCTCTCAACATATCTTCAAGCGTCTGGATGTTGCGCTCAAACTGTCCATCAATCTACAGATAGAAAGCTGTGTTGAAATTCAAATGAGATCCCATAACCTCCTGAAATCTTAGCCTCTTGAAATCTCTCTAAAAAATGAGAAGTAAACTTGGAATCTCTATCGGAGGTAGTGCTCACTGGAACACCATGTAACCATATAAATCTCCTTGACATAATGATCGACAAGGGCACTCAGAGAATCCGTGGACTTAATAGCTAGAAAGTTTGCAGACTTCATCAACTTGTCAACGATCACCCAGATGGCGTCATGATTCCGTTTGGTTCTTGGTAAACCCATGATGAAATCCATGGTGATATGGTCCCATTTCCATATCGGAGTTTACAGAGGCTGAAGTAATCCTGTAAGTTTCTGATGCTTCACTTTCACCTACTGACAAGTGAGACATCTTGCAATAAACTCAGCAGTACACCTTACGCAGATTTTGATACATTTTATTACTGCCAAGATGCAAGGTGTACCTAGAGCTATGAGCCTCTGCTAAAATCAACTCCCACAATTACTTGTTCTCAAGAATACAAATCCAATTCCAGAACCTCAAAATGCCATTTGTGCCAATCATGTACTCTGATTGAATTCCCAATTGCAACTAATTGGCAATTTCAATACAACCCAGATCCTCCCTTTGAGGATTCCTGATCTAATCAATCAAACTTAGTTTTATCCAAAATTGGCACTAATCCATACCCTTCAGAAGGAGTAACATCCAAACTGAGGCTCGCAAACTACTCTAATAACTTGTATTCTTGAACCATCATATAGAAAACCATCCTTAGATGTTTTCTACTCAAAGCATCTACTACTACATTAGCCTTCCCCTAGTGGTAAAGTATCTCGTAGTCATAGTCTTTTAGCAGCTCTATCCATCTATGATGCCTCATATTTAATTCACACTGCGAGAACAAATACTTAAAACTTTTGTAGCCGGTAAATACCTAGAATTTCTCACCATATAGGTAGCGCCACCATATTTTCAAAGCAAACACCAAGACAACAAGCTCCACGTCATGAGCAAGACAATTCCTCTCATGGTCCTTTAACTGTCGGGATCCATAAGCGACCACTTTCCCATGTTGCATCAGCACGCAACCCAAACCTTGTGAGGAGGCATCACTGTATACTAAAAATCCTCTGAAACCACTCAAAATGGTAAGGATTGGTGCTTTGGTCAACCTCCGCTTCAGCTCTTGAAAACTGTGGTTACATGCATTAGTCCACTCAAATTTTATACCTTTGCATGTGAGACGAGTCAGTGGAGAAGCAAGTTTGGAAAAACCCTCAACAAATTTGCGATAGTATCTGGCTAGACCCAGAAAACTTCGAATCTCTATTACCGTCTTCGGTCTTTCCCACTTCACTATAGCCTCGACTTTAGATGGATCAACTGACACCCCGTCTTTAGAGACCTTATGCCCCAGAAAATGATTTGATCTAGCCAGAATTCGCACTTACTGAATTTAGCATAAAGCTTCCTGTCTTTGAAGGTCTACAAAACAATATACAAGTGTTACTCATGCTCCTCCCAAGACTTAGAATACACCAAAATGTCATCGATAAATACGATAACGCACTTATCTAGATAAGGCTTAAAAACATCATTCATCAGATTCATAAATGCTGCATGGGCATTAGTCAGCCCAAATGGCATCACCAAAAACTCATAGTGGCCGTACTGTCACGACCCGTGACCACATTTTTCATCTTCTTATACACAACTTAACCGGTTGGGCTGTCTGCGATACTTCACATGTACTGACTGTTAAACAATTTTACATAATATTGTTTATATTATACACATCCCCTATCATAATAAATCAGATAAGTAGTACTGTTGACGTGTCTAAATACAGAGAATAAATGATCATACCTCAAATAATCAATCGGTCTGACACATTGTCTTTCGTGTACAGCCAGGATCCACAATCCACTGAACTCACATTCAGCAAAACCTGAAATGTTGAAAATTAAGGGGTGAGCAAAACCACGGCTCAGTAAGAGAATTATATGCCTCACTTGATACTCAGCTTCCTATATGCTAAAAATCTTTTTCATTTTTCCTATGGGCTCTAGGCTCGCATGTAGGAAGGATACTACAGTCGGCTAGGGATCCGAATAGAGTAAGGTAGATATTTTAGAATACCATACTTGTTACGGAACCTAGAAGCAACTGTAGAGAGAAATTTTCATTTCGTTTTGAATTAATCAATCCTCTTCCTTTTTCAAAACTTCCATAATTTTTTTCATATTCTTTTCAAAATAATGCTTCTACGAAACAAAGCATTTAAATGAAATAATTAATATTCGTATATTCCTTGGAAAGAATATTAGTTAAATCATCATCTTATTTCTTTAAAACTCATTTTATGTTTTAATGTACTCTTTTAATTAGTACCGTCCTTTAAAGAGCAAAATAAGCTATTAAAATCTATTCCCATATAACCGATTACTTAACCACTTTAGGCGTAAGCCCCAGTTCAGTGATTCAGTTACGACTTCCATTCTAACTAGCAATGGAGTTAAGTGTCATATCGAGGAACTTGTGTAGCACTTAGTGCTCAAAGGATTCTAGAGGTGGCTCCCCATAGTTCACAAAGAATCTATGAAGCACTTAGGTCCCTTGAGTCTTCTAGAGGTGGCTCACACGATACAGAAACTTCTTACTCACACATCGAAACTCGTGTAGCACTTAGTTCCCGAAGGATTCTAGAGGTGGCTCCCACGGTACAATCATCGAGTCTCTGCTCGGTTTGGCCTTTACTAACACATCAGAACACGTGTAGCACTTAGTTCCTGAAGGATTCTAGAGGTGGCTCACACGGTACAATCATCTAGTCTCTGCTCGGTTTGGCCTTTACTAACACATCAGAACACGTGTAGCACTTAGTTCCCGAAGGATTCTAGAGGTGGCTCACACGGTACAATCATCGAGTCTTTGCTCGGTTAGCCTTTATGCCATATGTACTTTCCACTGTCTTATCAAATCTCATGTAGTACTTATGATCTCATATTCCATTTAAGACCATAGAAAGAATATTAGAATTATCATTTCTTCCTTTTTGAAAACATATTACATGTTTGTATCTCATGTCTTATGAGAATCATCTCACGATACTATAATCAGTACCTAAATGAGCATTTTGTAAAAATGCTATAATTCAATTGATTCTCTTATCATATTATATAAAACATGTTCTTTTCACATGTCACCCATCATGTATCACATTTTCTGGTTGGCATATTCTATCTTATGTAAAATACTTTCCTTTTTAACATATCACCTATCATTTATGGAGTCTAAGATAGACATCAATCTTATCATACTATAAACCTCGGAGGGTAAGGAAATACACCGGTCAAATCTATAACCATAACCTATATTGTCCTCGACGAATCACTGATTAGGCGTCGACCGGGACTAAACATTTTACATATTATGCATCAGCATGATAGGAATGCCAACCAGTCTCAAAACCGTATTTTTATCATAAAATAAACTTTTATGGAATTTATATAAATATAAAATTTCATAATTTAAAATCATAAGGGTTAAAATCCTTTAGTGAATATTTATAAAAATATTCATAATAATATTCACTATATTTCACTTCATCTTTCGTCTCGTAATTCGTGTAATTTATCTATTCCGAGAATTTTCGGAGATTTCATTATCACCATTCTCGAATACATGAATATTCTAAAGTTCCATCTCATTATATTCATGTTTTATGAAATATAGAAATTCCCTCATGTTTCGTGATTTACTATCGAAATTCGGAAATAAAATCATTTAATATGATTTTATAAAGTTTTTCTAAAATTTTCGGCAGCATAACGGCTGCCGATTTACTAACCTCCTGCATGGAAAATACAGTTTAAAATCTTTCAGCCAGTACTTCTTCCCAAATTATTTTCAGCAAATCATGCATCATAATAATTTTCATAAAATAATTGCATAAAATATTTCAATTTAAAATATGCAGACTGAGTATCCTTACAGTGCTGCACATGCATCCCTTACCTTTTTCCGGGTCGGCGACTTCCGCTTATTGATCGCGCCCGCACTCCATTTCTCCCGATTCCTTATCCCGATTGTTGAAAATAATTTCTGGAAATAAAAGTCCTAATTTTTAGAATTTTTCATAATTTATTTAATTTTTCTGAAATTAAATTTTCGGGAAATTTCTTACCGAATTTTCGTAAATGTCCAGGTTGTCGAATTTCCGGGAATTTTTCGAATTCCCGAAATTCTCCTTTTCCTCTTTTTCTTCCTTTTTCCTCTTTTTCTTTTTTTTCTTTCTTTTTTTTTCTTTTCTTTCTCTTTCTTTTCTTTTTTCCTTTTTCTTTTTCTTTTTCCTTTTTCTTTTCTTTTTCCATTTCTGGCCGGACTGGTTCAGTGCCTCCTCCGGCCGGTTCGATCGGTTCGACCGTCGGCGATCCTCCTTTCCGCCAGTTCGCGCCTCCCACAGCTGGCCGATGTTGCGGGGATGCCGGATCTGGCCTCCGTTTCACCTCATCACCGGCGACGGCGCCGGATCTGGGTCGGTGGGTTTTGGTCCCTTCCTCCGCCGTTTCCTTCACCGCCAGTGGCTTCCTTCACCTTCGTTGATCCTTGCCAGTGGTGTTGGTGGCGGTGGCGGTGCCCGGATCAGTCGGCACCGCTGATCTCCTCTCTTCTCTTCTCTTCCGATTTTCCGTTTCTGTTTTCCGTTTTTGCTTTCCGTTTTCTTCTTTCGTCGCTGGACGCCTCTTCCTCACGTCGCCGGCGTCGTTCACTTCTCTTCCCTCTCCTCCTTTCCTTTTCCGACGGCCGCTGACAGGGGCGGCTTCCACCGGAGATAGAATCGGGAAACCCGATTTTGTCTTTTGGTTCCCTTTTATTTTGTTCCCTTTTTGGTTTATTCTCTTTCTATATTTAGCATATCATATACTATATACTATACAATGTATTTTATACATATAATATATATTATATGTTATTCATACATTATTTCATACATAATATTATACAATATTTATTATATATAAAATATATCTTGTACATTACAAAATACATGTCTAGTATATATATATATATATGTATATTTATATACTTAAATAACATTTATATATACAAATTATATAAATGCTATAATAAAATATTTATACATATAAACTTTAATATAAAACCATATTTACTTTTCTTATATATTCATATACTTTTATTTAAAATAATAATATATATTTCATATATATATATATATATCTGTACATATATATTTATAATTATATAAATACATTTTCGAATATACACATGTATTTATTTAAGACAAAATAGTATATATTTCATTTTATAATATATACTAATATTCATATACATACATATGTATTTATATAAAAACATGTGTAAATATATTTATATAATTTAATTATATAAATATATAATATACGCATTTTTATTTTATAAATTTTGGATTTCCATTAATCCAATTTAAATTCCTCCTTTCCTTATTTTCCATAACTCCGATTTTATTTTATTTTTTTTTCCTTCACACGAATTTCCTTATTCATCACTTCCTCAGTTCTCAGGATTTTCACCAATATCCCGTTTCTCGCAAATTTTTATTTATTTCCTCTTATTTAATTTCTCTAATATTTATTTTCAATATTTCTAATTTCCAATAAATGGAAAAATTTACGGTTATCACACGTACCGAGTTCTGAAAGCCATCTTAGGGACATCACTCTCCCAAATCTTCAATTGATGATATCTTGTTCTAAGATCAACCTTAGAAAGTACATGGGCACCCCTAAGCTGATCAAACAAATCATCTATCCAGGGAAGAGGATACTTATTCTTGATAGTAGCCTTGTTGAGCAACCAGTAATCAATATAAAGTCGTAGGCTACCATCTTTCTTTCGGACAAATAAGACTGGTGCACCCTAAGGAGAGACGTCGGGATGAATAAAACCCTTGTCTAATAACTCCTAGAGCTACTTCTTGAGCTCATCAAGCTTGACCAGTGCCATTTGGGAAGGGGGCTTCGAAATAGGTTCAGTACCGAGCACTAAATCAATAATGAACTCAATCTCCCGATTGGGCAAAAGTCCCAGTAATTCATCCGAAAACACATCTAGAAAATCCTTGGCCACTGGGTTCTCATGTAACATTGGACGTCTCTTCTCAATATCCTTGAGATATGCTATAAACCCTTTACAAACAAACATATACTTAAGTTTCTTAAATTCAGATCGAACAGAGTTCAACGAAATATTTAATTTTATTCCTATGTAGAAAGCTTTATAATATATTTTTCGAGTTAAGAGAAAGTTATATACTTAGTGTGACAATCTACACTAACGTAATTCGTAGCTAAGCAATCCATCCCTAAAATTACATTAAAGTCATACATATTTAACAAAACTATGTTAGCTACGGTTTCTTTTCTCCTATCTTTAATTTACAATTTCTATATATAACATCAGTCATTCGCGATTCTTTAAAAAGGGTAGTAATCTACAATGAATATCCTAAAGATTCAAGTTTCACTGGTATTTTAGCAGCACATGCAGGAGAAATAAATGAATGCGTAGAACTCGGATCTATTAATGCAATTGTAGTTATATCAAAAATATAAATCTTACCCCGAATAATATCAGAAGAGGTATCAGCAGACTCCTTATTGAGTGTGTACACCCTGCCTCGTGTCACCGTTTGCTTGTCTTTCTCTGTTGTTGTCGCTTTTTCCAGTGCGGAGGCTGTCACCTTTTCCAGTTCTTTAGCTATAGGTGCTGTTGGTGCTACTGTAACTACTAGCACTAACTCCCTATCCTTAGGGCAATCTTTGATCATGTGACCCCGCTGTCCATACTTAAAACAAGCTCCCATAGCCCAATAGCAGCGTTGTCACCATGTGACCTCCCACACTGATTGCACCCCCTCTGGGTAGTAGTGGATCTCCCTGTGCCAGCAAATCTTGTGGATCTATCTCCAGCAGATCTCTTTTTGATCATAATACCGATAGGCCTCTTAGCTGGCCTAGTGTCACCTCGGTCATCTGAACCCCGTCGAACCTTTTCCTTACCCTTACTCTTAGCTTGGAAATCAAATTCTGCCTGATGAGCCTCACAAGCTTACATATATCTAGGCTTGGTGGACTGCCTCATCATAAGTAGAAATATCGAACGAGGTCAAATTATTCTTAATAGATTGTAACAAACCTTAATATATAGTATTTATCCATTTTCACACACACAGTAATTTGGTTGGGCTGTCTTTGATGCCTTTATCACACTCACTTTAAAAGTAATGCACTTTTTAAGATAAAATTCTATTTATAATGGATATCAATATTTACAACAAAATATTATTTTCGGTAACCATCACAAGTTCTACATCCCTTGTACATGAATTATACAACTATAATACTATACATAATAAGTCTGAATAAATAAAAAAATAAAATATACCTCTAAGATACACTCACTACTGCCTTAGGGTACTAAAGCGCATCCAAATCTGTGGAACGGTATGCCAATATGTCACTAAGACAATCTGTGAGGGGAAAAATAAGGGGTGAGCTAACGTGCTTAGTAAAAGAATCGTATGCAAGATTGATACTATGAAATCTATATGCGTAAACATGTTTAATTCCTAGCGGTACACTAATGTATAAGTTAGGAAGGATACTATAGTCGGCTAGGAAACTGGATGGAGTATGGGAGTTGTTTTAGAATACCTGTCATGTCCCAGTCCCTAGTAACAGCTATAAGGAGTAATCAGTTAAAGATTACATGTATAATCAGCTTAAATCACTTGAAATCAGTTCATGCATTTTTTTAATATATATAAAACAATTTATAACCACTTTACTAAAAACACTTTAGTAAATAGTTCAGTATAGAAATCTAGTGAACAGTACAATAACACTTTAGAAATCCACAGTATAGTCATTATTTGAAACATTCATTTCGGTACCAATAAGATTTCAATTCAGTAAAACAGAATAGTACAGTGGAGACCAGGCAACACCTAATGGATATCATGCCATAACAGTATCCCAAAAAGGGCGAAACAGTAGCAGTACGACATATGGCCATAGTCACAGTGGTCTATAGCATACACTTGCCAGGTGACAACTGTGGAAACTGAAGACTTGGCGAGTGTATCAGCAACAGTAACAGTAGTAACAGTAACAGTAACACGTGCCATGTGAGCATGATATGAGGCCTAACAGTCTCAAAACAATATATAACAGTAGAAACATTCTTTATAAAATCACTTTCACTGATATTATCTTCAATCAATCCATAAATAAATATACTGAAAAATATATATATTCACTTTAGAAATAAAAATTCATAAAATATTCACACTTCAGTATTCTTTTCTAAAAATGTTCTATTTATCTGTAGAACAATAATAAGCATATGCTGGTACCTTCACGTAATTAAAGTTCATTAACATGCATATTTAAATATTGTTTTTTGGTAAAAAATAAAAATATGCAATTTTTATAAATAACAAGGAAATCACTTCGAAATCTATTTATTTCTATCATTCAAGAATATTAGAGATAATTTCTTAGAATTTCTATAATTTTTGGTAGTATAACGAATGTTTCTAGCCTAGCCCTTCTACATTGAAAATACAATTTACAAACCAACCAGTATCCAAAATTTCACCAATTCTAAAGCAATTGATTTCCAAACCATATCATAAAATTTATTTAAGCCAAAAATGCATTCACAGTATCCTTACAGCTTACAGACTTATCCCTTACATGTCGTTTTTTTACCGACTTGCTAATAGCACGACTTGTCAATTTATCACTCCCGGGCTGCAGAACATTATACCAACCTTGTCATTTCTTCTCATATTAATTTATAACTAATTTTCCTTCATTAAATTCTACCACATTGTCTGTAGAAAATATTAAACCAATTTAATTTATACTGGTGCTAAAACACAACTATGTCTAAATCAACTCCGATTGCACTGACAATCTCCTCTCAATTTATATAGTCTCATGGCACCTAGATACCATCAAATGGATCAACATTTCACACTCCCCTTAGCTTGGCCGAATTCATCAAGGTGCCATCCTTTTGGTTTTTCAACAATTTAATCACTCATTCATGTTATTTTCTTACTCGTCATTCATTTGGCACCATTTTCATGCTTCAAACTACAAGAATTCATAAACTTCCTACCATGGCTGAAACCCTAGGGACTTAAATGGGTGTGATTCAATTCAATCTAACACCTAAATCATGCTTAGCAACCTTAAATCTATCATTTTCTATCATTAAAACTTAAAAAAAACAAAAACACGATTTATCTTACCTTGGCCAAATTTCATAGGACTTCTTTCCTCTTGATTTTGTCAATTTTAAGATGAGATATTAATATGAGCTTGTAGAGGATTGAAATTGGAACAATTTTGTAGAAGAATTTTTTGTGAAATAGTGGTGTTTTTGTTTTTATCGAGCTTTGGCTATGGATGCATGTCGTGAGGTTGAAGATGATGAGAAGAGATGGCTGGCTAACTTGTGTAGAGAGTTTTAGGAGCTTCATTTAATTGTAAAATGACCAAAATGCCATTGGTTATGAGAATTTTGGATACTTTTGCCCTTAAACTTCCATAATTTTTTGAACTATCTAAATTAACTCCAAAAAATTTTATTTCATCACTAAATATTATAATTGAACATAATTTAATGAAGATGGGGTTTTATTAAGGCTTGACTGACCATAAGGGTGAAATTACAATAATACCCCTTCCGGGCCAATCGCGTAAGTTTTTGAGTTCACCACCGATTTAATCTATCATTGACATAGCCTAGAGCTTATTTATACATAGAATATCATACTTCAGTTAGTAGGTCAAAAGTCAATTTAGTTTGACCGTTATTAACGAAAGTTCAATCAGGCTATGTCGTTAATTGTTATTTTCTAAATTACTGGCACACTTCTCAAAAATAATCTATATAAGAGATTTTAGGTTCCAGATTCTTACCATGAGCTTATTTGACCCTCTACACAATATCTGTCCAATCTCACGTCCATCTGGGCACTGTAGAGCCTGAAAGGCATACCTTACTGTATCCAATCGTACCTACGAAATACACAGGAATTGAACAGTGGTGAGTATCCCTACATGTAGGACAATACCAGAATACAAGGTTCTCACATCCTCCCTACCTTTGGAAATTTGGTCTTCCAAATTTGATCGGACCAGTCATTGAAACAGCTCTAGGTACTTCTCTCACATCAGGCTTTCTAATTCCTATGTTGCCTCCTCCTCTGAGTGGTACTGCCAGAGCACTTTCACTTGTGGAATAGTCTTAGATTGTAGTACCTTATCTTTCCTATCCAAAATCAAAATAGGTCTCTCCACGTAAGTCATGTCTTCCCTGATCTCCAGCGGCTTGTACTGATTACATGAGATAGATCTAGATGGTACTTCCTTAATATTAACAAGTGGAAAACGTTATACACCCCGAATAATTTGGAAGTAGTGATAACCGATAGGCAACATCTCCCACATGGTCTAAGATCTCGAAAGACATGATATATCGAGGACTCAATTTCTCCTTCTTACCAAATCTCATGATGCCCTTCGATGGTGAGACCTTTAGAAAGATAGAATCTCCAACTGAGAATTTGAAGGATCGGCATTTGGTATCTGCATAGCTCTTCTGACGACTCTAGCTTGTCTTCAGCCTCTCACATATAACTTGTACATCTCAAGAAGCTTGCTTTACCAAATTGAGAGCTAATATCTTTCAATCACTTACTTCTTCCCATGCAACCAGTGATCTGCCATATAAAGCCTTATATGGAGCCATACCGATACTGGACTGATGGCTATTATTATATGAAAACTCTGCTAGTGGCAAGTGGTCATCCCAGGAGCCTTTAAAACCAATGCACACGCTCTCAACATATCCTCGAGCATCTGAATGGTACGTTCAGACTACCCATTAGTTTGCGGATGGAAAGCGGTGCTAAAGTTCAACCGGGATCCCATAGCCTCCTGAAATCTCTCCCAAAAATGTGAAATGAATTGGGAATCCCTATCTGAAGTGCTACTCACTGGAACACAATGTAATCTCATAATCTCCAGAACATATAAATCAGCTAAAGCACTGAAGCAATCAGTAGATCTGATGGTAAGAAAGTGAGTGGACTTCATCAATCTATCAACTATCACCCATATACCATCATGATTCCTCCAGTTCCTCGGTAACCCCATAATGGAGTCCATAATGATATGCTCCCACTTCCACATCAGAATCGATAGAGGTTGTAGCAACCCTGCAGGCTTTTGGTGCTCAATCTTCACCTGCTGGCATGTGAGACACCTAGCAATAAACTCTGCGATGTCTCATTTCATCTTAGGCCACCAGTACACCCTACGCAGGTACATCTTATTACTGCCTGGATGCAGAGTGTACCTGGATGTATGGGCCTATGTCAAAATTATATGCTTAAGCTGCTGGTACTCAGGAATGCAGATCCTGCTTCTGAACCTCAGTATACCATCGTGCCAATCCCATAATCTGATTGTACACCTATCTGGACTTGATTGGCAACTTCTATGCAGTAATTATCGCTCTTCTGAGCATCCTTGATTCTGTCCATCAAGTTCAGCTCAATCCAGAAACTAATTATAAATCCATATCTCTTAGAGGAAATCATATTCAGACTGAGGCTCGAGAACTGCTCTAACAAATCATACTCTCGGACCATCATATATGACACCATACCTATATGCTTTCAGCTCAAAGCATTTGTCACCACATTTGCTTTCCCTGGGTGGTATAAGATTTCGCAATCATAATCCTTTAACAGCTCCATCCATCTGTGTTGTCTCATATTCAACTCCCGTTGCTAGAATAAATATTGCTGACTCTTATGGTCTGTATATACCTAGAATTTTTTCCATAGAGATAAAGTCGCTATATCTTTAATGTAAACACCACGAAAACTAATTCCAAGTCATGTGTTGGATAATTCTTCTTATTCTCGTTCAACTGCCTGGAGCCATATGCAATCACCTTGCCATTCTGCATGAGAAGACAATCCAAACCCAATACGGACGCATCACTGTAGAGTTAAAAACCCCTTGATCCGTTGGGAAGGGCAAGAATAGGAGTAGTATTTAGTCTCCTCTTCAACTCCGGGAAACTACGCTCACACGCATCTGTCCACTCGAACTTAGCATATTTATGTGAGAGATGCGTCAGTGGAGTAGGTAGTCTCGAAAACCCTTTGACAAATCGACGGTAGTATCCGGCTATACCCAAGAAACTTTGTATCTTTATCATGGTCTTAGGCCTTTCCCATTGCACAATAGCCTCTATCTTAGATGGATCTATAGACACCTCATCTTTAGACATAACATGTCCCGAAAATGTGATATGATCTAGCCAGAACTCACACTTACTGAACTTGGCATAAAGCTTCCGGTCTCTTAGGGTTTGCAAGACTATGTAGAGACACTGCTCGTGCTCCTATAGTGACTTGGAATATATCAGAATATCATCTGATAAAGGTCTATCAAGCTCACAAAGCTCAATTCATGTTCATGATGATCGTGATCCTTTGAGCATCCATAGAGGTCCAACTACAAGAGCTAAAACAAAGATAATGCAACAAGCTTTGGCTGGTTTCATTAATATTGCTAGAGAAAGGGCCCAACAAAGCTTGAGCATGGAGGATGATAAAGTCTTCTACAATATGATCCAAGCCCAAGTTCAACTTTCTTGAAGACACATAAGTATTGGGCCGAAATGCAATTAGGTTGGATGCATAAATTGGACCTAGTGCAATTGGGCCAAATGCTATACTTATTTTATTTAGTTATGTCTTCTTGGGCTAAATATTGTCTTAATTTAATTTAAGCCCAATTCCTTTTTATTTAATAGGTATTGTAGGATTTATATTTCTTGTTCTGCAAGTTAGGAAAGTAGGATTCCTATTACTTGTTCTGCAAGCTTGCTATTTCCTATTCTGCAAGTTAGGAAAGTAGGATTTCTATTACTTCTGCTGCAAGTTTGCTATTTGCCTATAAATATTTATGTAACCTTTTGGGCAAAACACAATTGATTTTAATAATAAAAGTTAAGAGACTTCTTCTCTTTAGTTCTCTTGAGAACTCTTGAACATATCAAGGTCTTCCTTGTGGCGTTCTTCTACCTTCCAACAATTCATACCATAGGTTCTTGCTTTTCTAAGCAATGAGTCTTGGTACAATACCATATGTTCTTGTGCTTATACACAACGGGTCTTGGTTTTTATCTCTAATTTTTGTTTTCCTTTTCTGCATTTTTAACTTGTTCTTGTTTTTCTTCGAGTGTTCTTCGTGTTCTTCATTGAACCTCATCTTCTTTCGGTGAGGTTCATATCATTTGACATCAGAGCTTAGGTTCAATTTGTGGGAGTCTTGTTTTGTTACATTCTTGTGTTTTTTTTGTCTTATCTTAACCGAAGTTGATCTTGAATCCTCTTCCAAGCCAACATAAATATTGTTTGTTCGTCAAACCTGTTGTCTTCATTAAAATAACCTATTAGCCACAAAGTAAACTTAACTTGTTCTCCAACCAATCTCAACCCCAAAAGTTTTCTTGCTCACCAAGAAACCTTCAAAAGCTCTACTTTCACATAAAGACTACCTTGTTTCACAAGCCATTGTTCCCTATCATTTTTTGCCACACAAGCTATTACCAAAACTAGCTTGTTTTCACAAAAGTTGCGTTGTTCTCCAACTAAACATCTTCTTGTCACTTAAACTTTTTGTTTTTCTTCATTGTTTGTTTACTTTAGTTAAAAAAAAGAAGTAATAAAAAAAGGAAAAGAAAAGAAAATCAATTCAAGAGGTGATTTGTTATATCGTGTGTAGCAAGTGCAACATCAAAGGTAATTGTGGAGGTGTGCTTCACCAAAATCTTGAGGTAGTCATTCTTTCTTGAGCTTTGAGTTTTTTTTTTTTTGCCTAAATCTAAAAATTTCTATTTACCTTTTTACCCCTACTTCCCAAAATTACCTTTTAACCCTACCACCTAAAAAAAACCAAACTACCCCACCTGTGGTTGAACCAAACCCTAACCAAACACCCCAAAACACCCATATTTCCTTCAAGGTCGAGATTTATTTAGGTATTCTTGAGTCTTGGTTAATCTTGTTGAGTCATCATTATTTTGTTTTCCATTGATTAAAGTCTTGTACTCATCTTGGTTGCTTGTTGGTTGATAGTTGGATTCCGTAAGTTGATTTTTTAATGATTCTTGAGTTCAATATAAAACCTATAGAGAAAAGTTGTGAGAGGGAAAAAGACAAGAGTGTGTGAGTAACATTACTAGAGAAAAGCCACATTAAAATTGTGTGAAACACGAGTGTGAGTGTTACATTCTTGTGTGTATTGAGTGTAAACACGTGAGGTCATACTTGTGAGGTCCTTTTCTTTTATTAACATTTCTTGCAGGTTACAATCATGTCTTCTAATAGTGAAAAGCCTAATTTGAGTAAGATGGAGTTGATGCTCCAAGCCATGCAACAATTCAAGAATAGAGTTGAGGTTTGACAATATTCATGATAAGTTGGAGGACCAAGAAGCTGCCCTAGCTAAGGTAAAGCAAGGTCATACTTCTCATGTGAATGGCAATGTTGTGAATAACGACTTTAATGATAAGGTTGATTATGAGTTTAGTGTGAATAGAAGTGTTACGGTAACTGTGGTAATAGAAGAGGTCATGGAGATAGGTATCACGATAGGATAGATGGAAATTTAGGAATTATCAAATTGAAGATTCCTTCCTTTCAAGGTAACAATGATCTTGAGGCTTACTTAGAATGGGAAAAGAAAGTGGAGATGGTCTTTGATTGCCATAACTATTCTGAAGAAAAAAAGGTGAAGCTTGCTGCTGTAGAGTTCATGGATTATGCAATCATTTTGGTGGGACCAACTCATGCTTGGTAGATTTAGGAATAGAGAGCCACCTATAGCTACATGGGATGAAATGAAACGTGTTAAGAGAAAAAGGTTTGTTCCTAATCGTTACTATAGAGAGCTTTATCAAAGGTTACAAGGTCTCACTCAAGGTTCTAAGAGTGTTGAGGATTATCATAAAGAAATGGAAATTATCATGACTAGAGCTAATGTTGAAGAGGATAGTGAAGCTACTATGGCTTGAATCTTACAAGGATTGAATCGTGAGATTGATAATGTAATGGAGTTACATCACTATGTGGAGTTTGATGATATGTTGCTTATGGCTATAAAGATTGAAAGGCAACTCAAGAGGAAAGGTTATTCATTTCATTTTGTGCAAGGTTCTATTTCGTCTTCTTCTTGGAAACCGAACACCTTTCGAAGGGATGATAGGACTACATTCAAACCTAAGCCTAAATCGTCATTCAAGCCTAAACTTGAGACATCTAAGCCTAAGGATGAGAGTGTCCAAATGCCCAAACCCGAGGCTGTCTAAGCATCCCAAGGTAAGAGTAGAGACATCAAGTGTTAGATGTTTGGGAAGAGGACATATTGCATCATAATGTCGAAACAAATGAGTCATGATTATGCATGATGATGGTGACATTGTAAGTGAAGATTTTGATGTTGATGATGAGATGCCACCCATGGGGAAGCACTTGTAGCTCGTCGGGCATTAAGTGCCCAAGTTAAGGATGAAGATGAAGTGCAACGAGAAAATATTTTCCATACTAGATGCCATGTCAACAATAAGGTATGCTCTTTGATTATTGATAGTGGTAGTTGCACTAATGTTGCTAGCACTTATTTGGTTGACAAATTGAGTTTGTCCACTATAAAACATCCCAAACCATACAAACTTCAATGGCTCAATAATTGTGGAGAAGTAAATGTGACCAAGCAAGTATTGGTGCCATTTTCCATTAGAAGGTACAATGATAAAGTGTTGCGTGATGTTGTGCTTATGCATGCTAGCCATTTGCTTTTAGGAAGACCATGGCAGTTTGATAGACGTGTTATACATGATGGATTCACAAACTGTTATTCATTTACCATGGATGGTAAGAAATTCACACTTGCACCCTTGAGCCTAAGGAGATTTATGAGGACCAATTGAAATTGAAAGTGTGAGAACCACAAATTTTCTAACTAGATGTATACTCCATGTGTAATCTAGTTAATGTAAAAGATAATTTTACTCTTAAAGTTGCAAGTATAAGATTATGATACGTATCCATACAAATGAAGCCTTCGAGTATAATGTAAATAATACACCAATACCGCATACGCAACATACGTGAGCACAAGTAAAAATAGATAAATAGATAAATGAAATAAATAAAACACATATATAAATAAATATATATGTATATACAAGGTGAAAATGATTAAGAATGCATGTAAGCAAATGAGTTTGAGAATGAAAATATATATATATATTCATATGTATGAACATGGATATATATTATATATATTTGTACCATAAGAATAAATACATGCATATGCTAATAAATAGAAATTTATATATATTAGATATATATGTGCTTATATAAAATACATACATTGATATAATTAATGATGTACTTATATACATGTATGTATATTCTTTAAACAAATAACATATATTAAAATAAAATAAAAATAGGTGTAAAAAGGTTGTAATAAAATAATAAATGGATTAAAATATATATATAATATATATTTTTATGGGTTAATGGGAAAAAAAATTCCCACTAACCCGTTTCATCACACAGAGAACCATCACTTCTTTGTTTCCTTGGAAAAATTTCCTTCTCCTTTACCATTTCTCTAGCAAATTTCTCTTTCTTCTCGTAAACTTGCCACAGTTCACTCCCCAAAAACCCTCCCATTTCAGCCCAACCTCACAGCCCCTCCTTGCTGGTCCTTACCTTACACGACAACCCTTCTTGCCATTCACCAAAATACAGCTTTCCTTCCTTCATTTCCCTTATTTGTTGAACGGATCTTAGAGGGAAGGAGAGTTCAAACCGACGACACTCAATGAAGATAGAAACTATAGCAGCAAATGGTATTGTGGTGTCACAACCCTTGACCCTATTTTTTCATCTTATTCTATACATCTTATTTGGTTGAGCTGTCTGCGATACTTTACTTTTCTTTTACATATAAACAATTTCATATTAAATTATAATATGAATTACATCCACTATCTTAATTCATAATGAAGTAGTACTGTAGGTAAGTCTAAATACAGAAAATAAATGATCATACCTTATTAAATAAATCAAGCCATCACATCGTCCCCAAATGCACAACCGAAATCCTTTAGGTGTCAGACTCTCAGTCTTCAAAAACCTGAAATGTTAAAATTAAAGGGTGAGCAAACCACGGCTCAGTAAGGAAATTATATGCATACTTGATCTTCAGCTTCCTATATGCTGAAAACTTTTTCATTTTTCCTATAGGGGCTCTAGGCTCACATGTAGGAAGGATACTACAGTCGGCTAGGGATTCGGATGGAGTGAGGCAGGTATTTTGAAATACCTGTCTTGTCCCGGAACCTAGAAGCAACTGTAGGGAGTAATTTTATTTCGTTTGAAATAAAATATCTTTTTCCTTTTTATTCCAAATCATTTTCATATACTTTTCAAAATAATGCTTCTATGAAATAAAACATTTAAATAAAGCAACTAATATTCATATACTCTTTGAAAATAATATTAGTCAAATCATCATCATTCTCATTTAAAACTCGTTTCATGTTTTACTGTACACCCATAATTAGTGCAGTATTTTAAATAGCAAAATCAACAATTAAATCCTTTTCGGATAACATATATATCATTTAAATCTAATATTCAATTTAAAAATTAAAATAAGAATATTACATTTATTTTCCTCCTTTTTCTTTTTTGGAAAACATATCACATATTCATGTCACATATAGTCTAATATTCAATTCAAAATCATAGTAAGAATATTAAGCTTAAACTCTTTTTCCTTTTGAAAACATATTACATGTTCATATCACATGTCATATAAAAATCATCTCATAGTACTAAGATCAGTACTGAAATAAGCATTATGTAAAATACTGTAAATCACTTTCATTTAACTTATCACATATCATGTAAAACGTTTACATTTAACATATAACATATCATATAAAACATTTTTCATATATGGAGACTTAGGCATGCACGCCTAGCCCGTCCACTGGATCGTTACTCATATCATGCTATAGACCCCGAAGGGTATAAATAATCATGTTAGATCTATAGCCATAGTCTATAATTGTCCTCGGCGGATCACTAATCAGGTGTCGGCCGGGACTACGTATCAAATATCACATATTACATGTCACATATCACATATCACATATCAACATGATAAGGTTGCCAACTAGTCTCAAAACAATATTTTTCATCATAAAATAACCTTTATGGAATTTATAAAAATATATAATTTCATAATTTAAAACCATAAAGGTTATAAAATCCTTTAGTGAATATTTAAGAAATATATATAAAAATATTTACTTTATTTATTTTCATTTTTCATTTCGTATTACGTGTAATTTACATAGCAAGAGAATTTTTGGTGATTTTCATTATCACCATTCTTGAAAACATGAATATTCTAAATTAACTTTCATTTTATTCATGTTTTTATGAAAATATTTATTTTCTCGATTTTCGTGGTTGAAAATCATTTTTCGTGTAATAAAATCATTTATTATGATTTTCTATAGTTTTCTAGAAATTTTTAGTAATTTCAAATAATTTTTTGGTAGTATACCGGCTACCGATTAGCTAGCCTCATGCATGGAAAATAGAGTTTATAATTCTAGCAAGTACATCAAAAATTTCCAACCAAAGAATCATCACAATATTTTCATAAAATATTTCATAATTAAAAACGTACAGACTGAATATCCTTACAGCACATGCTTCCCTTACCTATCCCGGGTTGACGACTTCCATGTTATCGGTCGTGCTCGTACTCTATCTCTTTCGATTCCATCATCTCGTTCGCCGAGAATAATTTTTGAATTTTTCCATAATTTTTGTAATTTTCGAATTCACTAGAATTTTTGAATTCCCGAAAATTCTTTTTCTCTCTTTTTCTCCCTTTTTTCTTCTTCTTTTTCTTCTCTTTTCTTTTTTTTTCCTTTTCTTTTTCTATTTCTTTTCTTTCTTTTTACTTTTCTGGTCTGAACCGATTCGGACCAATTAAGACTGATATGGTCCCATCCCACCGGTTTGATCACCGGCGGCCACCATTTTCGCCGGTTCATGCTTCTCACAGTAGGCCGACATTACAGGGATGCTGGATCTGGCCTCCGTTTCTCCCCATCACCGGCGATGGTGCCGGATCTGGAATGATGGGTTTCACCCCCTTTCTCCTCTGTTTCTTTCCTTCTCCGTCGTTTCCTTCACCGCCGGTGGCCTCCTTCTCCTTCGTCGTTCTTCACTGGTGGCGGGAGTGGCAGTGGCGGTGCCCGGATCGGCCAGCACCGCCGTTCCTCTTTCTCTTTTTCCTTCAGTTTTCCTCTTTTGTTTTCGTACCGATTCCTTCTCTTTCTGCCTCATGCCGCCGTCGTTTGCTTCTCCTCTTGCCGGCAACGACCTCGTCTCCCTTTTCTCTCCCTTTCCGGCAGTCGCTGACGGGGACGGCAAATCTGGGTTGTTAACACAGAAACGGGAAATCGGGTGTTTCCTATTTCTGTTATTTCTCTTTTTTTTTATATTATAATTATATTTATAATCATATATAAATATAGTTATATTACATATTTATCATATATAATATATAATTATATTTATAAATATATATTACTTTTATTATTAACAATATACATATATATATTTATGTATACTTTGTTTTGACAATATATATGTATATTTATTTATATACATAATTGTATATAAAACTATACACATGTATTTTATTTAATATAAAATACCATATATATTATTTTATAATATATACTATATTTAATCTATATATATTTATATAAAACATATCAAAATATATTTATATAATCTACGCTTTTTTTTTTCATTTAATTTTTGGATTTCCAAATATCAAATTATTTTCTCCTTTTTCTTATTTAATTTGGATTTCCATTTATCTAAATTAAATTTCCTCCTTCATTTCTTATTTCCAATTAAATTTTCCTTTTCATTTCTTATTTAATTTGGATTTCTATTTATCCAAATTCAATTTCCTCAATTTCATCTTTTCATCAATTTCGAAAATTTTAACAATATTCTCTTTTTCATTATTTCTCAATTTATTACTTTAATTTATCTCTTGATTTAAATTAAATTTCCGAATACTTTATCAAAATTTGAAAATTCGCGGTTATCACATCCTCCCTACCTTAAGAAATTCGGTCCTTCGAATTTAACTTAATTCATAAGGTGATGGCATTCTGTATACTATTATAGTTCTTGTCCTCTACATCATCTTTCAAATTATACTTCCAGTATACCTTTAACATCATAGTCATCTCTTATATCATTACATATCATTTTTCTCCATATATATATATATTTATACTCCCTAAATTTCTTATCACTTTGGGAGTTATCACTTTCATCTCTTTTCACATAATAGCTGCTTCATACTGTTCATCATCCGTTTTCTTATTTGGTGCTAAGTCGATATAGTTTGATAACTATCATTTAAATAAGTTGATTAATTGTATGTAATTGTCCAGTAGCCTTCATATCTCGTGTATCCGCTCACTCAACATATCATCGAGCGTTTCCGTACTACGCTCACATATTTACATCATGTACAGAGCGGTGCTATCTATTAATTTGGAATCTCAGAGTCTTTTGCTATTTCTCATAAACATATAGCTACTCAGAGATTCCCATCACATATAGGGCTCATTGGAACTTCACATACATTCTCATCATCTTTATTCATATTTCGACTATGGCACAAAAGAATCTAAGAGTTTGATAATGGAGAAGTGATTTCATTAGACTATCAGTCTATAATCACTTTTATATTATCATATCTCTTTTAGATTCTTTATTATTATCCCTAATACTCTTTTCATATTTATTTTATTAAATGCTGCAGCTCATTTGCAGACTTTACTATTTACCATCTTTTACCATAATTGAATAAGGAGACAATCATTTTCTCTCCATATCATCTTTTCATGCAGCATTCTTATTACCTCTTTTATTCTTGTGGTATATTCATTATCACTTTAATTTTTGAATATACCTGAAATTATACTCTTTTGATAATTTTGATTCCATAATAACATAATCAAATTATAATTTAATCTTCTCATTATTTAACTTCAACATTGTATCTATAATTATCAATTTAATCCCCTCATTATCTATATAAATCCACATATATCCTTTTTTCATTTATATGACTGGCAGTAAAATATAAATCATTTCTTTACTCCTTGGAGTATAGTTACCTTTCCTCTATCGAGTTTGGCTCGATCTTACATCTAACCATAATTATGTGATAACCATAAAAATTACTTTTAGTTTTAAATTCAGGAACTACTTCGTATTTGTGTTCCTTACTCATCATGTACTTATCCTCTTATTTCATATTCATCTTTTCCTTCATCATCATTTCGGTCACTTTTAATTCAGTGGTATAGTACTCCACCGTTACGCTCTTTCAACATTTTACTTTACACTTATTCGTTCACCGACCTTAACTTCTTTACTTATTAGTCACATTTATAGAGCAGCTAACCTAATAATTCTTCTACTGACTAGCAATAGTATTTAGCTAGACCCAGTACATTTCGTATCTCAATCATTATCTCTTCTTCATAGACAGATCCACGTCGCTCTGTCATTCGAGATCATATATCTTTGAAAGGGATACTATCTAGCTAAATCTTCTATTTGCCATACTTAACATACAATTCACTGTCTTTAAGAGTCTGTGGGGTTATACCACTATGCTGCTCATTTTCCATTTGTGCCTTAGACTATATCAGTATCTCATCACTTTATCCTTATATGGATGCCTCATTCATTTGGCTTATATACCTCACAAGGTATTTCATTAACCTTGTAAACCTCAATAGGAACTCGTAAAAATTATATCGAGTTCTAATTATTATCATCTTATGACCATCAATTTCCAACTTTTCATCTAGTGATGCCTTGTACAGAGATTGGTCTTATAAGCTCTTTATACATCTCCAATTAAATCAATTTAAGGCATCAATTCTATATGGATGATTATTAGTTCTTCATAAGAACTTTATTTCATGATAGGAATTTAATTTACCATTTGATTCATCCTCAATCACATCATTTGTATTTTCATCAATTCCTTTTATACATCAATTCCTTTTATACAAGTGAATTTCATTATCCACAAATTTTTAACTCCAACCCTTAAAAATCAATAACTGAGTCGCTCATCTGCGACTTCCCTATAACCATTCGGGTCACATCAGCAATATAAATGTAGGTGGGAGTTTATAATCGAGATCGTTGTACTCATATTACGTTTCTTATGTCATCAATAGCTTCATCACTATCAATAACATCAAGATCAACTTGATTTATCATAACTCGGGACATATTCCAACATAGGGGCATTTTCGTCATTTCAACATTTATTTCTTTCTCCTCAGTATACATTTAAACGAAGATCTTCTTATCTATGTGCTGATAGTATCCTTTCCCATACTAATATCAGCAATTTAATATCTTGTTTGATTTCGACAGAGAAGTCCACTAGGATCCATAATTAGATTATTTTGCATGAAATGCAGCTTTACATCATCAATTACTTTGTCAAATAAGTTAATTCAAACTTTCATTGGTCCATTTTGACTCCCGGTAAAATTTTAGAGGTAGGGGTATTTTGGTTATTTTTGGCCAAAAATTTTCTCTCCCCTCAAAATACCTTCAATTGGTGATCTTAAGGTCTATTTAATGATGATATTTCATTCTCCTCCTTTATATTGTCACTTCCAGGTCTCAGTTCGATCCGGACAGAAAAGTTCTGGTGGGTCCCTCACCGAGTCCATTTCTATTCCTTACCGAACCGACCTTCATTTATATTATAAGATCACCATGTCAGGTAACATTCCTGAGCCGTTTTCCTTTTTAGCATTCCTTATTTCACAGTTCTCACCCCTTTCTAAACACTTAATCCAATTTGTAATCATTTATTTTCTCTATGTATTTAGACTACACAGTACTACAGGAGATGTTAACATTTTTAGCACCTTTTTTTTTCCAAAGTATCGATAGACGTCAGGCCAACCATGCTCTAATACCATTGAATCGGTCACAACCCGTGACCCTATTTTTTCATCTTATTATATACATCTTATTTGGTTGGGCTGTCTGCGATACTTTACTTTTCTTTTACATATAAACAATTTCATATTAAATTATAATATCAATTACATCCCTTATCTTAATTCATAATGAAGTAGTACTGTAGGTAAGTTTAAATACAGAAAATAAATGATCATACCTTATTAAATAATTCAAGCCATCACATTGTCGTCAAATATGCAGCTGAAATCCGATATGTCATAAAATATTTCATAATTAAAAACATGCAGATTGAATATCCTTACAATGCTGCACATGCATCCCTTACCTATCCCGGGTTGGCGACTTCTTCGTTATCAATCGCGCTCGTACTCCATCTCTTTCGATTCCATCATCTCGTTCGCCAAGAATAATTTTCGAATTTTTTCGTAATTTTCGAATTCCCGAAAATTCCTTTTCTCTCTTTTTCTCCCTTTTTTCTCCCTTTTTTCTTCTTCTTTTTCTTCTCTTTTCTTTTTCTTTTTCCTTTTCTTTTTCTTTTATTTCTTTTTCCTTTTCTGGTCTGAACCGGTTCGGACCGGTTCTGTCCCATCCCGCCAGTTCGATCACCGGCGGCCGCTATTTTTGCCGGTTCATGCTTCTCACAGTTGGCCAACATTACGGGGATGCCAGATCTAGCCTCCGTTTCTCCCCATCACCGGCGACGGTGCCGGATTTGGAACGATGGGTTTCGACCCCTTTCTCTTCTGTTTCTTCCCTCCTCTACCGTTTCTTTCATCGTCGGTGGCCTCCTTCTCTTTCGTCGATCTTCACTGATGGCGAGAGTGGCAGTGGCTGTGCCCAGATCGGTCGGCACCGCCGTTCCTCTTTCTCTTTTTCCTCTTTTCCTTCAGTTTTCCTCTTCTGTTTTCGCACCGATTCAATCTCTTTCTGCCTCGTGCCGCCGTCGTTTGCTTTTTCTCTCACCGACGACGACCTCGTCTCCCTCTTCTCTCCCTTTTCGGCAGCTACTGACGGGGGCGGCAAATATGTGTTGTTAACACAGAAACGGGAAATCGGGTGTTTCCCGTTTATGTTATTTCTCTTTTTTTTTATATTATAATTATATTTATAATTATATATAAATATAGTTATATTACATATTTATCATATATAATATATATAATTATATTTATAAATATATATATTACTTTTATTATTAACAATATACATATATATATTTATGTATACTTTGTTTTAACAATATATATATATATATGTATATTTATTTATATACATAATTGTATATAAAACTATACACATGTATTTTATTTAATATAAAATAGTATATATATCATTTTATAATATATACTATATTTCATCTGTATATATTTATATAAAACATATCAAAATATATTTATATAATCTATGCATTTTTTTTCATTTAATTTTTGGATTTCAAAATATCAAATTATTTTCTCCTTTTTCTTATTTAATTTGGATTTTCATTTATCTAAATTAAATTTCCTCCATTTCTTATTTCCAATTAAATTTTCCTTTTCATTTCTTATTTAATTTGGATTTCTTTTTATCCAAATTAAATTTCCTCAATTTTATCTTTTCATCAATTTCGAAAATTTTAACAATATTCCCTTTTTCATTATTTCTCAATTTATGACTTTAATTTATCTCTAGCATTAAATTAAATTTTTGAATACTTATTATCAAAATTTGAAAATTCGCGGTTATCACATGTGGTGATCTAAGGGAAAAGCCATTAAAGTAGCATTCTCGATGCTTGAGGGAAAAGCCAAAGGAAGTAGATATTTGGAGTGTAGAAGGGTTGAACAGAGAAGGTATTCTTAGCTGACTTTAGTGTTGAAAAGAAAACGTTGAAATGAGGGCCTTGTAGTGGCTGGGTTGGGTGTTTCCAGTCTCCAAACGAAGGGCTTCAAGAGGGCAGAATGGGCGGCATTGGTGGTGGTTGTAGCCGATATACAAGGGCTGCCGTAATCTCCATGCAAGGCTGCCGTAGGGGGGATATTCCACACCAACTGCCGAAACACAAGGTAAAAGGGAAAGAAAGAAGAATAGGAAAAAGAAATAAAAGAAAAAGAAAAGAAATAACATAAAAATAAAAGAAAAGAAAATAAAAAGAAAGAGAAAATACATAAGTTTAAATATATATATTGATATATATATATATATATTTGTATATTTGGAAATGAAAGAATAAGATCTAAGAGTTTGTATTATACTAGTATTAAATACATATATATATATGTATATATATTACTTGTATATATGTATATGTAATTCCTGCTAGAAAACAAGGAAATAGATGAATATATGTATGTGTAGTACATATATAAAGATATATAGTAGATTTTTAGAAATTATATTATGCTAGTGTTAAATACATACATATATAAATATATATATATATATATATATGTATGCTACTTACTTGAAAACTAGATAAGAGACAAAGAAGAGAAAAGAAAAGAAATACAAAGAAAGGAAAAAGGATTAAAAAGAAAAGAGATATATATATATACACGTATATATATATACACACACTTATAGATATATTTTGATATGTGTGTGTGTATATATATATATATATATATATATATATATATATATATATATATATTAGATAAGGATTTGCTTAGATATAATGATAAAGATTTAAATATGATCATGTAATTATACATGGATATTTAGAATACATTTTGTGTACATAATGTATAATTGTACGGAGGAAGAAAAAGAGATGAGCGTAGGTAAATAAATATATACATCTATAACATATATATATTGGAATATACATATGGATATAAACACATAGATGCTTAAACATATATATGCGTATATAAGGACTCGTATCATGGGTACGTCGTAATTGACGATAAGGAATTAGCTGTAGATTAATAGTTACTCGAAATTAATAGCGTTTTTCTAAGATCCTTATTTTAAGTACGAGATTAAGCACGATGATGTAAACTCATCAAAATGTTAATAGATTATGTGTAGTGAAGCGGACGGTGTAAAGGTTTGAGTACAGACTCGGAAGCGCGAGCAGGATAATTACTAAGCCTCAAGGTAAGTGGGTTAAGTAAGCCTTATTTGTATCATCTCGTAAGAGATGAAGGAATTCTTATTTAATACTTATTTAAATTCATATCGAGCTTTGTATGACATTACGGATAAGACTAATAGAGTAAGTATGGTAAGATATAAATTAGATATAATGTGATCGTGAATAGTAGTTGTTTGGAAAGAAATCTTGCTTGTGACTTGCATGTTATGCGTTATGGTTTGTTGTGTTTACTAAGTATATAAATTGTATAAATATTGGTGCTTGTATTATGAGGAATGCATATGAATTAAGTCGCACCGAGTGAGCATGTTTACATATTATGGTACTTTGAGAATGTATATGTGATTTGTGTGCGGTATATACAGCTACCAATGTTGAATTCATAGACCTCGATTAGTACCTAGTCGTGTTTATTGAAAACTAGGAAAATGGCAACCCGAATAAAGACTCGATCCTTTGTACCGTGTGAGCCACCTCTAGAGAACTCAAAGGAATTACATGCTACATAGGTTCTTCGAAAACTGTGGGAGCCATCTCTAGAGTCCTTTGAGAGCTAAGTGCTACACAAGTTCCGATGAATCACTAGAAAGTATGTGTCATAAAGGCCAACCCGAGTAAAGACTCGATCTTTGTACCATGTGAGCCACCTCTAGAGAACTCAAAGGAACTTCATGCTACATAGGTTCTACGAAAACTGTGGGAGCCACCTCTAGAGTCCTTTGAGAGCTAAGTGCTACACGAGTTCTGATGAATCACTAGAAAGTATGTGTCATAAAGGCCAACCTGAGTAAAGACTCAATCTTTGTACCGTGTGAGCCATCTCTAGAGAACTCAAAGGAACTACGTGCTACATAGATTCTTCAGAATTGTGGGAGCCACCTCTAGAGTCCTTTGAGAGCTAAGTGCTACAAGTGTATCAATGAACCATTTGAAAACATAAGCCATAGAGGCAAACCTGAGTGAAACTCGATTCCTTGTATCGTGTGAGCCACCTCTAGAGAACTCAAGGGGCCTACGTGATACATAGATTCTTCGGAAACTGTGGGAGCCACCTCTAGAATCCTTTGAGAGCTAAGTGCTACATGTGTACTGATGAATTATGAGAAATAATATGCCATTGAGACGATGAATAAATGATTGTAAACTGTGAATGTGACAACTATCATTAGATAGGATAGATACTACACATATGATTGAGAAATGAAATACTTATTGAACTTTACTTACATTGTGCTATAGAACCATATATTATTTGAAATGGTTGTGTTTTTCATACTGAACTATATCGACAAAAAGTGACAAAACGAATAATATTGTGTGAATTAAAGAAATGAAGAAAGGCATGAATGACCTTATGAAATATGTTGTACATACAGCTAGTAGCTAATCTTGACATAATGCATACATGATATTTTATAGAGTTCATGTATGTATGATTGTGTTTTACGATTTGAGCCTAGTATGTACTTATTTAAGCTACTTATTGAGCTGTGGATTTGTTCACCCCTTAAATTTAACATATGCAAATCATACGAGTTGATATCCAGCTCAGACTTCGTATAGGCTCCCGGGAATTGTACCTAGTAGTGGTACTCGTCTACGTTCTCTGGGCCTAGCTTTTGTGTTTTTGAGGTATACTACTTGTATATCATTTTGATAGTTATACGAATTTTAATTTCACAGTACTAGGAAAGAATATGGGATGTAGCTTTGGATCGCACTAGATTATTATGTGAGTCTAAATGATTATCGAGTACGATCTGGGTTAAGATGTATATTTTGAATTATGTATAAACTGCAATATGTGCATTATTACTGGTTAAATCCTTGAGAAATATAAGAAGCATGAATTATGTGAATTGTGGGAAACAAAAGTTGGCTATATTGTGTAGATTTGAATGTGTTTAAATGTAGGTGATTTTACTGGGGAAATTGATAAAATATAAAGGGGAGGTTTTCGACCTGTTTCTTTTGGAATAGTAAAAAAAAAGGCTATAATCATAAAAATCACCTTGAGAAGTGTGACATAGCTTGAGAAACAATATTAGAAAGATAAGATTTGATTTAGATACTACACTAACATCGAATACAAACCGTAAGTAGAAAAAGAAAAATTTGGTTCGTAATTTTTCAAAGGCATAAAGTAAGTGTTAAGTGGACGTCATTGGCCTTCGGGTCATGACAGATTTAATGGTATCAGAGCTTGGTTTGTCTAGTACATGATAGTGTAGTTTAGATTGTCTGTAGTGTTACATCCCATGTATTGTGAAATTTATGTTTGAAAGTTTTCCAATTTTGACTTATACTGAGATTGATTTGCTTTTGGTATACGCAATTGAAATTTGATTAGAATAAGGAGAACGAGACGTACAAGTGGACTCGGGAGACCATCTCGGGGGTCGGCAATACTACCCTCGACTCCTTCACCCTCTGCACCTCCATTGCCTCCACATCCGACTCCTCCAAACCCAGACAGCATGGAGGATAGGATGGCTAGAATGGAGCAGAATTACGAGGTTATGACAGCTTTGCTACAACAACTAGTGGCAAACCAAACTAGTGTACCTCAGGCACCGCCACCTCCGCATGCACCTCCAGTACCTTCAGTGCCTCTATCTGCACCCTTAGTGCCTCCTCCTGTACAACCACAACAGGTGCCACCTCCACCGATTCCCGTAAAGCCAAAGGCTACTCTTCCTCCAGTTATACCTCCAGTAGTTGTGCCTCAGCCAGTTACTACTCAGGCTGGGAGTTCAGTAGATCGAAACATGTCCCTCCAAAAGCAATTTCAAAAGATGAATCCTCCGCAGTTCAAGGGGGAAAAAGATCCATCCAAGGCAGAAGAGTGGACAAAGGAGATAGAGTTCCTCTTTAAATACATGGGCTGCAATTCCACCGAGAAAGTATCACTAGTTGTATACATGATGAGAGGTGAGGCTCAGAAGTGTTGGAAGACTAATGAACCCTTGGTATTGGCCAAAGACCCTATTATTACATGGGAGAAGTTTGTTGAGACTTTCATGGGCTATTCTGTTTCAGCAGTGGCAAGGCGAAAGAAGAAAATAGAATTCCTTGAACTGAAACAGGGGTCTATGAAGGTTGACGAGTATGAGACCCGGTTCACTGCCTTAGTCAAGTATGACATGGATTATGCCAATAATGATGAGAAGAAGGTAGAGAAATTCACTTCAGGTTTGAGGCCGAACATTAGGGGTAGAGTTAGCCCCTTTGAGCTTACAGAGTATGTTGTTGTTGTGAGGAAAGCATTAATAGTTTAGCAAGAACTTGAGACTTCACAGACCGAATATGATGCTAAGAAGCAACCCAAACCTAGACAGCCCATTGATAAGAGATTTGATAGAAGGAGGCCAGAGCAAAGCAGATATCAGGGCCCTAGTAAGAGGCAGGAGTTTGTTGCGCCTCGACCACAGGCTATTAGGCCTATTGCTATAGCGGCTCCTACTACTCGAGCCATAGCTGCAGCACCCATTGATGCTTCTCAATTGTGTGCCACTTGCGGCAGATTCCATAGAAATTGACCTTGCTATAGAGCTACAGAAGCTTGCTTCAAATGTGGTAAGATAGGCCACATGGTTAAGGATTGCCCTCAGCTTAAGGCCATTGAGAAACAAGATGATAGACAACCAGTGGCACAACAGAGAAAGATTCAAGATAAGGGCAAGAAACCTATGGAGCATGGAAGAGTGTTTGCTCTCGACCAAGAGACAGCCAATGCTTCAGGTTCGGTCATTAAGGGTAAGCTTACTATCTGTGATTTAGAGGCATTTGTACTTATTGATCCAGGCTCAACGCACTCCTTTATTTCACCTATGTTTGCTAGCAAATTGCATATAGAGTCTGAGCCCTTAGGTCATCTATTACATGTTATCACCCCCTTCAAGGAATCTCAAATGACCGAACATATGTATCGTAAGTGCAAAGTAAAGGTGGGAGATAAGTACTTAGTAGCAGATTTGGTGTTATTAGACATGAATGACTTTGATGTAATACTAGGCATGGATTGGCTAACCAACCATCATGCTAGTGTAAACTACTATAGGAAGGTTGTCACTTTCTCCTTACCTAAAAAGCTTGTATTACGCCTTGGAAATGATAAATAGAATGTTTGTGATTTTATTGGTGTCTCACTAATATGAGGTTAATCTGTTTATGAAGGCTATCTCACGTTTGTCGAGGATGCCGAAAAGAGCCATTCGAAATTGTCTGACATCCCAATTGTCAAGGACTTCTCCGATGTGTTTCCGGATGAGCTACTAGGGCTACCTTCGGATAGAGAGACGGAGTTCGCTATAGAGCTACTCCCAGGCACTCAACCTATATCTAAGCCCTCGTATCGGATGGCTTTAGTAGAATTGGAGGAGTTGAAAAAGAATTGCAAGAGCTATTGGACAAAGGGTTCATAAGGCTGAGCGTGTCACCATGGGGAGCTCCGGTGTTGTTTGTGAGGAAGAAGGATCGCAGTTTGAGGCTATGTATAGATTATAGGCAGTTGAATCAAGCAACGATGAAAAATAAGTATTCACTACCTAGAATTGTTGATTTGTTAGATCAATTGAAGGGTACCCAAATATTTTCGAAGATTGATTTGAGGTCGGGGTACCACCAATTGAGGATTAGAGGGGAAGATGTACCAAAGATAGCTTTCAGGACTCGATATGGCCACTACGAGTTCCTGGTTATGCCATTCGGCTTAACGAATGCCCCTGTAGCATTCATGGGATTGATGAATGAAGTATTCAAGCCTCACTTAGATAATTTCGTCATCGTATTCATAGATGACATATTGGTGTATTCCCAATCCCGGGAAGAACATGAGCACCACCTCCACATAGTACTCCAAACTCTTCGAGAGAAAGAGCTATATGCGAAGTTCAGCAAATGTGAATTTTGGTTGGAACAAATCAATTTTCTGAGGCATGTGGTATCGAAGGATGGTGTAGCAGTAGACCCAGTTAAGATAGAGGCTGTGATGAATTGGGAGAGGCCTAAGACAGTGACTGAAATTCGTAGCTTTTTAGGGCTTGCGGGTTATTATTGGAGATTTGTAGAGGGATTCTCCAAGCTTGTTGCCCCATTAACCTGACTCACACGCAAGGATGTCAAGTTCGGGTGGAATGATGCGTGTGAGCGCAGCTTTCTAGAACTGAAGCAAAGGCTAACTGCGGCTCCTGTGTTGACGATTCCAAGTGGATCTAGATCTGGAGGATTTGCAGTGTATAGCGATGCTTCTCTACAAGGTCTAGGATGTGTGCTGATGCAGAATGATAGAGTAGTGGCATATGGTTCGAGACAGTTGAAGGACCACGAGAGAAACTACCTGTAACATCCAGAATTACGAAATTCGGACTAACTTTTTCCTTTTAATTACTATTAATTACTATCTTTCCCATTCAATTAGTCGGTATCAATAGGTTTGCATTCGGTGTCAGTGTAAGTTCATTTTACAATTTTCAATACAATTCATAAACATGCTTTAATTTAACATCATACTATTTACATCCCATCGCAAACACATCTACTGTGCATTTATAAATCCGAATATAAATATAAAATTCTAGACATATACCTGTCACTTGATACCTTAAACTTCTAGTGAATTCTTCAACTAACTCGAAGGCAGCGGATATCCTGTACACTGATGGGCTATCTGGGATGGCGAGAAAGGGGGTGAGCTTTGGGAAAAGCCCAGTAAGAAACATATATAAAAGCGTGTATAAAATGCAGTTAAATAAAAATCACTTATTTTACTAATTAAGAGAAAAGCATGATAAATACAGGCTTAACATTTTATGCAATGCCATTTCAATTCATTAATCAATATAAAACAATTAATAATCCATGTGATGCTATTTCAAATCAATAATCCGTATAAAATATTTTATAATTTATGCAATGCACTTTTAAATCATTAATCAATATATAAGCCATTTATGTAGGCGATGCTATAAAACAAATTTCAGTATGCAACTTCGGTAACAAGTTTAAATGTCAATATAAGCAAGATTTTCATCTTATACAGTAAAGCAAATCATTTAAGTTTATCACCTTCGATCATTTGATTTCAAACCTTTCTTTCTTTCTGTCAAATCAATAAATCAGTATTCAAATAATTCGGTATTCAAATCATTCGATATTCAAAGTATTTGGTATTCAAATCTTTTAGAAATCAATTCATTCAGTATTCAAAGTATTTGGTATTTATTGTGAAGGCCCGAAGTACCTTACGGGTCATTCATCACCTCACTCAATTCGGTATTCAAATCATTCAAGTACAATTCAGTGGAGACAGTCACATCTAATAGAATCATGCATAAAATAATATCGGTATCCCCGAAGGGACGATCGGTAACGAATGGCCATCGTCGGTCGGTCACAGTTCGCACTGGTCAGGTGCTAGCTGAGTAAATCTGTGGGTTTGACCATAATAATCCCACAGCCGGTAGTTAGTATGTTAGTAACCTGCGGACTTGATCAAGGTCTCGTAGTCGGTAACAGTATGCATGATCACTAAGGAACGACCGTCTCAAAACATTTCTTTAAATCATATAATTCAATAGTAGAAATTATTTTAAATATCAATTAACGGTAGAAATCTTTTCAAATAGCAATTTGTAATAGAAATCATCTCATATAGCAATTTACAATATAACTCATTTCAAATAGCCATTATCTTCAATCAGTTCAAAATCATATAAAGAGTAATTATTGTAATTGAACAATAATAAAATTCATTTAAAACTCAATGCAAAACTTTAATTACACAATAACATATATGAACATAAATGGTAAATCATGAGAAATTACATTTTATGTAATTTGAAACCTTTCATGTAAATCATTTCATGTCAATCAATTCATGTATATCGTTTCATGTAATTCGATTCATGTAATTCATTTCATGTGATGCAATTCAAGTAAAACATTTCATATAATTCAATACTTAGACTTGTAGGAATCAGATATGAATTCAAATCCTTATATTCGGGAAAATTGGGTGAGAACAATTAAAACGAGATTTCTGATAATTTCAATTGCAAATAAAATATGTTATATGCAACTTCTATACATGTTCCTTACCTCTACTTCCGTGCAGTGTACAATCCACAGCTCCAATTATGCCTCTTTATTCCTCGTACTTCACACTGCACAACAATTCTAGATTACATTCAAAATTCTGCATTATGATTCTAGTAAACATTCCATCAATTCTATTTTCTATTTATCATCCTCAACAATCTATTTATTTTATTTTTCTTTTCTTTTCCATTTTCCATTCTCCTCTGTTTTGGTTTCTTTTATTTCTTGGTTTCCTTTTCATCGCCGGCAACTGCGCATTTTCTTCTCATTTGCCGGTAGCTTCATTTTGCCTCTTTCTCATTGTTTTTCCTCAACCTAAATTATGGACATCTTATATTTCACCTAGGCTTTTCATCAAACAATCTAAAGTCATCAAATATCATCATTTTCGTTCAGCCAAAACCCAACAATCATCACCCCTGTTGACGCCATTTCAGGTTAGCAAAATTCACCATTGCAGCCATGATTAATTCACGTTCCAAACAATTTCTTCCATCAATATTCTACAATTTCTATCCCAACAACATTAAAATGAACACTAGTTCACCTATTTTCCTATCATGATCGAACCTGTCCTGCTATTCTACACTTCCATTTAATTCAACCCAAGGTTTAAATCATGTTATCTATGCATAAACAAGTAGATACCATGATTAGGATGAAGCAAAACATCACTCAACCACCTTACCTTGTTCAACCGAGCATCGCGGCCCCAAAACCCATTTTATTTTCTTCACGTCAGCCCCTCCATTTTTGGATTCTGTCCACGCCGTTACAGCCAAAATCAACGTTTAAAATGAAGGACAAAGTTTGCTTGATGGTTCGGTAGAGGAAACGAGTGAATTTGCTAAGAAAAATAGGTGAAACGTGAGGGACTTAAGAATTTTTCTGGGCAGAAACGAGCAGAAATTCAGGGGAGGAGAGTCGGTTTCTTGGCTAGTGAAAATGGTTGATTTTCAGCCTAATTTGGATCTTTTAATTTGCATATCATCCAATAGAAATTTACCATGTGATATATTAATTTAATGTCCCTTGTCTTTTCTTTCTTTTCTGTTTTAAATTTGGCTGTGTAGTAAAGGAAAAATCAAACAAAGAATTCGATGCTGCAGTTTTTTTTTCTCTCTTTGCCGACTTGAAAATTTCAAGAAGACTCTCTTTTGTCTTCTTTACTTTTGTGTTGTTCCAATGGAAAATTGCCAGCTAATTCAATGTTTAAAATTTCTCTCCTTTTTCTTTTATTTATTTATTTATTAATATATATCTATACACACTTTAATTCAAAATAACATTTATTATTTATATATATATACTTTTATATTTGTATCTATATGTATATATATAATCACATATATATACACACATATTTTTTTATACCTGAATTAAATTCCTAATTATTAAATTTTTAATTTATCGATTGATCAAATATTATAATCTCCAAATATTCCAATCCCTTAATAAACTTATTTATTTATTTCAACAAATCTATTAGCATCTGAAATTAAATTTACAGATATCTAACTTCAAAATAGGAGAGTTCGCGTTTATCACACTACCCTACCCATGATCTGGAGTTGGCAATGGCAGTGTTTGCACTAAAGATATGGCGCTATTATATGTATGGTGAACGGTTCCAGATTTACACATATCACGAGAGTTTAAAGTATTTATTCTCGCAGAAAGAGCTGAATATGAGACAAAGACGATGGATGGAGCTATTGAAAGACTATGACTGCAAGATTCTCTACCATATGGGTAAAGCAAACCGAGTAGCTGATGCATTAAGTAGGAAGAGTGTGGGTTTTGTTAGCTACATGATGGTTTGAGAGTGGGATTTGATGGAGAAATTTTCGGAGCTGAATATAAACCTAGAACCAGATGGTGAGTGTTTGATGGCTAGCTTGAGGCTAGAGCCTAGCATTATCGATCAGATTAGACAAGCCCGGAAAGAGGATCCTAGACTTGTGGAGATTACTAGTAGAGTACAAGCGGACCAAGACTCAGAGTTTGGGATTACAGATAATGGGTTGTTGAGATATAGGGGTAGGATTTGTGTCCCGAATGACGAGATGTTGAAGAAGCAAATTTTGGAAGAGGCACATAACTCTAAATACATTATGCATCCAGGTAATACGAAGATGTATCAGAATTTATGCAAGGTGTATTGGTGGGCTGGTATGAAGAAGGATATAGTGACCTTTGTGTCCAAGTGCCTAGTGTGCCAAAAGGTTAAGATTGAACATCAGCGGCTAGCGGGCTTACTAAAGCCTTTGCCCATACCTACATGGAAGTGGGAGCATGTGACGATGGACTTTAATATGGGGCTCCCGAGGACTCGTAGGAAACATGATGCAATCTAGGTGATAGTTGATAGATTGACAAAGTCCGCCCATTTCCTAGCTATGAAGGCTACCGATTCGCTTAGTGCCTTAGCAAATATGTATGTCAAAGAGATTGTGAGGTTACATGGAGTCCCAGTGAGCATAGTTTTAGACAGAGATTCTCAGTTTACTTCCCGTTTCTGGGAACACTTCCAGGATGCTTTGGGAACTAAACTGAGTTTTAGCACAGCCTTTCATCCTCAAACCGATGGACAATTAGAGAAGAATATTCAAACACTTGAGGACATGTTGAGGGCATGTGTTATGGATTTTCAAGGCTCATGGGATGATCATCTGGCACTAGCAGAGTTTGCTTTTAACAATAGCTTTCACTCTAGCATTGAGATGGCACCTTACGAGGCGTTATATGGGCGTAGGTGTAGATCCCCTATTGGCTAGGAGGAGGTAGGTAAGATGAAGACATTCACTCCGGAGATTGTAGAGAAAGCTTTCGAAGATGTGAGATTGATATGTGATAGACTGAGGACAGCCCAAAGTAGACAGAAAAGCTATGCCGACTGTTTGAGAAGGCCTTTAGAGTTTCAAGTTGGTGATAAAGTGCTTTTGAAGATCTCTCTGTCTAAAGGCATAATGAGATTTGGCAAGAAAGGGAAGTTAAGCCCTCGATACATTGGTCCGTTTGAGATATTGGAGACGATTGGTGACGTGGCGTACCAACTAGCATTACCACCAGAGCTATCAGGTGTGCATAACGTCTTTCATGTATCGATGCTAAGGAAATACCATCCGGACCCATCCCATGTTATCAAGTATGAGCCCTTGGAGATCAGGAGGACTTAAGATATGTTGAGAAACCGCTTCAGATTTTGGATCGGAAGGATAGAGTACTGCGGTCCAAGACAATTCCCTTGGTAAAGTTGCTTTGGCAACACCACAGCTCAGAAGAAGCTACATAGGAGTTGGAGAGTCTAATGAAAGAGAAGTACCCCCCACTTGTTCTAGGATAACTTGTAACAATTTGGAGGACCAAATTTTTTTTAAGGTGGGGAGGATGTGAAAATCACAAATTTTCTAACTAGATGTATACTCCACGTGTAATCTAGTTAATGTAA